>OY763910.1:8750000-10000000 GCA_963667235.1 Nomada lathburiana
TTATCGCTATCGATAGGGGAACTAGGCCCCGGGTTTCGTGATACAGCTGCAGGATAAATCCGACGATGCTGTTGTAGAAATTCATTTCGCAAAATGATACCTTTCGAGCATATGGACCCGCCGAAATTTGTCGCGGTTATTTGCATTTATATTTCATGCATATTCAAGCGACACGACGCACACCGAGGGCTTGACTTTTCGTGGAAGCCTCGAACTATCGGGGGCGAAGCGGTTCACGCATTCGGGGTGGGGGACAAAAGTTGGTGACGAGAGGCGCAGAACTGAGTTACGTGTCGTGATCCTTCGGAGTACGGGTGCCCTACGGCTGTCGCCAAGAGCGATGAAACTTTTTACGCGTTTATAAGCTTCTTATGAATGTTTCACCGTCTCATTCCACCGCGACGAGCACAATTCTGTTTCGAAGATTCCCTGTCCCCGCTTACCGTATCTATCCGCGTACAAACTCTTGGCGTATTCGTGGAAATTACGTGGGCGAAATTCTCCTATTATCATCCTCTTATCGTAACCGCTTTCGCAAGTGCCCCATAATCCTCGAGTACCGCGATCTGTTAAAAACAGACTGCAAGGGGGCTAATTTTAATAATAGAACCGCCCCGCCTAGAGTGGCGAAGTGTCTTCCTTCGTCATTCTAATTTCAACAAGAAACGACCACTAACGCCGTGGCCTTGTTTGATCGCGTGGCTGGAACGTATCGGTGTTCCTTGTTTTAACACCGCAGCCGCGGGCCTCGCCTCTGACCGCGAGCAAATATGTATAGACTCGCGGGGGTGGCTTTTGTGCGCGTGAGCATTCACAAACACGCGTGGTACGAGGACGATGTGCTGCACGTTGACGATCTACTACGTGTCTCCCAAATCGTAGGCGGGTTTGCAAAAGTAGGCTGGGAGGCTTAAACGCTAGTAGGCTCGGGGAACTGTGGCAACCGCTGGAATCGTGTGTGGTTTCACGGAAAGTAGGATGCGAGGGTTTAACGCGGCGCGACGGGAGCTGCAGGAACAGTGGTAGGTTTGCCTGTGATGCTCCGGGGGAACTGAAAGGGGGTAATCCGGCCCGTGAACGGACCGGCGGGGGAGTTTTCTAATTTGAATGTTTGATGTCGGATCGTCTTTTGTTTCCGGCCCGGGCCACGGCGGCAGCGAGAAGAAATAAGAGCAGTTACATCTCGCAACCCCCTTCCCCCTACCGCAGCCATCCCCCTGGCTTTCCTTTCTACCTTATCCATTGTTTCCCACCTGATACTCTTTGCTACCATTTCTGACCTCCTCCCACGTCTTTGCTAGCGATGGAATCGAGCCTGCTGCGAACGAAGCCTCGATGATTGATTAGCCGCGTGCAATTGTATTCGTTGCGGAGTAGTTTCGTTCCTAATCTCGCTTGCGGGGTTGCTATTTGAACTCGCCAAAGGGTGTCTCTGTAGTAGAAAAATTAAGTGCCCCACTTTTGCATCGATTTTTTTAATTGATCGGTGTTATTATAGTTTATTTCTGAAATTGAACGAAACGTTGACTTCCGTGAGAACGATCCTGGATTCTGTCGAGGTGCCATTTAGGTGTCGAATACAAATTCATCGGTCTGACAAGTGCCAAGCTCGATCCCATCCCTACCTTTTGCTCTTTCGCCACCACTCGACACCAAGTTTCGCCTCCTACCGCGGCATCGTTCTTAGCTGGATCTAGATTTCATTTTAACCTCATCGGGGCTCCATCCGAGCTACAGGGAGTCAGTAAGTCGTCCCGAAATGACGATAACGCGCGACCAGAGGCGAACAGTGAACGAGAATTACGATTTCCCGATAGAGTGTTCCCAGCCGGCATTCTTTTCAGCCTCCGTGCCGCGGATCTACAAAGTTCCCCTGGCTCCCCGGGGGGGCCGAATTTCCCGCTCGAAGGGATTTCCGTTGCATCGTGTATTTTTATCCTCGCGCCAAGGCGCACGATAAAGCCAATTAACTCCGCGTGTAATGCTAATATGGAACAGCGTTCCCCGGGTTCTGCGACCGCGGTCGTTACAAGCCGCTCTGAAAACGTCCCAAAGGTTACCCTGCGACCTCTATCTCTTTCCGCGTCCTCCACTTAGACGGCCCTCGCCGCCTCTCTGCCTGAATTTCGTTCGCACGTACGAGATCGCGTAAAATCCGCGACACGTAGCCGCGAACAATTCTCCCCGTGCTTCTGTCGCCTCCATTTAATTGCTAATGTTGTGCACCACGGTCGTGTTTAACTTCTCGGCAAGATCGATGAAGCGAGCCCGAACGAAGAATTTGTCCCGCGGCGATTACAGCGACGCGTCGCGCGGAATAAATCTCGACCGATCAGCGACGATGTTTCTTCACCTGTGTCTTTTTATCGAACCGTCCGTCGAAAGGTAGAAGAAGATACACGGAGCGGCGTCAGGTTTTGCCCGGTTCGACTAGCGATTCGTCTTACAGAAATGTGCACTTTAGAGCCATGATAAAAAGCAAAGTCGACTGTCCCTTCTGCGCCATTTGAGACGTACTTCCATCCCCTTCCAACTTTTTTCCTTCCTTCTGCTCGCGACACTTCTCTCCATTTCGTATCGGATCTCCTGTCTGGATTTCGATGTCTGCGTCCAGAAGTGCCCCGTTACCATGGCCTCCTCCATACAAATGGTAATGCTACATACTAGGGCGGTGGGCGGTTCGATTAAATTTCGTTGGAGAACGAGGCCGGGGCCTGCAAATTTTCAGCCGCGACAGGGCTTCGTAAAGCGAGATCGCACGTGTGTAACTGGGAAACGATTCCCTTGAAATGTTTCGCCGAGCTGTGCCGCGGTTCCGTGATGCTTTTATCGTGCAAATAAACGTAACTCCGATTTTGTAACTGTGTCGAGTCGCGGCATTAATGCTTTCCCCGGCCAACCGAAAGGAAGACGTACAGCATCCAACGATAGTTTTCTCGCCCGCGATCCGCTCGCTTCATCGAGCAAACGCCTCGCGTGCAGGTGTAACAGGAGGAGACACGGTTCTAGGATTTACTTTTACTCCGCGATGTATCTTTATCTCGGTTGTACACGCTTTCCCTATCTCCCTCAGTCGGCTTTTCAATTCCTATTTTTCCGGAAATTTTCCCGCCGCGCTGATAAGACTCGAGAGGGTTCCGTTATCTCGAGACTCCCATCCAGATTGTTTCCTTCCTGGATCCTTCGTGCGGAACCGCGAGGAGATTCGAACGCTATCGCGAAGATACGCTTCCTCCCTTGTTTCCCTTGGGAAAAAATATTTGCGCCCCGCGAAACGACTCGTCCCGAAAGCTACTATTAGATGCGAAGGAATGTCAGCTCGACGCTGTTGGTCCGCGCGTTTAAACGCGGCCAAGTTCGTCGAGAACGGGCAAAGATTTTTTCCGACAAGCTTCAGCGAGAAATTCTCATTAAGCACGAACCGGCCTCGGCTCGAGGATGCGCCCTATTGGTCGGTCCGGTGCCAACCGCACATTGGATTTCGCGCCAAATGTGGTGGCCAAGGGAATGTACGCAACCGAACGATTCCTTATCGTGCATTCATAGGCGGGCTAAAAGAGCCGAACGAAAATTTGCTAAGAAGCGACGCGGTGATGGGTAAGGGGAGGTCGAGAAATTCATCGAATTTCCCGGGAGTATTCTTCCAACCAGTTTGCCGAATGGGTTTCATCTCAATTTTCGGTTCGGAGGATTTCTCTCGCAAATGAAATTGGCGCCGTAAAATCCGGGATCTATCGGATCGTCGTCCCTTCGGTTCCACGGGAGGCTGGATCGCGAACGAGACGAGGAGCGAAACGGGGAGAACCCTCGAAGTAGAACAGCTCCGTAACGCGACCACGCAGGTGTACATGTCTAAACGCTACAAGATCGGTCGCTCTGTTACTCACTTGGAATATCCCAAACGCTGTGCCGAGGTGTTCATTTGTCCGCGCGGCCGTCGTCACGATCATTACTCTCTCCAGGTTCTCTCTTTCTCCCTTATTCTTCTATCCCCTCGCCCTGAACACACTGTACTCTCCTTTCCCCTCTTCTTTCGTCTATCCGCCAGTCTCGTGTACCCTTTCGACCACAAACACCGTGTACCAGCCGCTTTTAAGCAGCGACAGCGAAGAACCACGCGGGACAGTGTATCACAGTAAAGGTCTATGCATCGTCGTACATCTTCCGTGTGCACACCGCACACATACGCGACCAGTCAGTGCACCACGAAACAGAGGCAGCAGCATCCGCGTGCAAATGTTGCGTGCTTTACTCAGACGGCTGGGTGAACGCGTCCCGGCGACCTGGTTGAGTAAGGAGGACCCATGATCCCCATAAATATCAGCGTCGATAGATCCTCGGCGGCGACGATCTTGGTGCCTTCTCTTCTAGACGTTCTCTCGTAGACACGTTCCCCGCGTACTTCCATCTCCGTCAGACATTGCTAGATTAATCGAGGTAGAAATCAGCCGCTGCCGGGTCGCAGGTGATACCAAGTTCGAATTAGTTCCTCCTAGATAATCCTTTACTCCTGACAGCAGGAATTTCGCAGACTCCGCTCCGGCGTGGATTCGCGTCGAATAATGCCCTGTCGGTTATGTGTAGCACCGCGAACGGGTAACACGTATACGGTGCGGAGCGCGTCCCAAAAACCTCGTATTGGTGCTTTTCGTTGAAAGCACACTGGTGCGCGACCGTGCAGGCACGCAACCGCGACTACGTGTCCTAGACTGGAGGCGCCTGCGGTCCAGGCTGCCACGCAGTACACTGAGCCGTGCCGGCTGCCCGGGAGAACCCGTGGGCGAACGAAGCTCTCCGAAAATCTGCGAAGATCCTCGATTCGATACGCTCTCTTCGGGGTTGGTGCACGAGTCATGAAGTGATGCTGGATGGTCCCGGCTACCGTCACTGTGCCGAACTTTGACCGATGCTTCGACACCTCTGGATAGATCCTCTTTTTCCGCAAACGAACGAGACGGGACGGGACCGCCGGGACGATTAATCAAGTTCGTCCGTTGCTAGCTTTTTACCGCCGTCAGGAACACGTAGTTTCTGGTCCTCCTCTGTCGTGTTACAGTTTTTTTTCGCGTCAGGAAGAACAGATACCGCCTCATCGTTTCAACCTGATGATACACTGCACTCGTTTCTAGCAGTTGCTTTCATTTTTCCCGCGGCGTTCGCCCGCGCTACCTTATCCCCTGTGCTGCACGTTGACAGGTGTTCGTGGTGCATCGTACGTTCAACCCGTCCGAAGTAATTGTCTTCGTTTGTCACACGCAGTTCGTAAATATTGCCCCGTGTATCCACGATTCTCTGTAGCGTTGCAGGTGATCAAACACGAGTCAGAGGTGGATTCTTGATCCCGCGCGCAGGGTTTGCGAGGCTGTACGTCTTCGTGATTTAGCCCGCAACCGATCTGGAGCTTTGCGCTAAGGATCCCCGCACGCTAACCGTCTGTATTCCTATGGAAAACCACGTAGCACTCTCGAACTCTGCCGAGTTAACAGTGACGGAGCGGCCTGGTCGCGCTATCAAACCTGTCGTAGTTCCTCTGCGATGAGACTCGTTGATGCAACGTTATCAATGAATTATTAGACAGCACGAAACATCGCTGCCGAAGCGGCGATATTTATGTCGCATGAATATTGCCAGCAGCGAGGGTGCTTTAATGCGAATGTTTGAAAATGCTAAAAGCCTCGTTTTTTACGACGCCGGCTGCGTCATCGCGCGGGCGCGGAATTTACATCGTCCCCTTATCCGGGTATTTGCGTAAGATAACGAAATTAATGTAATGTTTGAAGAAGAATGTAGCGCGGCGGATTAACCGGATTTCGTCGACCGTAGATTCGTGCGTCGATAATTCGGTAACGTTGTTCTTTCAATCAGGCGACGGCGTGCCGTGAAATTCGCCCGATGAAAACAGGTGTACGTGGTGCACAAGCATGCACGTGTCCACGAGTTGAGCCTCTAGGCATCGTGCATGCTAATGCCCGCGAATGTTATGGCACGTAAACGAATTATGCGAGGACAACGTTGCTCGCCCAAACCAAATCTGCACGGTACACAGATCTTCGGTAACGCGAGTTTCCTGTGCCTCGTTGCTTCTTCCTTCCATTCCCATTTTCCTATCCCTGGTCGCTAGATGAGGAGGACCCGCGGGCTTTTATGGGGCTGCCTCGTAGGGATCGGGTCAGTAAATGGGACATGGGTATTGATCTTTTTCGTTCTTCTTCGACGCTGCCTCGATCTCGCTCCGTCCCTGTCAGCGTACGACGGTCTTTTCGATAGAATCGATCGGCAGAGGTGGTGGTCCGGTGTCGACGGCGACGGGGGCGGGCAAATGTCATTCGGCGGAATACAATCCAGAAATATGAATCAGCTATGCTGAGTCGAATTAGCTCGCGAGAGCTGGCGGCGAGATCGATCGAAGAATTGAATAAAATCGCCACACGATCTCCGCGGTGTCTGCGTCCATTCGTTGGAATTCGAATACGTTTTGTTCACTGCCCAAAGCATTTTCTATCCGACTAACGCGACTGGTATTCCAATCACGTGGCGAGAATATCTGGTCCGGGCCCCGGCGTGCGTCACGAAAAGCAATCAGGATCGATTCCTGTGCAGTTAAAATATCCTGATTACACTTTTGACAGTTCTCCCGTGGATAGAGGGCGGATTCTTGCCGGGGTCCCTGTAAATCTTATTCCGACCATTCGTCGAGCTGCTCGAGAGGTGCTCGAGATTTGTACTCGAGAGGTCGGCGGGGGTTTAGATGCTTCAAGCTCCTCGTCGCTCTGATTGGATCCCCTTGGGATATACTTCATGGGGCAGTCTTTTTTAGCCGGTCGTTGCCGAGTTTCAGTAGGGTTGGATGAACGAGAACTCAAGATGCTCGAGCTGTTTTGGTTCTCCAATGGATGGGACCGAAACCTTGGCTCCATTGTTCCCAATGTCAAAGCGACGCATACGGGTCTTTTTTACCACCGCTGCAACCGCCAGCTTCCCTTGGTAATTAAGTCTCTGGACCTTCCTGGAGTTTCTTTGCGATAGACCGACTGACAACGCTGTTGCTCCTTATCGTAATTAGTTCTCGAGACGGGCCGTGTCTGAATCGCGCCAACACGACGGCCGCACGCCACTCGTGAAACGTATTATTTCGTTTCTCGCCTGCTACCTTCGATTGTCCCCGGTCACGTTGCCAGTGAAGGCCTTCGACGGCCACCCCGAAGGAACAGAAAGCTCCTCGCCGGCGAAAAAGTTTTCTCTTCTAAAAGGGATTTCCCAAAATGGGATTCTCGGGAAAGTTATGATCCGGTAACCGCGTCTAACGCAGAAAGTTGCCGCGGTTTCTTTTCTGCCGAAGGAAACGCAATTACAAAAAACTTGGCCGGACTGAGCAAGCCCTAAACTTAATTTTTACCCCTCTTTCTGCTCGCTCGAACTCGGTTCCCAGTTTTCAAACACTCCCCGCGACCTGCGCTATTTTCGATTCAACCTCACTCGTAGACGTCGGATGAAAATTTCTGCAGCCCCTTTCCGTCCCACGAAAGCAACCCACGTTGCAGCTATCCCTTATCGTGGCTAGTTAGCGTGAAGCTCCCCAAGGAACTCGGTGACTTACGGGCTGCGATGTCTACTCTATCTTGATTGTCCGCTACTGATACACAGGTCTATGTTAAGTGCCATGACAATAATTCCCAGAGAATACCCGGAATAATACGGTTAACCAGTTGTTCAGAGATTTCTCCATACGTTCTCGTTTGTCGCGATCACAATCGCTTCCAATTACCATTTTGGCGCATCGATCGGGCCCCGAGGGCTATTCGAGCAGCGAAAACTACACCCTCCTAGAACAACCACATCTACTTAACCGATACACATTAAATCCGTTACACGCCGACGCGATTTCACAGCAATGTCAATCTATATGTAAAATAATTGCACGCTTATCGCATCATTCATATCGTGGACAGTTTGCGCAATCGAACAGTTTTGAATCACCGACGCGAGCCGAATTAGCCCGAGCGGCCTCGAGCGTAGGCGCAATCGATTCCTAGCAAAGCCGAGCTTTCGGTGCTCCGGCCTTTCCGTTCCTCTTTTCACAACCACGGAATCGTCCACGAGAGACACACTGGCGTATTGCCTCAAAGTATGTATGCACGTAACAGTGAAGGGGCCATTTTTCAATGAATGTCCATTCATGAAACGCTGCCTCAACCAGCCAGCTTATCCTCGCCAGTGCTTTTCGTTTTCATTCCTCTCCCTCTCTCTCTCTCTCCCGCTCTTTAACACCACCTGAGCATCCACGTGAAACACGGTTGTCCATCTCTGTTCCTTTGCTTTGCGCAAACTTGTTGAGCTCGCGCGATTCTCAAGAGCCGTAGGTGGCGGATGCACCGCTGATCTTTTGTTCAAGCTTGTCTTGTTTCCTCGAGGACTCGCTGGCTCGGTCCTCACGCTTGACAAAGTTAAGCCTAAGACGTCCAAACTGGCGCGGGAATTGCGTTAACTTCCAATTACCGAGTTGCATCCGTGAGGTCGAGCCCCTGGGTAAACTTGTCCCTCGCAACTTCTCTATCAGCCGAATTGCCTCCCTTTACACGCCGGCATATTGGAGCATTCGCCGAGCTATTAGCGTTGCGGTACGTCGATCGAATCGTGAATTTAGACGAAGCAAGAATTTGCTATTTATGCTTTGGATGTTAATTAGCGTTATTTTTGTTGCATTTTGTGTCTTTGGCTGGGTGTATTGCGTGATGGTAAAGTGAAGAGTACCCGCGAACAGTAAACGGTTTCGTACTCGAAATTCTTTGTAGAATATTGAAGATTTGGAACATCTCATTCGCGAAATGAGGACGAGTAATTTTTAGGTTTAATAGCGAAATATCGTAATGCAGAAGATAAAGTTTACTGATTCCCGTGGGTTGCCACACGATGGTACCTACCTCGGAGAAATTTCACTCGACATTTCTGGCTTCCCAAGGATTCTGCTTTACCAGCTGATAATACTCCCAGATCCCTGTAGTGGAAGTTGGGAGTTCCCCCGGGAACAGATGGATTTTCAGGAACCCCTCAAAGTTGATCGTGAGTCACAACGTTTGACTAACCAGGTGGCACTAGTGGCCAAATTGCACCGCGAATTTGCTGCTCCCCACGGCAGTTTAATTGTTTTCAATCACCCTTTGATTGTTAATTATTAATACCCGAAATGTTTAGAATATCTACAATGCGTTCCCGTTTTCGAAAGATGCGGTCATTCGTTCGTCTGTGGCGTAATCGTTGCAACTAATATCACGTGCAGCCAGTAAAATCTTTAACGCGACCGCAATCGTAGTTTCCTCGATCGTTCAACTCGTTGAATTGTATTGGACGAAGGTTACACGCCCGATGAGCGGCACTTCAAAGGGCAATGTGCACGCGTGCATAACTTATTGATGAGCTTCCACCTTTCGTCGAAAGTTCATGGGCTCCTCTTGACGAAAAAAGAAATCGGTATTCGATAAGCCTCGTCAAAAATATCCGTTCCCGCGACCATTAAAACCATTAAAAACGCGCAGCCGTTACTTTGAAATATCTGTCCGCCGGCTTCGTCCAGCATAAAATTTCTTGAAAATACAATTAATTATTCCACGCGATTGCCTGGGACGACGACGCTTAAGCGTAGCTCAAGCTTCCTCCCCGAATACCATACCTCCCCTAATGCTCGCGCTGCGGTGTCAGCAAGAAGAGGAATGCACCCTGCGATCTCGATCGCGTCCTCCCAAAGGACACGACGACCCGACGTCGTCCACCGTAGCCATCCGATTTTTCTTGCGCGTCCAAGTCGCCTGGCCGGTAATTGGCCATCATCCGGAACCATTGAAGCGTCCCCGCGAAGCGGACTAGACATCGGCAGAAGTCGAAGCGCGCGTCCATAAATCAATTAATTTTAGCCGGTTCGATATGCCAGGGCTGGCTTAATTTAAATTCTTTCGGAAGCCTTTGGAATCGGTGGTCGAAGCCGGGGGCCCGATAGAGCAGAGCGGAGGCCGAAACCGCGCGTCCACCGACGTCGAACGTCGCTGAACGCAGCCCTGGTGGGGGTTGATTGGTGACTTACGGCCGAAGGAGGAACAGAGTGAACGGCAGAGAAAGAAAGAGGCGGATGAGAGCAGACGCCACCTTAAGTATTTCTGATCGAATTCCAAATGGCTGGTTCGTCGTCCGGTCGGACGGTCGGTAAGAATTCAAACCATGACGAGCAAATGGACAAGACCGTGCGCCGCTCGATCGTGGAACAAGGGGGGCCACGAGGAGGGAGGACCTGGCCTCTGTCTCTGCGCGAGGCAGCGAAAGAAAGGGACACGGGAAAAATAAGCGGCGGTGAAAATCGCGACGCAAAAAGGCGACCGCGGGAGCAAGCCGCGCAACGTCCCAACGGGCTAATCAGTTCGCGGGTCGACCGATGAACTCTGCACCGATACGCCTCGTTTTTCTCCCCTTTTCAACCATTTTTAACCCTTTTCTGGGCACGGCGAATCGAAGCTTCCTAATAGTCCTTACGTAATTCGGCCTCTCCGTTCGGTTCGATCAGAGAGCCGATCGAACGGGCTTATTTATAGTGGACGACGATTCGTCGAGCAGGCTAATTCGCCGTAATGCAATGCTCGTTTGGCAATTCCCGCGCGCGCGGAACGAGAATCGATTGACGCGCGGTTGAATCGAAGAAACAGAAATGGGGCACTTTATAGAAGCGACACCTTTAGCTCGGTTGGAACGTCGGTCGCAAGCTCCCAGTTGGAATATTAATGACGCTGCGCGCGTACCAGGACCGCGTTGAACGACGGCTAGGGTGACACAAGGGATGCAGACACTGCAACGTCTGTTCCTCCATTCGGCAGATCAATTTTGCATAGGTCGTAAAGGGTAGGGAATTGCTTTTCATGAGAACGTAACGGGGATCGTATATCAGGCGAATGTCCGATCGCGCGCGATCAACGTTGTTTTTCACTGTCAGCAGCGTTCGTTTGCACGGGGATGGTTAATTTCGCGGCGCGATATCGAGTTACGTTTAACGAATAATTCCCGTTTGTAAAACGTCCCACGGGGAACGTGGGATTCCTCGTGGCCCGGAGGAGGAGCAACGGGCTGCGCCATTTTGTGTCTCATCGGCGTGTAACAACCGCCGCAAAGCGCATCGCGTGCAAGCTAATGAGAGTAATCACTTAATAAAGGCGGCACGGCATCGCGTGACGCTCTACACGCGCATAACTGAGAATCAATATTTGATTTTCAGCTTTCGTTTCTTCCGTCCGGCGGGGAAGATGGAACCGGTATTTTTTTTTCTTCTTTGCGGATAGACGCCACTTTACGAGAATAACATGCATTTTACTGCTCACCGAGAAATTGATCGTTTCTCTGTTCTGTTTCAGACGGCCGCGCCACCCGATGGATGCTTCGGCGGGATCGGTCACGCTCATCGGCGTTTCCTTCGGACGTCGGCTAATAGAGACCCTTGTCAGCCAATTCGTCCGAATTCGTGAGTTTACGAGCCAATCTATTTACCTCAACAAATTGCACTTGCGTTTCCCAACCGCGGGGATTTCGGTCCTCCGGGATTTCCGTTTGTCTTTGCGGATAAATCGCCGCCCCCATGGATGTTCGATCGCTCTAGAATACTTTGGACCGTTTGGGCGGGATTAATTGATTGGTTTTTCTGATCCCGCGACCGAATCGTACGATTCAACTTTTTGCCATTCCACGGCGGTGAGATCTGGTAACGATCGGTTCCCACATGGCGGAATTAGCATCGACTCGTCATCAGTCACTCGTTTTGACACGCCGAAAATAAATAGTCCGGCCGATCCAGCGGGGACAGAATCGGCCAGGGCGGAAAGGTAGGCGAAGAGGAGGAAGAGAGGAAAAAGGGGTAGCGGGGCCGGTGACTTCGATTCGCAGATCGTTTCTGTGCTCTCACGCGGCAGGACGAAATGCTCCGTGAAAAGTTCGAACCGCCGGTGATTCGCGGCGCGAATTTTCCACACATGATCGCGCCTCTCCATCCATCAAATCTCAGTCGCTGCGTAACAGGAGAGGCCGCAAATTTTTAGCGGGGTGTAATCGAGTCCAGAGAACCATTTGTCATTCCCCGCATCCGGGGTCCTTTCGTTCGGTCTTGGGAGAAACGGGCCCTTTTCCTTTTTCACGTGAATCTTTCGACACTTTTTCACCCCTCCAGGGTCAAAGTTTTTAAATTTCTAAGCGTTTTTTTTATCGCCGAATGAAATTGATGAATCTCGAGAGGCTGTCGATCGTTGCACCGAAGGGAAACAATTTTTTTTTTTTCCTTTTAATGACGGGTAGGATTTCGTTGGCGCTTTATTTAGTAGCCGACGCGGTATAAAAATTCCAGTTTGCAGGAACGAAATCGTGGATTTAATCTTCCGAAACGTGATAGGATTGCAGAGGGTTTAAAATTCGCGAATTAGGCCCGGAATAGGGGGGTATTATACGGGAGGGAAGAAAGGGCGAACACGGGCCCAGGTGAAAATCGAATTTTTATACAGCCGGTCCGTACAAAATTCTAATTTGACGTTAGAATCTGACGAGCAAAAGGGTGAAAAAGACGGAGGGCTCGTTTCACCCCTTGGGAAAGGATTTTTACGTATTATGCGCGTGTACCCGTCTCGCTGCGCCACGAAAGGGTGAGACGGAAGGGTGAAATCGTAGAAAATGATAAACAGGGTGAATCTTATTCAAATAGAAAGACAAGATCCTGGATTTGAGCGAGGAACCCCAGGATCCTTCGCTACCTACCTCTGCCTCTACCTGAGTCATGGGAAAAAACCGCAGGACTTCAACTTTTCAATCGATTTTTTTTTCTCTTTTTCAACCCCGTGCGTATCCGAAGTACCGTTTCTAAAAAACACCGACGAACCTTATCCCATAGTTAACCCTTTCCCGCTGCTAAAATATTATTCGAGCGCAATCTAACTCCATCGTTCCGTCGAAATTAATCTCGAAGAGTGGAAACAACGAAACGCTAAAAGGAAAAGGAAGAAAGGGGAGGAAAGGTTAATGGATCCTGGCTCCATCTTTCGTTCCATTGGAACGCGATCGCCACGAACGAAACCGACACCGCGTGCACCAGGATATTCCGCCGCAGGATCAGGATCTCCGCGCGCAGACAGTATCACGATCTAGCGTCAAACTCGATCAAAAGCCACTGCTGGCTTTCGTGGGTCTCGGGAACCGGCTCGGTGAACCAGCTAAAAAGAATCGACGGTGGTGTCGGGCGTTGCGAGAACAGAGGGAGAGGCGAAAAGGGAGGGATGTCCGAAAAATTCGAAATCCCTTGAAAAAACACAGCTGGCGAGCAGGTAACGCGCGAGGGTTCCGTCAATCTGGAAGGACACGCACGATGGAGAACGAAGATCGAGCGTATGTCGGACAAAAAGAGTAGCACGATAGAAAAAGGTGGCCCTGAGATGACATCTTGCGCAATTTTTTTTTCTCATTCTTTTCTTTCTTTCTTCCTTTCCTCCGTCAACTATGCATGTCTTCCCCAAAAACTGGTCCTCATTCAAACGCGCGACAGATTCAAAGGGTTCACCATAGAGGGTATTCGATTTCCTCCTCCTTCTCGATCTCTCTCCCCTCCATTCACCCTTTCTGCCCCGAGCTACCTGCCCCACTGTTTTCGCTTCTCGGGTTACTAAAGACGCGGAAATCCAAAAATCGCGAAGCTCGTCAGGGTCAGAAGACCTTTACACCCCTCCCTCCTCCTCCCCAATCTCGGGGATTGAATGGCCCCGCGCTTACGATCTTTCTCTTCCCTCGATCTCCCACTCTCCATCCCTTTTTCGTCCCGGCAAAGGTCCTTCTTCGACCCCCCTTCTCCTTGCCCGTTTTCTCCTTTCTTCCAGCACGTCTATCCAGGGTTCTTAACCCCTTTTTTTCCGTCAGCTGCCGCGCAACAGCTGTATACATCGCGGCAGCTCGGGGCCTGCACGCGCCGGTGTGCGTGCGTGTTGCAACGCGTGAACTGTTGCGTCGTTGGTTCGTTCGAGTTTCGATATTATCCGCGAGCGGTCCTTATCTCGACTCGCATCGACGTTCAACGATTTCCCGCGTCCACGGGGCCCAGCGCGATCCATTGTGACGCTTTATGGGATTTTCGAGTTTGTTTCTCTTGCACGGTTTCGTGGTACCTTGCGTAGGAATGGGGGGGGGGGAGAGAAGGGGTAGTTTTGGCAGGGCGTATTGTTCGGCCGTACAACAATGTCGAAGAGACGGATACGTAGACCGAGGGTGACTGGTGAAATCGCGACGCTTGGAAATTATGCTTCCCTTTCGAGTGACTTCGAGGGTCCGCTACGAATTTCGCTTTCTTGTTTCGTTTAATCGGTGAGCTACGAGACAGAATCTTAAATAGTCGTCCCTTTTCTTCGAGCTAGCTGTTCTGTTTATTGAGCCTAATCTCCCGTCATTTGTATCGAGGTAACGTATACTTGAACGGCGACCGGAGCACGATGCGCGCAACAGTCCCCGAGAATGTAGATCGCTGGGAAACTCTCGCAGCTCCCACGCGTATTTCACAGACCCCGGGCCATCATCGCGGGCAAATATTTAAATGAAACACGCCGTTACGTTTCCTCTTCGACGAATCGCCAGGCCCGGCTGGTTGTTTGGGTAATTGAATTCGGACAGCTTCGAGTGGCCGTGAGGGGACGGTTCTCGGGCGGAGTGTCCGAAAAATCTCGAGTCAGCGGGACGAGGCGTGATCCCCCGCTCGAAACGTGACTCGCGTGAAATTCTCGAGATCTTACCGGTTGCCCGTAGAAAAGAGGACCCCGAATAAGAATCCTGTTTCGGGGATCGTGAATCGGCTTAGCGTCGTCTATGGATCTAATCGTGTACGAAACGAAAGATCCAGCTCTGAAAAGGAGTCACTGTAAAATAGGCCGAGATAATGGAAAGCATTGAATGGATACACGTGTCCGGGGAAAAGCGCATTGAAATACGAAGGCTGAAGGTTCCTTTGCTCGTCGGAGATCCTGCGAATCGTCCGCATCTCCGCTCCGTGCGTTTTCCTCCTTAATCAATTTCGGAGCAATCGAACGATGGGAAGGAAAGCAACGCGCTAGCCGGTTTGTCTCACGGTCCCAAAATTGATCGCCCCATGATGTATATACAAATGTCACTTGAGCCATCCACTTTGGAGAGTTCGTTGCACCCAGTCTCGCCTTTTAACTTTTAAATTCCACACCGAGGCGGCTCCCCTCGTTGTCTCGAACACCCCCGCGCCGACTTCTCACTTCGTGTGGTCTAGTGGCTCTTCCGATTCCGAAAAGAAATCCGGCGCTGCTCCGATACGACTGCTAGTTTCTCTTCCTGGGCCACTTAGAGGCTTGTTTCACACGCGTGGAAGTAACGCAAGAGGCGGTTCAATTAATTCTGCGGCTCGGTCTGGGTTCGTTTGTTGCTCGCTGCTTGATCCAATAAAAGTCACAGAGAACGGAGTAATTCCGGCCACGCTATCTGCATTCACCAGAAGCATCCTCCTCTTCATCTTCATTCTCGTCTTCGTCATTTTTGGAGGCGTTCAGACACCGAAAGTCGATGAGATAGGGACTTGAGAAACAGCAGGCGCGGTACATTTCCCTCTGTGGTTCTGCGTCGATTCCTAAGAAAGGAACGCGCACATGGCCCGCTTTGCCGCCACTTATCGGTCTCCTTTACAATTTTAGATTTCGGAATACGCGCCGCGATTCGGGTTCCCGAAACTCCACTTTGCGTCATACGATTTTTCTTTTTACGGCGAAGAAAAACGCTTTATCGCGCGGCGTATATAATTGTGCAACGTCGAAACGAAAATAGCTGCACTTTCTGCTGCTTTTAAATAATTTTTTGCCCAACTTGTACCCTTCTCGAACGTGGCAATCGAGGGCGTGACAGGTTGTGGGAAACGAGCTAATTTCGTAGCTCGACAAACAACCCCTGCACCTTCCACGGCTTTTCAAGGGTTGGAAGCAATTTCCGGCCAAAGCACGGGAAGTATATTTTTGGAATATTCTGTTTTGGTAATTTGCGCCTGCATTTACCGTGGTCGCCGCAGAAAAAAAGAGAGAAAAGAAGAAAAAAAACGCCACCCTGCATGTGGCACGAACGAGGGGTTCTTCCCGAAATCGGGGAAACTCCGGGGGGCAGGAGAATCCACCGATCGATTAATCATTCTCGTTTCTATTTACCTTCGTACCTGATCGCTCCTTTCGTTCTTTTTTTTCACTCCGCATCTTTTTCTCCGTGTGTCGACCTTTTCGAGATTCCTTCGTTTCTCAAATTCCTCGATCACGCATGTTTTTTTTTTTTTTTTTAATATTTTTCATGCCCCCTTTTCACGCATCCTTCGACTCGCCCTCGCGAGATTTTTCATCGGGAAGGGGTTCCTCTTTCTCCACGAGATTCATCGATCAGTGCTGCATGAAAGAGTTCCATGGCAGCGTGAAAATTCTAATGATCGAACGGCATGAGAACATTTTTAATCGTTCCGTAGATTCTCGCGACTTGATCGACGACAGCTCGTAGAAACGTTACGCGCAGTAATGTTCAAGTTACTGGAAAGGAAAAAAATTCTCAATCGCTTTCGCATCGCCGTCTCGCCGAGTTCGTTGCCCATATTCAATAAATATCAAAGAAACTCAGGTAACAAATGTAAAATCATCAGCCGTAATTGATTCTAAAAAAAGAACTACTCTATTTCTTCTCCTCTTTCCTGCGTAAAGGTGAAATTTACTCGATCACTTTGCACGAGACAAATTGATGCACTTCAGATATTTTTTGCCCCTTTCCCACGTAATGTACTGCCAGTTTCGATGCCCTCCGCCACATGGAGCCGTGCTAGCTGCATTCGGTACCTGATTTCGAGTTAATTCCATCTGCCTGCCGGTGTCTCCCTCCTCGTGGAAACTCGTCCCCGCGAGGAAACATAGTTTTTGCCGCGCCGGAAGTCCTGATCCAACTACAGCCGTGCGTGCAAGAACGTAACCCTTCACGGATTTTTTGTTTTTTACCAAATACATACCATATTGTCGTGGGAACCCGATGGAAAAGCACAGGCACGATTTAACCGGAGCATGGGGAGCAGATTAGTGTACTATATTTAAATATCTTCCGAAGGAAGTGGGCACTTTTTCGAGAGAAACGAATGCTCTTTCTCAACCGTGGCACGCTCGTTTCATCTTTTCTCCTTAATGGGTATTATTTTTTTTTTGATTTACCGCGGCATCGAGAAATTGTAATTCACCGATGGAAATTTAGTCGTCAGTCAGGAAAACAATAGTGCCGCTCGCAAAATGATATTCACGATATTGTTCATTGGTGCGCGATGATCGAAAGAAATTAGTCGAATTACCGATCGAATGAAATCCGATAGAAAGTAGTTTGTAATCGTTACGAAATCGGCAGATAGAAAGATAAGGGAGCCCCGCGTATTTCTTCGATTACCGTGCCACGAAAACCGAAAGACCGAAATTCATTCAGCGATAAGATAATGGCGAATTAAAAAGTGCGAAAGAAAAATGATCCGGCCGAGGGAGGAGTTGACATTTCGCATTGCTCCGTGGCAAATGAACGTTCGCACAATGTTGTCCACGCGAGATGCCGTTTCTCGATCGTTCTTTTTAGTCAAGAACATTCTCAACGAATGCATGTCGAGACTGTTTCTCTTCGCCCTTTCGACGATTTCTTGACAGTGAATTTTGTCTGTTACGCGCGGATCGATCGATCGTTGTCGAAAGAGAGTGAAACTGTAATCACTGACCGGCTACGCGTGTATACATCTTCGTCGGTGAGGAGGACCTTGAAGAGAGCTGCAGCTGCATCCTTGCACCGCCCCGTAGAGAAGGTAAAGGACAAACGTATAATATGATCTAACAGATCGTAGCGGCGCGGCGTGGCGTCGTGCGAATCGCGAAATCTCGATCCATAGATCCTCGCTTTCCTTCTCTCCCTTAGCTCGGCCAATCTTTGCATTTTATCGCGGCCTTTACGCTTCCATTGTTTTCCACTTCGCCGGCAGGTATTTATTATTTAATCTTCCTCCGCGTTCGGAATAATTGACGCTCGCAATCGGCCGCCGGCCTCGTTGCGAATCGCGGCTTTCCTCGCTCGCAGCTTGTTCCCTTTGCCACTTTGGGATAAAAGTTACATTTGTACAATCAATCTTTGCACCCGGCGCGTATCTACAATAGCGAATAACACGAAGCAACAACCGAGTTATCAGCCACCGAAATGTTTTACATTGCGATAATGATCGAGATAAAATGCTGGAAGCATATACGTTAGATAGATCGCAAATAGAGCCGCGAGTGGAAATTTTAATGCCCACGGTTATTAAGTAATACGTGTACATATCCCGGGGGGCCGATGCTTTTAATAGTATCGAACTATTAAAGGTTCCAGTGGTTCCAGAAGGCAGGACATTTTCGTGCAGCGGTAATTTAACGCGATCGCTTGCCCTCCGGAAGATAATTGATCTATTAGTGCGGACACTGATAATTGGGCTTATCGTTTAAGCAATTTAGCAGCGGTGTAGCCAGTCGACGATCGTCGTTCGTCAGAGGTTGATCACCACTGTGAGCATTCAGCGATTCAGGGTCTGTTGGGCCCTTCTACGATAATTACACGGTGCGAGCTGCGAGTCGGCCCAGGAATATATGTTCGATCGGCCGGTTTTTGAATTATTTGAAAAGAGACAGACCCTGGTATAACCGCGATATTATGGTATCGCGATTCCTCCTCCTCGAACCTTCGATCCCTTTTCTTCCTTCTTTTACGCCTTTTTTACCCTCTGCCTCCCGCTCTTTATTTCCCCCTTTATTTACTTCTTTTGCATCCTCGCATTTCTTTGAGCGCGGTGCCCGCACGCTTTCGAAAATCGCGAGCAGAACTCACTTTCTCGCGCAACGACACTGCCCATGCGTCTACCACCGTCGTTCTAATCCAAGCTGAACGAATTAAATTTTGAGTAGCCGCGTATACTATTCGGAAATTGCTCCGTGTGTCAACGAGGAATTTATCTGTTTAATTGGCGAGAAAAATTTAGTAAATAGTAGGCTTGCTGCAAGCAGTGTTACCGATTTAAATACTTGAATGAGCGATTAGATTAGATAACCAGCTGCTACTGTCTCGCCAAAAAAAAAAAACGAACTCCACTTTTCCCAGGTACGCATTATCTGTTCGTTAGTTTCGGTTCGCGATATACGTAGTCAGGCGATTCCGCCAAATTAATTATCAGGATTTCAAGCCCCGGAGTCGTCCGCTTATCGAGCCAGTACTTTATCGTCGCTTCGATCGGTTCGCGATACAAAAACGATTCTTCCCCGCACGCTGCGAATATCGCATAGAGGTTTGCAACCCGCGACGAGCAGATCCGGCAATCTCCATCACGGAGAGGAACGAAACGCATATTCGGGGCCCGCGATCGAACTTAACCCTCCTCGCGTCATTACCTGCCCCAGAAAAACAATGATCCCTCGTCGATACGATCCCCCGATTCGACTGGCCGCGACGAAACAACATCCGTCCCTGGTTGCAGATGTTATAATTTCAAGATGGCATAATCTTCTGCCAACGATTGAGGATCGACTTTAGAAAGGGGAGCTCGAATGAGAAAAATGAAAATTAAGACTCAGCCATACGCGAGGCGAGTTCTATTTATGAAAAGTTGTCTAACGTTTACGTCGAGTCAGACACGCGCGAGCGTATCGTCGCGATAGAAAAGCGAAAGAAGGGCGATCGTCGCCGAGACGAGCAAAAGGCGTGCCTACGAATTCTGGAGACAAAGGAGGAATGTAATCAAGAAATCAAGGAACACGAGAGGCGAGGACGCGGTGAAGGGACAGGAGGAGAAACGACAAGATCGGCATTGGCAAAAGGCATAGGTACAGGGCCGGCCGAGATCGCAACAAATGACTGTGTTTAAACTTGAACGTGACAAAATTTAAAAATCCCGCCCGAGGCGCGTCAAGCGGTGGGAGTAAGGCCCAGCAGCCACGAAGGAGAGGGGAAGATAAAAAGTTTCTCTTTCTCTCCCTATGCCCTGCTTTTACGTCGCTTCGTATTTCGCCTCTCTCCTTTTGTTCTTGCTCGGACGCACGCATTTGCCCCGCGATTCGAATTTCTTTTCTCCCGTTCGCTCTCGCGGTGGCCAGACCTCTCGTAATTGGCGCGGTGACTCGGGGGTTGAATTGGGGTGCGAGCCGGTCGATCTCGCGTGCCCGGGGCTACGGCGAAATTTTAATCAATTCCGAGTGCCGCTCCTCGCGGCCGTGTTCTCCGGAGATTTTCGCGACCCCGCGGCTGGAGTTGCCCCGTCGATCGGGAAACGTAATCGCCGGAATCGGCGATGCTAATTGATCCAGCCCGGTCGAATATTCCATTGTGTATTATATTCGATGGGGGGCGGGACAGAAAGGCAACAGCTCGACACGCTGTCACGGAGAAACGAGGAATTCGTATACTGGTTTGTCGGTGGACGTGAATCGTTACCAGCAGAAAAGTCTCTCCGACACGCGCGCTTTGGAAGTCCAGCTCGGAAGAAATGCCACGGTCGGGCAATTAATCATATTTCGAAAATCATTCCAGCCGTGCTGAGATCTGGCCGGGCAGATAGAGTCGGAGTGCTCCTCGAAACTCCAGAGTCATAGGGAGCCAACTATACTCGCAGGGTGTTTGACCGAGCAAAGCTCTTTCTCTCCACAGAATCTCTCTCATCTGCTTTTTCTATCTTTTTACATTTTTCCTTTTTCTTTTCTCCCTTTTCATTTTAATACATTCCGAGTCGCTCGGGGGCCGAAAACGAGGGGGGAAAAACGAAAATGAGAAAGAAATCGGCCGGCAAAGGTACAGGCGTGTTTGTGGCAATGACGGCATTTCTAAGCTCCATCGGGGCGTTTTGTTCTTGCTGCGCGCACGTGAAATCTGGATTCGAAGCTGCGATCAGTCGTGATTGAGGTGTCGATTTCGATCGTACGAGAGAAATAATAATTTCGACTGCACGCTGGTGCCCGCCAAGCCGGCGTTGGGTAGAGAGGACGGAGTGAAATAAGAGCAACGATTACGAGGGAGGAAAAGGGGAAGGAATATAGCAGAAACGCGAGAAGGAGAAGGAAGAAGGTAGAGAAAGAGACTTTCTGGTCATGATGTATTAGTTTCAACGCATACAGAGAACCGTCCGGTCTCGTAGCCATTACAATGCGTCGAGGAGCTCTCGAGTTCGAGATATCTCGAATCGGAGCGCGTTCGATTCATTTAAGAGATAAGATCTTTCGTTCGAAATATGAATATTATATTATAAGCGCAGTCAGTGCTGGTTTCTCTTCCTCTCGTTCGCTGGCCTTTTGCTCCAGTCTCTCCCCCACTGTTCCCTTCTTTTTCTCTTTCTCCCTTCGTTTCTTCTTTTTCCCCTGTTCCCTCGCTGCCAAACCGAATGCCTGCATTGCCACAGCAACTCGACTGTTCCCCCTTTTTTTTCTTTCCCAATCCCAATGACTCGCCCCGCGGACAGAACGTGTGATTAATTAACACCTTGCGTTTCCACTTTCCTGTTATTTCCTTTTCCGTTCTCCTCTTTCGTGTCCAGCGGAGCACGTACTCCGATTGCTCGTCTCGTCGCGAGAGATAGACAGAGAGAGAGAGAGAGAGAGAGAGAGAGAGAGAGATCAAGGGCTATAAATACAGCGAATCTCATCGTTTGATCGATAATCGTTCAATGAAACGGAGCAGGAGGACGTTTATGTATTGAAAGTGTTGTAGCGAGAAACTGTGCAAGAAGCACCGCTGTCGTGGAGGGGGTGCAAAGAGGCTAGAGAGCCGATCGTGGGACGTGGACGAGATAATAATAATAGATGATCGTGTATTACAAGCTATAAACGTCAGTCGGTTCTGTTTCGTCTTTTATTTTCCGCGAGTGGTCGCGTGTGCACGCGTAAAGCGCGCAAGAACGGCCCCGCTCGCGGTCCGGGCTTTACTTCCACTGTAATCACTTTACCACAAGCTTTTAAACGACATTCTGATCGTGCGTGTATTCCATCTTATTGTTGCAAGAACCGAGTCGGCTGTAATTTCATCGATGCTACCGAAGAGAATGAAGCGTGGCCTGTGATGCGCCGCGCGTACCTCCGCCTTATTAGAATTTAGATTGAAAATTAAGGATTCCGTATACTTTTGTCCAGGCTCGCCCGGCCACGCCACGGGATTCGTTTTCACGACGATGATTACCTTTCCATGTTTTCTATCGTGCGACGATACATACTTTGATCGCGCCCGAGTTCCTCCCCGTCCGGCCCTACGGTTAAACGCTACGCGGCCGCTAATGCGATACCGTTCCGCTGACAAATAGTTTCATCTGTTTCGCGATTGAATTCAGCGTTCAGAGTTTCCGCGTTTCCTCATTTTCATTCGCATCGAAGAGAAGGGCTTCGGGTCTCCACGTGGAAAAATATTACCGAAATCACCGACGCCCGTTTCAGTGACACGTGAACGTGCACGCGCACAACGCGCACAGCCCGAGAGGATTCCACAGCGTCTGGAAATCCACGAAACTCGACGGCGATCTCACTTTTCATTCGAAATATCGTTTTACCTGGCCGCCGTGCCGACCTAATCCCGATTCCTTTGCATGTTACATTAACATACATATAAGGGACGTACGCGGAGATTAAATCAACGTGCGTGTACTCATATCGACCGCGTGTGTGAACAACGGTGCGGGCCTGTTGGGGTACGGCGGGGGAGGAAACAGGGAGACTGGCTCGAAAAAGGGTCCAGGGACCACAACCTATCATCTCCCTCTCCTTTTCTCTCCTCGCCGTCTCTCTGTCCCCCTTTCTGTATCTTCTCCCCCCCCCCCTCGCCCCTCTGCTTCGGAGCCAGTCGTTCATTTTTTACTTTCAAAAATCATGACGATGCTCATTTTTCTGACTCGTGAAGAATTCTTCAAACTGACGTGTAACCAAACGGGGCCCCGGGTTTTTCGGTGGGCGGGAGGGAGGCCTACAGTGGGCCCTCGAAGGCTCGAAATCCTCCACCTATGGGCCACGATTCCATCGGGAATCCTTTTCTGTATCCCCGAGCATTCTTGTTCCCCGAAAAAGATGCTTCTACACCGTTTCGTCTGGGATTTTATTATTTTACAAAACAATCCTGCCCGGTTGGCGCCCCGATCTTTCAGGCGGACGTTCGAAACTGAATCTCCTCGGAGCCGTTCGGAATTACAGAATATCGGATACCTTTTGTACGTACTCAAACTGGAGTTGATCATTTTCTGGTCGACAAATTTCGCCGGACCAAATCGTGAGGGGGCAAAGAATCGTCGACCTGCGCGTTTCCCAGTGGAATAAAAAGGAAGGACTTCCTCCGAGATTTTTTCGTTACTCGAAGAATAAACCGCGCTTCCCCGTTCTTCTTTTTTGCCCGGTCGCGTTGCCCGCCTCGATGGGTCCTCTTTCATTGCTCGGTCCTTCGGGGCATTATCGTGATTATGATTATTTAAATTTGCTCCTTTTGCCCGTGGAGTCGAGATCGGCGTTTGAGCGGCAGGACCTATTGTTCGATTATTTGAATATCGAACGCACGCGGACGGACGGGAATCGATTCGTGGGGCCTAATGGGGATTACACGGCCAATCAGCCTTTGCCATGGCCCAGCTCTCTCGTCCTTCCTCCCCTTTTCTCTTCGTCTGCCCACTTGGTTTTTCTACATTTCATCTCTCTCCCTCGAAAGCATGTGTCTCCGTGTTTATCGATTGCCTCGCCAAGATAAATAATTGTTCCCGAGTCATAGAAACACGGGCGATTCTATGCTCTTCGGCGTTAATACTTGTTTCAATCATTTACCAAACCGTTTTGCTATCATTCCGATTCGCCATCGTGCCAAAGACCTCTCGATGAAGCAACGACTCCGTTTCCGAATAATCGCAGCCTCGATAATGATGGAAAAGAGCGCGGCGTGACGTCAGCCGGTTGAAAAGTAATATAGACAGTCGGTTTCGCTTTCTCGCGTGTCATCAAGTTTGACGGGCGAGATGAAATCAGAGTTGATTCGCGGTAATCCGGCCGATAAATCGACGGCCGGTGCGTCGTTCGATAAAGGATCGACGGTATACTCGTATTTACTAAATACACGCGGTTGCCTGTTCCTCTTATTTCACTCGGGCGATTCTCTTTACCGGTGGCTCGAGCCATCTCGGGAACTCCATTTTTCACCTTTATCGTTCCTCAACACTTTACCTTGGGAACGCTTTGACGAGCACGCTTAAAGACGTGTTAATTTTTAAACGCCGAAAGGCCCGCAGCTTCCAGTCGAGCAAAGCAAGAAAAATGACCGAGGGACTTGTACACTCTGATGATAAAATATGTGCGCGCGTCTTAATGGTGGAAGGCACTTTTTTGAATTTACGCGCCGAGCCCTCCGCCAATTAAATCTCCCAATTCGAGAAAGAGGAATTTATGCCTCGAAGTCGAACGAAATTGTCTGCGTTGCTCGTATTTGCAAGAAATCGTACGCGAAACCATTCGACGGTTTTTCTCTTCTTCCCAAAGATATATATACATATATATTGTATATGTATAGGCATCGCCCGTTTCCCCAGCTCCTTCTTCTTCGTCGAACAACTAGAAGCCGAGGCTGCTTATTAATTTCTCCCGGTGGTTTGCTCTCTTTGCACAAGGTTATGGAATCTTTCTGCCGCGTTTCTCGGATCGCTCGTCGATTGTCGATCCACCCGATTCTCCCCTGCATCCGCTTCTTCTTTCTCTTTCGTCCTCCTCCGGTGTTTTGCGTGGGCAGACTAGATGCTGCGGCACGGAAAGGGAGAAGCGGACGAGGATGGACGAAAGAAGAGGAGTTTTTGTATTCCGGGAACGCTCGTTCGAATATG
Organism: Nomada lathburiana; assembly: GCA_963667235.1. NCBI lineage: Eukaryota > Metazoa > Arthropoda > Insecta > Hymenoptera > Apidae > Nomada > Nomada lathburiana. The sequence continues at coordinate 8,774,896 of OY763910.1, forward strand.
AATATGCATTGATTGACTGGTAATTGCGAGCTACTTCTGCAGCCGCATTGTTCCCGGTTATTTATTATCCCGCTGGACATTGTTTAAACGCGATAACGAAGTATTCAACGACCCATGGAAATTTATTCGCCGAGCAGAATCACCGATTCCTTTGACAGCCACTTTCGGGGCAGCGATTTATCTTGCTAGCGGTTGTAACGCGCACGGAATTCTTCCCTTTTCTCTTCCATCCGTCTCGTTCGCGAGGTGAGCTCGTTTCTGCGACCGGGACATGGCAAATTTGGACTTGGAACGGCGAAAAATAAGGGCCGCGGATGAATGCGCGATAATTGACAATATCCGTCGGTGTCCGGGTAAAATGACAACGAGATAAAGGTAACTGAACGGTTGAAATTTAAACGGTCCTGATGGGCCACGAACAACAGAAAGATCAGCAGGGGGAGAAAGACGAGATCGAAGTCTAAAGGGGTGGCAAGATGGAAGCGAGAGATCCATCGAGGTGCTCGGGGTCCGAGGCATCCTTTAAAATTGGAATAATAATGTTCTTTCATCTCTCTGAACTCGAAATGATGACTCGACGCCTTTCAGCATTGTGGGAACAAAAATCGGTTAGAAACACGTCGGCCGGTTTCTTCACCTTTCTTTTCTTCCTCGTCCTCGTCTTCTCCGTCTACTTCTTCTTCTTCTTCTTCTTCTTCTTCTTCGACCCGTTTCGTCCGTACGTCGACGGGAAGACAGGAACAACGAAGCTTCCCTTTATCAAGAATGCATCTGAAAAATTTCTCCCCGCAACGCAACCGCGAAACACACTGCTCCGACTTTCCGATTCTTCGGGGGAATCGAGTTGATGTCGCGGCGATAGATAAATCAAAGGGTTAAGATTGAACGGAGACAACGACGACCCCTGGAATGTTTTCGCGGGCAAGATGATTCGCGAATGCCTGCGCCTATCACCGACAAAAGATATTAACGATGCTATTGAGAGAGAGACGAAATTAAAAAGGAACAGAAAACGACCGCGGATCGACAAAGGGAAGAGGCGATTTGTAATTAATGCGAGTGTGTTAGAGGCAGAGGAGGAAGCAGCGTGGACATCGCGATGCCAGTGGAGGGGACGTAGAAGGAGGGGAAAAAATTGACGTAAGTCATCCTACGAAGCATTAGATTGAGCTTGATTACGAGTAATTATTCCTACAGCGCGGTTTCGTACGTCCTTATACCGTATTGCAACGAGGCCGGCGATCTTTGATCATTGCCTCGATCGGCACATACGCATCGCCCGCACGCACGACGCGACCACTTCAGAGATCGATCAGCCGTTTCCCGGCGATCTCGCGCACCTTTTGGAAACCATTCGAGTACGATCGCTGCGAGTTTACGCGCGCAGAGTGTTGGATACACGGCAGAAGTATGTCGACGACTGGATGTTTCTAGTCCGTCCAGTGTCAGTCGCGATGTTTGGTGCGAGAGAACGATCGAAATCGGCGAGTTTCCGAACAAGCTCGATCGTACAGGTTCGATACTCGCCGGTTGGTTCGCACGCATATCCCGGGGGGACACCCGATGAGTAACGAACGTCTTTTCCACGCCTCCGAAATGTTGGTGATTAGCCGTGAAATATCGGTTTTCGTATACGAAGAAATTGCACCGAGGGGGGAAAGGGGACCCGCGACGAGAAATGGAGCAGAGAAGGTGTTCCCCGGGAGATCGTGAGAGGTCCGCGATGAACGCCGGGACGAGGAGGGAATTTCGGGTCGGGGTATAAAAGCGCATCCTCGGCATCCTCGGTACCATAAATAATGGCGGGCGCTAATCTACGCTCATTAATTCATCTCCGGGGGATTCATCTTTAACGGCGCGGAGGCAAAACCGAGCAAATAGACAGAAAATCCTGGTGGATCGGGGATACGTCGCGGCGATATGGGAGTGGCCAAAAAACGCCGCGGCGAGAAAGCGATTTGAGAACCAGTCGAACAATTAAACGTCGCCGGGGCGAAGAAGAAGCAGCGAGACCGGACGACGATGAAGACGAGGGCGAAGAAGCAGAAGAAACGAGGGGCAGCAGCGGCAGAAGAGAGTAGGAGTGCAGCCAGTCGAAAGTCCGGGAGGGAGAAAAAAGGATGAAAATCGCGGTTGTAAAATCCACGCGGGTTGCACCAAACGCAATTAACCGCTAAACCCGAATCCCCATAGGGGCCCGGGATACGGTGTATATACGTGGAAAGAGAGTTGGAAGTAGGGAACAACGAGAGGGAGGCAGCGGGACGAAGGAGCGAGCCAGCGAAAGAAGAAGAAAAGAAGAGGAAAAGAAGAGGGGAAGAAGAAGGAGGAAAGAGAGCGGGCAGAGAGCGCGGAGAGGCGAGGGAAAGGAGAAAGAGCGAGGGAAGGAAAGAGAGAGGATCTGGCCCTCTCGACGACTACTTTCGGTCCGGCCAGCCCTGCCAGCCCTTAGGGCTCCAGACGGAACGCTTTTAAAATTTATTGACAATCATAAATTTCGAAAATAAAACCTTATATTCCCGCGTGCGCGCGCGTGCTCCCTGCAACTCTTGCACGCGTGATATCGTGCACGTGCATAGCACGGTCGCCGGTGGTGTTGGTGCCGGGTTTGTGACTCTTGCAGAGGCTGCATACACGGCTGCAGAAAAGGTTTCGCAGACGCGAACGGGCCCCGAACTTCGTTTCTCTTCTTTCCTCGTCGCTCCGTCGCTCTACCACCACCGAGTAGCAGTCTGGGATCGTTTTCTCTTCCGTTGCTCCTTTTCTCGGGGTGCTCGAAACAAAAGAATTCGTTACGAATTTGCCTCCCCACCCCTGTTTCTCTTTTCTCCTGGAACTGCTTTCGTTCGTTCGTTCGTTCGTTCTTTCGTATTGCCTGGCTCGCCCCGAGACGCCGGGGTACACTTGCCAATTTTTCGTCCAGCATGTTCGTTCGCCCCCCCCTTATCCCTCTACCAGTTTTGCTTTTCGATCTCTTGCCTTCTTATTTTGCGACCCAGAGCTGTTATTATTTAGCATTGTTCTAAACCGAAGAGACGCGATCCCCCGTTCGAAAATCGCTTCCCTCCGTAGGAGAAAGAGGGGAAAAAACACGCCACGAAAGATCGATGCAATGATTTTCTAGCAGCTATTGTAACGACATACTCGATCCTTCTACTTATCCGGTTCCGCATCTGCGTTCCTGTCACGCGGACCACCCCTCTAGAAATTCTCACGACTTTACCTCGTGCTGGGTACTTTCTTATCTTATACAATCTCGAGCAAGGGGACGAACGATGATTGACTCCTGTCATTTTTGAACGTCTTCCCGATTCCACTGACTCCAAAGTCCCCCCCCTTGGACGCTCAATATTTTACTGCACACACGTGTACACCCTTTTTCTACATTGTTCATTTAATAATCCATCGGAACGTTTAATCTCCGTTTCACTCCGAATCTACTCCGAAGTTCTGACAGTGCGCACGGACGCGGAGAATTAAGTTCCTGCGTTCGGTGGACGTTTTCTTCGGGCCCCTCCGGATGTTCCTTTACATATCCCCATCGATCTTCGGGCGGTCCGGTCTTCATCTCGTATTTGAATACGATCCACCGAGCTGTCGATCGATTCCTGAAGAAGCCGTCTTTCTAACGAACGCCGTTTTAAGCCCCTTTTCTTTGGCGCCGGCTATCTCCGCGCGCATCGCGTACACGTGTAAAAAATTTTATTGGCAGTTTCAAGGCGTACGACGTTCAGCCGGCATGGCGGGGCAAGAAACAAGGACGAGCGACTCCTAAATCGTCGCGTTCGATGGCTGCGAGAGCTCCGGATGATCCACCCGCGCCTGTCAGCCGCGTCATTCGCAGGGAATATCGCGTGTCGTGTTTCATTCGATCGTCTCGAATTGTTATTTGTGGTATCGTTGCTCGGCGGATTTTTAAACACGTCGAATTCCAGGCCTGGCACCGCTTTATAAACAGTGGTTAGCCGGTTACGTAGCGAGGGGAGGGATGGCCGTCGAAGGGGTAACAAACAGATAGGTGACGACGAGCGGAAGGCACAAGCCTCGGATTGTCGTCGTTTATTATATCGATAAACGAATTGAAGAAGCGAGTCCAACAACAGCTGGAGTGATTAATCGATCGAACGCTCTCTGTCCTAGACTCTTCGACGGAGACTGGTTTCTCTATAGTTTCTCCATAGTTTCGCAACGCACTCGATATCGTCCTCGGCACGTCGCCCCGACGATTTCTGCCACAAGGAGGGAAGTTCCTGCCGCGAGTTACGGTGGCACGCCACGGAATGCCGTAAAAGTATCGATCATATTTTTTCACGTTCCAGTTAGATAAGCGTTCACTCGTTAAAAGGAGACCTTCGCCTCCAATCTCTTCACGGATCTGACGTTTTCGCCCGGTTCCAGTTAGCAGTTATTCAAATTAGTACATTATCGATCACGCGCGGAGATGTCGAAGGACGATATATTATCTGGCAACCGAGTTTCGTGGCCCCTGGAATTTCGTGGCACTTAGGAATTACGCAAGCGTGCGGAGTGAAAGGCGTCGGACGTCTCCACGACGCAGAAATTTCCGAGGAAATCTCTTCGTCGCGCCTTGACTCGGTTCCCCGTCGCTGCTCGGTATCCATATTTGTGGCAGTCGGGTCGGGGATCGGGTCGAACCTCGGAAAAGGTGGACGAAGCGGCGGCTATCGATGGGAGGTAGGGTCACCAGGATGAAGGAGGTGGTCACGGGTGTGAGGGGGGGGGGGGGGGCGAATTCATCATCAGTCCAAGTCAGGAATTATAACGGAGCGATTCATCACGAGAGGCCACCGATCCGTCATGCCGATCCACGTGTGCAAGCCGTTTTTGAATATCCTGCGGACGTATATCTGTATATCTCAGTTAACCCACGTAATATCCAGCGATGGTTTTTCAGCGGCGACCTTGGCACGCCGGGCGCACGGTGAAAAAAAATCTTTCGAACAATGCGCGGAATTTTTGCACGGCTTTCGTCCGTGCAAAATGCAAATCCCCCCCGGTTCTGTTATTTATATCTGCTCCGTGATTAATCGACCACCTCATTAATTATGACAGTCTATTATGTATGCATTGCACCGCGATAGCGGCCTCACCGAGCAGCCACTTGTAAATTACCCCAAGACCCTCTTCGTTGTCTCTAGGAAAATTCGAGGCATATATGCAATCCAATTGCCGGCGTATAAACACTGCCGGCAATGATCTCAGCTCTGCGACAGCCGGATCGGGCACGATCGGCTCGCAATTACCCCACGCTTGATAGATCGTTCGATTCGTTAACATCGTTTCTGTTTATCGCGGCAACGAATTAGTAGCCCGCGGTCCCATTATGGCCCACAGACGAACGGGCGCTCGTTGCGAGCGGCGATATATATTGGAATTGCTTTCAATTTCGACGCGGGCTTCGGAGCGATTGCGAAAGCGCAGATCGGGTCGACCGGTCGAAGAAAGCGATGTTTATCGGCGCGGTTCGTCGAGTCGCGCTCCGTTTTCACGATTAAAATGAGCGGCAGTGTTCTCGGCGTAGCTGTGGTGTACCAGGAAACGGAAGTGACGTCACCGACGACGAGCTACTCCTCCGTGAACGTGCGTTTGGCCGTTACGCTTATTGGTATCGTTTATTTGTCTTTGACCCCAATGAAGCTTCGTCGATACCGTAGACTTTGGTCCCTCTGGGCCGCTTAAAAGAGAAATAAATATTTAAATTCCCAATCGATGAAGGACCCCCGCAAATTCGAATGCGATATGCAAGCATGCATACGTGTACCTGGTCTTGGAATGTTAATCGAACGATTGCTCGCCCCCCTCCCCCCCTCCCCCCTGTTTTCGGAGTACAAAAACCGTTGCCACTTGTCGCGCTTAAAAATTTACCGGCTTACACCGATCTCGACGAGAGCTGGAAATTCGCCCGAGTTCAAGTGAATCCGTCGAATGCCAACGTCACGGAGGATCGTTCTGGTTTGTTTCGTTTCCCGAATCGGCCGGTGGCCCATGCGTCCGCGGGTAGCAGCCATCTCCACCTTCTCTAATTGACCACGATCCGCGATCTTGCACCCCCGTGGCCGTACCGCGAGGGGCAGGGGCCGCGGTTAGGCAGGGCGGGCGCGATTTTTGAAATTTCAAATCCGGATTTGCGTTGCAGATGCAGAAGCCCCGGGGCAATGTCGCGGTCGCGAAGTATAATGTTTTCCTCTCAATTAAGCCTTAATTAAGTTAAAATTAACATCGTGGACTTCCCCCTTCCCCGCTCCCCCCTTCCAGGGAGCACCCACCTCGAGTCCTCTCCAGCTTTGGGTGGCCTGAACCGCGTACAGCCACCGCCAAAACGCTGCCAGATTATCGATTACACTCCCGTTCCTTCCGTCCTTACGATTTCTCCGAAACGAATCGATTTTCCCCACCTTTCTCTATGTTAATTCACCGATTAGACCGTTCTGTCGTACAAGACGAATTACAACAAAAAAAAAAAGAAGGGAAATAATAATACTTCCATCGATCGGATCGTCCCGAGACGGCAAATCGCTGATATCATTATTACATCAAAGTCTCTGTACTCGGGGCCGTGGCGTTCGTTCGTGTTTAATCGATCCGGGATTCGTTCGTGCCAGGGGGTCCGTGTATCACTCCCCCCCCCCCCTCGTTTTCCATTCATCCCATTCGTGCCGTCTGCTACGGTCGGATATTTCGTCAGAGAAAACGCTTCATCATAAACGGTCGCGATCGTCCGTCTGTCTCGCTCGGCCCGCGGCAGACTTTTGTCGAAGGATGTACGAGCTGGTGGCTAGCACCACCGCGAAGGTGTCCACCACCACCACTGCATACGTGTGGTACGGGTTCTACTGGGAATCGAAAGCCTTCAGATAAACCAGCCTTCATTAGGGCGAGGATGATCAGACAACGCGATGGCCAACGTTGCCCCTGCCGTTGGTGGTGGTGCTGCCGTTGGTCCTGCTGCTGTTGCTGATGCGCCAGGGCTGCACGTTCACCACGACACATAGACGTCCGATTGACCGTGGACACGTTAGCACCGAGACGGCCCTATGTCCCCGTGTGTGTCCTGCCTCTGTGTCGAGCTGCCTCCTGTGTTCCTACTCACCGTGGGTCCCTTGTCGACCAAGGATTATGCTAAAAGGACACACGGGGAGAGCTTCCACGTCTCGAATTAGGAAGACTCTTCGCGAGTTTTATCACTACCGGAATTGTGTCCTGGGACCCTTCCTTCGCTGCGTCAACCAGCCTGCTACCGCGTAATCGATGAATAAGAATCGACCTACACTTTTGCTCTTTTACAAGGACGATGCATCGACCCTCTTCCTCTTCTCTTTCCTCCCTAGCCGTCCAGCGGTGGAGGCATTGTACAATCGCCAGGGTCCATTTCGTCATTTATTTCCCTCGCCCGAGGCTCGATTTTGGAGTATTTTTTAATCGATCGGGAGGAAAGAATGAAAAACGAAGCGACACTGTCGGATCGAGGTATCGAAAGAAGAGACCGGAACGAGCGGTCGGTCACGTGTAGCTGGCCGCAACGTGACGAGCAATGGTGCGTGCCTGGAAGCCCGGAGAAGCTTGGAAATAGGGTTGGGACGGCAATTTTCCAGAACGTCTCGGTTCCAGCCTGCGATAGATTTCCAGAACGATTAGACCGGTCAATTTCCTCCTTTTATCGTGGACACAGGACACTCCGTCCACTCCGTCCACTCCGACTCGCAGCGGCTCGATTTTTATTCGATTCGCGAGCACTAGCGTAATTCTATTGTTTTCACGGACTATTAAGTGTCCGGTAATGGTCCACTTCCGGTTTAAACGAGGATGCTCCGTGTGCCACGGCAAGCTGGAACTCCTCGAATGCAGGAAAGGGCGCGGCTCGAAGCCTAATTCCTTGAAAGATTAAGGAGAGGCATGGCCTGCCACGGCTTCCTCGACCTCCATTTCTACCGGCGACCTCCTCGACCACCTTTACCCTCCACCGCCGACTATAACGCTCGTTATCCACGAACGAGTGGCTATTTCGCTTCCTTTCTCACGTCGTTTGTCCTCCCTCGCGATTCAAACCCGGGCCAGATGATTTACGATCAATACCCGCTCGATCGCCCAGCTCTTTGCCCCTCCGACGTCCTCTCGTCGCGATCGAGAAAACAGCATCTCTCGGGGATTGTCGAGGATTCGGTCATTCTCGGGAATCCCCGACACATACGCTCGGTGTCGGAAAAATTGAAAGTGCCCATTGTCGACGGTATTACTATTATTATTATTAGTGGGAGCAGTAGCGTCTTCCCGTCTTCGATCGTACAGACTCGACTCGTTTCACCTTTCACTTAGGGCGACGCGTTTTATTACCTCCAGACTTTTTTTCTACGCCGCGTAGGTGGAATTAGAATGACCCGTTCACGATGATCATGAATGAAAAAAATGTTCCCCCGTTTCGCGTTTGCCCACCGAATGCCGGTAGAATGCAGCGACACACGTTAGCGCGTGTCGACGCCGGATTCGTGAGCGGAATGCCCACGACCGATTAATTTCGAACGTTTAACCTACATGCGAGTAGTCGCGGACGATTCCCGTCAGACCGCGCGTATATCCCTGAAATTCGACCGACGCCGGATATCCAATTCGTAACTCGAACCGTCGAGGTCGCACTCCGATTCATTCGCGTTTCTTCCCCTCTGCGTTACGCTTCTCGTTAGGTCCCCGGTGCAGCCTCGGTGCATCATCTCTCTCGCGTGTCATCGATTTCGATCTCGGACTTCTGAGAAATCTAATCACAGACGTGTCGCGCCTCGGCCCGGACGAAATCTCGGCCTCCGGTACCAAAAGTCGCGTCCCGTGAGGGCCGGTTCGCGGTTGTCCGAGGGGTTGAAAGGGCCGGGAGGGGGAAGGGGGAGGGAGGGGAAGGGAAGAAGAGGAACATCATCGACCGCGACGGTGGGAGAGCGTTGTCTCCAGCATCGGAACGCGCGTATCGGCTCGTCTACGTAAAAGTGCAGCTATAGTCTTTGGGTAGAGCAGCATCGGGAGAGAAGGAGTCCTCGGTCGCGAGAAACGGTGTAAAAGAGAGGAGGAGAGAGCTAGAGAGGGAGAGAGCGTCCTCCGGAGGCCCTCGAGGTTGGTCGGAGGTGGCTCCGCCTCGTGTCCGCCTCCAGAACCCGATTGGATGGCAAATTCTCCCGCCTCGAGGCTCATTTGTTTATTAATGTTGTAATCACCCGCGCGATCCTCTTTTGTCCCGTTCCCTCCATTCTCCTCCGCGCGGCTCTTGTCCCGCGGAATGCGACCAGTTTCGTCTCGCTTCTTGCAGCCTCTCTTCGTCCTTCGACTCTCTCTCCGTGCAGCTACTCTTTCGCTCCTCTCCTTCGTCTACCGTCCTCTTCTCACGCTCTGCTTCTCCTCTGCTCTCCACCCCTCGAACGCGAGCAAACACTCTCTCCCCGTGAGAGCCCTCGCTCTCTTTCTCTGCGTTATCGCTCACGGTCTCGCTCATTTTCTTCCTCTCCGTCTCCGCCGCTGCCTCCTTCACCACCTCCACTCATTGCCGGTGTCCCTCTGGTCGGAGACCAGAGTGAACCTTGTTTCTTCTTCTCATCGCCGTCCTCTCATCCTCGACGTCGTCGTCGTCGTCGTCGTCGCCGTCGTCGCCGTCGTCGTTCCCTCGACCGCTTTTCTTCGTCCTTTTCTTCAACTGCGGGTGGCTCCTTTTCCACCCGACTTTGCGCCACCACTCTCCGTTTCACTCGCCACGTCTTTGTCTTCCCCCCCCTACCTTTTCCTCCTCTTCTTCTTCTTCCACTTCTTCTTTTTTGAGTTCTTCCTTTTGCCCGCTGTCGATCGCGGTTCTGTTCGAATGCGCTCTTCGAATTTAAACGCGCCTCGGTGTCTTGTATCGCTTCGTAAATGAACGAATGCCGGGGCCGACGCTTTATTGCACGCAAGAATCGCCCTTCGACCATCATTTCGTGAGCTTTCATTAGCGAGCTTCTAGCCGCGTCCCCTCGCCTCCGCGCTGCGGTTCCCCGCATTTGATCGGCGTTTCACTGTTTTGTCGAATAACCACGATTTCCCTCGCGGGATATCCTGACGGATTGTTTGTTTGACCTGTCTTCGACAGTCTGACGGCGACAGGAAACGCTCCTACGACGGCATCGACGTTGAGGGACGTTCGCGCAATCAGCCTGTCCGACTTGTTCCAATGAAATGAGACGCGACATGGAACAACAAGCTACGATGAAAGCTCCTAAATAGCCGTTCCGAAACGAGGGAAACCGCTTTCCCTCGGGAAATCTTATTTTTGGACCGGGTTGTTTAATAAATTCTAACCGAGCAGACTCTCCGCCTTCCTCGATTATCGAAACTCTGTTTACAAATTTTTTCGGCTCACTGGTACGCGTCTACGAGATTAAATTGTACTCGCGACACTCGAGATTCACAAAACGGACGATCAACGGAGCTAACACCGTCGAGGGAGTCGCTAATGGAGCGTTTTTCAAAGACAGTTCAACAGACTCCCTCTCGATGCCGTTCAATTAATCGATCGCGCGATAATCGACGGCCATGAAATTGATATTTCACGCGAAAGATCGGCGCGTACGTGCGGGAATTCTAAGAGGATCGAGATGATTGCGTTAAGTGTTTTCGTCCGCGTGCGCGACCGCTCGATCTCGATCTTCCGCCAACCGGCACTCGCGGAGCACTCCGTTCTGCTACTTCGCGAGCTAATTTCCCAGAAATTTAATTGATACCAGTATCGCCGGCCTCGCCGTCGAACGCAATAATTCACGAACAGCTGACGCAACGTCCGGCTGAAATAAAATTTCCCATCGTCGTCGCCGATCGACATGCACACCCCTCTGCATCATCCCCCTGTGTCGCGGGGCGCGAGACGGCCAGGACCGGGCGACGCTTCGCTCCACCATCCATCGCGAAGAGGTGAGCAAAGGAGGGCCCCACGATGTTTCCTTCTTTCCGCGTGTGGACGTGTTCCAAATGTAGAATTCCTCGCGCGGAGGGCGTGGCGCGCCCGTACCTACGCTTCGTTGTTATTCCGAAATGACGAATCATAATGTATAATGCCCGAGCCTTTTTTTCCACGCAGCCGTGTTGGTGCACGTTGGTGCACCTGTCCGTGAAAGCACCTTTGGTAGTAAAGTGATACGCCGTTCCCCTTTGCCTCCCTTGGTGCTCCCTTGGTACTATTTCTATCTCCGTTCGAACCGTGGTCCTTCGAGGTTCGTTTGATCCTCTTCGTTTCCTTCGTTGCTCCCTTCTACTTTTCTGCAGCTCGGTTAGCCCCTGTAACGGGGCCCGGCCAGCTAGTACTTACACGGCTTATTCAAATGAACCCGGGATTGCTCGATGTATCTCGGGACTAACTGGATTCTCAAAATTAAAAAAGGAGAGTAGGGGGCTGCTGGTCGGGCAACGAGCCGCCGAAACGAAGCGGTTCGAGGAACGCCTTTGCTTCTTTTCTCTCGCCAACAACTTCGATCCTTTCTCGCACCCGTATCACCGTCCTCTTCCTCCCCTGGCTACGTTGCTCTCCACCTCTCGGCCTTATCGTTTCGCTTCTCTTAACGTTCGCCTCGTCATCGTGCCCCTCGCCGTTTAGTAATCGTTCTTTATTCTTGCTCGCCGTGGAGCCAAGGAGTGGCTCCGCGCCGTGACAAACCGAACGCTACGCGTCTTGCGCCGGATGGTAGATAGACATTGAAACCCAGGGACCCGAGCTTGACAAAAATCGTTCGCTATCCCGCAACCATTGCGGAGATGTTTTCCATTGCGTATATCGACCGGCCGAATCGCCGACAGAGGCCAACAGAAACGCGACCATTCGACGCTCATCAAAATCTCGTCCATCCACGATCGATCCTCGCCCGGAGACACGCGGAAATCTTCAGGCTCGGGCAGCGCTTATTTGCCTCGGATTCGGGGACGAGTTTTCGAACTGGTCGCCATTGTGTCCGAGGGGCGCGCAATTTCGATTCAGCCCGAAGAAATCGCGTAACCGCAAGCGAGCAGAAGGCCTCCCTCCTCGCATTAAGAACGCATTTAGCGGGTTTTCGGCCCCCTGGAAAGGGTCGTGCGTGGAAATCTTATACCTCCTGTCCTCTGCCACCAGAAAAACGGGGGAGGGGGGCTACCTTTCCTTCCTCCTTCGGCCTCGATCCGTCCGTTGCGAATTCCAGAATCGTTGTCGACACTTGGCGGCCTGGAAATCGGTTCGGGCAGCTCGTTTTGTCCCCATCCGGCACGCCTGCGATTGTACCTTTCCCGAAAATCGATTCCTTCGATGCTACAACATTGCGTGACTCGTCACGTCCGCTCAGCTGCTCCCATTAGAAAACATGTTTGTCCAGCAGATTTCGTATTTTGCTTGAAAGGCTTCGGAGATTTATACGCAGCGTCTGGTTTAGCTGCTTGCTAACGGGATGCTCTTTTTTTTCCGGCCGGGCCGAATTTAGAAAGCCGGACGGGAACAACTAGCGATGCCATGGTTGCGAGGTAATCGTAGGTCGTAGAATGACTCGTGGATTCGCGAAATCGATCGCAATTTAAATTCGAAAGCCTCCACGCCCGCTCCCGGAACTTCTGCCCGGTGAATGACATATCGCAGCGATCTATTAGCTCGATACGCGCAGAACGACGCGCCGCACGCTAGACTATTCTATTCGAGACGTTTGTCAGAATTTTTGCCGCGCCGGGGACGAGAAATATTCGAACGAACGGTACGCGAATAACGAGAGCGCAGAGTTCCGAAACCCAGTTGCCCTGAAACAATTCCAGAGATCGGTTCACGGTCTAATCGTGCTTCCTGGTCGTCGATCAAATAGGGTATAACGTATACTAGTATACTGTACAGTGTACCCTACGCAGAACGATAAACTCCGACGACGGCGATTAATTTTCCAAAGATGATCGCACGCTGCTCCTTTCTTCGTTCTCCACTGTGCAAAACCGGCGGGTATATCCGGTCCACGGCATGCAGACACAACAGTTTCTGCTGGTGGGGCACGTTTTACGGAGAAACGAGTAAGCATAATATTGATATAGCCGGTGCGCGAGGCGACGTTGATATCGTTCAAGCGATACCACCATGGTTGTCCGTAGGGCTCCATTCGTCCTGGAGGCGCTCTCCTCGTCCGCCTGTTCCCTGGAAACTCACCGGGGGCTTCCCGCCGCCCTTTGCCGCGCGTCTTGCATCGCCAGCAAGCCGGACCCCTTTTCTGTCGGAGCCCGAAGGCCCAGATAACGCGAGCATGTGGCGTGGGCGAGCAACCGTACGCTCCGATGCGGTTCGGATTTCTGCAATTGCACGCTCACCTCCGCTACGTTTCTCCTTTCGTTATTTTCTTTTACCTTCGCTGAATTCTGCTCCGACTTCTCCGAGCATTAAGCCGGCGTGCTACAGATTTTGTCACTTTGAAATTCTACGTCTACATACCGTTGGGACGGCGCGGCGCGGTGTTGCACACTGCGATAGGTCGGCCGCTGCTGCAGTTGACACTTTATAGAGGAACCTGGCGCGAATTCCTTGCGATAAAGATAAAGGGCCGGTCGTGGTAATAATTCTGAGCAGCGTTGCGTGGTGGCGGAGGCACGCAATAATCTTGCGGCCAGGTATAATGAAACGGTCGGCCCGACAAAAGCACCTGGCCGCAACAATATCCGCGTTGTTAGCTTCTGCGGCTGCACCAGCTGGGTCCGGCAGGTCACTTTGCCGGTCACTTTCTATGGGATACCTATTGCCTTACCCGTCGGGTGACCAGACGTCCGTCAATTATCGGGAAACTCCTATACGTCGACAGGTAATTGTCCGTGACAGGATCACGGGGGAATCTTTCTATTATACAAGGGGTCTCGTAAACTTGTCCCATTTGAAGTCAAAGTATCGGATTTCCTCCGCGTGCACCAACCGCGTACATACATACACACGTACTCCGATTCTGTTTCCCACCCTTTTTGGCAAAAGTCGACGGCTCTGTTCGCGACGTTCCTCGAGATCGTCTCGCTCGTTCCCGGCGCAGAATCCGACCTGTTAATAACCCAGACGGATCATAAGTCAGCCCGGTGTCTACCTGCGGCGCGACATTTCACGCGGCCTGTTCTCGGGGCAGGTACAATGCAGGAGGCGGTTGCCCACACAGAACCCCAGCTTACACATCCACCGAGCGATGTAAACTCGCTCGGTCAGTATAAAGTCCTCCGGTACTGTTCGCCATGGCGACAAGGACAGCGCTCGTATTTCAATTCGCCGTGAGTCGAATTCGAGTCACGGCTCGTATCTATGGCGCTCGATAACGGAATTCTTTCAACGCTATCGTTCAATCTGTTCGCCACGATGTGACGTTGGCAAGAGAGCAACAGTGACAGAGAGAGGGGAGCTTAAACTCGGTTCCGGTGGGTCGCTGTTCCGGTATCGGTATCGATAAACCCCGCGAACGTACGAAATTTCGTGAATTACTGGCCCATTGTCTAACGAGGCGCTTCTGGTATTTTCGTCGAATCCCGATCGACGCTCGGTAGCGAACGAATTTCGCGACAACTCGAATGAATCAAGCGTATCTAGAAATATCAATCAAGCCGCGGAGCGTAATCCAGCGTTCCATATGAATAAATAAACTGCACGGATTTTTAAGATACGCAAACAGGGGCGGTAACAATGGAGCGGAAGAAAGTGGAGCACGCGTACGGAGCGGGCCACAATTCATTTTGCAAAGCGATGCAAAGCGGATGCCACTTAGCATGCTCGTCCCACGGAAGTGGTTCATTGATCATCGAACGAAGTTCGCCGTTCCTATTTAAACCCGGCCACTTTCCTTTGCTAAAGTCACCCCGCTCCGCTGGAATCGGCGCATGGACCAATTGGCAGCTGCCATTTTTTGGTAATGAATCGGCAGACAGAGGCGTCCACCGCTGATTTATCGACTGATTAGCATAGGACCCGATCATCCGTGTAGGGTTCCATAGGGGGCACGCGTCGACGCGTGGAAGGATACTTTCGACTGGCTTCGATCGTCGAGCTGACGTTGGAAAAGAATTTCGTTCGACTGCTCGTTTGGCTGAGAAACCTCCCCGTTAAATGGAAGTCGATAATTGGGTAAAATTTGTTCGCCCACATTATCCCCCGACTGGTACCGAAATTGAAACGCCGGTTCGTCGGACGATTCCACTGCGGTCCGTACCCCCTCGCCCCGTCGAGACCAGTCTCGGCTCTTTCGCACGAAATTCGTTTATCGCCTCGACGCCATCTAATTATCCCGGATAAACATTCGTCCCGGGTGATTCGATTAACGCCGAACCGCACAGCGGCGACGTCGGGCATCGGCGATCGATTTATCTCGCGGGGCGCGAACACCGCAGCCGTGTCCCCGTTAAGTAACAATTTATCAAGCGGCCGCGCGTTAATGTATTCGTAAAAACGCGCGCAGCTGCTCCCGGTGGCAGTGGTGTCGCACAATGAAACAAGACCGCGCGGCGGGCACGGGGTGGTTGATTTTTCGCGCGACACGGACGCGACAAAAAGACGAAACCCGGAAAATAGAGGAGAGCAAGGGCGAGGGGGTAGGGGGTTAAAAAAGGAGGAGAGGTGGAGGAAAGGTGAGAACAGAGGAGAAAGAGATACAAAAGGGAGATGCGCAACGATGGGGTGGCAAGGTTTTCAATCGGCAATCAATGAAGCGCGTCCGCGGGATTAAAGGTCCAATGGAGAGAGATAGATCTAGATTCGCGGTACTGGCTGAGCCAATCGGATCTGGTTCAAGGAACCCCGGGGACCGCGGCTGTATTTGCAATGCAAAACAGGCGACCGTGCGTCGTAGCTACCGGCGAACGAGGGCCCCGCACACGCCATACGTCCTCTTCCTTCGAATGCAGCCACCTCTTTGTCGCGCCACGACACATGGCTACGTTCGATTATTTAGATATGCAGATGATCCCGCGGAAAGACCGGCCGGGACACGGAATAACCGGGATCCACGAGATCGACAGGGACAGAGGGAAATGGAAAGTGTTCGTCCTCCTCGTGGAGAGTTTCTTTTTAAATATCGCGCAGTCGTATACCCGTAGCCGGAGAGTTATGCGTAAGCAGGATGAATCGTGTGTGCGCAAGAAGGGGTTGCTATCATCCCCCCCTTCGGGACGTTGCCGGGTTTCAGGGGGAGGGATCTTATTGTTGGCGAGGAATTTGCATGTCGACGCACTTCCCGACGCGTGTTCACGGAAAGGGTGCTTCCCCGACAAGAAGCTCTCCCCCTCCACCCCACCAGAATGGAAGGGATGCTCATTTTTCGGACATATGCGCGCGTATGTACTTTGCTCCTCGATTGTCCTACGGTCCTACGGCCATCCAGGGGTTGCATCGGCGGGTGTCATCGACACCGACCTCCACCCTTCGTGGACGACTTCAGGAGCGATTTTCTTCGTGATTTATCGTCCCTTGGCCCGTGGCTCGTTTACATATCGTTTCGAGCCGCTCCTACTCCCCCGGTGACACGCGTGTCCGCCCGAGATTTGCAGTCTCGCAGTTCCACCTCCTTTCTACCGGACAGTCGATCCTTCATTGCCGTTTAGCCGCAGAAAATCTAACGCCACCTTAATGAGCCATGCCGGTTGTATTTTTTATCCGTCGACCGGCTCGAACGGTGTATCGCGACGTTTACTCCGGTCGGGGAAAACGTACGCGGGCATTAAACTCTTCGACATGGCTTCTTCAATTAACAGGCGGAAGATTTGCTCTACTGTGTAACAGGAATAAGGCTAACATCGCGGTCGGCGCTCTTTACCCGCGTTGACAATTAAAACGCGTTTATTGCCGGCAATTTGCTAATCATCGGGTAAAGTAAATGCTGGCAATATCGTGCATGAGATACCGCTGTAATTACATAAGCAAGGAGGAGAACCGAAGCCGCGCTTGGTTTTATCTTTCGCTTTAATTTTTTTTTTTCTCTCTCTCCCCCCCCCCCACCCCCCTTTTTATTTCCATCGATGCTCGTTCGATTTTCTTCTCGTTTTTTCTTCCCTTTCGGCCGGATTCGTCTTCACCCGGCGTGTCGACTGTCTCGATTATCGATCGACCACCTTGACGACGGCTCGAGAATTAATTGGGACGACCTCGTTAGTGGCGGATATCGACGACCATCGAGAAAGAGATCCGAGGGTTTTCGTTTGCACCCGTAAAAAAATCTTCCTCTTTTATTTGGCCAGGTAGAGGGCCGTGCAAGAGAGGCAAGCAGCTGCCCGAATCAACTTTATTGAAAGAAACATTGCCCGACGTTTTCGACCACGTTCCGTTCAACAACGTTAGAACATTTCTATCCTACGCGTTTCTATACTCTCTGTGTAGAAAACGCCGAACTATGGATAGGTGCTTTCGTCAACTTTTTTTCATTTAAATTTTCCATCAAACCTTTGGGTTTATCTTCGCCCACATATTCTTCACGAACGATTCAAGCAGGGAGGGACGAAATATCAAGCGCTTCCACGTTGCAATTATCATTCGTCGATTCGACTTGGCGAATCGTATTCTCGGGTGGCGCGCGTGCACCGGCAAAAACGTGGCGCGCTGAAACGAAGGAAGAAAGGGAACGGAGGCCGGAGAATAGAGTTGTAAAGCGAACGACGAGGGCTGCCAGTTTTTCCGAACGTGTTTCCTTCGTGGACCCGTGCAGCGTCTCGTGGAGATCGCTCGGATGCACGCACACGTACGCTGCATCTTCCTCGGCACGACACGGCGGACGTTCGCGGTTTTATCGCGCTATAAAACAATCGCGGGGTGTCCCGTAATGATCGTGGAAATTTTTATAGACTCCGTGAATTAGGCTTCGAAGGCCCGTTGATGTTTTTTCAGGCCTTTAGACGCTCTGGGATTTCATCAAGAGCAGAGAGAACTTGACCAGGCGCCTGGTTTTGACCCTTCGATCACGGGGTGCGTTTGTACAACTCTTTATACAGATTGCATCACAATTACCTGAATGCAATTCGACAGTGTACCTGTCCCTTGATAATATATCATTAATTCGACAATGACGTGGAATCTGGGCATCATAGACGTGCAAAGAATTTCAATATCGAAAATAAGCCAGACATTTCGACGATCCTAGCTCGCCACTCTGACCGCTGAAAGACGCCGCAGACGCTGCAGCTCTCGGTAGCAGAGAAGAACTCTTCCTAAATCATCTTGGTACTACCGCCAGCCAATAATTCATAAAAGTCTATCAAGTTTTTCCCGCTGTCTATCCGTTCTTTTGTGGCATCAAGCGGCCTCGTGGGAATAGAGCCAAAGACGGAATAGAGTCGTAGAGATGCCAGTTTTTCCTCGGCGCGATGCTTCGACGAGAGCCTCTCCATCTCGTTCTATCCCTTTCTTTTTCCCTCCGTTCTCTCTCCGTGCATATGTGCGTGCGCTTGACCAAGGGAGGGACACGCGTGCACACGACCGACTTGGAAGCGCGAATGCGAGGGGGACACGCGCTAACCTAGAACGCTTCTCGCATACAAGATCGTCGGTTTTTTTCACGAGCGCATCCTCCTCTCCTGGACACGCAATAACTCGGAGATATCGGGAATGATCTTGTCATCGCGCCACCCCATCGACTTGTCCCCGTGCCAGTCGATGGGCACGATTGTCAGTCGCCTGTCCCTTCGTGGAAA
The DNA here is from genome assembly GCA_963667235.1 of Nomada lathburiana. Taxonomy (NCBI): domain Eukaryota; kingdom Metazoa; phylum Arthropoda; class Insecta; order Hymenoptera; family Apidae; genus Nomada; species Nomada lathburiana. The sequence continues at coordinate 8,793,550 of OY763910.1, forward strand.
TAACGACGCGATTACGGCATGCACGGGGCTACCGTTCCTTCGAGGCAGAATTTTGTAACGCAATTTAAAACCCGCCGTGCCCCTTTGCCAAGCGGATTCCTTTCGCGTTCGTTTTACCAGATGCAGGGGTAGAATTTTGGGCAGCAATTTTTAGACGATCCTTCGTTCCCCCCGCGTTCTCTCTTGTTCTTGCTCCGAATCAATTTAGCTGGCGAAAATCCGCGCGCGGCCCTCCGAATTATAACATGGAACGAGATCGAGCGAGGACGAACTCGCGGGATCTCCGGAAACGACCCGAGCAATAACATTCGGCATCTATCGTAGGTTTCGCGACGGGCCGTGCCAGTTCGCGAGTGATTGCCGCGCGCGGCAGGCACGCGACAGCTTCGTTCCGTAAATTGACGCACGTGGTGTACTTTCTGTGCAGCTGCTTCTTCCGGTATCCCGGTGCATCTGGTTGCAACGAGCGCAGGATCCTGGTGGACCGTCCGAGAAGGTGCAACCTCCGGGCGATGCGGGCATCACCGACGCATCGAACCGGTGAGTACAATGTCTTTATACCTGTCGTATTGGAGTACGCGTTCCTTGGCGTCCTGCGTGGCGTCCTGCGTGTCGTCGCGTCGCTTTGTTATCTCGAGCATGGGGTGCGGGGACGTTGACCTTGCCTCGCGTTGTCGCGAATTTGGTTAGACGTGTGCATAGAGCACGACGTGCCTTTGCTTGGTTGTTCCGATTTCGGCGTGTTTGTTGCTCGGCGTGCGTCTACAATTGCGTACTTACGTGCTGCGTAGCTGCTGTTCCATCTTGCTTTTCTTTATGGACGCGGTGCTCTCCGTACGTGCACCAGCTTCGTACCAGTTTTAAGCTGGCCATCGATATTCCGTCCATTATATGAGGCATTATTCGTAGCTAGTGTGTCCTTTTTCTTGTACTATTTGCTCCTGGTGTAGCATTCCTCTTGTATTGTATGTTCCAATGACCACCAACCCTTACGCCAGTGCACCCTTAGAATTGAATAACTTTCTGATGCATTACGCATTTGATATTTAAGAAACCTCCGAGAGGTCACGCCTTTACCAAACGGTAGTGCTACGATTTCAGGTTTCAGATTTCTCCGCGACATAAATGGGAAAGCATTTGTAAAATACACGATTCGCTGTTCAACGTTTATCCAGAAAATATATCGACTAGATCTTAACCTTTTGCCTGCGCGAATAAATTATACTGTGTGCATACGTATACATATCGTCGAAACATTCAGCGAAGAAAAATTGCCTTAACTAGCTGATAATATTCCCGAGCGGAATCGGTAGCCCAACAGCTACCATCTTGATATCGTGAGATCGCGTGGGTGGTTGGTGGTCTGCGTTCTCGAGTTATCGCGATTTTAATCGAACGCGAATTACACTGGTTATTCAGTGATCTTTTAAAAATCGACGCAGGCAAATCTTGTTGCATACTGCTGTCCTTGAGAGTTGCCTGATAACGTGGTCAGTATGCTGTTGAGGACGCAGTTTGTATGACGGCGGGCTTCTCAGAAGCTGCGCGACTTTCCAATTCATAGAATTCTATTCCGAAACTATTGGTTATGTAGTTCGGCATTTTCGTCGCACGAGGTTCGTGTATTCGCTCCGAAGTCACGTATTAAAAATTTCCAAGCCGGACGTTAGCTATGCACTCTTGTAATCGAAGCAGAATCAGTAATTAGGGTGGCGTGAAGTATGTACACCTTAGCTTCCTCGTGTAATACCGTGTGGTAAAATATTTTGCAACCCTCCCAAGCACTCGAAGTCCAATGTCAAGTACACGCGGATCGTTTAGCATACGAAAGCTTAGAACCGGCCGCTTCTGGAACTCAAATAAACTCGCATACACCGCAATAAACGCGCACCCACATGCTTGTACGCGCGTGGCACACGCAGGTGGGTGCGTGCCATGCCAGTGTATTCTGCGTTCCATTGTCTTGGATGTGTTGGGCATAAAAGAGGCGTGTTGATTCGCGTGCTCGTATCGTCCACCATTCCAACCTCGGTGTATCTCGATTCCTTCGGCTCGACGATGATTCCACGTCCGAAAATGCCGAAAATCTCGCGACCCTTTCTCTGGATCGCAACTTGCCATGGCAGTGTGGTCGTCTTTTTTTAAACAATTGAATACAATCAGTTACACAAACATTCGAGATTTTCCGTGCCGCTGCACAGTGTCAAACGGGAACGAACGATTCGGTCGGAAACCCCGAACGGTGCTTCAGAAAAATTCAGAAACGGAGCAGCACCATTACAATTAGAGCGTTGACATGAATGAAAGTCCGTCTGTCCGCGCCCTATCAATCTTCATCTCACGGTAATCTCTGCATCAGGCACAGGCATTCGCATTGTCGTCCCTGAGACCCGGTCTATTCCCCGTAGCCTACTCGGTATTCAATTTCAACTGGCTGCAATTTGTCTGTCGCGAAATCGCTCGGCGAACGAATGCAACCGGTTGCGTTCACCGAAAAAGGTCACGGTTTTTCGCAAACTGTCCCATGCCACGGTCTCGTCCCCGCGTTTCTCTCCTGCCAGCGATTTCCACAAAAGAAGGACGACGGGGCACGCGCGACTGATAAAGTATGATAGCTGCATTCCATTGGTTGCAACATGTGTGTCATACGAGACGTGCTTTGATTTTCTATCGTTTCGATCGGATCGCCGTGACTTATTTACGGCTCGCGGAGTCCGCGCCCTCGGACAAGCCGTAAAACGGAATTAACGGGCTGGGTTTAAGCTGATTTTCAGCAGCTCCGACGCTACTAGCGTTTCCTACGCCCGAGCACGCCGTATCGGGTTCCAATTGGAGCTCCAATTTTGAGTCCACTCCGATCGGTCGAAAATTCGCTCCGAAACGAGGACGTTCCGCAGTCGAGTCCGATTTAAATATGAATTTTCCGAATTATCGTCTCGCGTATAAATCCTTAGGACGAGCGATTCGTCCAATCGTCCTAGGGTGTTCTGCACCACTGCGGGGCAATTGTTCTTTCAATTTTAAACAATTTGTCGGCCCGCGGTTATGCAATTCCTTTCTATTGGCACGGAATAATATACGGGCAGAACTTGTGTGTTCCAATCTGGTGTTATTCGCGTTCCTCGACACTATGGGACGTCGAATTTGTCGCCTCGAAGCCCGGCGATCGCGCGAGCAAGATAAATCGTTGCGAAACGAGCCTGTTGTTAAATAGTTTAGCGTCACATTGTTGGCACAATAACGGATGGTCGCGCATTTCGCAAGAATGACTCGCCGCTATCGTAAATTTTGTTTGAAAAATAATCCCTGCCCGGCGCGAATCCGCTACATGAAAACACTCGCTCATAGATTAACCCTTTCGGACAACTACTCCGATAAATATTTATGAGTGTCGTCGTGGCGGTCTTCGATTGCGGCAAATATTGCATTTCCTCGAGGTGTTTGAACAGCGTTAGTATTCGTGGAACTAACCAAGCACTACAACGAAGCAGGCCGCCGAAAGAAAGATTTTTCAACATCGTCCAAAGTAAAGTTGCACGATTCTGTTTCGCGACTTTACTATTTCTCTCTTTTTTCTCTATTTCTCTATTTTTCTATCCTTGCATCGGGTCGTCGCGGAAGTTTGATCGAACTTGAGAATAGTGCGCAGCGTATGCGCGTCAAAGGGTAAAAGATTTGCGCGCGACATTGGTGCAACATTTTATCTTCGTTAAGCGAGAACTAAACAATTGCGAAGACCGGTTAGATAGCCGATAAGATTTTCCAGTACGATTAAGTCCAGGATAATGCGAACATTACCATTCTCTCTGATCAGCTATGAACCACGTATTTCTGCGCGTACAACAAGTTTTTATTGTCTCATTCCTGCCCGCGTTATTCAGGCATAATGGTGACGGCCGATCGCGACACTACTTTCATAAACGGCAAAAGAAATTTACGATCGTACATTTTAACGCCGATGCAGAGAGTCGCTTTGCATACGTCACGGTCGCGACGTGTCTATTTTTCTAAACGCCTGCCGGTGTTACGCTTTTTAAAGGCAGCCCCCGTTAAATAAATCGTCGCTCCTAAACGGTTCACCGTCGAGCTAGAATGATGCACGAGAGAGTCCCCTTATCCAGGTAATTCCATTAATTCGTTGGACTACGACGCCGTACGTTATGAGAAACTCACGGTGAACGTCGCGGGAAGACACGGCCCGTGCCACCAGCCGGTCCCTTCGATAATCTTAAATATCACTAATTCACTAAATCACCGTTCACCGAGGCTAATCTGATGCACGACCAGTGTGGTGGCATCAATTTCATTAACCCCGGCCCATCACGAAAAAATCAAGAGTCGTAAATTAAAAAGCAGAGCCGAGAAGTGTCCACCGGTAGCTTCCCGACCCTCGAGTCTCGTTTACGCTTAATCGAATAATGCCTGGTACACACCTGTCCGAGGTGTGCCCAGGTATTTATTGTATACCCTCATATTTTGTCGAATTTATCATCTCTGTAGGCAATCCCAATTCAATATTCCAAATCGAATATTTCATTCCTCCCGGTAGTATCGGCTCGGTCGTGTTAATCGTACATCTTCCCTTTGGACATTTATTCGCGGTTCGAAAACAATTCGCCTCGAAACGGCCACACTTGCTCAAAGGCAAAGGCCTGGAGAATATTAGCGGCATCCCGATATTTTCGTCGATCAATCGAGCGGCCGCAAGTGTGCAAGAAGCTTAAGGAGCGGTCGTATTGGAGTTATACTTATGCGTACACCGTGTGTACCTGGTTGAGGTGAGTGGGGGAGGGTTGGGACCTCACAGGCACGATTAACACGTGTCACGCGTCACACACATACGCGCGTTCATCTATCTTTTCACACTTGCACAGCTCGTACACGCTCACATGCACGCACGGCCACGTTGGTACGAGCACGCAGCAGTCCATATATCTACCTAACCCGCCACCAGTCACCATGTAGAACAATAAAGGACAGAGGTGGTACGTAACATTTCCATACATTCCTGGCCAGCAACGGGCCGGCCATTTAAGAATTTCTCGCCGTACTGGAACCGAAGTGAGGTCCCGTGCATTTCAATTGGCCGACACGCGCCAATTCTCGCCACGAAAATTCACCGCGGGCAAAGAAAACGCGATACCTTGTCTTCCACCTCGACAGTTAGCTTTTGCTCAATTTGGTAGGCGTCCCGGCTGCCCGGAAAACGGGATTCGAAAACAGTACTCGGGCGGTAGCGATGGCGCTGCGCTGATTGCTTAATTATTTTTTTTAACGGGTCGCTCGCCGATTTATTGCACAATCCAGAGCAGGGGATCGAGTCGCAATTAGCGCATTACCAGTCGAATCGTCGAATATGTCATTGCCATCGTGAATAATTTCAGCGGTGAAATATTCAAGTCCCGAGAGTCTAGACATTCCGAGTCTGCGTTACTGTTAAGCAACCTTCCGGTAATGGGGATTAAGGGACCAGTTGCGGGATCCCCCGAAGACTTAATTACAGAAAAATTTGCATCAACACCGAGTACTGGCACACGGCTAATCCGCAGAAAGTTTCCGAGACTTTATAATGGATCCATTGGAAACACGCGATCGTCGTCGTTTCTCGTTTCCAGAACGGGCAGGCATTCCTCTCGTAGCGTTCGTTGCACTTGCCCGATTAATCAGCATAATACTAATTACGACAGCCGTGGCAGCTGCGCGTCCGTTTCGCCGTCAGCTGGAGATCAGCTTTGAATAAATCGACCGGGATGAAAACAGTCGTCGTTCGCGTGAAAATATCGTCGGCCTTGTTTCCACGAGCCGTGTGCCCCAGGTGACTGTGTACGATCTATATGCGAGTAGAGTCCGCGGGCATGCTTCCATTCACGAAGAAATCATGCGCGGCTGCGGAAATGAGCGAGCGTCGTCTATATTTAACCTGTCGACTGACGACAGGAAGAAGCCTCGACGTGCCCGTCACATCGCCACCGAACCGAGCACACATTTTAAGCCTCTCTCCCGCCTTTTTCTCACTCGGAAATTTATGCCGCGTTTGTCATACGGTGCGAAATTGCATTCAGCTCGTCACGGCGCCTCCGGCGTCGAATGCTTTATTTCAGGAAGATACGGTATTTCCGACGTTCACCCGGAATTCGAAACTGTTGCGACCAATATTACCGACGAACGCGTGGGCCGATGCTGTCGTTAAAGGATCCCCTGGATTTCTAGGTCAGAGTTCATCGCGAGCTTCGCGACAGCAATCAAAAAGAAGTAAAGGATCGAACCGCGAACGGTCCAGATCGGCGGAGACGAATCGTCGGTATTGTCTCCTTGGCTGACCCGCGGCGTGCAGCTCGAGCCGGTTTCTTTCGTTCGTAAAAACAAGGGGCATTAGCGATCGGGTTTTAACGAAGCTTTCACCCGCGAGAATGGACAAAGGAGAAACGATACAATGGGACGATTAGGGATACTTTGTACGCGCTTTCGACACACTCCGTTTCGTTCCAGCTCTAGCAGGCTCGTCCGTACCATTGCGCCGGGTACTGCTCGCGACACGTTTTCACGCGACTGCGTGACCACCAGGAAATACGTATATATACGTCGCATTCAGTCACGCGCAAAACGAGGAAGAAATGTTCGACGGAGGTGCGCGCTTTCGAAAATTTCCCCGCGTCGCCTAATAAAGACGTTCGTTCCGCCGTTCGACTTGTACCTGTTATCCCGCCGTCATTTGCATATTTTTCGCACCTACCTGTCATCCGTGCACAGATTCACTTCGCCTTTCTTTCGATTTCTCATTTCTGAACTCTTCGCAAAAATTCCCTCCAGCCCTTCCTGTCCCCTCGATAATTGTGCTGGTGCTCGATGCCACGGGAACCCGTAGCCCCGAATGTTTTGCAAAAACAAAAAATTTCATAATTAGTTGGAGCCTTGCCGCAATGGAATTTCATTGGTCTTTAAAACCGGTACCAAGAATCTTCTTCAAATCCAGTGGCGATTAATACGGTGGACGGAGTCGTGAGAAAGCAGCCTCGAGTCATCCTCCTTGTTAGTTTCGTTTCCGCGAAGCCGCATGAAAACTGGCACGAAAAGAAGTTAAATCGCCGAACGTATTCCCAGGGGAAGCCGATAAGGATCCGCGACTTCCAAGAACGAAGCCGCGTGTTCGACGCATGATTCGAGACAAATTGCGCGCTTATTAGCACCTCGCCCTCGCATTGTTTCGCAGCTCGGGCAATTTGCCCGGCTTTCAGAACGCGCCAGGGGCTAATTAGCCTCGGCTTGTTTATAATCTACGCGGTGGAATTAAACGAATTCCGTAAGCCCCTTTGATCTGGCTGTTTGCTGGAGGAGTTAGCATCATCTGAAACGCTTCCATTAAATTATACGAATATATGTACACGTTCGTTCCTCTTAATTACCCATTAAGTTTCCAATGTTTCCGTAAACAAGTAGGCCAAGCCCTCCAAATTGTCCAAACGATTCTTAATTGCACGCATCTCGTCGGTCCCGCTCCATCCGAATTACCTGCGCCGCGTGTATACGCATCGGAGTTTATGGGGCAGGCAGAGAACCAGCCTAATACTCGCATTAGGTGTATTAGGTTCTTGACCGTTCTCCACACGGCTCGAAGTTGCCCCGGGCTGGCGAAACCAGAGCTCCGGCAAGCCCACCCCGCAACCCCCTTCGCGTCCCATGTGGTCCCATGGCACACGCATTCGCAACACGCATTCGTATCTCGATTCGATTCGAGGCGCACGCACTTCCAACGCGCGTTTACACGTCCGAAACGGAGGAATGCACGCGTGTTTTACGCACTTCCTCCGCGGGACACGCGCTCCTGCCGATTTGAAAAATATTCCTGACCCTTTGCGGCATTTCTGCGAACCCTCGATTCCAGCGACGGTGCACGGGACCGTTCGAGTTCGATGGAATCATTAGGGAAACCCTTGGAAAATTGCCGAGTGGTTCTGGGACCCTCGCAGGGACGGCAGGTGATTTTCGATCATTATTTCCGTTGCTCCGCGTCGGGAGTGGATTTCTCGCGGAATGTAGGACACCGCGTGAAATTCGATCGAGCGATTTCAGGCCACGCGATACACATTTAAGCTTTTCCAGCGCTCCAAGGCTGGGTAAACTTGGGAGGAAAAGCCTCCGACAGGATCGAACTTTGCTTCGGCAGCTCGCTAAGCTGCCTGACATTTTTACCCGGCTATTTCTCTGAAGCCGTGGCTGACACCGTTTTACTGCCGCTGTTACTCTATACCGCGAGTAGTCTTCTCGAGGATCCTCTGGAACTCGTTGAAATCCGATCAAGATTCAATCTTTTTTCTCTGGAAAATTTTCCAAAGTCTCCAAGTTCTGTTCTCCGTGTCGCACATAGAGGAACCGATCCGCGATGACCCGTTCACTGTATGCAGTGGAAGAACAACCGAACCATTCTGGTTCTGCTTCGGCTTCGACGCACCGTTGTTCGCATGCACGCCCCGGTGATGAAATTATTTCTTCACCGCGTAGCCGACCGTGTCTTATATACATACCGCTGCGATTTTACTGCTCGGTCTGCAGGCCGAGACACACGGGATTAGGGCCTCGAAAGCGTGGAGAAGCGAGAAATGCTGGAAACTGGATATCCAGTTTGTCCAGGACACAGCAATACCCGTGGAGATATTGCCGTCGAGCCGCGCTGCTCCACTTTGCATCCGCTCCGAGCTTAGATAAATCGGCGGATAAAACGGCAGATAATACGGAATCGATCCGTTTACCGGGCCCCGACTGAATTATTTTACGAGCAGGGCCCGATCTATCGTGCCAGATACCACTTTTGCTACGAAGATGCTTAGCGCGCACCCTCGAACGCGGAAGAAGCAACGATTTATGGGCGTTCGGAATCGTGCTTGATTAGCTTAGATCCTCGGTTTCTCTTCCGTTGAACAGGATCGTCCCGGTGTGTCTAGTCTTACGAATGTGACGCTGCGAGATGCTCCGAAAGAAAAATATTTGCGATGAAAAAATTCATTTGTCTTTTGCGGTGCCCTAAATATTCGCGGGCAGAACATTTTTCGGATGTCGTCGAACGAGGATCGATTTGGTATCCGAGAAGGAATGCCATGGATCGTGTTCTCTTCTAGAATATCCTATTGCTCCTGATAGGAAAGCGGCCACGGCAATCGTGGCGCTCGATCGACTGGACGCACAACCGATATCTGCCAAGTTTCCTAGCCAGTCACGATAGCCTCGAAATTCGCGGTAGTCGTCATAAATCTGCGGATCTAAGCGCTCCCCGCGGCACGATCGAGACCGATCCAACAAGTTGCGCGAATAACGGGGCCATTAAGCGATCGATACCGAAACACGGCTCGGCCGCCGATAGTCTCGCATCGAAACGCGACAATTCCACTCTGGTTGCGCGACTCCGACAATTAAGAGTGAACGTTTCCTCGTCAACGCAGCAATGAACTCTTCGCGCAACTGATAAGGCTCGACGCGGTCGCGATTTCATCCCGGGTCGAGATTCTTCCAACCACCTTGGCGACTCTTGTTCAATTTATTCAACTGCATTTTGCAATAATTCGACTCGACCCTTGGACCTCGTCGTTTCCTACGATTTGAAGGAAACAGGAGTCGTCTATTCTGCTCCGAAATGAGAATGGAAATCGAGAAAGGCAAGAGCGATTGTGTCGCAATCGGTATATCGGTGCGCAACGCTTGGTTGATTATTTTCGGCGGGACATATTCTGCATTGTATCTGCAGAGACACACAGACGCGGCGGAGCTTGCGTGGCGGATCTAGATTTCACGTCTGAACGGCTAGATGGACAAACCTGATCCGCAATAACCACCGGCGGAGACGTAAATTCTGTTCCACGAGGTTTCTAGATTATCGAAATACCAGTACCTAGGTGGAATCAGGTTCCGTGCTCCAGTTCGCCGTTCGAACTGCGAAGCTATCGGTCGCCATGACCATTTCAGGATTATCAATCTTGGTCAGCGTTGCCTCTGTTCGCGCGCCGCGAGATAAAGTCGTGCGGGGCCGTGCCGGAAAAATAAATCTACTCTGGGCCCCTCGGCGAGTGTTCCGTGCGGGCTTCGAGGTCGCCTTCCTCGGCTTCCATTCCGTCTAATTCTCCAACGCCGGGGATTGTTGTTGCTCGAAATATTCGTCCCTCGTCCAAATGTGTAACGATAACGGAATCTCGCGTTCCCATATCGACGGTCAAATTAGAAAATTCAATCTGCTCTCGCTGACGGCACCACTGAACCGTGTAGAAAATTTCATGCTCCGAAGCAGTTTTGAGGAACGCGGCAAGAAAGAGATCTCGTGGAGAACCAGCTCCATTTGAAAAGAGAAAAGGGGCGACAAACGACGGCGAAAGCGATATAGAGAGGGAGGAGATTTTCGTGGCCGAACCCTTTGTGCGCGCGGCCAGCCACGTTTTATACACAAAAGAGCTTGCCGGGGGAGCAGAGAGTCGAGAAACGGCGGTTCGTTATGCCCGGTTCGCGAGGACAATTAATTATCTCCTGATTCCTTCTAAGAAACCAGTCCAAGTACAGTCGAGCAGGCACACCGACGCGCTACGTCAAGCAAACACACACGCACGCACCCACACGATCGTGTGGCAGCGCGCTGTTTTATAGACACATATGATGGAACACTCTCAGGCCGATCGTGTTTCAAACCACAGAGAGACTTAACTGAGAAACGACACACGTTGCTGCCCAGAGACCGGACTCTCATCCCCCTCTCTTTCTTCTTCTTCTTCTTCTTCTTCTTCTTCTTCTTCTTCCTCTCCTTTGCGGTCCTGCCCGATTTTCATTGTCTATCCAGAAAGAATTTCACTCTCGATGGACCAGTCTCGACTCTCCCTCTCGGATTCAAATTAAATGCCCTGCCCGAACGACGCTGCACAGCTCGCAGATTTCCTCCGGAGCTAGGAGAATCGTGTTCCCGAGTGGAAAGCAACGCCGATGAACCGAATGTTAAGTGCGCGCGGGGTTGCAATTACAATCGACATATTTACTTGAACGTTCGCGGACACGCGATATACATCCAGCGGGGGTGCAACAGCAGCATTTATGAAACGTCATACGATCGGTGAAGAGGAGCGATAGAAGCAACAGGTTACAATGTCGCAGCACCAGCTTCGCGAACTAACGTAATTAATCTCGTGGAACTTTATCGCGAGGAAACTCCCTCTCCCTCGTGTATCCCGTCAAACGAGGATTTACCGGCCGATCGCGCCATCCCCGAAGATACCATAGCCAGCCGTTAAAAAAAGCTCGCCCTCGAATCACGGTCGATATGCTCCGAACGATCGTCGCAATTTCCAGAGCATCTGAACTGCCGGCTGGTCGAAGTGCGCCTATTCGACCGGTTGTGAGCCATTAACCCGTCTAATCGTACCAAGCCCACGGATAAAGACATCCATCATCATTAGAATAGATAATTATTGCGAGCAGTGAACTTTGGCGGTAGACCTCGCACACCTCGCCTCCCTTCCTCCACGTTCGTTCCATTAACGCTTCGCCAAAGGGAACTAACGGCCCGCGTTCCCACCGCTATCTGGATTTCCAAATAAATCCGGCGCAAATACGCTCACGTGGACACGTGTACGCGTACGTGCCTCGCGATCGAACAGCGACAGCTCCCTTCGGGAATCGAGGAGGAACCGAATGGGTTCTCCTTATCCACAAACGTTTTACCCCCCCCTGTCCGCTCCGCCGTAGCTGTGCTTCGCCCGTTTCGATTTTCTTTATTATTCCATGGAGTCCCGCGGGCCGTGTGACACGTTCACGGCATCCGGCCGCGTACGTGACGTCATACGAGCTATATTCCATAGGTGAACCATGCTCCTCTGCCCATATGGTCGCGAGCATCCTGATGAAAAAATAGTAATGACTTCGACAATCGTACAGGTGTAGGCCGATTCCGGACACCTAGGAGAAAGCTCTTAATTGCAGCTGGCACCTCGCTTAATTGCCCCCTATTTAACGTGGCGTGGGATATTTAGCATAGGATCTAACAGTAAATTCCAGATAACGATCGATGCCTATAATAGATATTGATTAGAAAATGTACATGGGCGATGCGAGAGCACAGTTGAAATTGGGCAATCGTAACGTGTCAATAATTATTTATTCAGTTCTTGATAAATAATCTTCCATTGCGCCCTTAGCGCGATGGGTCTCTGCAAGGGGAACAGGCCGAGCCCTGTGCGGGGGTGAACCGCGAGGTGTTGGAAAATCTCAGGGGGTCGACGCGTGGCCGCCAGATGTGCCTGCGTATGACCGCTCGGAATTTTCGATTTCTATGACAGGGTCGCTGCTATTCAGGTAAAAAGGGAGTAATTGTGTTTAAAGCTTATTATAATTGGGTGCCATCTGAGGGCTGGCAGCCAAATAGCGTTAGCTTGATCGTGTTATAAATTGAATTTAACCGAACCCTCTGGATTCGCGTTGCACCTGTCAATACAATTGCAGCATTGCTTTTATCAGCAATGGTGTTTCCCGTTGTCCATTGCTCCAGAAAGGTAAGCTTGGCTTCCACACCTTGCGCATGATCCACCCTCACGAAACCACCCCCAGATGGTCACAGAGCACAGAATTCCACGAATGAGCAAGGCTCGAGCGGACCTTGCGCGCAGAGGGTGCGTTATCCGCCCCCTGGAACCTGGAAACCGACAGTCCACCCCCACTGTCGCGAAGAGCGAGGGGTGAACCCGGCTAGGAGGGTTGATAAAGGTCAGCCAACCCCCGTGACACCCCCAGAAGTGGGCGTACCCGGTTCCTTTTTCCCCGTGTTCGGCGTAGACGGCAAAGTAGGAAGGCTCGCGAACTCTGGCAACTTCTGCCGGCTGTTTTGCCGCAGGAAATTAGAATAATTCGATGATACGTAACTGTTGCGGCCAGAGACAACGGGGACGGGCTCATTTGAATATCTGTATAATCGGAACGCAGTTAGGGCGGATCCAGAAAACGTTGGAGCCTGTCGCAGACACCTTTGGCCCCTCGTTTCTCGCGCCTCTCTAATCGACCTAAAAAGATTTCTTCCGGCTTCTTCTGGTCCCCCCCTTCGCGAACGAAAAGCACGTCGTTCGATGCGTGTACTTGCTTCCATGAACGTGTCTTATCCCTACGATTATTCGAACGTTACTCCATTCACCTCGCATTGGTAGACAAAAATGATTCGCAAATGATCTCCACCTCAGTCCAACCGAACACCCCGTGCGCTGGAATTTTCATATTTATGCAGATAAACGACCACAGATATACGAATTGAGATTTCTGAAAGGAACGGACCGCGGCGGGATTAAACAGATAGCGTATAGAGCGATACGAATCTCGATTCGAACATAATCTCCAAGGATCCAGATAAGTACTCGAAGTCATTTCTCTTCCGACGATCCTTTTTCCACGAAGAACCGGCAATACCGGCAAGGATCCTTCGGAGCACGGCGTATTTCACCTCGACCGCGAGTTTGGCCGGGCAAGGAATTCATCAGCTAAAGGTTGGCAAACGTGCACCACCATAAAACCAAGTGATTTACGCCCGACACTTTATGGGCCCCGGCCAGACGCCCCAGCTTCGCGAATTTTTCGTCGATTTTCGGCCGATCTTGGCCGCGCGAACGAGACGCCCTTTTATTCGTCACGCTTCCCCCCCCCCCCCCCCCCCCCCCTTTTTGATCGGTATTTTTTTTCTGCCACGATCCATCGACCGATCCCCGATGTATCGGCCGTCGAAGAACCTGGACACGGTTTTTGACGTGGACGGTACGGCTCGCTTCGATCGTTTCGCTTGAGGCGAGACTGGAGAACTATGGAAAAATCTGTTTCATTACACACGTTCGTAATGTCTGCGACTGGGATGCCCGATGTATCTCCCTTTTCTTTTCTCGTTTTGCTACACTCCGCGGCCTACTCTGCCTCGGTTTGGAAGGCTTGATTGCACCGAAAGTCCTCCTCTCCTCGTGCTACTTTATTTTCCATACCTTTTACGAGGTGGAATGAAACTTCTTCTCCCCTGGTCTGAAAAATCTTTGTTAAAATCCATTAATTCTCGTTCGTTGAAAAAAACGTATTAACAAAATGATTTAAGATCGCGCGTATTCGATGGGTGGGAACAAAAAAAAAACCGAACCCACATTGCCGCTCGAGTATTCGGGCCAAAAAAGCAACGTAATGTCCCCCTTTTTCTTCGCAACCAAATATATTATTCCAACGTCATAGATAGAAAAAGCAATTTTCGCACGGTGGCCAAGAAATGAACGACTCGTCGTAAATTTTACCATCGCCAGCTACTTATAACTGTGGCTAACTTTTTTTCCACGCCTTTTTTGCGACCATTATCTCAGCCCGAACGGCGTGAAATCGTAATTCCCTGTCGAACAAAAAAAAAAAAAATCCCTGTGGGCCCCCTTGTGCAAGGTTCAAATTGCCCTGGCTTTCAAGCTTTTCGACTCGAGAGAGGTCAGCCGAGGAAATCGTCGATCGAAACCTGTCAAAATATTTCCGACCGACACTCGCTATTGTCGAACGATTTTCCGGGGGTTCGATGCCGACCAGAGGGATCCTTGAACAGGGTCAGTGTTCCCTGGACTGTCCCAGGATCGCGTGGAGTAGGGCGGTCAGGTATTAACGGCTCAATTTCACGGACGGACCCTTACCAAATTCTCGGAGGAATTTTTTTTCTTCCCTGCGTCAGGTGCCGCTGTTCAATCAATCAGCCATTCAACTGCAATCAATTGCATAAGAGACCCAGTCATTTAATAGGAAATTCTCCAAATTTGGTTTTTCAATTTATCTACGCGTTCAAGTGCGACGGTAACGAAGATGTTCGTCTAGTGTGGATATTGAATATTTTCATTTGCGGACGACAGAAACATTGAAACGAAATGCGTCAAATAATTCACAATGGCGCGTCGACATTCCAGATTAATTGTCTGACAACATGGGCCATTCAGCCCGCAGATAAATACACTTTAAGGTACCCCAGTTTCCCTGGTTGGACCACTTTGCCCCAAAAGTGGTTCCCGCCTGGCCCGGGGAAAAAACCGAGGACCCACTTCTCGCCCAAATTTTCTACCTCTCGAGAGGAAAAAAAAACGCTCGGGAAAAAATGAAGAGGAGCAGCGGGAACCTTCAACGCATACCTCTAGCTGATATTTATGCTGACGAGGGAAAAAAAGTCGAGCCTATTTGTCCAACACGCTCTGGACGTACGAAATTTCTCAGTCATAAATCGTGCTCGCCGCTATCGATTATCGATATCGTGGCGACCATTAATCGCGACCGTAGCCAGTGGCCAGCGAGTAGCCAAAGGAAATTACGAGGGATTCGTTGTGATAAGGAGGCCAATAAAAGGTCGTTGACGTTCCGAGTCTTGTTAAGGAGCGAAACGAGTGCTTCCTCGTAGATGTAATCGACAATTTTCCTCTTCTGTTTTCCGTTCGAATGGGCAACCGGTCCGGCGGATTTTTACATCGGAAGCGGTTGCAATATTTTCATTGAATCTGCTCACGGAGGGCTGACAATCTGTCCCAACAATTTCCGTTTCGACGAATCGTTGCGAAGCACGGTACTCGGTCGAGGAATAGAGCGGACGCGCGGCGGGGAAGCTCGGCGACGAAGGTGAACAAATCTTAATTGACAAAGCGACGCGAATAGAAAGCGCAATTATCGGAAGAACGGACAAAAGGCTTGGCGATCGGCGAGTTCCAACCTGGAACGGGAATAACGATTACGATGCGAAAACGCGTCGCTGAATGTGAAAGTTCATGCCGAACGGAATGCAACCATAAGCAAGCTTTTAATGCAACCATACCTGCCGCAACAAAGCACACCATCGAGCCTTGTTTGAACTTGTTAGCTAGCCATTTAACACATCGCGCACAATGTGCACGTAAACCGTGAAATATTAGCTGTTTCACGCTCAGCCTGTTGCTCTTCCTGCCGTTGAAAATGCCCCGGAACGAAACTCTCTCTCTCTCTCGGGCGAATCATTTTTCGAGCTGCGTAATTAGATCTGGAATTTTTTCAATTCCAAATGTCGGCCCTTCCGTCGACTTGAATTTTATTTCGCATCTTTTGTACAGTCGACTTACTTTTCAACTGGTTAATCCATGTATTTCATCCACGAGACAGGCATTCCAGTGTAACTTTGCCGAGGAGCAACGCGCGTTAATTTCTCAATCGCTCCGGAACGTCGATGGTTGCCTACCCATGGCCGACGCGTGTCCCGAAAATGAAAATTCGTAAGAAAAATTCCATGTGCGATCGACGAGGGGACTGGCGTTGCATTTTTTATCGCGTTGCCATTGTTTCCTTGGCTTCCCAATTAAATGCCCAGTGCCGTCGACTCTCCCCTCTGGCCCAGAAACGTTCCTCGATTCATCCTTTTCCCGTGTCCCCGTCCTCGTCGTTTCTCTCGTCCCCGGTTGTGAATGGGCGAGCACGCGATTCCGAGAATTTAAAAACGGGAAGGAATTTCTAGGAGAAAGGCAGGGAAAGAAGGCCTCGTGAAAGGGAAGAAGAGAGAGAGAAGGAGAGGTGAAGGCAAGCATAGAGAAGAACGTGTTCGTGTGTGATGTAGGCAGAGAGACACGTGGTGGGTGTGAGCTACTGGTATTTTATTGTTCGCCGGTGTGATTTGTGGTGTTGTTGTGTTGTCGTGTAGACGCCTGCTACACAGGGTGTACCGGTTTGTTTAGAAGGCCTCCGACCGACGTCCGCGATCGTTTCGTGACTGGTCTGTCCCGGGCATGGAAAGTGAAAAGCTCGCGAAAGATTTCCTTTGGCGGATCTGTGCGTGCAGTTTTCCTTGAGCTTACGTGATACGAGAAAGTTCACTCCGTCGTTCTATTGTAAATCTATTGCAAATCGTCGTGTCGATTCTCGCTGGCCGCGCATTATCTTGCGTTCTATAAAATCATGTCGCGGTTTATAGCGGGGAAACCTTGGAAATAGATAAGACACAGATAATATAGGTCAGCCGATCCTTGGCTCCGGTCTCGGCTTGTCGACAGTTGTCCACTTCCTGATTAAAATCCAAACAACGCGAGGGATAAACGTCCTGGGATTATTAATTATCGGGAAGGCGCTGTCGAAAGCCGAGCACCCAGCTTGGAAACGAGAGGAGCGAAGGAGAGGAAACTTTGTGGCAGACTGTAACGACGCTCCCCGCAGAATAAGACTATAAATTCGTCTGTGTAAATCACGTGGGAGGGTAACGACAAGGGAGAGTGGGGTATTTTTTTCGTTTTTTTTTTTTTTGAGCCACGATCGGCGTACTCGTGGATGTTATTGGTGGCAGGTACACGTGTGTTCCCGAAGGGAAGCACGGACGTGGCCAAGGGACAGGAAAGTACAAGTGTTTCAGGGAACGCGTAATTTATATTCGAGACCCGTCGACGCACAGCGCAAAGGTTTTATGTGCCTTTCGGGAAACAACGTTACGAGGCAATTAATTTCGAAAATCGCGATTAACTGGCCTCTCTCCTTCCCACTTCGACGCATTGTAATAAAATGCGGACACTTTTGCGCTCGCGTGCCGGCTTTTATTGTTCGTTCCCCGCGAATTTATCGTCCCGTGAAATCTTCAAACGCTTAAACTCGTCGTCTGGCGGGCGTAAACTTTGCTGGATGCGATAGATTATCCGAAGACGCGCATACTTAAACGATTAAGAACGCGTTTGAATAAAAATTCGAGGATTTCCCGCGGAATCGTTAAGCTGTTTACGAATTAATGGAGTAGCTAATTATGGCGGTGCACAGGATTTTTAGGACGAACGTGGAGCGCGTGAAATGCGCGGGCGTCGCGTACGCTCCAGTATCGACTCGGTGCTCCGATATCGATTGTTTGCCGAGTCAGGTCGGCGTATCCCGTTTCCATGAGACACATAATACTTGCATACCGACGAGGTTACGCTCATTTCTTCGGGATACCATCGTAGCCCACGCATTCGGAGAAAGAGCGTTTCCTCGAGTGCCATCGGGCAGGCTTCAATCTCTGTCTATCCATCGGAACTTTCACAACGTGATCGCGTCCCGCGAGCTCCTCGTCGACGGAGCAAAGTTTTCCAAACGGGATCACGGAATCGAACTAATAACCGCGTTCGCCTTCGCCGCGACAGAACGTGGAAGGCCAGGGCAGCTAACGATCGCAAGAAACCGATCTGAATCCGCGATCCAAGAACGCCTCTAACGAGAACGGTGTCGGCGACTGCGGGGCAGAATTCCCGGATTTCGGTCGCTTTTTCCACGAGCAGTCGCTCCCCTTCGCTCTGAGTTAAATTATCTTCGACTCCGGCACCGTCTCCCTCTCTCTCTCTCCCTCTCTCTTCCTGTAATCCTCCCAACTGGAACGGGAACGAATTATCCTTTCCTCCGTACGGGAGGAGCTTGGACAAATATACGTGCCGACGCGTCTAGTTTTCTCGCAGCCTAGACCGGCGCCAGTGAATAATTATGCGACGGATATTTTTCACCTCGCCGCCGCACAGAGGATTAATTTAATAATTGGAGAAGTACCGCGGGAACGCGGAGACGCTGAATAATTCACACCCCGTGAGTAGCCGGCGTCTCTTAATGCTCAGCGAAGTAGCGAGGCAGAAAGCACGGCCTCTCATGGATCGGACGTGATTCATGTACTCGACGAATCTGGTCGATCGAGGGAGTTCACGGTTTCTCGAGCGTGGAGGCTTCGAAGAAAAGGAGATCGAAGATAATTGGTAGGAAAGCGATCGGACGTCGTGTACGCGCGTTTTCTGCGTGCCCAAGCCATCGGTGACTCGGGCAAAGGGGTGGAACAGAGAACAATCCGCGGCGGGAGCGAGAGAACGAGGCGGATGTGGCGCTGAAAGACAGCGGCTTGTTACTTAATTCCATGCGCTCGCTTAAATAGAACGACTTAGACTTAAGGTAGTCTGGAAAAATTGGCGACACGGTGTTGCGGAGAGGCAGCGGCTCGTGCGTACATGCCAGCGCGAGCGGCGCACACACGCGCGCTATTTTACACGAGCTCTGTACGTATGAAACTGGCGGACAACGGCGTATTTGATCGTGCAATGTCGGGGGTGCCTACTGGTTTTGATATACGAGCACACCAATACACGATCGAACGGCGTTACACGCGTGAGTCATATTGAAAACCAGTCCTAGCGATTGCTCTCTGTGCCGCACACACGCGCGACGCTCTCCAAAGTGGCCGAGACTTCTGAATATTCTCCCGATCGCGGCCTCCGCGCGTCTCTCGAAGAACGCGCGGCGCAGTTTTCGAACTTGGCGCTTCGATTTTTTTCCTACAATATTGCCGAATATTTCTCGGGCAATACTTTGCCCCATTCCCGATGATAGCTCGTGTTCCGTCTCCAGAGGAATTGCGTTCCTATGGGAACCGCTGTAAGATTGCCAGACATGTTCGAATACGTGTATCCCACGCATCGCGGTCGAGCCGTATCGAGAGGCAGGGAGAAACAATCTGGTAGTACGAACAACGGGGCCGGGAATATTGTTCCTCCGATCGTGATCATCGATCGATAGGATCATGACTGGCCCCGCGGAGGAGGCTCTCTCGTCTCGGGTTTTAAGGGGGCCGCGGCTGATTGTTTTGTCGAATAATGGAGAACACCGCGAGTAGAATGGGTCGACTCGCGACGGGCCGGCGCATTGCTTCCCCGGATCGCAGAAACGTAAACTATTTTTGCCAGCCGCGACGCGCACGACGGCGCACACTCCGATACGCGTGTTCGCTGGCCGTGGCAGAGAGTTAGATGCCATTGTGGCGGGAGGGAACTCTGCCAGTTGGCGTGGAGCGCATAAAACGAAACAATAATGACAATGTACCGAGGCGGCCGCGTATTTATTCATTACCACCGGCGTACACAAATAAGCCTCGAAAAGAAGCCTCCGGGCCTATCTTAGAGGCTCTCCTCCCGACCTACTACGCGCACACGCGCGTATATACCTGCTGCATTCTGTTCGCCATCTAGACTACTCGTGCACCCTCCATTCACAGCTGCTCGCTGCGCCACTCGGTGCATGTACATGCATATGCCCGCTGTTGCGCTCAATCCCCACGTGCACAGCCCGCGCCCGGCCCAGGAACCCCTATCACCTTCATCTACTCCATTTTCTCAATTCGTGTCCACCGGTATCGGGCACAGTTAAATCTCCGCGCCGTGCCGTGTATCTGTACGTCGAGCGATATCGACGAACAGCAGCGACGCATTCCACGCGACCACAGTCCACGAACACCGTACACCGTGTACCAATAGCGGATAGGCTGGACGCAAGCCTGAAAGACGCTGAAGCCGTGATATTCCGCGAACGTGAAATCCGCGGAAGCACGGGGTGGGCAGCCGGCCTGGAAATCCATATCGGAGACGCCGCGTGCACGTATTCCAGGCAGAAAGGAGCGAGCCGAGAGAAGCGGTCAGGCAGCGTATCCACCCACGACGTGGCATACTGTAACGAGGCTACAGTCCATTAAGTGCGTGCGGCTATTATGGCTAATGCATTACGGGGCAATAAAAAACGGGAAGTATAGCGGCGGCGGCCGCGTGCGCACGCCCGGCAACCGGACCACATTCCATGTCGGACGAGTATGTACGCGCTGCTCAATGCATTGCCTTCAAGTACAACGCTCGTAGATACGACGACGGCGACGACGAGGACACGCGTGCACACGATGAAACCGCTGAAACTCCAGACCCGGTCGAACCCGGGACATTCGCGGCGCCCGGGCCATTTTGAGGTCATTTTATTCACCATTTCGGGAACGACGGAATTAAGATTAGGGTTGGCCCGTTGCACGCCGGTTGCTGTGTTGAGTCGACGCGTATCCCTTTGTCGTTCCACGGAAGTCGATGGCTCCCGTAGGCTTATGGAAATAGGGATAATATCGATGCTGTTGCTCAACATTGTTTAGTCTCCGGCGTCACCAAACGCTTTACGATTCCTGGCCGGCCGAGAATCCTTTGTGGCGGATGAAACGAGAGGAGGATACAAATAACTCTCGTCATTCGGGATGCCTCTCGACGAATGTTCGATTTCATCGATCCTACCGTCCGATGTGGGAGTCGTAGATCTGACGACTTTGTTAAGGCCGCAGAGGCACAGATAGTTTTCCGAGAAGACGATTAATTGATCAAGTAGATAATCACTTCTCCCCCGATCGTTGCCGCTGCGGGACGAGAACGACGCTCCAACTTCGTATACCGGCTGAAATTCCCATTGAAATGGTTCCGGTAAACGCCGTTTTCCCTAATCGAAAAAGGAGAATTAAGGGAGGAACGGGAGGAAAAAACGACGACGAACAGTGACAGCTGAAGGATGCTCGAGTCTCAAAGGAAAATACAGAGGGTCCCGGCGGGTTCGGAGGGAAAAGGGTGAGAAGAATTTAGACGCGGAAACGACGGGGTGGCGTCTTATATGAAAAAGAAAAGAAAAAAAAATACGCTCCAACCCTTTCCTCTTTCCTGGCTGTCGCGCGGAAGCACGGAAACCACCTTGGAAATATTCTATTCTAAAAATACCGTAGGCAACGCGGTTTCTCCGTTTTTTCCGACCGCTCTTTCTGCTTCGGCCCGCTTTTTTGTCTTGCCACCCCTCTGTGGAGATGAGCACCGGCCATATGGTCCGCGAGGGAGAGATAAAAAATTCATATTTCCACCGTTGAAGGGCCGAGCCGCGATATTTTTAAACTTTGAGCCCCGTCGACCGAGAACGTTCAACTTTCCTCGCGACTGCCAGTTTCGTGGAGAATTTCTCTAACGCGCGAGCGAGCTCTGCGGTAATTTTTCCTTTCCCTTGAAATTACGCGAAAGCCGATGCCGAGTTTCGTGACGATGGTTTCGGTGAAGAGGGACGAAAGTCGTGGGTTTTCCATCGATTTCTCGAGATGTCTCCAGGTGTCCGCTAATGTTCCCCTCCCTTTTTTCCCTATCCCGTAACGTGGAAAGATATTTCCATCGGATCCTGGCTACCTGGAATCGAAAGTACCGATTTTTTTCTCTCTCGATCCACCCCTCCGGCAACGACGGCTGAACCCGGTAGCCCGTTATTTAAAGGTTCCTTTTTGGCTAATGGTTTTCTCACACGGACGCTGGAACGGTACAAACCCCTTCTTTCCGGATATTCGAAACCCCCATGGAAAAGCTAACGATACGCCTTCTGTCGAGTGTAAAAAAAATCGTGACTCGAGCAGCGTTAGCGTTTCTCGATTGCCTGTTTATTTAGGAACCAGCGTCGCGTTCATATATATATATTCTTCATCGAGATAAAATTCAGTTCCCTGTGTCCTGGGTAAATAAATTTGTTTGTGAAAATGATGCATGCGTCGATCGGAATGGAACGGTACAGATAGGAGGCAAATTTCGGTTCGAGGAAACCGGATATTTTATAGAGTCTAAACGGGTCTTTAAGGAAACGATCGGGGACCGGTATCCTGTGACCTATTTCGAAGGGGTTACGCGGCAACCCTTTCGTCGGCGCAACCTAACGGACCGCGACTCATTTTCCCACATTCTACTTTCCACGAAACGACGGCTACCTGATTTTCAACGGGGTAAAAACCAGCCCAAATTAAGCGGGACCCCCTATCCCCTCGCAGCGCAGGTGACGCAACTGGCTAGATAAACTGAAATTAATTTCCTGCTTCGTTCATCGAATCCAATATGTTCTCGCTGGAATTGCCAATTAAAATTGTACCTAATATCTCCTCAATGGACTCTCTACGAAGTTTCGTACCAGCTTGGATGTACTTTTCGGGAACAATAGCTCGGTCAAACTTACCGTAACAATATTTCAGAATTCCCTCGGACGTCGGCAGAATTGACTTAAATAGCCAACAATGATTTCAATCTGAATCACCACGGAAATGGTAGCCGGGGTTGTCGTCAAAATTAAAATTAATAGAGATTCATGGTGGAACATTATTTCATTATTCGATGCACCGCCGCCCGGCCCAATCATGGAGGTATCATGGATGTTTCTCTGATTCTTCGTTCTAGATTCGTCGCGATGAGGGATGACAATAGCACCGGCGCGTCCCGGCCACGCTATCGAAGAGGATCCACGAGCTCGTTCATACGGCCAGCGGAATAATCGTGACAAATGAGGATGTCGAATCGCCGGTGAATCGAAAAGGAGAGGAACGTTCACACAGTGAGTACGTGAATCAGGCCCATTTTCGTTCATGACTCCTTTCAGCCTTAATCATCCTTAATCCGCGCCGTGTACTACCCGCACGATGTAAATAGCTCGGAAATGTCAATCTAAAAGTTGGAAGGGACCCGTGAATAGCTGGTTGCGCGCGTGTGCGTGTTCCAACCACGAAAAGAAAAGCAGTTGTCGTCCACGGCACTCTGGGAACTCCTGTGCCGATCGGTTTTAATCGTTCGTTCGCGTCTTTGTTTCGCCCAGCGTCAGTTAATTCGGCACATTGTTACTCCGTTATGTTTACTATCGGGCCTCTAAAAGAATCAACCAAGTCCATACGGGACCTGGCGGCGAAAAAGGGAGGAGGTTCCCCGCTGTTCGGGGGGGGGGGGCGAAGGGGTGGCGGCGAAACTCTCAACATTATTGGACAAGAGCTACCCCTGCTCCCGTGGCATCCCCTTGGCAAGGGCGAGTCTGCGCCCTGCGGCTCGCTTTTGTTTCCGCCACTGTAACTATGAAAAACGGGTGAAGCTCTCTCGCGTGAAGCAACAAACTAACGATTTCGCGCAGGGTCCAAGGTTTTTCCTTCTCTAGAATTCCAGCCCAGCCCTCGGGATAGCAGAAATTGTTTAAGCTTTTCGAGAATATTTTGTCAGTTCCTCCTGCGAATTTCTCAACTAAATCACATGCGTGAATAGTCGTCGATTGAAAAATTGGGTCGTCGATCTGCGATGAGAGTTTTCAATTAACCCGAGAGAACGCTGCGCGTTTTTTGCGAGAACCCTCCGTCTCAATTAGCGACTCCAGCCGAAAGGAGGCCCGGGGTGTAATCGTCACCCTCGCGAAACGAGTCGCCGATAAGCGGCGACGATGACACGAGCGCTTCGTTCCCCGGGGGGTGAAATGTGGGAGGGTCTGGAAGGGGGTTGCTCGAGTGGCTCGGCTGACGTAATTGGCCGCCTTTGCGCCCCGGCGATTCTGCGCAGGGTTGTCGATCCACGCTACCCTGCTTCCTTCCCCGCGAGCTCGAGAAAAATATTTCAACCCCCGCGTTCGTCGACTGGCGTCGACCACTCCCATCTTCTCCTGAAAAGCGGCCCCCAGGTCTGGCGTAAAATTCGCGCGAACTTCTTGCCCGGCTCGTTGCCGTGCGCCAGGTAAAGACCAGCGCCGTAACTTTGCGAGCATCGGGAACATCGAGCCAAGCTTCAGACCCACCCACGACCCCCTCCAGCACGGCCGGGGTACGGGGGTGAGTCCGCGACAAGAAGAAGCACGTGGACGACGCAACGAAAGCTGCCCGGGGGCACAGCACGCCGCTCGCCAGCCGGTGGACGAGTGCCGCGACAGTAGACGAAGAGCAGAAGAGGTCCGCGAAGCGATTGTTTGCCTCGTCGGCGGTGGCACACACGATTCCCTTCCGTTTCTCTCTGCTTCCTCGTGATCGCGTATCAGCCTCTCGTTCTAGCTCCGGTTCGGTCAGCTCGGCTGAAGACGATCCCGTCCGCGTCGGACAGAGACGGCGAAGACAGAAAACCGCGTGGGGAGACGGTGCCGTCTGGGAGAACGTCGGCGTAGAGGGATATCGGGGACTAGGTGGAACAACGGTGAAGGCGGGGAGAACCCGACGTGTCGTCCCGTCAGACGGGGTGGGGCATCGTTCCAGAACTCCTGGTGGGGATCGCGAACCGCCGCTCGTTCCCAGAGGCAAAGAAGGGGCAGAAAAGTGGCACCGCTCCCCTCCTCTCTGTCTCTCTCTCTTACCCTTCGGAGGGGTTCAGTCATCTCGCGCCAGCCGAGCCACGCGCACTCGTCTGTTTTACGTTCTGGGCTCGGTGAAAGACCCTCTATCTGCTCGGACGCTATCGTCCCGTTCTACGCGCGTTCACCATCGACGCGCAGAGAACTTTGCTGCCCCCGTGGCGACGGGGGTCGAAATCGAGAGCGGATACCAAGTGCGATCCACCGCTGGGATCACCGATCAACGTTTCGCTTTTCTTCCCGTATCGAGTGCGTATCGACTGCGTATCGAGTGCGTATCGAGTGGCCCATCGGACTGGTCGGTGGACACCTAGAGACACGCGGAACCAGACCGCCCCCTCCGGACGGAAGCCACGGAACACCCCCACTTCTTGCACGCCTAATCCTTCCTTCCCCACCAAGTGGCAGAGTGGAGTGTTCCGCGGTTGCAGTGGAAGCCACACCGGGTACCGAGTTTCACGGGTGGAGAACCTCGCGGATACCTCGCCGTGTCATCCCCCTCCGAAGAGGATCGTCGGAAAAGGTGGAGGTTTACTTTGCCAGGCGTTTTTCTGAGTTGAAACGCGTCGGAGCAACGTCGCGAAACGATCGCCCGTTTTTGCGTCTTATCGTCTCGCCCGGAGGACGCGCGCATACCCCACCCTTCTGCGAACCACCACCACCACCACCAGTCGGGAAACAAACCCTCACCCCCCACCCTCCGAGGAACTGGAGTGCCGGCCAGCGAGCAGAGGACAGTGGCATTATCGTGCGACGCGAATTCTCGACTTCTCTCGGGCGGATTCGCGCTGGTACCGGGAAACTTCCGGTTCCACGGCGTCGTCTGGGGTTTGCTGGAATCTAGTCCAGTTCGTGTCCCGCGTTGGAAACTAGTGATGCGTCGAATCCCGTTGGGATGACAGTGCGACACCAGCTCGGGGAACCAAGGCCAGTGCTTTCTTTCGTTTCGTGGACGAGTGTGATCTCGAGCGAGTGATTATTCGTGACAAGTGTGCTTGCTCCGCCATTGATTATCGAGACCGCCGACGTGTACCCTCGCTGTTCGGTGATCGATATCATCCTCCCCCAAGAACCCTGGGTTTCGCGCTGAACTGATCGGTGTTGAGAAACGGCGACACGAACCATTGGACAGCCAACGAGACAAACGAAACAGTGAACGATGCGGCGAGGGAACGTCGCATAGATCGTACAAGTCTCCCTCCTTCGATTCGTCTTCGACGTAGGAGATTCGACGTCGAGGCTGACGAACAACAGCACCAGCTTTTCCTTGGACTACTGAACTACTATGTTGACCAGAGGAAGAACAAGAAGCGGAGAAAACGGGGATACTCGTTGAGATAGAAAACGAGAGAAAGAGAAGGAGAGAGAAGTCGAGGTGAGTAATTCGAGGAATCAACATTCTCATCCCCGTAAGCACGGCCGTGCCCGGGGTTTCCCGCCTGTCTCGCGTACACCCATGGATAGGGCCCCCCTGTAGCCGCGAAATATCTCAACGTATCTAGCGGAAATAGAGTCGTCCGGCGTCGAAAAGCGAGGACGGTGCTTGCTGAGTTTCGGGAAAGCCATTAAAACGGGCCGCGGAGCAGGTTTATTTATAATTTATACGAGCGAGTGAACATTGCCGCGCCCGTGCAGCAACAAAGTATTTGAATTATGTCAGGGAAGTGATGGGTTATTGCAGGGGAGGCTGTATGGAAGTTGGCAGCCACTTAGCCTCGGCCCGCGAGAGGTGCGAGCCCCAGGAGCCAGATTTAGCATCGGCTCATTGTTCTTTCGTAGCGGGGAAAAAAAAAAAAAAAATTCACGATCACCGTTGCGGAAATCGTTGCCCATTTCTCTATCTCGTAATTGCTGGCCGGGGTAGGAGGAATATTGCGTTCGGTTAGAGCGGAAAATTAGCGTTGCTCAGAGTCCGACCGGGTGGAGGCAAGCGAGAAACGCTCGCCGATTTCACGCGACGATGCTATCTCCGCGCGAGATTTAAGAAAGCAGCGCCGGAAACAGACGCGATATCAGGCTGCCGGGGGTGGAGGGCGAATTTTTATGGCGAACGCCCAGCAGCCTGACGATTCTTTCGTCGGGAGCCTATAATCAGAATCGCGGTCCCCGATAACAGCCCTACCTGTTCCTCCTCGTGGAGGCCGAGAACTTCCCTCTTCGTGTGCCCGATAAAAACGCATGCGCCACGAAAATTAACTGGCCGGCCACATCTTTCCCCTTCAAGTGCATCTGGACGCGTTGAAAATCAGGTCTGTAATTTGCTGCTTCTGCTCGAAGGAGAGGGGCAGTGAATCGAAATGGGTAGCATTTTCGCGTCCCTCGTGCGAGGGTGTCTATTAGAGACTTCCTTTCGGATTTATCGGGCTCGATCGCGGCGTTCATGCCGGATCGCGTTTTTATCGCCAATTTCTGCGATCGCGGTTCACCCTTAAATATCGTGAGCAACTCTGGTCGTTTCGTCGGGAGAAATTAGGCACGGATACGGCATAAGGGTTGAAACTCCGGCACGACCATCGGCTGGACACCCGATAATTGAAATCGTTGCTCCCCTTCTCGATTCGGCCGTGCTCCAAATTAGGTACACGGCTCTGTTTCTAGTGCCCTTTTTTATTATCCCCCGAACACGCAAAACCCCGAGGAATATAGCCATCCGCCATCCGTGCCCGAGATGGATCTGCCGATACTCGCTAAAGCAAACATCGTTCCGAACGGAGAAAAGAGAAATAAGAAACGCGGTGGAAACCGCGATGAACAACGGTGAGCCGTTGCAAAAAGATGGTGGGCAAGAAGCGGCTGGTAAAGGAAGAAACGAAGAAATCATGGGGAAAACGGGAGAGCACACTTGTTGATACGCGCGAAGGAGAATCTGGTGGAAAGAAGGAAAGGTGGAGGAGAGAAAAAGAGAGCGAGGAGGAGGCTGCGGTGGCGGTCGAATAGGGGGAAGAAAACCTCGAAACAATTGGAGGCGCGGAGGCGGCCGCATTTCATGTTGCCTGGCATCGGCTCCCTTTAAAGAGTCTCTTGCTTTTTGTTAGCTCTTCGAAAATTATGATTGTTTGTCCGCGAGATTTACTGCTGCCGCGGCCCTCTCAGTGCGGTACAACGTAGCCGTGGTGCCCTCCAGGGCTATGTCCGCAGACTTGTGCCAAAGTGGTCCAGAAGAGGCTGGCGGGGTGGTTTGCACAGATTAGAGAATCAGGAACGTCGCGATCGCGAGCTTCCTTCTTCTTATCCTCCTTTTTTTTTCTTCCTCTTCTTTTTAATACCGTTGCTTATTTGTCCCGCGTAATCTGCCAGCCGGAGTAGCGCTGTTTGAATTAGCTGATCTCACTGCGAGATTAAACGTTCCCATCGAGAAACGTTGCTTCCAGCAGATTTCCTTCTTCGTTGGGCACGGCTCTTCTGTCTCGGAGGTCTCGGATTGCCAGAGGGTGCTCGAGAATATTTTTCTTCGAGCATCGAACAGGCGACTCAAAGAGTGCGTAGATTTCGTTGCGTCCGGATGCAAGGACAAAACTGATCCGATTTTTCTGGTGTTCGAAGAAATGAAATAACATATCCGTTCGCGTCGCAGAAATATTCGTTCGAAAGGGGTAAAGCTCGATAAAGGGGAAACTGGAAATTGTAAAACCTCTTTTTCACCCTTCCTCGCGCCGATCCCCGGGATCCCAAGGCTCGGGGATCTCGTTCGATCGTAAACCATCGACTTGCGAGCTCGATACTCACGGTATTCCGTTGATTTATTCGGTATCTTATTGTGCCTCCGAACTAAACCCGACCTGGCCATCCCAAAAAGTGACTTTCTCTCTTCCTCTGCCTCTCTTTCTTCGCTTCCCTCTGCGTTGCGGTGCTGGCGATCGCTCTATAAATTTCACGAGTCTTTCGAACCCTATATTTTCTCGTTATCCTCGCGTTTTGCACGACACGTTTTATTAAAGTACGATAATTTTACGAGGCGCAGCCTCCATCCCCGTCTCGTCTGCCTGTTGCTCCTTTTTCGTCCGGGTTCGCCACCCAGACGGCTTCTCTTTTCCCTCTGTTTCACGGTTTCGGTCGGCCCACGATTTTTCGATTCCTCTCCCAACCCGAAGAAAAGGGGGACGGAATTACCTTCGGATCGGGTTTCGCGTGGAAATGGATTCTTCTTGGTTTGACACGTTCCTAACCGCTTGAAATCCTCGACCGTCCAGTTTCTTTGTGGATCCCGAAGAAACTCGCCGTATCTGGTGGATAAATTGCTGCTCCAATTTTTTGCTGTCATTTACACCTTTTCGACTTCGGAACGCTGCGGCATAATATTTCTTTGAAGAGAGTGAAGAGAAGGAAACACAGACGAAAAAAGCGAGGAATTAAAATTTTCTCGTCCAAACGTTTCGGTGAAAGTCGGGAAGCGTTGAGGGATCGAGAGTTGAAGCGGCGGGCGCGAGTTCCGTCGTAAGTTTTGAAACGATTATTCAATTATCGCGGGCCGATCGACGAAACGCGAGGACAACGAAGAGATCGCGAAACATCGAACCCTTCCCGACGAGACTGGTCGTTCGTACACGTCCGACTGGTACCTTCCCCGGGAAGGCAGCTCGGCAGTAAAAGGCCTAAAGTTTTTAATACTTTCAGTTGTTTTTATGGCGGCTGGCCGTTGCTCTTTTTTATTGTTCGCCTCCTCTTTCCTTCTTCCTCGCGGCAACACGCACACGACCCTTCCAGCCGCGATCAACAGACGGAGAAAGAAGGGAGGTGAAAGGGGGTTGAGCGGAGAGAATGAACCGAGTGAAAAGACTTCGGACAGAAGGGAAGAGAAAGAGAGAAACGGGACGATGGAACGCGCGTACACACACGGCAAAGGAGAGAAAGACCTCAGTCAGCCTTCTCTGATGTACGACTCGGCGGTCCGCGTGAAAAAAATCCCATAAACCAGTAAAAAAGCACGAGGTCTCTGGGCCAGAAGGGACGGGAGGGACGAAACAGTCGGGACAAGGGAAGCAGAAGAAGACGAAGAAGAAGAAAAGGAGGAGAAGGAGACGGAGGGCCCAGTATCCCTAAAGGAATTCCTCTTATGACGAACCACGCGTGATTTTCTCTCATTCCCCCACCCTGAAGCCTACCAGTCCGAATGTGCACTTCTTCACCTCCCTTTGCAACAACCATTCTCCTATTTCTTCGTCTTCATCTTCCTCTTCTTCGTCTTCTTCTTCTTCTTCTTCTGCCGCGTCTACGACGCCGTTGTGTTCATCTTCCCCTCGGGCTGTGCTTCGACGCGGCCGTGAAACCGCGCGATCTCGATGCACGAATTAAAAAGCGAAGACAGAAGAATTTCGAATGACTAATGACGGCCACATGTGCCGGCGTCGCGTCTATTCTTCTTCGTGCTCCACGCCGCGATGCCGAACACGAGGATCTCGCGTTGCCTCGTCGCTACGAGAAAGAAGAGTACCTATCGATCTCGCGGTCGTCGTATTCCATCGCCACTGTACTCTATTAGGTTGCATTAGTACAGATCCGAGAGTACAGATCCACGCGGAGAGAAACCGGCGGAGAGGATTTACGATCGATGCAAACATCGTTCGCCGTTGGCTCCGCGATGACCGTAAATACCGTTTTAGTTTCACAGCGTTTGAAAAAATGAGGCGCATCGAACTTCGATCTAGTTGCGTTTTTAATTGCTCCAATCGGTACATTAATTGGTCGAGCGTTCCCAGCGATTAGTTCAACGGGCGAGAAAATGTTTGCTCGATTCGCGTTCCGTTTCGTTTGTTCCCGGTTCCGCGTCCAATGATCGTTGCAACGCGGATATGCAAATTCGCGCCGAGCAAAACGCAACCGTGAAACAGAGTGCGGATGAGGGGGTGTAGGGCGATCGGGACGAAGAGGAAAAAAAAGGCAATTCGAAATCGGAGAATACGGATTGCACTTTTCTGCCAGACTGTAATGGAGTATCGGCGTGCTCTCTATGAATAGTTATGGCTCGTTTCGCATAAATTAGGCAGCAAGAATTAATAGCTAATTCAGCAGCTTTTCAATTACCGTCGAAGCGAGAATTCAGTAATACGAGGCTTATAAATATGGAGCAGGCGCGTTTTTACTCCCACGGATACGAATTTTTCCAGCGCGATCGGAACGGTCGAATCGTTCGCAAGTGTAAAAAGATAAAACAGAAACGGACTAACGCACACGCCTAAGTGTACGCAAAGTATCCTAAATATAATCCCGAGCGTAAAAAGAATCTCCAATCCCCGCGGCTTTTTGCGAGAAGACAGTCGGGCCCACAGTCGGAGCGCTCGAGCTATCGCGTCGATCTTCCAGTCGATCTTCGAGTCGAGGTGGAAAAGGAGAAACGGGAGGCCGAGATCGGAGCACCATCCGTAATTTCAGATAGAGTCGGTGCCGGGTGTTATTAAACCCGATAGGCCAGCGAATGTTTCTCCCTCGCGGGTGTTCCCCGACTTCAATTTAAATCGGTGACTTTGCTCTTCTGCCTCTCTCCACCTTCGCCGTCGACCGTTCCCTCCTTCTCTGTCCAAAGGTGGACGTGCGTGGCGTGCACATATATCTGTCCTTCGAGGCAGGAATCCCTTCGGGATCCTTTCGACCAGCGAACGAAATGGAAAGGCACGGAACGAGATCTACGACGTCGGGCCTGCACAACTGTTCTCCGGTTATTAAGCGACGATAATTATCGAAATTAATCATCGATCTGCCGGTGCCGATCTTCTTTTGTTGCCCCGACCGATTCCCTTTCCCTCCATTGTCAGAATTCGGTTCCCCCACTTCCAAGGAATGTTTATTAGGCGGGTTTCGAATAGATATTCATCGTGTATCGTTATAGGAATCATCGGGGCAAATTACACGCGAGATACAATCCGACGAGAAGAATGCGTTACTTTCCATCGCGGGCATTCGGCGCGATCGGAATGCCGCTTTATCGCCTCTCGCGGAAAATCCGAGATCTCTCGAGCAGCGTTACACAAAGTGTAACTTCCTCCGCGGTAACGAAACATTCCGGCGAACGCGTATCGATAACGGTGCCACGGCAGCCCGTGGGGCTACTTACGGTTTAATTAAGATCCCGGGAGATAAATCTAGACCGGGCCAGTTGCGCGTGAATTAATGATTTCCATCGATCACGTGGCACGCACCGATTAATAACGCTACTCTGTGGTAATCGGTCAGCCATCGCTTCGAATATTTCTAATTCGCGGTTGCCCGCTGACCCAACGTGACCATCCCGATCCCGCGTCCCCAAACTTCCTTCCCTTCCTTTCCCTTCCACGGGTGCCCAGACACCGCGTCTGCGACGACGTTTAATTACGCCCGAGGAACGGACGTATCGCGACGCACGCGCTTACATACGAGATCGTTTGTCACGATGATCCACGGACAAGTCAATGCCGCGTCGGAGTCGAAGAAATCATTCATCGCCTCGCGCTGCTCGCGTGCTGCTCGTTGCCGCTCGACGACAGAATGGTCAGCCCCCTCGAAATCCATGACGAACACAGGAATACGGAGCTACAGGAAGCCCTTTCGCACGATTTCGCTCCGGGCAATTAGGACCGCCGATAAGAGGACAGATAAGGTCCAAGTTCGCCGCGCCCGAGTCTGGTTCCCCGGGCAGAACAGAGATCCGCGGGGGAAATTCTTCGAGGCTCGAAGTTTCCATTTTGCGAGACGATTTTGGGGAATCATTGAAGGAGTCGGTGGCGTTCGACGCGTCGACGAGCAGATATTCAGGAAGCTGCCCAGAAGAGGTAGCCGTCGCCGTCGCGACCGGTTCTCCGGGTCGCGCTTTAATCGTCGAACGCTGCTCGTGTCGCACGGGTTCGACCGTTATTCAGGAATTAATTCATAATTAGAGCGGCCCACCTATGGGGAGCCTAACCCACATTCCAGTCGCCAGCTGTCCCCCCGTCGCCAGCCCCGTTTCCAGCTTTTCTTTTCCTTTCTTCTCTTTTCCTGCCTCTCTCTCTCTCTCTCTCTCTTTCTCTTTCTCTCGCCTCCTTTGTGCTGCCGCATCTCTTCTCGCGGCTGCCTCACCTACACGCGTTATTTTGCATGGCTCCGTTGGTACCTGCGCGTACACGGCTCGTTCTCCTCGGGAGAACTGGTCCCAAGTGGATCAGCTGATTGCCAATGTCCAACGTCGGATTCTCTTCGCCACTGGCTGAGACCTCGACCAGGTCCTTGCATTGTTCCTCGGAGGATTTTCTTCGAGATGTATCTGCACCGTGATCGACAGCTTTTCACTATTTTCGCCGGAGAAATGTGCTCCTCTTCTAAATAATTCGACGTCTCGCGAGAGCAGCGCGGCAGGTCGAAGATCGAGCGGGATTAGAAAGTCGATCTCGCGGATCCAAATTCGAGGCGTTCGATCGAACAGGAATACGTTACGGGGGTCTTTGCACCGAAAGGATTCCAGCGGTGTCGTTTATGGAGCGGGCAAGACACGCCATTAGATTTATGATTATGCAGCACGAGGTTTATATTTATGAAAGGCAGCGGCACACACGTGCGACCAGATGCGACGTTAATCGGATCGGTCGTCGGAAACTCCCGCGGGACTGCCCCGATATTCGGTTCGCCTCGTTTCGCCGCGTTCAGCATTCGCGAGCGTCCAAATTCGTCCGAGTTAATTGCCCCCGCCGCGATAAGGAAGCAAGGTAATTAGATAACGAAACGAGGATATTTAATAGAATGAGCGCACCGCGTTAATAGACACGTCGGACAAATCGCGGCGGTAAAATGTCCTCGTTTCTGATAAAGGAAAGAAAAGCGACACGGCCGCGTTATCGATCCATCGGGTACAGTCCGTGTTCACGTGCAGCGTATCCAGTTTTCCTGAAACAGACTTTTTAGTCGGATCTGGTGGCCGTAAAACGCGAGATACGCGATACGGCCACGGCCTGGAACGCGTTATATCGCGCGTGTACCTGCGCCAACGGCGACGATAGCACGCGGAGACACTGCAACGGAAGAATGCGACTGGCAAGTAGGTCAGCTGGATTCTCTGTTACACGCCCGGCCTTTTATCTCCGCGAAATCGGCCGATTTCTTGGCGCGGAACGACCCGCGCGATTTTTTTCTCCACCGCAACGCTTCTCTTTCTCTTCCTTGTTTCCGTGAAGCTCGCCTCTCGAAACCGCGAGCTTCGTAGCGCCGCGTGCTGTCATTTGGGATGGAGTTTTGGGGCGATTCCTCGGAGGAAAGTGGAACGATTAATCGGGAGCGAGCACGCGTTCGAATCGGCGTGTCACCTCTTCGACGATGGAGCGCACCTTATGAACTCGCAGCTGACTCTTCGGCACACCTGTTGGCTCCGTTTCGACCGGGGGAACATTTTTCTACCGCACGGTTTCCTCCGCGCAATTCAGAAATGCACAATTTAGCGACGAACACGACGCCCGCGGTCGAATAACGCCGGGCTCGCAAGAAATTATTCGGCGAAAAGTCGAAAAAAAATAACGACGGGAAGTATGGATCGATTTCTCGGGGGGCGATGACTCTCCTCGTCAGCAGTAATCGTTCTCGCGGGCGACGTAACGAAATAATCAGGGATCGATTGCCGTGCAAGCAATTAATTTCCGGTCCCCCACGTCGAACTCTCCGGTTTCCCGCGCGTCGTTGCGGAATACCGACGAACGAAAATGAAAAAAGGAGAGGAGAGAAAGAAAAATCCCATGAATATGGACGCAAAACGATATCGCGTGCGAGCTGCGTCACGTTCAGGCCGGAGATCCGATTAAACGCGCGACGATAAAAATTATCCGCGCGACGCCTCTTTTCGAGTCCCGTCGATCGACACGATTAAACTGTTTGCTTCGGTTCCGCCGCCTCTCGTTCACACTTTTCCTTATTTTCATATTCACTTCTATCTCGTGACTTCTATCTCACTCGGTTTAAGTGCATCCGCTGCACTTGCGCGGCACTGCACGCCAGATTTCGGAAAATCGAAACAGTTCCCCGACACTGCTCTACTGCAGAAGAGGCTCCAAATAATTCGATGATCGACGCGGAAAAAAACAATCTGCTCG
The DNA here is from genome assembly GCA_963667235.1 of Nomada lathburiana. Classification (NCBI taxonomy): domain Eukaryota; kingdom Metazoa; phylum Arthropoda; class Insecta; order Hymenoptera; family Apidae; genus Nomada; species Nomada lathburiana. Next base: position 8,828,475 of record OY763910.1, read on the forward strand.
GAAAACTTCGAGCGCATGATTCTACAATGGTCTCGCGATAATCTAGGTCAACCGAATCAAATCTAATTATCTCGGCGTTTCCAAGTCGCGGAGGAGCCTCGAAACGAATGGCGCGATATTAAAGGCGAGCGCGTCCCTCGGAGGATCGCAAGCAGGAGGCGGTGTCTGCTCCGAAATCGGCGCGGAGCCACGAGGGTGTCTCCGCCGCAAGAAATGGAAATTCCCCCGGGAAAAAAACCAGCCGATTGCACGCCGATTTCTTGCGCAGAACCGAGGGAACGCAGCGGCCTATTCGTCTCCTTATTGAGACGATCCGATGAGGAGCGGCGATTGGAGCCGGATCCTCGGCGCGTTCGGCTTCAAAATCCGAACAACTTTTTTCGCCCGAGGGGGCCCGGACAATTTACGACAAAACCCGGTCAATCCGCGCTGCATTTTGAAATTCAAATCGGTCCACGAAGGATCCCGATGAAACCGCCACTTTTTCCACCCTGCATCGCGCGCTCTCTTCCCTCGCAAGCGACGAACACGCTCGCGCGTAAACGCTTGGTGGGAGAGGAGCGTGCACGCGCGCACGTGAGCCTCTCTAAATTTAAATTTACGATTTCTCCCGGACGCCGCTTGTCTCCGCGGATGCTCGTCTTCATTTCGTCCGCGAACGCCGTCTGATCTTTTCCCGAAAACGAGACAGATCCGGAAACCCGCTGGCACGTTCGGCGTCGCTCCGCGAGCGAGTTGAACGCCTCGGGAATATCGATGGATCCATCGATTTCTAGACCCTTCCTTCCGTCGATTGTTCTTTGCCCTTTTGCTCGACGGGATCTAGGAAGCGGGCATCAATTTCGGAGTACGAGCGCGAGTTTGTCAACGAAACGCTTCGATGATTCGGATTCGTCCACGGTCCACCAAGAATTTAGTGGGACGTCTGTTAATCGGCCGTGCAGAGGGCTCGCCACGTTGTCGCGTATTGTTGATTTAATTTAATTTAAGTATATAAGCTCGCGCCAACAAACGACTGGCATTTCGAGGGGGCAGCGGACCAAGGTGTTTCGCGAGGCTCCGGTTTAACTTGGAAATAGCAAAGAGGCAAGGCGTTACGACGCAGTTTGTCATCGTTTCGATTTTATCCCCCGTTCCGAAGTGGACCGAATCCTCGTCTAGGAACATTGAAACCTCTCGGCATTTCGACCAGACGCTTCTGTCCGGGGATTAGAACGCTTGGAATAGTTCGTCTACAATTTCCAATAATTCATTTGCATTTCGCGCGCGCGAGGCAGGGAACAAGGTTGACGATATTGAGTTGCGAGACAGCGACGAGCGGACGTCGGAGAGGCCAGGCGAAGCTGTTAATCGATAATCGAGCGTTCTTTCGAGGCGCGAAGCAGGAGGGAAACATTTCTCCCGGTCGCTTAAGCCGTTCTTAGTCGCTTATCTGCGACCGGTGGCGTTAATTGTTCGATACACAGCCACCCACGCACGGAAGTCCACTTCCTTGCCTAATCGCCAGGCGGAATTTAGTTTCTTGATTCGGTATTTATGCGCGGCACATTTTTCAGCGGGGCTCACCGCGTGGAAACGGCCGTTATATAAATCCTACGCGATAAAACTCACGTTCGCGGCGATTCCTCAATCACCAATAAACCCGATGGAGAATCTAGGCTGACTTATTACCCTGCGAGGCGCGTTGAGCGTTTTACGCGCTAAACAATCTAAATTAATTACACCTACCTCGACTGTCTACCTTGAACGTTGACACTATTAAAAATGATGCAGCCTCCGACTGACGTGTTTCGCGATTCATTGCAGCTACCGCAGGTGTTTGTCTGTCCGCGGGCTAAGACAAACGATTTGTCTAAATTAACCAAAGGAATAATCCACGCGCGTTTCATTTTTTCTATTATTCATTGCTACCTCGCACCGATCACGCGGTTTTTTTTTCGTGACCGATCTTTGCTAGCCAACGCGTTCTCCGTATGCCTTTATCGAACCATTCAAATTGAGTCGTTGCCATTTTCCACCGTCTGGATAACTTTACGGAACTATAAAAGAGCCGAGCGTTCAGCTGGACAAAAAATCAGCCGCAAGAAAACATAGCACAGAACTATTCTAACCGCCAACTCATTGCCGGCAGCAGGATCCCGCGAATCGATGCTCAACTTATTAATTCGGTGACGCGAATCTCTCGTAATTTATTATTCAATCGCCACGATGATATATGCATCTTCTTCCGTTTTTTCCAGCGGGAGAAAAATTGGATTGCCCGTTGATAATCGATCGTCGAAAACGAAATGCGTGTAAAGGTTAGACGATCGAGTAGGTGTAAGGGAGACACGGTGCCAGATGAACGAGCGGCTTTTTAATGGCGCGGCTCGCATGTAACTAGGCCGCGGTGTTCGGGTGTGGCCGTGTCGCGCATTGTTTCTGAAATTACGATATTGTAGTTATTAATATTTATATATCGGCGTGCGGAGGATCGTCGCGAGACAGGCAGCAGAGACTTTCTAAAGTGGTCGAATGCCACCGCGGCGCGCGACGACGTACCTTGACCCGAAGCCGAGTAAAATTATCGCTTTCGCGGCGAAAACGCCTCTCGGAAGTTGCACGCTCTGACGGATATTGATCGAGCATGCCGTTCGCAGCGTTTACGAATAAATGTAACCGATCAATCGCGATTCGCGACAACGGAGGGTTCTTTTCCATCCGAGGCCTCGATTCGGAAAATATTTCGAGCCGTTGGGAACATTGTGTCGGGAACATTGTCGCCTATTCGCGTCGAACGCGTTTACGAGGATTCGCCGTGCATACACTTGTCGTTGGAGCGTTTAGTCGTCGGATAAATTAAATCCACGGTAGGAGAAGCGAGCTGCCGCGGAGCGAAGCTGACCGTCCAGCGAGTGGCGCGCTTCTCTTAAATCTCGTCCACGCATCGCCCTGCCTCTGTGGATCAGCTGCACATGAAAATATTGTCCTATTTGTTTCGTCGGGCGTTTTGTCGAGCCACTGAAAATTGATACACGTGGCACAGTTGCCTCCCATCAACCGGTCCACCTCGAGTAAACAGAATTTCTCGTCGCAGAAACGGGCCGCTGAAATTTATCGAATTAATAAAATCCACGAGGGTTCCACGCGTGACAGGGCTTGGGACGTTCGTAGGAAATTTCGCCGATAACGGGCTCGTTCCTGGCCACTCGCGACGGATCGAATTCCACGTGGACAACGACGTCGCAGCTGCTCGATATGTGGACGTCTAACCAAATCAGGTGGAGCGACTTGGAATGCGCCGGCACGGCCGTTTGATTGACATTTCGGGGGCGCTCGTTTGTCACAGAAAAGCCTGGCTCCATTTGTTCCTTCGACCCCCTCTGCTCCCCACGCTCCTTCGCTTCTTCGTCCAGCCTTTCAGGTAGCCATCACCCCCCGCGGTACCTGACTCCCGCACACACACTTCCAGCCGAGCGATTCACCCTCCCTCGTCGGGGGTATTTCCCTCGTTTTTTCCTTTAATTATTCCATCGCGCGTTTAGATAACGCGAGGAACCCCTTCGCCGAGCTATCGGTCAAAGTCAACCAAACGGCGCGACACGCTCGAAAACTGTTGCAACCCCGTCCTCCGTTCCGTTCCCTGGTCCCGGCGAGGCGCGGCGCGGCGGAGTCTCGCCGTGCGCGTTGTATCGACCCGATCGATTTTTTCCACCCCCGCCGTCAACCCTTTCCAGAGATCAAAAATGTCTACGCCCCTCCGCGAGATCGCCGAGGTTTCTCGCTCGTCGCTTTCGATGTTTCGTCACGATCGATCGGGAGGGCAAATTGGAGAACCGGATACACCGGCTGCCCTGCGCGGCTCATTGACATTTCCCTCGAGTTCCGATGCGGCGATCGACGGAACAACGGGCGTCATCGAGCTCACGATCGCTACGTGACATTTACCCCGCTATAAAAAATGCGCGTCCGGTAGCAATTGCAGCGTGTGTGCCGTTGCGCTGCTCGTTTTAATAAACATCACGATGATCGAGGTGCCCGTGGCGTGGTATCGCCGAAAAAGGCGGAGGCACCGGGCTCGCTCTCTTCGCCTCGATGGCAAAAGACAATGGAACGCACGAAAAAGGCGCGAAATCCAGAATGTCGACGGTCGGGCGAACGATTGCGAAGGTGGGGCACGTTCGCAGCGCAACGTCTTACAAATAAATTATCAACGTTCCCCGGCATTCGCCGCGGAATCGACGATTCTATATGACCGGTTGCCGAACGGATGAATATGCTGCGGACACGCGGAACATGCCAAGCGTGCGTTGCCTCTTCATTCACCCGTTTCGTTGTTCCTGGAGGGAATGTCGATCTCTCCTGGGACCATGCCCCCGAAATTTTATTTTTCCACCCGCCATTGTGAACGAATTGATTTTTTTTTTCTTCGTTTGTTTTCGGCGACGCGCGGCGAGCACGATTTTGGTCAGCACCTTCGAGAGGCTCGAGGCTCGTGGCGTGTTCGCCACCTTTTGGCGTCAAATTTTATTCCGCGCCCCGTACCCCCTGCGTTAATTGCACATCCCCGGAAATATTTGTCGCTGGAGAATATTCTGTACAACTTGTACGAGATTGTAACCGACGTTCGCCGGTGTAGTCGGGTTAACGGGAAAAGTAATTTTCAGACGCGGTTCGACGGTGTCGCTCGCAATATTATTCTCGAGGAACATCGAACAGCTCGAAGGAGACGTTCTATATTTAATCGCGAAACGATGTATCGCAAACGTTTTCTAAAAGAGTCGAGGCAAATCGTGTTTGCGTAATGGCAGCGCAGTTGCCATTAACAATCAATTACGGCACTTCCTTTTGCCACGAGCGGAAGCGCTACAATTTTCAGTAATTCCTCGAACGATGTCGGCAATGGTAACAGCGTCATTCGTCCGATAGCTTTACGCTGTTAATGGTAATAGCGTCGGAACAATAAAAGTATTGCGACGGGGGAGCATGCCTCGCCGCTAGTATCGGCGTAACTCTTATTAGCGAAAGATGATTATAGTTGCACGGCGATCGTTCTTTTTTTGCTCGGTGACGCACGAGATTTCCTCGCCTTAATCGAGAATATTCCTGCCCGCGATGCTCCGACACGGAGTCGCAAGCTTATCGATTAATCGGACGGACGCGACACCGGTCACCGGCGACACGTGTTCCGGAAAGGGAAAGTTTGACCGACTCCTGGCGTTGAAGGCATCATCCGCGGTTCCCTCTTAACGTTCCTGCCTTTTTTATTTTGCACTTGAAAAAGGGGTTCCACCTTGCTATTTTTCATATTACATTAATGTTTCGCTCTATCAATTCGACGGGTTCGCCCCTCGAGCCACCGTTCTCTGTCGTTCGGCGATACGCTCGTGAGATCGGGGGGTAGGTGGCCTTTAGAATTGTCCGCGAAAAGGAACTGCGTAGAAATTCCAGATCCATCGGAGGCGAGAGCTCGCGGTTATTGCTTTCGAATTCTTCATATCGTTCGCGAACGACTCATTGACATTTTCGTCGGGTTCTGCTCGTTGGAATTCCGCGTCTGTGCCCACGTCGCAGCGATTCTCGTACAATGAAAACTCGCGCCGTAGGTTACACCGATACCTGTATTTGCGCTCCCTCGACACCCCGTGTCCGCGTGTCATCTAGTTTTAAATCCTACGCGCTCAGCCATGTATGCTCCAGAGTAGCATATCAACTTTATCTAGCTCGCGAAAGGCTCAGTTTTGGGCAGTTCGGTCTTTCTTGTCAAAGTTAATACCGTCGCGTTAAGATCCCGTCCCTCGATTTCACCAAATAATGCGCCGTCTAAGGTGTCTTCCCGAGTAACGATAAATTTCGGGAATCGCGGGGGGTCGAGAGGGGAGCCGTGGCCCGGTCGATCATGCCGAGATCGCGCAAAAAAAAACTCGTTTCGAGATAATTTACGAGCAGCCACCGGCCGCCGCAATTACGAATCGACGCGTTCCGGAAAGATTTCAATAAAAGCGCGGGCAGAATTTACAATGCCGTTAACGAGCCGAGGACTGGTCGGCGGGGATGCGTTTCGCGAATGGAGGCCCTGATCGATTTCGATCGTTCCGTCCCGGCGATCTTTGGGTCGCGTCCCCATCATCATTTCGACGCCATAAACCGGACCATCTTCTTCTCCGCCTTCGCTCGGGCATTCCTCGAGGCATATCCTCTCCTCCCTGCGCTTACTCTTCGGGCAGCAAAGCGTTTGAACTTTTTTAGTAGCCCCCGCGATGTGCGGGCATACGTATTCCCTCTATCAGGAATTTGCAAAAAACGGAATTCCTTCCCCAAGTTTCGTCCGGTCGTCCGTAGGAAAGTTCTGGATCGAAATACCATTGCCAAAATCGTCCGCGCGATGAAAATCGACGGATCGCGGGAGGTCGACGAGCGAGAGGCGCACGGCGATATGCACGGCACACGGCAAAGAGGTGAACCGCGACGGAGGGGGTGCATTATCTCTGAACCGGCCAGTGCCATTATCCATCGTCCATTTGAATTTTCAGCTCTCGTAATAACGACTAATACGAGACAAATGAACCGCGGGTGAAAGAAAGGGAAAGGGTGGGAGCGAACGCCACGGTGAAGGAGAGCAAGAAAAGGGTTCGGGAGGGAGAAAGAGAGGAGAGGAGAACGGTAAGATTAATGGAGTCTCCGCGGCGAGCGAGAGCTCCGCCGGATAAGATCTCCGATGGAATTCCCGTGGCTTTTATATTGGATTTCTTTTAAATTCGTTACTTTATCCGGCACTATGTTAATAGCGGGCCGATATGAGAGCTCGCGGTTTAAGAGGAGTTCATTTATCATTCGCCGCCGTCGCTTCTATCCAGAGGATCCGTCGAACGACTCCTCGACCTCGAATAATCCCTCCGCTTCTACCATCCCCCTTCGACACTCGAGCTGCATTAGTCACGATTCTTGCGAAATTTTTGCCCAGCCTGTTTCGACCATTTCCATCGGGACCCCCTTCAGCTCCCTGCGCGGGAAATGCGCGTGTCTTTGAACTTTGGGAACCGGTTCCGTACTCGCTGGCGCGAGGAAGCTCGACGCCGAAACGTTTCGGGTGACTGGGGAAACCGGAAGATTTTCGGCGTGAAAAGCTGCGCGTGTGACTTCGAACCGAAATTTGAAATTCAACTCGATCCAGTTTTTACGGGGCCCTCGGTTCTTCCTTTGTCTTTGAGCTTCCTCGGGACCGTTCGGATCGCTTTGTTAGAGGAACCGAATTCCTAGGTCAGGTAGTGTATTTCGGAGCAGCGAGAGGGTTATCCGAGACGAGTTTCCGTGGCACTCTAAAACGAAACAACAGAAGCTGAAACGCGGGTCGTTCGTCATCGGCTCGCAGCCAGCTCTGACGGAGGAAAGCACGAAGCGGTTGACGCTGGAACACGTGTAGTTGTCAAGGCGTTAATCCCTCGAAAGACGAAGAAGCATTTCTCGGTCCACGGGCACGGTTGTTCGATCCGTGATGCTTGCCAAACAATTCGACGTCCGCTAACGAGCACCGCTACCGATCGCTTGCCTATCTTCTGTATAAAATAATATTTCAATTTGCCGCAAGGGCGATTGCTGTAAAAAGCAGCTCCAATTTGCCAATTTTTTTTTCTTTTTTTCCTTAGCGCTGCTTCGAGATCCATGGAAAACGATGGACCCTTTGAATTCCCATACTTTCGCACGCCGACACAAAGTTGCAATTGGTCGCTAATCGAACGTGATCGATGATCGTGTGCCTCGATACTTTGTCCGGACCTGAGACTTCATTTCTGCTACACTTCTTTTCCCTGTTTCATCGGGGAAAGTCCAGTTCCGCTGGCCGGGTGTAATCGATCGCCGACAGGTAGGCAGCGTCCTGCTCGATCGGAGAAATCCGATCGAATCGCGCGGGAATCACGATTTTGCCGCTCGCGGGAAACTGGTTTGCGGATTTTTCATCGGCATCCCCGACTCGCTTCGGGTTATTTTCCGCTTTCGACGGAAGCTCGTGGAAAGTATCGTTTGGCGAAGAGAGACGTACACGGGAGACAGCCGGGCAAGCGTTCGCATCGTTCACAGTCACCTAAGTGTCTCCATCATCGCGCCGGAATTCAGCTTCTGTCGACGCGTTAAGGGGCGCCTCGAATTTGTCAGAGAAAGCTCCGAATAAATTTCGGAGCGCTCAGCGGCGGGAAAGATTTAGACCGATCGAAGCGATTTTTCTGCAACGCGATAACGACCGCCCGAAGCCGACGGAAATTCGGGAAATGACTCTGCTTTCCTTCTCCTTATTTTTGGTCTGCTCCCTAACAGAAACCGAAGCACATTCAAGAAAGCCCGAGCTCGCAATCAGTCGAAAACGAAGAGGCACTGTCTGTGCCGGGCCAGCTCTATACCTCTTAATCCAGATTGAAAATATGTAAATAAATCCACTCGCGGCTCCGCAGGCCGGATGCCCACTCTGTATTCCCCGTCGAAAAAGTATTTTAATAGAAACGATTCATCATTCCACGGGGCCCCGGACGAGCTTTTTTTTTTTCCTTCGTCGAAGAAGAAGCTCGCTGCTCTTGGCCCCTTGCTTGCTCTCGTGCCCTCCCACAAACCATCGCAGTATTCTCTCTTCTTTTTTCTCCATCTTTCTCTCTCTCTCTCTCGCTCTCTCCCCCCTTTCTCTTTCTCTCCCTTTGCATCTCTCCGTCCAATCCTTTGTCCCCGTTCGCTTTCAATTTTTACCGGATTTCGCGGAATTTCGACCGAGAGGTTTTCGCTTTTATCTTCCATGGACCCCAATGTCTCCTCGGCTCGTTTTGCTCCGTCGAATTTTATGCGCCGATCCACCATGCCGGACTTCGCGGAATTTCTACATCCTCGCATAATTTCTTCCTCGAGGCCCGAGAGTTTCCAGCCATCTTTCTACCCTTTTGTTTCCACGTTTCGATCGCGATCGTGAAACCTCGCCTTTCCTCACGATTTCTCCACCGGGATTCTTTTTTCTCCAACCGCCGAACATTCGTCCGGGGGTTCGATGTCTCATTATGTCAGAGCCGCCGTGATTTCGGTGGAATTCCATACGCCGCTCTGTGCACCTTTCCCGCTCCTCGTTCCCTTTCCTTCTTCTTCTTCTTCTTCTTTTTTTTTTACCTGTTTGTTCCTCTTCTGACGGAGGCAAGGCCGCGCGGGCTCCCTCTCGTTTTCTCCTGGGTTCTTTTTCACTCCGAAGCAGAAATCGAATTTTGTAATTTCATTAACCGCTTGTCACGGTGCCCTCGGCTATGCCACGCGAGGACGAAAGAGGTTGAAAAAAAAAATCTCGAGCAGAGTATGTAGTCGGGGCCGAAGTTAACGGGACCCAGCGGCTAATCCAGAAAACTCGATTCCGGATGATCCGTATACTCGGCCGGCCGAAAGGAGAGTAGAGTTTTCCATTATTCATTAACCGGAGACGAGCGTCACATCTCGATTGGTTTCTTTGTCAGTCGCGCTATTAGGAATCAATCAGGCCCTCGGGATGACAGCCGCTCTAAAACATCCGGTAAGAACGCAACGCCACGGCCTCCCGGATATCTATCCACTCCTTGGTGCCCGTTTGGCGCGATACGTTTCGTCCGCGACGATCGCGCAAAAAACGCTGGATCGCGCGCAGGTGATTTCGGACAAAGCTTTCCCCTGCGATTATTGTCGCTCGCGGTATTCTTTCCCCAGACTCCCGAGGAGATCCTCCCGGGTGTTCGCGTCGCTAGGTAAAAACCATTCGTACCCGGGGGGAAAAGATATTTGCGCGCCGCTCGTTTCCTGAATTTTTACGAACGCGCAACACGACACAGCGTCGAGCGAGGAGCGTAGTCGGACAGAAGGGAATGTATCGTCCGTACCCATCTTTTCCATGTTTCATTGGCGTTCATCAGCCTCGAACACCAATTAGAGGCAGCCTGTAAACGTTACACTTGCCGAGCGAAACGATTGGCGCTTCCAGCGGGGTCCCTTTTTATGGACGAAACGTCTCCTCGGCTGAAGAAACGCGCGGAGCCTGAATGCTCGCTTTCTTCGGCAACTCGCAACACGATCGTTTTCTTCACGAGGCTCTCTGGTGTCGACCAGACCATATTTCAGCTCGTCCGCGAGCCACGATTCCATGGAATCTCGATCGAGCGGCCGAGCGCTCCGCGACTTTCCGCTCCTGGACCTTGAGCGTTCCGCAAGAGATCCGCGAATTTTGTAAATTGGTCGAGCGGCGCTCGTTGCGGCGCCAGACTGTTCCGTTCGCGTTCGTTCCCCTCCGCGTCTTCCTCTTTCGCTGCGAATCGTGTCCAAATCGGAAATGGGAAATGAGCGAGAGCAATTCCACGGCAGCGTGCATTTGCGATTACTATGAGCAGCGAGTTTTTCGACCCTCGGCACTGCGGCCCGGAATCGTGTCGCGTTGGAATCGAACAGAAAATAAGTAGAATGGGTCCCCCGGACGATACGCGTCGGCCCTGTACTTGCGCATTAAAATCCTCGGTACGAAATATTACGCATCCCCGATAGTCCGCCCCTTCTTTGCTCGTTACCAGCAATATGCCCCCCCCCCCCCCCCCACCTCCGCCGCCCTTTTTAGTGGAAGCTACCCCGAATCGAGCGAGGCCAGACCAGTCCGTGCCACTATAAATCTCGGAAGTTTTAATGCTTCGCAGCCTGCACGCTCTCTCGCCCCTTCTCTCTCATTGGCCCCCTCCTTCTTCTCGTCGCGGCTCTCCCTTCTCCTTACCCTTCGCCCTCGGTTCGATCCACAAATTCATCCGTGACCCCGCCACCCCTTGCGTCGTATTTGCATACGCGTATAATAGCAACGCGGAGCTACCCTTTACTATTAATTTTATAAAATCATTCAGCCAGCTTTCTCGGTCCCCTCCGCGTCTTTTCTTGCCTCCTTTTTCACTCTCCTCTGTTTCCATCCGTTTCGCTCTGCTTTTTCTCTCCTTTTCTCTCCCTGTCCTCCGGTGTCCCGAGGGGCACGGGCCAATGCCGGCTTATTTAAATAACGGATTTTCGAAATCTCGTTTTCGCCGAGATCACAGGGGTCGCGACGGCTGCGCGACCACGTGCGCTCATATTTCGAAACGTCCCCCCATTCTATGAATTTTCCATTCATCCGCCCGGTCATATTATAATTTTTCGCGTGCTTTGTTTTCCTGGCGCGAGAGGGAGAGAGGTGGGAATTATTTATTCCACGAAACGTTAGCCGGGTTATTTTGTTAATGGTTAAGCTCTCTCGGAAGATGTTGAAAGCTCGTGCACCTGGGATCGCAGGGATCCACTCTCGTGGGAGGTTCCGACGACTAAGCGTTTCCTGTCTGCACGTCCCCCCGCGTATCCATCGATTAATTACCCGGCGCTCACTCGTTAATTAGCCTTGAAGCTCCGCGACGTGCATCTCCGTGCAGAAATCGAATCGCCGGTCACGATAACAACGCCTCCATTAAACGCGAATAATTGAAAGTCGAAAAGAGAAAAAGGCAGTTAGGCTGGCTCGAACCGTGAAACAGTCAATTTTCACGTCCGTCTTCTACACCTCGTTAAAACAATCCCGGCATCGCGTTCCATCCTCGAGAAACAAACACGGCGCGAGTGAGGGAGCGAGAAAGGGGAGAGGATTTTTGTCTCGCGTTTTTCCACGCGAACGGTCAGCCATTAAGACGTTTTAGCGCGTTTCGAGAAACCGTGGAGAACAAGGAGAAAAAGAAGATCCAGCGGCCCCTTGTTCGGTCTACTTAGAGCCGATACAGCCCGCCTAACTACCGTAACCGTATCCAGGTCTAAATAGTTGGAGTTACGCTAAGTAGACCTAACCAGATTAGTAAGTCGTTGCGTGCTCTATTTTTTAACGGCGCGCCGCCAGCGTTCGAGGCGTTTTACGTGGAACACACCGTAGAAGAAGTAGATAAAGAGGCCGGGGGGCAAGCGAGACGGAGTTGCAGACCTAAAGGGAACCCACCGCGAGAGGCCAAGCTTTATCCTAATCCCCGTAAACGAGACACGTCCTCTTAGAAGCTGTGCTCTTCCCCTCTCTGCTCCGCTCTTCTTTCCTCCTCTCTTCTATTCCCCGACGAGTTTTCAATCGACCTCTTCCCCTCCACCCATTCGCACAGAGCTTAAACATTCGCCTCGAAGGTTCTTCCAAACTTTTCTCCGCTATCGCGCGACGATACTCGTCCCTGCCCCCCTCCCCTCTTTTACCCTCCATTCTTCGTTTAATCGGTTCGCGGACCAAGATCTCGCCCCGCCGCCAACCGCTCGGTGTCAGTAACTCTTTTGACATCCTGGAAATCCAAATATTGGAGGCAAACATCGGCCTCCCGTGCCGCAGCGGCCGGCCGAGGCGGCTGCGAATTTATTTGCACGCCGCCCGACCGTTTAAACGTTCTCCACTTGTCGTGCTCACTCGCACGGCGGCCGCGAGGAGGAAAGCGAGAACAAGAGGAGGGAACAGCCGTTAACAGCGCGTGGAAGGGACCACGGGGCGCGACGGAGGGAATTTTATTTCCGCTCACATTAATTTCAACGACGCAGAAGACGGTCGCCACAAGGCGCAGCTTGAAATTACGAATATTATGACTTCAACCAGTTCTCAGAATTCTATGTTTTTCATTCTTTAATCTCGGCCTCCTCGTGTTTCACACCATATCTTATGAACACACTCTCCCTCTGTCTAGCCCGGTAGCTCTCCTTCGTTTCGCCAGCCTTCACCTACCGAACCCCTCCGCGTACCATGTGCACAATGGGAACTCGCTTGTCGTCCCATCGGAAAACTTGCCCAGGAATTTTTTCTCCGCGAGAGAGAATCGATGTCGAAAGTTTGGCGAACACGGTGGCTTTCAGCTGCCGCAAGATAGCGCGGGTAGACCTCGGGAACGGTGAGACAACAGCGGTCCATCCGCCCGTACCTTTAATCCCCCTTTCTTTTAGTGGGATCGAGAAAGCGTATTAACGATTTCCCAATGCATTCTTCTCGAGGTCCGGCCTTTCGTCGAAAGTAACGATTTTGTAACAATACCAACGATCGGGAACAGTTACACGTGGAGGACGGGGACCACTCGAGAAAACGTGGCCGCGAGATAAGCGCGCGCGTATTTTAAGGCTTAAGTCGCTGGCGAATTTGAATAATCTACCGGTATTCCAGCAGACACTTGAAAAGCCACACGAGGCCCGTCCAGCCCCCAGGCCTGGCAACATTACATTCAAGTGTTTGACGAACGAACGCGTTACGTCGCCTGTTTTTTTGTTTTCCTGCTTCTGCTATCGGCATCAGCGTCGAGCTATGTCGAGTGTTCCTCGTGGCAGCCTCTCTCACGGATCGACGCCGCTGTCTCTTCTGGATTTCGTTTCATCTTGCCAGAATCCCGTGTGTCCATCGTTTCTTAATCATCTTTTTGCGGAAGAACGACGACCTTTGTGTCCCCGGAGACCGGCGTACGCCCACTGCCCTGTCCTCGCTTAATTTTTATTCTCCACGGACTGTCCGGCCCTCGTGATTCTTTTATAGACGACATAAATTTAAGATATTCAAGAAAGGAACAAAAAGCGGACAGGAATCCTGGACGCGGCGGCAGGAGTTTTGCCTCTTGGAGTGTGACAAGAGTCATTAACGAGTCTAGGCATCAAACGGAATATATGGACAGGCATACGGGGTCTCGGGAAAATGTCTCAATTTCCATGGGGCGTTACGAGCATTACACCGTCCGGCCTTTACCTTTCGCGGTAACCAGCCTGAATTCATCATCGTCGAGGCGCGACACCCGCCGCTCGTTTGCCGGCCTTTTTCCCCGATCAACCCCCGTGCCGCGTCTTTTTCCATTCAAATTGAATCATTAGCAGCGCGGGGCAGACTTTTTGCGGCCGTTTCGAATAATAGCCCGAAGAATTTCAAGGTTTCCCGCCGCGGCCGCTTTCCGCGCGCGCGTCGTTCCGTCTTTATTCTCGGCGGGTTCGAGACCGGCACCCCAAGAATCTAGGCCAGCGACGCGGGAATTTCCCTTTTCTCGAATCCGTCGAGAGGGAAACAGCGCGTACCTCGTGCCGGGGCAAAGACAATGGATGGCAGACTCGCGGGGCGAGCTTTAGCCTCGAAATTATATTCTCCAATGGACTTCGCATTTTCGCCAGGGGTGCGGCGATGGTTGGAAAATCGAGACTTTCCCCCAAAAGATGAAAAAAAAACAACAATATTGTCCCCCCGCTGCGATAGGACAAAGACAGCTACGATCCCATTGTTCAGGGTCGATCGCGCTGCACTCCGATTCGACGGTCTGGTGTACGTACGTTCATGTGCAAACAGGGTGATAATGTATTCAAGGTCCGCCCCGTGGTCGCTGGTGGGGGTGAAACGGGGCGGCCCGCTCGCTGTACGTACTGTAACAGATGTTAATTATCCCTTCTGTGTATAGTTAGCAAAAAAAGTGCTCTCTCGCTCGGACATATCGTCCATTCGTGTACATCCCCGTCGACGGGGGCCCCTCTTGTATCCTTTGCAATCGAAACAGTCTCGCAATCCGCCTAGTGCGCACGCTCCAATCGCGTTCAACTTCCAGCGTGCCCCAACGGGGAAATTCACGGGGACCGTGGCAGGGTCCTGCTCGATTGTCAATCGGAGAACCAGACCCCGGGATCGATGCCGGCGAACCTCAAAGTAAACGTTGCTTCCTCGGCTCGTTCCTCTCGGGCGCTACGATTCGTACCCTCTCGATTGGAAGAATAATCAATTTAAGCGAAAACGACGTAGAGCAGGTCCGCTCTTCCGTTCCTCCTCTGTACGATCAAACATTTTCCGCGTCCTCGTTTGAGAGCGAAGTGTCGGGATCGTTGGCGACAGGCTGGAATTTCGGGGCGAACATCCGGGGGAAAATAATTTCTTGCGCCCCGGCTGACCGGCCGCGTTGCCATATTCGCCGAGGACCTTTAATGGGCAAGTTTTAGTGCGGAAATAAATAACCGATAATGAACCGGACAAAAACGGAACTAACGATTCCGAGGCCGAATTAGGTAGCGGGCCTCGGATGCCTCCGGGGAAGTTATCCAAATCGATCGGACGAACTGGACGACTCGGTTAATCAGCAGCCGCGAATAAAGACTTAACGATCGTCCAAGTGGGGGGGGCGCGTATAATTCTTGCCCCTCGCGACTTTCCGCCCCGACGTGCTCGGACGTTCGGCGAGGGGGATGAAAGGAGCGTCGGGAAACGAGGCGTTTCGTTAACGGAGAAACGAATTGTCCCTCGTTTCGCGTTATCGCGGGCCCCGGTACTCGGCTGACCGTGCAGCGCTCGTATATCACTGTAGCTTTTGTTACGGCGACGTGCCTTTGTTTTTCGTCTTGTTCTCGCAGTCTCGTTCCAGTGGTGCGAACGTGGACGGTTCTTCGCTCTTCAGCGCGAAACAGCCCAACAAACCGGGGGTTTCGCTGAACTTGCTTTAACCCACTTTCGCAGTGACACAGAAATAGGTAACCGAGACGCGTGTACGGGGCATTCTTTCCACGTTCCGACACCGCTGTCAGCTGTTCGGGGAATCACCGTGGCCCCTGCGTCGATTGACCGTCCGCTGGCACGAATCGGACGGCCGGACAATACTGGACGGTACTGAATATTCGGAATTTTCTGTTTCAGGATGCATTGAGGAGCCGGCCGGTTGAGGAGATTCGAGATGTCCGCCGTAACCAGCCCGTATGGCCCCAGTAAGACCCTTCAATTTTCTATCCTATCGTCGCAGCAAACCCCCGCTACGATGCGCTAGCTAGAAAACGCAAGGCGGACCTGCGTCACGGCCCGTCCCGTTTGATCGAATCGTAATAGCAGCGCGCGGCTGCCCGAACGATTCCGAGAACGTTCAATTAACGTTTGCGTAGCCCGGCTGAATTCTAATTAATGTTAAAAATTCATTCGCGGCAATGCGCCGGCCTTCGCGTCGTGCTGCAAAACGTGCGTCCACTTAGGATCGCTCTAGTCGTTTCCAATTAAATTACCAAGTGGGCTAATAGAAAATAGCGTCGGGAGAACGGCTGGACGATACGTCGTGAAAATCGTCGTCGGGGGCCCGAAAAAGAAGCAAAACGGAAAGAAACGACCACCGCCGTCCGATTGACCCCGGTTCCTTTCTCATCAGCGGAGATGCTTTCCGACTCGGTGTACAACTACGCGACGACCCGGCGGAGCACCGGCGACCAGGACAGCGACTCCCAGTACGAGGCGCAGGCCCAGCTGCAGATCACGAGTATCCAGAAGCCGCGTAACAAGCGCAAGAACTTCAAGCCGATAAGCAGCCGCATGGTCGAGGTGTCCGATGAGTCTGAAAAGGAGGACGAGGAGCTGGAGGCGATGGAGGATATCTCCAGCGAGATTCTCGAATACGAGAGAAAGACGATGCTGCTGCCGGCGGAGGATAGGTCCAAGCAGAGGCTGAATAACAACGAAGTTAGCCCGATGGATCTGTCCGTGGCGACACGGCCACCGTCTTCGGAGGCGGACGACGACAGCGGGGATTCGCTTAGGCACAAGTTCATTCTGGAGCAGCTCAGATCTCAGAAGCTTTACTCGCCCGGCACCGAGGTGAGTATTCGGCCCTCTTCGGCCCGGCGCGGCCCGGCGCGGCCCGGCGCGGCGGAATTTCGCACGGCTATCGTTCGCTTCTTTTTCACGCGCGTGATTGTTGGTACGCAGGCGAGGAGCCCCAATTCGGAGTCGTCGGAGAAAAGCGGCAGCGGCGTGCTGGATACGGAATCGGGCCGCCTGGACGACACTCCGTTCGAGGACGACCGGGGACAAGATGCTGACGGCGAGAACGAATGCCAGGAGAGGAAACCGTTCGAAGGGATGAGGGAGTTCGCAGAGTCGACCATGCAGGAGCTGCTTGCGATCTATGGCCTGGCGGGAGGAGAATTGGTCAAGTCGGTGAGCAGACAGCTACCGCCGACCTTCCTGAACCCGGCGACTGGTCAACAGCCTCACGGTGAGTCTTGCTCCTGCTGATGTTGCTTTTAGCGCCTTTAGTAACGATTATTCCTGGAAAATTTCTCGGTCGTCGTGTTTCCTATGCTTCGCGATAAGTCGAGCGCGGTGCCACGAGTCCAACGAAATCGATCGCCGACTCTTGCAAACCTTTCGTTGCCAATTTTGCCATTTCCCTTTTCCCTTTTCCCTTTTCCCTTTCATTAGTGCCCGGCTGCGCTTTGCTCGTGGACGGCGCACGCGAAAGGTCGACGGGTACCGGCTCTCGGACCCCTTCGTCGAGATCATCGGCGACCCGATGATCCAACGGGCATCGCGACGTCCCGCAAAGTATAGTTGTGTCAGGTTCCCCGAATCGTTATTATTCGCGGCAGGACTCGCGGCACAGCGGTGTTCGGTGAAGAGAAATTAGAGGCGCTCCTGGTATTCGACGAAATTGTTAGTCGAGCCAACGGCGGCACGCTGGACGATTGGTTGGCATCGAATTCGGGGTCGGGCCAGAGGCAATTGACAACTCCAAGTGGCTGGCGTTCGCAATTGTACCTGGCGGAAAATCAATTTCGCCCGAGCTTACGCCGCTCGTGACCTCGGCACTTGAGCGTTGTTTTATCGCCGGCTAGAAAACGCCCGGCCGGTTAACGAGAAATTAAGCGTATCGCCTAGCCCGATCAATCTACGCGCGGATTCATTGTTTCTGTTATCGTTAACGGCAACTTTATCGATTCGCGTTTGTTCGTTTTCCTCGAAGCGTCGATAGAGATCCCCGGCCAGCGAGACGTTCGATTCCCCCAGCCCCATTTCGATTTCTTCGCGCCGTACAGGTCGCCGAGCACGCGTCCACCGGGCGAGGATTCGTGGGTGTCCGCGAGAAATTCGCCGGCGGGAATGACAACGGTCGCGGTTAGCTTTTGCATTAGACTGTACGTGTGCACCAGAACAGAATGTGGCACTTACATATTGCCAGTGCATAGCATATGCGCGCACGTGAATATGCGATGGCTCTCGCAAGATGGCCGACTTATAACTCATAAAGTCGGTCGGACTGCGCGTACCGTTGACTGCCTCGCGATCGATGGATGCCTTTGAGATCAGCCAGCGTCATCGTTTCCCGTTGCCGCGCGTCTCGCGTGGGTTGACAGTCACACGAATTCCACACGCGACGCGTATTGTGTGCCGCACAACTCGAGGCTCAGCCTCGACTCGCGGGCGAACGCACGCCGCAAGTCTAACGAGTCAATTTCGCTATTCTTCCTCTCGCCGTTTTGCCAGCGCGATACCGGCCGTCGACTTTTTGAATTACCTTCTGCCATGCCTGATTGATTCATCGCCGAGGTGCCTGCCAGATTAACGTCCTCCTCGCGGATTGAGTTTTCTTCTTTCTCGCGGGGACGCGGCTGGTTGCGTGCGCGTACACCTCGCGCTGTCTTCTCACCGTCGAACGGGGGTAACAATTCGTTCGAATTCGGCACACTTTCGTCGCGAAACGGTCACCCCGAGGTAGAACGGGATGGTCGTTCTTCGAGACGGATCGCGACCAGGTTAATGAAATACTCGCGGGGAATCGTTGGACGAAAATTTGGTAAAATTGTCCCGGCGGTGTGACTCGTCGTTTCGAGCTGCCACTCCGCACAATGTTCATGCATTATGCAAGTTAACCTTACGTCCACGTAAACGGACACCGCGGACTTCCGTGGCACCGCTACATTGTTGCTCGATCGAGTGTTTCGGCATTGAATAGCTTCCGCCGCTTCCGGAGAATAATCTCCGTCGAATTCGATTAAAACCGCGCCGGCCGGAACGCTGTCCTGCCAATTACCAGAAAACTGACCGCGCGAAATCGAATGCGCCATGCCTCGTGGCGCGTCGCCGTTTCTCCTCGTCTCCACCCCTTTCGTCGACAATTGGTAATGTTTGACACTCGACTCGGCTGCGCTTCCAGGTCGAGGCGATTGAGCCAGAGACCGAAGATTAATCTCGCGCCGAGAGATGGATCGTTGCAGGGGGGAGGGAGAAAAAAAAGACCTAATAAATTTCTAAATGTTGAGAAAGCACGGTTGTCAGTCATCGAACACGAGGCAGACTCCCCGGAGGACTGGTATTCGAGAATTCGGTTAACGGTGACCTGAAATTGTCGGATTCGACGAAACGAAAGAGACTTTCTTCTTCTTCTTCTTCCCTCGTGTTTCACCACCTACGTAACTTGCGCGGTATATATACCTGTACTCGCGGGACAAAAGGCACTGCTTCCATCCATCGGATTGATACGAAGAAAATCGCGTGCAATTTATCATTCAAAAGCGTCCCTCGAACAGAAACGACGTGTCAACGATGAATCGACCGGCGGCGTCCCGAAGAAAAGCAAAAGATGAAGATCGTGGTTTCTTCTGCCTCCTCGATTGTCTGCCTTTTCTATGAATCCTGACGTTACCTAGAACGCAGCGCGTTTCCTCTGCCTCCGCAAAGGAATACATTAACGGAGGTCACCGAGAAACGAATAATTCCACGAGACAGAGTTCCGCGGACCTCGCGATCGCCTCGGCCAGGGTGCAACGAGGGAAACGGCGATCGTCGAATCGAATCAGGGGCGGGATAGAGGGTGGTAGGGGCAATGATCTGGCGCGAAGAAAAGCAGAAAAGCCGCGTGTTTGGTGGCGCGGTCGAGGCACAGTGGGGCGGAGGACAGCGATGCCTCGGTGAACCCATTAATCATTGCAGCCGGATAAAAGGCAGCAAGGATGAAAAGAGAAGACGGACAGTCGGACGGACGGTGGATAGGCATGCACAGGCGGGCAGAAGGAGAAACCGAGAGGAGAAAAAACGTTCACTCTTTTCGTCCGCCGTCCTACCTCTCCTCGTCCTTCTCTCTGCTCCTACGCCAACCCCGTAGGATCATTTTTTATTTTGCTCCCTTTCGAAATTCGTCAGACGCTTCTATTGTCGAGGCCCACGGGAGAAGAGAGGCCGACGGGGTGGAGATTCATTAACTGATAACGCGATTCTTTCTTCAGACGTTCTGCTCTCGAAAGTGATATCCCGCCACGGGAACCAGAGATGCTATTTATCGTAGACACCTGTTGTGAAAATCATTGCGGTTCGGTCGTTACGCACTATGAATGTGAAAAGTCATTCGGAGAAAAGCACGACGAGTTCGCTACGTATTTCCCTAGATTTCGATCGAAAATCGGAATAAATTTAGATCGCCGGTAGACAGAGAGCTTGAATCGGTGAAACGAAATGCAGAAATCAGCTGGCTAGTTTCCAGCCAGCGGCGGAATCGTTTTCGATTTAATTCGAGTCCCCGGTGGACCGGATCAACGGTATTAAACGCAAGGGGGATCGGGATCGTTTCTGGGCAACGAGCTTTTATGTCTCCACGTGTAGGCCACTTGAGCACGTAGGTAGAGTAAGGTACGAGGAGTAGCGCGACGTAGGTCTGCCACGAGATCGAAATCGGAGCTCCTTCTACACCGGGAGACAAAAGAGCCCCTGGTCCGGATGACAGGAGGTGTCGGGAACCTTTGGGATCGGCGACCTGTTGAATCCCTGTCTCCCTCTCTTTCCCTCGCGCAGGCCTTCAACGAATTCTGCGTTATTGTGAAAGGAGAAAAAAAAACGAACAGGAGAAGAGAGGAACCATGCGCTCCTCGTCGAGAGGCCGAAATACGTTAACCCTTATCTGCGTCTCACAAAGGAGGATTCCGAAATAATCGCGAGCCAGCCCCACGTGGTCCATTATTATCCCCGCCAGGAGAAATTTTCATTCGTCCGGATGCCAAGCGTACGCTAATTGCTACGATGATTAGCACAAAATTGTCGTCCGGTGCCACTTTTGCCAAAAAAACCGTCTGCGAAGAAGGGAACGATCCGCCAGTAACAATCATAATAATATCAACGTTTCTAATGGCAAGAACGCAGGCGTAAAAGTTTCGCGCAAACGTCGAACCATTGTTCAATTAAACGCCATTCACATTTCTGTAATCCAACGGCGAATATTTTCTACTCGCGTAACGCGATAGCTTGTTGCATTGAAATTTAGCCGCGTCACAGAACGGTAAAAACTGCAGGAATCCACGAGACGTCAACTGGAATCGCGGAACGTTTTATGGAAGCTTTTATGAAAGTCTTTACGAGCCGCGTCCCGAACTAGGCCTGCTTCTGCTGAACACGTGATGCCTTCTCCCGATGTGTACATATGTACATGCATATGTATATACATTTGCATCTCCTCGTCAGATGGTCGATTTCCACGGTGCCAAAGCGGAAAAGCCGAAACGTTTCTGACGGGGCGGAGCGACCAGTTTTCTCGTCGCTTCGAGCTGTCGTTGATGTCCGCTTCCGGGTCAATTGGAGCTCCTCGGCTCTTTTTTTGTTCGTCAATTAAGTTCTGAGTCAGAGAGCCACGGGGAAAAGGGGCTTATGTGGCTTATTGACGTTGGGTACAGTCCTCGCCAGTCGAGCGACTTTTTCGTCTCTGTACGACACGTGAGAATTTTTCGTTTCACGGCGTCGAATTTGTCCGGCAGGAACAAATTTGGACACCGAGCAATCGACTCTTCTCTTCATGGTTGAAAATTACGTTCCCAATGCGTTTTACTCAGCTGTGATCCTAATTTAAAATTCGAGTTCCTCGGGAAAATTTCTTCGACTATACTAGTTTCGACATCATCCTCGCTATGATCGTTCGTCATCATCATCATCATCATCAAGGTTGTGAAACCTTGTGAAACAAGAAAAAGTCTCTAGACTCTCACAGACTTTTTCGTCCTCGTTTTTCATCGAAATTAACGCAATCATCGAGGCCAATGGATGTTTCGTAGTGAAAGATGGAAACGTGCACGGACCCTCCTCCCAGTTTTTCACTCTCCACGCTTCTCGCCTCCCGTTCTCAGCTTTTTTCCCTCTTTTTTCGGCTACTCCACGCGGCATCTTGTATATTTTGCCCGTCAGCCTGCTGACACTCGGACATTCGTTTAAATTTAGGATTCAATGGGATCCTTTTAACCGGGCGCACTTTGCTGGCTCAACGGGTCCGCTGGATTATTTGTTTAATTCCGGTCCCGCGTATTTCCCCTCGCGGGTGTCACTCCAAACCTGATTGTAAATATTTTTATTCCCCCCGTGAAAACTTTCTGATTCGTCTGTCCTTTCTTCCCTTTTTTTTCTCTCTCGTTTCCTCGGTACTTTTTATTTTTATCGAGGCTTGCCAGCGTCTGCTCGGCTCCTATTATCCAACTAACGCCTCTTACACGCGCACGATCGCTTTTCCGCGTGTACTCGAGACACGTACAGTTCGCCATGCAAATCAGCGGTGCATAGAAGTCAGGTTCTCGCAGATCGACGATAGACAACGATCGACTCGCGATAAGTAGTTACCAGGTTTTTGCGTGAAACGCGTTCCACGGCTCGTTGGACAGATCGCGATCCTTATCGAACCGATCGATCGTCGATGATTATGTTATCACAGATTCGACGAAACGGGATGGCAAAAGCGCTGTCCTTTATGTACGTCGTTGCCGATCAAAGTGTGGGTCGAGACACGGTTTCGTTTCCATCGAAAGAAGTTCTTCGGAGCGGATCGCTCGTTCGGTGCTTTTCTTCATTCGCGTAAAGGAGCTGGATCCGCCGCGCCGCAGGAAACCGGTATTCGTAAAAATAAAATCGTCCATCCGTGTCCCGATCAATAAAGTGCAAAGAGGTGTGGCTGTAAAATTCACGCCTTGCACCCTACGCGAAAAAGCGAACCGACAGTTGCCGCAGCCAGAAAAATAAAACGGCCGAGCGATTTTTGCGTGTCGGGAAATTAGCAAGTCTAACGTGTTAAATGTCGAACTCGTCGGGGAGGGAAATTGCGGTTGACACAATCTGCATCGGATAATTATAGCGGTGGCAGCAATTACATTAATAACGATACAATGTAACGGCGACTTCTACCATTGGTCGGGCGAAATTTCTCCCATCGAAGTCGTGGAAAAATTTCCGAAACGTCATATCCCGGGCGACATATCTGGTTAACCATTCAGAGGATCCTCGTTATCCCCGAAGAACGGAACGGGTGAACGGGCGTCGCAGCCGATGGAAAAGACGGCCGTGTCCATTAGCGTTTCCACAGAGGGCCGGCGAAGGGTCGATTAATTTTTCAAACAATCCCACTGGCGGACTCATCGATTCGTAGGTCGAGATAGGGAGGCCTGGACACGTCTCGTGGTCGAGAGAGGGCCCATTAGGCCCCGCGGCGCGGAGGCCCCTGCTGCCCCTTGTCAGTCTCCGAAAACCAGAAAGTCAGCTTGTCAAATTAATCACGGATGACCAATCCATCAGCAGGCATTCCTAGCCGAGGAGGATCTTTGCTGCTCGCCAGTTTGCTCTCCTCTCCCCGTTTCTGGCTTCCCCTCGTTTCGGAGGACAACGACAGCGGACGATTTGGACGTAGATTCTGCCCCCTTTTTTTCGGGGAAAGATTATGGTATGTGTGTGCACTGGAGAACTTGACGCATCCTCTCCGGCCAGTCTCTTTCTTTACCTCATGGTGTTTGATAGATAACGTTAATGCAGAAGAATGGGAGACGGGCTATGGATGAGCGATGTTAATTCATTTGTACGCTCGTTGCGGACTTTGCGTCGAGGTGCGTAAGTGCTCGGGCAGGGTTTAGATATTTTTAGAAATTGTGAAACACGAATTAACGTACCATTGCTCCGTTTCTCTTTCTCCCTTTTTTGTTTCTGTTTTTTTTTTTTTTTGAATGAAAGCCATTCAGGCGTTAAAATTCCTGGATCTGTTTGTTGACTTCTCCAGTAACGACGAATCTCTTGGAAAAATCTCGTCCCGAACGAAAGAGAAACGAGGAACGGGCTTTTCACCCCTCAAAGCCTGAATGCGTGCTAGACTCGAAAAACACATGGCCTCTGGGTACAGTCGTCGTGAAAAGACTAGGATCCACGAAACGATCGATAAAGGAGATTTCTCGTGCATTCCGGTCGCACGACGCACGCGACACCGTTTTTTACTTGGCCATTGCACAAAATCCCGCCAGGCATTTGCCAACTATTTATTACAGGCAATTGGCAAATTAGCGGTCACGAGTCACGGTTTTAGAATCGAACGGAAACAATGGGATCACCGATTATATTTAAATCGCCGCCTCCTCGGTCCTTTCTATATCATTTTCTAGAGCTGGCTAGAATTAGCTCGGTTAATCCGGATACGGCTAATGAAGCGTTCACAGCCTTGGTATTTCTGTATCGGCTAGCAATCGTTGACTATCGTCATCGATACGAGAGCGACGTTCTATTTTTGGTAACGCGGCCGTCTTCTTCTTCTTCGTTCGTTATCCGAGAGAAACGCAAGAAGCGTCGCGATCGGAAATGTCGTGGATTACAGGGGAATCAGAAACGGCTGGAGGGGCGACGCTGGCCAAATAAAGGGTTAAGGGCCATACACCGAGGTCCCGAGACACTTTTATCCAAACTCGATGCGCCCGTTGATGCAGGGGAGGGAAAAGGCCCGCGAAAACCAGTTTGTCCAACCTAATACGGTGCCCGTTGGGCTTCGACGATCTTAATGAACTTCTCTCTTTCCGCTGTCTACCTTCTCCCTGGCTCTCGCTAATCTTCGCTTTAAAAACCGTGCTCGATTTTCTACGAATCCGCGATTCCACGACCAATTAGTATGATAGAGTGGCAGGTCGTGGCCGATAGAGGCCGTCTCGCCTTTTAGAAACATGATTTCTGCACACGTGCCGGAAGGAAGGGCAAAGAGGCGAAACAGTCTCGCGTGGAATCCTCGTGGTTGACGACGAGGCGGGACGAATATACAGTGGAACGGCATTAAAGCTGGCCTAATCTTAATATTCAAATTCTGCGGCGAAACCTCGCCGGTTCGACGGGGGTGGGAAGGTGGAAGGGGCCGCGGGGGGGTGGGGGGTGGTAAAAGTGAGCCGAGCAAGCGGAGGCAGCGCATAACCGATTCTCGAACTCATAAATTTTAAATTATGTCAAGCAAAAAGAAAGGACGCGCGGATGGGACCCGACCTCGGATAAAATAAGAGGCACAAGAGGCACGGGGTCCCACCCCCTCCCTGGTTGCTCTAGAAAAAAGCAGAAAAGCCTCCGCAGGCCTCAGGAACGCGAGTCAGGACCTCAGGATTATTGTGAAAGCCATCCTTTTTACGTCTCTGCAAGGAAACATGTTGTACGCGTGTGCGTACATATTTTGCGCGCAGTGATCGTGGCGATAGACTTCTCCTCCTTTATTTCTAATTAAATAAATTATCCGCCTATCGAAAGATCATACTCGGACGAAACAACGGATAACGGATGCCTTTTGCCAGCCGTTGAAATAAATATCCTCGCTGGCTTAAATGGCACCCCTTGCGTAGCTCGGGGAAAAAGTAGAAGAACGAGTCGCGCGGCATGAACGCTAGGGTTTCTGCGTTTTAAATCCGTTTTAAGAGCGCTACGCATATTGAGAAAGGGGAACGACGAGAGGAGAGTAGGAAGGAGGGAGGAGAGGCTTATTGCCTCGACACGTTTTCCATACGCGAAGCAGCTTTATGCGGGTCGCCACAAAATTTCAGAGGCCCTCCATTACCTCGTCGCGAGGGGCCCCACCGAGTCGAATTTCCGGCATTAATTCGACATTATGCGATATTCAAATCGGGGCCCGTGGAATTTTTCGGTCTAACGAGCTCTCCTACCCCCTTTTCCTCAAACCCCTTCTATCCACGCCCCCCGGCCGCTTCTTACGTCCACGATTGGCACAAACCGTACCGAACCATTGTCGGACTTGTAGGTAATAGCTTGCATACGAAAACGGTTGGAGCGTCCCTTTTTTTTTAATACTTAATAAATTGCTGTCGATTGTTCGAAACGTGCAACGCTTCTTTTCACCGTTCGAAAGATAGAACCGTCTGCCCACCGAAAATTAATGACACACCCGCGACGTAAAGGATTCTTTCATCTTCGTGAATAGTTTTCCCAGATATCGTTCATCTTGCTATTGGTCAGCGCGCGTATCGAGCGAACCCTCGAACAGGGAGGACAGACTGCGTTTCCTGCCACGAATCGGCGCGGCTCCTCTTTGTTCGCGGCCGTTCCATTTTTCGAGTACGGCGGATAATTAATCTTGGGTGGGCATAAAAGGGTTTTCGGGTTCGGTCGCGAGAAAAAATGAGCGCAGCTCCGGGGTCGACCGTGGCCAGTTGTTCGCTGCCCCTTTTTTTCTCCCCCTACCCTATGTCTTTCCGTCTTTATATTTCTCTGCTGGCACGTTTCCCTCTCCCTTCACCCTTTCTCCTTCTATCTCCGCCGTTGATCCGGTGGACGTCGCCTCCCACACCGCGTTCGTGGCACCGCGGGATTCTAAATCGGCATCCCCGTGATCACCGCCATCGTTTGCACACCGTCAACTACCCCCCCCGCCCCTCTCGCGCTTCTGCCCTCTCTTTCTCTTTCTCTTTCTTGGCTATTTTTTTCAGAATTTGAGTCAATAAAAAATCGCCTGGAACAAAGGAACGAACGGCCGCCAATTTCTCACAGGATAATGTCCGGGGCCCCATCGTGGCCCGGCGGAACGCTAATCACGCCCGGGCATCTTGACTTCTGTTAGGTGTTAAAAATGGGCCCCGCGGGGCCCTTCGGTCTTTATCTCGCCACAAACTTCGCTTCTTCTGCTCTCCTTCGTCGCTCCTGTGTTCCTCCTTCTTTCTCGCGCTGCCTGTTCCTCCCTCGCCCCCCATATTCTCTTCCCTTCGCCGCGGTCGAATATTAAAATTTGGAAACGTTACACCCGGCCTCGATGAATTCTCGCTTCGCAGGCATGCGCTCCGAGACCTCGCTAAAAAATTACGCAGATGCCTCGTTAATTCGAGCGGTGCGCAGCACCCCGTGGCGATTTTTCTGTCAGAACTCGCGAGATCGGGATCGCGCTAATTCGAGAGCCCTCGCCAGTTCCTATTTTCTACCCCGTCGAGGGTGGAACTTTTTAAGCCGCTCGGGGGAAACTAGTTGAGGAGCAATTCGACAGACCGCTCCGGGTGTGGATGATAGTTCGGAGAAAAATACGGGGAATCATTTTTTTTCCTTTTCGTCAGAGTTTCTCGATCCATCCGACGCCCTCCAGGTGCATGTATGTGCCCTTTCGTGGCGCGTTATACGGTACAGACGAAGAACCGGCCACGGGAGAAGGTTTAATGACGCGAGTCGATTCGTCCCGGTCGATATATCGTCGTCGGCGATGACGAGCCGATGGAGAATCGACGATTTATGAAGCAGGATTCCGTCCTAGGCGGACTTTTCCATCGCGATCCTCGCGGGCCCTCTTGGGCTCCTTGATGGATCGAGTCTTTTATCGCGCGGCCTTGAACTCTCAACAGGTGTCCGCGCAGGCCACCCGAATCGATTTTCATTTTTCCGTACCGCGAAATTATTAGATTGTTCTTCCCTGCCCCGTTCTGACAAATGAGCCGGCCGTTAAACCTTTCTCACCTTACCGCCCCTCGCCTTTCTCCCTCGCCCACGTCGTCTCCGGTGTTCCACGCCTTCGGAAAATCGGCCCACCGTGGGGAACGAAGGAAAATTAAACGAAGGCTTAACGAACGAGTCCCGTGGGAAACGAAGACGTCGTCCCGTCCAGTCTTCGTTGGTGATCGCGAAATCCGTGTCGCGATTTCCACGTATGCATGTTAGGCATGCGTAACGCGAGGAATACTATAAACGCTCGCGTGTTTCATTACACGACGATACGCACGAAATTCGATTCTAATGGGAAACAAGAAAGCCGAGACCCGACCACTCGTAATCCGACGTCCCGGCGCGTTTCAAATACCTAAATCACGAATAACGACGCGATTCCTCGTAAAACGGAGTGGCCTGGCCCCGACAGAGATCGCGCCGGACTTATCGCTAATTGCGATATTACCGCGGGGACAACGATCGTTTTTCGCGCGAGCCATCGAAACGCAGGGGTTTCACGCGTTCCCGGAATGCGTCGTATAAAATTCCACGACCCTGTTTATCGGCGGAATATCCGTCCATTTCTTCCGTTCTACACGAGCGTGGCCGGTATCTTGGCGATCTGAGCGGAGGGCATTCGTGAATTGAGACATTTTTATCAGGCTAATAAAATTAAAGGGGTAACGAAGCGAAGTAAGGTCGACCGTTGGAATTCACGGATCGATATGTCTCTCGCTAGAGAAAAAACGGCGCGGAATTTTAATAGCCGCAGAAATGTTACGTATGCCGAACCACGAGCGAGCAGATCGAACGATAGGTCGCGAATCCGACGGATTCTCCTCCGTGACGACGTTCTCTCACGCTGCTATTCGAAGCGCTATCCGTTTTACCCCACCGAAATGCATGGTCCCTTCCTAGAAGGCACTCGACGACGGTACCGGCGAACGATTACTCAGATTTCTCGGCGAAAGGAGTGTCTCGTGTCTCGGTTTTCCATCCCCGCGCCACGCCGAAAAGAAACGATGATCCCTTTCCGTCCCTGCGGCATATCCCGTTCGACCCCTTCCGGAAGAGGAACGGCCCGCACGGCAGTGAGAAACGAGGAAGAAGAAAGAAGGCTCAACCCTAAAGAAGCCGGTAACCCCGGCGGGTCACGGGGTGAATACCGTTTTACCGACTATTAACTCACTTTTACCCTGTTTTCTTACCCCCGGCAACCCTCGCAGAGCGAGTGAATTCGCTTAAAACCGACAGAGACGAGGTAAACGAGGGAGAAGAGAGGGTCTCCTCGGGCCCCAGGGGTGAGCCGCTGCGTGTTTTTCATCCCCCTTTCCGAGGTTTCTGGCGTAATCTTTCCTTTTTCTCTGCTCGGGGTGGCCTCCCCTCGTCTTTTATTTTATTCCACCTTTTTTCCCTCCCGGTTTCTTTTTCCTCTTTTTCTCGCCGGATTCTTTTCCGGGTCGCCGGTGGACGTGCGGAACGCGTGCAGGTAGCTACAGCTACCTGCGCCCTCGTGAAGTATCAAGGGGGGGGGGGGGGGGTGAACAAAAAAAATATGCGAGTATTTTTTTGGGGGCCACGGTCGATTTAACCCCTGAGAAAAATCGCGCGATCCCCGGCTCCGTTCGTCGGCCGGGGGTTAACCGATTTCTCTCGGGCAGATTGTGAAATCGGAGAGCATGCTTTTTTCGCTGAACCATTTAAAGGCTTAAGTATCTCGTAAAAATGGGCCGAAGACGCCACCGGGAAGTTTCGCGCGCAAGGGTGAGAGAGGGTCGAACGTCATTGTCACGGTTCTTCGTTCCGATTTCGATTCGAGCAATTACGCTCTAGTGGCGCGAAATTGGCGCTGGCACATCTCGCGTGCCAATCAAAGATTTCGGGGAGCAACATCTTGTCGCGGACAATGCGCACCGGAGATTATTACAATTCACTAGTAACGCTTTTTCTCCTCGACCGGGTCGATTAGTTTTCAAGACGTTTCGATTTCATCACCACCCCCGATCTCGTTGAACGTTTCGTTGCCGATCTCTTCTTTCTTCGTTTTCTGTATTTGATTTTTATCAATCGGCCCGGCGCGCCCGATGTGGAGCAAAGATGAAAAGGAGAACGTCGCGAAAGGAAGAGAAACACAGGATCCCCGTGGCGCGGGCTGCTCTTCGGGTTGGACCTTAAAAATCGAGTCGATTTAAGGATCCGGCCCGAGTTACAAGCATAACGCGAGCGTGCATGCGATCCTTCAGGAATATCTCCTCGTGGAATCCATTTGCCGCTGAAACGTGTACGAAATCATTTCAAGTCGCTTCTCCCCTCCTTCTTTTTTTATCACCTGCGGCCTGATATATTTCGTATCTTTTACGGGGCTTAAATGTTTCCCTTGGATAATTCGGATATACTTTAAGTTGCACGAAAAATGGATAATCGACGAAAGGTCTGCGACGAGATTTAAAAGTTAAAAAGCCGGGAGCGCCAAAAAATATTCCCACATCGTCCGGCAGTCTCCTAAATTACCACGAGGGATAGTCATTTTTCATCGACGTCAACGACGCATACCTCTCGTTAAACGACGCTGGTGTCGTCCCGCGTTGAAAAGGAAAATTCTGTAGCCGGGGTGAATGGGATGAAAGGGAAGGGAGGGGATGGCAAAAGTGAGGCTTAAGGGGTTGCGTAATTTTGATAGACGTCATCGATTCCAGGGTCAGATGGAGGGTCACAGGGGAATCTTTTTAAGCCCTTTCCACGTTTTTTCTCTTTTTCACTCCCTCGTTTCCTCGTTTCGCGGCCACAAAATCGACTCGCCAGGTCGAAAGCTGCAGGTAAAAAACTCTCCGGGCCGAGGCTTGATGTTCTCATGGAGGCCTCCTCAGTGCGAATAAAACCCGAGGTATCTACCTGAATCGTAGACTTCTCACCCGGGGGTATTAAACGCTGCCCCAACTCCTTCCTCTGATTTAAACCGTCGACAGGATGCGCTGGGTCCGTTTGTTTCTTTCTTTGGAAAATGTAGGGGATAATTTTGAGGCAACTGCCAAGTTGAAGCTTAAAAAAGTCGTTAAATACTTGTACGTCCAATGTTCGAGAACTTTTTATTAATAAAACATAAAGCAATATAAATTTGTATTAACATAAATATAAATGATCAAATTGTGCATTATTATTCGAAGATATTGGTGCTTCTAGGCACGCGGAATTATAGAGAAGCGACAATCGTTTAGTCACAATTTAAAATACACCCGGAGGGGGATAGAAGTGCAAAGCCCAGGCATTGATCCAGGACAGATGTACCTGCTCTCGCAGTCGATTACGGCTTTTTCAATATCGAGACGTCTCAATTTCACGATTCTCCTCCTCGACCGACAAAAAACTTCCCCTCTGTCACTTTTACTACCACGGAGTCGACGACTTTCTATTCGTTCATCCGTCTGCCAGATTTCGACCAATCGAGACCCATGCTCCCCACCTTCTTTTTCCTGAAATCTTGAAAATCTCCTGTTACCCTGTCAGTCTCGTCACAGTGCCTACGAAGGCAGGTCGAGATACATCCATGCTAGGTGAAAAAGACCCCGTATTTCTTTGCTCTTCGTCTTTCACACGGGGGCGTAAATTGGCCGCCCCTCGTACTTTACAATTTTCGTAAAACAGTGGCACCATTTTAGTCACGACATTGTCAATGATTTTTACTAACAATTTCGGACCAATTTCTGTTACAGGGAAGGTGAGAGTGAAAGAGGAGAAGGACGCATCGTCGATGGCGCCAGGAAGCCCACCGACACCGCCGCACACCCCCCAAAGTCCGCCCCGACACAATCCACCCCCCAACAACCTATCTCAATCCTGCCAGACGTCGAACGCCAATTCCCCGAGTATGCAGCAACACCAACACCAACACCAGGAGTCCAATCAGCAGCAACAGCATCAACCCCTTCAGGCGATGGCCAATTCACCCCTGAGCCAGATTCTGGTGCAGAATCCGGCGCTCGCACAACTGTTGCAACAGAATCCGGCGATTCTGTCGCAGAACCCGCAATTGGCGCAGTTGCTGCAACAAAATCTTCAGGTTCAAATGGGCAGCGTCCTCTTCCAGAACGTCAGGAGGGAGGAACCTGAAGAGTCGAGGGTGAGTCAGTCGAACAAATTAATTAGACGAGGGTCCCTTTCATCTCCTACGGAGCGTTTCGGTGTCCCCGGCTCTCTTTTTCTCTCTCTTTCTCTCTCTCTCGGTCGCCCTCGCGACGGAAATGGATTGTCTCGTTTCCCTTTTCCTCCTTTTTTTTTCTGCGCCCCGTGGCCGCGCGGGTTTAGTTGCTCTCCGAGAGAAACGCGGCCTCCGTGGAATTCTTTAAATTCCGTTCGCGTTGAAAATAAAAGGAGATATCTTTTTTTTCCAACCGCGACAGGGTAATCTTTCATTTGCTCGAGGGATATATTATAAATGGTGCAACGAATAATTGTGCCCGACGGAAGGGTGGAACAGGTCGCTAATTGTGTCGCTTTAACTCGATCGAAAATACGTGTGGTGCAATTCGCGTTTAATTATTCATCGCCGGTGTGAATCGAGCTTAAGCCGTGGCTCGAAGACGTAGATCGATTATAGCAGAGCCCGTGGACACCGGGCCTGTTGATGATGACGTGACAGCTGATTGTCAACGTGCCGCAAGCATCTGCTACACTGGTTGGATTTCGTTCAACTTGTTTCCACTTTAACGATCAACGCCAAGATCAACGCACGCCGTGCCAATTATATGAAAATAATTATCTCAATTTATCGGCGACTGGTGACGCAACGCAGAGAGAACCAACTCCCGTGAAATCTTGTTCGCGGTTTAAAAGCTTTCCTTAATTGACTCGGCTCGTTGATTGCTGTTTCCTTTGAGAACGATATCGTGTAATTAATTTAGGTGCTCTCGTCACCGACACGTGAACTTTCCACGAGCCTCGAATGGTTTTAATAAACATGCAACGTAGAGCAGCAAAATAGATCCGTCGGGATTTTTCGAAGATCTGAATCGGGTGGAAAACTCGAATGGAAGGGGGAGCAGGGTGATAATAGAACAGCCGATGTCGATAGGTTGCGTGAATCATCGAGAAGCTTTGACGGCTCGATGATGACTCGACCACTGCTAGTAGAGACTCGTTATTCCAGCGGAAAACTCGTGGCGTTGCAGCTAGAATAATTCAAGGGGTTCCTGGAACCGCGAACAATAATTTGTCTCCCGATATGCATTGTTGTAATCTCTCGGTCCCTGATCCTTGACCTTAATTCGTTCGGACGTGTTCCCATAAAATAATGGAGAACAATGATTCCGTTCCCCTCGATTCGCGTCGCGGGCACACGGCGCACAGTGAAAAGGGAAACGAGCTCACGGGGCAATAAAGCTTTCCTATTAAAATTTACATAGATGCACGGTTCGCCTTATCGTCTCTTAATCTGCGACGGGGAGTGTACACGTACAATCATTAATGGAAGACGAATTTTTGTTTCGATTCAAAGGAAACGGAAACTGTTTAATGCACTTGCAATTTTCACAATGAGCAATAAAACGTCTGACGTGGAATTCTTAAAATTGCTCGTACGCGAAAACGTTGCCGGTTCGGTAGGAAGCGTTACGTCAGTCTGCGGGGAATTAACTTTCTAAAGGAACAATTAACATTCTACACCATCCTTCGGCACACCCTACATACGATCGATGTTTCATACACGCGTTATTCCGATAACTGTGGAATCTTCGTCGGGTCGGTGGGCATTGCCGTTTCGCGACTTCTGGTGCCGTGCAAATTAAAACTGGAAACCAGCTGCAGCCTGCGCGGGGCAGTTTCCGGGAAAATCTAAATCTACGGCGATCGTGTACACAAAGGAGGGAAATTCAAGGGAAACGATGGGTCGACTTTTGCATACGGCTCTAGGTAACCGGCGCTGTGCAGTCGGGGCTAAATATACATGTGTACGTGGCCGAAGAGGAGACACGAAATGGCCCGGGAGGTTCTGTGTATCGCCACACTGGAATCCCATACGAGGAGAATTGAAATTATTCCCCCGATTTTTGTCGTGTCGTTTACATTATTTTCGCCTTTGAATATTAATGGGCATATGCTCTCCGGCGTTATGGCACAAGAAGTAACAACGGCGTATAATACTCGACTCTTAACGTTATTCTATTGTTTGCAAATCAGCTCTATTGTTTTCTCATATACCTCTATACTCTCCCGGTTCCCTCTTTGCCCTCCCCCTCTGCACTCCACCTCCCTCCTGCCTCTCGTCCTTCCCCTCTCTCTTTTGCCCTGGAACACTCTTCTTTTACCCTTTTCTCTTTCTCTTGCTTGCCCTTCCTTTTAGTGCTCGATCTTCTTCTTCGTCTTCTTCCTCTTCTTCGTTTTCTTAGGCGACGTGCACACGCGTACACAATCGTTCAACAGTATTTTCTATTTGTTTCTATGATCGCAGCTTCCGTCCTCTGACCGTCTCTCTTCTTCTCTCACTTCGATCTTTTTATTGCATTCTTTTGCCTCGTGGGAGTCGCTCGTTTCTTTCCGCCTCGCGTAATCTATCCTTGCTCCGAGCATTCCTTCGCTAAATAACAGAGTTTCCTTCGCCGCGGTTTATCAACATTGAATACCCCGACTTTGCCGCGTTCGACTCGAATGTGACACAATTTTTTGCTATCCTCGATTGCCAAGAAGCTCCTCGACTCGAATTCTGTCACGTTTGCGTGACATTCAGTTGCCGTGAATCATCCAAGGATAGCAGTAGTCGCCGGTATGCGCGGAAGGTCCCGACATCTTCAATTAATTATTCCCCCTCTAATCGTCAAATTTTCTCCGACCAATAAAAGTCCAAATTGAAATAGCTGAAGCCGCGTCGCGTTTAACCCCGATGCACGTCGGATCGTCGGAGGAGGACAACGGAAACTTGAAACTGCGAATCGCTCGTTTTGCCTTCTATCGAGACGATCGATTTCCCGCGGAAATGGCCGCGAGGCATTCTTTCCGCCGTATTGCCATGCGATCCGCACTGCGATCCGCAATATTGGGCATCGAAGGCCGACGGTAATTACGAGCACGGAATACAAATGTTTCATTGCCCGTCGCGGTTTCGATGGAAACGCGATCCTCCTGCACACGAGTCGCGGTTCGATTTCTCTCTCCCGCGGCGCAGAGTAAAAGGGGTGACGAAAGGCATAATTTTCAGTAGAAAATCGAGTCGAGTGTAGCGGAGCAAGGCAGAGTCACGGTGTTGCAATCGTTTCATAAATTCAACGACACCACGGATCGGCATCGCGCGTACGGCTTCGGAAATCGTACAGGATTCGAATAATTTGCACCGCGATGGGGCTTCTGGCCGGGCAGCGTCCGTTTCTAACGTCACGCCGCTGTTCTTCTCACTTTCCGTTGCTTTTCCACCCTTCCGCCTTCTAATTTGTCAGCCGCAACGGTCGGGCTGCTAGGTTTCCCGAGAAGGCAATCAGCACGGACATGTATTGTATTATTTGCATCGCGCAATTGCATCGGAGGGGCGACGACCTCTTCAGGCGTGTCGTAATTCCGATTCTTGGACGTTTTCGGGGAACCGGAAGCCGTTTCCGCTTCACGTAACTCCCCGAAGAGGATGTCGTAACGAACAAGGCGGCAAATTCTGTCGCCGCGAAAAATCGACGGGTAAAGGTTAACGCCACGAAATCCGTCCAGGATCGGACACACTTTTTGGTTTCACGGATGGTTGCGTCACGATTAATCAGAGCAAATGAAAGATTCGCCTGGGAATGAAAAGAATCGGGGGTAACGCCGAAGGTTCTATACGTTCGGAATAATTCCGAGCAATTCAGAGACTCATTTCGTTCGATCAAAATCGTGCCCCTTTTTATTCTCCGAAAGCGTCGCCTATATTGTGATAGATTCACGCGTGTAGAAAATTCATTCCCATGGGGCGCAGAAGGGGGAGGGGGGAGGGGGTGGGGGAGGTGGGGAGAAATGAATTTTTCCAAAAGATCCCCACGCGTTGCCCGGATAATTTCGAGGCATTCAACATTTTTAACGACACGTGTCGCGGATTCATAGAGCCGAGCACCGCGCGGTCCCCCCTTTGGATCGCGTGGGCGGACCCCCTTTCGTCCCCATCGCGAGCACGGCCCTGAGCATGCTGGTGCATTGTACATCGTAATGTATTTTCTTTTAGGTACCGCCGACAATAGCGAGCCTGGCGGCGATGAAGGTGGAGGCAGCTGACCCGAAGGTTTCCGGTGAGTTACTATTTCCGCCTCCTTACGGAATTATCGGGATCGTAATTAGATTCAAATCGAGTCTCCGCCGTTCGACGACCCTGCGCCGCGGCAAGCAGACAGGAAGGGAGGGAAAGAAAAAGAAAGGTGGAACGGAAAAGCAAAAGAAAAATATCGAATAGTATAAGGGGAGGGGCGAGGGGTCGCGAGCGGTACACCGCGTCGAAATCGACGACAATCTGGTTCAACCAGTCGATTTGCTCTCCTCTTTTTAATTGTTAGGCTAAAAACCTGTTATTAAAACGCGGACAAAAGATCTTCATTCGTTGCAACAACTTCGGACACGATGCATCACGGTAAATTGTTTCGAAATTTCGAAGACAGCTGGCTTTTTCATTTTTCTTGTTTCTTGCGTCCTGTTTCGTTTATTTCAACCGGGGGACCCGGGTATGTTAACCTCCTTCCTTTAAGCTCCATTTGTAACCGCGAGATGGAACGGTTCAACAGGTGCTTCGGGCGATTACTCGGCCCGCGGTAATTAAAGAAAACCTTCCGACCTGAATGGGGATATTAAAAGTCCATTTCCTGCGCTAAGCTTCCCAACAAAGTGTGCCACTTTTTCCAAATTGTTTGAATCGCCCCGACAGTGGTCCCGCATCCCGGGCCAATTATCAATTCCCACAGCCGTGCATCCGTGAGCGTTTGTTCGAGCGAAGGATGCACGCGCGCGCACGCCTCGTCTTTTATTTATTCGATTGAATCGGTGCAGGCTCGTAAATCGTGTGCAACCTGACGAAACGAGTCGTGTCCCATGCTTTCAGCGTTTTGTGGCCGGGGGCTCTTCCCCCTTTATTGGAATATCCGCCCACAGCATTATGGGAATTATCAAGGAAATGGGATGAGTGCAAGTGGGTCCCACGAGGGGGCTGAAGGGGGTTGCCCGGTCGCGGACGATCGGGAAAGAGAGGAAGACCGTGCGTGGAAACGGATTCAATGCAGGTCCCCCATACACACCCACCCCATGCGTCCCACTCAAAAAATTATGACTTCGGCGGAGAGACGACGACTCTCGGCCGAGACGTGAATCGACTCGATTCGCGACGCGTGAATCGAAATCACCGGCGCACAGAGGCGGCGCGGGTTTCATTGCAAATCGAACGGGGTAGTTTTCGCTTGCGGACGTGTCATACGCAGCGCGACCAAAAAAGTCCCTAACGAAAGAGATGGCCCCCGTGACGTTCTAACGACTGCGAGTTAATTTTAGATCGACCGCGAAGCACCGCGATCGATTGGCTATAGAATAGAGAAGTCAGTGACTCGATGAGAATTTCATTAATTATAGGACATCGCGGGGATAGAATCGAGTCGTCACGTAATCGCGTCGATACTCATTTATAAATACACCGGCGGAATGTCTGCCTATCGCGTTGTCTCTGTTTCATTCTTCGCCTTATCGCCCGGCGCACCGATACCTTTTGCACTTTCTTTTCGTCTTTCCATTTCGTTTCGCCGATGCTACTGCGACCGAATCTGAGGCCTCGAGTGTCTCGTTGGCGAATTCCATTCGGCGAAGAATTTTTTCACTTGAAAACGAAGAAACGAATCAGCACTCGGAGCGGAAATTATGGTAATCGTTTGACAAAGGATGGTCAAAGGGTGGGGGTGGTGAGGGGCTGAGACGAGGAGAGGAGTGGGCGGCATCTCTCTTATCCAGAGACACATTCTCACAATTTCGGATCGGCCAATCAACGTCTCGTGCTCCCGGACGATATTAAACTCGTCGCGAGATCCGCGCTGAAACGGAATAAAATAAAATTGTCCGCGTTGTTCGTTGGGAGCACGTTCGCCGACGCGACGACAAAAGAAATAAAAAAGAGAGAGAGAAAGACAGCGAGTACACACACAGCCGGAGAACGAGTGATGGTCGAAGAAAGAGGGAAAGAGAGTACATTGGTCGATGGAGAAAGAGAGGAAGAGATGAGCAGCGAGAGAGAGAGAGAGAGAGAGAGGGCAGCAATCAAAGCTGATTAAGCCCACAACTGGGGAATCTGTGGGGCCAGTGTCTCACGCCAATCTCGCCCAATCAGCCGGTTGGCCGGGGAGATTTAAAAAATAGAATGCCTACTGTCAATTGTCCCATAATTTAAATAAATCGAATAAATGGACAAAGTGGCCAATTAGAGTAGTTGCTGCTTGCTGCTTTAACGCATTATTCTCTCTTTCTCGCGGTGTCTTCGGCCCCCAGGAGCTCCCACCCTCGCCGCCGTCTCGTTGCTGGACCATCTTTTAGTGTCTCCTTCGAACTGTTCTTTCTTCGCCCTCCTGGTACCCCCTTGGCTCTACTCTCCGAACCTCTGTGTAGCTGGTTGACATCGACGTTAAGACCACCGACCACCTTGCGTCGAGGCGCTCTCTTATAGATCTTGAGGGCCACGTGACAGCACAGATGACTTAACCATCGGTCTCGATGCACTCAATCTGTACAGCATAGTTGACACTTCCGTTGCTCGTCCCCCGGGAAAGAAGCGTCACGGAACCTCCCTCGTCGATGCTGGCAAATGTACGCTACACCTATAGATCGTTGAGGCAGGTAGAAACATGGTGCGCGGGGCATTTATCTCGAGCGTGATAGCTTGGCTGATTCTCCAGCCGGGACTGGAAAGATTGAAAGATCGGAAGCAATTGTCCCAGCCTGGCCATCATTCTGTGGATGCACGGACGAAGTTTAATTGATAATCCCCGTGGCCTTTGCTCGGGCGCAATCTTCGATCGTGGCTGCACTGAAATTTCAAGCGAACGCACCGGCACGCTGTCTCCACGTCGAATGCCACGGACGGGCTTTAACAATTACAAGCAATTTACGACTCGAACAATTACCCTCGACATCCGTGAACCACGTCTGCCAAGCTGCACCTGTTCGACATTCATTTACGACGGATGCTTAACAAGCCCGTTGATACGCGCGCCCATTACCTGGCATTAAATACAATTTAATTAACAGCTTCCCACCGGCTTTGACAGTCCAAAATATCCGGCGAGAATTTTCCGCTCAGGTCGATCGATCGCCGGTCGAACCGCGCGCGATTCTTTACGCATCTCGCAGCATTTCGCGAATCGTTCCTCGTTACGCCAAGTGCGCCGTTTCGTGTTTCGGGCCTTTCGCTTCCGAGAAAATCTCATTAACTTCGTGTCACGGTGATTAACAAATCAGCTCGGCAAAGGTTAATCACCGTCCACCCTGGACGGAGCAGAAATTCTATTCGATCGTCGGGGCTTGCACGTTCACGAGCAGGGAAAAAATTGCGGCGTATTAAGCGGCCAATTATGCGAATCTGGCTCATCTTGGCGAAGCAACGGCTGTGTAACGCATGTCTGGAAGGTAGATAAGGTACCCTCTAAGGTACTCGTACACCTACGTGGGCTGGCAGTCAAGCCGAGCCAGTCGACCAGGCAAATAACAAATAAAGCATAAACGGGAGCTACAATAAATAACTGGTGCACCGCGTTCTCTGCATATACTCCGAGCCACGGACCCTTCGGGGCCTTATTCTCTCTTCCCCCTAAGCCCCTTCCACCTACGACGGCTCTCCGCGTTCTTCCACCCCCACCAGCGGTTAAAGGGGGCCCCTTTAAGGTCCATATATACATATATATGTCATAACGCGGTCGCCAAGGAAACCGACCTTTGAGAAAAATCATTCCAGACTCATACGGTTGCCGTGAAAACGGATTTGGAGGATTCATGTTTTTTTTTTTTTTTCTTTCGAGAAGAAGAAGAAGAAGAAAAAGAAGCTGCATTCTTCTGTGGTTGTAGAATTCCTTTGATATCCTTGCGAGAATCTTTCGGAATCGAGTTTTATTCATAGAGGACGATTGTATAAATCTCGCGGTTGATTAATAGCTTCCCGAAGAGGTCTGCGCCGTCGGGTACCTAGTCGTTACGAGAAAAGGGGGTTGAAATACCACGAATCAAACTGTTAAATAAATATTTGACAGGTTAGACGGGCAATTCCTTGTCGCTGCCTTCCTTCTCGCCCCGTGCTCTCGTGCCGGCCCACTCCGCATAATTGGTTACAGATGCATTATTCTTCGGCTCGGCTCGTTTCGCAGCCCATGCATAAACATTAAACTCTTACGACACGGGCGTCGTTCCTCCTTTTTTTCTCCGTTTTATTTTTATTTTTCTGCCTTTTTCGCCCGTCCGCCTCGTCCCCCCGGCCGATTGTGTTTCTAATTTCGCTAACACTCGTGAACCGTTCGCGACTGATTGAAATTCCAACGATTGTTCGACGGGCCCGGCGTGTTCGACATTTCGGACGACGGGAGGCAATTAAAAAAATCGAGACGCAAATACCGCAGTTATCATTCGGTGGAGCGCAATAAAATAATGAGCGAGGGTAGGAGCGAAAGGTAGGGCAAGGAATTTCGAGGAATTCAATTATTTGCATCGGAAATTCGTCGTCGCGGGGACTGCACATACCCGGGGCCCGTGAAACGCTCGATCCGTATCCCTTCGTTCCTCTTCTGGGCCCCGGTATTCTTTCCGCGGCTCTCCCCCAGAACGCTTCTCGCGCCGTCTCGTCGCCGGCCTAATTTATCGTTCCTCAACTTTTTATTAATTTCTTACCGCTCGCGGAATCGCGATCACATTAAAAGGAACGTCCACGACCGTTCAACGGTCACCGAAATGCATCGGTACACAGACGGAATGCCGTCCCTAATTTTTCGCTCCTCTCCGTCCTCCACCTCTTCGTCTTCCTCCTTCGCCGTCGTCTCCAGAAGAGGATCCTCCTCGTTCCGTTCTTTTAACACACGGCGCCCGCTGCTCCATCGATGCTATCGGCATACCGTCGAAAGAAACGCATTTTTCCGCAAACTACCGCGCCGGCGGTGCTCTGCCCACCCCCTCGCGGGGCATCCGTAAAAAGGGAACGGTTTGAAAATTCCGCGCATGGATCATCGAGTTGTTCGCTCCACTTTCATCGTCGGATGAATCGTTCGCGATTTTTGTTAATGCAATCGGGGAAGATAGGAGAGGCTGTCCCGCGGAATGATCGCGAACGAATAGTTCCAAGTAGAATAGGCCGCGCGCACGCACGTGGTCAGACATCGAATACGACGCTGTACGCGCAGGATAATATAATGCGTCGCTCGCGGTACGACCTAATAACGCTCGAATCGTGCAACGTGTTTCGAATCGATGCTGCTAAAAAGGTCCCGTTTCAAGGTTCGCGACAGCTCGAAATTAGAAGGATCGATTAGTTAATCGACGCCGCGCGGATAAAGTCGTATTCTTGGCGGTCGAAAAATCGCGAAACGTCGGCCAGGAAAAAACGGGGCCGGGGCGAGGGCGTTGTTACACGCTCGAAAATACGCGAGCGACAGGGGGTGGCGAAGGGGGTCGATGTATCGTTTGGTCGGGCAACGATGGATTCCTGAGTTTCGAGGACGGCATGCGATTGCCAATCGCTGTTTCCCGATACAAAGGCGATCGGGGCCAATCGTTCGGCCAACAAACATTGCGGCATTCGCACTTGGTTTCGCAATTCCCTTTTCGAACTCGCCACTTTTATTGCCAGATATTCTAGCCCCCGTTGCTCTCTCTCTCTATCCCTCTCGACACCCTCTCCCGCTCCCTTGGCCCGGTCTCGCGTTAATTATAGCCAACGGAGAAGAACGAAGAGGGAAAAAAAAAGGGGGAATGAAGCGACGCTCCTTCCTCGTCGTTCCGCTTCGTGTTTCTCGCGCGTCTTCAGCTTTTCCTCGCGGCGATCGGAATTGTCTTCGATGCGCAAACGGGCCCTCGGTTTAGGGGTGGAAATTGTTCGCGTCCCGATGGCCAGAAGTCGGCGCGAGATTTCCGTTCTCAATCGTTCGACAGACGTATCATTACGCTCGCGTTTCTCCTTTTGCAGAGCACCCTTTCTGCGGCCGTTTAATTACATACTTAAATATTTATACGCGCGGGAATATAAATCGAATCGATTCATAAAAGGCGAGCCAGCGGGCGAACGTGGCCCAGGGAAACAAGACCATCGTCGAAGGACCGCGATCCTCCCGGATGGTTGCTCGTGCAAAAAAGGGGCGAAAACGGGAGAGACAACAGAGAGGGAGAGAGAAAAGGGGGACAGAGGAGTTGGACATCTATCCTCTCTGTTACACCCCTTCACTCCCATCTCTCTCCGTCCATCTTTCTTTGGCTGCTCTATTAATTAGCTCGCGGCAGCTCGCTCTCCGCTCTGTTAATTTACTCGGAGGGGGCGCATTTTATTTTTCGTACGGGCCTGAGCGTCGTCGATCCTCGCTTGGCTCCTCAATCCGGCTCTATTAATTAACCGGGCCCCTTTTTTCCCCGCGGTCAGCCCCGTAAGACCCGTCGAATCCCGTCAGGAAAAAGGGAACGCCGGGCACGAGAAAAAGAATGCTCGGCCAGCGTCCGTCTCGGATTCCAGAATCACCGGAAAGGGAGAAGAAATATTCCGGTTTCGGGCAAAACGATCTCCCTTTCGCTGGCTTCGCGAATCCCCCCGTCTTTTCGTTGGAACTCGAACGATCCACCGTTCGTCCGGATCGATTGTTATGTAGTCGCTTTCGTAACTCGTGGAAGTAATACAAAAAACGAGCACGACTTGCGCAGTCGGTTGTTTTTTCATTGGATCATTCTAATGAGAAACGTGAGTGCGCATTAGTAACGCCACAGTAGCTACCATTAGGAATTATTAAAAATAGCTTGAGAATATAGAATAACGTGGGTACCGTGAAATTTGTTGATTGTCGAATGGTTAATGGGGGTCGGTTTTTTATTTCTTTTTTTTTTTTTTTTTTTTAAAGGGAGGTAGAAATCGAGGTTAAACACACCGCGCGGTTTCCAAACGATATAGGTGGATTCGTACGCAGGGGCGATTTGTCAAACACTTTAACAGCTGCCGTACGCCGGCAGCATTACGGAGAGGAGTGTATTATCGATTTTCACGAAGTAATTCAGACGCCATGCTCGTTCAGCCACGCGGAAAGCGCTTAATCCGAAACCCTTCGAACAGTTTTGCACACATTAAATCGCATAAAACACGGAGTCGCCGGCTACGCCTACGGGTTTCGGGATCGCGATTTGCAATTTACCAGGGAAACCGGCATAATGAAGTAATTTAAACGTAAAGTGCCCGGTATCGCGAAGCCTCGTCCCCTATCGTTCGTGCCCATAAATAAGTGGAAATCAATCGCGTTACTCGTACGAAGACACTCATCGTCGATGATTTGCCCATGAATCTCTGGAATCGAAGAAAGAAAATTACACATTCGGCTCGATCGAACGCGAACTCAGTTGCGAACGAATCTCCTCCGCGTTTCTATCATCATTGAACTTCATCCCGGTTTCTCCATCCCTTTTCCAACCCCTTGGATTTATTCCACCTTATCATTCGCTGTCCCCAAAAAGAACAGAAGAGAATTACCCCCCCATCCGCCCGTGTCTCGGACAATTTTCATCTCGCCCGGCTGACGATTCTTCTTGCCGAGATCCCTGGATCGACCCAGACCGCTTTCTTCCTTTTCGTCGGAAAAAGGGTCGCCAGAAATATACGGAATATCCGCGAGCCCGCGCTCGCCCGGCATCCGGTTGACTATTTCGAGAATATAATCGCGAAAGGCCGAGGAAAAGGGAGATCGCGGAGTTACACACTCTCTCGAAGGAAAGGGGCAGAAGGCCAGTTCGAAAAAGCCCTCAAGATTTTCAGCGTTTCGTCTTCTACCGCGGGGTCACCGCGTGTTGTTTCGCGGCTCTTACGCTCTTTATCCGTCCATCCCTGTCCAGTAGTGGACCGTTTCGTGCGTTACAAGCTCGCGACGACAGGCCAACTACCGAGAAACAATTTCGCACGGCGCGCATAAAGCAGGCGGTACGGTTTCACGATTCTTCCCGCGACTGGAAAATTTCTGTGAAAAATTTCACACCGCAAACGTTCGGTCCTGCACGTTCGTTTCGGCTTGCACCCAATAGAGCCACGCATTTATACGGCTATTCTATTTGCCGAACAATTTGCTTCTCCTTCGTTCCGCGGGGCCAATGAATCTTCTCTCCGTCAATAAAGAAAAGTTGCGTGCAAACAGCGAGTCCATAACACGACCGAGTTTCCGGTCGAGGGCCCGGCGGTTCGGGGAAGCAACCCCGTAAATCAATTTCCTCGCCCGGTCGAGAAAATCACAGAGAGCGAGAGAGCGGTGGCGTCTTGTCGCTAATAAATCGAGCTTTCCTCCTGGCTTTATCCAGCGTCGTACTCCGGTTCGCCATAAGTCGCTTAAAGCCGTTGCTCTTCGGCGCTTTAGTAATTCGAGTTAGCTGTTGAAGCAGGCCCTCCTCCGCTCTTTCTCCACTCTGTTTCTCGCTTCCACCGGCAACGGCCGACTCGTCTCTCCCGCTTCTCTGTTATTTCGCGCTTGGCGAAAAGCGAGAAAAAGGAAGAACGTCGCACCGTCGGTGGAAACGACCGAGCGGAGGACCCGAGACCAAGACCACGATGCGCCGATTGTTTTAGCCCTAGGCCAAACTAAAACGGACCGAGTTCTCTGGAGGGTCAGGGCCGTGACTGAGGGGGTCGCAGGGGGCGCGGGATAGAACCAGGTGCAGGCACCAAATGCGTCGATCGCCGGGGAGGAATTAACGATATTGAGAAAGGTTGGTGGACGAGGATTGGGAAATGAAGTTCGCTGGCGGAGTACCAGAGGGGTGAAATTTGCGCCGTAGATGGTTTGCTACGATTAGCTGACGATTGGCGCGAGTAACGTGGCCTTATCTCGAAGGAGTTTCGATTGTACACAGATTTGCTCGAGTCTTCGAGAAGAGCTCGGCTGCTGAGAAGGTGCCGTTGTTGGTTCAAAAAATTGCCCCGGATGCGATCG
This sequence comes from Nomada lathburiana, assembly GCA_963667235.1. Lineage (NCBI taxonomy): Eukaryota > Metazoa > Arthropoda > Insecta > Hymenoptera > Apidae > Nomada > Nomada lathburiana. The sequence goes on from OY763910.1 coordinate 8,872,989, forward strand.
AATCGATTGCATAGGTGTTGCATAAGGCTCCTCTTATTTTCGCGCGTTGATCAGCATTGCGCAATCGGTCGGGACACTATCGACGCGAGATAAATTCCGAGTGAAAAAATCGATAGTTACGCTACTGTCGGTCGGTTTTTGCAAGAGGTTCGCGAAGAATCGATTCCTCTGTTTTCCCCGGTGCATTTCCCCACCACGATTTCTCTGCTTCTTTCTGTTTCTTCTCTATACGAGGCGGAGACAAGAGAGCGACCACGTGCCAAATCATGCGAGTGGAATCGGAGAAATTTAAAAAATATTCTAAATTTAATTACCCCGGCGACCCTCGGTCTTTCGAAATCGTCCGGGCTGCCAATGGCTGGTTGAAAAATAGCCGATCGACGAATCTCTAGCGGGGTGGCATTTGCATCGCTGGGAAAAAGGGAAGAAGAGTGAAACATGTCTGTTCGGCCTCATCGTCGTTGAATTATCGGCTCAAAGGAAGCGAGATTCCTTGGAGTCCTATCGTGTTCGTCGAAGAATATGACTAATCGATGAAAATTAAGCTTGCCATCGTGTACACAGAGTTCTTGGAATATATGCATCACCACCGAAGTTGAGAGGAACATTGTGCTGTCGTTAAGAAAGATTGGATTAAAAAGCGAGGAGAAAGAAGGGCGAAGCGACCAATGAAGAGGTCAACGAGAGCCCCAATTTCAATTCCTCTTTCTCACGCTTGTTCCTCGTTGAATCAATTCCTCGACTCCATATTTCACTTAATAACTTCGTCGTCGGGCGCGCCTCCGAATTGAAGCCCCCACGAAAACAATCTGTATACGAGGTTCGGTTTACGAAAAATTCGATCGTGTTTTTCGAACGCATTCTCTCGAAGTTCGCACTTAAAAATTCAATAAATATTCACCGTACTATTTGACAACCCTTGTTCACCACTGTGCTCACCCTTGAGAACTCTCGTCCACCCCTTTCACGCACACATTCGCGACACCCCCTTGTCCTCGCTAACACCCGCGCAATACCGATATCCTCAATATTCGAGCATTATGGCGATATCAATTCGTTCCGATGATTATCTGCTTCAATTTTCAAATCCTATTTTAATTACAAGTTCTGCAAGAAAAGTGTCTGCAGCAGCCGATACATTTTTCCCCGGAAAGAACGATTCGAAAGGATTTCAAGTAAATGCTTTTCTGAATGAGAAGGAGATCGAACGAGGGGTTGATCGCGTCTCGAACGAAAGACACAAACGCCACCGGGCGTCGATAGAACGCGGCGGCTCACTTAATAATAGTTCTCGCTCGTTACGCACTCGTCGAACTGCCTTGTTAAGGCTAACAGCCGCTCGCTCTCGAGAAATATTCGAAAGTTATCGGACACGCGATCTCGTAAATCAGCACGCGTTATGAGACTTTGTGGAACTTTGCAGCACACGCTCTAATAATTTGTCATGGAACTCCGTCCGGGCCAGCATCCCACGAGCCACATAATCGAGGGATACTATTTTCACCGGAGAAAGGGATACGCTTTCTTCAAATTCCCCCGCAGCCTCCCCTCGCGGACGTCGGCTAAATAGGCCTGGAACTCGCTTTTAGCTCATTCTGCCAATTATCTTAAGTAATTCCATTAGTGCAACGATCCTCGCCGGCCTCTGATTTCGCACAACGCCCACCGAGATTCCAGATGGGCACCCTGAAGAAAAGCGGCAACTGGAGTAGCAGCAACACAAACGAAAAAAATTAACGCAGTAGTATTAGCCGTCTTTCCTTAATGATCGCCCGCTAGATTAATCATTTCAGCGAGCACCCCCCTCGAAAATTCACTCTGCTCAACGATATCGTGTTTCTGTACACAGAGAGCAATCGATCGTTCAATATTTCACCGCGACTATTTTATGACCGATCCGTTTGCTCACCCCTTTCGTTGCCTGGAAAATTCGCTGAATGAAAAATCGAGGGTATCCCGGTGATCTCCGGTGTCGGATTGCATGTTTTGACAGCGGATCGTCGATCCGTGGCTAGTTTCTCTTTTTTCCCTATTTTTTTCCTCCTCCTGTCCTATCCGTCTTTCCACGTCGAACAGAGTTTTCGAAAGTCGTACAAAAAGGGGTTGCGCGCGAATGCAGGCCCCCTCTTCTGGCTATTTGAATTTGTCGAAAGGGTTCGATTCTGTTTATTTTCGAAAACGAAGGGTGCGCGTGTGTACGTGTCGGGGGTAGGAGGATACGCTCTTACATATGAATGGCCGATATTACGCGCGAGCTTCACCCTTCGGTGGAAAGTTTACGCGCGTCCAACGTAAGAGAAAGAGAGGACGGTATAGGGGTGGCGGCGTAGATTGCGAGTGAATTCGGGGGACGCATCGATAAGTAGTACGCGTGTTTTCGCCCGAACTCAATTTACCCTCGCAACGATGGAAACACCCGCGGAAGGGGTGGCCTTTCGTTTGAAACTAAAAATCTTTATCCTTTCGGCAGGATTTTTAAACGCCAGGGGCGCGTGTCGACCCCCTCGAATTCCTTGCTAATAGGAACGTGTACTTTGATAGGCGTGCAGTTCCTTTTATACGGCGCGGAGTTCGATAAGCTTCTTTTCTACAGTTTTATTACCATTGTACGGGTTTTAAAATTACAGAATTTTAAGGGGGGTCGAAACGCTCGGTACACGAGGCCCAGGGATGTGATCGTAATTCACGCGCAGAGACCGGTGCACTCGGGTTGACTTTTAAAATGAATTTCCATGTCGCAACGATGTGCGTGTGAGTGCTGTGTCGCTTAAAAAAGAAAAACCGGTTCGGTCAATAATTTCGAAAATCATTGTTCCCCGATATTCCACGGAGAGGTTTCCCCTCGTTAAATTTAACACGGCCGCCATAAGTAACAGTGAAGAGAGAGAACGAGCGAGGGGGTTCTCGACCCACGACGCCGTGAACAGAAGGGGGTGCAAGTTTGCGTTGGCTGAAAGGAGTACGGAACCGGGGCGGTGGTTGACACTAAGTAGTATGTCCGTAACAGTGGCCCCGAAAAATCCATACGTCCGAGGGCAGGCTAGATTAAAATGAAAAAGGAAGAAGGAGAGAAGGAAAAAATTCCGCGCCTTGCCGAAGGGGTAAAACGATACCAGCTATATGCGACATTAATGAATGTGCCTTTAGAAACGGCCACGCAGACGAAGGGAGGGATAGAGAAAGAAAGGGGAGAGGAAAAAAAAAGAAAGAAAGAAAGAGAGAGATAGAGAGAGAGGGTACACGTAGCACGTGGCTCGATTGCTTTAACGACCGTTTGTACGCTCGCGCGTTCGTTCACGCACGCTGCGCCTCGCGAACGCCTCGCCACTCGCTTAATAATAATCCTTCCCGATGAATAATCTCGTTTTCAGGGCATCGGCAACTGTCGCTCTGATCGTCGGCCCCTGGCCCTTCTTCCCTTTCTCAGAAATCGCGGCTTTTCGTTTGCGCCCGGGAAGTTTCCGCGATCGGCGGACACGGGTCCAACCGGAGAATATACGAGTCGAACGCTGCCGCGATTCGCGTGGCCTCCCTTTGGCGAAATCCACGGATATCAGAACGCCCGGATCTATAAATACCATCTATAAATCTCACGGCAGAGCGGGCTAGTAATAATTAGGAGGAACGAGTGGACAAAGGCGGGAATAATTCTATCGGCAGAACACGGGCTGGGGGGGCAGCTCGTAAATTCCCGGACGGGCAGAGGGAACGCTGTCGAGAATCTTGCTGGTTCTCTGGAAACGCTTGTCCCATTCCCTAAAGGAGGAATCGCGTTAATTATAATGGCCGCGCGCGTGTAACCTCGTTTATTCTGGTCGCGAACGTTTCGTACAGCGAACAGGTTTGCAGAGGAGGGAAGCGATGTGCAGCGTGAAAGAAGGTGCTAAACGGGCGGCACCGAGAGAAACGGGACATGAGAATGGCGACCATAACGTAATTTTGACAGAAATAACGCCGCCCTGCACGCGGAGAGACAATAAGTTCGCGACACTCTCTCGCGGAGGGTCTTAGAATAGTTTAGTGTTCGCCCGTCTCTTCCTCCCTCTCTCCGCCTTTTACTTTTCCGTCTCCCTTTTCACCGAGTGTACCACCTTCAGCCGCGACTTTTCCGTTCCGTCTGCTCGCTTTGCCTGTGACCCTCTTGGCGCCACGATTTTCATGGTTGCGACCGGATTCATGATTCTACCCTGCACCAATTCTGGTACGAATTTAGGTACCTCGGTCTTTTCCAGCCATGCCCTTACGCTTTCCAAGGAAGCTTCACCTTTCTCATCTTGTGGGATAGACGGTGTACCCGAGCCAGGCTTAACAACGTGATCCTTTTACGGGGCATCGAAAATATTGTAGCCAATGTCAAAATATTCTGAACAATCGCGTTCCGCGCCAGGAGTCCGTGAAATCGACGCAGCGCCTGTATTCTGGCTCATTAAATCGCATCTGGCCGGTTACTCCTTCAACGGGGAGCCATTTTTCCGGAAACAATGTTATGACGAGGGCCGTCGAAAAAAAGGGGTAAAGGAGTAGGGGGAAGGGCTGGCTGTCCGTTGGGATTTTTTTTGTCGGTATTTAGGCCCTCTCGAGAGTGAAAAAAGAAGGAAAAGGTTCAATGGACCCTTCGCGATTGCACATAGGACGGGCCGAGTCGCAGCGGGCACTTGACGCATTATCCAAACACGCAATTTTAAAGTTACCTTAATCCCTTGGCCCCTCTTCTAGCTCGGTGAACAGCGCGGCATTAATTATTCCCGGTCGCATTGTTCGAAACGAAATAATCTGTGCTAACTTGGGAAAAAGAATGACTGCCCCGAGCACTTGGTACATAGAATCGATTTAGCATAGATTTCTTACGAGTAGCCGCGCTGCTAAAATGCACCGTGCGGCCGTTGAATAGAATCGAAACGTTTGCGTGGAGATCGTGCCCGGCCGAGGATTTTCGGCGCACACAGGCCAGATCACGTATAAAGGGTTACTCAGCTATGGCCGCGCGGATTAAATGATAAAAAAAGAGGAGCGAGCCGACGCGCTGAAATACGGGGCCTCCTTTTCAGGATCGGGCTTTTTGAAAATTTTAAACTCCCCAACCGGGGCCAGGTTTTCATCCGCAGCCGGATCGACCTCTCCCCTCCAGCCTGTGCGAGTTTCAAGAACTACGAATAAAAGGGTTCAGCCTCTGAAAGCCGTGGGATTCGTGTAGCGCGGAGGGTAGGAAAAAGGGGGATCCCCGTTACGTGTCGTTCCCCGGATTTCTCATATTTTTTAAGATTTGACCCTCGAGTCCCGTCACGCTTCTCGTATTCTTCGTTCATCGCGATCCTTGTGGGTGGCGTTTCGAGACCCGTTCTAATCTCTTCGGAAGGGACGGTCTTCACAGGCTACGCTTCCGAGCGAAGCGAACCCCACGAGCGCGAAGCAATTGTAACGAAAATGAATTTCTCGCGACGAAGGAAAGACAGCCGCCCGAATTTGCCCAGAAGATAAATCGTTGCGTCTTTTAACGAGATCCAAGGCCAGCTTCCGTTCGACAATCGCGGCACAGCGGTTTTGGCACGCTTCCTACAAACTCGAGTCGCATAATTAGTCGTCAACAAAATGTCTAACGTTCCCGGATAGGAAAAGAGGAATCGCGGACCGTCGATAGATAACCGTCGATTTTTTGTTTGTTTCATTTTTAATCGGTACTCCCCTCGATCGCGGACCCTTGACCCCCAATTTCGCGCACCTTTCATCCTCTCCCTGTTTCCCTCCCGACGACGAGTCGCGTCGAGATGCTGGCTGTAAATTCGCCGGAGCAAGGCTTTTCCTCGACGGAAGGTGGTCTAACGAGCTGCACAAAACACGCAGCTGCGTTACATAATTACTGCACCGGAGGATAGATTAATAGTCATAACCGAATGTTGCGCAACAATATCGCTCGAGCGTTCCCGGTTCGGCTAGACTGGATAATTAATTTAAACATCCAGAACGAATTGCGGATTTCGTAATTCGAGCACGTGCGCCTCCTTCGGCTTAGCACATCCTCCGCGGATGGTATACTTCGTTTCGTCTATTTGTAACTAAAATTGCAGTGCATTCTTCTGCTTAATTCCTGAAAGGGTAAAATGGATTTAGAAGGCCCAGTATACATCCGGGAACATAATACCGAGGCATAATGCCTCTCCCTCGCAACCTTTCCCATTTCGTCTCTTTTTCTTTCGTTTCACTGGCAACCCTTCTTCTTCTCTTTCGCGTACACACTGGCGCATAAAACTTCGCTGTTGCCTATCCCCTCCATGGGGCCCGCCAAGGAGGGGCCCCGCAGAGAAATATTCGACAATTTTTAAACTCGTTTGTGAACGCATTCAAACGTGCACAGTCGACAAGTAGGAACTTCTCGGAATCAACCGAGCCCTTGGTAGGGCACGCCGAACCACGAACGTGGTTTCCGGTTGTCGGAGGTGGGCCCTGTACCATATATTTTCCTCCACCTTGTACATTTCGCGGCTATTCGCGAAATTCCTTGGTGCAACTTCTTCTTGTTGTCAGCTACAGCAAATGCGCACAGGGCAGACAATCTCGTGACGAATCTCTTTAAATTCTATCGCAACCATTGCGACGGATTCAAGCAGCGTTGTGCCGAAGAACGATAGGAAACGAAATTTATGAGCAGGGTCTTTCAGAAGAATTCTTTAACGGTTCTTCGACAGGTCATTCACCGGTTGATACAATCCGAAGATTATTGATTAGGGATATTTTTTTTGCTCCTCCTCTGGCAAGAATTACGAATCGACAATTTCCCTTGGCGCACGGACAAAGTTGCCACCGCGAAACAAGTGAAACATTTCGCGGTATGCAGGACGCTTCCTTACCAACCTTTGCCCCTTATTAGCGGCAGAGAATACCGCCTACGACTAGCGAGAAACAGAGACTATTCGACCAAACGAAACATAGCGAGATCAATAGAAACTCTATCCTCCCACGATCGTTTCCCAATTTCCCAAGAGTAATCCTCACCTGTTCTCTCTGGTTTCTGATTTCAGCATTATTGAGACAAAGCATGTCTCCGGTTGCGGATACCTTGATCGGTAGCTCGAAAAGTTCCGTGTCCCAGCCAATAATCGATTACTCCCGATACGTGAGGCGGTATACATCGGGGCAAGAATGCGGTAGCTCGTATTGTAAGGAGCTCGGGTGTCGGGAGCATTTTCACTGTTTGGACTGCAGTGGTAGGGTGTTTGTGAAAAAGGAAGAAATGATCAGGCATTTCAAGTGGCACAAAAAGAGGGACGAATCGTTGCAGCACGGTTTCATGAGGTACTCGCCGACGGATGATTGCTCGGAGAGGCATCCAGGTCGCGCATGCCCCCACAATAGAAAACAGACCCACTACCATTGTATCCACGAGAATTGCGATAAAGTTTACATATCGACGTCGGACGTGCAGATGCACGCCAATTATCATCGCAAGGACTCGGCGATCATACAGGAGGGTTTCCAGAGATTTCGAGCTACCGAGAGCTGTGCCACCGAACACTGTCCCTTCACTGGCCAGAGGACCACGCATTTCCATTGTCGCCGTGCTGGGTGTCGGTTCACCTTCAAGAACAAAGCTGACATGGGTAAAGAGATACTCGCATTTCTGACTTGGAAATAATAGCCCTCTCTGTACCTAGATCTCACCGCGACTCTTACTATTATCTTACTGTTACCACTGTTTGCTTGCCGATGTTTTGTATCGTTAAAATTCGCCTACACCACAGGAGATGGGGTACACTTTTACTGATACAGCCTCCTCGTTTCTCTTTTTACAGACAAGCACAAATCCTATCACATCAAGGACGAACAGCTGTCCCGCGATGGCTTCAAGAAATTCATGAAATCCGAAGCCTGCTCTTTCGAGCAGTGCCGTTTCTCGCGCGTCTGCAACCATATCCATTGCATACGACCCCACTGCAGCTACGTTCTCCACTCTGCCGGTCAACTCTACTCCCACAAACGGAAGCACGAGCGGCACGAGTCAGAGTTGGCTTACCGAAAGTACAAGCAGGTGAACGCCGTTGGGGGCGTTCGCCCACCCGGATCCTGGCCCCCGGACGACATCAGCACTCAAAGTCTGTCCCTGAGTCTAAACGGGGAGAGCTCGAACGAAGACAGAGGTTCGCCGTCCTATTACTCCCTCGACGATTCGTTTCAAAGCGGAAGCGATCTAGCCATGGATCTCACCGCGCCAACCACCACAGTCACTGCCAGTGGAAGCTCCACGATCACCGTAGACCAACATCAGCCGCAGCACCAACAACAACATCAGCAGCTCACTGCCACGGAACTGGCATACCTGGTACCTGCCACCTCTGACTGTCCGTGCCACATAGGCAGAGACCATCATCATTGCGGCTTGGATCGTTGCGGGGCTGGCCTGAAAGATCCCAGAGAAGTCAGGGAGCATCTAAAAGAGCACGAGACTCAGGAACGCATCACGGATGCCTTCTTCGACGAAGGCGGCTGCGACGACAGTTGCCCCTACGCGGACAAGGAGAAACACTATCACTGCAACTGGGAAAACTGTCGCGAAGTTATACTCTCCACCGACAAACCCTTCCGTCGGCTTCAGCATTACAAGATCCACGAGTACAGCCGACAGTTGAACCTCTCCTGCTCGTCCCATGCCCTGTCGCCCGACGTTACACTGACCCATTTGACGAACATCGACGCAATGTTCAGGCGGAAACGAGGCAGACCACCGAAGAACAGAGTTATAGAGATCTGGTCGGGCGGGGATCCGGCGAGTCACACTCACGATTCTCCTCAAGCTATATTCACTAGCTTCAAGCTGCCCAAACCTCAAACACCCAGTCTGATAGCGAATCCCATTGCTGACGATCGAGAGGGAAGCGTGTCGCCTTCGAACAGCCTTGGCGAACCAGAAGGGTTCTCGACCTATAATCCGGACGGCTGTCCGGATCCCGCCTGCGTTCTCAGATCCACCAGACATCATCATTGTTCACAGCCGAGATGTCACTTCTCTACAGATAGACCGGACCAGCTGCTGATGCACAGCAAAGACTTTCACGATAACGTCGACATACCGCCCGGCTTTGCCTTCTTCGATAAGATGGTGGATTGTCGGCTGCCCGGTTGTCACAGTAATCGCGTTAATCGGCATTTCCACTGCACCAGACCGAGCTGCGGCTACTCGTTCGTCAGGTACTCGACCATGGTGATGCACGAGAAGCAGCACAGTAGCCACTGCGAGGCTGCCGGCTTGGAATCGTTGTCCAGCCAAGAATGTCAGACCCAAGCTCAGGTGGTCCAGGAAACAAAGCCGAGGATTCAAGTGAAAAATCCGGCAGAACTTATCGAGAAGCCCGAGGAAAGTTTGACCGGAGGTGACATGGAGAATAGATCGATGATGGACGAAAAGGAGTCGGAGATACACAGTCCCGATGCCAATAAGACCACAGGTGAGTTTTCGTTTCTCTGTGGACACGAACCAGTGCACCTGTACAGTATTGTTTTATAGAGGTGTTTTGTTTGGTAGTTACTTGAGATGTTACGAGACAGGTACTCGGTCGATGCATGTCTTTTTTGCACGTACACGCACCTCAGTGTATATTCCGACACGTCAGCACTTCCCCGATCCTTTCGATGTCAATATCAATTTCTGTCGAAAGGATTCAATTGTTAGGTTGGTCAGAAATAAATGGCCAAGCGATATTGGTATATTTGAATCGTTAAGGTACTAATTTCTTTGATTTATTTATCTTATTATGTAGCGAATATAAATGTAGCGATATTTATTTTTTGTATTACATAAAGCGAACAAGTAGGTCGATTATTGCGATTATTGAGAGTTGTCCAGGTATTTAAAACTCAATCAACCTCCGGGATCTCTTGTCGATCGTATTAAACGAACTTTTCAATAACCTGAAACATTGTTTAAAAGGCTTTTTATTCCCATTAGACTCTGTCATTTATTTCAGACCAACCTAATTCATTTTCCACTATGCGAATTTTTTTTTCTATTTTTTTTTATTATCTTCACATTTTTTTTTCTCTGCGTTTGAAGTATCTATTGTACAAGGTGGTTGTATTCTAGTGGGAGGTATATTTGAAGTGTTGGTTGTTTGGTTGATTGTTGCTAGTGGTGAGGGCGGCAGGCACCTATTATCCGGTCAGTGGACCGCCGAGTGAACCCGCACTTCCGGGCGTCGTGCTATCCATGCGAACTTCCGTGCACCAAGGTTCGTGTCTCTATCGACGACCAATTTCTTTTTTTTTTTTTCTTGCCTTGAATTGTGTTCTCTTAGCATCAGTCGTCGCCATTTTCGCCACATCTTCATATATCCGTTTGAACCTCGAATTCAGAGCAACCCTTTCCGTTACAGAGTCTCCGGTTCTACCCTCGACCAGTTCAGCCTCGCCGCACACCCTCTACGGCCCTGAACAAAGTTGCAGCAGACCTTTCTGCAAACTGAAACGCAAGAACCATTATCATTGCAACGCCTGCAACCAAGCGTTCTCCGAATTGGACAGACTCGTCGCTCACATAGCCAAGCATTCGACAGGTGCCATTCTCAGTCAACAGCAGCACGAGCTCTCCAATCAGACGCCCAATCAATTGCAGCACGACTACCTGGCCCAGTTGTCGCAGAAGCACGACTTCATGGCGCAGAACGCTCAGATGGCACAGAATATCCAGAACTTCCAGAACCAGATGCAACGCCAGATGCAGCAAACTCTGGGCCAGATGAGCCAGCAAACGCAAGCCAAGGAGGTTAAAATGGAACAATCTAGATCCGCCGCCGACGTAACGATCCAAAGTGTCGCAAACATTAAGAGAGAACCCAGTGAAATTTCCAGGGACGAGGGCAACAACTCTATGATGGACAGCAATGAAAACGGCCAACTACCCCAACCCGGTTTACCACCCAGCGTTCAACAATCCCCAGTCCCGACCAGCTTCGAACTGGACTTTAGCCATGGATTCCACTTCCCCAACCCTGCAGTTATGGCTGCTATGAATCAACACATCGCCCTTATGAACCAAGCTCTCCCGCCTCTCCTGCAACACGGCGGCATGTATACAGGCACACCAGGGCTCATGTTCGCCCCTGGCCTACCTCCCACGAACTTTCTACCTCCAGCCAGGGACGAGAATCCCTTGGCTTCATTGGCGGCGAATCTTAATTTAAATAAAAGATCGCTGTCACCGCCTGATAGCAATTCGCCGGAGGCCAAGAAACAGAGGCTCCATCACTCCATGAGGATGCTCAAAGATGAGCCTGTTCCAGAGGGATACGTCAGGTTTGTGTTGTATTTGTATTTCGTAGAAGTTCAGTAACTGAAACGTTCACTCGTCAATTCTCGAGGGATTCGGGTTTCTCTTCGAATAATTCACAATCGTTTAGCAGTTACTATATCATTTCGTTTATTCATTACAGGTTCAGATTCAACGAGGACTGCAGGTACCCTCACTGCGGGTACAGAGAACACCAAACTCATTTCCACTGTATGCGCCAAGACTGCGGCTACTCCTTCTGCGACAAAACACGTTTCGTCCAGCACACAGCTAGACACGAACGTCTGGACACCCTGATGGGTGGCGATTTCCAGCAGTACAGAGCCAACGTTCCCTGCGGGAGGGTCCAGTGCGCCTACACTTCCTCCCTCGGCTCTATGCAGAACAAAGCATCGCACTTCCACTGTCTCAAATGCGATTTCGTCTGCACCGACACCAATAAAGTAGTTGCTCACAGACGGCAGCACGCGAAATTGGACAGCATAGCAGCTGCAGGTTTCCAGAAGTTCACACCCAGCCAACCCTGCGGCGGTGTCCAATGCCAGCATTCCGGCAAGCAGACCCACTATCATTGCCTTCAGTGTCAGTACGCTGTACTCGGATTAGCGCAGATGTCTGCACACAAGTATCGACACATGGATACATAACGATGCTCGGTTCGATTGCACTGATTGCTCGTCGGGGACGGTTCTCCGGTCCCCAGACATTCCTTCAAGAATCCTAGCGTTCTCCCAAATAAAAGTTACTGAAACCGAGGGCGAATCGAGGAAACAGAGGGGCCTGGATCCGGTCGATAAACTCGGCGAATCTCGCTGACGGAATCATTATATCAAAGAGGACTGAGGAAAAGAAAAAGACAATTTCGTATGCTCCCTGTATAGACACATTCCCTGCAGAACTTTTGCTCGCGATTGTCCACGCCCCGATACACGTTGCACACTTCGACGAGGCTGGATGATTAGGAGCATCCCAACCGCGGCCTAGTCATTAATCTTCAGCCTTTCTCGGCCAGGAGGAATATGTTGCTTTCAAGTGGACGATAGGAAGGATATCGATCGATGAATCGAACGGAACAGTTTGTTCGGTCAGCTCGATGACTTCGTACTTACCAGAGAGGTATTATTGGGAGTTGTAAAGATGATTTATCGGGACGGTACAGGGAGAAGGAACGTCTTTCTGTCTTCGACTCTCTCGTAGATCGAATGCCCAGGCTCTTCGCTTCACACGCTGCATAGTATACCGGATTCAATTTATTGGATTAGTATATGCAACTCTTTTGGCAACTGTGTAGCACGCTAGATTCAAAAATGCGCGCGGAAAGACGCGCTGTAGCCCCCTCGATTTTGATCGATTTGGGCCCCGCAATCCTTCCGCTCGTTATCTTTTCAACTCCGAACGATACTCGTTAAACGATCGAAGGGCGAGAATTTTCTTGTCACCAATCAACTTGAAATGCATAGTGAATTCAATGAACGACGAGAACCTTACACTCGAACATTGTAGACAATAACATTGTGGATGGACGAGCCTATCGTTGTAGCTTTAGATCGCGAGGATAAAAGACAAACTGTAATATTTAATAGGAAAAGACCTTGTACATTTCTTCTTTTTTTTTCTCTTTTTTAGTAGCATGCGTGTACCCTCCCCGTGGTGCAAGATAGTCGACGACTTTTAGAACCTAGAATAGAGATAGTTAATATATACGAAGAACTGACACGATAGAGACGAAATCAAAGCTCCTTTGTATAGAGGGTTCATTTCAAAGGTATATGAAACTTTGTTGCAGTAAAACCGATAGTATTCGACTACTGATTCTTTCTATGTATACATATATATATATGGACGTTAACCAGCAAGCAAAGGCGAGTTAAACAAAAGTCAAGAAAGACACTGCGTCTAGTCCATTGCACCATCGATAATTTTTTGTACTGGATCATTGCAATTCTCAGACAGTGCTACTATATTGACGCGTTCGTTCGAGCAGGCGGCAACGTATGGATTATAAGTATCGGCAGGGCAACGATTTTTCCACAATGATCCAGAGTTTTTCTTTTCACCTGATACGCAGAAGCAGAGCTTATCAATGCAACATCGGCTGATAACAAATCGTACTGAATATTGCACGCTTTTCGACGCAACGTGCCGCGATCAGGAGGGTACGCGTTCTCACGTTAATCGTATTACGAACAGTATTGTTTAACAGACAAACAAACAAAAAAGCAGTAAAACTGAGAGTTAACGAAAAGACTGCCAGCCAGGACGAGGCAGGACAAATCGAAATGGAAAATAATTCGCTTCCGCGCAGTCGTTGCTTCGCTGGAACGAAAAAGAGCGGACAGTTTGTCGAAAACTAAGGAGCACGTACTATTATATTCTCGATGTGTAGAGCCGAGGCGAATTCCTGAAAGGTATATGCACGAGATTTACCTTAAAACTGCGAAAGCTCGACGACGGAGACTGGACTGTGCCACGATTGGTTTTTATTTGCTTTCTGATTAGTTGGGAAATAAAGATTCTCGCGTTCCCAGGGATTGATTAACGACGATACGATATTTTATCAATTTAATTCAATTGCCAAGCAGTGAGCAAAGAAACATCTTTGTCGGGGATGATATGCCTTATGCGAAATTGAATCGTACAATAATTTTCTATAGAACATTCGCAACATATACTGCTGCTATTTCAATTCATATTCCACAACATTTTACCTTCTTTTCCATTCGCACCATTAATCGTGTCGTTGAAATAGCTTTCCCTGTTCGAATCGACGATCGACGAGTAGCACGACGAGCCTAAAAGAAAAGACAGAGGGAATTGTATTTTTTTCGAGCGGTGCGATTAACCACGTAGCTTTTAGACCGTGCGCAATCCCAGAGGGATGATTTTGTCTACGCGCATGGGCGCGTGCGCGCGTCGGGTGAAGCGCTAGGGTGCCTTTAGAGTGTTCCCAGAACGTCTAGGACCGTGCCTTAGGAAGCATGGCCGATTGTTTACACGAATTATTTGAATCGAACGATACGACAGTGATAAAAGACACGCAACAATATGATGTGAACACGATCGTAGGAAATTAGTGCCTTAAAGCAGCGCGTCGAGGCAGAAAAAGAAACGTTCAGTCGCGAGCAGCAAACAGTTTCACAACCTTTTTAAAGACAATACGCAGAATAGCTCTTTTACTTTGGATGTTAGTAGCGGTCAAGGCAAACTTTTAGAGGCTTATAGAATGGGTACAAAGAAAAGAACATGAGGCCTCTGCGACTGACGAGAATTAATTCGTTTTTAGACACTGTTCCAACGTTTCGTGCGTCGAGTACATACCATTAAGACGAAGACAGAGCTCGTCCAATGCTTCAGAGACTTGGCTAAATTTTGTTTAATTATTTTCAACGAGTACTACGGAGATTTATTATATCTACTTTAATATCCCGTTGTCTGGGACATTTTTTAAGATACCTTAAGGAATATTGAAAAATTCAATTAAGGCGGTTAAAGCGGGTCTCTGACGGTCCTCGACGAGCCTTCCCAATTAAATCCTAACCATCCCCTATTAGTCTCTAGTATATCATTCCACTAGCAAGGTTACGCGTGTTAACGAAGTCGATTAGTCATGTATCGATCACCGTCCTCTCGCAGCCTACAAATGTCCCAGTAAAAGAAATTCCGAACGTCCGATTCTACGGATTCCGGTTTCCACCGTTCATCTTCTGATGTTTCCCTTTGAAAATCACGAGATCAAACGAGCCAGTTGTACACCTAGATGCGTTTAATAATCGCCTAACGATTTAGTAAGACGCAGTGAATCGTGGACAATTGCTCGAGGGCTGAGCTGTTTTAAACGAGTGCCATAAACGATGTAGAGTCTCTCTCTCTCTCTCGAGCCTCTGTCCATTTTTTCTTTTTCCTTTAAACGTTGCGCAAAAACGGCGATGAGGAATTGTAAAATATTTATTATAACTTGCAATACGAATTAGTATTGCTGGCGTGCGGAAACGGGACCGGATGTGAAAAAGTCGCGAGAGGATCGAGCGCTCTGAGAAGATGAAACAAACTCGCTGGATCATCGCGAGAGTGCCGGAAAGAATATGAAAGAATAAATAAAAGATATATACCTAGTGTTCGGAATTGCGACGATGAACTGAGGTTGCCTTATAACTATCGAGCCTATATATATAAATATATATATAAATAGAAATATATTATTGTGAAGATCGTCGATGACGATCAAGGAAAAATATTAAATAACTGTGTGAGTATGTGAACGCGTGTCTATTTGTGAAGGGAGAAATACAATTGTATGCGAGTGTGAGATGTATACCAGTAGAAAGAAAAACGTACTATTATATGAGAAAAGTTAGAAAGAAAGAGAGCAATTTATCGTACGGTCATTAGTATTAAAATACCTGCTGTATGGATGTAAGAGAGAGAAAAGCTATTATATAATTTTATCTATTATTATTAATTATTAATTAATATTCTCTATTATTATTATATTATGAATGAGTATCGGAACCATACATCTTATGTAGCTGTGATTTTGCTTTCGAACAAGTAAAGATTAAAAATATTTATAGCAACAAAAGGTGTTTTGCTTTCATTTCGTTGCAACATAACAGCCTGCTGGCTACCAAGAATGCAAATAAAGAAGAGACCTTGTAAATAAAATATTGAATAAAGCTTACCGATTAAAATTTCAATATTCGTCAGACTATCCCATTATTTTTCGAACAGAAAATGGGCAAACTATGATAGACATTATTTTGTACTCATCTCTCCTGAAAAAATAGGATTGTTACAATCTCCAATAGGTGTTAAACATATTCCATGCGTCGGTGATTTGTTATAAACAATTAAACAATTGAAATCACTATTACGAGCAAATGGACAAAGTTGCCGCAATGGGGACATTTCTTCTAAATAACTTATTCTATTCCCTTACATTTAACACCTATAGAATAAAAAACAGCCACCAGGAACCGAGATATAAAATTCCACAAGGAGCCTTCTTTTTTATAAATGAAATACCCATATATATATTTTATCTCATAAATTAATTAATATCTGTAAAGATGTGCTTGAAACTACGCGGGTCTCTGCCATATCTACAGTGCCAGCTATGGTTTCGCCATCTATACACAACTCCTTGAAACTACTCGCGCCTGCTATGTTGTCGCCATCTATACAGCACTCCTTGAAACTACTCGCGCTCTTACTTACCTTCGGTGTAGATATGGCAGAGGCCCAGTAGTTTCACGCACATTTGTATAGATGGCGATACTGAAGCCACTTTAGGTGTAGATAACACAGGGATACGAGTGGTACGTAATTTCAAGCAGTTGTTTATAAATAGCGGTACGATAAACTTTGTAGACATTGGTTATTTATGGCTTCATCTATAAAATTAAGTTAATAATGCTCGCAAATCGTTTCATACTGTCATTTACGTATTAATAAAGTATTAGCAAACACGGTATTACAATCTACATTAAATTTAATATGTGTAGTGACATTGTCAGTTCCACTGTTCATTTTATTCTACACAATCAAGCTCTTTAGCAAAGGTAAATACATTTGTGAATATTTCTTTCTTTAAACAAATTTTTCGGCATGTAATAAATACAAACTAGTAGCGGTATTATTCTTTAGTTTTGTCTCGCAGCAATGCAAGTTGGGTTAGTGTACATATAACCTATCTTTACAATACTATCTTAACTCTTACACTCTCATCTTCTGTTTCGCTCTTCCTTTTCATACCTTCTCTACCTTATGCATCACACTATTTCTTATCTCTTTATCGCACATCTATTATACATCTTTCCATTTCCTCTTAGTTTCATTTCAAATTCCTAAGTCATTTTTACGCTATTAATTGCTGACTCTTTCCTGTTCCCTCTTTACTGCGGTACTGTTCCCGTTTTAATATATTTAAACCTTTTATTATATTTTGCTTCTTATATTTTTCTTCCAAGGCTCTCCGTTAATGCATTTACTTTCATCCTCATCAAATTCACTATTGTCAGACTTGTTGCATTCCTTTTAAAAGAATCTCCTGTTTCTCTTATGCTTCTAGTTTGGCCCTTTCTTCTTTCTGTTTCCACTAAATATCCTTTAACAATCTTTCCCTATCTTTTGTTACATACTTTCTAATATATTTTTTGTGTGCGCAGGTTTCTTGGGCAAAGGATAAGGAGCATTGATCATCAATTCTCTTTGTGCCGAAAAAGAAGGAAGAAGAAAGAATAACTCTTATCATATACTTCAGTTATAGTAAATTGGTTTTATCGGATTGGGAGGTTTATGCAATGAAGGCTGAGGTAAGTGGAATATAAAATATTTGTATTTGATATAACAACGGGTACAACTCGAAACTAAACATATACGTCTTAATTTATTCTACACAAGCCTACTCTGTTCTACGCTGTTCTACACTATGCTGCTTCGCTCCCAAATCCACATTACCCAGTTGCTAAATCTACCTTCTTCTGATCCTCCGTCTACACTGTGCAATTCCACTCGTTCATGCAGGCCATTGCTATTCGTTGCAGACCAGCCGTGTCCCAGGTGAATAGTATTAATCTTTGTTTCGGTCTCGCAACACTGAAAGTTGGGCTTAGCATACATATAACCTATCTTCACAATACTATCTTAACTGTTGCACTCTCATCTCCTGTTCCGCCCTCTCTTTTCATACCTTCTCTACCTTGTGCATCACACTCTTTATTGTCTCGTTATCGCACATCTATTATACATCTTTTCTTTCTTTCTTTTACGCTTCTGGTTTGGTCTTCCCTTCTTTCTTTTTTCTTTAAATATCGCTTAATAATCTTTATCTCTCCTGCTACATATACTTACTAATATATTTTTTGTGTGTGCAGGTCTCGCACCTAACCCAAATCCACATTACCCGGTTGCTAAATCTACCTTCTTCTGATCCTCCGTCTACACTGTGCAATTCCACTCGTTCATGCAGGCCGTTGCTATTCGTCCGCAGACCAGCCGTGTCCCAGGTGAATAGTATTAATCTTTATTTCGGTCTCGCAACACTGAAAGTTGGGCTTAGCGTACATATAACCTATCTTCACAATACTATCTTAACTTTTGCACTCTCATCTCCTGTTCCGCCCCTTCTTTTCATACCTTCTCTACCTTGTGCATCACACTCTTTATTGTCTCGTTATCGCACATCTATTATACATCTTTTCTTTCTTTCTTTCTTTTACGCCTCTGGTTTGGTCTTCCCTTTTTTCTTTCTCCTTTAAATATCGCTTAATAATCTTTATCTCTCCTGCTACATGTACTTACTAATATATATTTGTGTGTGCAGGTCTCGCACCTAACCCAAATCCCCATTACCCGGTTGCTAAATCTACCTTCTTCTGATCCTCCGTCTACACTGTGCAATTCCACTCGTTCATGCAGGCCATTGCTATACGGTTGCAGACCAGCCGGGTCCCAGGTGAATAGTATTAATCTTAATTTCGGTCTCGCAACACTCAGAGTTGGGCTTAGCGTACATATAACCTACCTTCACAATACTATCTTAACTCTTGCACTCTCATCTCCTGTTCCGCCCTTTCTTTTCATACCTTCTCTACCTTGTGCATCACACTCTTTATTGTCTCGTTATCGCACATCTATTATACATCTTTTCTTTCTTTCTTTCTTTTACGCTTTTGGTTTGGTCTTCCCTTCTTTCTTTTTCCTTTAAATATCGCTTAATAATCTTTATCTCTCCTGCTACATGTACTTACTAATATATATTTGTGTGTGCAGGTCTCGCACCTAACCCAAATCCCCATTACCCGGTTGCTAAATCTACCTTCTTCTGATCCTCCGTTTACACTGTGCAATTCCACTCGTCCATGCAGGCCATTGCTATATGGTTGCAGACCAGCCGGGTCCCAGGTGAATAGTATTAATCTTTATTTCGGTCTCGCAACACTCAGAGTTGGGCTTAGCGTACATATAACCTACCTTCATGCTTACTAATATATTTTGTGTGTGTGTAGGTCCCGCATACAAAGAATAAAGAGTACTGGCCGGCACTTCTCATCATGCATAAGCGCGAGAAATGTAAATATTTTAATTCATTAATTAATTAATATCTGTAAAGATGTGCTTGAAACTACGCGGGTCTCTGCCATATCTACAGTACCTGCTATGGTCTCGCCATCTATATAGGACTCCTTGAAACTGCTCGTGCCTCTTACTTACCTTAAGTGTAGATATAGCAGAGGCTCGGGTAGTTTCATTCACTTCTGTATAGATGGCGATACTAATGACCACTTTGCCTATAGGTAAGACAGGGATACGAGTTGTACGTAAAGTCAAGCACTTCTTTGTAAATAGTAGTATGAATCGTTTCGTACTCTCATTTACATATTAATAAAGTGTTAGCAAACACAGTGTTACAATCTATACATTAATATTACTATGTACGGTAACATTGTAAGTTCCACTGTTCATTTTATTCTACAACAATCAAGCTCTTTAGCAAAGCAAAATACACTTAACATTTTTTCACTCTCCTGTTACATGCTTACTAATATATTGTTTGTGTGTGCAGGTTTCGCAGGCAAAGAGTAGTGAGCATTGACCGGCACCTCTCATCGTGCATAAAAGCAAGAAAGAAGAAAGAATAACCCTTGCCATATACTTTAGTTATAGTAAATTGGTTTATAAAAATAGTTTGTAACTATTAGCACATAAGATTAATTTAGAACAATTGTGCAATTATTTGTTATGTCTATTTAGTATACATTTTATTTTATGTTCAGTTTATTTGGTAGATCTTGTTTAAACTTTAACATTACTTTTACTACAAGTTCTACTGAATGGGCTCAATATAAAATGAAAAATATAATAAATAATTTACATATGCACAAGTTATACAATTGGTGTAATTTGAAATAAGCTTCAGTATACAGTATGTAAATTTTAGTATGTGTTTCATCTGTATGATATATTGTAAATTAACTTCAAAGAATAGTTTATAAGTATTAGGTTATTTATGTTTATAGTATTGTTTATGTTACATAAATATTAGTTTAGAATTGATACAAGATTTAGTTGTACGACGTATTGTAAATAGATATAAAAGAATAGTTCATAAGTATTAGCTTGTAATTTGAATTACATCATTTTTCTACCTTATATCTTCATTAATTAATTTAAATAAAGCTTCAATGAAAAGAATTTTACTATTCCTTTTATTTTCACACCACAACAGTCCTTGAAAAGACCTAAGTCCAATTCCTTCAACAAGTTCTACCGTGCAGGATCTTTAAATGCAAAGTTCACAAGCGGAGAACTTGTAAAAATAAACCTCAACATTACTAAACATATTGCAACCAGGTATACATAAAGCGCCTCGCCACAATTCAACCCGGTTGCAAAGAAATGCCTGGCGAAAATGAAATACGGTTGCAAATGACACCTCGCGAAAACGCAACAAAGTTGCAAACAACTCCTCATAAAAATGCAATTCAGTTGCAAACAACGCCTCGCGAAAACGCAACAAAGTTGCAAACAACTCCTCATAAAAATGCAATTCAGTTGCAAACACGCCTCGCGAGAACACACCAAAGTTGCAAACAACGCCTCGCAAAAACGCAACAAAGATGCAAACAACTCCTCATAAAAATGCAATTCAGTGGCAAACAACGCCTCACGAAAACGCAACAAAGATGCAAACAACTCCTCATGAAAATGCAATTCAGTTGCAAACAACTCCTCATAAAAATGCAATTCAGTTGCAAACAACGCCTCACGAAAACGCAACAAAGATGCAAACAACTCCTCATGAAAATGCAATTCAGTTGCAAACAACGCCTCGCGAAAACACAACAAAGTTGCAAACAACGCCTCGCAAAAACGCAACAATGCTGCAAACAACGCTTCGCGAAAACGCAACAAGGTTGCAAACAACTCCTCATGAAAATGCAATTCAGTTGCAAACAACGCCTCGCGAAACACAACAAAGTTGCAAACAACGCCTCGCAAAAACGCAACAATGCTGCAAACAACGCCTCGCGAAAACGCAACAAGGTTGCAAACAACTCCTCATAAAATGCAATTCAGTTGCAAACAACACCTCGCGAAAACGCAACAAAGTTGCAAACAACTCCTCATAAAAATACAATTCAGTTGAAAACAACGCCTCGCGAAAACACAACAAAGTTGCAAGAAACGCCTCGCAAAAACGCAACAATGCTGCAAACATCGCCTCGCGAAAATGCAACAAAGTTGCAAACCACGCCTCGCGAAAACGCAACAAAGTTGCAAAAATTCTCGAGAAAAATTTGCAACAATGTTGTTCCTAAATTTTTGCAACAAAGTTGCAAACAACGCCTCGCGAAAACGCAACAAAGTTGCAAACAACGCCTCGCGAAAACACAACAAAGTTGCAAAAATTCTCGAGAAAATTTGCAACAATGTTGCGCAAAAATTTTTGCAACAAAGTTGCAAATTTTTCTCGAGAATTTTTGCAACTTTGTTGCGTTTTCGCGAGGCGGTGTTTGCAACTTTGTTGCAAAATTTTTGGCGCAACATTGTTGCAAATTTTTCTCGAGATTTTTTGCAACTTTGTTGCGTTTTCGCGAGGCGCTGTTTGCAACTTTGTTGCAAAATTTTTGGCGCAACATTGTTGCAAATTTTTCTCGAGATTTTTTGCAACTTTGTTGCGTTTTCGCGAGGCGTTGTTTGCAACTTTGTTGCGTTTTCGCGAGGCGTTGATTGCAACTTTGTTGCGTTTTCGCGAGGCGTTGTTTGCAACTTTGTTGCGTTTTCTTAGAGGTCCATTTGCAACTTTGTTGCATTTTCTTACAGCTCGATTTGCAACTTTGTTGAATTTTCGCCAGGCGTTGTTTGCAACTTTGTTGCATTTTCTTAGAGCTCGATTTGCAACTTTGTTGAATTTTCTTAAAGCTCGATTTGCAAGAAATGAAGACTTTGATAGTGATGAAAATGATTGAGAACTTTCTGCTGCCAAGTTTAATAACGTATAGGGCAATTTTTACAAGTTTCTCGCTTCAGGACTTTGCATTTAAAGTTCGTCCACGGTACTTCTTGTATAAGGAATTGGACTTAGGTTCTTTCAAGGATTGGTAAGGTATGAAAATAAAAAGGGCAGTGCAATTCTTTTCATTAAACATTTATTTAAACTAATCAATGAAGATACAAGTTACAAAAATGTTGTAATTCAAATTTACAAGCTAATCCTTATTAACTATTCTTTAATATCTATTTACAATACATCGTACAACTAAATGTTGCATCAATTCTAAACTAACGTTTATTAAATATAAAAATTCTATAAACAGAAATAATCTAATACTTATGAACTATTCTTTGAAGTTAATTTACAATATATCTTACAGAAGCTCATAAATTTAAATTACAGCAATTGTGTAATGTGTGCATATGTAAATTATTTATTATATCTTTCATTTTATATTT
This sequence comes from Nomada lathburiana, assembly GCA_963667235.1. Lineage (NCBI taxonomy): Eukaryota > Metazoa > Arthropoda > Insecta > Hymenoptera > Apidae > Nomada > Nomada lathburiana. Next base: position 8,895,718 of record OY763910.1, read on the forward strand.
AGCACATTCAGTAGAACTTGTAGTAACAGCAATATTAAAGTTTATACAAGATCTACTGAATAAAGAGAATATAAAATAAAATATATACTAGGTATACATAACAGTTAATTACACAATTGTTCTAAATTAATCTTATGCGCTAATAGTTACAAATTATTCTTAGAAACCAATTTACTATAACTAAAGTATGTGGCAAGGGTTATTCTTTCTTCTTTCTTCTTTCTTGCTTTATGCCCAATGAGAAATGTCGGTCAAGCTTCTTACTCTTTGCCTGCGAGACCTGCACACAGAAAAAATATATTAGTAAAAGTATATGTAGCAGGAGAGATAAAGATTATTAAGCGATATTTAAAGGAAAAAGAAAGAAGGGAAGGCCAAACCAGAAGCGTAAAAGAAAGAGAGAAAGAAAAGATGTATAATATATGTGCGATAACGAGACAATAAAGAGTATGATGCACAAGGTAGAGAAGGTATGAAAAGAAAGGGCGGAACAGGAGATGAGAGTGCAAGAGTTAAGATAGTATTGTGAAGGTAGGTTATATGTACGCTAAGCCCAACTCTGAGTGTTGCGAGACCGAAATAAAGATTAATACTATTCACCTGGGACCCGGCTGGTCTGCAACCATATAGCAATGGCCTGCATGGACGAGTGGAATTGCACAGTGTAAACGGAGGATCAGAAGAAGGTAGATTTAGCAACCGGGTAATGGGGATTTGGGTTAGGTGCGAGACCTGCACACACAAATATATATTAGTAAGTACATGTAGCAGGAGAGATAAAGATTATTAAGCGATATTTAAAGGAAAAAGAAAGAAGGGAAGACCAAACCAAAAGCGTAAAAGAAAGAAAGAAAGAAAAGATGTATAATAGATGTGCGATAACGAGACAATAAAGAGTGTGATGCACAAGGTAGAGAAGGTATGAAAAGAAAGGGCGGAACAGGAGATGAGAGTGCAAGAGTTAAGATAGTATTGTGAAGGTAGGTTATATGTACGCTAAGCCCAACTCTGAGTGTTGCGAGACCGAAATTAAGATTAATACTATTCACCTGGGACCCGGCTGGTCTGCAACCGTATAGCAATGGCCTGCATGAACGAGTGGAATTGCACAGTGTAGACGGAGGATCAGAAGAAGGTAGATTTAGCAACCGGGTAATGGGGATTTGGGTTAGGTGCGAGACCTGCACACACAAATATATATTAGTAAGTACATGTAGCAGGAGAGATAAAGATTATTAAGCGATATTTAAAGGAGAAAGAAAAAAGGGAAGACCAAACCAGAGGCGTAAAAGAAAGAAAGAAAGAAAAGATGTATAATAGATGTGCGATAACGAGACAATAAAGAGTGTGATGCACAAGGTAGAGAAGGTATGAAAAGAAGGGGCGGAACAGGAGATGAGAGTGCAAAAGTTAAGATAGTATTGTGAAGATAGGTTATATGTACGCTAAGCCCAACTTTCAGTGTTGCGAGACCGAAATAAAGATTAATACTATTCACCTGGGACACGGCTGGTCTGCGGACGAATAGCAACGGCCTGCATGAACGAGTGGAATTGCACAGTGTAGACGGAGGATCAGAAGAAGGTAGATTTAGCAACCGGGTAATGTGGATTTGGGTTAGGTGCGAGACCTGCACACACAAAAAATATATTAGTAAGTATATGTAGCAGGAGAGATAAAGATTATTAAGCGATATTTAAAGAAAAAAGAAAGAAGGGAAGACCAAACCAGAAGCGTAAAAGAAAGAAAGAAAAGATGTATAATAGATGTGCGATAACGAGACAATAAAGAGTGTGATGCACAAGGTAGAGAAGGTATGAAAAGAGAGGGCGGAACAGGAGATGAGAGTGCAACAGTTAAGATAGTATTGTGAAGATAGGTTATATGTATGCTAAGCCCAACTTTCAGTGTTGCGAGACCGAAACAAAGATTAATACTATTCACCTGGGACACGGCTGGTCTGCAACGAATAGCAATGGCCTGCATGAACGAGTGGAATTGCACAGTGTAGACGGAGGATCAGAAGAAGGTAGATTTAGCAACTGGGTAATGTGGATTTGGGAGCGAAGCAGCATAGTGTAGAACAGCGTAGAACAGAGTAGGCTTGTGTAGAATAAATTAAGACGTATATGTTTAGTTTCGAGTTGTACCCGTTGTTATATCAAATACAAATATTTTATATTCCACTTACCTCAGCCTTCATTGCATAAACCTCCCAATCCGATAAAACCAATTTACTATAACTGAAGTATATGATAAGAGTTATTCTTTCTTCTTCCTTCTTTTTCGGCACAAAGAGAATTGATGGTCAATGCTCCTTATCCTTTGCCCAAGAAACCTGCGCACACAAAAAATATATTAGAAAGTATGTAACAAAAGATAGGGAAAGATTGTTAAAGGATATTTAGTGGAAACAGAAAGAAGAAAGGGCCAAACTAGAAGCATAAGAGAAACAGGAGATTCTTTTAAAAGGAATGCAACAAGTCTGACAATAGTGAATTTGATGAGGATGAAAGTAAATGCATTAACGGAGAGCCTTGGAAGAAAAATATAAGAAGCAAAATATAATAAAAGGTTTAAATATATTAAAACGGGAACAGTACCGCAGTAAAGAGGGAGCAGGAAAGAGTCAGCAATTAATAGCGTAAAAATGACTTAGGAATTTGAAATGAAACTAAGAGGAAATGGAAAGATGTATAATAGATGTGCGATAAAGAGATAAGAAATAGTGTGATGCATAAGGTAGAGAAGGTATGAAAAGGAAGAGCGAAACAGAAGATGAGAGTGTAAGAGTTAAGATAGTATTGTAAAGATAGGTTATATGTACACTAACCCAACTTGCATTGCTGCGAGACAAAACTAAAGAATAATACCGCTACTAGTTTGTATTTATTACATGCCGAAAAATTTGTTTAAAGAAAGAAATATTCACAAATGTATTTACCTTTGCTAAAGAGCTTGATTGTGTAGAATAAAATGAACAGTGGAACTGACAATGTCACTACACATATTAAATTTAATGTAGATTGTAATACCGTGTTTGCTAACACTTTATTAATACGTAAATGACAGTATGAAACGATTTGCGAGCATTATTAACTTAATTTTATAGATGAAGCCATAAATAACCAATGTCTACAAAGTTTATCGTACCGCTATTTATAAACAACTGCTTGAAATTACGTACCACTCGTATCCCTATGTTATCTACACCTAAAGTGGCTTCAGTATCGCCATCTATACAAATGTGCGTGAAACTACTGGGCCTCTGCCATATCTACACAGAAGGTAAGTAAGAGCGCGAGTAGTTTCAAGGAGTGGTGTATAGATGGCGACAACATAGCAGGCGCGAGTAGTTTCAAGGAGTTGTGTATAGATGGCGAACCCATAGCTGGCGCTGTAGATATGGCAGAGACCCGCGTATTTTCAAGCATATCTTTACAGATATTAATTAATTTATGAATTAAAAAATATATATTGGTAATTCATTTATAAAAAAGAAGGCTTCTTGGGGAATAAGGAAATTTAATTGTCAAGGCGAAACATAAATTATCTTACTGTAGAATTATATCTAAAGCGTAACAAAACAGAAGAATATACATAAGAAGTAGGCCAATAAATAATACAGATATTTACAACTACAAATACATAAAAAAATAGAAATGAGAAATCAAAAGTAACTGCAATATGATCTTAAGATTCTGTCCAATGAAATAGCTATAGTGAGCAATAATGCCCACTTAATGTTCGCTGGTTCGGGGCTGCTTACCGAATGGTATCCGGGGATGTGATTTTCCAGGAAATGTTTTTCTATTGCTGATAACAATTTGAGATAACTGCGAAGCTCGCTCCATCCGCGTAGCATTGGAGCAGGTCCAAGAATTGGTGGGGATGACTCCGCGAACATTAATTGGGGAAAAGAACGAACATTAAGCGGGCACTACTGTACTTTGTATCCTAAGTACAATACGCAGTCTATTCGCTCGAATTATTTTCCATATAATTATCAAACGTATCTTATCTGTTCTGTGAGATGGTGTAAAGAATCGTTTAATAATTATACAGTAAATAATTGATTGCCCAGGTCTCACCACGTGGAGGTTACTGCGCATGGAGACCCACCCTAGCCACGGCCCTTCCACCCTCCAATTACGCAAAAACTAATTCTACTATCATTTGTAAGGAAGAAAAATCTCCTATTATTGTCAACTTGTAGAACGTTCATTAATTGATCGTAGTACAAATACGACAACAACAGGAGTACTTCGAAGAATCGCGACCGCGAGCTAAATTGAATATCAGAAGGAAACCTGAAAGAAAATCTGCAAGAGGATTCAATTTCCCGAAATAAAACTTAAAAAAAAATATATCCCACGATCTTAAGAACTAGACAACGAAATATTATTGCAGTGGTGAACACTGCTGTCTTAAAAACTAAGACACAGCTTAAAAATAAATCCTCCCTTCTTAAATACTAGATTAGATTCAAATGCACCCTGCCTGACTAAAGATCTAACTTAAAACTAGTATGACCCTACCTAGTATAACATCTAAGAGTTCAATTATAAGAACAATTTCAATAATATCCCACCTACATAGGACTGTAATAGAAACTTTACCATACTCATGTAGGTATAAGTATGTATATACTTAATTCCTCTTCAATTAGTCCATATTAATATCGTGGTTCATGGTTTCCTAGAACAGACTGAAACACCTGCCAACCAGTTTTGGTTGTATAAACCCTACCTAATTAAAAGTCTAATAATAATGTCAATTCGTGTAAAACCAGCCGGTTTAAAGATCCAGGATTGTGATTTCAATTGAACCCTACCTACATAAGGAGCTAAAAGTATTGTTCGATTTATAATTGGGCCTGCCTAATTAATTATCTAACACCTGTAATTAGTTAAAAGGGCAGGGGAGGGGCAGGGGCTGGGCGGGGTGGGGGAGGATGTGGTTACATTATACGTATTTTCATGAATCCTCTTCTTTAGTTCATTCTTTTCAATGCTTCTGAAACAAACACAAACTCGAAATAATTAGTAAAGCATTATAAAAATGAATTCTTAAACTCTCCGAAATTGGATCGACGAGCCTGGCTCTTTGATTTGATAGTTTCCAATGGTGACTTTGATAATATTTCTGGGTTTGTACTGTATACATTCCACTTTTGAATCTCTGGCGTACTTGCATTTGTTTAATATATATGATAATTGGATTCATCTGTAACAATCTCATACATTGGATTAGTAACATCCCCAAACCCCTCCATGTTATATTGAAATGAAGCTGCTTTTACTTCGTAATAACCGATTTTTATCGAAGATAATAAATCCCAATTGATATGAAAAGGGTAGCTACATTTTAATAACAATTGGTAATTGGATTTCGGCCAAGTTGATATATTCTTTTCTACTTTCTAGATCAAACTGAATGGTAGTATCAATTTCATTAAAAACCCCGAATTGAAGTAGTCACATTTCGCTACAATTGATTCTATTTTGCTTCTACAAAGAAGCGACAAACGATTATTCGGAAGCAAAATGTCAAACTTCCACTATCACCATGCCGAGGTCCAAGTACAACCAAGAACATTTTTCGTGTAAGGATTTTTGTTTAAACATTTACGAATATCGCGAGTGAATTTCAATTTGTACGAAGCAAGCTCGAAAAGTTATAACAATTGGCTCTACTTAAAGAAAAGGGTGAAAATAAATGTTGCAACGATTAAGGGAAAATATTTTGAAATTAAACTCCAATAATGAACAGTCACTAGTATTGACTCTAATTGAAATCTTCTATCTCGAATTATTTCTTTTTTTCTTTTTTTTCGTTTCTTTTCTTTCTTCTCTTTTTTTCTTTTCTTTTCTTTCTTTTCTTTTTTTCTTTTCTCTTATTTTCTTTTATTTTTTTTCCATTTTTTTCATTTCGTTCACACAGGAACTTACTATTATGTATGCAAATTTTTAGCAGTATTTCCATCAACAGACATTCCAGGTGGTATAATTATTAAGAAAAAAAAATAAAAAGAAAGACAAATATAAAACACTGAAAAGAAAAATTACACCATATACAACAAGAATTGCCAAAGAGTTGGTCAGCCATGATCTTTGGCTGACGATGATGTGCCACCCTCCAGGGTGACTCAGGAACAGGCTTCCAATTGGAAGCAATTAGGGACTGGTATTCGCAACTCTAATTAAGAACGCGATCATTAATCAACGCAACGCTAACTGGAACTCGCGATGCAATCATTTCGCAACACTATTTATTAAGACCGATAGAAAGCAAACATTAAATTATTTGTAATATCAAAAAACAAGCTAATTGACGATCCCCTAAAAAGTTAGCTGAAGGCTCAAGACGCGAAAATAATTTCCGCAACACTAGAAACTTTGTCGCGCGTAAAATATATTATAAAATGCTACAATTCAACTAACAATAAGAACGGCAAAATTGCAAGAACAATCGCGACATCGTTGCGCAACGCTAAATCAATCGCGATTTTCATTTGCTCGCAACTCTAATTAAAAACGGCATGGCATTTAACGCAACTCTAATGCAACGCGATATTTTTGGGAGGGCTGTATCGTTGCGCCGGAATGTGCGTCGGCCAAGTACAAATAAAAATTCTACAAATGGAAATGCAAGCACAGTGACAAAGTAGTAACATAGAATGATTCCCCATTCTTAAAAAGAATGGAGAACCATTAGTAGTTGCCCTCTTGAGTGACAGTTTGTCGGGCCTCTTCGGCATATAGCCTCTTCGTTTCTTCGCATGTAATGCCACCTGAAACTTAATCTAGGCTCGAGGCTCTAATCGGAAACCAAGGAAAAACTTATAAATGTGAAATAAAGAGCTTAAATCGCGGAGCTAAATGGAACACACGTGGTCGAATCACGATCAAATAAAATCGTAAAAATTGTGATTACAGAAAATCGCAATGATTACGATTAAAATTGTAATCGTTCTTCGTTCACACGTGCAGCCTCGAGCATAATGTAACACGTTTCGTTTCGAGGCCTAAATCGCGACCACGACCGCGAAGGATTCGAAAAATCGATAGGCAAAGCCAGAGGCGAACGCATTTTCGTTCGCGCCACAGCTTCACCGTCGACTTTTCAAATCAGATTTCCTGAAACAGGTTGAACACGTGAAATATTGCCTACCCGATCAGAGACTGTGTCAACCTGCCCGGCCCTACCTACTTATGTCTATCAATCACACCAGAAGGTATACTACCTATCCTACCTAGACCTATATTTAAAAAATGGCAAACAGGCACACCAACACATGACACTCCACGGTTCTCAGTCAAACACTTGGGCGCAAAAACCTACACTAGAGAGGCGTCCCGGGACGCCCCCGACACCCAAGTGCTGTCACACAACTTGCACACTCTAAGGTACGTACCATTTTTCTGAAATCGACTGACAGTGGCTGGGATCTTTGCGTTCGCGTGGAGAAAACCACGCCGCGGTTGATATTTAATAGAATAATTAAATAGCACCGATACAAGAGGTACTTGATAGCAATTGATAAGTATATTCGATTCTCTTTGGCATTTGGCCTCGGTCATCTTAAATGACAAAAACTTCGCGCCTCAGTATGGTAGGGATTATTAATGCAATTAATAGTAAAAATGATGTCTCTGTTTTAAATTAACGGACATCTTATCTTGGTCATAATAGCTACATTTTAGCACGGAACGACGCAAATCCACAGCCTAACCACACACACAATGTGGATATTACGTCGTGCACGATACACCAAACGCACTGTCAGTCGCCAACAATAAATCATTTCATGGCTTATAAACTAAATAAATATCATCGTGCTCTACCACCGTTTTCCCACCCAAGTAGCACCGGGGCACGTGAGTGGGATCCGGGCAGTGAACACGGAAGGGGTTAAACCTGGAAATCCTCGTCTAAAAAGATGATAAAGACATACTGATTTTCTAACGGGCTAAATATATGTATATATACCAGATCAATATATGATTTTATTTTATTGAACAGAAAATTAAATGACTCTACTTTATTAGAAAAATTATGCAATGACTCTACTTTATTAGAAATATTATTCAATGACTCTACTTTATTAGAAAAATTATGCAATGACTCTACTTTATTAGAAAAATTATTCAATGACTCTACTTTAATATACTTTGAATTAAAATGAAACATCCTCGGGTGTTCCCGTCATCAAAGCATTGGTTCTAAAACGCAAGGTTGGTTTTAAAGTAGATTGCTTTGATTTCGAGATCTACCCGTTCGCGTATTGTCTTCTTGTACATTCAGGTTTAATTAATATCTTGTACGGAAGAAGTGAATTTATTGATAACTTTATACGCTAAAGACTAATATGGATATCGAATAATAAAATTATTCGATAGTTCCAACAAATCGACAAGGTATATAAGTACCTTTACTTTATATTCAATCAAAGTAGAAAAAAGAAGAAATACTACGTTCTTACTAACAGCTATCATTATGCATTTTATTATTACTATGCACTAATTGCAATTGACAAATAAACGAAGTCGAAGGGTATTCGACTTCTCCACTACAAACTAATGCACGTATGATACTGGACGTTACTTTATATTCATTTAATCATTAATAACTATTTAAATATTCGTTTCATACGTATTCAATTAAATACTCTATTATAAAAAGATGCATAGTGATATATTTTATAATAAATTTCTCTCTTAAAATTCTCAAACTAATTTGAAACGCGTTGTACAAGAAGACCTATCCTCATATAATATAAAACAGTATACAAGTTACTACTCATGAGTATATTTTCATATACCCATGGTCACAGTGCTTGCAAGAAAAATCTACGTAATTACAACCAGTCACTCGTGTCGGTTCGGACCTTTCGTCCTGCGACATGATTGAGTGACCAGAGGAACTTTAAAGCATGCCACTCACCGGTTGCAGACTCACCAGGGGCGCGGTCAAGCTCGTCGCCGTCGAAGCCATGGAAGCTGCTGAAACATTCAAGAAGGGCAGACAACATTAAAATCTTTGTATTTTCAATACTATTCGAATGTGTTAATTATCAAAGATTATTGCAATACAAGATTAAAGAAATAAAGAGATACTTACTCGTCAGGTTGGTGGATGAAAGCCCGAACTCGCCGAACAGGACACTGACCCTAATGGAACACTTATGACCGACAAAGTGATTCTAATCTCGCGAGAGTATTATTTCGGAGCAAACACTGAATCTACTTTCGCGTGTCTTTACAGTTATTTACGTTTAATTATTATTAGGAGCGGTTGCGCTCAAAAAATAATAAAAAGAACTTTGACGGAACAAGCACTGACTCTACCGACCGCATTGCGCGCGGCCAACAATATCGTTCTGATGATACCATCGAGCCCAAGGCACCTTCTGAAACATTCAAAAAGAGCAGACAACATTGAAATCCTTGCATGTTCAGTACTTTTCGAACAGGAAAATTATCAAAGACCATTGCAAAATAAGATTAAAGAAATACAGAGATACTTACTCTTCGAGTTGATGGATGAAAGCCCGAACTCGCCGAACTGCATAGGTGCTGACTCTAATACCGGAATACGTATTCAGAAAAAAGAATAAAAAAATAAAAGACTACTACCGCGCGCGTTTAATAATTGTGATCGACGAACAAAGTGACTCTAATTTCGCGAGAGCAATATTTCGAAGCAAACACTGACTCTACTTTCGCGTATCTTTACTATTATTTATATTTAATTGTAATTATCAAGAGCGGTTGCGCTCTAAAAACAATGAAAAGAACTTTGACGAAACAAGCACTGACTCTACCGACCGCATTGCGCGCGGTCATCAAAATTTTCTGAAAGAAAATCTGTACATGTTAGTAAATGGGGTGAGGAGGTAGAAATTTAAACAATATATATTTGATTTTATTTGTCTCTTTATTATTTCTTCATCCTGTCGAACGTCTGTTGAGGAAATACTGCTCTTTTTTTTAATTAAGTACTACCGTATTAATATTCAGATTTAATTACTATCAATTGTCTATACAAGATATATTATTGTATATTAATATCGATTTATCAAAAGCGTACTGTGACTGTTCTTTGTCAGAGTTTTAAAGGTGATCATGATGCTAGTAAGTAAACAATATCGCGAACATTTATAAGTTCTCGTAGCTGCTTGTAGAAATCAAGACTCGAAACTATTGATCATGCTGTATGGGCATGGCAACAAGTACGTAGTTACGTGGGCAATCCTGCGTCGAAAATACAATTTGACCGTACTTGTGACTTGGTCACAGAGATAATAAAAGTGTCTACGAGAACACTAGTGAAGTTATAATAGTAATCGCGACCGAAATGCAGCGAAACATGAACGTATTTCAATTTTTCGTTTAGAATTAATGAAATTTACTGACTCTAGTTTCAATCGTGAATGGTATATTGTAGGTTCCATTTGAAATGTTTTCATTATTTAATGAACATGGATATACGAATATAGACAAGTAAATATTGAAATCTATTTACAATAACGAAAGTGCTCAATAACTTTCAACCGAAATCCAATCGCCAGATAACAGGAGAAATACATAAATCGTTGTGATAACAATTTAAATGTTACCAGTCCTTCATCATAGGTCATCAGACTGATTGTTATGCGTCGTAGTAATTGTATCTCAATACTCTATTCCTGCAGCCTCAATATATTATCCTCTACCAACCAATCATCCATTGGACCTGCAACAAAAAGAAAAGCAACGTGATAAACCTGTGTTAAAATCAGAATCGAAATCGGTATGTAAGTGTCATTGCAAACAAAATGAACGCAACCTTAACACCGCATCGAATCCGAATAATCGCGTAATAAAATATAATAAAGATTCGAAGAACCGTTCAAACTAATAAATTAATTAACCCGATACTTTAATAAACGACTAGTTATCGCGTATCAAAGAATCGATGGTCACGGATGACCGGTCAAGCATCCAGCAAAAGAGACTCGATAAAGACTTTAAAGTACATCCGCAATAGTCAAACGATTGTTAAATAAACGCGTATTAATTAATAGAAGCTAACAGTCAAGCGTATGCAGTGGTAAAGTAGACCCTGAGATGTTATTGTATTGTAGGGTTATGTATGTTGCTAACCTTCGACAGCAGAGACACCCCGACCGCTACGACGCTTGAACTCGTACTGACACCGCGCGCGCCGCGCGCCCTGCACCGGGCATCCCCACCCCGCGGCGCGCCGGCGCGTCGGTAGCGCTCGGTGGTATTCGCAATTTTCGAACTCTTGGAAGGGCTCCGGCAGCGGTCGCGCCCACTCCTATATTAAGGTCGTACGTACTGAACTTTTGCGGCTTCTGACCAATTTTTAGGTGAACCTACGATCCTAGGGTTGTCCCTACTGGACTTCTCCGTTTCCTGACTAACTTTTAGCCTAACCTACGACTTTAGGGTCATACCTATTCGTCTTCTGCGGGTTCTGACCAACTTTTAGCCGGACCTACGACTCTAGGGTTGTGCGCACCATACTCCTGCGGGTTCTGACCATGCTTTAGCCCGACCTACGATCCTAGGGTTGTACCTACTGGACTTTTACAGCTTGTGACCTACTTTTAGTTGAACCAATAGGTAATTCAGTAAATACTAGGTCATCAACTGACCACTGTTCGATTGCACCTTCAAATCCAACTTTTTGGATTATATCGTTAATTTAAACAATTGCGTTTTTCTCAGCTTGCAATGGGTATTTCTTATCTGGCAGTCCAATATGTTTCCTTGAAGGATGTATTTAGTTAACTTTCAATGGTATTAAAAAGGAGTTAAAGACGTAGATAAAAATATTTGGAAGGACCATATATTTAGTATTGTGCACAAAATGCAATAATTTTAGTATGTAAAAAATGTTAAGCTTCAAGTCGCATCGTGTTTTACATCCACCAAGCTTATGATTGCAGATATCCCCTGAAAACATACATAAATTTATTGATAAAATGTTGAATATAAACTTACAAGGCAATCTAAATATGAAATAATAAAATATTTCCTTTTTACATTTTTGGGTAATTGCTTTTAATATGAAAGTGTCCCTCTGTGAGGCACTGATATACAGTCGAACCTCTGTAACCCAAAAACCTCTATATTGTCAGAATTTTGTTATTAACAGAAAAAATCTTACGGTAATTTCATCCTCATAAAAATCCAACATGTAATAAATGATACAATGATGCTAATAAATCCAACACATATCAAGAGAATCCTATTGAGCTTAGGCGTAGATGGACTATGCGTTTGATCTAGTACTATGAAGCCAATTCCACCTAGGGTAAAAAGGAAGCTAGACGCCAATCCTTCCATGATATATTGTCCATTGACACGATATGGCATAAACGCCACCTGTAACGAATAATAATATAATCAATATAAATAAAACAAGCGCACATGTAAAATTATTTCAATTTGATTTACTCACCGGTCTTGTGTGACCGTGTTCATCTGTTGTCGAGCCTACGCTAGGTGGTTCCACAATTACGTCATATATTATACCTTTAAAAAATCGATTATCGAAATATAAACAATATTTACCTTCATTTCTTTGAGAAAATTAAAGAAAATAAATGGAATGATATTCTATACAATCCTAACCTCCAGTTACTAGAAAATATGACAAAAGTATAAACGAGAAAACTACCATAGCACTAGGTTTCGCAAACCATGATGGTCTTTTTAATTTTAAATTAGGTACTTCTAATGCTAAGTACGGTAAACGGTATATATATTCCATGTTGAGAAAGTAATCGAACTATCATACGCGGTACAACACACTATGTTCGTCCGTAAAAATATTCAAGTTCCACGTTTACTATGACAGTTAGTAGTGTGATAACATGGCAGATATGTATGCATATGTAGAGCCGAATAGGCGGAATACCGTCTGCGAGTTTGATTGGTGCCGACACTTTTTGGCAAAAGTAATAAGTTTAGTTCGAAAGTAATAGATATAATACGATATTTGTTCTCGTCGTTGGAGCAGATACAAATTTGCTGCAAAAATGAATTAAAATAAATGTTTCTTTAATATGCGAAAAAGTAGAAATGTTAATACACAATTTTATATTTGTTTCTACGAAACTTCTGGGCAGTAAGAAGTTGATCAGAACAATATCTATCCCCAACAACCGTTTTTGGCGTTCAGTGCTCTTAGCCAGTGCCATTAAACATGTGTGCTGCGTAGTGTGTGAGATTTGACAATGAATGAAGATCTGGCCTGCGTAGCGTCGTGTGTTTCCATGGCAACGGGGCCACGATTAGGAGAACTCAAAACCGGTCGTAAGCCGTCTTTGGATAGCCTGGTTTAAACTTTAAAGGGTTCCTAAAGTACACATTGTCCCCGGTTTGAATATTTGCTCAATTTCAATTTCAATTTGAAATATCCCTGAAGGATTTTATGTACTTTCTTCGGCGTAAAAATAATTAGTTATATTCAAAAACAGCAATATGAGTAGTTTTAGTGATTTAAGTGGGGGATCGGGTACGTAATTCTTTAATTAATTCTTACAGTTACAGGTGTTTGACACTTTGACAAAATGTAAATATAGTGTAACAATATATTGTAATTAATTTCATTTACTTTCAGATATACACAGTATTTCACGAATTTCACGTTCAAATTGTAGTCGAATAATCGGCAGAATAGATTCGTTACAAAATTTATTCGAACATCAAAGCAGCTTATCTTCTAACGCAAATAGAAGTACTGTAAACCAATGCACTAACCACCTTGAAAAAACTGTGAAATGTATCACTTCGTGCGAAGAAAGCATAGGGGAACTCATAAAAAGTAAACTAATACTAGAATGTATAACAGAAGCATCGACAAATGCGAAAGGAACATTATCCAAAGCAGCTGTTGCTAAATTAAAAGGACTACTTTCGATTCATGAGCTTAAGAAGTACTTGTACTTGCCATCTGCAGGAAAGAATACACTAGAGGATTTAAGTGTTTTGGGAATTACAGATTTACCAAAATATGACTTTACTTACGAAGAGATGTTAAATATTAAGTGTTATGTAGAGGCATTACTGCGGGAGACAATACATGGATTTATATTAAGGTTTTTGTGATGTTTAATAGTTATAATATGCAATTAAATACAAGTGCCAATCAGTTAATTCTTTGCACTTGAGAGATGACTCTCAATTACCACTTGTTAAACATGAAATTCAAATGGCAAATGAGAGACAACAATAGCATTTGTACTGACAGATCTGTCCCTCTTATATTTTAGATGTTTTGGTTTATGTACAATTGGTAGCGCACCGTTATCCTTAATACTATTTTAATTTATCCCAAGGCACTGCTTCCATAAACCAGAAAAGAAGATATTCAGGCATAAAGATTTAATAATATTTCAGATACGAACAACTAGGTGGAAGTATGAAGGAAGTTCTAAAATCAACCGATTCTGTTATGCGGAAAAAGTTACTTGAACCTTACGAATTGAAAGCACTTCAGTGGAAAGATAAATTTGAGGAGCTGTGCAGCCAATACGAAACGGATATAGTTAAGTGCAATACACTGATGAATGAATGGCAAAGACTAAAATACAAGGATACCAGTCAGATTTATTTAAAAAAAGCAGAACATACATTATTGCAGGCACAAGTCGCAGAAGTGCAAGCAAAGATAACAAAGTTATCGTGTATTATAAAAATGTACAAGGAAACTCCGATAACAATTGATGCATACAGAACATTGAATACAATTGTAGATGAAAAGTTATTTATGATAACGAGTGAAATCAAAGAGAAGGAAGACTTGAGGAAACAGTATGAAAATTTACAAAACACAGAATACGACGATGTCTTAGAAAAGTATATAAACTTGTGTAAAGCAATTAAGAAAAAGAAACAAATATTGGAAAAACTTTGAGATAGTTTTAAGTTCAGAAATGAATCAATTTGTACAGAAATCTATGTATACATTGTACTAGAATAAATATTTGCATTGTTTTTTATATGTAGTGTTAAGACTCTTGTGTACATCTATGCTATGGCAGCAGCCAAATGATAAAAGATTAGGCAAATAATAGGAAAGATTACAGGATCATAATATACCACTTTTTGCTGAATTATTACAATTTATTCCAGAACATCCTGTCACTATCCAAACTGTAAAATGTAGTTAGTTTATTTTCACTAACAGGACGATATTCAATTTTCCAAACATTTTTGTGTAACCCACCAATCTTAGATTTATCGCATATGAAAATTTTAATTTTGTTTCACAACAGTAAATTATATTGTTATGTAGACCAGTGAAAATCTATGTGACTTTTCCATCTATTCTATATGCACGTACATATATCCTATGGCTGAACTAAAAATGAATGACAAGCTCAGCTATTCTAACCTAATAGAAATCAAGTGAAGTAATCCCTTTGACTACTTTGGATTATTAATATCTCATGGAATTAATAAATGTTCAAAAATATTTTATTCGCAATATATTATCAACATAGTTTTAATATATGCATACACACTGTGATTAACACAAAAACATAGTTACGTTAGTTTACAAACAATAGGAACCCTGTTCGAAGTAACTGCGTTTAATTTGAGACTGTCATAACCAGCAAGCGACAGGCATGCAAGAAAATAGTCACGTATCGCCGCGAGTTTTTACTGCAATACAAAACGTAGATATACCGGTATTAGCAATATGCTCCCATAAAGAAATTCGATCAATTTTACCATGTTTAGTTCGAATGAGTCTTATATCTCCGTTAGACGTAACGAAAGAATGTGTGGAACAAAGGAAACAAGTGTTGACAATTTTGTCTGGTATTGAGTCAGTAAACTCCATAATTGCACTGCTTTCGATTGATTTTCACGCATTGGAAACTGATGTTCGGAAAGAACAACAATTGAGGTTAGTCTGACTGTTGATATCTATATTTCACTAGTTTCGCTTAACATAAATCAGATAATTGTAGCTTGCAAAGAAATACAACTTCTTTTTTTGTAGGCAAAAGTTGGGGAGTTTGCAAAGAGATAGCGTACTTGCTCAGTCTCTACAAAGTGGTCTTGCCTTAGAATTTGAACGTAGTGAATCTACTAGAAGAATACGACTAGTCCTGAGTGAATTATTATACATAGCGTCCCAAGTTCAGGAGCAGCAAAAAAATCAGGAGTTTCAGATCAAGCAGTCTGATTTATTTGACAATGCAGTGTACATGGAAGAAATTAGTTACGTGATTTGCGTTGCGTTATCGGAATTGCCAACAGTATTATCAATTTTGGATATTGCAGAAACGTTGTTGCATGTTAAACATGGTCCAGATATAATCTGTTGGATAGTCGCAAATATTCCAGATAGTTTTTCCGAAGTTTGCGCACATTTAATTTCTAATGGAGAAAGACAAGAGGAATCTGCATTAGGGAGGATTAGAACCATGGCTCTGACGATGCTGTGTCAAATGAATCCAAGCCAGGCATTGGCGGTAAGAGCCAAATGTGTAGAGCTTTGTAGAATGCCTGCATTAGCAATTACCTTGAGCCTGGAGCTTGAAAATATTAATAATACTGCAGCAGAAAGCGATATAGTGGCCTTTGTGTCTGGATTATTGCTTGGTAGCGATCAACAAGTAAGAACTTGGATCGCAATGTTCATTAGAAATGGGCAGAAACGAAAATGGGAATCTCATACAGCGTTACAATCTTTAAGGGAAGAACTTTTGAAACGACTACAAGCGATCACTTCGCAAAATGCAGGACAATTAGCAGAGAGCCAGGTTGTCCAAGCTAGTGCCCTGTTACGCCTTTATTGTGCATTAAGAGGCATTGGGGGTATTAAATTTCAAGATGATGAAGTTGCAATGATGGTACAACTGTTGACATCTCACCCTCCTCCATCGCCAGCTGGTGTGAGATTTGTTTCTCTAGGTCTTTGTATGCTTATTGCGTGTTCTTCGTTAATAGGGCATCATAATCTTGAAAAACGAAGTATAGAGTGGGTACAGTGGCTTGTTCGCGAAGAAGCTTATTTTGAGAGTGCCAGTGGAGTAACTGCCAGTTTTGGAGAAATGTTACTTTTAATGGCGATACATTTCCATAGCAATCAACTATCAGCTATTTGCGAACTCGTATGTGCAACTCTAGGTATGAAAATACCAATTAGACCAAACAATTTGACTAGAATGAAACAAATTTTTATGCAAGAGATATTCACCGAACAGGTTGTTACTTCTCATGCTGTAAAAGTACCTGTTACGGCCAATTTGAATGCAAATATACCAGGATTTTTGCCTGTGCATTGTATCCATCAGTTATTAAAATCGAGGGCTTTCGCTAAACATCGAGTACCGATAAAAAATTGGATTTATAAGCAAATTTGTAACAGCGTGCCTCCGTTACATCCTGTTCTCCCAGCATTAGTCGAAGTATATGTTAATTCAATTTTAGTAACGAATAACAAAACATCAGAGCACACAAACAAACCAATCACCGAAGATGAAATTAGAAGAGTATTTCAAAATAGTGTTTTCGGTGCAAATTTTGATTTTAAGAAGAATACTATTAGCGTTCCCCAAAGCGAAACAGATAGTACAGACATTGATATTCCAAAACCTTCGCTCACGTCTCAATTATTATTACTATATTACTTATTGTTATATGAGGACGTCAGATTATCCAATATGCATACTTTTATATCGCAAGATAGAAAAGTTAAATCGTATTGTACTGAATTTTTATCAGAGCTGCCAATTAAGTACTTACTTCAGCTGGTTCAAAGAGATCAAATGAATTACGCTGGCTTATTTTCTCCTCTTCTCAGACTATTGGCAACGCATTTCCCTCATCTCTCGTTAGTAGATGATTGGCTTGATAACGAGGTGATTAATATAGACTCTACAGTCACAAACTATGAAGATGTAAAAATTACTGATATCATAATTATCGAAACATTTTCACATATTCAAACTTGTCCTTCAAGAACTGGAAGACTTCTAAGGCAGTTAATGTCAATGAAACCAACTGACATTTGGCCGCATGCTGAAGTTATTATCCATTATTTCAAAGCAACCTTAAGTTCTCGAGTTCCCAGATATATTCAAGGTAAAACTTTATTTCTTTATAACAGACTCATGCCAAAATCAGAATTGAACTTTAACATAATATTAAATTGCTAAATGTCACTATGAATATTATTAATTCGATTTTTCAGAATTATACAAACAAGTATGGCTTAGGCTGAATACAGTTTTACCAAGATGTTTATGGGTTTTGTCCATAAATGCTTTGTTGATAGAAAATTCTCTTGTCAAAAATGTTTTCTTGACGCAAGAAAATATTGTGCTAGATCCGTTACAAGTATTGAGATGCGATACGAGAGTTTTTAGATGTGCTCCAATTTTGTCTGTTATTTTAAGGTAAAAAGAACGAAATATGTAGTTTTTCAACATTCATCTATTTTTCATTGACTATAAATTTGTGATAACTATTTTTAGGATTCTGCAAGCCGCATTAGCAGCTTCTAGATCACAGTTATCTAGACATATACAAGACAAACCGCTAACAGAAAAAGTTGGTCAATTATCAAGCGAAACTGAAAGAGAAGATTTAAGAACAGCGTTAGTGGCAGGTCAAGAAAGTGCAGCTGTTCAAATATTATTAGAAGCATGTTTAGAAACAGAAGAAGATAGAGAAACACCTGGTCAGATGTGGTCGTTAAGAGAAATACAAAGTATTGTCTGTTCTTATTTACATCAAGTATTCATAGCAGATCCATTGTTGGCCAAATTAGTCCACTTTCAAGTACGTTCATCTACTTTATATAGTCGTATAACTTTTAATAGAAAGTATTAATAGCTATATACAGGGTGGTTTATTACAATCGCATAGATAATTGTGTATAAAAATAGTAATAATTTACTTTTCTTTTTATTCACAGGGTTATCCGAGAGAATTGTTACCTATTACGGTTACTGGCATTCCATCCATGCACATTTGTCTCGATTGGATTCCTGAACTATTATCGCAGCCGGAATCAGAGAAACAAGTATTTGCTGTGGATTTAGCATCGCATCTTGCAATACAATATGCTTTACCGAAGGCGTTAAGTGTTTCCCGTTTAGTCATAAATACTCTGATCACACTTTTAGGTGTATTGTCAGCTAAAGATCGAGTAATCTTATTTTTGCCTGTACTGCCAGCATTAACACGTATATGTTTAGCTTTTCCACCGTTGGCTGAGGATACTACGGGTTTATTGTTACAACTTGGTAGGGTAAATTCTGCGCAAGCGGCTCTAGGAGATAAATCTGCAGATATTCTATGTCAAGAAGTTAATGAGACCTTTTGTATGTTATTACAAAAAGCAATATTACAGTCACAAGTATACTAAGACATTATCTTTCTTTTCTTTATATGTATTAACACGTTCTGTGTTAATTTAAGAACCAGTAGAAATTATAAAAAGGGAAATATCACTTATGATAAATGCGTAATGTATTTACTTGCACATTGAGAGGTTTACTTTTGTCCAACTGAACACTGGTGACGGAACACGGAACATGTTAATAGTGAATTCAATACAATTCTATTACAATAGAACCACAATTACGCAAACTTTTTATTGTACAACTACGAAATTCGCGAATTTTCGGTCTAAGTAACATATAATTACAATGTTATAGTGTTTTATGGTACTAAGTAGGTACATAAAGTTGTTTCTATACCTGTTGAAAAGTTATACATTCGCTCCGATTTGCAGTAACTGAACTGAACATGTAAATAAAGAGCAAAAGAATTAGACGTACTACGAAGAGTATGCAATGAGTTAAAACAGACATAATTAGTTGATTATATTATAAGCTTAAAATAACAAAATATTTTTGACTGATTAGTTACCCTTACTAAATTAAGTGTACCTTGTTTGTATATTTATTGCACAAATTATTACGACGACTATGCTTACGATTAGTATTCTGCGAATACAACTTTTATACATAAGTCATTCAGTCAAGAACCTTCTGCATTTGTCGAATCTACTTTCGATCTAATGATTTAAAATAGAGAATTTGTGGATAAGCTGAAACTAATGTTAATTTATTTTTAATGGTACCAAAATCAATGTGATTTTAATACGTAGATTATTTTTTTTTTATGGGGACTGAACCAATTCAATTATAAAAAATGGGCTATTAAAAAGAAGTAAAGTGCACTGAATGAGTTCAAGACTCGATGCTCTACTCAAGGATAAATACTATATTGTAGTACTTGATTTCGTATCTTCTGTTCAACAAATGTTCTTGTAAATTCTAGAATTGTTACCAAAGACTTCAATATGCAGGGTGAATCAATAAGAACTGATATCTGAAATAACTCTGTTATTATTGGCGTTGCCGGAAAATGTTTCAAATAAAATATATTCGAGGGGATTAATTATATGTATGCATTTTATTAAGGTGACCTTAAATTGTTTTTTTTTTATTGGGATGCATATTTTCATTATAGCTATGCTGTAACCGCCAAAAAGACAAATTGAACGACCTTTCTCAGTTGACTTTGAGTTGGACACAAAAGAATCCGGACAACTATATTATCAGTATAATATAAAATAAGTTATAATCGATGTATTTTTAACAAATACTTTAAAGTTCATTTGAATACAATTATGAAACATTATTTTGGAATACTTATTACAAGATAACTACTTTCGTGAGCAACTGAATGTATATTGTATTTATATCCAACATAGATGATATAATGTATATAAAATAGCATTTTATCCCTGTACAGTAGAAATAAGTTAAATAAACATATTTATTTATATTTTATAGAATTCTTATATCATAAACTTAGAAAACTAAATAAAGATTGTAATCGAAATCCACCCCTACTTCCATTATAATTTGTACTAACTGTCTTTAGACATTGAGATTTAAATTTCAATATTTTGAGAAATCATTGATAATCGTACTAATAAATTTACAATAAATTAATAATTTATTTAGTCATGTAACATTATATATCTTAACATTAAATAATTATAAACGATTTTAAAAAGCTGGCAGTGCACTTCTTTTGTTAAATGATTCAACGCACTTGCGTACATTTTTATTTCTAATTTTAAATATTGTCGACAATAGATTGTATGAGAAACAATATGCTAACCATATTTTTTTTTTAAATGATAATCTGCATTTCTCTTGAATTTTAATGTAATTATTGTTAAAAATTATGTTACAAAACGCTATTTGCATTCACTCTATACAGTTTTAAATGTATGGCGGAATAATGTGCGCGCGTATATAAGTTGGCTGCACGAGTAAATAGTAATGACAACTTTTAATTAGCCTATGACAGTTTGAATGTGTCGTTTGCTGTAAATTTTCCTACCGACAAAGTTTGTTTAAGACAAAACGATATACAATACCTACTATAAACAATATATTAAACACGAGCATGATTGAAGCAGAAACTGTGGGCAATCTTGTCCAGAAAATGATTATTTCACTTTGTGGAGAGCAAAAACCAGGTAAGTTGTGAAATTTCTTTAACAATTTTCTTCAATAATTAATAAAACGATTACTAAATGTAAAACGAAAACTTCGTAAAAATTTTGCAACAATTTTCCCTTCCCTTTTTTTTAAATTGCATACAAATGGTTCTGCATGATGATATAAAAAATTAATTACTTATCATTCATAAAATATTGTATGGTAAATTGGAATTTCAGAAGCAATTCGGAAATGGATGCGCTTTTCGCTTGGGTTACTGTCATCGACTCAAGGAATAGAAACATTACAAGAAGATGAAATTACTGTCGCAGGTCAAATAAAAGAGAAATTGTCGATATGCGAAGCAACTCTGTTCGACAAATTGTACAATGACTTACGAACTGCGGTAAGCTGCAAGCAATACATAATTTATATATTTTATGCTAGTGCATTTAAACAATACTATAACTGCAGGACTTCAATACTTTTTGTACAAAGTACATTGTGATTCTTCAATAATATTGTAAAAAACTGGTGGAAGAGTGAGAAGTACACAGTGCCTTCACAATGTATTTAAAACAAAAATTTTAGTTTATTGCAATATTTAATTAAGCAAAGACTGTAGCAAAATACTGATATATACATGTTTACTTGGTATTTAGCCTTTAAAGAACAGAGCGCAGATCCTCATATTTTTATTGCACATGTGTCAATCAGGAGAACAATTAAGGGAGAGAGTTTTCTCAACGCCTGATTTAAAATTAGGTTTCAGCTCATCTTCTGCATCCACTAGCGGTAAATCATTTATTATTCACTAATTTTTCTTCAGTTCTAATACAAATCAGAATATTTAATATACTAAGCATCTTTATTAATTAGGACAGTCATCGGAAATGTGTGGATCGCCGCAAATTGTGTCTGTGACTAACACGGAGAAAAATATGAGAGACTTTCTAACGAGACCTAACAAAATATACGGCGAAGAGTATATATCAGAGGATGTACTGGTTCAAGATCTTATATATTCGTTTCAAGGTATCGAGGGAAAGATACTAAAATTGGATTCCAGTTATGGTTTTCAAATAGATCCAATGATAAGCATCGACAGACCACGGAAACAAGCGACATTGAGATTGAGTGAGCTTGGATATTTACATAACATAGTACAAAAAGGTTTAGAAAGAATGTCTGCTGCTTCGAGTGGTCAAGTAGCTGATAGTTTTGTTGCAGCGTTGCATTCTGAGTTATCTGAATATTACAGGTTTATAGCTCTTATTCAAGAGGAAGTAAACAGGTATTGAGCCCATTATTGGGATGAATGATATTTTATTGGTTTGTTATAAACAATGATAGATATAAATGTGTAATAGGGTCCAGTCTCCATCAGGATTATACAGAGTAACGCTATCTCATTTGCATCTTTGGGCATACGACCCATTAGAAACTTTAAAATGGTTAGCCAGTATAGTGAAAGCTTGTCAAGGACAAAAAGGTGGTGCTTTAGCTTCTGCGGTATACGAGTTTAGTAACCACGGTGATGCCAGCGTGAAAAAATTAGTGACAAGGATCTTGGAGAGTGTTTGCGATCCACTTTATAATATGTTGATAAGGTGGATAGCAGATGGGGAATTGGATGATCCCTACAGAGAATTTTTCATAGAGGCCTGTGCCGATATCAGCGGAGATAGAATGTGGCACGATAAATATCAAGTTCGTAACAATATGTTACCGTCTTTCATTACAAAGATGCAAGCGAAAAAGATTTTGGGAACTGGAAAGAATATCAATTTCTTGCGCGAAGTGTGCAAAGATTTTACTCCGTGGCAAGGAAAACATACGGAGATGTTTAAAAATTTCAGTGAGGAATACAAAGGTACTTGCATCTAATTACTTGATTCTCAATGGAAATTAGTAATTTGTATTTGTTTCTGTACGAAACTTACTTTTTATTTCAGTTGATGTTCTTTTCGATATGGATCCCGATGGTCGGCTACAGACAATGATGAATACAGCGTACAAAGAAACTTCTATCAGGGTGGTTGAAATATTAACGAAGCAATATCATCTCATGGAACATTTGCACGCAATTAAGGGTTATTTATTGCTAGGACAAGGAAACTTCATTCAACATCTTATGCACTTATTAGAGTAAATAACGTATTCTTTGTCGCTTCCTTTTTATACGTGCAGATTAAAAATATCTGAAGAATCATATTTTGTGACAATTCAGATTCAATTGTGCATGCAAATATGGTTCAAACTATGAATCTTTGATATTAAAAGTATAATACAACGCTTAATGTATTATACTCGGTTTATGTAATTATATATTTCAGGCCAGAATTAGATAAGCCTGCCAGTTCTTTATACCCACACAACATATCTTCTATTTTGGAAACAGGAATAAGGGCCACTGCCACAAAAATAGACGATTTAGATGTACATAGACGGCTCGATGTGAGATTATTAGCACCTTCGGAAAATGAAAGGGGCTGGGACGTTTTCATTCTCGATTATAACGTAGGCGGGCCCATTGGAACGGTATGTATAATGAAGATCTTATATTTAAGATCATTGTGAATTATTTGTATCAAGTGTTAAGATATTTTTTTGTAATAGCTAAAGAATGATATTTTGTTTGGATAGATATTAGAACCATGCAGGCAAATATATCAAACTGTATTTTTTGCTTTATGGAGAGCAAAAAGGATGGAATCCATATTATCTGCGATATGGAAGCGACAAATAACTTCGGCAAAAATGTTTCGTAAAATGCCCGAGGTGCTACCAATTCAAACTCACATTCACTTAATCACAAGTAGCATGGTTCATTTGGTTCACCAAATGCAGTATTTCTTCTTATTTGAGGTGAGATAGATATTTATATAAATTATTGCCAGGATATAAACATTATTAAATCTTAAGGTAATTGAGTGTTCCTGGGATGCGTTTGCAAAGCAATTAAAACAGGCAGCATCATTGGATGAAATAATCACGGCACATACTCATTTCATAGATGCAGTAAGACGTGGTACATTGTTGGATGAGAAATCACAAGTAAGTGCACATAAATTGTATTCCCATTTTTATACCTTGTAAAATAATCAATTGCTGAATGTATATTTTATTTTAGTATATCAATTGATTACCTTTCGTTTCAATTTCGTCAAGAAACATACTGCTTACTTGTGTTCTTTTTTTTGTCAATACGACAAAATGAATACAATTAAATGTTATATGTATTATTTTCAACAGGAACTTATGGACCACTTACGCTCTGTATATGGACCAATCCTAGATTTACAAAATCTAGAAGAAACGTTTCTTACACGTGCTACTCAAGAATACGAAGCCCGATCGAAGGATAATAAATTATTAAATATTCGTTTATCAAGTCGATCAGATCTTCCAGAATCAAATGATGCTGAAACGAACGAACGCCAAGGAGCATTTTCAAAATATTTAAATACACTTTCCATTCAGCTTAGATTACTTTCAAGAACATATCAGGTAACATTTTATTATTTTTGTCGTATCCTTTTTCGCTATCCTAGTATCCAGAGTAGCATTAGTTTTCTGAATTATGTTCTTAAGTACATCGGAAAGAGATATATTTCGTAAATAATACTTTTGCTTACAAACCGTTTTGGAATTACAATTAATAGATCGAAATTAGTAATTTATGTAAAGTAAAATTTCAATTTTTGACAGACACGTTATGTACTTAAAAATATATTACAGTTTATAACATTTCTATGGATTATTTTTTCTTACAGGACAGAGTCAAGAAATTTCTTATAATGCTTGCATCGGCCGAAGATGTCTCCTTGCAATTATTGAGTGTACGATTAGACTTTAATGAATATTATAAAAGTAAAGATAGTCGTCTTCTTGCTCCATTAACGTATTTGCACCGTAGACAAAGTGATCAAAGCTATCTTAGTTGTAAATAACGCATGCCAAAAAGTTTCTTTTTTGTATCACGAATAACATATAATTTAAACATGTTATTTCTTAATAAAAATTCTTTAAGTAAATATTTATACTAGTTTTTATGTGTACTGCATTGTTCGACAAAAAATTTAGATATCTGTGAAAATCATTGGTATTACTAATATTATGTATAATAAATCTACAATGAAAATAATGTGCTAACAAAAAGAAAATTATAAGATGCCTATTGCCTCACAATTGGCTGGCTAGCCTTTCAGAATCGAAACAGTTCATCTGAAGATTTTAATTTATGAAAATTCTCAAATTCTATTCAAACTCTGACACAGATAAATTCTTTGCGCAAAACCAACACAATTTCAGCGAAGTACACTTTTGCAACAGTTTCATCTTATGCGTTAGTCGATAGAAGTGGAAACAGATCTCCAACAAACGATTGATTGTGTATAGTATGGAGCGACAATTGCATGTTCAAAATTGCAACCGCGTGTACGACAAATGATAATAATGTCATAACCTCACCCATGTAAAAATACCATTCAATAATAAATAAACATAATCTATCTAAAATACCATGGTTCGACTGCGTTATTTTACCGAAGCATCAGTCTCAGCATCTAGATTTTCATGAGCAGCGAGCTGACGTTGAATAAATTAAGTTTTTGCAGAGCGATAACCTTGGGCTTGGACAAAGGGAGCAATAGAAATGTTTCGTACTATCAGGTACACTCCTAATGCAAGTAGAAACAGGGCCGCCTCTGAACACATATTCCTAGACAGATGTTGGGCGATACACAAAAAAAGATATTAAATTTTGATAGGGCAAACGCGCTGGCTTCATCAAATGCCATTTTCTTATCTATTTATTACAATTAAGTTGTTCGCTGCTGTTTAAAAACATTATTTCTATACATTTTGATATTGACTGAAATTTCAGTTTTATTATATTTCAAAGATGCAAACATGAAATAAATAATGCATTGTAAATACTATATTTTAACAGCAGAAAAAATAATTAAGTGAATGAAAACTTAATTATTTGTTAGAATATATGTGTCAACAACATTATTGCAGACTTTACTGTTAAAAGAAAAATTAATATCACCATACGGTCTTGTAAGAAAAGCTTTAATTCGCAAGGCACTAGATGACGCTGTTTCTTTCTTTACTTTAGATTATCCGTACTATGTAGTAATTCCTTTTCATATGTGCATGGCGTAGTCGAAGGTAAGTTAAATAAGAAATGTTTAAAATTACTGTTAATTTACAATTATTTCGATATGCTTTACAATCGATTACGTTTTATACGTTTCATAAATTTATGTACCCAATTCTCCACGCTTATAATCGCGATATTTAAACCTTTATAAAGTAAATATAGATTGAACACATGGCACGTTTTACTAAACGTGGCTTTGTACGTTTTTAAAACAAATTACGCGAATACAATGTATAAGCGTAGATCAGGAACGCATTACGCAATAACAGTTTTCATGCCAGCAATGTATGTAATGTAATATGCATAAATCGTTTTTTTTACTACCGCACACATTTTTCGAATAATACAGTGATGTCATGTACCACACGAATGTGAAACGCCACATGCAGGTTGCAATACTTGTTAGATTTCACGATACTACGACACATACGAATACAAATTTTATTTGTCGTTATACATATGCATATATTTAATATTAGCTGATATGGACGAAAATATAGCATTATTTAATAACGATCGAAGCATAGTGTACTTAAATGTAAAACAATTCAAGTAGTACTTACTGTATAGGTAGGTACAATTAAAAATTTCAAATTTCATTATCTTCTGTAAAGATTAATATAGCAACTTCGATTTTGTATAATACGTACATAAAATAACTTGTTATTAAATAACATTACACTAGATCGCTAATAATACAGAGTATCTTTAAATTAATGTTAAACAATAAAGTGTATAATATATACGAGGTAAGTTTTTTGTAACTTGAAATGAATATCTTTTGCAATCAAAATCTTGTATTTTCATAATCTTCAGATTGAAGATATAATATTTTTTGCAGATAATTTAGCAACAAAGGAAGAGCAACAGTCGCCATCATGCCACAGAACGAGTATATCGAAAGGCATCGCAAGCTGTATGGGCGACGTTTAGATTATGAGGAGAGGAAGAGAAAGAGAGAGGCTCGCGAGCCTCATAAACGAGCAGAAAAAGCGCGTACTTTGCGTGGCATAAAAGCAAAGATTTTCAATAAGGAGCGCAGAAATGAAAAGATTCAAATGAAGAAGAAAATTAAATCTCATATGGAGAAGAAAGTCAAGGAGAAGTCAAACGATGTACCGGAGGGTGCACTACCAGTGTATCTATTAGATCGTGACATAAAGAAAGATGCCAAAGTATTGTCAAATATGATAAAACAGAAACGTAAAGAAAAAGTTGGAAAATGGGATGTACCGATACCAAAAGTTAAGATGCAATCAGAATCAGAAGTCTTTCGAGTAATGAGAACAGGAAAAACTAAACGCAAATCTTGGAAAAGAATGGTAACAAAGGTGACGTTTGTTGGCGAGAACTTTACCAGAAAACCACCAAAATTTGAGAGATTTATTAGGCCCATGGCACTCCGTTTCAAGAAGGCACACGTCACGCATCCTGAATTGAAAGCAACATTCTGTTTACCAATAATTGGAGTTAAAAAGAATCCAAGCTCGCCTATGTATACAACTTTAGGCGTTATTACTAAGGGAACAGTGATCGAGGTGAACATTTCAGAACTGGGTCTCGTAACGCAATCTGGAAAAGTCGTTTGGGGAAAATATGCACAAGTTACAAACAATCCTGAGAATGATGGCTGCATAAATGCTGTATTACTTGTATAAATAATTTCTGTCGAACTCCTATGTCACGACTTAATTCATTATGTTGATAACGAACGATTGTAATAAAAATTTATGTTAAAATATAAATTACGATTTATTATTCCCCGAAATATTTGCGGCGTTCGATAAGTTTAATACATACATGAATCGATTTCGTTGCCCCAAGGAGTTTTAGATTATTAAAGTAAATAAATCTTTTTGTTTTTGCAGTAATAACGATTCATCATGCAGATTTTTGTGAAGACTCTTACGGGAAAGACCATCACCCTAGAGGTCGAATCATCGGACACTATCGAAAATGTTAAAGCAAAAATCCAGGATAAAGAAGGTAAATAATACAAAATGATACATTTTGTATTAAATGTATCATAAAAAAGATCTTAGTGTAATTTGAGTTTGAATTTTTTTCTAGGCATTCCCCCCGAGCAACAAAGATTGATCTTTGCTGGGAAACAATTGGAAGATGGTAGAACTTTATCAGACTATAACATTCAGAAGGAATCCACGTTACATTTGGTCCTACGCTTAAGAGGCGGAGCTAAGAAGCGCAAGAAGAAGAATTACTCCACTCCTAAGAAGATTAAACATAAGAAGAAGAAGGTTAAACTAGCTGTACTGAAATTTTATAAGGTACATAAAAGTTTCAGTTTTATAGTACAAACACATAAATACACAATATTTAATGTAATCATACTTGTTCAAGTAGATATCTTATATGCAGTGGAGCCTTCAATATTCTAACTAAAATATGGAAACAATTGTTTCGATAAAGGACTTTTGGATAATCGATTTTATGATATTTGTTTAAACAGAAGTCATGAAACGAAGTTAAATTACATAAACTATTTTCGATCGTGATTCAGATATTTACATAATGGGTATTCAAATACGGAAGGCTCTACTGTATTATAATTACAATAGCTTATTTGAAACTTACTTTTATTTTTCATTATTGCATAGTAAACTCATGAGTTTTAAACATGTACCTGTTAAATAGGTGGATGAAAATGGAAAAATTCACCGACTAAGGAGAGAATGTCCCATGGAACAATGTGGTGCTGGAGTTTTTATGGCTGCCATGGAAGATCGTCACTACTGTGGCAAATGTGGTTATACGCTTGTATTTAACAAGCCGGAAGATAAATAATATGTACGTTTACTTAATTAAAAGAATTTTGTAAACACAAAAGTATCAATCATTAATCTACACACCTATATATTAATTTATATTCCCCGCATATTAATGAATAATTATTTTTGATCTCGGCTATCCTTCAATTAAAACTGAAACGGAGCATGCGTAAAACAAATGCTGCTCTAAAAATTATTTATTTTTTTCTCTTTACATTGTGCTAATATACATTTCCTATTCACACGCGCGGACATATAAATATAAATATTTATACTTGCATTTATATATATTTGGGCGTGTGTATATGTATAAATATAACATATTATAAATCTAACTTAGCTTAACTTAATACTCCGTACGAAAAAAACTTTACACATAATGCACTAGAACTATTCAAAATAATAAAACCGAAGAAAATGTAAAAATTACGTTTTCTATCGATCATGAATAGAGTTTGCATGCATGTTCTTGCGGTTTTGGAGTTATCAATAATCATCATCACAGCGCACTTGTGTACCTAATTATAAGTTATGTGCAAGTACAATCATTAGTAGTATAATAATTCTTATTAAGTACACTTAATACTTTATTGGAATTAGCGAATCTTAGAAACGTATTGCATTACAATACTCACGTTATCTTTATCAGGATATATTACATGTATTTTTTTCTTTTTACATTTCCGAATGACTTCGCTGTTCCGTACGTGAATTAAAACTGTTCACGCTTGATTTCAACACAGAAAACATTTTTTCTGTTGCAGTAGGATGAATACTCATTTGTAATTCCGTTAGCGACTCCTCCGTCTTAAAGATTAAACAACAAATCTCTGTTAACACATCATCACAACGTTTACCATTATTCGACAAAATATAGTGCGAATATTTTACTTGTCTAAGTAACTGCGCGGCAGTATGTAATACTCTTTGCCATTTTCTCATTTCTACATGATGCAAACTTTCTTGCTGCTGCAACAAGTGAATCCAATCTTCCTCAGTCTTTGGTGTATTTCTATAAATGGGATCATTTTCAACACAATTCCAATAATATTTTCAAATGTAAATATATATCACGTAATATGTTTAACATATGATACATACTTCAATACATGCAAATCCATAATAGTATAGGCTGCAGCTTCTTCTAAACCCCATAATTTATAATACAATAGACCGTTAATTACCATCAGACATAAAACGGCAATCAAAAGCATCGAACTAATTATCATATTGGAATCACCGCGAACACCAGAAACTGGATAGAAAAACACATTTTCCTATTAATATTTTAAGGATTTTTGATTTCACTAATTCAGAACGATATTCAGAACTACGTTTTAATAGAACATTGTACCATTGATTTCATACCGGTATTATCATTAATATGTGGTAAATTCAACGAATTCTGTAAAATGGGAGACGTGTGATCCGAAGAGTGAGCTTGTAAAGCAATACCAGGGCCAGTAGCACGACGTCTTCTCCTTGCTTTTCTCTTTACTCCACTGCTTCCACTACTTTCTTCGCATTCTATAGTTAACGCTTTTACTAAACTCGTAAAATATTCTTCTATACCGGCCCAACAATTTTTCTCAATAACACCTGTTGACATTGTTTCGAATCAGTAATTACTATTAAATACGAATGAAAATGTAAGTGTCACTAGTTCTTACTTTTTACAAATCCCCATACATTCTTTTTGTACTTTATCTGTGCGTAAATTGCGATACTCGTTTCATTCTCGGAAATACTGGTAATGCAATAATGAAGTAATACAGAAAACGAATCTGCGTATGGAATTCCAGCATTTACGCTTTCTACATCGATACTGTACAAATGGCCTGGTCGGCTACACGGTAACATTATCTAAAAATGACGCGTTATTAATCAGAGATATTCACGAGTATAATTAATATTTATTATGAAGCAAACTTTAAAAATAATATGTAATTAATTGGTAAGAATTGGATAAAACCTGTGTCTCTGAAATGTGGCTAGTTCTTGGTCCAATTGCTTGAGACAATGCTATTGTAAATGAGAGACTTCGAACTTTCTGACCAGTTTGCTCGTTTTGCGTCCATGCTGATTGTATTAAATCTAAATGAATAAGTACATGTGTTAGAATAAGACGTTGACAATATATTTTTTTTTTCTATGGATACTAACTAAGCTATTCAAGTATTTAATTTATATTGCAATATTTTTCTATTTCTATTCTGCCCATTAAAATTGCGAATTATTGCCTCTTACCAGTGGTTTTACGAGCAGTTTGAAAATCTAAAAAAAATTTAGAATTTGTAAATAGTAAGGTAAATAGTTGATCGATATGAACAGAAAACGTTGCTTTGCTTATTTGTCGACCTTCATGTTCTGAAGTACATATTATACTGCTTCGAACACTTGGTTTCACTGCAATCATACAAAAATTATACGAGAACGTGAGAAATTAATGTGTACATTTCTTTTGGTTCTATTTCTTTTTTAGTCTTTAGGATTGCAATATATGAATTACATATTTACCATTACGTTATCATCGGTTATTAACCAGTGATATTTATTATGAAAACACTTTTAACTAATACAACTGTAATGTCATTAGAACTCGGCCATCCATGAATAACTATCTACTCAAATGAGGCACCAATGAACGAACAAGCAATGTTCTTTTATAAAGCGTAAGTTGAAAATGCAAATAGGTCAATAACAAAAATTTCCACTGTCGATAGCCCACACATTATACGAAATTTGTTGCCAATGCCAATAATAAGTAATAGTTTGTAGACGTACTACATACGATTTCAGTATCAACTATGTAACTCGATCCATTGTGGGTATTATTATCATGTGTTCGGAATGAAACAAAAAATAACAATAACATTAGGCTTAACTTGTAGATCACTATATACTATCGGAAACGAACTGTGTTTGCGTAAGCAGAAAGATATTTTTATCATCGTATCATTTACGCATTTACCCGAGGTAAATAAATTTCCTTGACAAGAGATAACATTGATTCAAACTTACAACCATGCTTTTCAGCTTCACTTTCGGTTGTATCGCTCAGGTCTGTTGCATCAATATTAGGATCTGGTCGTGGTAAGTGATGAACTTCTGCTTTTGTTTCAACAATTGCATCCATTGCTCCAGGTCCAGGATGCTCTGTATTACTACTCTCTACCTTTAATTACAAAATCATAAAGATTCAAACTCAAAATCTGTAGATTAAATTAAAAATAATACAATACTATTTAACAGATCGAGTTGATACATACTTCAATAAATCTAAATAGCTTTTCTAATCTGGTTTGGTTATAAATTACCTCGGAGAATGATTCTATGGATAATCTTGTCGATAACTTTTCATCGTCAACTGGGGGTAAAGGTGGAACATAATCTTCATCGTCTGATGTTAAACCCAATTCATCTCCGTAACAAGAATGCACGAGTTGCCACATTTCTGGCGCATTCATTGGCTAGAACATTAAATGTGTTCTGATTAGAAGCAAAATCGAAGTATATCTTGGAGATCGAACTACTTATAATTAATCCCTATATAAGTTAACAAGCTATAAACTTTATATAACAGCGTGAAAGATAAGTTTATCCTACTAACTAAGAATGAGTACTCATTGTACAATATTTATAATAGTAAATTCTACAGATTATTTGATAAAAAAATTAAATATTTAGCTTAAAGGTGTTGTATCATCGTAACATTATGGATAAGTGTTATACTGTTTTGAAATTTCGAATAATTTTGTAAGCGAGTAATTGAAATAAATATTTTCATTGCTCCTTTTTCTATCATTAAAATAGATAGCTTTATAATGTCAAATATTTTGTGTAATATTCATACCTCACCAATGAGAGCATTCTGCCACACACGAAATAACATTACATATGTTTTATCCCTCGCCCCAAAAGACGTTAAAAAGAATTTGTCAGTGGCAGTGCATATTAAAATTGCATTAGGAATAACAAGTGCAGTTTTCTCTTTGGTGATAGATGTAACATCCTTCCAGCGTAAAGAGACTAAAGTTTCCCAGCTGAAGATATTCGCATAGAAACATACATAATTTTGAGAAACGTAAAGTCTTCCATGAACTAATATTTCACGCTGCAGCGCACACGAATAATCTAAAAATTATACAGTTTGTTATACTAATATACTCCTAGTTTTATGTAATTAGCATACAGAAAGTGCCTTTTGTTACAGTAATAAATACTATCGAATGTTGATGTTAAAAATATGTTAAAAAACACATATAATTACAGTAGTAAAGAATAGATTAAAACTTACCAACGACTAATCTCTCATCATCTGGCACATCCTTAAATATTCTCTTAAAATCGTCAGATCTAGATTTATAAGTCGGATACAGAACATGATACCAAGATTTCTTTTTACTTCTTTCACTGTTCCGCGCTTCTTTTTTCCCTTCATGCGAACTTTTTACAGCTTGCGAAGAATCCGAGGATTTGTTAGATGCGTCTTGCTATTGTTATATAACATTTTCAAAGTTAAATACAAATTATATTATCATAAGCTTTTGAAGATGGTCTAATAACTAAGGGTAGTGCAATATCAAATCATGTCACATACCTGATTTTCGTCCAATTTGATCGTAATGCTGGCCTCTTTGGTACTTGAATCACAACTCATTTTTGGATGTTCTCTTTTGTTACGTGCTTTTGGACTAGGACGGGGAGATAAATTCGGGCTTGAAACTGGACTCCCTCGTTCTCCGCCTCCACTATTAAATGTTTCTTGAACATTATCCATTATGCCATTTCCCATATTTGTCGCCGGAGTTGGATTTTCCAATCCAGTAGCATTTACATTAGTCATAACTTCACGACTGGATATTAATAAATCTTCCACAGATTTATTCCTATTGAATAAATAGCAATTGTACCACAAAACAACAAAAGAATCAAAGGAAAATCAGAATAATTCGTTGTAAATATTTATGGTTGATTTTAAGCATAAAGTTACGAACATGTTTGCGGCTGGATATTTTTGAACAGATTCCACTTCAAAGTACATAATAATTGTAAAGTGCGGCGGAAAAAGTTGTGCTCAATGGATCTGTGAACTTGTCACAATTTTTTCGAATAATGTAGTATTGTTTGTAACAAACAACGATGATATTTATAATGCTCGGTAATGGCTACCAATAATATAGTGTACTACTTTGGTTGTTAATACAAATTAGAAACACATCGTATTTGCGATTTTCACAAACTGTATAAATGTTAAGATAATCACAATCCATTTCAAGTAAAAACGATTAGCGTTACAGAGCACACGTCGGTCGTTGTCATTTACGCGAACCTATGTTATTATTATGCTTTCGTTCAACCAAAGTATTCGCACTTTCCTATCCAACTTTTTATCAATGCATATCACTGTTTAAAATGAAACAAAAAAACAGTGAGCACTTCAAAAACGTTCCACCATATTGAAATGGCATATTCCCCTTTCCGGTTGACTGTAATATGGACCAAAATTTTCAAACGATCAAACAGGAATGTATTCGAATATGTATATTGTTAATTAACTAATAATACAACTACTACGGAAAAATCGAAGAAAATTCAATGAATTATTAAAAAGATATCTATAGTATGAAATATGGTGGATTAAATTTTCATTGAAATTAATTCATACTTTAAATATCCCAATAATTATTACGGATAGAAGCGTAATATTTTAAACAGAGGAAATATTTTAGAACAATTAACAAGTTATCGATGTTCCTTTTTTTTATTTAGAGATGATGTTTTCAATGCGATATTTGCATAACGGTTCATGAGTACTGTGATGCATTTATTGATCACGTATTTTACTTTTGTATTGTAAAGTTGTGCTGCGTTTAGCATACGTCATTTCTATGCGTATATCTAGATTAAAATATTAAATGATAAGTGCGACAAGTGCGATAAAAGTTCGACCAGAGTTATTGCAATAACTTGGAAATTACTTCACAGGTTATAGATCGCCGGTCGCGAGTGGCGCATGACTCGACGCAGTCATTAAAAAGAGTTCGATAATAGTCACGTTCTTGTAGATATTTAAAGAATAGGTTTTTTCTTTATTCAATTTAGGAAGTGCGAGTGAAATTTTTATTTCAATTATGGAATTTAAACGGCCTGATCGTTCTAGCTGCTGCACGTGGAAATTAAATGCAACTAATGCGCCGCATACGTGTAGAACGGAGTAAGTTTGAAAAGCACATTGGCCGTTGGTGAAATAGCGTTTAAAAATATTATATATCCTCTAGAAACGATGCATTAAGTGTGGCAATGAATAATCCACTACTTCTTTATCAGTTTCGTTATTTAACCCTTTAATCGAGGATGACGAGTTAACTTATAAATGACGAATTTGAATATTTCAAACTCTGTTGAAGAATGTTTACGAATTAATAGTTTATGAAAAAGATATAATGGATCACTGGGTATATTTAATAAATTAAGAATAATGCAAATATTCAAAACTGTTGCTATTTTGACTATATATATATTTAGGATTAGTATATATTATGTATGAAGGTATATTCACAGTAAACATTGATTATAATAATATGCTTCAAGATTTCACTACCAATTATATATTTCTCCAAAAAAAGATTTTTGGTTGCACCTTAGATTACCAAGATCATTTGGTTGCATCTTAGATTACCAAACATGTAAAGGAATATTTAGATATTTTCTATTACTTATGTTAGAATGTATATCAACTGACCTTTGATAACACGGGTGCTCTAGACTCTAGACCATTCAATTCATTTTTTTTCCATCTGTGCATTTGTTTAATCGAATATGCACAATGGTTTTTAATCAAAGCAATATGAGTCAGCTTATTCCTGCACCAACCTGTTCAAAATTCTGCATTATATGCAGACAGAACTATGATTTAATTGATTTTGCTTTTGAATTAGGCTCATATCATTTCCAACCAAAAACATTTCATATAAGTCTATTAAAAAATATAACTATATAATATGTAGAATGCTCATATTTTATTCGAATACGTATTGATTATGGATATAAATCTAATTGTCTTTAATTGGTAAATAAAATTTTTCATTTAGTATCTTTGCAAAATTATTGTAAAGACATATAATTAATTATTATTACCTGGATGTTAAATATATCCTAAAAATATGGAGGTTGAATGTCTTCAAGCAGTGCTTCAACTCCACAAATGTTTTTTTATGAATATTTATTCTATTCACGACTACTCGTTATCCTAAGATTATATTTTATCAATTGACATTTTTATCTGCATGCAAAACTCTCGAAGATTGATGAAGAATAATACAAAATATAAATAACATTACTATAATTGTGATTATCATTGGTATCAAATTTCTATCAAAGTATAAAAGTATACAAGTTTTACTTGTACTGTGAATATGAATTTCTGAATCTTATAACACATTAAATATATTTTTAATAATATTTAATATTTCAGAAATGGTGACCGTAGCAAGATATTACCGGATGTATTAACAGCCATTGGGCAAACTCCGCTTATAAAGCTAAACAGTATTCCCAAATCCTACGGAATTAAATGTGAAATATGTTAGTATTGATTTCCTTAATTAAATCATTTAAGATATAAAACAATCTATTCGCAAATTTTATGCAAGAAATGTAACATTATTTTCAGATGCAAAATGTGAATTCTTTAATCCTGGTGGCTCTGTCAAGGACAGAATTGCATACAGAATGATTCAAGATGCAGAAGATAAAGGTTTGCTGAAACCAGGATGTACAATTATTGAACCTACCAGTGGTAATACTGGAATTGGTTTAGCAATGGCTGCTGCAGTTAGGGGCTATAGATGCATTATTGTTATGCCAGAGAAAATGTCTAACGAGAAAGCATCTACGCTTCGTGCACTTGGTGCTGAAATTGTTCGAACACCAACAGAAGCAAGTTGGGACAGTCCCGAAGCACATATTCGTGTAGCACAAAAATTGCAAAATGAAATACCGAATAGCGTTGTTCTTGACCAAGTAAAATTTGATACTTTGTGTATATACATTGACTGAAAATATTGATCGAAAAGTGGCGGTAATTCATTCTGCTGCGTGTCAGCTTTTCCTCTGCTTTTGGAACTGCTCACATTTCTTGCTTAGTTCAAACTCTAGACGTGAAAAATGCTATAAGTGTCTTCATATTTTTCCGCTCGTAAAGAGATCATTTCGTTTAAACCTGACAACAGTCGACCAATTTTTTGAGTCCCTATACGTGGAGAAATGTTAAATAATTATTCATTATTTTCCTGTTTCTATTGTACGTCTGTAGTATACCAACCCTGGAAATCCGCTGTCTCATTACGATCAAACTGCGACTGAAATTTGGAATCAATGCGAAGGAAAGATTGATTATTTAGTAGCTGGTGCAGGAACAGGCGGTACTATCGCTGGTATTGGCCGAAAGCTAAAAGAATTATCATCAGCTATACAAATTATTGGCGTGGATCCTAAAGGGAGCATTTTAGATCCATCGACCGAATTGCATCACGTTGGCTTTTATGAATTAGAAGGAATTGGGTAGAGGATATGTTTCTTCATTGTACTTGCGGTACAATCTTGTTTTCTATTTATAATAATTAAACAACACGATTGTTTTCAGTTATGACTTCGTACCTACAGTGTTAGATCGCAATGTAATCGATAAATGGATCAAAACTGACGATTGCCAATCATTAAATGCTGCTAGAGCACTTATAAGTCAAGAAGGTTTATTATGCGGTGGTAGTAGCGGTGCTGCACTTACGGCTGCTCTTGAAGTAGCTAAAGATCTTCCAGAAGGAAAACGTATCGTCATTATTCTACCCGACGGAATACGAAATTATTTAACTAAGTTTGTATCTGACCACTGGATGGAAGCTAGAGGATTTTTGGTAACATACAATAATATTTTCCTACATAGAAATATACAACTCTTTGATACATATGCAACTAATAAATTGTAATAAATTACAGGAATCTAAGTGTAGTAATGAAATGAATAAATGGTGGTGGAACTTGCATGTTTCGAACTTATCTTTCGACGAAACACCTTTGTTGAAAGAAAATACTCTAACGTGCAAAAAGGCTATTGATATGCTTAAAAATCCAGAAGGCCAACCTTTACTTATTAGCAGCGATGATGTGCACGTGAAAGGTGTTATTGTATTGAAAACGCTCATGTCGAAACTAATATCTGGTGCAGTAAAATACACAGATTTTGTGGAGAAGGCTCTGGTTAAACAGTACACGAAAGTTAATCTTTCAACGACATTAGGTCAGCTATCACGTATTCTTGAACACGAGCCATACACAGTAATTGTAGATGATAAACGTAACGATGCATTCGTTGGAATCCTAAATCAGCTCCATGTTCTGAACTTTATTGCTAACAGTAATGATAAAATTACATCTAATAATTGTTCAACGAATTAACTTTGTAATGTTAATGTACTACTGTTAAATCATTCATTTATTGTAATCGATCCGCTGTAAATATTTGTTTCCTATTTTTGTTATTTTCATTATTTATTGCTATATATAAAGACGGAAATGTAACTCTTTTAAATCCATCATTGGACAGGGTGTTTGAAAAAGAGCTTTTAAAGTACAAATATACAAAAGTACTCCATTTACGAATCTTACGTTATTAAACAAACAGTTCTATACAAATACTAGAATCATGTAAAGTTATACAATTTTTTACCTGTTTATACGATGAGTGACAGCGGAATAAAATGCATTACAATTTCCTATACAATTTTTGTTGATTAGTGGTCTGTCGTCAAAGTTGGCTCAATATTGATCTGCCTTTTTTTTGGTGATCTCTGACTTTATCAGCGACTTCATAAAAGATGGAGATCAGTTATGTTCTATCGTGTTCTTTGCTTATCCAATTATTTACCATCTAACAAATAAACAAAATATAAAAGCAATGTGTTTGTCAGGATACTATTACGAATTTACGCCCTTCCTATTATAAGTAGATATAATATTATAATACAATATAAATGTATGTTTACATAGAATGCTGCAATGAAAAACACTTTATTGGTGCAGTTTTAACAAAGAAAAAAGAAAAAAAAGGCAACGAAATTTTAACAACTACTTTATTACAATGAACATTAATTTTATCCACTTTACCTGTTGTATTTTAAATTACATTTATTAGCATTAACTTCTTTGAACTTGTACATGAAATTTACAACCTGGTAATGTAGAAATTTCTGCGTTAACTGTACTAATAATTCCAAGGTTTGCTAAACCTCCTCTTAAAAGTCCACAAGTAAATGCCAGTAAACGTGGACTTTCTTGGAGATATTGTTTATTACTATTAATTCCAACTTTATTCAATAATCGAAATGAGTTATCTTGTAGTACATATACACCGTGATGATTTGTCCTTAAATTATCGATCTGTTTATGATAAAGGCTGGTCCAAAAATCGGTACAGATAAATTTGATCATATCCAGTTCATCCTTAAATCGGTTCCACTCCCGGGTCAATCGTTCGATGATTCTATAGCCGACACTGAATCCCATCCATTCCAGTCTTGATAATTCTTCTTCTCCTTCCTTTATATATTACGTACGTAAGTAATTGTATATTATTAACATTCGAAAAGAATATGGTTTATAGTAAACCTTTGAAATCTTTATAACTTTAATATTAATATGAATTTCGTTAAATGTAAATTAGTTTTATTGTTTAATTATATTGAGCAGCAAACCGTATAAAATTCTTCGCACATATGAATAATTACCTTATTTTTACACGATTTACTCAGAGCGTATGCAACTATCTCCGCGTGCAAATATTCGAAAAGACATTCGTCAGCTTCTCCCGATGTATTAGAATTGAGTTTCGTGTCAATTATTTGTTGTCTCATTTTGTTTCCTCCTTTTTATTAATTACAGAAATGATATCAATGACAAAATCTATGAAATATGAACAATAAATGTATTACTATATTTCTTTTAGCTGAAGACTGTCCCATACGCTACTAGTTTGTTGTTGCATAGAATGACAGCAGCACTGAACCTCACTTGTCACTATCAATCATGTCATTCAATTTAATAGTGCGCAAAGTTACTTTCTATAGGTGATATAGTTACACTCACGAAATACAAATAAAAGAATGCAATTCTGTATCAATTTTTTTTAAATAGAAATTCAAAGGTATGTACTTAGGTATGTAATCTAATTTCTGCAAGAAAAGCTGCAAATTGAATACGTCAGAAATACCTCTTATAATCGTGATTATTGTGAACTTCCCTTAACCTGAAGTAAAGTAAATTAAAAAATTGTATATGTATATGCATTTACAGACAATAAGATATCAGCGTCATTGGAACGATATAAATTATAATTAAATATAGCGAAAGTTAATTATTTAAATATAAATTATCAAATTATACATTTCTAAGTGCGTATATTGCTATTGCTATTTCAGTGTAGTAAAAGTTTGTAGGTTAGTGTTCAGTTACATATCACTTTATTGATAGCTGAGTTTAATGAGTGAAAAAAATAAAATATTAATAAAATCCAAAGTACTATTGATCTAACAAATTTGTTGT
This sequence comes from Nomada lathburiana, assembly GCA_963667235.1. Classification (NCBI taxonomy): domain Eukaryota; kingdom Metazoa; phylum Arthropoda; class Insecta; order Hymenoptera; family Apidae; genus Nomada; species Nomada lathburiana. Next base: position 8,936,783 of record OY763910.1, read on the forward strand.
TTAAGTTTGTCTGCTGTACTTTATAATAATGGTAGATAGGGAAAAGCAAAGTTGTAACATGTCAATTTATTATAAACAAAGTCAATACATTAGTATGTACAACTACTCTGATACATTTAATATAGATATTTACATTATGTATAAATAATACTCGCACACATTCGTGACTCACATTCATATATATCGTATTTAATACAAAAGCTTCTTTTATGCGAATATATAAATGTAAATGATGCTTGTCATTTTTTTAAACAACTCGTAAGAATGAAGTATTTATAAACAAGATGTTAGATTATTTGTGTTCAAAGAATACACGCACAGCCTAATATAAGAAGCAATTCGATTTATTCTATCACCATGGAAAATACTGTAGTTTGTGTGTGTAATATCTGTTCAAACTAAATCCCCCTTAGGACGTTCAGTTGTAAAGCTTTGGTCTAATAACTTCTTTGTGCAAATCCTTAGTTTTAATTTCCACGTAAAAATAACATCTTTCACAACATTTATATAGAAGTATACATGTACACTCTCTGCATATCGCACTTCATTTGTAATAGACTTGTTCATATACCAGTTATGATTTGTTCTGATATACAACTTGTAGTGTGTGCTATCCAACATCGTTTAATATCTAACAACATTTGTTTGTTTTTTTATATCTTTCGGAACTATAAAGAGTAATTATACAAAATATTGAGTCTAGTTGGATCTGCTTTAATTAATATTTCAAGTTACAATTTTGAGTATTCGTCTCTTATCGATAACTGACTTCTTATCTTAACGGTACAAAAAAATAATGTATAGTGTATAAAGAGTATAACGTTTTGGCAGATACGTAACTAGAATATTATGTTCTATTGAACATTTTGTGCAGAAGTACATGGAATTCTTAGATCGAAAATTAAATAAAATATATTTATAATTGTATGCAACAATAGAAATTAAATTTTAAATATTTCTATGTACTTTATAAATATATTTTCTTCCACTTTTAACATTACTGTATGTCATCTTTAACGCTTAAGGAAATTAGTTGATCAGAATTGAATGTAGAAGTTTATCTGAAAATGTATTACACATAATCATCATACCATGGTTTCGAGTAGACTCTATATGCTCTGTATAATTGCGTGCAAAATGATTCTCCAATCAAGGCAGATATCACATGCGCACATAATAAAACAAGATATGATTCCAATAAGCGATCGAAATATTACAAAAACATTGTAAAATGATGAAAACGCAATATAGAAAGTTTAATTATTAAAACGTATTTTTGGCCTAAATTGTGCGTGATTTAACTTAATAATACATCTTTGCAATTTAAACAATTTATTGTGTTCAATAGGGAAGGAGAATTTAGGGAGATGCAATTAGTATTGTCGATATAAATTATCTGCTTTGACAACCTGATATCCTGAACTATTTGTGAGAATACTATACTTTGAAACTGTATATTAAAATATTGAATATTGAATTACGCCCACAAGAATCGCAACCATATCCTGCTTGTTAATTTTTCACAAATTGGCCCTTAACTTTAAAGTATTAAACCTAATCAGTCCTAATGTATTCAAAGGATCGATAATAATCTCTAAAGGGGAACAAAGAATATCCTGCGAGGACAATCCGTAACTATATGTCTTCATATTAAAGAATAATATGTATCTACTGAAGAATGACTGCTTCATTGAAGCAAGAAGAAAGATGGTTGCCTTCTTTCACATATAATGAAAAGGCTGAGCGAGAATGACACGCAGTCTCAGCACCAATAATATATAAGGTACCATCATGATCAGTATTATTCTTTTAGAGTTAATGACAACGTGTTTCAGAACATTGAACAGGCCACTGGTGATGTTTGAACTGGTGACGGGTAACATGGCCCCAGAAGTTTGTATCTTTAATTGAAAAGAAACAATTTCTAGTATAATCAAAGCGAAGACAAATTTTAACATGAGTGCGATACATTTCAAACAATGAACACTTGTTACCTTTGAAAAGTAAACAATTGTTTATTAACACATTCACGAGGCGAAAATATACTTCTAAGCATGTTCTATAAACAGTTCTCAGTTTGCAACACATCCATCTTCTAGCTCCTAGTTCTTGAAACGACCCATACATGGCCCAATGGACTGTGAACGTGTTAAACTCTAGAATTGAGTAAAGAATGAACAGAACAGAGCTAAATATGAAGTACAAGATGCTAGAGAAAATAGTTTATTTGTTATTTGTTGCCAACTAATTGTGCGATTATATATAAATGAAAATAACAAAAATGTTTTTAACAAACATTAAGGAATTGAGTATATGAAATAAAATAAAGCATGTTTGGAAGTATTCTTTCATCAAAGAATATGACTAGCGTGCTGAGAAGGACTGCTTAACTAGAATTGGACTTGTTATTAAAACAAGTCTATAGAGACAAAATGTAGAGAGGGCTGTGTATATAGTAAGTACCACTAAACAATAGTTTATGGATTTGATAAATATCCTAAATTACTTATCAGTCTGTATTAGAACAGTACCCTTCAAACGAGCCAATTGTTGAAGATAGTGAGATATGTACCAACAAAAATTTCTCGAAGTTTTAACCCGTCACCGTTATTTTTTTTTCACTGCGTAATGAGTTTCATTTCGAATGTTCAGTGAGTATTTCATATTCACAGAAATATAAACTCTTCGGTATGCAAATATTTGTCACTTAAAAAAGTTTCCAAATACAAATACTGTGAACTGATCAAATGCTCTGGCAGTTAAACGCTTTATCCTTAATATTTATATTACTTATATCTTAACTATTAAACTATAGAATCATTTAATAATATAATCCATGGTGAAAGAATTACAAATTTTTTTTATACCTTCTGACGTATAGAATAAATACAATAAAATCGTTCAATTATATTACTCTTGATAGAATAAAAATTTGATACTTACTGATATAAGTATTGTCATTTTTGCGGTAAATTATTTGTTTTTTTAATAAATAAATCGAAAAGATTTTAAAATCAGTTTTAAAGATCGGAAAACTCTCTAAATGATTTTATTGCTTGAATAGGCCTAACATCCATATTGGCAGACCCTATGCTATATGCACGTTGTTTTTAAATAAAAGAGAAACAAGTATTTGGTTTAACATTGGTATTTGTCAAAAAGTATCATCTATGATATGAAAGAATGGTAGTAGCCCAAAGAAGCCGTTGCCAAATCCAACGTGGTACTCTGCATAGTCCAAGACTGGCCATTGCACTGGCTACATGACGTAGCCAATCCCAGATACCCCATGGTGCATGTCCTCCATTGACATAGAGGACATACGTAAAACCACCTTTACATTTACCATGAATTAAATAATAATATGGTAGAAAACTATGTAATCGAAAGTGACATCTTTGATAAAACAAAATAGCTGGTGCGTTGCTGGATAATACGTGCAGGAAGACTGCCTTGACAGAAGAACGCTCCGGAGCGGTAACATGTGCTAGTAATTGTTCCAATAATAACGAAGCAATACCATTTCTTCTATATGCGCGGCGAACACCTAAGCTAAGGATATAACCCACTAAACAATCATTTCCTAAACTTGAACACAAGATACCACGATCCTCTGTGTTCAGTTTTGCATAAGGCTTTATTTCTGCGACAATAAGTCCAATTATAACTCCGCCATATACAGCTGCAAGTGCATAAAACCGTGAGGAACTTGTTATATCTTCATACCATGAATAAGGGTAATCTATGACAAAATAAATTAATACTTTATTATAAGTATTAAGATATCTTTAATACGAGATAAATCATTTATAAAAGTAACATAACATGCACACCTAAATATGAAATGATAAATAATTTTCTGTTGTTTAATAAAATCAAGATACAATGTTCTTGTTAATTTTTAATTAATCCTTTATGATCTTACACTAATCTAGAAAGCTTTTATTTGTATTGTGACAAAATTATTTTAAAAAAATCTTTGTAACTACTGTAGACAAGATTATTCTTCCTTAATATATTATATTATATTAAACAAACAAATAAATAAATAATATTAAAACTTTAAAGTATTGTAGTGTGCCACGACTGATTATTTGTTGAACAATTTTAAATTAAGCAGAATTAAGCATGTATTATCTAAATAACTAAAAATTAAATCTAATAGTTACTACACAGTGTTGCATAATGTAGAATACGTATTAGATTATTTGCTTTAGTTAGCAATTTTATACAACGAGTGATCGGTAACATGCATTTAGGCATAAAACAGAATTTTCTTTTCCTTTGTATATCACTCAAGATCAATGCTATATTTTCCTTCTAAACTAGCTTACAAACAATGAAGAAGTCTATGCGATTATTAACTGAAACCTTTCTAAACGACAATTTCTAAACATTAGGACATCGCCTAATAATACCTTATAATACCTTATAATTCCTAATGAACACTGACTAAAGTGAGTTGGGTTTCAAAGAATCAAAATGATACAGAAACGATCCAGTATACACGACTTAAGCTAAGTCGACTTGATACTAAATATAAAACCAGAAAGGATTAATTATGCATGGAAAAGAAATGTAAATAACATCTTGTAGTAGTATTAATAGTATTAAGGTATAATGTATAATATATGGAAAGCTTCGTACCAATGGGGAACCAATCTTGACAAAGTGCCCGGACTTCCTCCAGATCTTCCGGACAGAGGAAACGTAATTGGACATCGCCCAGGACACACAGAGGTACAGTGGCCGGTATCACGGAGGTTTTATGCTCGTTCGATAAATTTCTTGTGGTATTTTCATCCGTATATTTATGTTTATTCTCTTGAGGTACTTTGAAATCACTTTTGTCGATCTCCGGTAAAATAATATACCGATTAAAAGATACGGCCATCACGCCACAACTTTTCGATCATTTCATCGATCATTTCTTGAACGATGTCAAGCATGTCACGTTGCATGTAAACGTTTGCTAGTAAACATATTGAGATCCGCAGACATTTTGTCCCCCTCCCCCTCCCGCGCTTCCGTTATTTTCCCTATCTTTCTTGCTCTTTCGTTCGTTCTCCTTGTCCCCCTCTCTGTTCATCATTTATCTCTCATCCCTGATTTCAAGCATGTAAGATGACTGAAACACCAACCACAGAAGCGGGATTACAACACGAATTTTTGAATTTCTATGTATAGCAATGTAGTATAGTATAGTAGGGTTGAACTGTAAAGATGGATATATATATATATATACATATACAATAAATCATTGAATAAAATGAAATAACAATTAGTATTAGCTTGCTTGCTTACATCAGGCTGGAAGTTAAGTTAGTTATATGTACCTGGGGCTATATTCAAATACATAAATGAGATCATTCATTTATTACATAGGAATAACTATTTAACTAATTATTATGTACAGTATGTATTTTACTTAATGTTAAATTCTCTCTTAACCAGCCTACATGTGACCGGACCTCTAACCGGTTAATCCGACCTCTAACCGGTTAATCCGACCTCTGACCGGTTAATACAAAAAGTACATATGCATATAAGTACTTATTCAAAGAAATCAGTATAATTTTGCTTGCATAGGATAGCAATCGTTAGGCAGCTGAAGTTGACCGGATAAGCAGGTCGATCTTCCCATAGAATAAATCTTGCAGTTTATCCCGGGACCCGGGACACCCTATATAACGCGGGAAATAAAAAATAAACTTTCTCTATTTGATTATACAATTACGTTTGTACATGGGAATCTTTACGATATTCAAAATTATTTTCCTCTAGAATAATCATGATATGTATATGGATGTATATCAGATTTATAATTTATACAGCTTTCAGTTTTCCTCCATAGATGTCGTTTTGCTCGACAGAAAATAAAAGTCAGTTCCGTCGCTTCGTCAGTCTGGGATCGAGCAGCGGCGTGAATAGTTCGGTGTTCCACGTGCGCGCTCAGTTTGGTACAATCGTTCGTAAAACTTTTACGAATATATTTTCGTATTCGAAGATGCAGCGTTCCGTCCAACAAGCAAACGGGGACGGCGTCCTCGCTTCGCCTAGAAAAAAGCAACGAGTGTCGAGTGCTACGGCTAAAGTTACCGTTGTTCTTGGAGCACAATGGGGCGACGAAGGTAAAGGCAAGGTCGTAGACATGCTTGCTATGGATGCAGACGTCGTCTGCAGGTGTCAGGTGAGTCCGCCATTTTTTTTTTTCATTTTCATCCGCCTTTTTTTTCTCGCTGGAATATCCAATCTACCTATATATTTTTCATTTCGATTATTACCCTTCCCATTTTTTAAATAGTTTGATCACCAGAGTATTATTTCCATTTAAATATAGATATTAATATTGTTTACTTGTCGTTGTTTTATCTTGAATTGTGTAGAAGACATTCCCTCTCTTTTCTGTAGGCGATCTCTCATGTCTATGTCACGTGATAGTTAGTGCTTTTTTTAGTACTGTAATAATTAATTTTATAGATGTGAATGAAAACCTCACATTTTCATAATATTTTCTGAGCCTTGAAATGCGCTGTCTATATTTATTCTAGAAATGATTATTTTCGAATTATGAAAATTCTTATCTTTGAAAAGTGTAAATTAGAATATATGTACCTTGGTATTTGTTTTTTTTAGTAATTATATCTAATTTATACTTATGTTAGTTTTGTAATAGTCAGTCTGTGCCAGATTGAATATATTCGGCATCCAAAGCTGTTACAATTTTAAGTTTCTTTCATTTTTTCATTTATGTATTTGTTTTTGCATTCGATGCAGACAAGATGTATTTTTTCCTTATATAGACATATTTTTCGGAAACATATTCTTTTGCTGAATATGTTGCAATTTTTCTGCAAGATATATTCATCATTGTCGTGTTAATTACTTATTTTAATACTATTCGAATAGCCTTTCATTTTTCTACGTACAGACTTAAATGTATTTGTAAAACTATGCATTGTTGGTTTGTTACGTAATGTAGTTACAAATGCCTAATTACATTTGTTAAACAGAAGCTTAAAAGAAATTGGTTAAAGGTTTTCAAAGTTAGTTGCATCTCATAATCATAAAAGATGTGCGTGTAAGAAGACGGCTGTCTATTTACTGCAGTTTCTATATTTTTAATGCCCTGGTCATTTCTGCAAATTTTTGGAGTAGCTAAAAAAATTACTTCATATTTTGTGACAAATGAGTATATTACATATGGTTTACTTAGAAATTTGAAACCAAACAAAATACTCGCATTATTTGCTATTTCTGCTATGTAGGACTATATCGTAATTACAGACTTATCGAATGAATTGATCTTAAATGTTATTAGGTTGTTCTAGATTGATATCTTGATATTGTATCGTCCAGATATATTATCAATTTGTGTGTAGCATTTCCTGTCCATTGTGTTTGTGGAACATTCCTTGGTTTAGTGCAACAATTTTACCTCAAGTTACTATACATTAGTCATGGTCATCATCATAATCTTATGGAACAGCACTTGAACAAATGATTAGAATTGTGATACATATGTATTTCCTTTTCCTCCTTAATACGAGATTGTTCTAAAGTAATAATTACACAGTTTAATTGAATGTTTCTTTAAGGCAACCTTTTGGAAAGTATTTTACTTATACTTTTTATTGATAATTGTACATCTTTGCGGGGCGAAAATCGCAATCACAAATACCTATGAATTTCCCGAACTTTTTCGTGTAAAGAATTTTTAAAAGAGGAAATGTTGAAAATTTGTTTAAATAACGAATTAAAAACTTTTCTTCCGAATGAGTATTGAGGTCCCATTAACTACACACAAATTGTTCCTTATTTATTCGTATTTCCTTTAAAATGTTTTTATCGATATTAGTGTAATGTGTTTGTGAACAAAAACTACTCCAAAGTTAATATTTTTATTATTAAAAAAAGAATGATCAGACTTACATTAGTTAAGTCAAGTTGACCATGCAGAACAATTTCTAAAGTGTAATCCTTCAAAAATTGTAATTATCAAAAGTTTCGATTAAACTTTGAATTGACAATGATTTCTATAATATTGGTTTAAAACTGGATATCACGATTTTTACGAAACTCGTTTTATAAGATGTAGAGGCCAGTGGATATAAATTAATCTGAAAGTGTCAGTCGCAAGCAAGCCAATTTATTAAGAAAATGAACTTAAAGATTGACGTTTCGTGACGTCAAATAGACTCTATTACTATTCTAGGAACCAAACGCATTGGCCTCTCAAGGGCATGTCTCACAATCACTTGGTGCATTTCGGTACTGACAAGCCTTAAGTATTTAAGGATATATACATGTAATACTGAGACATGTACATATATGCAACGATTTGAGACTGCAAACAGATAGTGCTAGAGTGCAAAAGTTCTCTTTACAATTCTTTTATTATTACATTATACACTGGTTAAAGGACAGCCTTATCGCACGAGTGCTAGTCTGACGACATCGAACTTTTAGTCATTGAGACCATTTCTTTTTATAAACGAATTGTCGCGATTGCAATTAATACTCCAAGATTTATTTATGTCCATTGTCTTTTACATATTAAGTTCCGTTTCTTTCGAAAGGCAAATATAATTGTCCTAATAGCATCTATTTTCAATATCTTCGTTGTAGAAGCAGTAACTTTCGTATTTGATGTTATTGAATGGAATGCTATTAGTTAAATTGGAGTTCTGAGTGGGTTACATTCCTCGCAAACACATTTTATTCTTTAATAATGCAAGCTACTTACATTCACCTTATGGTAGTTAGGAAATTTTACCTCATTAGCATTGCGTGTAATACTGTTCGTTTGATTATGTAGAAAGTATGTAGACAGAATACACTACTTTTAATCATATTTTTACAGTTTCATTCAATCGCATGGGAGACATTTTTGTTGCGCTGCGTTATTATTTTTCGAGTTAGCTTCGTACTAAATTCTTATGATCAAAATTCGTTCGATCGAATATTGAAAATTATACAAACATTGTTTGCAAACATCGCTGCGAAATGTTGTTCGGATAACAGAATGTTCGGAAAATACAACGTTCGAAGATTACAGTATTCGGATAATAGGGGTTCGTATACGGGAGGTTCTACTTTACTCTAATATGTATACGACTCTCTTTAGTTTAATAGTTCGCAAATGTAAAACTATCTCAAGCCTCCGTACGTATCAGGCCTCATCAGTCTCCCCTACATAGTTGGAAAGGTTATCCTGTATTGTGACTGTAAGGAGTGCACTCGTCACAATTGGTAGTTTCTTCTCTTAATTATAGCGTCTTGAAATGAACAAGTCTGCATACTTATGAGAAAATAGTAATAACGAACGACAGACATTATGCAGCTGTATTTATTGGACTTCAATGTGGATATACATGCTGTTGGATTCAGGGTGTTGGAATTGATTGCGACACTTATTTTTTTAGTCAAGACAGAAGTTTTATTTAATTGTCCGTTGTGCAGTTGTCTTGTGGTTTTGGTTGTGTCTGGTAAAGGTTTTGGGAGATCTTTTGTACTCTAATTTATTGGGAAAGTGACCCTGGCTTTCAGTACCAGGATGAGTGGGTTGTTGAGAAGTTTGTTGAGGAAAAACCTAGATGAGTAATATATTTGGGTGACAATCGCACTTATCTGTTAGGGTTTCTAAGGGGTTGGTTGTTTTGCAATAATTCCGTATCCCACTGCTGGCCGATCGGGATGAAAGGTGGATATCATGAGACGAGATAGTAAATCTGAAACATAAAATATTTAGGTATATGAAAAATATGGAGCAAGATGAATAGAGTAATCGTTTACACGAGGCCTTAATAAATCATTCTATTAGTTTATTTGAATTCGTAGTTGTTCTTGAACTGAATGTTGGTATCCTTCAATTTGATTAAAGCTTGCTGCGTACATTAAACGGTGCTGAGGCAGCGAAACCGCTTGAACTAATCGCGTAAAATTAATACATTGCCTTCGCCTTCTTTTCTCCTTGAAATGTACTTTGCCGCCTATTAATTGTCGCTTCATTATCATTTTGTGCTTATCTAATACGAAATCTCATATTGCGCTAAATTATTGCGAGTTCATGGAAATTTCTGAAACATTGGAACGTCATCATGAAACGTGAAGTGAGAAGTTCAGTTCTATATCACCAGTCGACCCATTAACTTCGTAAAACGAGTTATTTCGTCATCTGGTTTCTTAATACATTAGATGTGTATAATAATTCATTTGCTAAGAGGCACAGTATTTTTGAGAACTGGGACGAAGTAATTTATTTTCATTAAGTATTTTTATTAGCTATTTGGCTTGAAATAATTTCGTTTGGACACACGTTTCAATTAATAGCTCCCGTTGCTGGTAATAATTTTGTAAGGAAAAAGAATAGTTTTGTAATAAGATGTGAAATTCGATTTGAATGAAAAAGTGAGCAGATGTTCTAAACTTGCATATTATTAGATATATGCCACTATGTAATTGGTAGTATTATATAAGCATATTACCATTTTGAGTTGCTACGGAATTCTACGTAATGTTCCCCATTTCATTTCAATTACTTGGCAAAAATAAAGTGAATCACAAACGTTTATAATATATTCAGAGCTAGCAATGGTTGGCTAGAACAAAATACTTACCTATGTAAAAAGCTTTTGTAAGTCGAATTTTTGTTCCTTACGAAAGTTATACTAGTGAAACATTTGTAGGTCTTTGTACTGGAATATTTTCTCGTCTTCTTTGATGAAAAATACGCTAATTTCCCTTCTTCACAGTAACCAGAATCGTGGCGTTTTTTGGTATTTTATGGCGCTGATATGTTGAAACATCTTTTCCGGTTTAACTGATATCGTTCATTTCTGTACGCGATAACAGTATTCTCTTCGCGATAAAATATTGTATAGTATTGTAGCCGTTACTTTTCTTTTACCAATGGAGTAAAATCGTTTTAAATAAAGAAATCGTAAAATATGATGTCCGAAAGCATATCTGTAAATTGTTTGCCTGTGAATTCTGCCGCGGGAATCTCAATATTATCTGCACCTTGTAATTGACCATTATTGAAACATTAATATTTTATTTGTTACACAAAGTGTTATGACGAAGACATGCGTACCCTGATTTTCTATGAATGATTGTGAATTAGATAGGGTGCTCTGTACAGGATTGACCCACGTAGCTTGGAGAAGTTCTTTCTTCCAAACGGTTAGAGATGCATAAATATGATGTCTCAGTGAAGCTTGAATGGTGTCCGATAATGCATAATCAGGAAATAATTCGAATTTTCATGCATTCGTGCTCCTAACAAATACAGTTGTCCTTTGTTTTTAAATAGAACTCTACAGTTTCGACTGGACTAATCGGTGCTTTCAACTAAAAGTTTTATGTATTAGTACCTGTTCATTCTACGAAGTTACTTTGCATTATTGCCAGTGGCTTTTAACACATTGGCTACCGGCGACGTATGTAGTTCCACGTCACTTTTAAAATCTGTAACTGGTTGACCCTGACACATTCCTCCGTTAGTTTATATTTATAAAAATTGAATATGATTCCCTTCGTGACCCCTTTTATTCGAAAAAATGAAAAAAGTCTCAAGCAGACAAATCTAACGTTTACGATGGGTCCTTCAGCGTTGCAATTGTCTTTAATTAAAAATCTTTTTCGCTTGAACGACTGAGCGTGCGTGGGCGCTGTAAATTGCGTTAAATTTTTCGCGTAACATGAAACTCAAACACGTCTTCACCCGAGCCAATTTGCGCAATGAGTAAACTGATGGACTATGCTTGCGTTTCTCATGCAGGCAAAGGATGCGGTTCCAGCCACCTGCGCGCAGGGAGACGCTACTGTTTAACACGGCTGTTGCTTTAGCGGAAACAAAATTATTCTAGAAAATTTATCGTCGCCCCTAATTTTCAACTAGTATATCGTTATCTATTCTCGGAGCTAAATATGTTGATCAGCCAAGGATGCGCCTCCCCAGCGCTTCTTGCTATGAAGAACCCGTATTTGACGACATTTAAATATCATTCGTTTACTGCAACAGTGACGTAACTAAAATATCGTGATTTCTTAGAAAATTCGAGTTTGAATGCTTTGAATTATTATAATTTTGTAACGTTATCATGTTGCAATTGGTATAACAAGATATACTGTGTCAGAAATGTTATTACATCGTCATTCAGTTCCGTGAATTCTCATTTATCCCTGAAATTATCTTCATTCTGACAATGAGTTATGACACGGACAATGCGTTGGAGTTGTGTCATTGTTACATTACTGACTAAACGTATCGTAATGATACATAAATGTTACTTAAATTGATCAATAGTTTCAGCAAAAAGTCTGTGTCACTTTCGTATGGAATAAACGTATTATAAACTGAAGAGTTACTACCGACTTAGGCATCAAAAATAGTTTTATACTGAATTTCAGCAGCGTGATACGTAATTTTATAAAAAGTATATGGACTCATTGACCTGAACTTTGTTATTGAATTTTAGTTAAACGATTCAACCAGGCGAATCAATTTTGTGGTTTCATGATAGTCCATTGTACAGCTGTAATAACAACAGTTCATATCATTGCGAGTCCTCGCGCTAACAAATTGAATTATATTCTATCAAAAATGGCAACGTGATTGTCTTTCACACCAAGGCAATTGTGTCTTTACCGTCATAGAATGACACTGGTCTACCTATTCTCCGGCAAAATAGTGATAGGCTAACACGTTAGATCTTGATAGTGTTCAAACATTAGCATTATCCTTCAGAATGGCATCTGAATTTAGTGGTTATCTAATTCCCTAAACTTGTTATAGTATTAGTTGCTTTTCTTTTTCGGAGAGTATACAGTAATTACCTATTCAGGTTACTTGAAATTTGCGTCTCTGTTCTACTGACGCTCAATTAGTTTTCCTTTTACACATTCTTACCTCATCGTAACGGACTCACAACGGAATCAATCAGCACCACATTCACACTTTCAATCGTTCTTACCTGGATCACAGAAATCCGCGAAATTCGTCCCATTTTATGCTGCATTTTACATAATGTCAAGGATAGATAAAGACTATTTCCGTTGTGGAATATTTAAAGTGTTTATCATGCTGATCACTTTCCTGAGGGGGGCAACTCGAATGACTGAGTAACTCGTATTGTTCAAACGAAGATAATTGCAGCATCTTCTGAATCTTTACAGAAAGAAACACCATCGAATTATGCATAAATACACTTTGGACATTAGATCGGTTCAATTGTCTTGCGAATACTATTTACTTAGATAACGGTACAGAATTAATCTGTATTCGACTAAATTCAGCGACTATTTCTATGATCTGCCACCAGAAACAGTAAAAGATACAAAACAAAGAAAAAAAAGTAGCTATGCAGGAGAAAAAGAAGAATTTTCATTTTACAGGGAGGAAACAATGCCGGGCATACTGTAGTAGTAGACGGTGCGGAGTTCCACTTCCATCTTCTGCCCAGTGGAATAATCAATCCTAGATGCACATCAGTTATAGGTAATTATCATTCAACTATACTGGTTGTGATGGTCTTCAATTTATCAGTAGGTCTAGTATAAGACCTGGTCCAGACTAGCAGACCTTCGCGCGCGGTTGTTTGACTGAACAACAAGTTATTACGTTGTTACATATGAAATGGCCAAATTGTTAATAAAACTGTCAATACTTACAATCCCGTGGAAAATAATATTTATTAACAATGAAAATACCGCTCACGAGATTTTACGTTTCTATTTCTCTTCTTCGAAAATTCTCTTTTCGAATGGTAGGTGCTGAATATCATAAAGTATTTGACTTTTTTAAAATACTGCTTAGTATTTTCATTGTAAATAAAAAAAGGGGCGAGATACAGCGCATTTGCAAGTTTTGTGTTATGTCTTTGCACAAAGGAAACTACTTTTCTCTCAACTATTACCGAGCATCACTCAAGTTATGAAAACATTTAACAATTAGTATTCAATTCTCCCTCAATATCTTTGCAAATGATACAAAGCTATTATTATTACTTGTTTCTATCAGTCTTTGCTTTGAGTCCTGATGATTTCATGAGGCTCATTGTATAGTTGTTTATCAAGGACTTCGATTTATCAACCGCTGTTTCAATGCTAACTGGTTTTCGCTGGGTCTGATTCAGTTGAGGTTAAATTGTTGGTATCGTTGCGTGTTAAATACGTTTACTTGAGCCTTCAACGTGTTCATTTATCATCCTTAGTAACAATAAAAACTGATACTTCTGGTTTCTTACTTATCTTGATCTGTGATGTATATCGTATGCACTTTACGCAAAGTATAGTCTGTCTAGTTTCTAGATTAAAATCTTATTTTGATTTGTTCATTCCATCATTATCACAGTCCAAACGTAAATAGATTGACCACTTCGCCCGCTTTTCAAAGACTTTGTATTGAGTTCATAGACGGTTAATCATTGCCGGGTGCAAAAACTTGGAGATATATTTTTAGTAGTCGATTTTACCCTTTATGCAGTTTTAGTAGAATGGAACGTTATTCGTGATCATGGGTGACCAATAGACCTATTGGACACTTGTGCAGCAGTCTTCTAATCTGAATCGCATCTAGTGCAGGTTGCTCAGAGTGGCGAAGTAATTTACTGTATTAGTTTGACCGATCGGTAATATTGACTGTGAACTGATACCCTAATATCATCCCAAAAAATTAGATCTATCAAATTTGGTTGGCAGTGTGTTATCTTGCAGCAACTGCTATCACGAGATTATGGTTCTACTGTTGCACTCTCGCAGCGACAATAGTTGCTCTCTTTCACAATTTTGTCTAAGAAGGTAGACAAACAAAATGGTTACACAGCGTGTAAAATTGATTAAAATAGTAATATGATTTATGCTAGCACCAGCTGACTGACAGAATTTTCCTCAGTTTCAATTTCGATGCTACAGTGTCATATGATTTTATCTCACGAGTATTATTAGCTTCACTATTTCAAGCTGCATTATCGTGCAAAAGCTTTTTGTTCGAATAGTAATCGAAACACGTGATTCAAATTTTATTTTCATTCATATGGATATAGATTTTGGCCGTACCAAAATAACATAAAGTATTTTCGCTAGAACGGCAACCTTTAAAAGATATCAGTGTCTAACCTTGCACTAAATTTACATTTTCTGTGAGTTGTAAATTTCTCAATGATGGAGGGCATTGAGAGGTGAATTTCAAGTATATCCATATGCAAACTCATAAATAAATGGGCCTGTGCCACATTCAGTCTACATTCAACCAGGAAGCTAACAGTAAGCTGATCGGAATGGTAAGAAAGTAATGTCGATTTCGTGGCTGTAAAGGCAAGCTGATAGAAGGTTTATTGTTTTCGATTTTTAACACAGTTTTCGTAAAGAGATAATGGTTTTAAGTTTCAACGTAAGTAACAATGTCTTTGATCGAAGCTTATCTTTGAGGACAAAATCAGTATCACGAAGGAGGAGAAAATCATATTAATATCTAAGCTTCTTCATGACCCTTTTGCAACGAATTGTCATTTAATCAGTGTGTAAAACAGGGGATAGTCATCCTGTCTACACGGAGTGCCAGAATTTTCGGCACGCAATAACAGGAAGGTCGATTTCAGTCACACAAGTTCTGTGTAGCTCTATCCTGTTGCCTGTACCTTGCAACTTGCCAAACTGCACTTCGTGGCAATGCAAATTTAACATTTTTTGGTTTGCGTCAATTTCAAGAAATATTACACCCGCCAGATTTACCTTCCGCCACACGATTTTTCACATTACGACGGGCGTCGGAGTTGCCTATGTAATCCTTGTGTTGCGCAACTGTAACAATTGTAACAATTCGTAGCAGCCAAATGTAGTGCCAAAACCTAGCACGAGTTGCATTCGAATTTATTACATATGTACCTTATCTTATGCTCTAGGTAAAGCGTGACGAGCAAAGATTTATGAAAGTGTTTTAACGACACAAAAGAAGAAACTTATTACATAAAATTGATGCGCTAAAATTGATCTGTTCTATCTGTTTTGAGGGATACTTAAAAATTGTCTGACGATACCAATATTCTACAATGTAAAAAGGGTGTATATGTAAAGATTATTAATTGGGGATCGTGGGGAAGACCGAGGAAGCTTGATACGATTTTTTATTTTCCAACTAATAAGCAAAGGAGAATCGTTGATACTCAGTACTGTAACATACGAGTCTCCTTTGTCTATTAGTTGGAAAATATCAAACTGTATCAAGCCTCTACATATCAGGCTCCTCCAGTCTCCCCGATTACAATATCTGAGAACAATTAATACACTCCTGCCCCACCCAAATGCTGACACGTGCTTTCGTTTGCATTGTAACGATGCACCGATCTAGTTATCTATACTTTTCATAAATTTACCAGCACAGCGTTATAATTGTATTTCCGTTAAAACTTTCCATTCAACCCAATACACGAAGCGTGACAATTATAGTCCTCATGTAATTCCTGTTGTGAATGTTTTCAGGAAATGGGGTAGTAATACATCTGCCAGGTCTATTTGAGGAGCTAGAAAGCAGCGAAGCAAAAGGATTGAAGAATTGGCAAGAACGATTAGTCATCTCCGATCGTGCGCACATAGTATTTGATTTCCATCAACAAGTTGACGGTCTGCAAGAATTGGAGAAGGGTACGCAGTCTCTTGGTACCACCAAGAAAGGAATTGGGCCAACCTATTCGAGTAAAGCTGCTAGAAATGGCCTCAGGATCGGCGACCTCCTTGGAGATTATGATAAATTCTCACAAAAGTTTGATACACTGGTGACATCGTATCAGAAAATGTTCCCGGCACTTCAGGTGGACGTTAAAGCAGAACTTCAACGTTATAAGGAGTGAGTATACTTATATTTCGGCTTTGCTTTATCGTATTAACGCCCAGAACTCTAACTCAACTCAACTCAACTCAACTCTCTGTACCAGACTCTCTGTCCAAACGGACTGCCAAGACTCTCTATTGACGTGACCGAAACGTTGACCAAAGGTGACACAGCTAGCAAGCAGTGTCTGAACTGTCTTCTAGAGCCTCGTCTACACTAAAATACATTGTCTGCAAACAAGACCTGGAAAAAACTCCTAGCCATCGTCTCCCGTTTTCTATTCCCATGGAAAAAAAAATATCGGCCAATATGTTCCCACGGGTTGTCTACAGGCACGCATTTTAACCGCGGGCACTGCGCTTTCACATACTACGAACACCGGTTTGTGGACAATTTGTATCAGTCTAGACGAGCGCTGGATAATAGCCTACCATAAAACGTACTTCAGCAGAATAGCAGAGTGCTATCTTCCTTCAACGACACCTAAATCACATCGTTGCTAACGGATACTTCTTGTTCTTTTCAGGTACCGAGAGAGAATAAGACCATTAGTGAAAGAAACGGTTCAGTATTTACATCAAGCTTTGCGCGAGGGGAAAAAAGTATTAGTCGAAGGTGCAAACGCTGCAATGCTGGACATAGACTTTGGTACCTATCCCTATGTCACTAGCTCGAACTGCAGTATAGGTGGTGTGTGCACTGGTCTTGGACTATCGCCGTTTTATATTGGAGAAGTTGTGGGCGTAGTTAAAGCGTACACTACAAGGGTCGGCGATGGCCCATTTCCTACTGAACTTCTGAATCCTACGGGCGATCTTTTGCAAAGGAGAGGCCATGAATTTGGAGTAACGACACATAGAAAAAGGCGTTGCGGTTGGCTAGATTTAACTCTTATTAAATTCACTTCAATGGTTAATGGGTGAGTAACGTCTCTAATAATATTCGGTCAATTGCACCTAACATTTATTACTAATTCAGAGTAATTATGGGGAGATGGCTTGGTCTCATAAATAGATAAATTCCAATTTAGTAAAGTTTAAAACGCAATCAGCATAAATAGCTCTAAAAAAGGAGTGGGCCATCACTCCCTGTCTTACCCTACCATAATTTGTGATAACCAAAGTTCGATATATAATTCGTAATGTGTTTATTTTCCAGATATACGTCTATATGCCTAACGAAACTAGATATTCTAGACACTCTTCCGGAAATTCAGATCGGTGTAGGTTATCGGTTAAATGGAAAAGAAATTGATTATTTCCCAAGCAGTACTTCTGATTTAGCAAAGGTAGAAGTGATTTATGAAACATTGGATGGCTGGCAGTCAACCACGGAGGGTGTGCGTTCTTTAGAAAAATTGCCCCCTAATGCAAAGAAATATATACAATTGATAGAAGAACACCTGGGTATACCAGGTAATACTTTATTACGTACTATTCAGTCATTCTTATATTCTTGTCACTATTTTTTTAACAGTAAAAGAAAGCCAATAATAACGTTACAGTTTCTTTAAAAACGCAAATACTTGATCTCAAGATTATGGAAATAGTTGCTATTAATCATTTCTAGTCATTAATTTATTAATTGAAAATTGTATAAGAATACTTAATGTTTCAGTAAAATGGATCGGAGTGGGAGCAGGTCGTGAAAGTGTAATCGCACTTTGACGTTACACTTACTGGTTACAGCAATGGAAATATATTTATTTGATTATTCAGTTCGCTACTCTTTTGGCGATAAGTTTAGTTTGTCAAAGGAGTGATGAAACAAGCGCACAGAGAGTACACGACAAAGAGAATTATAGCATTAAGCTTTTGAATTTTAGTAGCATATAACAATTCAAGAAGAGAACAAATGTCTCGTTTTTCGAGTTCCTCCTTCTGAGTGGGTACTTCATGGTAATCATGATTATCCATTGTTCGAATGTAAAATATCAAATGTTAATTAAAAATGTATTTATTTGAAACGCACACACTTTATTATTGATTCCATGCGGTGTTCACTTTTATTGTGGGCTGCTTATGAATAGATTCCTTGCAGACGTAACTTTTGTCAAATTAAAAAGCATTCTTCAATTTCAGCTTGTAGTTTGAACACAACTGTTACAAGAATGTTAAACATAATGTTTCTCACATGCAAATAAAGAAATTAAACTTCTGTGTTAACGGAATACATACATGATTTTGGTAAAGAAAAATGAAGGGGGTAAATGGAAGCTACAATATACAGTAAGTAAACAATCATTTATTTAAACGAAATGTATACATATTCTACATTGCGATTCAATATAATTTAATTATTATAATAATAATGGACATACGCCGTTCTTTTATTATCGTTTATGATTGGTTGATGTATATATTAAGAAATGTAAATATCAAGCTACGTGGTGCCTTAAAACGATTAGAAAGGATACTCAGGATGTTTTTGAACCCCTTGAAAGAAACTAAAGTCACAAATCCTCGCAGATTCGCCAAGATCGAGGTTTTTCAGTTGAACCATATCCTCTGATTCAAGTTCCCAATCACATAATTCTATATTTTCCTTTATTCTTTTAGGGTTTGTACTTTTCGGGATAACCGCGATCCCATTTTGCACAGTATATCGTAATAATATCTGCGCAGGAGATTTCTTGTAATTCTTTGCTAATTTTAATACGAAATCATTGTTTAGTATATCTGGAATTTCTTCTGTTTTATTCATTTCTTTAACAAAGCCCCGTGAACCAATTGGTGAGTATGCCGTCATAGGAATATTTTTCTCTTTGCAAAATTTCACCTGCAAAATATTATTTTCAACATAGCAATTGATATATTGAAGCCTAATCGGTCAAGCAATAGATAGCAAACAGTAGCAATAGATATAACATTTTGATTTACATATTTACGTATACAAAAACAATAAATAAATATTGCACTGCCGGTCAGAAGTTTGGATTATTTATACTTAAGAAAAGAGCGTCTTACCAGTTCCTTCTGTTGAAAATAAAGATGCAATTCAACTTGAAGCATCGATACGTTTATTTTTGCATGTTTCACAATTCGTTCGATTTGAGAGATATTAAAATTTGAGAGTCCAATGGCTCTAGTCCGTCCACGTTTCACTTGGTTCTCCATTTCAGCCCAAGTTTCGATATGATTTGTTTTACAATCGAGCTTCATTTGACCATTTTCATCAGCCGGGTGCAACTCGTCCCCAAATTCTTCAAAGGCGAATGGAGTATGAATTAAATAAAGATCTAGATACTCCAATTGAAGATCTTCTAAAGAACGTTTAATCCATTTTTCAACGTGTTCTGGCCTATTTCCTACGGCAGGAAGCTGTAGTAATAGGTGTAAGAAATTTTATATAATTAATATTTTAAGTAATTACAGTCTGACGGTTTTGAAAAGCATTCGTGCATAAATGTGCACTAAGTACTGCAGTTATTATGCAGGCTACTGTAAATCATATAATATATATTTTTAAATATTAACGATAATAAAGCTAGGGTTTATACTTATCAGGATTACCTTTGTAACGATGAAGACATCGGATCGTTTTATTTTTCCAGAATCGAACCACTTCTTGAGAACTTTACCAATAATTTTTTCATTCAAATACACTGGGGCTGTATCGATATGCCTATATCCTGCTTCTAAAGCCATGTCCAATGCTCGTTCCAATTCATCCCCGCTTGCCTTATAAATATTAATTTATGTTTTTCAATTGGAAGTATAATACTTTTTCATTACTTGTATTAGTACGAATCATATTAATACTAAACCTACCACAACCGGTCAAAGGACAGTTTTTTAAATTTGCAATGTGCAATCGAGAAGCCTGTAGTTTGTAAAAAATGCGGCGAAGAAGCATAAAATATATATCATTTATTTCTAAATAAAAGAATCTATATCTTTTCCCTGTTAAATTGGCTATTGACCGCATTCGCCTCCTTTTGGCTTTTGTAGGAAATCGCGCTTTTAGATTCAAATGGGGAAATCTATAAAAAAAATCGAGGATTTCGATTGTATCGATGTTTTCAAAATAGCGATATATCGTGACATCCCTGTACAGTGTTCGATTTACCGAGGTTCGACTGATTTGTATACACATCATGAATTAGTTGTATTTAGATTGGTGGTTTATTAAATGTAAAAATAATGCAAATATGTTGTGTAAATTAGTGTCACATTGCATTTTTTTCGAAGGAATGAGTCAAGATTTATAGAAGCGCAAAAGGAAACATAACCTATCGGTAAGTACTATATTTTTATACCACGTAGACTACAAGGATTATTTTATTATTATTAGATGATATAACAAATCTTTTTCTACGTCTTTACTAAGATATCGAATATTAAAGTAGGAGAGTAGAAATTTGTTAATATTTCCAAATAATAGGCAGTCAATAATTATATATTTGAACAAAGCGTTTAAAGCGTAAAAATTATATTTAATGTGCGTAACACATTGCAGACGGGGTATTTAAATAATTTAAATGCCTGTTCCCGGGGATTTATAGCCTTTTAACCTACCTTCTGCACTGTATACTTTAAAAATTCATATAACATTTTCTAATAATTATATTATTATTTTAAAAACGCAAAGTTGCGTCGCCCGATTTCCACGATTACATTGTTCCGGCGCAAGTTTGCGTCAGCCGTCCGCAATGTGTTAATATAACGCCTGTATTAAACAGGTCCTATTAAAATAGAAGGTAAATATTTAGAAGAGCACCCCGATATCGATCATTTTTTAATACGTTGTAGAACTCAGTATTCTGAACAACTTTTTCCTATGCATATAACAGCCGCTCGGCCTTAGTTTTCTAGATATTTGCAAAAATCTGTAGCTACTGCTACATTGA
Organism: Nomada lathburiana; assembly: GCA_963667235.1. NCBI lineage: Eukaryota > Metazoa > Arthropoda > Insecta > Hymenoptera > Apidae > Nomada > Nomada lathburiana. The sequence goes on from OY763910.1 coordinate 8,958,463, forward strand.
ATTTTGTCTATACGTGCACGCTCGTGGCAACGTGTTGGGCCGCCGCTTATCCAGCAGCCGGAGAAGAATCTGTATACCGGATAAACTCATCAAAATTGTACCTCTTGATACCAAATCTGATATGATATATCTAGTTCTAGAGGTACAATTTTGATGAGATCACCCGGTATACAGATTCTTCTCCGGCTGCTGGATAAGCGGCGGCCCAACACGTTGCCACGAGCGTGCACGTATAGACAAAATTTGATGTAGTAGTAGCTACAGTTTTTTGCAAATATCTCGAAAACTAAGGCCGAGCGGCGGTTATATGCATCGGAAAAAGTTGTTCAAAATACTCAGTTCTACAACATATTCAAAAATCATCGAAATCGGTGAGGTAGTACCACTTCTATATATTTACCGTATGCGTTATTAGCATGTCTTGCTGGAATAATTTTACCTGCCAGGTGCCGAAACCAACAATCGGCATCGATTGTCCGCTCGGGAGGAGAAAAGTCTGGTTCTTCATCGTTCCGTGTAGCAGAAGTTCCGTGAGACAACTAAACGCTGGCGTTAAACTCTCTCTCTTAAATCCACTGCACTTTCACCTGAAGCATTTTGCTATACATAGTTGCCTTTCGGTGCTGCAATTAGTAGCACCTTTACTATAGCGCTTTTAGGCAGTATATCCGTTCTTCCGTGATATTCAAGGTTTACTTTTTATGAAATAAATTATATGAATATGTGTAAAAAAAGAATTAAGCACAAGCGTGTCGTTGTTTCCCTGGTTTTTACATATTTTATCAAATATTTGGTATGAAATATTTAAAAGAATAAATACATTTCTATATTTAATTACATAGTTTGTCCATGTAAACTTTTATTAATAATAAAATTAGGGAATGATTTAAAAGTAACTAAATATAGTTCGTATAAAATACTTTATCCAAATACGAAAAATATGAAAGTCAAAAGCCTTTCCTTATTTTGAATTAAATATTTTTAATTTCAGGTAATCTCTACGTTTATGAAATTACGTGAATTATGCATTACGCAGTAGGAAGAAATAATTCAGAAAATATAGAAGGCATATAATGTATCACTGTGTAAATTGTGGGACAGAAGTGGATGAACTCTACAGGAGATACAGTCCAAACGTTTTAAAGCTTTTGAAATGTGTACGTTATATACTATATAAATATATTTACTTCTAAAAACTGGCAAGGAAGATTAGGCAACGCAGAAGTTCAGAAAATTACGAAACTTTGCATACAAGTCAATTTTTATCGAACAGTCTAACAATAAATCAACTGTCTCTAATGTGTAATTTGTATCGGCGCGACTTGTAAGTTTTTTTTTCTGTGATAAGAAAATGCGGAAGTTGTCTTATGGCGTGATGTCGGAGGACATTGAGATACGCTTTCTGAATAAGTAGTTACTGATTTCCTAACAAAAAATGTTTATAGCTGTGCAACTTACACAGAACAATTTGGTTCAAATTAAAAAAAGCAGGGTCCACATTCAGTGACACTAATCAAAGTTTGTATTGCAGTATTTGATCATTTCTTTGGCATTGTCTTCTTTGTACTATGTATCGCCAATAGACTTAAATTTTCGTTAGGTACACGTGCAATTGACTGTCTCGACACGGGTTCTCGAGAATCTTGGGATTCTCGAACACGTCGGGTTCCCCGAGAATGTTCGAGATTCCTAACACTTTCGATCGGGTGAGATTTTCAATATTTTCGGCGTTTTTGAAAAGCCCATTATAAAATGAGGACAATCTTTCGCTTCTTATAGTTAATTAATTAAATTCCGTGCAAGGGTTAAAATAGAATATAAACGCAATGAAATAAGTATTACTTGCGCCAAATCTCGAAAGTTATTCGTTAATTAATCCTTTAAGTGCTTATTAAAATTACAAAAAGTGGTAAAAAAAACATCTATCTTTTTAAGACATAAATTGTCTCCACTTGACATAAATAATACGAAAGTTAAAGCATGTGAGAGCTAAAGAACTAAGAATCTTCTTCCTTTAGACTTTTAGATGTGTTAATTCGATATACCATTCATTTGAGTCTACAATGCTCTTGAGAGTTTACATTTAGCACCTTAGATTACCCACAAGGGGATATATTGGATTACCCAAGCGGAGCGTAATCGCAGTTACAGTCGCGCCCGCACGACGTACGGACTAAACGCTTTGGGCTACATTCACCTTGCCCGTACAACGTACGGATTAAACAATTAAAGGGTTAAAGAACGTATGAATGACGTATTATTAATTTCAGGAAGTATGCGGTCTCTTGGCTGATAAGTACATTGAATACGATCCAGTCATAATCCTGGTTGATTTAATATTGCTCGATAAACGGGCATACAGGCATCTGCTTTACAACTGCGACTTGAAACCATGTTGGAAGCTAGTGATAATCCTCTGGCTCGTTGAATCTTTTCGAAACTTCTCCTTATGCGACAGCGACGAAAGATATGCTCAGGACTGGAAGCCATTTCAATATAATTTTGATGGGCATTGCAACCTTTACTTAATACTATTAAAAACTGCGTTCGCGTTAGCTGCATTTGTATTTACTGTAACACTTTGTACCAAAGTGAAGTGGTACTTTTGCTCAAATAATTCGAATGGGTGCAGCGTTATACATCTGATGAAGGCTTTAGTAATCGGTGGATGCGGAAAACTGTTGGGACTATTGGAAATCACCTGGGGACATATTTTTCTAACACCTCACTATTCCCTTATATTGGGGTACACGCTTCTTTGCCTGCTCACAGTTTATTCAGGTAAGAAGAAGCTCGTATATGTATACTTGGAAACTATTGTAACCATAGAAACGGATGTTCCTGAATCAGTTTACACATGGTATGAATAAGAAACGCCTATACATTATACTTTTCATTCTTTATTAGCGAACAATTTTATAATTGTTAATTAACATTTTCATCCTATATGAAAGCTTAAATATCTGTATATATACTTTGATTTGATCGGAGGCAATTGCGCATTCTTTCTATTTAGAAATGTTAGAGCGATTTCATTAAAATCATGTCAATTAATCAAACTATCGATACCAGCGATTTATAATACTTATTGTAAATTGTTTATAATTACTATTAATGTATCTATATATTGTATCATTTCAGTGATCACCAACAGTGGAAAACTGGAGTCCCTGCTCGTTTTGGGAATGGGCTTATTGGTTTACAACTGCGCATCGGCCTTGTCCTCCGCAACGTTTGAAGTTTTAGAATTAGTTTAATAATTTATCCTTAATTAAATTTGATTTAATAATCTTATTAACTTTAACACAACATTGAACTAAACTAAATAAATATATTTGTAACATACATGTCTATGTTTAACATTCCTTTAGAGGTAAAATACTCCATCCAAGGACTAGTCTATCAAAACCAGAAGAGAACAAGTTGCAGCATCCACTATCTTCTGCCCACGCTACCGATGAGACCATCCTGCGATGACCCTGAAATTCATTTCAAACATGAACATCGTTACATTATTCTGAACGAATATATCCGAAAATTGTTGTCGTGGGTTACTGATGAATTGTGTTTCAGCTCGTCATATATTTCAAATTATTGGATCTAACATATACTTCAAGAAAATAAGGACGTACTTCAGTGATAGATCCGGATCTAAGTACATTAGTCGTAGTCTGCCTACACCTAGTACCCGTCTCAGCGTATATGCTACAGTATTTGTAAGTGTCGTATATGCAAGTTTAAATTTCCACTCACCTGTCTGCTAGTCCTAGGCAATCTAGCCAGGCGCTGACCGCTCAGATCAAATAATCTAATTTGTCTATTATCATGTGGAATTGCAACAATGCCAGTGCTTGAAACTGCTAAGCGATTTGCGGCACTGTCGCCGCGAATTGTCGCTAAAGGACTGCGTATATTCCGTAACTCCCATACTTTCACGCTTCGATCATCTGAGCCAGAGACGATTTTATCTTCGCGGGTAAAGACTGCTGACGTAACTGTCCTATAAGGAAAAAAAAAGTGAATTGGCGTAAACATAGGATATCGCTATTACAAATAGTGGAAAACGGCAGGTCCACATAGTATCCTGCTACTCCAGGATATCCCCATGCGAAGACATTTCTATCCACTGTGTGACGACCGGACGCTGCATCTCCTCAAATTGAATACAATGATGAATTTACTTACTCGGTATGTGCTTGAAAAACGGACACTGAATGTGTCGATTCTCTAAAATCCCACAGGCGAAAAGTGCTGTCCTTGCTTGAAGTAACGCAAAGTCTTTGCGTATGATGAGTTGATACGTGGGACAGTTCTTGGTCGTGTCCACATAATGTATGAATTATTTCTCCGGTTTCCACGTCGTAAAGATTTGCGGTTCTATCCCAGGAAGCGGTGACAACTTGTTCCGCATCCGGTAACCAGTCCGCGGCCATCACGACTCCTGTATGGCCCAAAAATTCTCGAACAGGAGTCCTGTAACAATTTATGCAAATCCACGTGTACAGAATGGAGGGAAGCATTTATGGACTTTGGAACAAATTGAAATATTTGCTATTAGAAAATGATAAGCAACAACCTTTATAGCAAGGGTAGTAGCTTTCGTGACAAGACGTTTAAAAAAGATCGCGAACAAACATGGATACGAAAATAGTATTATAATAACTTTAGATTAAATAATAATCTGTATACTATGTATTACCTTAAAGTTGGAGGTTCCTCCTGTTCTTCGTTCATGGTACTCACGCCACTAATATTTCTGTCAGAGCTGAGGCCTGACAGATCTTCAGACGAATTCTGCCTCTTGGGCAAATCCCAATCAACAGCAGCTTGCCACACATGAGCAGAGCTATCTCCACTCGATGTGAGTGCCAATTCTTTGGTAGGATGAAAGCGTACGGAGTTAACAGAGCCAGAGTGACCTGCAAATTAAAAAGAATAATTTACCGTTCAAAACGATTCAAGCAGGTATTAATCGTGTAGATTTGTGTTTGTAATTGAAGAAAAAGCGTACCTATATATTGTAGAAGACAACGTCCACTATCCACAGCCCACACCCTAGCACTGTGATCAGCTGAAGCGGTAGCAATGATTTGACCCGATCTTCCAACAGAAACTTCCCAAACTCCATCTCGATGACCAGAGTACTCTCTTTGCATGCTACATGTCATAGTCGGGGTTTTAAAACTGGAAACTATTTTACTGGTCTGCGCCCTCAACTTGTTAGAAGTTGTTTTTGTTTTTGTTGCTGAATTTCCGGCCATAGCTGAAAAGAGACAAGTATGTAATGCTGGGTTTACATTGGCTGGTGCTGTTCGGGTGCTGCTTGTCCAACAGTGGACACTATGGAGTCATAAGTCAGGTGCTTCAAGACACTGCAGCGTGCACAAGCGGAGGAATAAACTCAATTTTTACGTGAAAAAACTACGCAATGAATTACGCACATTTTTGTTTGGAAAGACTTTTTGTATCTGGATAGTCTGCAACATCTCCAAGAGGTAAACTCCGATCTCCAGAACCATAACATTCTCTTTCGGGCCTCTCATTAAGGGTATCCAACTTTTCTTGCACTAGAACAGTAAGTAATGCAATTTTTAATTAATTGAATTGAGATAATAATGAATAAAACAGGAAGAATTATAATATTAAGATAAATAGATAAGTATTTTATAACTACATGGAAAAATTGTTACGTACATCCTACATTTTCTGTGTAGAGAACTTCAAATTCTTTCTCTATTTGTTGAAACAATTCAAAGAGTCTACATCGTACAGCTGGCGGTAATAGACTCTCATCGAGGTCCGTTCGAAAAGCTGCATAGTGAAGTCCAGTTGGTTGTAATGGTGTAGAACCGCTTTGTGATTGCAATTCTGTATCGGTACTGCTTTGCACTCTTGGAATAGATATGCGTAAAATTTTTCCGCAACTTTTATTTCCACTAGTCATAGATGGTTCTCCAGGCATCTTTCACTCCGCAAGCTGTAAAATATAAATAATACTTTACACAGTATTCTTTAAAAAATCAATCTACTGTTACACATTTACATATACCAGAAAAAAGTCTTTCAAGTGCAAGTGGTTAATTTAACATTTAATATGGCAGATATATGGTCATTTCTGGTCTACGGAAGATGTAATTTTTATTACAAAAAAAAGACATTATTATCCAGTACTGGTGATACAAAGCTGCAAGGTTTTCTGTCTAGACCTTTGCGTTGACCTTAGGCATTGATTATGAACAATGCCATGAATCAGAGGGTTAATATACAGTCATTATTATCGGTAGAGCGCAAGATAAGATTACATCAATGCAAATTAATGCAGAACCAGGTTATTTGATTGGAAATGTACTTCACTAATCAGAATGCGGCCACATGAAGATTAAAGGGGTTTAGAACATCTGACATATTAAACGATACAAATGACCAGTCAATAGATACTCACTCTGCGTATATATTTCTCCTTTTTCTTATATCTGTACTTATATAAATACATATCACTGTATAACCTCACGAGATAATACGATTTCTTTACATTTGCTTTCGGGGTATGTAAAACGATAAACACACAACCACTTCTGGTTAGTTAAATTACATTTATTAAACTCTGGTTATGGTCGAGTAGAGAACATATCATGCACGGCATATTTAAATGTAAGTACACGCACAGACTAAGCAATGTTCTTGGATTTATTAAAAATAATTGAAAGAGAGGATAGATATCTGGTTACATTTCACTTGTACCTGTTCGTAAATAATGAGAATCCGTAACATTCAACTGACCAACTGATGCAACTTGGTCTTACCATCGCTACTTTGCAGCTGTAAGGTTCGTCAGTAACTTGTTCAAAGATATGCTAGTTTATAATATTATAATTAAACAATTACAAAATTATTATCGGACATAATAGAAATACGCAACTGTAATTTATATATTGTGAAACGTAAAATCAAATGACAAATTCAGTTGTGAACTGACTGTGATACTGTAGAGTGTATATGTATATGTAATGTGTATGTATATGTAAGCACATGCATATGAATCATCCCATTCCTCACGGTGTTTTGTTAATTACGTAAGTAACTACATCGTATAATATCTTCGCCAGTTTTGTCAATACAAAAAACCTGTCACCAGGAACAGATCGTTGCTTCAACCGTGAGCTTTAATTGAAAACATCCTTGATTAAAGTCAGTCTAGTAGAACGCGAAATAATTGAATTTGTCTAAAGAAATTATAAACAAATGCAATTATATCGACTTGCAGACCAGCTACATCAATCATCAGTGGACACTAATTAAAGCTAGAAGCCCAAGCTACAGTCCCCAATAGGCGTTAAGAATATTCCATGAGCGGTTAATTTGTTATAAACAATTTAAATATTTATTTGAAATTTACACGGTAACTATACACGAGGGTTATTCTAAAGTAGAAAGAGATTGTTCTTTGAATCAAAAGCTTTAATTTGAGACGTCGTTGATTAAAATCGGCCCAGCAGAAGCCGAGATAATTGAATTTGTTTAAAGAAATTATAAACAAATGCGATTATATCGACTTGCAGACCAGCTACATCAATGATTAGTGCACATTAATTAAAGCTAGAAGCCCAAGCTACAATCTCCAGTAGGCGTTAAGAATATTCCATGAGCGGTTAATTTGTTATAAACAATTTAAATATTTATTTGAAATTTACACGGTAACTATACACGAGGGTTATTCTAAACTAGAAAGAGATTGTTCCTTGAATCAAAAGCTTTAATTTGAGACGTCGTTGATTAAAATCGGCCCAGCAGAAGCCGAGATAATTGAATTTATTTAAAGAAATTATAAACAAATGCCATTATTTCGACTTGCAGGCCAGCTACATCAATGACCAGACGACATAAATTAAAGCTAGGAGGATCAGCTAACATCTCCAACAGGTGTGAACATTATTCCACGTGCGGTTCATTTGTTATAAACAATTAAACAATTAAAATTGTTATTACGGCCAACAGCATATAGCCACAGCAACGGGGTATTTTTGATCGGGTAGCTTATTCGTTTCCCTTTCTTTTGAGACGTCGTTGATTAAAATCGGCCCAGCAGAAGCCGGGATAATAATTCTTAAATATTTTGACGATAACGATATGTCTGTAATCGTGTATATGGCGCCATCTCGCGTTTGCGGCCTTTTTCGCAGTTGCCGCGGCTTCAAAACCAAATTCCTGGGTTACATCGTTAATTTAAACCATTGCGTTTTTCTTCATTTTCGTCGATTTTTTGATTGTTAATAACTTTTAATCCACAAATGCCATATTGTTGCAACTTTTGGAGCAGATAGCTATGGTTCGTAGCTTTCATTTAAGACAAGTCCGGATCGAAAATACCTACTAGAAGCCAAGACAAACGCAATTGTTTAAATTATCGATGTAATCCAGAAATTTGGTTTTGAAGGCGCGGCAAACTGGGAAAAAGGCCGCAAACGCGAGATGGCGCCACATGTCTAATTATCGACTGCCTGTGGAACACTCGAGTTGCAGTACCATTTCCATGTCACTGATAATGTTACCGACAGATTGTAAATAGCAATGTATGTGATTATAAATTTTATATCTCCGCTCCCGGTGATTATTTGTTAATGTATGAGGTGTGAAATGAAAGTTAAAGAAATGAGCTATTCATTTGTAATAGTCTCGTTTCTGCATCTTTATCTAGTTGCTAGCAATAATAATTTTAATTGGTTAATCGGTTAGAACAAACCAACGACTCGTGTATATTTTTGCCAAGCGTCTCAACAAAGGTATTTATATCTCTGAATATTTCTTTCTTTCAATAAATTTTCCTGTGTGTAGTGAGTATATCCTAGCAACAGTATTTTTCTTTATTTCGGCCTCGCAGCCATGAAATTGACTTACAATTAGTGCACATATAACCTAACTTATTATTTCTCATCCACTCTTTCTTTCGTACCTTCTGTACCTTACATATTATTGCACACTTATTGCACATATATTTTATATATCTTTTTGTTTCGAATTCCGAAGCTTTAATCTCTTATTCCATGCATCAGATCCTCTATCATAACCCCCATAGCTGTTCTCCACATTCTTTTACTAGACGTTCTACCATTATAAATTTGACTGCTTCCAGATCTTGCCTGCACTATTAGTTGCTGATTTTTTCTCTTTGTCTGAACATTATTATATCTTGCTCCTTTTATTTTTGTGTTCTGCTTATGCTGTTGTATTTCGTAGTACAGTAGAGGCTCATTTATCCGCACCTCATTTATATGAACAAGTTAATGCTCAGCATCTGTTATACAAACTCATAGAAGATTAAGAAGACTCTCGGTTGCCTAGAAAGGGCATAATCAACTTCAGTTTTTCGCATACCAGCTTATATTATTCTGACTAATAAGAAGAGCTGATGGGGACAGGTAGTGAACTTCTAATATCGGAACTGCGCGGTTATCCGAACTGCCTTGTCCCCCAACATGTTCGATAAATGAGGTTCTACTGTATCTCCTTTCTATTACTTTGTTCTCTTCCCTTCCTGTCAAATTTATTCCAGCATGATTTACTCCATTCCTTTTCAAATAATCCTCTCTTTTCCTTTTGCTTCAGTTTTTACTTACCCGCCCTTCTGTCTTTTTCTCTCTATCCTATTACATACTTACTAATATATGTTTTGTGTGTGCAGGTTTTCTGGCAAAGAGTGATGATCATTGACCGGTACTTCTCATTGTACGTAAGAGCAAGAAAGAAGATAGAAGAATTTTTGCCACATACTTTAGTTATCCTTCAGTTATAGTAACTTGGTTTATAAAAATAGTTTGTAACTATTAACCCGCAAGTTTAAGTTAGAACAATTATGTAATTAACTTTTATGTATATCTATTATATATTTTATTATATATTCAGTACATTCAGTAAATCTTATATGAACTTTAATATTATTTTACTAACAGTTCTACTGAATGTGCGAAATATAAAATGAGGGATATAATAATGTAAATTAACTTTAAAGAATAGTTTATAAGTATTAGATTATTTATGTTCATAGAATTTTTTATATTACATAAATGTTAGTTTAGTGTTAATTTATTATTAATACAAGTTTAAGTTCTACAATCTATTGTAAATAGATATTAAAGAATAGTTCATAAGGATTAGCTTGTAAAATTGCATTACAACAATTTTGTATCGTGTATCTGCATTGATTAGTTTAAATAAATTTTAAATGAAAAGAATTTCACTGCTCTTTTTATTTTCATACCTTACCAATCCTTGAAAGCACCTAATTCCAATTCCTTAAACAAGTACTACCGTGCAGGAACTTTAAATATAAAGTTCACAAGCGGAGAACTTGTAAAAATAGACCTCAACATTACTAAACATTACAAAACCAGGTTGCAAACAACGCCTCACGAAAATGCAACAAAGTTGCAAACAACGCCTTGCGAAAGCGCAACAAAGTTGCAACCAACGCCTCGCGAAAATGCAACAAAGTTGCAAACAACGCCTCGCGAAAACGCAACAAAGTTGCAAAAATTCCCGAGAAAAATTTGCAACAATGTTGCGCCAAAAATTTTGCAACAAAGTTGCAAACAGCGCCTCGCGAAAACGCAACAAAGTTGCAAAAATTCTCGAGAAAAATTTGCAACAATGTTGCGCCAAAAATCTTGCAACAAAGTTGCAAATAACGCCTCGCGTAAACGCAACAAAGTTGCAAAAATTCTCGAGAAAAATTTGCAACTTTGTTGCGCCAAAAATTTTGCAACATTGTTGCAAATTTTTCTCGAGAATTTTTGCAACTTTGTTGCGTTTTCGCGAGGCGGTGTTTGCAACTTTGTTGCATTTTCGCGAGGCGTAGTTTGCAACTTTGTTGCGTTTTCGCTAGGCGTTGTTTGCAACTTTGTTGCATTTTCGCCAGGCGTTGTTTGCAACTTTGTTGCATTTTCGCGAGGCGTTGTTTGCAACTTTGTTGCATTTTCGCGAGGCGTTGTTTGCAACTGAATTGCATTTTTATGAGGAGTTGATTGCATCTTTGTTGCGTTTTCGCGAGGCATTGTTTGCCACTGAATTGCATTTTTATGAGGAGTTGATTGCATCTTTGTTGCGTTTTCGCGAGGCATTGTTTGCAACTGAATTGCATTTTTATGAGGAGTTGTTTGCATCTTTGTTGCGTTTTCGTGAGGCGTTGTTTGCAACTGAATTGCATTTTCATGAGGAGTTGTTTGCATCTTTGTTGCGTTTTCGCGAGGCGTTGTTTGCAACTGAATTGCATTTTTATGAGGAGTTGTTTGCAACTTTGTTGCGTTTTCGCGAGGTGTCATTTGCAACCGTATTTCATTTTCGCCAGGCATTTCTTTGCATCCTGGTTGAATTTTGGTGAGGCGCTTTATGTATACCTGGTTGCAATATGTTTAGTAATGTTGAGGTCTATTTTTACAAGTTCTCCGCTTGTGAACTTTGCATTTAAAGTTCCTGCACGGTAGTACTTGTTTAAGGAATTGGAATTAGGTCTTGTCAAGGATAGTTAAGGTGTTAAAATAAAGAGAGGCGTAGAATTCTTTTCATTTAAGATTTATTCAAGTTAATTAATGAAGATACAAGTTACAAAAATGCGGTAATTCAAATTTACAAACTAATACTTATGAAGTATTCGTTAAAGTTAATTTACAATATATCTTACAAATAAAACTTATACTCAAATTTACGTACTTTATTTGCTGAAGCGTATTTTAAATTACAACAATTATGTAACTTGTGCATATGTAAAGCCCAAAGTATATATTGTATCTTGCAGTTTATATTTAACGCATTCAGTAGAACTTGTAGTAACAGTAATATTGAAGTTTATACAAGATCTACTGAATAAAGAAAATATAAAATACAATATATACTATGTATACATAACAGTTAATTACACAATTGTTTTGAATTAATCTTATGCACTAATAGTTACAAACTATTCTGAGAAACCAATTTACTATAACTAAAGTATGTGGCAAGGGCTATTCTTTCTTCTTTCTTGCTTTATGCCCAATGAGAAATGTCGGTCAAGCTCCTTGCTCTTTGTCTGCGAGACCTGCATACACAAAAAATATATTAGTAAGTACATGTAGCAGGAGAGATAAAGGTTATCAAGCGATATTTGAAGGAAAAAGAAAGAAGGGAATACCAAACCAGAAGCGTAAAAGAAAGAAAGAAAGAAAAGATGTATAATAGATGTGCGATAAAGAGACAACAAAGAGCACAAGGTAGAGAAGGTATGAAAAGAAATAGCGGAACAGGAGATGAGAGTGCAAGAGTTAAGATAGTACAGTGAAGATAGGTTATATGTACGCTAAGCCCAACTTTCAGTGTTGCGAGACCGAAATAAAGATTAATACTATTCACCTGGGACACGGCTGGTCTGCATACGAATAGCAATGGCCTGCATGAACGAGTGGAATTGCACAGTGTAGACGGAGGATCAGAAGAAGGTAGATTTAGCAACCGGGTAATGTGGATTTGGGTTAGGTGTGAGACCTGCACACACAAAAAATATATTAGTAAGTACATGTAGCAGGAGAGATAAAGGTTAAACACTGTGCTTGCTAACACTTTATTAATATGTAAATATGAGTACGAAACGATTCATACCACATTTATAAAGAAGTGCTTGAATTTACGTACCACTCCTATCCCTGTCTTACCTACACGCAAAGTGGTCATAAGTATCGCCATCTAAACAGAAGAGAATGAAACTACCCGAGCCTCTGCTATATCTACACTTAAGGTAAGTAAGAGGCACGATTAGTTTCAAGGAGTCCTGTATAGATGGCGAGACCATAGCAGGCACTGTAGATATGGCAGAGACCCGCGTAGTTTCAAGCACATCTTTACAGATAATAATAATTAATGAATGAATTAAAATATTTACATTTCTCGCGCTTATGCATGATGAGAAGTGCCGGCCAGTACTCTTTACTCTTTGTATGCGGGACCTACACACACAAAAAATATATTTGTAAGCATGTAACAGGAGAGAGAAAAAATGTTAAGGGATGTTTAGAGGAAAAAGAAATAGGGGAGAGAATTAAAAAAGAATGAAATAAGTCTCGTAAGAATGAATTTGGTGACATTAGAAGTGAAGGAATTGACGGAGGGCCTTAAAAGAGGACACTATGAAATGCAGCAACTGGAGATGAACAGTACTAAAGTACCTGAGTAAAAACAGAAGACAATTAATCAGCAATTAATAGTGCAGGTGACAGATGGGAAAGCATTAAAAGATGAAGAAATATTAGGAGAAGGAGAAGAATAAAAGATGTGACCTGTGCAGACAAAAATTTGAAACGCTAGAACACCTGTTAACAGAATGTACGGAAATAAAGATAATAGGATATAAAAATGACTTTAGAATTTTAAATGAAACATGGAAGAATAGGAAAGATGTATAATAGATGTGCGATAAAGCAATAAGAATATTGTAATACGTAAGGTAGAGAAGGTATGAAAAGGAAGAGCGGAACAGAAGATGAGAGTGCGAGAGTTAAGATAGTATTGTGAAGGTAGGTTATATGTATACTAAGTCCAACTTTCATTGCGGGGAGACCAAAATAAAGATTAATACTATTCAGCTGTGACACGGCTGGTCTGCCAACGAATAGCAATGGCCTGCATGAACAAGTGGAATTACACAGTGTAGACGGAGGATCAGAAGCAACAGCGTAATGTGGATTTGGGAGTGAAGCACCATAGTGTAGAACAGCGTAGGCTTGTGTAGAATAAATTAATATGTATACGTTTAGTTTAGAGTTGTACCCTATGTTACATCAAATACAAATATTTTATATTACACTTACATCAGCCTTCATTACATAAACCTTCCAATCCCACAAAACCAATTTACTATAACTGAAGTATATGGTAAGAGTTATTCTTTCTTCTTTCTTCTTCCTTCTTTTTCAGCACAATGAGAATTAATGGTCAATGCTCCTTATCCTTTGCCTACGAAACCTGTGCACATAAAAAATATATTAGAAAGTATGTAACAAAAGATAGAGAAAGATTGTTAAAGGACTTTTAGTGGAAACAGAAAGAAGAGAGGGCCAAACTAGAAGCATAAGAGTAACAGGGGATCCTTTTAAAAGGAATGGAACAAGTCTGACAATAGTGAATTTGATGAGAATGAAAGTAAATGCATTAACGGAGAGCCTTGGAGGAGAAATAAAAGAAGCAAAATATAATAAAAGGTTTAAATATATTAAAACGGGAACAGTACCACAGTAAAGAGGGAACAGGAAAGAGTCACCAATTAATAGCGTAAGAATGACTTAGGAATTTGAAATGAAACAGAGAGGAAATGGAAAGATGTATAATAGATGTGCGATAAAGAGACAAGAAATAGTGTGATGCATAATGAACAGAAGGTATGAAAAGGAAGAGCGAAACAGAAGATGGGAGTGCAAGAGTTAAGATAGTATTGTAAAGATAGGTTATATGTACACTAACCCAACTTGCATTGCTGCGAGACCAAAATAAAGAATAATACCGCTACTAGTTTGTATTTATTACATGCTGAAAAATGTGTTTAAAGACAAAAATATTCACAAATGTATTTTGCATTGCTGAAGAGCTTGAATGTTGTAGAATAAAATGAACAGTAGAACTGACAATGTTACTACACACATTAACTTTAATGTAGATTCTAATGCTGTGTTTGCTAACACTTTATTAATATGTAGATGATAGTACGAAACGATTTGCGAGCAATAACTTAATTTTATAAATGAAGACAGAAATAATCAAAGTCTATCGTACCACTATTTATAATCAAGTGCTTGAAATTTCGTACCACTCGTATCAATGTCTTATCTACACCTAAAATGGCTTCAGTTTCGCCATCTATAAAGAGTTGCTCAGAACTACATGTATGACTGCTTTATCTAGAGTACTAGTATCACCATCTATACGGATGTGGATGAAACTACCGGGCCTCTGCCATATCTACACTTAAGATAAGTAAGCGGCGCGAGTAGTTTCTAGGAGTTCTGTATAGATGGCAAAACTATAGCTGGCACTGTAGATATGGCAGAGGCCCGCGTAGTTTCAAGCATATCTTTACAGATATTAATTAATTTATGAATTAAAATATATACATGGGTATTTCATTTATAAAAAGGAGGCTTCTTGAGGAATAAGAAAATGTAATTCTCAAGACGAAACATATATGAATTATACCTAGAATCTGCATAACAAGCAGGGCAATAAATAATACACAATATTTACAGCTGCAAATAGTAGATACAGAAATAGAAACGAGAATTCAAAAGTAATTGCAATAAGAACTTAACCATTATTATTATTATTATTATTATTATTTATTGTTATTTCTTCTATAAAATTGATTACATAGAAAGCAGATACATTTAACGTGTGCTAGTCCAATATTTCCTTAATCAATGAAAAATTACTGGTAGCTAGCACAGAACATGAACGAACGCATAATTCACAAGATCATATCACTAAGCCGAGGTTAATTAAAAGTTAAGGTATTCGTAAAGCTCCCAGATCGGGTTTTAGGTGTCACTGTATCCGAGAAGCGAACAGATACCTCAGCCACAGCCATATTTCCGGTGAGGAACTGGGCCAAAGTTTCAACACCTGCACGGGGTTGACGATCGAACGGATATCCCATGGAACGAGCGTCGGGGTACTTTTGATCCCTTAATCCGCAATAACTTACAGCATCCTTGCAACCAGTCGCCTCTGGTTGGTCCACCTAAGTATTACAATATCAAAATGAACGATTGTAGTTTTGATTCGATCGATATTGCATCTTATATTTCGTAGACAGTGTCGAACTTACAGCATCATTAGAGTAGTCGGACACCATGACGAACAATTCCATCGGGAAGCCTTCCTTGCTCCCTTTCGGTACGAGCATGTGATGCGGCCAACCACAACCGCAGAAGTTGAACTGCGTTAAGGTATCATTATCTACCGGCCTGTTGCTATCCAAGTTGCGGAAGGTTCTTTCAAATGGTATCGTAACCGAGGACTCCGTTGATTTACGTTCCAAGGTATTTTGCCCGGGACGGACTGCAAATAAAGTGCACGATGGTAGCAATTAACTCATCAATTAATTTACGTAATAGGCGTGGCGTCTGTTAATCTTTTCAAATTTACATCCGGCGTTGAACCATTGCCGTTCAAAGACATACAATGTGTAACCATAAAGAGCTATTTTTATAAAACTACGTACGTGTTACAGTGAACTTGTCCATTTCTATCATCAAATTCTTTTGCTGTCTGAAGGAGAACGGAAGCCCACGCTCGTCCTGTTTGGGACCAATGAAGATGCGAACGGTGCCCCTTCGCGGTGCATTGTTTTTATTGTTGACGGTAATTTTGTATGTAAAACTGGCGTGATTCAAGTGGGTAAATCTGGCAAGCACAGCACCACGTGGCGTAAAGTCGAGCCCGCGAGATAAATCCACGTCGCTCTTGGTCCAAAAGGTATTCAGTACATTGCTCTGTTGATTGGTTGTCAACCTGATATCGGCTATTTCAACACCTGAGTAGTCCAACTGTAAACATCGAATGAGAAGTTTTGCGTACAAATGTTATTCTTATTATTCATTTAATTAACATTAAATCCTACTATAAGCGTAAACTATTATTTGTATAAAAATCGAAAAGTATCGAACCTGCTGTACGGTATACTGCGGCAAGGTATTCTTATGTTCCTGGAAAACGTCGTCAACAAAAGCATGCCACCTATAAAAGATGGGGTCCCTCATGGCAGTCGCCGAATCGCCCATGATAGCGAAACTCTCCTGAAAATATAGACACGAAATAATTGATTAACTGCCCCATTATTCGCTTCAAGTAGAATATGCACTCGTACGAGGTAACGATGATCGGGATCATGGATGTAAGATATAGCGACGTGGCCGAAGTTATGAAGATCGCCATAAACGTTCTGGTTGGGTGACAGGATGCTGGCCTCCATAATGTTACCAAGCACATTGATACCGTCCTTCTCTGTCAGTGGTATCCTCTCGCCTCTACTGTTAATGACAGATCCCGTGTGGATTGCCTCGTAAATGCGATCCCTCCATCTTTCAAGATCTTGGATGTCAAAGTTCAGTTCATCCACTTCTCGATTGATGTCCCTGAGGGTGGCACCGCTGGGTCGAGGTGGCCACGTCCGGCTGGCAATGAGAGAATCTAGCTTGGGGAAATAGGCCTCTGGAATCGGTTCGTGCCAATTGATAAATCGCTTCACACGCCCGAGTCGGTTGCACAGGCGTTCCGTGTTGTACCTGAAAGCGAATTTGACTTTTGGACCGTGTCTGGCATTGACAACTCTTATAGCTAGGGGCAGTATTCCGGGGCTGGCTTCAGCGCATCGAAGTAATAAAAAAAGGTAATGCGAATCTGCCTACGCTTTACTGTGAGTTTGGTATTGCATTAATTCTGTATAGGCCAAGTTTCACTTTGCAGATTCGCCTCTGCAATGTTGTTTTACCACGTACCTGGCCATTATCTGTTCATGCATGTAGTAAAAGAGTTCTCCACGTCGATCTTTATTTACGATTCTAATGTCAGCTTCGAACGGATAAACCAAGTGCCAGTGCCAGTGGTGAAGATTGATGCCAAGGTCTTCCCTCCAGTAAGCGACGCGATGTTCTTCATCCAGATCAGATGCGGTATAATCTCTTGGGATTTCGATTGGTACCTGCGTGGAAGAAATATATGAGATTCATATAATCCGTATTTTCGTATGAATGCGTTGTGTTCTTATTAAATCGATTTGTTCTTGGTTTGCTTCTTCTAGCAATGTTCTTTACTTTATCAAAACTATCACTTTAACAAAATTAATTTAATTCTCATTATACGAATGCTATTGTACATTACAAAAATTTGTTTCAGCCACTGTTTTACGTATGAAAAGATAGAACGTTCTCTAGCCAATGGCTGTACATACCCTTGCACCTTCAGGGACGACATTAGCTTCCTCCCTAGCCCTAGAAAATATTCCACTGTCCATGTACTTGTCGGGAAATACTTCGGTCAGCGGTGGTATCGGTAAATTCTTCGTGTCAGGTCGATGCAGTATCGCGACAGACAGAGCATAGATGAACATATTCGGATTCAGACGATCGCGACAGTAAACCGCGACGGACAGAAAGTCGTCGTACGTCCGCATACCTGTCGCGCGAAACGTAAAATAATTAATTAATAACTCATTATTGGCTTTCACGCGTGTACGTGGTGAAAGAAGCGTACCCATAAAAATGTCAATGAGTCGTGCAGCTATTTTTCGATGTGCCGGAATGAACAGCGAAAATGCTTGATGACGTCCAAGTTGCATTGGAAGGCTCAGATCCGGAAGAGTTATTTGCTTTACTTGAAGCTTCGAGTCTGCATCGTCGCCGAAACGGTTGAAGACTTGAGTTGCCACTGGACGGTACTTCTCTGGCTAAACAAACCATTACACGTATCGATAAATAAAAGTACTCATTTAGATGGGGCGATATAAGATAAACGAGCGAAGAAATATTGCTTACCAAATAATCTGCAGGAATATCAAAGGCCACTTTCTTTTCACCCTTGGGGACGTAAACCGGTTCAGCAGGACGATCGAATAGGTACAAAATACCAGACTTATCGGTCGCCATTTTTGCAGGTACTCCACAAAGATTCAAATAGAAAGGAAACAAATGAATCAAGAAGCAATATAAATTTCTCAACGAGGTATCAGTCACTATTGGACCGTTTTGTCACAATACAATACTGAATCTTCGATTCTGATTTATAGTTAAGTGTGAAACTAAACGATGGTCCCAGAGTGGAAGTGCTTTGAACACCTAGACACTTGCGCCGAGAACTGTGATCAATGGAATTGTGCACCAGCTCTATATAGGGATTGAACAGGACGCTGTGGTTTCTTTTGAAATCGCAAATCTCTTAATCACCCGCAACCGCATTCAGAACACTGTCTTTCCTGTTTTCGTCGGAAACGGATTAGAACTATGTACACGGGAACAACTACTCGTATCAGCGGTGCACGTTTTATCTTTTGCCCAAAATAGATACGCGCTTTTGAGTTTGATTTATGATTTCGTGCTATATTTATTTGATCTTTTATTCGTTATTCTATATATTAATCGTACTATTATACAATATATTTTAAATTCATTCGAAGATAACAATGGAAAAAACTTATATGTCAAATTTTCGATGTTTTACACGAGAGAAATTTTTAAGTTCAAAACAGAACTATTGTTTTCTTTATAATATAATATCTAAAAACGTGAAAGACTGTTTTACAATAGCTTAGAAAATATATTAGGAAATCAATTATGCAGCTTGAAGTCATACAAGTTCTAATCTGCATCTGTCGCAAAACAGGACAAATATGTTCGCATTGTGGTTGCGGATTACATGGCAATGCACTGTGCTCTCAATTATTTTAAACGCTGCAAGCGTTCCTTGCAATTTTTAAACAAACCACAACGTCCTGCCAATTTTGTATATATAGCTGCAGTATAATTTCATCGCTTGCATTCTCACTGAAAGTGTCTAAGTGATCAAAGTATATCCTATCCAGGGAGCTTTCATTATTTTCGCACTTGAGTGTATATTAGAATCGAAGATACAGTACTGGATTGCGTACTTAAATTGTTCAAAACAGTCTAATTGCGACCGATACCTCGTCGAGGAATTTATACTGCTTCTTGATTCATTTGTTTCCTTTCTATTTGAATCTTTGTGGAGTACCTGCAAAAATGGCGACCGATAAGTCTGGTATTTTGTACCTATTCGATCGTCCTGCCGAACCGGTTTACGTCCCCAAGGGTGAAAAGAAAGTGGCCTTTGATATTCCTGCAGATTATTTGGTAAGCAGTATTACTGCGTTCATTTGTCGGCCCATCTGAATGAATACTTTTATTTATCGATACGTGTAATGGCTTGTTTAGCCAGAGAAGTACCGTCCAGTGGCAACTCAAGTCTTCAACCGTTTCGGCGACGATGCAGACTCGAAGCTTCAAGTAAAGCAAATAACACTTCCGGATCTGAGCCTTCCAATGCAACTTGGACGTCATCAAGCATTTTCGCTGTTCATTCCGGCACATCGAAAAATAGCTGCACGACTCATTGACATTTTTATGGGTACGCTTCTTTCACCACGTACACGCGTGAAAGCCAATAATGAGTTATTAATTAATTATTTTACGTTTCGCGCGACAGGTATGCGGACGTACGACGACTTTCTGTCCGTCGCGGTTTACTGTCGCGATCGTCTGAATCCTAATATGTTTATCTATGCTCTGTCTGTCGCGATACTGCATCGTCCTGACACGAAGGATTTACCAGTACCATCGCTGGCCGAAGTATTTCCCGACAAATACGTGGATAGCGGGATTATTTCTAGGGCTAGGGAGGAGGCTAATGTCGTCCCTGCAGGTGTGAGGGTACGTAAACATATTCTGCAATTTGAGGATTCGTCGGATTCGTTAACAAGAAGATCGGAAATTGCTAAAGAAGAAATTGGTCGGTTGTATGTGTCTCCAAATATAGATACCAATAGAAATACCGATAGACTACAGTGCATCAGATCTCGACGAAGAACACCGCGTCGCTTACTGGAGGGAGGACATTGGCGTCAATCTTCACCACTGGCACTGGCACTTGGTTTATCCGTTCGAAGCGGACATCAGAATCGTCAATAAAGACCGACGTGGCGAATTGTTTTACTATTTGCACGAGCAGATAATGGCTAGGCAAGTGCAGAGACAGATCTGTCTATAAGTGAAACGCTATTTCAGGCCTGTCAAAATCTTACGAGACAATGTTGTTTATAGGGAACAGACTTACCACTGTAAAATGCGTATTGAAATATCATAAAATGGCTGCAATCGATGTTGAAAATAATTTCCAGGTACAATGCTGAACGCTTGTGTAACCGGCTCGGTCGAACAAAGCGATTCATCAACTGGCACGAGCCGATACCTGAGGCTTACTTCCCCAAATTAGATTCTCTCGTTGCAAGCCGGACGTGGCCAGCACGTGCAGCTGGCTCTGTCCTCCAGAACATCAACCGTGAGGTAGACGAGATGATCTTCGACATACAGGATCTTGAGAGATGGCGGGATCGCATTTACGAGGCAATCCACGTGGGATCTGTCGTTAACAATCGTGGCGAAAAGGTGCCACTGACCGAGAAGACTGGTATCGATGTGCTTGGAAACATTGTGGAGGCCAGCATCCTGTCGCCTAATCAGAATGTCTACGGTGATCTCCATAACCACGGTCACATTGCAATTGCTTACGTCCACGATCCGGATCATCGTTACTTGGTACGACGATTGCAAGTGCTCGATTTTATTAGAGATAACAAAGAAGGATTGCTTTGAATAAAATTCAAATGACACTTCGATTCATATTTGCACTATTTAATAAGCGAAGTTAAATGTATTATGTACACTATGTATATCTAAGTTTCGAATCATCTTCAAACTGGTTCGAATAATTTTAATCGATAATGTTTTCTTGTTTCCAGGAATCTTTTGGCGTTATGGGTGACACTGCGACCGACATGAGGGACCCTATGTTTTATAGGTGGCACGCATTTATCGACGACATTTTCCAGGAACATAAGAACACATTACCGCAATACACCGTGCCACAGGTGCGATATTTCAAGACGTGCATGATAAACAATATAGTGCAATTTGAAGAAGATCATAAAATCATAAATTGTCGCAGCTGAATAATAATACCGAATTGACCGAACAAATATTTCAAATACAATGATCGACACGAATTTATTGGTCAACCCAGTAACATTTTTGTTCGATATTTACAGTTGGACTACCCAGGTGTTGAAATAGCAGATATCAGGCTGACAACCAATCAACAGCAGAATGTACTGAATACCTTTTGGACAAAGAGCGACGTGGATTTGTCGCGAGGCCTCGACTTTGCACCACGCGGTGCAGTGCTCGTTAGGTTTACCCACTTGAATCACGCCGATTTTACATATAGAATTGTCGTTAATAATAAAAACAATGCACCACGAAGAGGCACTGTTCGCATCTTCATCGGTCCCAAACAGGACGAGCGTGGGCTTCCGTTCTCTTTCAGACAGCAAAAAGCTATGATGATTGAAATGGACAAGTTCACAGTGACACGTACGTAGTTTTATACAAACAGCTCTCAATGGTTGCACATTGTATCTCTTTGAACGGCAAAGATTCAACGCCGAATGCAAATTTGAAAAGATTGACAGACGCCTATTACGTAAATTAATTATTTGTTTAACCCGTGCACAGTTCGACCAGGATCAAATACCATAGAACGCAAATCAACGGAATCTTCGGTTACCATACCCTATGAAAATACGTTCCGCAATTTGGATGAGAACAGGCCAACAGGAATTGATTCTCTGGACCAATATAACTTCTGTGGCTGTGGGTGGCCACAACACTTGCTAGTACCAAGGGGCAACAAAGAAGGCTATCGTATGGAATTGTTCATCATGGTGTCCGACTATGCAGGTGACGCTGTAAGTAGAATAAATAATAATTCCTGATCAATATGTTACACGCGTTTTACATAATCGTTCATTGTGGAATTGTAATATCTAGGTGGTGCAAGACGAAGCAGGTGGTTGCAAGGACGCTGCGAGTTACTGCGGATTAAGGGATCAAAAGTACCCTGATGCTCGTGCCATGGGGTATCCGTTCGATCGACAACCCCGTGCAGGTGTTGAAACTTTGGCACAGTTCCTCACCGGAAACATGGCTGTGGCTGAAGTAACCGTTCGTTTCACGGACACGGTTGTACCTAGAAACAGAGCTGGAAGTACCATCGGCAATACGCTAACCTTTGCTTAAAAGACGCGAGCTTATGCATTACATTGCTTATGGAAACGTTGAACTAGAACTGCTGATTATATCTATATTGCTTTTGACAATTAGTGCAGTAAGTTGTTTTAAAAAGAATGCAAATGTGAAATGTAAAAAAAAATAAACGAATAAAGGAAGTTGATGAACGAAGGAAGCACCTCATTTCCGCCACGATGGCCATGCGTAAAATGTGTAAGAATATTATTACTATTTTGTGAAAATATAAGTATTTATTAGATTATAAACATTTAAATATATTATACATAACATATATTATATAACTTAAGTTTAACATTTTCGTCTAAAAGCTTTCTTTAGTGGGTGTTCACGGTCACTGCGCAAAACAGTGAGCAAGGCTATGTTCCGGCACGTATCGTTAAATTTCCCGGCAAAGCTGGAGATCCTTGTCATTAAATTAACATTCGTAGGGCTCTGAAAAAAAAGTAAAAAATTCCACGCAAGTCGGCACCGCGTTTCGTGCCCGCGGTGCGATCCCTGGTGTCATACGAGATTGTTCTCGTCGCTTCGCGCCTTCCCATTCGGGGAATCCAGCTTTTCACCAGACAGGAGTGCCTGGATTTCGCGGTACGTTCTGCCCTTCGTTTCAGGCACGAAAGCCGCGACCATTAGAAACGCCAAGAAGCACGACACCGAGAAGAAGTAATAAACGGTGTACGAGCCAAGACTATCTCCGATAACCTGATACAATTTCGACACAGCGAAACCGAGTAGTCCATCGAATACGGTGGCTATGGCACCGGCAGCTCCCTTCACTTCCGTGGGAAACAGCTCGCCGATAAGGGCGTTGGTCAGTGTGCCAAGACCTATCTGAAATGCCACTTGGAAGATAATTACGTCGACAACGGGAAGGAGATTGACCGCAGAGAGATCGATCCCCCTGTTATCGAGCATAAGATAAACAGCAAGAACGGCCAAAGTGACGAACGATCCAAATGTAGAGATCATCAGAAGAAGGCGTCTTCCGGCTCCCTCCACTGTTGCGGTTGCCAAAGTGCCAGACACCAGGCCAACGGCCAGAACCAGAATCGTCGCCACGTTCGAGTCGATTCCAACTGCTGCCTTCTTGAATAGAACTTCCAAGTATTGCATAGTGCTAAAGTTCCCGCTCAATTGTTGCGCCGTAATCAAGCCCACGACTATGCACAAAGCTTTCGCGTTGTTCGGTAGCAAGAGCATTCGCAGTTTGGCTGGCCAGGTATGCTTGATTATCTCTATGCTCTGAGTCGGACTCGTCGACACGTGGCCCTTGCACGAATCATCCCTGGACAGTCCACGGAGGATCACGGCCAGCTCTTTCCTGATTTCGTTGGGATCGCTGATGCCTTTGAAGAACGCCAGCGACTTGCACGCTTCGGTTCTGCGGCCTCTGGCTGCTAGGAAGTGGGGACTTTCGGGGAACCACGCGAAGGACGCGATGAACAATATAGGTATCGTGAGAAGAATCATTACTAACGCTTTGAACGACACCCATGGCCCTATGCTACAGGTCAGCAATGAACCGGTGAACACGTTCACAGCTATCAGGGTTCCCAGGGCGCCTCTAATGTTCGTGTCCGCCACTTCTGACACGTACATTGGATTCGTCGTGTAAGAAATACCTACGCCTATGCCGAGAATCACGCGTGCAACGTACAACGCTGCTACAGTGTTTGCGAACAACACGATCAGCCAACCAAGGATGAAAAATCCGCTGGACAGTATCAGGCAACGTTTGCGGCCGAACCGGTCGGCCAACGAGGCACCTAGAAATGGGCCCAACATGGAACCAATTACTGTTAAAGAGACAATCCAGGAACCCTCGTCATCTGTTAGCTTCAGTGGAACGTCGCCATCCCCGGATGTCAATCGGGAGAGTGAGGTTGTCGTCCATCCGTACACCGTACCCACGGCTACCATGGAAAGAGTTGCTGGAACAAAAAGAAACCAAAGTGATTTTCTAGCCAGAGCTGGTTTCACAGCCAGGCCAGCGGATTCTGCGAGAAAAGGCTGTGAGGACGTGGTTCGGAAATGACCAGAAAGTGCTAACAAGTGAGACACAACTAGTAATGGAAGTTGAAAACTCGACACTTACAGTTAGTACGCGCCTTCCTGACAGTTTTCCACCGTAGGGCTTTGATTCACAGTTGCATATGATGCACTGTGCGTGTTATCGGGGAGAATGCCGATTCATATCAAGGCCGACGCTCTCCGGAAAATATTCACGGAAACGAGTAAACCCAACATTTTTTTAAATGCCCTACGTATGCATCGTATGTTATAAATGCACCAAAGATGGAGCAACATTTCTGGAATTATCTTCCCTTAATAGTAAACAAATTTGAAGGTCTAACCGGAAATACATGCTAGCCATTGCCGCCATTGTGTCCTCCGACTTCCGTGACATTTTTCTTCTGATGGTACTCCGTAGGATGGTACCGCATTGCCCATGTCAGACACTTCCTTTACTGCATCAATCTGTGGAAAAATTCTATTATTAGATACAGAATATAGATGATACGTTAAATACCCGTAGAGCTCGTGGAACAATTATGCAGCGAACGAAAACGAATTTATTTGAAAAATAAATCAACCCAAAGTACATTTTTCTGGTAAAACAAGTGCTCTCTCAGATATTTAAATGATTATTCGTAACATATTCTGCAAGTGCAATGGGCAAACTGATCAATTTAGATCAAATGACTTACGTTTCTGTAGAAAGTACGAATGTTCAATCAAATTTACCCACTAATTTATTTTTCTGACACAGGCGTTTCTATACGCCTCATAGAAGTAACACAGTATTGGGCAACTGAAACAAGAAAATTTATTCAGATCGACGATCCGCAGCATTCTGCCTATAATTTTGACAATAAACAACAACTAGTCGCCGCGAGATCATGCATTTACAAAGTTAATTATAGTTTCCAGTAAAAAGCTTACCTTTGATTCCCCGCCATATATAAATTTACGTATGAAACTTTTAACAGAAACGTCGAATAATTTCGTATTATTCTTAAATGCATTAAAAATTGCAATGACTTGATTCTAAATGTTAACGAATAATCTTTAACGCAGGTGTACTAGCATTAATTAAAGAATAGTACCACAACTTTAATTAAAATAGTGTAAATTTTCTAACACCAAATTTCTATTTTTCTCTCGGTAATGCGTCTGTCCTTACCGATCGCTTCAATAATACTGATTCGCTTGAACGCGAACTTCGTTCCGTAACATTGCCACAGTACTGTTACCTGTGTATTACATTTGAAGGTTGTGCAAAAATTTGTGACGTACCAGTATACAAATATTCTGGCTCATGTCTGAAAATATTTTTGCGCTCTTACAGGTGTAATGGTAACTTCTGGGAGTGAATTGCATACATATAAGATTTCGCGTATAGGACGTTCAGTAGAATAAAATCATAATTCTGACTACTAAACATCGGAATACAACAGAGGATTTCCCGGCAACCGTGTGTCGACATTTTCAAAACGTCGATGTTTTTTATCGATATATCAACATTTTTACCGTCGATCTTTGGCGATCGATACCATCGAGACCAGCCATGTTGTTTTATAGATTCCTTCGTTTGAATCGAAATATCGAGATATCGGGCCAATCAAAAACAATATGTAGAACAAACAAAATTCTAAAACGAAAATTACGATAGAACTAATTGAAAAGTCTCGATTCTAAACAGATTGAAGACAGTAATTGTACGGCAGTAGTTGGCCGATTGCATCGATACAACAATGTTTTTTTTCGACTTTTGCCATCCCTATTTATAAGAAAGCTACCGCGATAGAATTTCGCAACCATGCACGCACGCGCAACGCGGCTAAAAGTGAACGCATGCACGCAGGCGCTTTAAATCGGCATTCGATCGCGGCGGGGCCTCGTGGTCGACGACATAACCTAGCTAAATCGCAGTATATAACGGTAAAAATCGGGTAAAAATCGGGACTAATTGTTGCATGCAGCGGTGCATTAATCGTCACTCACCAATACCTCGGTAGTTCCTGTCATGACACCTTCGATATTCTGCATGCAGTAGCGTGTCCCAAAACAAACCGCGACGCTGCACCGTTTTCACGACGAAATTAACGTTACCTAACTCACCGATGTAGCTATTCTTGACTTCGCTCGTCAGACGCTCGCGCATATTTCCGTGGAAATATCACTGGCTCATCCCGGCAAATACGCGTGATTAACAATTGTTACCCGCTCTCTTTCACTTCTGTTTTCCTCTTTTCTCTCTTCTTTCCCTTTTTCACAACCTGTCAATGTCACGTCACCGAACGTTCACCCACTACCGATTGACAAAGCGACAGCGTGACCAAAGGGCGCGAATATTCTTGGGCATAAAGTCCGGCGCATTTATACATATGCACTTGTTCGTACGTGCGCTTCACTCGCTTCCGGATCGCGATTGATCGAATATCGATCAAGTATTATCGATAGTATGGCGATTTCGTATCGAGAGAGTTCCTATCAATAATTAAATAATAATACTTCCCCATTTAAAACCGTTATGTAAATATAATTATGTAATATAAATGTGTAAATATTTGTAACACTTTGTGATGCACATTATTGTTGCAATAATAATCATGTTCTTGCCCGATGTTGAAGTTACGCAAAAATGAAAAACTTTAATTCCAAATAAATTAATTTACTGTACACTAGTTAGTGAATATTGACTATTTATTGCCATACAAAAAATTTTATGATTTTGTTTTTAAATCTCCTCAATTCTCTCCTTTTTTTATATAAAATATTACATTTCTTCGTTATATGACATTCAAATTCCATTGAGGCAAGTAGAAAGTAGAAAGTTCAATTATATTGCAAAAATATATTTAGGACTTGCAATAAAATGTGATTGTAAACTAAGCTTGCCCGGTAAAATTATAAAATTACGTAAATGAAATGAATTTACTTACAGACATAGTCTTCCGCGTACGGTTAACAGCAAGAGAGTCCCCAATAAAAATTAGCACTAAATCTTCGATTTCACACTTTCTTGTAATTAATTAGTCACGTCTCACAATCAGTCTTTATCAGAGTTATTACGGGATAAAAAATAAATGGCAGTTTAATTAGATATTCAATACCATACAGTATCCAGCACTATCATAAGTTACATTATGTTTTAGGATTAATTCTCATGCGACTTCCAAATGTAATATTTCAATTAAACTAACGTCGTCAAACAGTTTTGACGTTTCAGTCACCTTCCACATGAATTACTAGCGTTCCATTTACAAAACACTGGACTGCATTGAACAATATATCCTTATCTTTGCACAGTGGATTCTGATAAGTAAAGCCCACGATCTCGTTACTTTTAACTATTGCTATCGCTATCGCCAGTCAAGAAACATCCAAGTGCAAATTACCATATTCTAATTAGAGAATTTCGTGCATTAATGTTCCATTAATATCGTTAGAAAAAATTAACATTTCTCCTTTAATATTTCATTACATGTAGGTTTATGTATTATTGCTAACAATTTTTGATTTCCTAGCATCGAGCTGAACAACTTCCAACTCGATTCCAACGCACAGTTTCTTGAATGTTACGTTAAAGCAATTGCATATATTGCAACACTGCACATGACACCCGTGGTCATGCCAGAGAAACAACGAGCTCGTACACCCCGTGATATTCGCGAAACTTGCTACTCCAGCGGGCGGCTGTAACTATTTATCCTCCTGTTCGTAATCAGTTTTATTCGAGGCCGATTGACCAACAGGCGCTCGTGCTCAATTGGCTTTAATCGGATTATCGTTAATTACAAGCCGGTACACATTAAGGCACCACAGCGTGACTTTAATCGCGTGTCGGCTAAACTGTGGCCGAGGAACTATCTTCGGGAGAACTTGAGGAATAATGGCGCGATCGAAGAATTCCGTTCAGGACGATTTTACGCC
The DNA here is from genome assembly GCA_963667235.1 of Nomada lathburiana. NCBI lineage: Eukaryota > Metazoa > Arthropoda > Insecta > Hymenoptera > Apidae > Nomada > Nomada lathburiana. Next base: position 8,987,286 of record OY763910.1, read on the forward strand.
GGTATAGAACAGAGCTTCGTGCAGTTTAATAATGCCGTACAGGTAGAATAGTGAAGAACATATTTGCGAAATTTATTTATTTAACCAGACATTCAAAAACTGGCTATGCCAATCTTGCCCAAGAAACAACGACTTTATCAAATTATCAAATTAGAAAAGTGGCAAAGCAGTGCCTGAACGGTCTATTCAGGGTGTGAGATAAATTGAATCAGAAGACAAGCCGCAAACTACTACAATATATTTCATCTAACAATCATTGTACCAATTGAATAAATTCGCGCGGCAGATAATTAGACGCGTCGACAACTGGGCTGCGTGTTCAACAGAATTATTAGTTCGGGTTGCTCCTTAATGCGATGTGTTTCACATCTGTGCGACACGATTGAACTTAATTCTCATTACGATTAACAGCAATTTATAATGGCATTACCGATAACACTTACGTGTAGAACAGCGTTATCAATATTACAACGTATCTGATTATAGAACCTTCAATGACCGTTTCTTTTTTGTAAATTTTAATGAGCTGCGCACGAAACTGCAAGCCGGGTTTTCTTCAGAACAGTAATACATAGTTAACTTGTTGCGTCTTGACACGGAATGATTTCGTGGACTTTCTGGAATAAAATTATGTAATTAGTTGTTGGATTATAACCATATAAATGTGTTTAAATAATGAACAAAGTGAAAAGTACAAATATTGACTTCGATTGATCATAATAATATTCATATCAATTTGTTTTTCTCGATTATGTACCATTTATTTTTACGTTGTTAAATAATAGTGTGCAATACATTTAAAATCGTTGTCATATATCACTGAAAGCAGAACAATATGTTTCGCAACAAAAAGTGTATAATTATAAGTATATTTAAAATTCCATATAATTCGATCACTAGTTGGAATTGAATCGGGGGGGGGGGGGGGGGAGGTCAGAAAAGAAATGGACACAGCAGTTTAATTAAATAAGATATCTGCATTTTACAAAGCAATAAGTTACATGCGAATCCTTATATAAGAAACCAAAGAACTGAGTCGCAGCTCGCGTTTTATAATACAAACTGTATAAGCCAACGACATTTGGCTACGTGTAGCGAAGTGTTAAAAAAGCGTAAGATGCTTTTCGTTTCTGAAGAAGTAAGGCTCCTGGGTATCTTGCACTCCGTGTGTTACGTTGCGCGTTTTAATTTCGCGCCGTCCGAAACACGACCGTTTCATGAACGAATGGGTCAGTTATTTATTTACGGTCCCGATGGTGTCGCATCGAGAACATCAGCATTTTTGTTTCCCCCATGGAAGACTGGAACAACGATATAGTCCGTCGACGAAAACTACTGTTTGGACAATCTAGCACCGACTGGGCGATAGTAACAAGCGGAATACGAATAAATAGCCACGACATCGACACGTTTCTTGGAATCGTTAACCCCCGCCGGGCGACGACCGGGTGAATTCTGACCCAGATGCACAAAAAACGCCGCTTCAACCGTTCGCTGTTCGGTACAGTATCGACGCGAAAGGGGCTACGGCTCCAAGCGGACCCGGGCGTCGTCTTTCGCCGGTGTTTCGAGGGTTAATTAGCACCACCTCTACAGACTTGTCATTGTTTCGATTATACTGATGAAAGAGGCACGAGCAAAATCATGTTGAATATTTTGTAATCGTATAAATCGACGGATTTCACTCGTCACTCCGCAATTTTCGTTTAAAAAATGTTTACTCTAGATCCCTTATACATAATATAAACGCGTATTGTTATAATGATTTGATTCTCAGACTTGAATTTTTGATTCGCTGCCGCGAATATTTGATAGCGACGGACAGTGGTGACGACGCGGATACATGTATAGTGTGAAACTAAATCTAGCGATTCTGAACGCAGTCTTAAGTTTTATTTTGATATTCATCTTCTTCTCATGTGATTCCAAAGCAGTGTTCTCTCTTCAGCTACCTCGATCAACAAGTGTTCATCGACGATTCGATATGTGACAATTCGTCAGAGTGTCTCTCAGTTATGCGTTGATCCGTCGGCTCCTCGTCTCTGTTTTCGTCGGACTCGAGGTCCGACAACTGCTCGCATCAATCACTAAAAACAAGAAGCAAGGGAAATTTGAAATAATCCATCCTACGCGTGCTTTTCATTTTACCATAAGGATCCAACTATGAAAGGAGTACGAATTAAAATACCTGTCGCTGTTTTCAGTTGTTCCCTCCTCGCTGCAATCTAAATCGAGTTCACCTTGTATGGCGCTCTGCAGATCGTCGATTCTCTGAAGCGCTAACCTCAAGTCGTCTCTGGCGAGCTTCGTCTCGGCTTCGGCAGCTTCTAGAGACTTTTCTATCTCACGGCGAGCACGCGTAGATTCTTGTTCTCGGGCCAGCACCGAGCTGGCCTCGTCTCTAGCCTCGCGTAAAGATCTCTGCAATCTTCTCGCCGCATCCTGAGCGCTCTGCTCCTTCGTTCGTAGCAGCGCTGACTCGGTTTGCAATTTCTCAAGATTCTCCTTTAGCCTTGCTATCTGAGTCTGCAACGGAATATGATGAACAGGGCATTAAATTGTATGTTCCTATTTGTCTATCTAAATACAGGCAAGTGGTTTTCTTCATAGCTGGTGAATTGAAGCAAAGAAAAATGTCACTCACTTCCAAGCGTGCTCTGGTCGTTTGCTCCAATTCGAGTTTACTTTCAAGCTCTTTCGCGCGAAACTCGAGTCGTCGCGTAGCAAGGCTGTTCGCAGTTGGATCGCCAAGCTGCTCGACAGATTCGAGTCGTTGCGTCAACTCTGAGAGTTGATCCTTCAGCGAGGACTTTTCAGCTTCCAGTGCGGCGATTTGCACCTGGGCCTCCTGCAGCTGCGCCTGTTCTGCTGACACTTGCTGCACTGCTGCCCGATACTTTTTCAAAACCTGCGAAAGGTTGATAGCTGTACAAGTTGCTCTTATTGTAGAATACAAGGAATATTGTAAATGTGTACGATACAAGAAACACAGAAGACAATATCAAAATCTGGCCAATAGTGAATTGTGTCTTTCTTCTGTATGTTCTCTTATCTGAATCTAATAAAAAGCAAATAGTTGGGTATCCCCATCTATATGTCCAGAGGGTTAAACAAGGTGCTTACTTCTGCCAACTCTTCTTCGTTTTCCTCCAATTGGGATACCAACTCAGTTCGTTCGCGACTAGCCACGTTAGCACGCTCTTCCGCTTCGGAACGTTGACGCAGCGCTTCTTCTAATGAAGCCTGCGTCTCGTTTAGTTCCAGCTCCAACGCCTGTTTCGCTTTAACCGCCGTGGCCCTAGCGCACTCTGCATCTTCCAACTGATTCTTCAGCTGTCGCAGAGCTGCCTTGCCAGTTGAATCACCCTTCGATCTCTCCAGCATCGTCTGGGCGTCTCTCAGCAGAGCCTTGGTCCTCTTCAAGTCTCGCTTCAACCTGATGGACAAATAAACCCAACGTGTTACATTATCCAACGGATAATTTATACCTCAATGCAGCATTTATAAGGTATAGTATACCTGTGCATAGTGTCCGCTTCGGCAGCTCGTTCAGCTCGGTCCTGTTCCTCGATGGCAACCAATCGACGTTCCAATTCGTGCTTTTCTCGAAGCAGTATAGTCCTTTCCTCGTGTTCATTTTCCAGCTGCGATTCCAGAGCTTTCACCTTTTTCAGTGCGTTACCACGCACGTCCTCCAGCTCCTCGTCCCTCTGCTGCATCTCTTTGCGCATTTCTTTGCGCTGCTGCTCGATGCTCATTTCAAGCCTCAGCTTCGCCTGCTCGAGCAACTGCACCTGACCAGCCAGGTCGTCCAACTCTTCTTCTTGGTCTTTCGTTCTTTTCTCCAGCTCGTGTTTCGCCTTCTTCAGCTGCGCCACTTCCTCCTCGGTTTTACCACCGAACGTCAACTCCTCCAGCTCCTGACCCAGCGTTCTCAGCCTTTCTTCTTTTAATTCGATTTCCAGTCTCGCGTCCTGCGATAGAAATGAAGAATGAGAAAAATGCGGGGGAACAGAATTAGAACGTTCAGTTCAAAAAGAACTTCAATAAATGTATACTTACACTAAGATTTTGTTCTACGGTGAACTTCTCGGCAATGGCGATTTCCTTTTCCCTGGCCAATCTTTCGCGCTGCGCTTTTTCTTGTCGCAGATCGTTCATCAGATTTTGAGTTTCCGAGTCGAATCTGAAAAAATCAATTAAGTTTATTTATAAATAAATTGTTCGATATCATGTGAAAAAAATTAAATACCAATATATTATATCAATTTAATAAATATGAAAAATTCCGTGCCAAAAAGCTTCAAATCTAATTTCCTACAAAAAAGAAGGGAAACTGCATTCCCTCGTCTCAATTTCAGAGCGGATGCATTGTCGTTCCTGTTGCGGTTGAACGTACGAAGATAATGGCAGATTGTCTTTTCTTTCATAGTAGCAAACGGGATCCCGATTTCCGGGTGATCGTGGGAGACTATATTTGGCGCAATCAATCGCAGTTTATGCATCCAACGAGCCTCCAACCAGTGGCCGATGTCGTCGGATGCGCAAAACTACCGACCTGGCCAATCGCCAGGAACACTTGTTGCCGCGAACGAAATCAGAATAGGGCGCCCCTCGAAATTCGACAAATTTAACGAGTAGGCGAGATTCATGTCGCGCGCGAAAATATGTTCATCCCTTTTGAATGAACGAGTTTCTTAAGTACATCGTTAAATAAATTTTAGTGGATAAATGTTGAAGCTATTTTAAATATTTCATTTGTCTTCCTGACGAATGTCTAGAAGTGTATATAAAAGTAATTTCTCTGCTTGTTTGTTTAAATAGACAGGTTCTCTGAACTGTTCGACTCTCCTGCATGAATGAATAAGTGTAGTACGAGAGAAGGTGGATCATCTAATAATATCTTTCTTACGTAAACTTGGGAAAAATGCCATACTTTCAATAATTTCTGTAAAATATAATATGTGTATAGAACGAAGTCGGAATGGTTTGTGCTCGCATACTCGAGCTTCCTCGAACCTGCTCGATTACATTACTTTACAACCGTTTGCGCAAATGTATCCAAAAATACATTCTATTTGAGCGTGGCGAAGCGAATGCGAAAAGTTATTGGTACGGCGGATAAAAAAAGATTGAACGAAATTTTCAACGAGCACGTACTTGCGCTGTTTCTTCTCCAAAAGATTATTCCTGGCTGTTTGCTCCTCTAAAAGCAATCTCAGATCGTGCATTTCGCCATTCAGCTTTTGCACGCGTCGTTTCCATTGTCCAACGACTTGGCGTTGTTCCTCGACCTCTTCGTAAGCGTCGGCTAACTGAAACACGAAAGAACATCACGTTTGTAATTTAGTTTTTGATTTATACATTATTGTGACACTAGTGATGGTTAAATTAAACTTTAGCTACTTAGTAAATGCATTTCCTTGTGAATATTTAAAATATTTTGTTCTAGAGAATCTATTAACAGAGATAAACAAACGGTACAGCGGAAGAGAAAGAATTTTTTTTCAAGATCAAGTTGAGCACTTACTGCTAGTGCGAAACAGCTCACAGCTCTTATGCAAATGAAAAGTATATGAAACGCTATGTACAGACGTATTGCGATATGGCAGGTTGTAAATGGATAGGTACTGAGATACTCGAATAACGCGAGTATTAAACCGATCCGTGTAGGGTTGTTCTTGCGTGAATTTTCGATCAGGCAGCATGTGCCGTAATAAATTGAGGATTGAAAAATGTATTATTGTAAAAGCAAATAGAGCACCGTAAGAAATGCGACAAAATAAATCAATTTATTTAATTAATTTACGATTGGTGTGAAACACGAAATTTAGTCCTGTCGGGCTAACGCTTGTAATCGAAATACAATTCGTCTCCACTCACCTTCTTCTCCAATTGCTTCTTGAGACCCACCAGCTGTTCCAGGTCGTCCTCGTGTTGCTGTGCCATCTTCCTCTTCGTGAACTCGAGCTCCCTGACAGCGTGTTCGTATCTCTGCTTGTAGACACCACCGTCCTCGCCATCCTCGGCGTCAGATGCGATCCCATTCAAATCGGCAGCCCTTGCGTACAATAATTCCATCTCCAGACGTTCAGTCGTCTGCTGGAGGTTCTTGTTCGCCTCGGTAACATCTTGCAGCTCTCGTTCGAGTCGCAATCGTTCTGAAGTCTCGGCGTCGATCCTCTCAGCAGCCAAAGTGGACGTCGAGTGCTCCTCCGCGAAATCGGCGGTCATTTCGCTCAGCTGGAACAACATATAAGACAGCGGATTAGTAAAATAACATTTTCAATCATTTTAAGGAAGCTTCCCTTTCATTCAATGAGTTTTTCTTTAGCCTTCCTTTCTTTTGGAGCAGAGGCTTTTCATAATTTATCGCAAGTGTGATTATAATAAATACAGACGGTGTGGGACGGCAAAAGAGTTCTAGTCAGAAAAATAAGAAACAAATAATGAATATTCTTTGAAATAATTTGAAATCCTCGTCCGAAACCATTGAGCTGCAAAATTATTAATATTGCTTAGGATCGAAAAGAATTTGGTATTTAATTCCAGATCAAATTCCCAGCACTTGACAACAAAAATTATTTCAACACTTTGCCATTACAAATTTCTAATTTTCTATTCCATTCAGTGCTCACAAATATAAACGAGTCCAATACAGACACTTAAATCCGCTCGTTAAACAAGATTGCTTTAATCAACAAACCAGTCAATCAACAAAATCGTTTGGCGCTTTTCTTTCAATAACTTTCGACGCGCTTCCCAGCGGGACGCGTCAGGATTTACAGCTTCATCATCTGTTCTAAAACGAACACGACATTTAGAGACGTATTTTCCGAGCTCAGTATTAAATATAGTATCAAAAGCTAATGCTACTCGAAAACACAAGCGCAGCATCGTAATTTGATCGCGGGTGGTCCGATACACATCGACATATACTACTTACGTTTTTAATTAATTTTCAAGTGGCTGTCAATTTATACAACGTCTAAAATAATTTAGACGAATTGTAAGGAAAATATTTCTATGTGTTTCTTTACAGGAGAATTGTAGTTATTGTTTAGGTTAGCTAAGGGAAGAAAATTAAATTTTAGTAATATTTTACTATCATAGAATGTTAGCAACAGAATGTGCAAAAACAGAAGAATGTATTAATTCATACATAGTTCGTTTAAGGTGAATCTTTCTATAAGATTGCATAATAGTCAACGATTTAGTGGTCCGAATTTACTTGCAGTGATATAAGATAACTGAAAGCATTATGTGGCTCATATATTAAATCGTTTCAAGGTAAGTGAGCACACAGCCAAAGTAAACATTTCGAATATTTATATGGATGTTTTAAATTATTGCTATTTCAAATTATTATTATTAGACTTGTCAAAATGCCTTAAAATCGTGTTTGAATACATTGTTTCTTCCTGCTTATTGTTAGCAAGCCAAATTCCTTTAAATTATCTAAAATCCGTGCCAGTCATTTCAATATCTCTATGGAACAAAAATACGAAGATCTGTAGATACTTTGCCCCCCATCCCTGTTGAAGATCATCTTCGAACAGACGATTATCAACGCATCGAACAGACTTCAAAGAAAGTCCACTGCAGGCGTTTTTTTTGTCCCAAAAAATGATTACATTTATCAGGAACTTTTGAAAGTACCAACTTTCTTCCAAACAGCTGCACAGGTTCATAGATACTTTAACAAGCCTGCCTCCTATATCGAATAGCTAATCACATATGGAACAGAGGGGCTTACAGAACCATGATCTAAAATCTATCGAATGAAACGAGTGAAACGATACGCTGCGGAAGATCAGGGCAACAAATTTCCTGAATCCACACGAAATAATGAAATATACCTCCTGCCCAACGCTATCGGAAATTGTTCTGTCCGACGCCTGAGAAAGGGAACGCCTGGAACCCAAGCTTCTAGCAACGCTGTTCGACCTGCTGTAGTACTGATAACCACGGATCAGGATGTTCGTGGCGCTATGGCTCCTGCCCATGGGGCCCCTTTCTTGCGTCCAGGGGGCACCGTGCAGATTAAAATCGTTGTCCGTGTCATCCCTGTGGCCGAGGCTTCGCCATTCGTCCATTATATGATCGGTCCTCTTCAGGAACTGCGAGATCTTGGAGGACAGGTACGACGACGCGGTCGTCGGTTCCATGTGAGAGGCGGTCGGTCTGAAAGACTGTCTGACTCTCTGATGGTCGCAGCCCAGCACGAAATTCAGACTGGCGTCGAAAACGACTGGAGCCTGCTCCTTCGCGGACGCATCCTCCGTCAGGTCCAGACAGCTGGTGTTCTCCACGGGGAACACCCTTCTAGGCGGGATCGAGAGGTTCGTCGGCGAGTCCAGGCCCGTTCGAGGCCTGGACGACAAGACAGACACGGATCTCGAGCGGCAGGATAAGCTCGATGAAAGGCTGCTAGGCGAAGGACTCCTGGTCGAGCTGAACGTATGGACTCTGCTGGGTGGTCTTCTGAAAGGAGGCAACGGTGGTCGCTTCGCCGTCATAATTGTCTGCGTGGGTCGTCGCGACTCCTCCAGGATCGCCTCGTTCGCCTCGATGGCCCTCTCGACCAGCATCTTGCTGATCAGCGAGTTCTCGAAGGTCTGAGAGTTGTTCGGGCAAATGATCGGCAACGACGGCATCTCGACGGTCCGTTATCCTCGCACAGACTCAATTCTGATCTCGTTTCACTGGCATGACTACTGCGGACACTCGAAGCACTCTACCTTGCTACTGTAACCACAGGGACACCTTCTGCTAGATGGGATTATCTTTAACGGACGCATCTTGCGACTCGGTTGCACGTGCTCTGCCCTCAATGTTCCAAATAAAAGCCCGTTTCCGATTCCTTCATCGATGTCGACGGTCCTGTTCCGTTCTCTTGCAACCTGTCGCGCGGGACGACGCTCAGCAACAGCGGCGACAGAGGGCAACGGGTGCGATCGCGCGGTACGAGACCCAGCGATCGAATTGCATCTCGTGTCTCGGCTCGATCGGATCGACTGGCACCAGCATTTGATTGCGCAACGAATCGAACGACGGCGACGGCCGTATCGAGAGGGAGTCGCGGTGCAACTGGCTGCTCTTCCTGGGTCAGCCGACACACCGGGCCGGTGTCGGTGGTCTGTTGGTGGAGACGGTCACCTCGGAGTTATTCTAAGGGAAACCTGGAGCGAGCAGGATGGAAAACGCGAAGCAGCACGGGCCACGATTTTTGGAGCGGAGCCAAATCAGCCGGCCAGTCTCCGCGAGGAGGGTCTCAGCGGATGGGGGACCACGGGGACGAGGGGCTGAGCAAAAAGGCCTGAGAATAGAGGCGAACGGGGGACAGCAAGAGAAGAAGTGCGCCACACCGTTTCGCGTAATGGTCCAGCGTGGCGGAAACCGATTTGGATACCGATTTGGAAATCGCGAGACGATAACGTGGGTGGCGAACAGGTAGGCGACTGGAGCGGCGTGCACAGCAATGCCAAGGTCGTGAGAGGAATTTTCATACGACAGAGGCTAGGCATACACGGGCGGGGAAACTCGGTCACTGGAACTTTTATCCGAGCTGAAGGCACCGCGTCGTCGAGGTCGATGCTTCTCGCGATGCTTCGCTGATCAGATTCATAACGCGATAAACGACCGGCGCTTGTGGCACGCTCTGTCTGACGTAGTTAACCCAATTGCCAGACACCAGGATCGCGAGCAACTCGGACCAATGGGGCTGCTTGACGAACTTTCCTCTACTTTCTGGATAAGTGATCTGGACTGGAGTGTCCAGCTTCGAGCGCGGCGTTGTCCGTGACGAATGCGATTAGTTTGGAATCGAGTTTTTGTCGCAGGCCTGGCGATGTTTATTGCGTGGCTGTCCAATTTCCTTGGCAATTTTAATGGGAATATGATAAAGTGGCCTGCACTCGTGTTTTTGCCATAAATTCATCGTTGATTGTAGGAAGATGTAAGTCTATGCTCGAGTACTGTTTCGTTGAACAACTGGACTAGTGATTACTTTGGAGCGAGAAGAACAGAATGGAATACCATTGCGATCGCTGAACAGTAGTTGTAATATTTTGCACTTCATTCTAATTGGCACTGAATCGATTTGCTACGAAGATCAATTGATGCGATTGTATTGCATCGGCAAATAAAAAGTCTTAATAAAAAAGTCATGCAATAATATTTTTCTGTTACTAAGAACAGAGGAAGTTTAGAAATGATTCGTGTGATGCAATAAATATTTCTTGCACTGTATATACGGTGTTTCGCGTAAATATCATCGTAAATTTTCGGGACATTCCTTGAACTTTGCAAAAAATTGTTTTGGTCAAAAGTTGAAACATAATATATTTAAGTGCGCATAATTTTTTAGATATTTCAAGATATGGATGATACGTCCTGTTATTTAAATTAACTTATAACATTTTTAAACGGCGTTTTTTGCAGGAAGAATCGCAACGAATAAACATATAAAAATAATACTAATTCACCACTTCTTTCTAACCCACGAATTCTAGTGGACGTGTTTGCGTATTGATTGCAAAATTTGGTAGAAATCACGCGGAGGGCAACTTGACTAATGAATAACGCGTTAACATTTGACAGATAATTCTAATGCTAAAAGGTCAAGGTTGGTCATGTATGCACACAGAGTGGTTATGGTCCATGTACTTCCGTTTCATATGGATAGCTGCATGTTGGCTAGAGCATGGTACTAAGGAGTTAAATTAAGCGAGATAATTTTAGATTTTTAAAGTTAGATCGAAATAACAGGGAGTCTGTCTAACAGAAAATCTGGTACTGAGAGTTTAAGTTTAAAGAAAAACGTCGAGGTTCGTGAACTGCAAGTGATATATATCTTTTCAGTAACGTGGACAATTATTGCGAAAACAATTTATGCTAATTCTTGTGCACGCAACAAACCCTTATATTTTTTAATATATTAAGCGTCGCTCTAAATAATTATAATAGTAATCAAGTAATTATATTTTTGTCACTTCTTATAAAATTCAAAGCACCTGGCGATTAGTTAAAAGCAAGGCAAAGTTAACCGATTGTCATTTCTCGGACATTTCTAAATGGCACGTGTGTATTTTAAAAAGTGAGTCTCGTGTGAATAATTTTTTCCGAACCGAGACTTCAGGAATAACGAAAATCAAATCTGAATCGATGTTTCGACGTACCTTGGCTTCCAATTTGTCGTTGTCATGTTTCAAGTGGTTTCGTTCTTGCTCCAACCTTTCCACCTTCGCCCTGAGAATTTCGAGTTCCTCCTGTTTAAACAATAGAATAATTTATCAATTTCAACGAACCCCTTTTTAACAAGTTCGTTTGGAAATCGACCTCTTTTCGTCTGTACTAAATGATATACTAAATGTCTCACTTGTTTTTAATAACAGGCCGAAATGTCGGAGGAAAACATTATCTCTTTCGAGGAAACATATTTGCCTACCTCGTGGAAAATCATCAGCATATAAAAATAGAAGACGCATTCTTACCGTCTTCGCCTTCAATTGATCCTCGGTACGATGAACGTTCAATAAAGGTGCAACTTTCACGTATAATCTCCACCATGGCCATTCTCTTACGGACATCCACTTCCGAACGTTCCTCTGTATGCATCTAACCGCAAGATCTTGAAGCTGAAAGAACGGAAGTCGCGAGGATTATGAGATGCTCTAGATCGTTTTCTTCTGCCACGTTTTGTTAACGAAACTCCGCAAAACTGGAGCATTATCGTAACAGTATGATACAAACATATATCGCGACGGATATCGTCATTTTCGAGTATCCAAAACTCCAGTGAATGAAAGTTCATCATTATAAGCGAGAAAATTGAATCTCGCGTCGACATTTTTCGAAATAGAAGATGCAAGATGTAAAAGACGAATCGATTACGAATAAAAGAAATTGCAGTTCGATCGATCTTATATAAGAGAAATAAGCAAAGTGTCCGCTTCGAAATTTCTCAAACGGGATGAGTGAAAACTGGCGGATTGGATCGCAAGTGAAGGTGCACTTTTACGAACTCAAGAAGTTGTCGTGACATACTTTCAGAGTGTTGAGTTTACGACGTGCCAGATAACCCCTACACCTTGCTTGAAGAAGAATAATGTGTCCAGTTAGCTTCTCGTCTCTCTGAGCCTCGAGTCGCTCCAGGGTACCGGATCTGAAAAATATCTGTCAAAAAGGAAATCGAAAGATTAATCTCCGCATCTTGAATATTCCTCGTCGCACGCTCATTATCATACTTTCACGGTTGCAATTTTACTCAAGTGCCTTTTACACTCTTCTCATTCCATTTGTATCAAGGTGGTTAGAACGTTTGTCGGTACGTTTTGCAGGGTATGCTCATGAATGTTCCTCAATTAATATTGAATGAAAGCATTTGTCCGGCAAATAGACCGTCGCAGTGTTCAATTTAATTGTCGTGGTACACTGGACCGAACAGTAATGTATTTTATTGGAATTCGTTGAAACGTATTGATGCTCACGTAGTGGTATGGTACTAGAACTGGTTAGGAGAATAGAATAGAAAAATAGCCGGCGAATAAAAGGAACGCAGATATCCCTGACACAATTTTCACGATTACATTCCGCGTGAAGAATGTTACGGTGAAAAGTACTCTCTCTGTTCAGCAATTAAACAATAAGACGCAAGGCTCTGTTCTTTCAGCTTGCCTTATACTTTCCTGATAGCCGTGCATCTTAACGCATTGTTGAAAGGATTCACGTAAACCTATCAAACTTTCTCAGATTATTCGCAGTAGATAATGTTTCACCTGTATGCATTCTATGAAATTTTAGTCTCTAAATTATAGGGCAGATTGAATAAATTTTCTGTGTCATCGCTCAAAGAAAGACTATCTGCGAAGACGCTTCGTGTGATTGACGATGTGGCTAATTTTCAATGATGGTCTTTTATGTGTTCTTCGGTGTCATTCACGAGAAACAGCTGTGCTTCGTATTTCAAACCGGCGTAATTGTACCCATTCAGACGCTCACAATCAACGTTTATTATCTCGCATATCTTGCAGACTGTTTGTAAACATTCCCACAAGGCAGTGCGAATCAATTTCAGGCCATTTTCTTAATAGGGGAGCATCGCAAATGGAAAGTTGCACCAGCACTTTCTATCATGAAAGTTGATCAATTGGTAATAATAAACACACACTCGACTGTGGCGTTAGATTAATAGCCAAGGCAGTCTATTTTGTTTAAGAATTTTTAATGAATTTGCTTTTCGACTTTGATCTAAATCTTATTTGAAAAAATGTGGGAACCGAAGAAAACAAAGCCGATCAATGTTAATGAAAAATAATTCAGAGCTAACAGATCTGCTAAATTTGGACTGCAAGTAACAAGTTTCGATACAAATAGCTTCAAATAGATTTGATAGAAACACAATGCTGCAACGATTGAATCTCTTCCAATAAAAGGTAATATTTAATACGGGAAGAATTTAATTTCATAGTCCCATTAGATAAACACACTTTGTGCTTATTGGATCGTGTTATGCAGAGTAATTGTAATACACTGGAAAGGAGTACACCTCTACTCTAATTGTAAATGCAGATACGAAAAATAAGGTGGCAGAGAAAGGGTCTGCATGACTTAATTGGGCAATTAAAGCGGCTAGTCAAAAGTAGTGCAAATCGAACGGAACAGCCTGCTTTATAAATGCAATTACGCGAAGTGATTGCAATTACAATTCATTGCGTTAAGTGTGAACGAAAAATCGAGGTATGCACGACGAGAACGTTAAAAATTCCGCATCTTACGAAACAGCACCTCGAACTCGCAGTAATAAAAACAAATTAAATTAAAACTCAATGAGAATTGCTCCGATCGCGAGAAATAATGTCCTTTAAAAGGCCATCGTCGTTAATTCTGCGACGCCGTTTCAGGCTGACATAAAAAAAAAAAAACGAATGCAACTGGAAAAATGAATACAAGTGCAGAAATACATACACGGACGCGACGACTTCCATTAAGCCATGCAGATTTTTTCTCCACCTGTATTTCCACTGAACTCGCAACTCCAGTTCCTTCCATGTACCAGAACTACCACACACGTTCCCCCGTTTTTTTTCCCCTCCCGCAAAGCAACAAGAGGACAAAAGTTTTCGGTTCGCCAAACGAGAAATCGTCACGAGGTCCGTGTAGCGACGATTTCTCGTCGACCCAGCCGGCCGCTACCGATGCTTAATCGAATTAGCAATCGTTCTCAATAGCTATCTAATAGATCTACAAGATAGGTAATTACGCGACGGACCTGTTGTCCATCGTTGTAGGATCTGCAAGCTTTCCACTGGTCTTTACCGATCTGCTCGGCGACTTTCGCGTTCTCCGTCTTGCAGCTGTCGATGCTGCTGGCACCGCTCGACGTCGATATGCTGCTTCGTGCGACGACCTTCTTCTGCGGCTCCAACCTGCTCACGATCGTCGTAGAATCGAACGCACCGATCCCGCGGAGCCCGTCCCGTTCGAAAAATTCCTCCTTCCCGAATTCCCGAGTCTCGCCCTGGCCCACGCCTTCCTTCCACTCAACCTCGTTCTCGTTGCTCATGTGGCCGCTGTCTTCGGAACAGTTCCCGTCGGAAGCGTACCCATTGTAATCGCCCATGCTCTTCGCGTCGACGGTTTTCTTCAGCGCGGCCTCGGCCACGATCGTCGGCCCTTCGGACGCTGACCGGGTCTTGATCCACGGATCCTTCACCTCCCTGGACACCTCCGCGTTCTTGCAGTTGAAGAAGTTGACCAGGTGCTCGATCTCCTTGGTCCTCTTGCCCGCTGATTGGGCTTTCTTCGCTTCCTGCCTGGCCTCATCGTTCCTCTGACAAGAGGTCCTCACTGCCTCTACGTTTGGGGGTGGACTGGCCACGTAGTCCCTCTTCTTCCCCGGGTCCTTCGCCGCGGACACGCCAGCCTGCTTCTCCCAGTTCTTCTTAAGTTCCTGGATGGTCGACGTCTCCTTCTTCTTCTTCGACTCCTCGGTAATGTCCTGTCTGGCGACCTTCTCGTGCACCACTCGAGTGATCGGCACCTTCGTCGCAGTCGGCGCAGTCTTTGTCTCCGAGTTAACATCCTTTTCGATGTTCACCATCACTTTCGTCACCTCCTGTCTGCTCTCCGAGCAATCCTCTATCCTAATCACCGTGGCCCTGTACTGATCAGGACAGGTACCGTTCCCGCACGACTGGTCGTCCCGTTTCACATCGATCTCCCGGACCTCGTAGACAGAGTTCGCTCTACGAGGCGGAGCAGCGTCCACGCAGTCGGTCGACATCTTCCTGGCCTGCTCGTCGACGTCGACGTCGTCGTCCAGCTGGGCCATCAGCCTCGCGACCCGTTCCTCCAAATTGCTGCTGTAGCTTCGGGTCGCCGGACGGCTGTCCGTCGACGTGCAACCGCCGAAAGCTTCGCGGCAGTTCTCGTAGATCCGCTCGTCCATCGACCTGTCCAGGTCGATGTCGCCGAACAGCACCGGCCGCATCGTCGGCTCCACGGCTCGATCTACCTGCGATAGATCGGCCAGAGATCGACCTACACGAGTGTTCCTCTGAGCCAGGAGCGGAATTCTGCTCGGCCTCGACGACATTGCGAATGTCCTCCTGCCTAGCTGATCGTTCCTCGAAACAGCTTGCACGCTCCACAGGCTGGCTGATCTGTTCATCGTTTTCCTCTGGGGTACTTCCTGCTTCCTCTCCCTGTCTGCCATCGGCTGCCTGGCAGTGTCCGGCATCCTGTACGACTCCGCAGCCACGCAGCCTAAGCTGACAGACCTATCCAGGGTGGCTCTCTTCCGGAGTGCTTCTGGTTTTTTCGGCACTTTCGCGGGAACGTAGGACAATCCTTTCTTCAGCAGTGTCCTGTCCTCGAGGATCGTGCAGGAGGACGTGGAGCTGACGGACCTCGTCACCTGCCTCTTTTCGTTCCGCATTATCGTCGGCGAGCATTTTCCTGGCTCCGCTCGGCCGCCGGAAGAGGATCTTCGCGATTTGTTGGGACAGGAGGCGCGGGTCTTCGTCGCGTCCGCGGGATAAGACAGGCGAGTGGAGGTCTGGTCGGTGGAGGCGACTTTGCTGACGGATTTCTGCGGCGCTGCCGTTTTAGATACACGGGAAGTCCTGCTCGCGAGCGTCGTTCTGCTCTGCTCAGGTGTCAATTGCTTTTTCGGGACCGACAGAGGTGCTCTCGACACGTTCGGGCTGCTCCTCGCCTTGACCAGCCGCGAACCAGCGTTCCCCGGCCATCTGGTCGCGTTGTCCAACATGGCGAGGCTGAGGCAGTGTCTGTCCCTTGAGGCTTACGGCGGAAATTTATCGATCCTTCGCGTACCAGGCGAATCCTAGCGGCGTGTATCAACGTGTCGCTGCGTCTTCAGTTCCACGACATCGGAGTTGAACGTCCTTGCGCCACTGGCCAGGTTCACTCATTCGATTCCGGAAGCGCAGTGGCGTCTCCGTTCAGCTTAATTCCTAAAGCGGCGATCCAAACGACATTTCACGTTTCAGCATCCGGCTCTCTGCACTCCGTCTTCCTCTTCCGCGCCGATCCGCGCCGGCATTTTCCTCGAAACCGCTGCCGTCATCGGCGAACCGCCCTCCTGGAGAACAATTCTGCGGTTCGTTTCCTGTGTTTCTACGCGCTCGGGAATGGACACTGGGGAGGCTTCCTCTTGCGTGGAGAACGAGCCGCAACTAAGTACCGTAAAAGCCGCGTAAAAGTGGACGCGCGTTTTATGGCCACTGGAGAGGGAGAGAGAGAGATAGGGGGAGAGGAACGGACAGACAGCGAAAGAGGAAGCCAATGTCACAGGCGGAGGGGTCTATGGAGAAAGGGAAACAAGTACAGAAAGAGGGAAAGACAGAGGGAGAGGGAGAGAGAGAGAGAGAGAGAGAAAGTTTGAGACGGCAGGGAGAGACTATCTGTGTGCAGCTTCTTCTTCTTCTTCTTCTTTCTCCATCTCCGCGGTCAACGAGATGGGACCGTTTAATGCTCGCTGGGTGATTATTCTCATTGAAACCGGCCTTTTTTTCTGTGCCGTCGCGAAATAAAATGGAAACGATTTAACGTAATTGAACGAGCGCGTCGAACTGCGCTAGACCTGGAATTATTTTGACGAGTGCGTGGTACTTGGACAGAGCTGGACGTAGATTTGCTTATCGGTATTCGTTTGCATACTGATTTCGTTGAACATCTTGGACTGGTTCTTGAGTAACACGGTTTCGTATACAATGTGTTTTAATGAAACGTCTCGATGTCACGTCTCGTTTGAACCGAAGTTAAAGTCGATTAAGTTGAATGTCTCACGCGGAAATGCACCTTTTGCAAGTTTCTGGTGGCGTTTTATCAGAAATGAAATAAATTATCTTGCTGATTCTATTGCTTATACATATAAGTCTGCCGCCAATGGAGCAGTACACCACATACCTATTTCCATCTAACTTTGAATGAAATACTGACAACTCTAATCTGAACGAAACATTCGATCCTCGGCAGCGATAAATACGATCGAGAGAATCGGCGCACCGTCGTAGGTAAACTGATTAAAAATCAGGGAGTGTCAGCAGAACTTTTTCCAATTTCACAGTGACAACCTTTACATTCCAATGAACCATATACCGAACAGTTCTTTCCTACATCGACGATCGAGTAACTCATTAAAAGTGAAATGAAAGGAGATTTATGTGCCAGGGGAATAGCAAAAAGATCGCGTAGAACAAATTACCAATGCGGCACGACATTTATCGTAATGGAGAACGTCTGACGGAGCGACATTTCTTGCGGGGTGCCCCAATATTTAAGTGGAATACGTTATAATGTGTGCTTATGACGGGATGGTTAAGAACCTCGGACGTAGCGATGGGAATGGAATAAGAAATGTGTTTGATTTATGACATTTCGTATTTCGCGGTAGACGCAGCAAGTGTTTAGTATGTTATTTTCTCGAATGCCATTCGTATGGGGCAATGTACTCGGGTCCCTTTCCTTTCTTTTTTTTTTCTTTTAAACGAAAGTTCATTTTTACAAACAACGTGCCTCGTATTAATAGGACCGACAGTGGAGGAATAAAACGTATCTCACTTTCACGACGTTGTCCAATACAGAAACTAACTGTCAACAGTACTACACCGATCGATCCGAAAGTTTTATCCAAAGACGAATCTAACACCTACATTCCTCGATTGAATACAATTTTCCAAACATTAATACGCTCCAATTGCACCCACGAAACTTGCAAAAAGCAAATTAGCCATCAATGTCCGACGAAAAGAATAAGAATGAAACAGTAGCTCAAGATTGCCGTGCACCGCGATTCAGGCCCATTACCTACGTTCGTCAGATAGGAATCATCGATAGCTACCCAGCGCGCGGGCCCATTACGGGGACCATAAACGTTTCGAATCGTTTCAAGTTGCGGCTGGATTCACGCGACGGGGGCGAAACTCGGGCCCCGAATTTCCACGCGCAAACACCCTCCCGGATCACCACCCATAGAGCCGCGGATCCCGAGCATAGCCGATGACATTCCCAAGGAAATTTGGTCCCCGAACGGATCCATCCGACCCCGAAAGAGTCCCGTTACAGCGGCGACTTTCTATCGTTTGCCTGAAAGGCCGTTCGATTCGTTGTTCGCGCACGTCGGGAGCGGACGTTAAGCAAATGAACGGGCCTTCATGATCGAACGATCAGATGGAGCGGGCAAATGCTTTTCGGCAGGATAATTCAAGCGGAGATCATCAAGGGAGCAGTGTACGCTGGCTCGCTCGGTCCCCGTTCGCCCGCGGTCCGCTACTTCCAGCTCGATCCGTATTTACCGTTATCGAACTTAAAAGGTACCACACAGGTTGCACACTCTCCCTCCCGCCTCTTCCACCGTGAGTTAATTGAGAAATCGACGGCTCCCCCCGCCGTCTGTCCCTCTTCCGTCCGGGGCCGGGGACCACGGTCCACCGTCTTCGCGGAAACGGCCCGGCGACGATTGTTGCCAGTAGCTAGCGGCTCGTTGTCCTACTAATTTCTTTTCCTACGTACCTGCCGGTCAATGGAACCGCGCTCTAAACACTGACTATACCGATCGGGTGGGTCCCCGTTGTTGGTCCCCGCGCTAACTCAGCCACGCGGGTACGATCAATCACTTGTCGCGGTACGCGCGACCTCCTCGGCAAACAACGATCGGTTGCTTGACTGGTCCAGGGTCGTAAGGAACGTTCTTGCTGTTCTCACGACCACGATTCCCGCCCGCAAAAGGGACCACTGGAAAGTCGAGCGTGACGGTACGCGCCCGACCGAATGAAATGTAAATGGAACGAAACGAAAGTGAGCCGGGACCAAGTGGTTCCAAGCCGAGGATGACTGCCCGTTTGCCCCTGATCGGAATCGAGACCAACCGCGAACTGACTGAGTGCAGAAAACTTTGTCCGAGTCAGGTGCAAGTTCCTGTCCCCCTCTTGTCGAGCCGGTCGAGCCTGTCCCCACTCTCCTTGTTGCCGGTCGTAGAAGGCTTTCGTGCCCGCTGCCTCCAACAGTTTATTCCCTTTTACACGCACCATCCCGGTGTCTCGAGGAAACGGTCTAATGGGGAAGCGCGGATAACGTTAGGATGGATAATGCTGGGAAAAGTGGGGATTTAAGGTGATGCTTCCACCTGGACGGCTGGGAAGCGGGCATCGCAGAGATTCCTTGAGCCGCGATCAGGTGCAGGGGTGAGGCTATTTACCTTTGGTATTCGCCTCTGCGTTTTAACCCGTTCGTTGCGTTACTTAGATAAACTTGAGCAAACTAGTGTGGAGAAAATTTACCATTTTTTTTCCAGATAAACAATTGCTTGCGCGAAAATTAAGATTCCACCACGAAAGTACGGGAAATGTGAAGACGATTCAAGCATGCAAAAGTCGTTTCGGTAAACGAAACGAGGCTGTCTACGTTAAGGGTAGCGGTGTGGCACGATCGTTGCATAATGAACGGTTTAGTATTCTCGTTAGCGGAGATAAGGAAGAAAACGAATTTCAATCATTCGCCACGCTCGAATCTTTCTCTTTCGTTAATTTCAGTTTAAAGAATTCGTTGGACACGACCGGGTGAAATGCACGCAGAATTGTTTAACTTGCGTTACGGATTCAAGCGACGCAAATATATGGTAAACCGAAACGTTTAGCTATGCACGATTCTTTTTTAAAGCTGTTTGGCTTGACTACAAGTGATACTTTCGTTATCAGCGGACAGAAAAATGTTTGTCAGAAGTCGAAAACTCAAGTATTAGTTGGTAATATTACACATAAATATGAGATGTTTTTTGGTGAATGAATTATACGATTGTATTTTGCTTCAATGCAAACTTTGATGTTTGGAAATCAGATGCAACAAACGGATGTTAAAGAAATTGATTAACTCGTTACTCGTGTCCATCGTTGATGCATAATACATATTTTCGAACGGGGAAAGAAATTGGATACGTTTAGATAGCTCAATCTTGGTATGAATCTTAATAATTATGCGTGTTCGTCATAGACGGAACAAGTAACACCGAATATAAGATTGAATCGCACGAAATTCTTGAAACACAATCAAATTACCATCCCGAAAATACCTGTCCCCAATTTTCGTCGCATGCTCTATGACTTAAGAATGAAAAGGGTCGTAAATTATTTTCCATTCGTATTTCAAATTCGACCTATCACATTTCTGTCGTGCTTATGAAAATAGTAATAGGTCCCACCGATTTGCATAAGGAGAAAATAGTTCTGAACGTTTTCGAGATCGATCCAGGTGCGCCCTGCGAGGAATACAAATCGCCTGTCCCCAAGGTGTTTATATTTTAGAAAGCGATCGCTGTCCAATCGATAACCACGGAGATTTTGGCAAATCTTCAAATGGCGCATCGATATTCCACTCGTGTTCGAACAGAAAACAAACAGGACTTGTTCTAAAGTGTGATACCAGATGTTCGCAACAATTCGTAATAATATAACGTAAACAATTGGGAAAATTTATTGCTGTTGCATTCAAATTTGTCGCCAGCTTTAAAATATATTCAAGTGCAAAAATCAAATTAAAAAAACAAAAAGACTAAATTTCACGCTTCAATTTTAACAATTTTAAAATTGATATGTACAATTAAAGTTGTAGGTAGTATTAGGACCTACGGGTTTTTATTAACACAAAGCGTGTAGAAATTCACTATCGCAATGAACGATGAATAAAAAAAAATTCCATTTCCTTTCCAATCGCCTGCAAGAAAATATGTCATAAATTCGGACAGTATTTGCACTCCCTGACGCTTTTACGATTTTCATATTTCATTCAACTCTTTCTACATCTGGCTGGACAGATTGCACTAAAACTATAATACTCGCATCAACTTCTTTCTGCTTCCAAAGATTCAATTACAGCCGCCAATTGTTTCTGTTCGCACAGTTACTCGCGTGTTCGCTATTTTCACCTTATAATTGTGATTTTAATATCCACATTCTTTACAGAATACCTTTCAATATGGAAGAAAGCTTCACATGTGGCAGCATCTGTTTGTCAGTGCCCGCAACTTTCTCTCCCAAACCGTGTGTTTTACATTTACTCTTTCCGTGTGCTAATATTCGGTTGATTTAAAACACCTGATGTTATATGATTCAATGAAAAGTCATATTACACGTACCCCACTGTCAATAGAAAGTTTCAAAGTCGCGTACTGTATAAGAGACAGTATACACATGTGCTGGTCAGTTCTGGTAATCAAGCAATCATATAATGCGGGTTCGATTTAACCCTTTCACGGAATTTGCAAGTCCACTGCTTTCCGGCCAAATAAATTTCAGTCATCCCCAATAATTAAATAAATATTGTTGTCACCGTTTGGGTAAGATTGACCCAATCTGTATTAAATATAAATAAACAATAATAACCCGGTGGATCGATTAAATCCAAATAGCTGTTTAGATGCGGAAAGTGATTTTCTGAACGACCATTTAGGAACCGCGAATGTGCCTGAGGTAATTACGTATACCCTCTCATTGGAAGTGCAGGTAATAAACACGTAACGACACGATAAAGATATTTCGAAATTAGTCGTTTGCTTCTGCAAAAAAATAATTGGGATTGATTTAATGCACAAGGCATATTCATAAATCACTATACTGAAAGTTTCAGGTACAGTCTGACTTCAGGTGCGCGGTGCAATTAACGTAGGTAGTTCGCCAACTGCATGTAGGGAACGAGACAGAGAAGAGACTGAGACTTCTTCGGTAGTCTAGACATGAAACCCAAAGGGAAAACAGATTTTCCCTGCAAATATGAATATCGACAATATTCAGGTACCCCTATTTTTGTTCTCTTCGATATTAAATGTGCATTGGAAGATAGATTGGTGAAAATTTGTCGAAGCTGCTGTTCCAATTGCGACAACCCGGTTGTGAAAGCGTATTTAAAAAATTGATAAAAATATGCGGGTCATTGCGCATAAGAAACTAAGCGGTACTCTTTAAACTTTAAACGATAGAAACAAATTGAGCGCTATATACAGGTAACTTTCCATTTTCAATCAGAGGTACGTTATGATTTATTATGGGAATTAAGTAATGTTCAGGGCGAGAAAGCATGATCGCTGTTTTAACCAATTATTAATTTCAATACTGATGCGATGTTACGCTCGAACTTAGAACTGTGATTTAGAATAATTATTATAGTTTTAATAAGTTGGATGCCACTAAAATGTTGGTCCAAGTACGAACAGAATTTTTTGTATAGAACTGTAAAATGACGAAAAGAATAAAAAAATATTGAATGAAAATGCTAGTTATTATATGCCAGACGTTTATATCCGTCACAGACGAAAGTAGTTACGCGTGACGACCACCAAGTAACTATTAATTAATAAGGAAAATCAAGTGCAAATGATATAATAACCGTGTCTCGCGAAGTATGTGACGTAAAAGATTGATCGCCATGTAGACTGTCGGAGAGAAGTGATTAACAGAGTTGCAACACGAATTCAAGTAATTGAATCATTTAGAATTTAAGTGTAACATACCGGATGAAATGAAGTAAAAGAATCGCTGCGGATGGAACGGTACTTCCATTGCGTTAATTCGGTAAAGAATGTATCATTAAATGTTACGGAAATAATAACATTACTGCTACAATTTCATCGCGTAATTTCTCCACCCACCCTACCGAAACAAACTCTCAATAAATCGTCGCCGCACCGCTGTGCATTGAATACCTAAACAAAAAGTACAACATAATCGAGCCACTTTCCAATTCACAAACGATCACGACGGCAATGAAACGTGATACAGTAATTATTTCGTTTAAATAACTCTCCAATAAATTACAGGCGAAAAAAGGGGAAGAAAAATGAACGAATGTTCCGATTTGAAAAAAGATGAAGAAAAAAAACATAAGTAAAACCCGTTTTATTCAGTGCACCGTGTATACAGGCACCTCGCACAAGTCCCCACGGAAATTTCGCGGGTCTCGCGAAAGCGGGGTCGAGGAGACCGTTCCTCCTGCACGCATAGAAAAGGCCGGCGCGTTCGAGTCGGCGATCGATAGATCTCGCGGAGATGGCAGCTGCATCGAGAAATTGGAAGCCATGTCGGGAACGCGTTGGAAAGCTGTTGCCGGGAATGTCCGCTGGCCTACTGACGAACAGGAGAAAGGAGACGACATGGGAGGAGATACCGGCGAGCATCGCCAGAGAAAAGAGAACCTGGCCGCGTTATGAAATCGCGGGATTATCTTTTTTCTTTTTCTTTTCTTTCACGCGAATCGAGCATGTCCGCAGAACTTTGACCCCTTGGCTGTCGGCGCACGGCGGGTCAGGATCCTCGATAAAGTGGCCAAAGTTCGATACTTTATCGAGTTGCTCGAAATTTTCGTAATGGCTCGATTGCAAGTCCGACGTCGAATAATTCGGGATGAGAGGATTCAATACTGTCCGCAGTGATCTGAACTTAGTATTTTTATGGGGGGGTTTTTCAGCAACGCAAAATCACATTGGCGTGATGGATTTCGGACAAGTATATTGTGGGAAATTATTTTTTAAACATGAAGACACTTATTCGCACCTCCAACCCTTTCAACGTTCAACCCAATTCCTATGGACACACTGTTGGATACTTTTCTCTTTCCAATGGGGAAGTAAGGCATTTTAAAAGGATCTCGAGTCGCCGGTGGTACTTATCGCATTTAGTAATTGACTGTAGAAAGGTTGTGGTTGGTGTTAAATTCCTGAACGTTTCGAGTTCTGTTCCTTCGTTCGCTTTATGCGAGGAGTGTATTTAAGAATGCTTTGGTATGCTCATTAACAGTTTTACTTTACGTAATGTCATAGGTCGTCGGTGACCCATGGTGCACGGCACGTGTTAACTCGGAGAAGTTTTGTCGGACCTTTTTTTCGTGAAGCGTTGTGGCTGTTCAAGCTGTTATCCGCGGAAGATGGGTTAAATGAAATGGCGTCACTTTTATAGCGATAATTTATTTACCGAGAGATACTTTGATCTTTATATTGTGTTTAATTTAATTTAATTTTATGCGATTCAAATAGAATAGAAACTGTATTGCAAATATCTCAATAAAAATCAATCTCAGATATATTATTTACTTTACTTTCAAATTATTAATACCTTGAACTTTTAACATATTTTAAAAATAACATTTTCAATATCATATGTCGGTGCCACATAAAATAAAACAGAATAACAGAAGACATGCAGCAATTTGGCAATAAATTTTATGCAAATATTTAAAGTTAACATTAAACGCTTCCATCGAGGACTACAAAACTTTCGCTTCTTTCCTACTGAATGCTTAAATCATATTCCTTTCATTTAAATCGACTCGTTTATTCTCAAGAACGATTTCAGTTTATAAAACACTTTACCATATCCCATATTTAAATATTGAAAAATACGTAAGAGTTTCGAGACTTTCACAGGCCGGATCGTTTCAAATATTAGTCGGGACTTTTGGATTTGAGCCATGCCCAGGTGTTTCTGGTGTTCAAAAGTCACGCTGTTCATTAAAGTAGAATTAATAATTTACTGCGGGATTTTCTTTTTGCGCTGCACCACATCCCTTATTGTGAATTCGTGGATTTCAAAACACTGTCATTGCTGTCTCATTTAACTAATGAACTCGATACATAATATAAATGTTTGCGGTAGTAATTTCATTGGGTGAAAGTGGTTTGCAATACACGATTCTTTACTTCCACCAAGCGGACAACGTAACTTTCCTCGTATGCAATCTTTGTAATACTGTAATTTAACAAGCATTTCTTCCCGATTAATTAGAAATACCTGTCAGTTCGATGGCTTTTACGCTGTTTTATCACTTTTGCACATTTAAAGACTTTGATGTAATTTTATGCAAGAATTTCAAACCCAATTTCTGTGCCCATTACTCGGAAAAGAAAGCAACAAATGAGAAATAAATTGCATACTTAAATTTAGCATGAAATAATTTGTCAGCGTGAGAGATAAAATCCATGAAAATTTGCACATTCGCAGGTTTAACATAAGGGGACGATATTTCTTCAAAGAACCACTGCCAGTTTTACCACGATACCGTACCATTCGCAGCTACGAAAAGTAGCAAAAGTCAACAGTGATTAATTCGCAGTAAATGTGTCCAGATAGGAAAATATCGCGTTCAACGTGAAAAGTGAAAGCGCATTTAACTCGGGAACAGATCTTTATTCGTGTCTATTTTATGAAAGATGGCCCACGTGATTAGTATCTACAATTTATGCTAATTCCGATGGATTTTCTGCCGCGACAGCTACACTATTCGTTTTCACTTTTCACACCTCTGATGGAATGACCGGCGAAGCGTATACGTATGTACACGCGTGAAAAAAAAAACGAACAATTCGCAGACTTCAGCTTTAAACCTCGAGATATTGCATCTTTCTGGTACTTCCTCTATTATTGTCCGTTCCCCCAACTTTTTACGCGTTCAATTAGTCAAGATTCGCCGTGCATTTCATCAATCAAACCCAACATCTTTCAGCCTCACGGTAATCACACGTAACACAGGAAATTGCGACGAGTAAAAATGCACAACTCCCGGTCCCTCTCGTACCTAGCTAAATGTACACCTGACTCGACGGTTGCGCGCGATATTCATTTTACGCGCCGTCAGATCAACAGATAGCACGCGATAATCGCCGAAACAAAAGAAATTTTCACATATCCTCCAAGTATACGAATGATCCACGTAATTCT
Organism: Nomada lathburiana; assembly: GCA_963667235.1. Taxonomy (NCBI): domain Eukaryota; kingdom Metazoa; phylum Arthropoda; class Insecta; order Hymenoptera; family Apidae; genus Nomada; species Nomada lathburiana. The sequence continues at coordinate 9,013,511 of OY763910.1, forward strand.
GACGAGTTACATTGTGCACCTGTATTGTTCTACAGCATAGCCCTGCGCAGCAGAGCTAAAGTATCGTGGGCACCACTGGGCCCTATTCTGAAGTGTTTCACCGTGCGGCTACGTATTGTTCAGGGCTGGATAGAAGACGGGAGGAAGGAATGCAGGCTTAATTGGGCCCAGAGAAACAGGCCCACCTAGATCGACACAATTATAGTAATCGACGCCGCGTACATTTTCACTGTCGGGCCGAATTGGTCGCCTCTATTAACCGGGGCCCGTAGAGCGTCGTGCGACGAAGAAGTTGAACGAAACCCGTCGGAACGACTTCACTAGCCGTAGGTTTACAACAATTTCTAACAAAACGAGTGCTAGTGACGCGGTAAAAAGATGGATGCCTGATCATTAGAATAGTCCATGTCACGCTGCATTTATCAGTCACCGAATTCTTGCCTAGAAACCGCATTCCAGTGGTTCCATAGTCATCTATTCATCAGGCCCGATGCCCGAGTCCCGCGGACGTCTAGCCTTTCCTCAAACCGAGATTCAACCTGGGGGGCCATTATCGTGGCAAAGCGAAGGACATTGAGAGAAGCCATGGCGGACCAGTTAAAGGCGATAACGCTAAACGACTTCAAACACTGTAAGAAAGAGTGTGGGCCACGACTTCTATGGCGTTACAGACTGCTAGGGGAACTGTACTCTGAAGATGATAATGTGGTTTCATGAAACTCTTTCAAACACAGAATTCTTTAACAACAGTCTTAAAGCTACTTTACTGCCGCGTCTCGTATCTTCGTCGTCCATGTGATTACTGACAAGCGGTTGCCACAAAGTGAATTCAGAGGAGCCAGTTATATAAATCACAGATTAATCGTTCGCTTTTACTCGTGCACGCAGTAACTTGCCCTCCTTCGAGACTATTGCCCCAACAAATTTGTACCATTAAGCAATTCAATATCCGTATAATGTTGTTCACTAGCCAGCAGTTGAACATTTTCTATAGCTGCAACATTGAGCCGGGCAGCAGAGGGTTAATTAATTAGTCCAGCCTCGTTAGGCGCTTAAGGAAAGGTATTGAGCCTCTTCTCTTTCGGCAGCAATTAAGCAGCAGGGTGGAAGCGAGGAATTCGAGGTGAAGTAACGCGCGAAACCGAACGACGTAACAGAAAGGCCAAAGAAACCGCTTCTCCACATCCGCTTCCGTTAGAAGGAAGAACGACCACGTGGGAGAAATTCATTGTAAACCGCGAATGCTAAGGCCTTTCGATATCCTCGTCCTACAATGGCTGAGCAAATTGTTACGAACACATGGGAGAATATCTGCAAAGCTAAAAAAAAAAAAGGTCTCCAATTTTTTGCCACTCCCTTATAAAATAATCCCTCATAAATATAAATCTCTGTCCCCCGGACGAATAATCATCAATTTGCTGGCTGTCAATGTGCCCGGCTACGTCTCCTTCTCTTCCCTTTAGCATTCCTTCTTCCTTTTTGTGATTCGGACACCGCGTTCGCACCTGTCTCGTGACAAACACGAAATTACCCAGACCTGGTCTCCCTCGGGAAGCATCAAAACGCGTCATTCGAAAGAAGCAGCGTGGAAAATTTATGGTTTGTCGCGTTCCGTCCCGTCATTCGATTTTCCTTCGCGGTCGATCTCGATTGGCAGTCGAAGGGTCGAAAAAGTTAGGCACGGGTCATTGCAGATCGAAATGCATAATGCATTGACTCGCTCGAAATTGGTTACGAAATTTTGTCAGGTTTTGTACGCGTGAGAAATCCGCTATTTCGTATGCGGCAACCTAATATGCTTTCTTAATGCAACTTCTAATAACAAATTTGAACTAGCAATAAAGGTCGGTTGTTTTGCTAATGCGCCAGCACTACTACACCATACATTACATCCGACTTCCTTAATTACTCTATATTTAATTTCTATATTGAGCATTGCGCGTATTCACCTGCATTACCTGTGCTACGCGAACGATTACCCAGTTATGCACGTATAATTATGTTAAATAGTGTACACGGTGTTGTTATTACAGTGAGTCCTATCATTACACCCTATAACAGAATAATGCTTGGGTTTGAACTTTGAACGAAGTATCGGGCTGTATCATACGAAGTGGCCGAGTTCTCGAGCGTGTCGAATTGTTCAGAATTTAACGATTAAATATTGCAGCAATTATATAGAACAATTTCATCCTCGAAGCAGCTCGAGACTCCTCGTTTTCGTATATTAAAGTGGTATGCGATTAACCATTATTATACAGAGTGAGCCAAAGGTTACTTTCTTTTTAAATAATGCGAATAATGCTCGAAAGAAAAGAAAATCTTAAAATAAAAATAATACTTTGAAAGCTCTTTGACCATGCGACCTCGCCCCGCAACTTTGCACATACAAAGCGTCAAAGAAGAAAGCACGCAAATACATATACTTTTACTTGACTTACAGAACGCGACAGAGGGGTGCACCCCCGGTAAATGGTAAAACGACTTACGGGCCACCCTGTATTTCGCCAAAGTAACCAGGTATTCATTTCTCCGTTTCAACGCGCGAGACCCTTTTGAAACGGTGGCTCGGGAGAGACCAGACGATAATTACGCAAGTGAATCGCCACGCGAAACAAAGCTCGACGCCGGCATTAATGCAGATTGCGTTAAACGGGCGTAGATTTTACGGTTGTTCCCTGCTGAATACGATAGCCGGCTGCAATTAACACGAAACCGACGCCAGTGGTTCCGTGATCTCGATCACGATCTGGCAAGTTACCGCGTTTGTCGTGCGAACCTGACCTAGCGTGTTAGCCGGTTAAATTAAAACTCGTCGCGTTTCTCCATTACCTGGCTGCAATGGATTTCCGAGCTCGCAGCAGGCATTACTGCCACGCGGAAAACCGACTTGCCCGGCGACTCTGCCAAACGAACATTCCACCTATAGTTCAACTTACAATTAGCTATTCCCGAGGAATTTCACTCGGGATATTTTTCCCCCCCCGTTTCCTATGAAACGTAACGATTCGAATGTAACAGGGGATGCTTTCTTTTTCGTTTTGCCCAATTATTCATTTATTTTAGGTGACATTTGCGACTGCTACGTTGCGCCGTGCTGCAATGCTCGAAAAGTGCAGAGCGTTTCGGGAGAGACGGTAAATATTTTTCGGCGCAACAGTACAATCTGAAACAAGTCAGGTCGAGATTGTATAAAGGATATATGAATTGATTAGATTAATTGAACACGGTTGGAGGATTTTAGACGCGGCAGATTTTCTGAAATTTTAATCCCTTGCATTTAAACTCTTCCATTGCGTTTCGGTCTACATGATTCGATCCCAGGTACGGATTTGGTATAACTTTGTTTTATTCGAAACTTTTATTACGCTTTGGTCTACTTGTGTCATTCGATTCTCTGCACATATATTACAAATATATTACAGTTTCTGATAAGTTTGTCCACGAGTTTATTCGCGGCGCCAAGTATCGATTAAGGGAATCGAACAGCGAATTATTTGCGATGCTAGACACGTACGAATCGGAAGCACACACGATCAACGGTCACATTTCCGCCGTGGAAACCTTACTCCGGATATTTCGGGAGTCGAGACACCTAGCTGCGCATTTAAACAGAAGTCGTACCATTCGAATAGGTCTGTGAACCTGTTATCGATTGTATTTTCACCGTTGCGACACATACGACCCATTTCTTTTTTCTTCCTGACACATCTTTCTAAAACATTAAAATGGGACCCACCCAGGTAATGAAATTGAGCATTTGCGATTTCATGCATTTTCATCGCATATTATTTTTTTTTCTCCATTTCAGACAAAATTTTCCACGCTTTTCTATCTTCAATAATATTATATTTATTTTCGGCTGACTATGAATATGATGCAAATGTTATCAGCAAAATATTTTTCCTTGCATTATTTGCTTTTCCGAATACTAATGTGTCTAGTTTTAACATTACCAGGAAGATCTAGAAATGCAACTTTAATGTAAATGTGTTTCTAACAATAAGTAGAACGCGTACTGAGAGAAACTGGAAATACCTAATTTATCATCGATACGTGGAACCCGGTTTAACTTATTTCCGAGGAGTGCAGAGACCCGTAGTAACTTGAGCCTAATTATTCGCGCACTTTTGTTTAATTTCCGTTTACGAGCTCTGCAAATATGTTATACTCGGATAAAATTCGGAACGTTTAACACGAAAGCATAAAACAATTACAACGAACTTCTTTTTATTGTAAATGAATGAAAAATATGCATATTTTGTAACGAAGCATGTGCCGTGCACGTGCCACAATTATTTAACTTTAAAGTTTCTTTATCTGAAGCATTATAATAAGATTGCACGGTGGTGAAAAGCTGTTGGTAGCCTCCGTACGTAATATATGTAAGTATGCAAATTCTTATCCACGATATGTTCAAAGCATATAATACGTTCCGTATCATAATGGTATTCTTATCAACTGTGAGCTAGTTTCAATCCATTGAAACGCATTCGGTATTCAATTTACTTGATAACGCAATCGGGCTAATTTATACAACAATTTGCACATTTCTTTTCTGGCCGTACGAAGAAAAACACTGACCCAAAAATATAAATATCGCGAATTCTGATAATGTAGAAGTAATTATACTAACGAGACGAAATTGTTCTGATGTTCGACAAAGGTAATTAATAAATATAATAAACAACAGTTTGGAAAAAAAAGGAAGTTCGCTTAGTTGAAGACAAAAATCTAGAAGTTCAGTCTAGAATTTGAGTGGAGCTAAAAGAAGAACGACGCGGAAAAAAATATCAGCTTTAAAATCTTAAGATAAAAGCGTTAAATAGAGAATACAAACACTGGTAAGCCTAATATAATGCAACGTGCAACAATTTCGTTCCCAGTAATGCAACTTTACGGCACTCATGATTATGATGAAAGCAGCTATTATCGCATGCGTGGAGTTGCATACAGAATAGGAGAAACTTGTATACCCTATTTTGTCCTTGCTTTTTCTAACGTCCATTATCAATGCATGATAATATCGTTACAAAAAATAGTCCGAGTCACACGTGGACTGTGCACCAGTACAGTTTTCATGGTCTACCAGATCGCAGCAATTTTTTTGCTGTTAAAAATTGAAACTTTACCACTTTTCGAATGAAGAAACAAATATAACTCCCAATACTAGCTTTTCTTCTATTCTTTTAATTGTCTGAAAATCTCAGAGACAATTGGAAGACAATTGGAAGAACGGGAAAGAGGTAGCCTACGTGATAGAACAACCAGCATACCAACTACAGGCTAAAGCTGTGCTGAGCACTTAAAGATTTCCGTCACCTTTTACGCAATTCCCTGGATGTTTCTTTAATTTAACTGGGGCCCAATTAAAGCTAATTACAGTTATATCATCACAATTCATCACACTTCTCCGAGTTGGCGAACAGTTATACCGATACGTTGGAACGGAATGCACCGAACGTAATACTTGCAGAATGCATCTTGCGAACGGTCTGAATAATAAAATAATCTAATCGGCTACAATAATACAATAATTAAATATATATCATCGACAGAAGCGATCCTCAGAGAAGAAGAACATTAATCAGAACATTCAGACAACTCTGTTCGCGGACATTTTCTTGTATCGGCGAAAATAACGAAGATATCACAGATGTATGTCATAAATGAAATGCCATGTGTGTAGGAATCGTGAATATATCAATTTGACAAATGAACTCATCGTCCCCGGTCAACAGGTGGAAGACCGCTGTGCTCTTATCGATTCGTCGACAAAAATGTTCCAGTGCTCCTACAGTCCAAGATTTTTGCTGGTCTCCCTTCGACTTCCGTGTTCACTTAATTCGTCGGCTCGAATCCGTCTCGCCAGAACAAATTGGTCCGCGCCACCGTCCCCCGGTAAAACGGACAGGCCGATAAAAAAAAAAAGAAGAAGAAGAAGAAGAAGAAAATAAAGGAGACGTACGTGCAAGGTGGAACACTTTCGCGACGAGAAGGCCTCGGGCCACGCGAGTTCTGCGAACAAGGAGAGGCTTCTGAAGAGTGCAACGATTTCTATGTGGGCCACGAGAAAGTCACTAGCGCGTGTCGCATCTTTTTTTTTTTTTCCACGGATGTTCGACCCTTTTGCACTTTCGCGGTCAAACGATCCTTTTTCTGCGGTCGGCGAAATTAAATTCGCCGCGATAATTGGGAATTTAACGGCGATCACCCGGGCCGCAGAGGTCGGTACACTTGGAGACAGGTGTCCGCAGGTGTACCTTGATTTTTGCTCAAGCGCAGCGCTGATGAACAGCTTACGTCCACTGGGTGCTGGGAACGATTATGAGGGAAATATTTCGTCGCCCTGGTTCTTAACGGTTCTGACACCATTTGTTCAGTGAAATGTAATTAAACCGTCTAGATGTGAGACGCGTCGGAACTAAAAGTAGGATAGAGAGATAGCTAGAGATGTGTGGATGGATCCAAGGCATGCAATATTTCAAGTTCGAAAGCTGCATATGAACTTTTGTAACTAACGTTGATTATATCTAAAGTAACAGGTAATTTGCATGCAATTAACATTAAGATAACACGGTCGCACGTTGTCTTATTTCGTATGATTTTAATATCGACAGGTTCATAAAATATCGAATCTCTTACTGATATAGGTACGTGCATATGTATGCAATAGTTCACGCGCACAGGTACTTCAGGTACTTCGTGAGGCTTCACGCCTCAGTGGTGCTCGGAAGAAATTAAAAAGGCCAAGCGAATTCTATATAAAATCGATTAGTTTGTTACATTTTCTCGGCTATGAAGAGCCTTCAATTACAGCGTTCAATTGCTCAGAGCGAAACTACAGAATGGATATTGTTCCAACGCTTGCGGCTTCTATTTATGAAGGCAAGATTCAAAGAGCATTGAAAATTCATTGGGTTAATTGCCGGCCAATGGTGGGTATTATTATATAAATCTTCATTTATATAATTATTCAAATGGAAAGTTATTAAAGATTAAACCGCTTGCATTCAATTTTTGGACGATTCAAAATATTGCTCGCACACAATTCCCTTAATATGTCACGAAAAATATGTTACATTATTTTTCTAAAGTCTCGATGTAGACATAATTGCTTAATAAAATATTTCGATTGCGCATTACGCGTTGCAATCTTCGACCATCATCCATTTCATTATTTTCCTATTAGAGGCGATGTTAATAAATCGGTGCCGGTTAAATAATTGATCAGAAGCACAGGTCACATAATACAGAAAAAGCCCATAAAGTGGAAGCAATCTCGCAAGACGATCAACTTTAATAGTGGATACTTTTTTGCCAAGCAAAACTACTTTTATACGAGAACTTCTTGCGTTCATCGTAACTTGAGATATAATTGTGTACGCTTAAATGGGACGCACACTGTCTACGTACACGGCAGATACATGTGCAAAAGATCATAACCACAGTTCAAACAAAACAAGTCCATTTTATGACTCGTGCGACATTTTCTTCCCCATAGTCGAAATAGCGAGCAATTGCCAACATGAATTTCATTCGTTCCCGTTGCATTTCATTTACATAATCATGTGTTAATCTATCTGAAGTTTTGCAAACGATAAAGAGTACCTTGCTTTTTACTTCGGCTAATATCTAACGCGTACATAATATCAACTGTTAATTTAGGTTGAGGTCAAATAGGAATTTGTTGTGACTGGTTTGTATAATAAGGTAGCAATACATGAATTAGAAGTAATATTAGCTAGCTATCTTGTGAAATTGTACAAAAGAATGGTCCAGTTTCAGAGAAGAAATATATGTTTAATGATTGTAAATTGTGTGTGCAATTATGCAACTATGTGCTACTAAACTATCAGAGAATTTTATATGGTAGCAAAATGATACTTTCAATTTCTACAATTTTGTAATACAGTTACTTTCGCGCATTAAAACGTAACGACGCAGTAATAACAATTTTGCCATTAAAAAAACCAAACATTAAATGCCCGTTTCCAATCTAAACATAGGCCGCAAGTGGTAGTTTTTAATCCCATGTGCATTCAGTCGGACAAAAAAAAATGCCAATGGGGACACGCGATTACCATTGCGTACGCGATTCTGCATGACTTCGATAAATCGCATCTGTCGCGATTACAGTGCCAGGGAATCACGAAGCGACGACGTTCGTCTGTACGATAAAATCTTGCAGGAGCGGACCATGGTTGTAAATGTCTTTTAATGTATGTTACGAAACCCTGCGCTGCATGAATATAGAGAGTGTACGAAAAATATCTGTCCAAATTTTCCCATCTTATTATTAAAATTAAGTAAAACTAATCCGTTTAATTTGGAAATGAAATATAATTATATGAAATATAATTCATATAACTATACGATATTAATAGACTTTGTTAATTCTTTCCTTTCTGGATCTGGAATCCACCAAATCGACGAGTTTCGTGATACTAATGTTAAGAGATCCGCATGTACCAATATTCGAATTGCTTTGAATTCAATCGAATTCAACTGTAGTGTCGAACAAAACGTATCACGTTGACATAAATAAGCGATAAAACGACGCTGCTGTGCCCAATAGATATTGTGGAGTTTTAGGAACACTGTGTATATACATTATAACGTTCACTGGCTATGTAATAGAAATTCGTATTCCAGCGAATGACCACAACGCTTTCTGGCACTGCGTTTTATGTTTCCGCAGGAAATGTAGAAAAACAGGACGATTCTATTTTTCCAAACTTTATCGACGTCTTTCTAAAATTACCATGATAAGAACTGGATTGCAATTGCTGAATTGCGACCAGACGATATTCAAGTTCCTGTTTAATCTTTGAAGCCACGAGATTCTTCATCATTTTATTAATTATGAATGATTTAAAATTTATTTTAATATTACTGTGCCACTACGATTTATTATACAATAATTTATTTCGCTGGTTTAATCTCAATTCTGTGACTCTGATAATTATCATGTAGCAATAATTATACGTTTGAATTTTTGTCGAATATATTTATACAATTCCGTTTCCATGTTTTCGCAATTTACCGTAGATTAATATGTTTAATAATGCATATTCGCAAAATATGCAAAATAATAGCGATTTTAGTTACAACCGAAATAGGACGCATCTCTCGGCCTGTTTTCGAAAACTGGTTCGCAGTCGGCTAACATGTTCATGTTTTTTAAGTGTGTCACGTTAGATCACCTGTGCCGATTTTCGCGTGCAAAAGGAAAGAAAATTTTGCGAAGTGGAATAGATTGCAGGCTTTTGACACGGACACTGAAACCAGAAAAGTACATTGGAGTTGTACAGTATTTGGAAGTGAAATAAGGATCTGGCCTAGAAATGTCAGGACAAGATGTACAATTTCTTCTTTCACAGACAGAACTCGATAAAAATCGATCGACCGTGAAACAGTTTTGAAGACGGAAATTCGTGGCATCGATTGTCACGTTTCACGTGAGCAATACGTTGCCGATAGGCTGATAATAAGTAACTACAATTAAACTGGCTAACAGAAATATTGATCCACATTGTCCACGACTATCGGATTCAGAATAATCGTCAATCGTACCGATTACAACTTTCAACGAATGCTGTACTGACGAAACAGTAATCGAATTCACAGAGAAAGTTGACCGAAATCACGTGAAACGATTCGCCTCGAGAAAACGAACGATCGTTTCGAGCATGCGACGTTACCGAAATTCTCACACTCGGTCGAACGACCTACGGCTAAAAGGTGAATTGCGGAAGCAATCGAGTACTTATGTACGCAGGTATAGAGGGTGTCTCATGCAACTACGACAAGCTCCATCTTTCAAACGGTTATAGATGGACAAAAAACGAGTACAAGCGAAAATTGCATGACGCCCAATGATGCATAGCATGGAAATGATTTCATGCATTTCCATGCATTGGTCCGCCTATAGAATGCAACTGGAAATGGAGGTATGTATTTCAGACTGGACAAATCGATGGAGTTTTTTAATCTCTGCAAGAAAGTACCGAGGCGCTCGTGTCCTAAACCTATTGGTTTAAATGTTGTTAAGTTCAAGGATCTTACTATACTCGCATAAAATATCAGCAATACGTAATAAGTAATAAAATTATAAGGCCCCGTTAAAATAAGTGGTGCAATTGCATTTTCCAAGTGCACCAATGCATACCGATTACGCCTCAATTAGATGCCACTTGATTTTCGCTTACGGCATTTCTGTCTGTCTCTAATCGTTTGGAAGTTACAGCTTGTCCTAATTGTATGGGACACCCTGTATGATATTGAACGAGGTATCTATGTCTGTGCCGTCGATATTTAAAACCGGTACCGCTGCCACACCGGAATAAGAGTGTCGATGTGCCTTTCCAATTCATTTGTTTTGATAACGAGACATCGAGTAAAAGGATTATTAGCAGCAGAGAAAAAGTGAAAGTATACGCCTCTACTAGAGCGAAAGATACGACACGCTGGCGATTGGATAGTGACATTAAGAGATGAAGAAAAAAATTAATCGAAAGTGGACAGACGTGGAAGAGTAGAAAAGCTGCACGCGATTGCCTTCTATGCTCGTTTTAATTTTACGTTTAATGGTGTGAAAATCGAGGAATATTGTCGCACGATATTGCGACCTGTCGCTGCATATAGTTTTTGCATATAATTTTTGATATGACGTGCAATAATTGACGAGCGTTGCATCCAAAATTTATTGCTCAACTAATAAAGAGTTTGATAGAAGCTTTCCGTTTAGAAATTTTATCACACGAATTTCTGATGCAAAATATAAAAAAAAACTAATTCGTACTTATTCCTTCTTCGAATTTCGTCGATGTCCGAATTCGGTAATTGATGGCTTGCCCGAGACTGGCCGTATGAAAACGTGAAAGGATTAAGCGAAACGAATTGTAGTCGGCATAATGGATCATGCGTTCCTGGGCACGCAAGTGGTATTTGAAACAAGGTCAGTCTTCGACGTAACGTTGTTATTACGTGTTGTACACGGTTTATTTACTCCCGAGGCTTATGGAACAATGCGCAATGTTTGGAGAAGAAAGACGCGGAAGTAGCGTGCAGGTCGACCAAGGTGAAGGTAAAGATAAAGGTAATATGATTGCCCTCCCACTTAAAAGTTAACGCGCCGAAAAGTGCAGCGTAGCTGCATTACACGACTAAGGGGAATTAAAATTTATGCTTTGGATAGTGTACCTTGTATTTTTGTAAAAAAATTTTTTCGTTTATCCTTTAGATAACATATTAGACGGCTCGATTCGGCCGAAGTGAAACGAGTTCGTTTGCACGTTATCGAGTTGATTAACATACAAGAAAGTGTGCTTCCAAGCTCCAAATCTATCTTTCATTTGACTTAACGCCATCAATTATTTATCGGATAATATTTCCTGCACCTACGAGTTTCTAGTACATACCAAATACGTTTTCCCCTCAAACAGGATCAGCAAACGAAACGAAATATAAAACAGCAGATGCGACTTACCTGACTCTGGCCAACTCGGTACAAGGCTGGATCTACGTCGACGGTCAGCATCATATCTTCCACAGCACGACGTTCGTCAGCTACAGGACTGCCAGGTCTTGTGTTTACATCGCCTGACAATAAGCCGAATCGTCGTCTGAATTCTCCTAAGGACATGTGCTTAGGGAATCCAACCTTATGCAGTCGAATGGCATCGATTATTTGGCATCCACGGATCTGTAACACACAATTTTTATTAATCTTTCCTTTTATATGCGGAATATTGAAAGTTTCATCGTGACCAGTCCACTTCTTGTGGACTCTTCCGGTCAAGAGTCCATGCAATTCATGTTAATATATTAATTCCTACATATACATGAGTAGTTATGAGTAACAAATGCTTTACAGTAATAGAATATTATTATTCTAATACTTTTACAATCTGTGCCGAAATTAGTCAAACGACTTTTACGACATATTATTCATAAATTGAAAACAATTTTTACCTGCGACCGCAAAAGAGGTACATTGATGACGCTGTCCTCGCTTTGGTTCGATTTTACCGACAATAAGCTCTTATTGTCGGTACACCCGGCATTGTGCTGCGGCAGTATACAGTGAACGAATTTAACCCGTGTTCTTCGCAGAGTTTCGATCAGTCCATCCTGCAAACAATTACGTCATATCCGTTATTTCTGTTCCAGAAATAAAATTACGATCGGTTCCAAAGTAAGTCGGCTCTGTTGTCCCTTGCCTTTGCTGCACGCAGACTGACAATAAACAGAAAGAAGAGAAATAGCAAGTGATACCAAAACAACGTGCATTTCAATTCAATGAACATTCTCTCAACTCTGCGCGTATCTGTCCCGTTCATAAAGCGAAAAACCAGTTCGACTTCGGTTACGCGTTAAAATTATGACGGGCTCACTAACTGCCCAGCTGATAACGTAATATGTAACGCGACACATGACCTTTATCTCTCGCGTGCGTGTACATACGCGACAATCTTGGTTATTGTCGGTAATTATGCAAATTATCAAGTGGAACGTACTTCAATCACCGGTTGTGCAATTACTTTGGAGGAGACACGGAAGCTACGTGACACGCACACAGGCTGTACCACGATCGATAAGCATTAGGTGTAGAAAATAATTCGGTGCCTTATCGTTAAGTTCTAACTCTCGTTTAAAGCATGAATATTTGCCTGACGTTTCGGGACGCCTCCCGAAACATGGATGACTCTGCTGCACCAGAGCCGCCATTTTTCTTTCCTCAAGGTATTCGACAATTGTCTAAAAGGTGGAGAAAAGTAATGAAAAATAATGGCGAAAATTTCGAGGACAATCAGTCATAGGGTTTCTTTATAAACAAATAGTTCACTTACTTTAAAGAGGCACCGAGTTAATATCCACACCCGATATTTAGTAACAAGTATTATTGCGACTATTATACTTACAACCGTGAATTTCACCTGGAGGCAGATATTTTTTCTTTTAACGGCAGTGAATGTACGTCGTATGCTGGAAGCTCTTCTTAATGACTGTGAGCCTTCCAAACCAGGCATGGAACCGCACAATGTACCAGAAACACCAGCTCCGCGTGCACTGACGAACAGCATGCTGACGTCCTCTCTGATATCCAGATAAAAGACAAAATTAATTAGGGACGCGTAAGTATTTTTATTTATATAGCAACCTGTACCGAATCCAAATCATAAAGTGACGAAACAAATATAACAAATACCTTGTACTTTCTTGCAGTATTGCAATGGCACTTTTAGTAACGGGATTCTCCCGCGTAGCTTTCAGCCAGCCTGTTGCTGTGTAGAGGACAGGATTGGTGCCCAGCAAGTGTTGCAAGACAAACTGATTGTTCCCTGGAGCCTTTCTTAGGAGTATCTGATGATCTAGTAAAAGGAGAAGAAAATAAATCAACTATTATATACCTTTGCTGCCTATACGTATATTTTACTTTGTCGCGCTCTTCTTACAAGTTGAAGTGTGAGCTACGACCGCAAGGGTTTAAAATTGTAATGCACTTAAAAGCATTTATCCAAGTACCTCGATCTCCGTAATGGGAGAACAATCGATCCAAAAATGTCTCGTCACTGCCACCAGGGCACACTGTCTCTTCGTCCAACAGCCACAGAAGACCCTTTCGTTCCATCTGTCTGCTTCCACTAAGGTCACTTTGGCTAGTTCGCAGCATCGTTGCACCTTGCGAACTTCCACGATCTAGTAGCGAAATCAATCCCTGAGGCGACCCAATACCATCTTCGTCGCAGTCATCTTCGTAATCGACGTCAATTCCTTCCTGAACGTACCTGTGATTGAAAATAATCACTTTTATTTTACGTAAACTATTATTTTATTATTCTAAGCATCGTATATCTCATCATACATCATTACGTACTCCCCGTCACTTGGTCAAAGTACACAATGTCCAGTGCATAGTTCAGACACACTTCGCTTGGTCAGCCATGTCTCAAGAGGCAAGCATAGTTTCAATTGGTTCATTCAAATTAATAACAGCGTACCTGTCCTTTGGAGCTACCAATGTAGTATGATGAAACAGCAGTTGCAGCCGTTCCTGCAAATAATTGTGACACAGGTCTTCGAAGCAAGCTCCAGTTTGTCTTCCGCATGAGGCTGGATTCTGGAAACCTGGCGAGTCACACAGCAACAAAGAAGACACTGTGTGCACAGAGGACGATATTGATCTGTCGAAACGAAAAAGACGAACATTACCAACGTCATACTATTCTGGCCAACATTTGTGTAACAGTAAACACTTTTCAGAGCTGAAAAGAAGACTAGCCGAACTCCGCGGACAAGAGGAGCAGCTGCTCGATCCACCAAAAACTCTGACATAGAAGCAAAATTTCTGAGTATCGAAATCTTTTTACTTTTACATAAATCCCTAACCCTCCGGGGCACAGGTTTTAAAATTGCGTTTGGCCGTCTTGTTCACAACAATGCATACCTATTGATGAGAGCAGCCACGCAGTGAAACACTTCCGAATAAAGTCCAATAAGGAGACCCTCGAGGGCATCCAGACCCATGATATCTTTGCTCTGCTCCGTGGGACTTGGTGTACGAAGAGCAGGTCTAGGTGTGCTTGGTGTGCCAGCACCTCCTCCGGTGGAAGAAAACACTATTCTACTCAATTCCTCGACCGTAGTGCCCAAAAGAGTGGCAGCTTTCTCAGCACACTCTACTCTTGCAAACTGCCATCGACTTTGCGAACTGGTCCCAGCCTTAACCGCGCCAGCACAGCTCAAATGGTATATACCAGCAAGGACCAGCCAAATAACTTTCTCGTCGGCTTCTGAAACGCCGAGAATTCTGAAGGCAGCAACGATTCGATTGAACTCGACCATTGCACGCTGCTTGTCCTCGTGCTTCTGCAAAGGTGTGATGAACGTATTGTTCTCAGCGACTAGATTGGTCAGGTGCAATTCCTTTCTCAGAGCACCCTCTGCGCCTGCCAGCAAACGGTAGATCGCGTGGAATGTTGGGTCACCGTTCGCTCTTCTGCCTATCCTTGCCTTTTCCAAAAGCAGAACCTTTGAAAGTAAAACGAAAACTGCGATTAATTATTGCACCCATTGTCCAATGTTTTCTTTCATGGTTAGTACACTTCTCCGCTGGCTATGAGCGGTCTATTTCTGAGAATCTCAAATTATTTTGATTGTGTTTCGAGTGTCTCTTGAGTAACAAAGGTGTTTCTTAATTGTTTGGCTAAATGCTTTCGCAATAAATTAAGCATAGATGTGGACTGTATCTTGTTTAAGGATTGAACTGCCTCTCATCAGACTGCGACATGCGACGTAAAAAGTATATTGCGTTACCTGCAAAGAGGCGGACGCTATTTGCCCCGACTGATCGAAGTCCAAACTGAAAAGCTGTGTAAACCGAGTGGCGTTCGAATTCATATGCGTTCTGCTGTTCCCGAAAGCTTCGAGGACCGTGAAGACCGCGTTGAGTTTCTCGATAGTCAGGACCTTTGAAAACGGGATAAACAGTTGTAAATGAAATTCTGCAGGTAGAAGTTTATATATTAATATATACCTTGTTAACTGTGCCTGCAGCCAATATAAGGTAATGAAGAGCGTGTTTGAAGTTCGTGGTTTTGCCTGATCCACTGCGACCAAGGAAGACCAACGAATGGTCTCTTCGGGTTGCTAACATCCCTCTGTAAGCCGCTTGTGCCATGGCGTAGACGTGAGGTGGCATATCTTCGCTCTTGCATCCTCTGAACATATGTGCCACCTAAACGAAACGTTTAAAGTAGACGAAATTAATTTATTCAGATCTTAGCCATCTTTATACGTTTCACTATTTCTATGTTACAATAATTGTATCCGACACTTTGTTAATTTTCAAGCGTGATATACAAAATATCCCCTACTTACAAAGATGATAATATCTGACAGCTGATATTTGAACGAAATTTCATTCCAGGTATCAGATACTATATCAAATATCCTCTTATTACGAGTTTTGTAATATGCAGATATATAACATTCAGACGAAATTCAATTCCGCGTATTCAGCCCGGTAATTTCAGACTCGAGGAAAACGACAATTTCGGGCGGACCAACCTAATTCGATTCAATTGCAGATGCCATTAAATTAAAGTCAGGAGCGTGTAATTTATCGCTCGTTCCCGTTGAATCGTTAAATAATAACTGAATGAATGGTGAGGGGAAGCAAAGCAATTTGTAAACGTCACTTACCTTTTCGGAGTAGATGGCCAATGGCGCCACCGGATTGATAATGATCATGCTATCACCGGCGTAAGTGTGTATTAAATTGCTGGCGTAACGTTGCCTGAGTGTGTGGAGAACAGAAGATTCATTGAGAAAGCGTAATTGCGAGAGCTCCTCGGCCTTGTCAAACTGCGGGGGATTGGCCTGCAAAAGCACATAAACGATCGGTTTAATTTAACCTACTTGCTGAGGTAAACCGTACATTAAATACCATTTCGTTACGAATCGCCGCGATAAATTTCCATTTTCTTCGGTAATTATAGTCGTTTAAATAGATTGATGGAAAAAATCGACGGGTCAAGGTAAATTAATTTCTCCCTCAGGTCTGTTCATTTTTCGTGCGGAGTTCAATGAAGAAAATTTGTCGAAATGCCTCGGATTGATATTAAATGAATCTTAGCAAATGATACCTTTTCGACGTCTTCCTCGTCGACGAGGAGTTCCTCCCCGGAAGTTGTCAAACGAATTCTTAGCTTCCCTGTGTCCGGATCTGCGGTGCCGCATTTTGTTGCAGGAGTGAAACCGCCTCGATGCAGAAGCCAAATTTTTTCGGAACTCAGCCATGCCTGTTCTTGGGCCAGATGCTCCTCCGACCGTGCCTGTTTGTCAACAACAACAAAAATATTTCTCCATCACTGTTCATCTATACTACATTACAAATAGTTTCGATTTATGTGTAACGCTGTTGGAGATAAAGGTATAAACACTCGTTATACTTCGTTCTTATCCCAGGATGAATTTAAAAATAAATAAAAATAAATTTGTTTATAATATTGCCAATTAAATTTCAAAATGCAAACCTTACACTGCTTATCTCCGTTCTTTTTCCCAATAAAAGGAGTGTACTTGAATTTACGAATTATTCTACTAATGAGCTGTCATCGTCTCGCAAAAATGTTTTATGGCAATTTTAAGTAGTAACGCTGGATTCCTTTAATCAATTTATTTTTTCTATTTTCATTTCAATGTAATACTGCGTTTAAATTATTACTATCCTTCGTAATGTCAGCATCATTAATACCGGTTTCGTACGCCTAATACTTCCATTTGCATACCACCATTACTCGTCTGACCTTAATCAAGTAGAACACTTTTGAAATTCAAGGTTTAGGAAAGACTGGAATATGTACTATCAATTCAGATGTAATGAATTCATTTTGGTTCGTCAATTTTTTCTTAGCTTGTATGCGTTTATTCGCATTGATGCTCCATTAGCACTTGGGAATGATCTTTCCAGCTACGATTAGCAATAAAATTATGCCATAATTAGTAGCGTATACTTCATGAGCAACGAATTCTGAATGCAGAAAACATCTGAATTTTTATATCTTTTAAAATAATATTAAGAATAAATAATGGAAGAAGTACCCAAATGTATAACGACTATACTGTAATTTAATCAAATATATACAAGCTATGTTATTAATTTATAACTTGCTAATAGTTCATCCAGAGTACTTATATTGGACCATACAGTAACATAATTATCCCCCCAGGGGATGTTTCAGTCTAAGCAGCCATTTTCGAAGATATATTCGGCGCTTCTGTGAAATGATGTCGTTAAAGAGATAAACAACTCAATCTTCATATAAATGTTTCACCATATTCTACCTAATGACATGCAAAATTTCAAGAAGTTTACACATTTCGTATCAAGAGCTACCGATGGCCCACGCTAATTGGCGAAAGTAAAACTTTTACCACCTGTGCGTTGCCAAATATTCCCTGCTATACTTGTGTAATATGTTACCCGAATTAGGCACGTGTACAAGAGATGGAAATTCTTCCCCAGTCCTCATTGAACTATTCATATTTCCCCGTAGGTCTTAAGGGGACCGAGTCTTATCCCTTATGTTCTGAACTTTGTGCTAGGAACGGTTCCTCTAATTTCGTGAATCACCTGGTGAGTCGCAGCTGCGAGTTGGCTGCACGCGTATCGATTTCCAGGTCGTGTCAGTCGTTTTGCTAGAAGGCCCACTGCTGGCCCGTTCTATTCTACCATGTAAGAACGACGTCTCGTACGACTTCCTGGTAATAAATTACCATGAATCAGGCCCGAGGCACCGCGGGCACCGTGTGCAACAGACGCATTGTTTCGCGGGACAAACAGAACGCGGCCCGCATTCGAACACGAGAGATCCTAAATGGGGAAATTACACGATTACGAGTGTGCTGCCCTTTTAGCTGCGTTTCGTGCATCAACGAGCCAGCCTCTAGCCCTGCCGGATCTGTTCAATTATACCCTGTCAGTAATTACGCGCGGCGAAGAGTATTCAACACCTGAAGGACTGGTCGGCTTTCCTTGCATCGTCAGGTACAGGGTGTACCGTTCGAAGATTCAAACTATCCACCTAATACGAGAATGTCATAATTTGCCACTATAGTTTCTATGTTTCTTTCAATTGAATATTAATACGTGCAAGTAAAAATTTCGCTTGCACGTATTGAATTCTTGAAATATTACACTTCACCGAAATATGATTAACGACACCTTTTCCTTTGTGAAATTTGATGTTTCGACATGTCCAGAGAAAGTTGTGTAGGAGGACCATATTTTGGGCTTTTGAAATCACACACATGCGTACTTAGGTAACCAACAGTCGATGAAACCTTTCATTTAGTAAACGCAGGCCGACTTGATGTATGTGTATAGTTTTATCAACGTTGAAGCTCGATTCAGCCGAAGCAATTAAAAACGGATGATGATCGGTGAGCAATAAGGTCGAACAAAAACGTGAAGACCTTAAAAGGAGTACAGCCATAAACTCATACGAGTGGCTAGCTAGCACGAGCTTGTCGGTAAGATTCCTGTGAAACTAATTAGTCATTGATTTAGCTGATTACAATCTTCCGGCAAAACGTTCCACGTAATTTGTATTTCAATTATTCACGCATAACTTGAACATAAGCAATCAAGATAAAGGAAAAACGCGAGCGTTACTGTTGCAATTATCTGAGAGTACTATATTATGTCAGCGTAATGGTCATTTAAAGTGAACAGAGAGCCAAGAGAAGAACTACAGCAATTGTATATTTAAGTTTGAAATGGATTGCAGCTAAATTGTCAATTACTTTTAACGTAATTCTAACAATATTCCAGTACTTTTCGGTTCAAAATGTAGCATAAGCAATTTTCCAGTTGTCCATCATTTGTGACGATCCCCAAATAGAAATAGCCATAATAATTAAATCATCAATCTGACCAAAAACCGAGACAGCAACAGACTCTTCTCATTTTGAATGTCCATCTCATCTGAGAATTGTTGCGTGGAAAATCTAACAAGATATTATCAAGTGCAACCCAAATGATCAAATAAAGTGTGTTTCTCATTTCACGTTCATTTTGCGTAAATACATGAGAAGTGTCTCACTTTGGCCCAGAACTGATTAGCGTCATATCTGCCATTTTCACAATCCTCTAGTAAGACCACAATTTCGCCTAATACAGAGCAGCAGAAACGTCAAAGCAATCCGGTATCATTAAACTCTCAAACAACCTCCGATCAGCCGCCAGCAACAGAAAACGAGTTTCCAAACGCTCATTGAAAGTGCATATTTTCTAACCAACGCAGCTAAACAGTCGAATGCCTTCGTGCCACGGAGGCGTAAACGAAACATCCAATTTGATCATGAATGGCAAGCATTCATCGGCCCCGCGATCGCTCCGTCGCAACCGCGATTTCCATACGCGACCAGCGCAATCACACGCGTTTGCACGCACCGGGAGAGGGACAGCCTCTCGAATTCTCGGTTCCGAAGGTGTGCCGGTAATGACATACCTCGACTGTTTGCGGCAGTAGTCTATTCTGCAGGAGCACCTCCAGGCGTTTCATGCACTCCCCGTCGCCCTTGGTCGATTCAACCTCCAGCCGACGACGGACACCTTCGTCCACCGCGTCCTCGCCGCGATCGCGTCTTCCTCTCCCTTTTCCGCGGCCTATTTTCTTCGCCAGCGCCATTTCCACGAGCACCTCCCACTCGACGATGTCCACGATTGGTTTCGCGTCCCCGCGGGACCCGGCGTTCTTCCGGTTCCTCTTCTGCGTCCCGTTGCCCCAGCCCTTCAGCGAGGATCCCCTAAGTTCCAGTAACCTGAAATCGCCCGACTCGCTGCCAGGCATTCTCTGCTCGATCTCCGCCGTGATCCTCATCCACTTCCGCTCCCTGGGTGTCCTGATCACGCTGCTGTCGTCCCAGCCCTCCTCCATCTGCTTGATCCTGTCGTCGATCGAGCTGACCCGCAGAGTGTCGGCCCAGGTCTCCTTCTTCCTCGTGCTCTTGCCGTTGGCCTTCGACGAACCGGAGGACACGTGCCCGCTGCGATTGCCCTTCTTCCCCGAGTTGGGCCCGCTTGGCGGTCGATTTTCGCCGCGGTTCGGCACATTGGCACCTGGCGAACGTGTGCCGTTGCCGTTCATACCGATGAACGCGCCCTGACCAGCCTCGGAAGAGTGCATGCTGTCGCTGTCGCTGCATTCCCAGGAGCTCGTGCCGTTCCTGCTGACCCTTTTGACGGACGCCTTAGTCGCGACGCTCGTCACGACGCCAGCAGTCTCGTAGGTCCCGGAATCACGGTCTTTCCTGAACCTGGTGGCTGGGAGGGAGATCGTCGCCCGACGATTGCTTTGTTTAGCTATGCCATTGCCGTGGGACTTGCCGCGACACGATCTGTGAAGCAAGTGATGAGCTCTCAGGGACTCTTTGTCGGCCGCGTCCTTGTTTAGAGGCATCTCGGCGGAGAATTTTCCTTTTCGAGCACGACGCTTTTGTTTTCGCGCTTTCGCGAGCCGCAATTATCCCGTTCTCACGCTGCGATTCCAGCGAACTTTTCCCCGCCGAAACGAGGATTCCCCGAGAACCTCTTGGGAGTTTGTCCGGGGACACGAAGGTTTTTGTCCGAGGAAAAGTCGGAGGATGCTCGATTGCTGTGCGATCTGGGTGCCATTTATTCCCTCGCACGATTTGCTTTCGCGTTCCCCATTGTTTATCAACGTTTCTTGCCCGCACAGCACCAAAAACTCACCTGATCGCCATCCGACCGATCAGAATACTCAAAACGTAAATGCCATGCAAGCCTCCAAACAACCGCGACACTGTGACGTTCAGCCCGTTCAACACTTGACTGTATACACCCTTCCACGAATGCAACCCCGAAATCCAAGTGTCCTTAACCAATCCTTCCTCCTCGCAGTTGGACAAAGAGCGCCGGCACCGCGGTCACCAGGAGCATCCGTTGGACACGCGAGCAACGGGGAACTCGACTTCCTTCCGTTGTGGACTGGCGAGAAACCGCGAGGGATGTTGGGACCGACCAGCCAAGGGACAGGGCTCCATTACGAGGAACACCTCGAGCTCACCGGGTCTCGACTGAGGCAAGAGACAGCGGTTGTATCTGTAGACCGAAGCAGATCAAAAAGAAACGAAAGAGGCAGGCGTGCTCCCACGACTGACGCTCCTTCTCCGCTCTGCAAACGTCTTTCCCTCGTCGCTGTTGCTCCCTTCCTCGCCGCGTTCTCCGTCTTCGTCGCCGCGGCGGCTCTTTCACTTTGCTCGTGTGGTGCTCCTCGTCAGTTTCCCTCTCGGGATTTTAATGATTACGCATGGTTATCGCCGTTTCCGTGGCAAACAATCGGCGTTGCTAAACGGCTTTCCGATAAATCAGCGCTGACTGGAATTGTGGGCCCGCGATTGGCGTTGCAGGTCGGGCAGAGCTTTTCTGGCACGGTGCACGGAGTCGTTGGTCATTTTTGTTATATTTCTCACTCGAACTTGAATAACTTTCAGACGTTCTTTTGTTCGTAATGATGTACTTCTAATTGGCAATCCGGTCGTTTTGCAAATTTCCCAGCTGATTGACACCAGCTTTTGTGCACGTGCCACGAACACTGCCTACTATGCTCGCTGCTACATTCGAGCAATGCTTCAAGTTCAAGCGTTTATTTTGCTGTAGAATTTAAGCAGGAATTTCGTATTCCTGTTCCTTGCAGCTCAACCAGCCTTTAAATTCTAACATTTTAACAAACACCGACGACTGTCAATTCAGGGACTTCAATACGTAGCGATTATAACGAGAAGCACGTTCCAAGGATGGTGTACGAATATAAAATGCTTACTAATTATACCCGTTTTGAAATAAAGAAGAAGCATAGCCAGCGATAAAAGGAATAATATCCTTTATAATTTGTCGGGTGTATATCAATTATGCTTCAAGATGTAACGAGGTGGAAACAGGTTTCGCCGTCCCGATGTAGATATTTTGTTATTACACATTAAAATTGAATTTTATATACGGAAATAAAAATGTCAATTTAATCCAGCCGCACGATGCTTGAGCTCTCATATTTTCTTTCGATTTCACCACTGAATGAGTCGTCTGCCCTCGAGCTTCCATCGAATGATATATTAATTTCCGCGAATAATTTATAAAAAATATTTGCAAAATAAATATCCCGCGATATTACATTAACGATCTGCATTTCAGCAGCAAATAAAACCAAAAAGAGGAGACAACAAAATGTGACAAGTTTCCAACGAACCAAATACGTACCCATCATATTCTTCATTCATACTGATAACACTAAAAACGAATTGACGAAGTGAAAACATTTCACGTCTGTTCTAGAGAAACCCTCGTATCATATTTCAATCATTCGCCGTTTTCAAAACCGGGGATATTACAGCTGCCACAGCGCAGCAAGGAACTGACAATTCACCTTTTGACGTCGTCCTTTCCATTCGAAGAGAACAATTCGCCCGCTCGTCTTACTGACAATTTGCATAAACACGATTTCCACGGTAAGAACACTACAAGAAAGAAAAATCTATGCATATCGAAGATGCGCTTTCCTCTTTAATCTCTTCAACGACCTCGTTCCCTTTCCCTGTCTGTATACATCTCTATAGACACAGTGGTGGGCATTATTGGATACGTTTCTATATTTAAAGCAACTAATTTTCAAACCAAATATGACTTGCGATGATATGTTAATCACGCCTTTAACTCACCATCCCGTCGCAACAGTTTCCAATTTTTCTAAAGGATTTGCGAAAATTTTTCAGCAGATATTTTGCGCACGCGAAACTTCAGAAAAAAGAAACTCGGATAAAACAATAAACTTACGCGGCAGTTTCCACGGGGACAGGTTGGTTGCACGGTTGGTACACCCGAGCCTTCCTAATTATGGAAATTACGTCCCCGGGTTGCAGTCAAACCAAATTGCAACAATGAGTCGCGTTCGTTTATGACGCGCTACGTTACCAAGAACAGGAACTCTCCCTTAATGAAACTTATTATCGTGCGGATGCTAATAAAAGCTAAGAAATCTAGGATGCAGAATTAACTCCAGTTGTGTGAAATTTTTGTTACGATCAGTTTCTTTGTGTTTCAAAGAAATTCAGAGAAAAATGACACACTATACGTCAAAGTTAGTTTAGAACAATTAAATAGCGAGGGGGTGACACATATGTATCGGTAGCATCATTATTTGTCCCCATTCTATCGAAACAAATCGGTCGCATCATTAACCATCGGCAATAAATAAGCAAATATGGAACACTAAGCAAATAACTTAATTTAAGAAGCGTTTAAGAGGCTCACAGTGTTTGGCCCCACCTTTCAAACCCACCCAACGTGAAATGAACTGGATAGAACTTTAATGGACGTAATCCTGGATGTTACGAGTTTCTTAAAATAGTGCCATCTTTTCTCGAATTTCCTTCACTCCGTTTCTCCCCCAGCACGTGGATCGCGTGCATGGATATACACGTGACGAGTCTGCGAATGCCTTGCTTTCACAGTTGGGGACTTTCTTTTTTCACCGAGCCCTTTACACGCGCGGCAAAAAAAGAACCCTCCAACACGCTTCTGTTTATCTGCAATTTTCGCCGCCTCTAGCTAATTCGAAACCCGTACACCGCAATTCCCTTACCGCAATCGCACCTATCCCCCGTGAAACGGAATCATTAGAAGTCCTTCACCTGGACATCCAACACACCTCTGTCCAAGGACACAAAATCCTATCGACCAACGCCCAATACTGGTTATCCGCATATCGATCAGACCCATTTTTAGTAAACGCCAGACTCCGGCTGCCCATATCGGTCCCCCTAATTCATCTATCACCCGAAACTGTCTATCACCCTTTCTCTGCCTCTCCCTCGCCTATCTGCTCTAATCGGCAACAATAATGCAAAGCGTGTCCGCGGCCGGTGGAAGCTCGATGGAACGTGTACACGCGTGGTTACACGGTGCACTGAAAGGCGACACGTAACAGATGAACGAGAATACATTGCGGAAGGCGTGGGAAGTCGGCTTCTCAATCGTGCTGAAGAATTCCTTTGTGGCTTTGTGTTTTTTTTTTCAACATGAATGAAATACGTCGCCGGCGCTCCGCCGCGTCCCTAAAATCGTCGCTGGTCGATGACACATCGATGCCACGCGTTCCACGACGGGACACAGACGTATTATCTAGACAAAAGCTGAGAAACGACGAGATCTCGCGGGCTCGCGTGGGCGAGTAACCCATGGGACAATTTCTACGGTGTCGTAGGTGCCTGGAGATAGGTACGTACCGGTACACTCATGCAGAAAAGTTTCGACCGCGCTGTGGTACCGAATCTATGACTTCTAAGTGCAAGAATGATAAAAGCGATCCATTTTTCACCGACTGCCAACTTTCCTCGGCAAGATGCTCCTGCATCAATGAAATAGCGAAACGCATTGGCGACGCAGTAAGTATTACTATGCACCGTGCACTAACACTGATATATAAGGATTGCTAACACCAGCCCGGTTAGGATTAGACTGTTAGATTGCGCGGTTACCAAACACCGTAGCAATTCACGTAGATAAGCCGGTGCAGGAAACGGATAAACTCTCTTGACGCGTGGTTAAATTGTCTACCTGTATCGTAACCGATTGACTACCTTCGAGGACGCGAACAATGTGATCGGACGCGCCCAAACTTTGGATACTTTCTGCGATTTGAGCATTTTACCTGTCACCCACGTGAGCCTCCCTTTTACAATTAGAAGAGGACGCTCCCAGTGAAAGCAATTTTGTGTTTGAGGAGAGGGACAATACGATTGCAGGAGCTTGAATATATATTTTGTACGGCAAAGGGGGCAGGATGTGAAAAAACTTGAATTAAAGCGTAGGCTTAAGGAGCCTTCGACGAGGCTTGGAGCAGTTCACCAACCAGCCTAGAGGCTGAACAAATCACAAAGAACAATCGCGAGGATTTAATTAGTCGTTACTTTCTAACACGCATCGATGCAACTGCTGCTCGATCTTGACCAACCAGCAACGAGTTCATGCCGATCTCGATTTCGTGCTTCTCTTGCAGGCAGTTTCGTCGAATGTGAACGGTGTGCCCTTAAATGGAATATCTGATAAACCGTTGGACAGATCTGACAAGGAAAGTTCACAGGTGAAACGGTGGCGAACTTGGGCACCCTCCTTCGAAAGGATACCTTTACCACGGTTTCGATTATTCGGGACAGCACCGATGGGAACAGCATTTGCGACGAGAAATATGTTAACTACTGTTCTGTATTGCAGTAAGAATAATTTGTGGAATTCAAGTCTAAAAAGTGGGTTCAATGCGAAATGTCAAGGTCCCTGTAACTTTGACGAGTTCAACGTCGAAAAGTACCCGGAGAGGAGCTTCTTTAATGCCCTCCTTGTAAAAGACTGCAACCGTATTCACGTTCTGCATCCGAGAAGGTTTTCAACAGGGTTAAGGTGGGTATAGACGAGCGCGCTGCGGCTGCAACGCGGCAGTAACGCGGCATTACAGCGTGTGCGCGGTGTTCCGTTTTTACCACGAACACGCACCGCGCTTGGAACGAACCATGAATTTCAACGCGCATTCGCCATCAGTTCAGTGTTTGTCGCTGAAGATGGAAGACGAGGAAGCTCTGATTATAGCTACTAGTGCAGTGATAATTTTAGCTTACAATGAGTTAAAAGAGTCAAGAAAAAGGAAAAGAAGGCAGCGAAGATGGTGGCAGACAGATTTATATTGTAAACGAAACGGGGACAAATTAATGCGGGATTTAAAATTCCAAGAAATTAGTGGACATTATAAAAATTTTACCCGAATGAGTTCGTCGTGTTTCGAACAATTATTGATTAAAATTGCACCGATCATCACAAAGCAAGATACAAATATGAGAGAAGCAATTCCGGTACAAGACAGGTTGGTATATTTCAAAATATTTATTTCAACTTTGAGCTAATTTTCTGACTCAGGTGAGAATGACAATACTGGTCTGGTGATAATTTATAATAATTTACATTACAGATTAGCTGTGACATTACGATTTTTAGCAACAGGGGACTCATATTCAAGCCTTCAGTATACTTTTCGTATTTCGAAACAAAGTATTTCACAGATAGTTCCGGAAGTCTGCGCAGCAATCATTGAAGAACTGAAGGAAACCATTAAGGTAACTACAAATCACTATCGCACTTCATTTATATTTATTATCAAAAAATAATAATAATTTACAATAAATAATAATAATAATTTAAAAATAACAATTTACAAAAATGGATAATGATGGAAATCATCGGAATGATATGTGTTGGAAGAAGTTGAAGGATTAGGTGACGGATGAGATTCGTAAGAAAATTGTTGAATACCCAGAGGTGAACTAGACTGCAGTTCGAAATGGCCGTGATCGGCTTTCATGAGAATACCATATATCTCATGTTGTATTCGCTGCCGTGTGATGCGCGGATAACTCATCATTTTTGTTGACAAGAAAGCACAAAATGATGATATTTCACCATCCGCATCCGCCGTCTTCGCCTGCAGTCTTCCAGCTGTCGTTTTTAAAATGTTGACTGCACTTGTCAACAATTCGGTATTTTTGTCACTTTTTTCTCGCCTTCTTTTTGGCGGTCGCGGACTGGCAAATGGCGTCCTTTCCATTTCTCCAGATGATGTACCTGGCATCACCTGGAAATTATCTCCCACAATACTAATGTCTTCCTCAGTCCCATAATTTACATCCGTCAGCTCATTCGGCATGGACTCCTGGACAGGAAGGAAGAAATAACAATTAGTAACAATTAGTAGTAAGAAATAACAGAAACTCTATTAACTATATTAACTCTATTAATGTAGTCCAATGAATATGTGTTGCAGCTTCCTAGAACTCCTTCAGAGTGGATGGCGAAATGCGAGGTATTCGAACAAACATGGGATTTTATGCACTGTACAGCTGCAATTGATGGGAAGCACGTTTTACTGCAGTCACCAATTAAATCCGGTTCGGAGTTTTTCAATTACAAATCACAATTTAGTATCGTATTGCTTGCATTAGTTGATGGAGATTATAACTTCCTATTTGCTGATGTTGGGTGCCAAGGGAGAATTTCCGATAGTGGCGTGTTCAATAACAGCAAACTGTACCAAATGCTAAAGGACAATTCCTTAGGGTTCCCAGCATCAATCGAGCTTCCGGGACGGCAAGTCAAAGTGCCTTATTTTATTGCGGCAGACAGTGCGTTTGCACTTCAAGAAAATATAATGAAACCGTACGGAGGAGAGCATCGCAGGGGCTCGTGTAAACGAGTTTTCAATTACCGACTGAGCAGAGCTCGTAGGGTGGTTGAAAATGCTTTTGGAATTATAAGTTCGGTATTCAGGGTTTTAAGGAAACCATTACTATTAGAACCGGATAAAGCCCAAATAGTTGTCACAACAATTCTTTGTTTACACAATTATTTGCGACAACATTCGAAAACGTTCTATGCACCTCAGGGGGTTGCAGACTACGAAGATGAAAATGGGAAACAAATTGATGGTTCATGGAGAAATGATCCAGACCAAATGACTTCTATGTTTTCACTACAAAGGAAACCCAGAAGATCTACAGCTGCACTGGAAATGCTTCGTGATGAACTCGCAGATTACTACTCTCACGAGGGAGCTCTTCCGTGGCAAGATAAATACGCATGAAATTTATATTTATATAAACGTATGTGTTAACTTTTTCCCTTACCGTGTCTAGTCTTTCTCGCGGTGTATCTCGGTCTTCTAAAAATTTTAATAAATCGTATGCAAACCAGCGGCTACGATAAATCTCTGCTGCTCCTGTATGAAAATAAAATTGAAATAATAAATAAATAGTTTAAAAAAATACAAATAAATAGATTTAATTAGTAGGACAATTTTACTACCTTATAGACATATAAAAGGAATAAACCGCTTACCTTTTCCTGTTCCCATGGACATCTTTGTCCGCGACTTTTCTCTTCGGTAAGAGGAGAGCAGGCTGACCATTTTTTTCCTGCAGTCGTCTGCCGATCTGTTTGTTTCGATGCCGATTGATGCCCACGCATCAACTTTTTCATTTCGTTTAAAATAATTGGAGTCTATAGGATTCCATAGGTTTTCGAATTTCCTATATTGTTCGATTAATTTTGTCACTTGCTCTTCAGTCCACTCCATATTAATTATCAACACAACACTTTAAATACACAGTTAACTTGCTAAAATCAAGGCTCGGCTTGTCTCGAGGGTAGTCGGTAAAGAACTGACTTCCTCGTCGAACGATTGTCAAAACGTCGACTCAAAAGTAAGCTTCGATACCGTGATTGGATATTAGGAAAAATTACTAAATGCCAATCAGCATATTTTGGAGGTGTAGCCGCACCCTTCCTTAGCGCTTTTCTAGGAGGTAAGGGTGTGTCTTCAGACATTTCCATAAATTTGGCAATGCAGCGGAATTTCCGCCAGGGTGTCCAAAATTGACCTGCCAGATGTCTGTTGGGCCCAGCTCCGAGGCTTCTTTGAAAGTCCACGTTTATGACACATGCAATTGACTGTTGAGGTCGTGAATAACTTGAAGGCTTGTAACTTCTTCACTAAAGATATAAAACGATTTCCTCAAAAACAGTCAAGTTACTTGCGCGTCATAAAACGTGCTAGCCATCTGCACGTGGAAGGTTTTTCTTTGTGCCGATTGCTAGCCGCCTGGTCTTCGATAATCCCTTGACCGAGGCCTGAGGTGACCGTCGGGCCACCAGCAATCGTGGCTGGACCCTATCATAAATCGGCTAGTCGGTCCTTTTCCATTCTTTAAAAAATACGCTGACTAAAGAAAAGACCCGAGTCATTCGTGTCCCCGATGCGCTTTTTCCCGAAACCATCCTGGATGGTTACAATTGCTGTTATTGTTATGATAATGTTATGTCATATAACTAGTTTGATCTTTTCCACTATAAAAATGTTCATTATTTATACATTATATGCATTTTTGGAGTTTTGTCCCGAATGCCCATTTAAAATACGCACTGTGCCTGCGCTCGAACGCGGCAAACCCGCAGAAAACCGTCCACACTGCGGCAACGAATCCCTTTGTGTTCGCGCAAAAAACCGACTCGAAATGGTTCGTTGCGCGGCATTGCAGTACTGCCGCGCGCCTCCGTCCACACGAACGAATATTCGCTCAAACGCGTTCGGTCCGTGCCGCGTTGCAGCCGCAGCGCGCTCGTCTATACCCACCTTTACTCGTGCATACGCCGGTGTATGCGAGCGAGGTATTGACTGCAAAACTGGCGAACGTGACGGGAATGATGTTTCGACTTGAAAACCGACTGGTTACAGATGGGCGTAAGTGTGCCACGACTTTATCGTGTATCGGTGAGTGAGATCGCAGCAATGAACAATATTCCCCGGTGCCACTTGTTAGTAATGGACATAATGTGCATTTAGTTCTCTACTAATAGCGAAGTTCAATCTTCCATTAAAATTCAACACTCCGCGACCTTAATCATTGGAAGCACTGTTGCCTCAGAATGAAATAAAAAAGACAAGGAAACCCTGCGGCGTATTGATTAACGCAACTCTGTAATCCGCGTTCCACGCGCGCAATCCTATTATAAATGAATGCGACTGCTCAAACACTTCGCTTCTCTGCGAATGGCAAATGAAATTTGAAGGGTTCACGATACATAATACGATCACCCACCGTAAATGCGGCATATGCTGACTTCTGTTAGCAAGCACTGCGCGTTTACGCAGTTCAAAGTTTATTTCGAATCTACCTACGCACCGGCGGACGAACGTATCGGCTACGATTGTTACAATTGCACGCCAATAAATATGATTTAACGTTTATAGATCAGGCAGAGAATAGCAGGCTGCCCACAAGAGTTTAGGCCGGAATGGTCATGGCAGACGGTCGTTAAACTCTCGTACCTTGTTGTTCACGTTGCACGCGTGGGCAACGAACTTCTTTTGGAAACTCGATATTTATAGAAAGGTAATAGGTTGACGTCATTCTTGGACTGCACCTATAGGTGCATCCTTTTCGGTACCATCTGTTCCTGAGGAACGTTACTTTGGACCCGTAAACGATGGCACACGCAATCGTGAAGAATTTCATTGCTGTTACGTCGGGCGCTGAGTTCGCATTGCACGGAGAGAGCTATAAGAGCCTTTTGTCACGACACGTTATTATGTTGTTACTATTGATTCCTAAATGATCACCCGATAATTATTCCTTCGTTTAATCTCTACGAGCGAATGGCGGGAGACACATTATAGTTCCTGCGATGCCAGTATTAAGTCTAGCTTTAAATCAGTAATACTATTGCCAGGTAATCCTTGAAATGACAATTTTTTTCCAGATGATTCTTCATAAATGAAAGAAATTGCTATTGCATAATTTCTACTTCTGCTGCGGCACAGAAAATATTACCTATGTTAGATTATGTATCAGTTTCATCATGTTATCGAACTAACTACATACGTAAGAGGTATTCGATCTTATTTCAATTATATCGATAAGTGTTAGCCAATGGGGCAGAAATAGATTATGTCTGTCGGTTATGTTCTATATATGGCTATATGTTGCACGAGTTAATTATTGTCGCTCAAATATTGCAACAAATCGTGACATATTGATGATGCATAAAAATATGAATAGTCAACAACTATTTCACATTTCAAACAGTGGAGTAATAAATACATTCACGCGTAACGCGGTGGAGCGTGATTTTAATCCTACTAATTTTACATCACACGCGTGCTACGAATACAAAGGAGCCGGTACACGCAGTTTGCATTTATTAAGTGCGATACAAGTACTTTTTCAGAGAAACTACTGTACACGAGATTGCACTCGATTACTCTTGCAGATAATGAATAAAAGTGCTTCATGTTGCCCTCTAGTGGGATCTGAAATTGTTCATTTCTGTGATCGCATCGAACAAGTTTTCCCAACATAATTAGTTGCACTGCTCGGTCGTGTGTATAAATAAAAATCATATGAAACCATTAATGATATCTTAAATAATTATTGCATTATTATTGACTAAAGCATTAAATTTGTATCTATATTTTTTATTTTTGTAGGGCAAAGTTCTACGTACTTTGACATTATTATAGAATATTGACTTGTCGAACGAAAAGGGATGGAAATACAAATTTTTCCGAAGAAAATATCTGATACAAGATATTCGTTCTCTGCTATGTCAACTGTTAGTACACGAAAGAGGCACAGCCTGAAGTACATTCTCTTTTACCGACCAGCCATAACAATTTCAACTCTTATCACTCAGTAAAGATGCAAACCATATTCTGCAAAAGTTGAAAATAAACTTATATTCAGAAATAAACTATGGAATTCCGCTATGCTAGACAATTCACAATAACTAATTACTATATTATAAAATGCAACATAATATTTTAGAAAACTATCCATCAATAACTACGAAGGTTCCCCCTACAATTTTATAATATTACGAATTCTTTATACTATATTAACAAATTTCATAACAGAAATAATAAGTATTTCGAATTTTACTCTAATTTATTGTGTATTAAAAGATGCCAATTTCATTCCCATTTCCAGACCAATTAAACTAAAACTTGGAGCCTTGGAGTAATTTACAGTTTTAATGGGTGAAACAAGATATTTAAACAATTTGAAGATCTACGCGTCTATTTTTACGTATGAAACGTGTTAAACCTGTACGCTATTGAGAAAATACCTAGAATATATAAGATAGCTTCACGGTGTATGGCGTAACTGTAATAGACCTACAAGAAAATTCTATCGCCTTACTTTTACCTTCTTGCCATTTAAAGGCGCTTATGTAGTTAGAGGATACCCACTAGCCTTACTTTTCCTTCGACACATAGAGCAAAATGTAAACCTGGAGAGGATATTCGAAGCAACATTCTCAACTATAATTATTTAAATAACAATTGGTGCATAGTGGAAGAATGTAGACAAATTTTGTGAAGTGTGGCCAACTATTCATCAGATAAAATGTCTAAAAACGCCTAAAAACAGCATTTACCACGGGATACAATTTTCCTTCCATTATCTTTTTCCACGTTAAACGAAACGAAAGATGCGATGCCCGACCCAATTGCAACCGACGCACCCAGCATATTTTTCTCGTGCTCATCTTATTGCCTGTCCCAAGGCAAGTAGAGCGGATTTGAATAACATACATTTCTGTGCAACCGCACTTGCACGGTATTGTCCCGGATGTACGTCGATTAGCAGAGAGAAAAACCACTGTAAAACATGTTTCTTTCCATTCTGTATTCATTTATCAACGGTAGAAAGCTGTATCTGGTGCCACAAATAAGAAATTGTTGGTCAATTTTCACATGTTCTTAGAGAATTAAAATAGAATTAAGAATATAAGTGATTCTAGGCAATCGAATATAATGAGGATGAATCATTCGACAAAATAATAACTTCTTTTATTCCACTAGATTGCGCGTTATCCTCGCTGCTGTTATATTTATTCACGGTAATCTCACCGTAACGTTGGCAAACACGTTCAGCAATTTAGTACCGGTTATCGAAACAGTTCAGTGTTAAGTGCAAGCGCGCATAATGAATTCTCGAGGCGAGTTTTTCTTTTCGAATAAATGTATACATACATAGTTCCGTTGGGAAATTAATTTTTTAGCGTACCAAAGAAGAAATTCTGCTGCTAATGTTAATTAATTAAGTCTACCGGTCTCGCTTTCGTTTTCAATTTTATTAGACGAGGGTGATTTCATAGGTATATGAGAATTAAAAGTATCTGAAACTTTCTCGTGCAAATTTTCGAGGTATTCAAAATTGAAGAAATTGTAGAAGTTTCAATCGGTAAGTTACTCTGAGTACGCGATAACAAAGTTTTCGGGAAAGTAATTGTTTACCTAAATAGCAAAAGAAGAATGCTTGCAGAACGCCCAAACTATCGCCCAGATGATTTAACTTACCGTTGCAATAGACTTTTCAACAGGAGCCCCAATGATCCGTAATCATGCTATTACCGTAGAGTTCCGGATTTCGATGCGACCGAAAGCTGGTATTACGGAACAAACAAGTCAGCAGATGTACCGTTAAGCGATTACTATGCCACTGCACTGCCCAGTGGAATGTGGGTGGAAAGCATACATACATACATACATACATACGTCTCTGCCATTGTATCTTTCTTTCAGTGTACCTACGAGTAACGAACGACCTAACAATCTTGCACTTTTTCCGCCTGCACATGCATACAGTCAGTCCCATAAGTATTCGTACCCTCGTTGTCAATGCAAAACAATTGGTTGCAAGTTGAGTGATGCGTTCGACGTTTTGCAAGAAAAACCAATTACTGTAAGTGAACAGATGTGTAAAATTTATTCGGACGAAATTTTGTGAAAATTATTTAACCCCTTGCCTTACTATTTTGTTTATACTGTATTACGACACACCGGCTATTTCTCTGCAATTTAATATATTTGTCTTTATTATTATTATTATTATTATTATTATTATTATTATTATTATTATGGAGAACCATGCTTTGCTTACTTTCATCCCCGTGCAACGTACTGCGAATTTGATGGACGAATTAATCAATTATTTGAACTGACAACGAGCGACAATTGCAGGGGTGATTTTGTATCAACTTTCTAGAAAATCGTGCCAAGTTTCTAACAGTAATATCCAGCTATTACATTTCTGTGCATAAGAGATGATTTATGGCAGCAGTAGGAAATAGGTATTTTCTCGTGTTCTGGAATTTTCCGAACAGCCACATCACCACACCTTTACCTTCCTCCCACCTCGATTTCCCATTACCTACACACAAACTTCCATCGACCTGTTGGGAGTTAAAATACCATATTCGGAAGATTTCTAAAGAAGTTATCCCTACATGGCTCTGAGAACCAGAGATTCCCCTCGGCTTCGTGTAATATGTATAATTTTACCTGAGCAAGTTTTTCACTTTCATCAAATTTCGCAACGAGGAAGAAATTAAAGTTGGAAATCCGTGGTTCAACTCAGTGCTTTCGTATGACAAGTTGTCATTTTTGGGGTCTCGAAACTTTTACCATAAATAACTGGAAAAATTTATTTGAAGAATTCTTCTAAAAATTATTTGAATCCTGTTCAATGTCCCTGAGACATCTTGTTGATTAATTACAACATTTTAAAGTAATAGGATAATAAAAGTTCAGCTAATATCATTATAAACATTTACAATATGTATTAAATTATACATAGAGTATAAATGTCATATTCTTTCTTTTCTAACGACGTCCCTCATTACGATTAGCATAAGAATTATTGTTTGATGATTGCATACTGTCACTCTTCGATGGAAAGTAGCAATTATTACCACATCTCTCCTTCATCAGAATCAATTTGTATAATATTCATGAGATACGCGATGCGATCACACCGAGTTCGTGTTTCTAGCAATCACGATTTCCACTTATCAATCATTGCGTTTGATGAAAGCTTCGAATGAACGTTTCTTGGAAAGTTAATAAATTCGAATTCCTTTCATCTGCCACTGCTCGTATTAAAAGAACGAGAATGACCAAGTTAAACCCGGGGCAATTACTCTTAGAACGATGCTTTCATCGCGTACAATTTACACAAGTATCGAGGTGCAAGTGCACAGTGCAAGGAACAGTTTATGAAGCATGTGCAAATAAAATGCTGTCCAGTGAGTGTCCAGAAAAATTCGTAATATTGAACAGAGTCTGAACAGGGGCCATGGAGGGTTAAGAATAATAAATAACCGGTTCAAATGTCAGAAATGCCAGGAAAATAATTCACGTTCTGAATAATACCAATACCACAGCCTTATTCACCCGTCCATAAAGACGTCAAAGACACGTCTCAGAAACTTATCACGCCAATAATACGGCGCAATGCTACAAAGTATCTGCGAGGTAGCGTTTGAAGCTGGCCCCAGTAGCCACGTAACAGAAAAACTGAACTCAGATTACCGAAGAAGGGCCTGGACAATCTCCGAGGCCTTTTTGCAAAACGACCCCGGCATAGGATTAAAGGTGCGCACAAAATACTCACCACGTTCTGATGAAACCGCAAACTACCGGATCGACGAAGTGTACCGCCACGAATATTCGCGGCCGCAAGTTCGACCTGACGACCATCGCTGCCACCGCGTCGCGATAATTCCGACAATTCTGCAACCGGTTGGACCTGAAAACAACAAAATCACTCGGCTGATTACCGCCTGCCTTCGTTGTGTATATCGTATATTTTTCTCTCGCGCATTAAAGTTTTACGAACGAATTTTGCATTCTGGTTTTAACCCTTTCGCAGTGCGGTCCGTTGAGATTCGGACAAGGCGCGGTGCACCGAACTCTCAAATAACCGTGACCAACAGGTGTTACACTTCGGTTTGCGCGTTTAAACTGGGACAAAACGCTGCAAGAGCGGTCAGAAGTATACGTAAACCGTTCGAACGGCGTGCGGTGAGTGATTGCGAATCGCAATTTTGATTCGCGAAATCTAGAAACGGTGATGAGACACTTGGAGACGATCCAAGGAAGGAGAGTTTACCGCTGGTTAATGATAGCCTTCCCTGAGCTGGGGCGCGTAATTACTCAACCGCGGTGTAACTCCGTTATAAATTAAGACAAGAAACGGCAATTCAATGATTGCTGGGAAAATACAAATTGGTGCATACAAATCTAAGATTATGCGATGGAACAGTGGGACTTTTTCAGGGCCAATTTTTTCTGTAGAGATATTTAGTAGTAAGTAATAAATATTATTTTAATTGTAAACTGGGATTAAATTTCTGATATATTTCTCTCAGAATTATCTATCATCTATCTATTATGTATTATTACATAATGTATCTATTATGTCCCAGTCGCGAAGTTAATTAAAAGTTTAATCGTAATCACTTCGACACTTTCCGGATGTTTCTTGTTACTTGATCGAATTAGACGACCTTGTTCATCAACGCAGAAGCTGCAATTCCATCAACTGTTGCGTAACAAGGTAGTAATTCAGAGTTTCAATGGATTTGTATATCAGTTGCAGAGCGAGGAGAAAACAAACAGAAATTATCCAAATATTCAGCAATTCATCGCTAAAAAATTTTATAAACATTCTCTACAACAGTATATCTTTTCAATTATCTATATAAATCATATCTTTGGTAATTAAACAATGTTCGTGCACGTAAAAATAGTTCTTCGATATTATTATAATCAAATCTACACTATTTTGTTCATCGAGTTTGTTTTTATTTTTAATAGTGTCGTAGCGAAAGGACTAAATCCTGACATTAAAAAATGGCCCCAATAGTTTGCTAACTTTCGAACACTAATACCTTTCAACCCTCGCAAGCAATCGCAACAACCCTAACGACGAACTCAACCTCACCGACCCTCGGCCCCATCACGACCGATGACCAATCATTTCCACGAGCAAACGGGGGATCATCGGGTTAAGTTCTTCGGTAAGAAGTTATTTTCACGCGGCACTCCCCGTGTATAGTTTTATTATGGACCGTGAGTCACGATCTCGCTATATTCGGTGCACCAGTGGCAATGAACCAACCAGCATCGGCAAGGAAACACCAGTTACACCGTTCCGTACACCTTTCCAACGGGCTAATTGCGAGCGTACCTGTGAACGCTCTCACTTTTACTCGACGCCACCAACGATCCCGTGTAACCACACTCGCGAGGAACGAGACGAAAGAGAAGTGTGACGATTCGCATTCTACGAGCAGCTTGTTTCACGCTTTTTGCAATAATTTTTACTTCATAGAATATTGTAAATCGGAGGTGACCAGCGCAGATTATGTACAGTGTCTCGTGGATAGAATATGTAAGAAAATATTTAACCCGTTCCAATAATTAGTGACACTCGTGTTACGGGTTGCGTGTGAAAATTTGGAAGTGCTAGTGCGAGTGATAATCAGAGCGGCTAGGTCGAAATATTATTTTATGACGAACAAGGGTGTAAGTCGTTACAATACAAGTAATTGCAACATCTCGTAACGATTCCTCAAGAAATCAGCATTCCAACAGTAACCCAAAGTTAGGAGATGATAGACGGTAGGCGGAGTGGTTGGTTGTTGTGAGATTACGGATACAGGGAAAGGGAACAAGGAAGAGAAAGTGAGTGAAAGGAAAGGTGGACAGGTGGTGTGGTATAGACAAGATAGGGTAGACAAGAAGTACGAGTGAGGGGAAAAGGATCCGCAGAAGGGTAGTGGGATAATCGAAGATGAATCGCGGAGGCAGGAAAAAGAGTTTAGGTGGAGGAGATTTATAGCGCAGAACGCTATAAAAGGGGAAGGAGAATAGAATTCAAAGAAAAAGAAGAGCCAGGTAAGGAGTTTTCATTGGGAGGTTGTGGTCGAGTGCTGGCGGGTAATACAGGTCGGACGGTAGATTTAACGACAGGGAGACTGACAATGAGTGAGACATCAGAGATGAGATCGGAGTGGAGCAGAAGGGCTAGGACGAGGGCAGAGGAGCACGAGGAGGAGAAAGGGTCAAAGGAAAGGGATGGGGAACAGGAAACCGGGAAGCAGGAAGTCAGGATTCGGATCCGAAAACGGTAGTAACCCAAAGAATCCATGGAATCGTCGATCCACTGAATCCTCGATCCCCGAACTCACCTTCACAGTGACGCTGTTGACGGAGCCCTTGATGAGGTCGATGATCTCCTCCCGCGACTTGTCATCGACGTTGATCCCATTCACCTCGATCAACCTGTCGCCGGGTAGCAGGCCGGTGTCGTTGTTGTGCTGTATCAGCGAGCCCGGTTCAGCGAAGATCACCGGTCTCATCTGCGTGACACCGTTCAGGCCACGCTCCACGATCACGGCGCGTCGCAGCGAGAAGCCGAAATCGTTTCGAGGTGGAGGTTGCCTCTGGATGGTGAGCTCCCGAGGATCCGGCAGCTCCAGAGGTACGATCTCTGGCAGCTGCAGCTCGACGCCCTGCTCCTCGAAGGACGCCGAGGACCTCCACCTCGACAAGCCCTGGGATTCCCCCACTGGCGACAGGCTGAAGGGTGGTGTCGCGAAACTGGAGTTCGTGGTGTCTGTTAGAGAGTCTGCTGAGGGACTCGCGCTGGTCACCACCTGGAAAAGATCGTTTGTGGTGTGATTAACGCGTCGACCACCGGTCAATCTCCGAGTTCAATGTGCGCTAACTTATATACAACTTGACACAGTGGCTGGCACCGCCTTAAATATTATCAATTATCAATTTTTAATGTTCTCGTCAATAACCTGATATTCTGGGGGAGTATAAGTTAATGAGTTGGGTCTGTTCTAAAAACGGTTTCAAAATCAGCGTAACAGTTCTGCCTGGACAATGCCAGAACAAGAGTACAGACAACGCTACAGTACAATAGACAAGGCCACGAAAATTAGCACTGTGTAGTCCATTAATATCGATCGCTGACCTATGAATACGTTACAGTGACAAGCAGCCACGATCCGGTTTCGTGTTCGAGATATTGTTGAAGGCATTTAAGTTACACAGTCTACAAATATCGATCGCACTACTATAGAATGCCTACCGTGGGTTACAGTGAGGAGAATTTGCCGGCATTTGCAATCCGATTACATACGTATTTGAAATATTCTTTTGTACAAGTTTAATGTCTCGTCAACTGGACTGGTCACATTGTTAATACTTTCCGTTATGTGGATATAAAATGACCTTCCCTTAAGCTGATGTTCATGAATTATGTTCCTCGGTGCGCGAAAAGAATAGGAGGCACAGGCGTAATTTAGTTTACAGTATGTGTGAACAGCCAGATTCATTAAAATGTTGAAAGCTTGGGAAAATGAAATTGAACAATGGCCAGGAAATAATGGTAATCCTGGTTTATGATGTGCATAATGGAAAAAGGTTGTAACAGTAAAACAAGGCTTGACGTAACGGAAATATCCTCGCCCCCTCTTTGAGTCACTTGAAATTAATCGAGGGCGAGAAATAATTATATTCAATAATATGTTATGGAAAAATGTGCGCAATAGGGAAAACACGTAAGACAATGATAGCTCTCGTGTAAATGCTGTTAAAATTCCCATACACTTGTTCACTGAAAAGTCTGGCCTTCAAAGGCCATTTAGCATCCTCTCTCCCTATGGAACCATATGGCTGGTCTTTTCATTTTTCTCCTCTTCTCCGCGCAAGAATGTAAGAAAG
This sequence comes from Nomada lathburiana, assembly GCA_963667235.1. NCBI lineage: Eukaryota > Metazoa > Arthropoda > Insecta > Hymenoptera > Apidae > Nomada > Nomada lathburiana. The sequence continues at coordinate 9,053,221 of OY763910.1, forward strand.
AAAAAACGACACGCTAACAAGATGAAAGTCAGCAGAAAAAAGTGAGACTAAATATAGGATTAAAAAGGCGGCGAGAAAACGAACGAAGCAAGAGGGAGGCGCCATGCTGATGAGCACAGTGAAATTAGGAATGCTTTTTAGCATGATACAATGAGTAGCTTTGACAGAGAAAATGAGCAAAATCAGTGACCTTCGTTATAATTTCAACCGTATATATAGGTACTGCGAAACATACAAAAATATAAAAAGGTATTAAAGTTTTTATGTCGAAAAACCATTAGTTTAGAAGATATTTTGATAAGATCCTGTTCACCCAGTCCTGTTCCTTTCCCTATCCCCCAGCCTTGCAACATCGTTGCGCTGCGTTGGCTCGAATAAAATCATAAAGCAAGGGGTTAAAAATATGTCGGCGTTACATGTATACATCCTGCCAGGCGAAAAAGTTGAGGGCGAAAGAATTAACTGTGTCTGACAAACCTGTAGAAGCTTTGTGTCGCTCGGATGGTGATGATGATGATGATGGTGCTGCTGATGCTGAGACTGCTGAGCTGCTCTCTGTGGCGACAACTGCCACGAGCCCTGTCCAGTCTGCGTTTCCTCCTCGCTGCACGGCTCCTCTTTGCTGACTGCGTTCCCAAATCCTGACAAATGCGTGGGCACGTTCTGATACGCGATCACCTCGTTCTGCAAGGTGTTCCTGACCAGTAGATTGCTGGCCTCCTGGTAATTGTTCTCGTTCCCGTTCGGCAGTTGCCCCTCTTCCGACAACGAGTTTATCGTGTTACTGGTGGTCAGACGCGGCCCCTTGAGGATTCCTCGCTTAGGGGGTTTCGGTGGCAACGGCGGCAGACTCTTCCCTGAATGTCCTGAGACGTTCGTCAGGGTTGCCAAGGACGTGGTTGTCGTGATCGTCAAGGATGTCAGGGATGTCTCGGAGGAGTCGCTCTGCGTCAAACCGTCCGGCGTTCTTGTGTTCCAATTGTTGCCAGCGCGGACACTCTGGCTCGAGCTCGAGGAATTCTGAGAGTTCTCCAAAATATCGCGGTCCAGGTAAGCGAAAAACGAAGCACTATAGTCGGCCGTGATGCCGCTCGGTAACTTTTCCTTCTCCTTTCGGCGACCGGGTATCTTCAACGACCTACGAACCTGCAAATCAAATGGACGCAATTGATTAGTGGGAGAACGCTTGGTTTCCTTCTTCTTTGTATTTTGATTCGCTAAGGAAACTCAATTTTCATAAGAATACTAAATAACTGCCAGGTTTCCCCTGAAACCTTGGTTATCTCAGGACCAAGTGCATACCTCAACAATCTTCCCCAAGGTATGCATACTAATTGCAAAAATACCGTTCGTTCTTATCGTCGAAAATGACCTCAAGAGATCAGTCGAATCGCGTTACGACGCATCAAGACTATTAAATTTATCATTTTCTTTATCTCCAACCTGCCAATACCTGTTCAAAGGGACACTATCTTCTAGATTATAGATAGTCGCTGAATCAGCTGTGTCTACACGATTCCCATAAATATTCGAGCTAAGCCTTTCGAACCTCTATTCTGAACACTTAACCGTGCTGCGCTTTAAAGGAAGCATCAATGATTCCAAGTTCTGACTGGCATGTTGAAAACGAAAACTGATTTGTATGACAAAAGGCAAGGGAGATTCGTTGGAAGATAACGTTAAATGTCCCATCCCGTGTAACGCTGCTCAACACGAGTTAACTCGCAGCTACGCTGTTTGAATAATTTGTATGAGGATCATGAAGAAAGTCTACCGTTAACTTTTCGCCTTTGCCTCGGTTGAGAAGGAGTGGAAGAGAAGGAAAAGATAGGAGTATCCGTTATTCAGATCTAAAGATTGGACGGGTTGCAACGTTGTAACAGGTAAAAACGTTCTGGTGTATCGTTCGGTAACAACAGTCAATTACTCACAACCATTCAATCAAGAAGAACAGCACAGCAACCCCAATATTTGAAAGATTATTCTCAAAAATAATAAAATTTATCAATCAATAATTTCAATTAATCCCTCCTATTTCAAACAATCTGGCCAATTTATTTATTTTTACTATCCAAAGCCAACCTATCATGTTTATTATACTTTTTAACAGTGCAATGTAGTGTGATATTGTATCAAGTAAATACTGCAAGTAAATGAAATAAATAGATTAACATGTTGCTTATTATCATGCATTGAAGAAAAATATCCACGACAAAACATGTTTTGTTGGTTCTATTTTCACATTACATGTTGCACATTTTTCGTGCAGACTTCACTTGCTCGTGCGACTGTAATTTAACATTTTTTTGCTGTCACATGTGTGTGACGCTGGACTCTCGAAACAGAATCGGTGCGTCACGCATGCAATGAGTAACAAAAATATTCGCACGGCACGGTAGTCGAATATTCATTGCACATGAATTGTATAAACGTTATATCAAAATTGTGCAAACTCAGGGAAATATATCAAGTATAATTTATCAAAGACACGGCTTTATATTTTATAGCTTTTAAATTTATTGCAAATTGATATTTTATTATACAGCTCATGACCTCCGTAAAAATACTGCAATCTGAATATTGTATTACTTTGTCAGTTTTAGAGACAGTTAACTCAAAGGTTCTTGAAATTTTTAAATACAACAGGAAAAGAAAATGGCAAATATTGGATATCAATGCAACATGGTATGATGACGTTACAAGTACACGATAATTCGCATTAAAATACATACTCGCGCTGGTTCCCACAGCTCGAACTAGCAATAAAGTAAGAAAAATGAAAGTTATTCAGGTCAATGAGAGAAACAGGATAGTAGGAAATAATTTTCCTCCAGTGCATTTCCACGTTCCGGCTAATAGAGTTTCAAATAAAAACTCGCCTTAACATTGATCGAAATTTAAGGAGATGTTAAATATGTACGTAATCGCGTTAAATAGATAAGCGTTGCTTGCGCAAACTCATTGCAAGGTATTTAATACGAAAGATCCAGGGAAGTGAATACCTGAGAGGCAGTCGTACGTGAAGTAACAACGATGTGTATCTTGACGCCTATTCATTTCTCTAGATCATTTATATCGAACACATATACAGTAACTCTCATACGTATTCGTACCCTCATTGTTAATCAAATAAATTAGTTGAAATTGAGTGGTGCACCGGAGATTTTTCAATCCATTTTTTGCTTTAATTAACGCTCCATTTTGCCTCAAAGTGGAGTAATTAATAACATTTTATATCTTTAAACAAGACTTTTCTTTGAGTTAACTTTATGGTCTAGAAAGTTTCAAGGCACTGAACCGTATTATTCCACAAAATCCTTGACAATCTAACAGAAATTCATCCTGCATTGCTTTAGAAACTAGTATAACCAGGAATAGTCACGTAAACTAACGGCGGTCTGTATAGTTAACCAATCTTATTCTAACTAGCAAGTAAGACCAACAGCTTATTTGAGTATTTCAACATTTACAAATTTTGTAAATATTCCAGCATGAAATAATGTTTAAATGTTTCTATTCAAATGCAAAAATATTCATTAAAGAATAAAACTTGTTACACTACAGAGCAAAACGAATACACCCCTCCTATTTATCATTTTTATTTGTGCTTTCCAAACACAATATAAATAACGAGACTGTGTGCAATTAACCCTTTCGCTCCAGTACCACCACAAAAATAGCTATATGTATAATTACCAAAGGTATAATTTATAGAAATATTTGGAATAATGCTACACTGTTGTACAGAACGTTTGTATAAATGTTTAACAAACAATTGTTGACTGTCTGAGAACATACATATATACGCTGTACGTAGCGAAAGGGTTAAACAGAAATTGGCACAGTGATGTAGGATATGATGTAATTACGATTACTATATGTGCAATTAATTGGAGCAATGACCGATGTCGGAACAATTACAATTTCAAGCGTAATGAACGAGCTTCGAACGTATCCCCGATTGCATACCGCGAAAACAGTTTTAATTAAAAACGGTGAAGACCTACTGTTTTCTAACGTTTTTAATGTTACATGAAAATATTTTTCTTAGATTTCAAATAATTGTAGATCTAAAACGGTATAAATTAATCCGATTTTTTTACAGATTCAAACATTGCAAGCTCTGTTCCTTACCGCTCATCACGCACTGCATTATTCGTATGAAAATGTTTTTCTTAGGTTATGTTTACCTGCACCACGAGGATGAAGATACAATTGCAACTAATTACAAAACATCAATTTTTAAACCTCTTCTTTAACATATTGGTAAATCAATACCGTAAACATGCGCGAATTTTAGATATGTACATTTATTTTGATATATCAAGGCTAAAGAAGCGTCATCGCCTAAACAAAAAACAATTAACCGGAAAATTCCTTGCTATGACGAAATATTTGTGGTATGTCGTTACCACTTCGAGCGCATATGAGTCGTCAAATGCCATCCTACATTACAGTGTATATTCCAAGGTGTTTGTAATCAAGTAAAAAACCAAAGATAAAGATTACTCACAATGATTCAAACCTGACAAATCGTAAGAAATTATCAGCGTACGACCGGCTTTATCATCGATAACCAAGGCAGTGAAACGGGGGTATGTATGCCATATTACAATGATTTGTTACCACCTAGGAATGTTTTGGAAAGTATCTAGTTATTTTCGCAGATACTTATCAAAATTAACACACTGTTCTTGTATTTTATTGGGAAGTGAACTACCGGCTCAAGATATTTGCGGCAAAGCCCGCGCATCCGATATTTCAAATTTAGGGTACTAAGCGTGAGGAGGTTAAGGCAAAACCCGAAGAACATAAACTTACTTCATCCAAACGTAGTAATTCCTCAGCGGACATGCTACTGCGATCACGTTTCTTCACATCTTTTCGCTCCTTCTTCTCGCGCTTCCTCTTCTCCTTGTCTTCCTTCTCCGCAGCCTTCTTCATAAAGTTAAACATCTTCTCATTCACAGCACAGATCTGGAGTCGAACGTGAGAAAGAGATAACGCAGGATATCTCCTCTCTGTTGATCCGCTCGCGCGTGTTATACAGTTTTTTACGCGCAGTCACGTATTTCGGTGGGCCCCGCGTGCATATCGCGACACTGTCCATCGAAACGATTATATGTGAGCTCGTTCTCACATCGTCACTCACTTTTGCAAACACTAAACAAGCATACAAAATCACTCCCCTGCGACGCGACGGCTGTGTGATGGCTGGCCAGACGAATTTTGTGGCAGGGACGAAGAGGCGTGTTGGGGCAGAGGGGGGAGCGTGCACGCTCGGCGCAACGTTGCGTACGCGCCAAGCGAGCGCGAATCGGTAACAGGAAATTCCCTGTCGAATTCCAAGTAAACGATACGTCACTTTCGATGCACCGTTATTTTACGGCACAATACAAGACGTGTTTACCACCTGAAACACGCTACGGCAATATTACCACTGAAAACTGAACCGACAACAGCCACGGAAAAAGCACTTGTGCATCACTCGGGCAAATTCCGGGCCCTAGGTTTTCACGCGGCACAGACCACAGGACACTGAACGCGTTGGTGAATTTTCAAGCGTTGATTGATGACACGTTGAGACGTGTCGGGTACAGGGGCGTGAACCTACCGGAGCGAACTGTTCCTTCATGGCCGGTCGTTTCCGGCATCCGATCCCGACGAGGTATGCGAAAGCAGTTGTACTTTCATAAGGTATTCCCCTGCTGCCTTATGCCCCGTAAGGTAAACAAGAAAATGTATACACACGTTTGCCGGGGAAATGGAGTACGTAGGACTATCCGCCGCGTATACACGGCACCACTCGATTGACAGAATTACAATTCCACGCGGTTCGACAATCTGCCCCTCGAGATTGCTTATATCAATATTCTCCTTCCATTGCTTCGTTGACGGAAAACATCGTTCCGTGTGAAAACAGTACCGTGACGAACGCGCGTGACAGCAAAACTTTTGCCTTCGAGAGTCTTTCGAGCCGCCACCGGTAAACTGAACGACGGGGGAAATACGGAAGGATTGGAATACGCGTGCCTAGAACAAAGAGGAAGGGGAAAGGGTTGGAAGGGAGATAGAGCAGCAGGAGCGATAGAGCAAAGAGAGTCTACATGTCATTTTTCACCACACCTTACTCTCACGTTCTTTAAACAACCGAAAGCTTCTGCTTATAAACAAATGCCATACGATCATGAGAATGACTTTAGGCGTTGCAACCTCGTGTATGGCTACCCCTTTGCGATATAATTGAACGAACAGCGAAAATAAAGGGCACCGTCACAGAAAACCGAAAACGAACGCGATTATCGATACGCGACGAAACTGACAGCCAGCGCGGCACGAGACACACGTCACAGAACCGCAACCACACCACCCGCCGCCATTCACTAGGCGAAGACGCGTGCGATTTGTATACTCTGTTAGTTTAGAGTACTCGTTAGAATCTTGGCGTCGCTCCGAAATGATCATACGCTTGTCCTTCGGAGCGTGTAACAGCCTAGCCCATTGGATTGTCTCCCTTTGTCAGAGAGGCACGATCATTCATAGATGAATGTTTAACGGCGCACTCGTGTGACACCGACGACTGTCATGGCAGACTGCGTCGCAAGTTGCAAGTAGGACCGGTGGCGACTGCTGGCGTCCCATACCGAATCATGGCCTATAGGCCCGCACCCTTCTTCTCTCGACGCGTTCATGCGCATGCGCCGCCAATCGATGATATATTATCGGCTGAACGTAGGATATCTTTTGAATTTAAACGAAACAAAGTATGTAACATTGTCCATTTAATGGATTCATTGTATGGAATAACGAGATGACAGTAATATAACAGGCCTTTGAAATGTGCAATATACATTGCACTTCGTTGTGCTTTGGAAATCGGAGCTATTAAATCATATGGTTTTAATTCCATTACACTGACGAGATATACGAATAGACAAATCACCTTATGAACTTTCGTGGCCCAACGTGACTGCCATACCGACTCAGGAATCCGACACTGATTTGAGCGTCATCTGCTCATGAACAGTGATCAGTTGAAGCACTATTATTTACTGAAGTAGTGTTGGAGGCGGGAGTCATGCCATTGTGTGAATATATGTGAATGCTATGGGGGGAATCAGGAAAGCAATTTCCATAGACGAGTTATACGAATTCCTTAATCTCGTCGCTGTCTGTGTCAAAAGATTGTAGAGAACGATTTGAACGCTCACTACGGTAGGAATTGTAATTTAAATAAAGTTCAGACAAGACAAGTATTAGTTTGACGAAAATAGTTTACTTATTCTATAGTGCAACAAACATTACAAACATTTGATTACACAGATGCGTTTATTATTACTAATAAATATATTTGTATCCCACTATTCGACTAATATTCATACTGTAACTCTTGCAATAAAAAGTATTCAGTTCGACATGATATTCAAAAACACCCGCCTTTAAGACAGAACAGCAACACCCACCCCCCCAAGCCGCCAACCAATTAGCGCAATCTATTTCAAAAATCTCTCTCTCTCGTCCAACGGATCTCGTAGTCATTAGACGTGTTCAGAGTGTCCGCCGAATTAAGGTATGTCACATAGCCTAACATATTCCCAAAAGCAAAATATTATATCAATTGTTTTCATTTCCCGTCTCCTGAGAGTTTTGTTATGTTTTTGGTTAATATTAAGTCATATTTTAGTAGAAATTGAGAAAACATTGCATAGTAAGTGGAATCGCCCAACGTGCATTTTTTGTATCTAACGCCACTTCTACGTATCGATATACATATTTCAGCTCCAAATTCCATTATCTTGCAATATATTCTGCAGTTTCTAGCAATATTATTATTATATTGGTGATTATTAATACATTTATCTCTAATTTCAGTTGGATTCTGTTCCATGGCGTCTCTTTCGCTTCCTTTGAATCAGAAATGGCGCGAAAGGGGACACATTCAAACGGGAATGCGCAGGAGCAGAGTGACACGGCGCCATATTGTTAAATCGACTTCTCGTTGACAGGTAAGCGATCTTCAAATTTCTTGTTGAAATAAGTAGAATTCTAGCAATATATCTCTATTAAATTATAATTCATACTCCGTATAATACTTCTATGATATACAGTCGTGTTGTAAACAAGTAGTAACATAATACAAGCAATTATTTCCGAGTATTCCTTTGTTGTTTCTGCACGTGGTCGGGAAGCATGTTTTTCCTGGAAAACATCCATAATATATCGCCAAACAAAGAAAGACGCTTATCAAGTAACGTATGCGTTGAAATATTTCTAGGAAATGCAAGCGATCCGATGGTAAACAAAAATGCTGTTTGGCTTTAGTCGGGTATCGAACATACCCGAACGGCAACGGACAATAGCGAAGGTTGTCATTCTACTACGTGACGCCGTGCTGACAAAACATATGGAAAACATATCAGTGAGGTGCGTATCGTTACATAGCTATACTACAATCGTTTGTACCTCGCCTATTACCACATTTTCTACAGAATTCGAGTTGAATTATTGCATCTGTATATCACAATTATCATTGCTTTCGTGTACTTGTTTTAATTCTTTGTTATTCTTAGGTACAGGAGTATGGAGAGAGACGATTACATGGAATAGAGTAACCCAATAACTAGAATGATGCCGAATAATTCAATGCAGCCAAGGCCTGTGTATGTGAGCATTTTAATTATCATATATTTTCATATTGGTTTTATTTGATCTGTGATGATACTACGATGAAAAAACCACAGTTAAAATATGTGTAAAAACAATTAGATTTTCTATACCAATTACAATTGAGTAATTGCAATTGGAATAGGCACAACTGTTTTGCACATTTTGCATAATGCATATGTTTTTATGTTTTATATTTAAAAACATATGCAATAACTTATTGCAATTGTTAATTTTTTATATATTCCTTGCATATTTTCATACTTTTAATCCATGTTTTCATATTTTGAATGCATATTTACATATTTTGAATGCATATTTTCATATTATTAATGAATATTTGCATATCTTTAATGCATATTTTTCGTGTATATTTAATGTTCATATACATATATCACTGATTTCAAACACTGGATAGGAGATACATGTTTTCTTTCAGAAAATTTGGTGACCGCGCGCAATGCGGTCGGTAGAGTCACTATTTGCTTCGAAGTTTTCTAGCTTTTTCAGAGCAAGTGGCTCTGCTTATATTTTCGTTCACGCTTTAGCTAAACGCGATTGTAGAGTCAGTGTTTTTCACGTACTAGATACTAATACAATTATCAGAGCACCGGTGCTGCTTTTCAATTAAATCAATCGCGAAAGTAGCAGCTCCATTTGTTCGCCGATACAATTTGCGGTCGTGTACATAGTCTTGTATTTTTATTTTTTTTTTATATTCGCTATCGGAAGTAGAGTCGGTGCATCACTGAAGGGGATGTTTTATACGACACTGATAAAGTGAGAAATGTAAGTATATTTTAAACAATTGTCAGTTTTCTATGAAGAATTAACTTCTGTAGATTTAACAGTAGATTTTAATGTTCTTTGCTTTCTTGTTTAGTACAGCTTGCATACTTCATGACGATTGGGTTCCATTGAGCTGCCTCGGTGAAGGTCCTGATGTCTTCCACGAGTACTTCTTCTATTCTTGCAAACAACGAGTTGGTGAGTCGCATGTGTTTTGGTTCCTCCGGTCCCCAATCATGCTGTAGGACGACTGGTCCGAAACGGCACGGGCGACTGGTTGTATTTTTTAGTAGCTTTGCGAGCATAGTGACTGCGGGTATAGTTTTTATACCCGTCAGTTTCAACGTTACGTTCTTGTGTATTATTTCTTAGATGAGGTTAGATCTGCCTTCTTGTACTCCGCGTTTTTCCGTATAAAAAAATTAAAATACATAGCAATATTTCTTATTCAAATAAATATTTGATCAAATATGTACTGTTCATGTAGGTTCTTTTATTTCGATAAAGATATATATATGATAACATTAATAAATACATATATAAATATATTGAGGACAGTGCATATTAAATTTATAATTGCATCTATAATCAATACAAATTAGTTTTCACTCTTGAGCAGTGCAGAAGTCGGATACCCTCCGACTTCGTTGCTGCAAGTGATTCATGATTATAGTAATCGTGTATTAAAATAAATAAATATAACTATACGTATATTAAAATCAGCGTTGAGTGTGCATAGCCAATGTTAGCATTAATATTAATTTTCATATGCTACAGTCGAGTCCTTTTCGTCTGAAACTTATTACACATTACGTACAAGAAGGCGCTTTGTATACGGGTAGATTTTCAACTCGGAGTAGCTATCTTGAACAATTTGCTTCGATTAAGGAATCACCCGAGGCTTATTTAGTAGCTTTTCAATTTTTCAAATAAATATTTAATTGCATTACTCATTCTAGTAAATTCAGATTCAGTGACTGTCATTTCCCTTAATAAATAAATTATTTATGAGCTATTTTCAAGTTTTTATTGATATTTAATAAATTACAAAGTCGAGTCATTTTTAAAGAAATTGAAAATAAAATTGCAATTTTACGTATACTAATCATCTTTTTAGATCAGGATTTTCAGGTTTAACCCCTTCCGTGTTCTTTGCCAGGAACTCACTCACGTGCTCAGGTGCTACTTGGGTGAGTGAAAGGCAATGGGCACGATGATCCTATGGTTTTTAAATTTATAACATTGTTTGGCGGCTGACATTTGCTAGTGCACCGTGCACGACGTATTTTCCACATTGTGTGTGTGTGTGGTTAGGCTGTGGAATTGCGTCGGCTCGGGAATTTGATAACAAATTATACACGAATTTATTCGAATACCGATACTATGATTTCGCGAAGAGCAATATGTTTTACAATTGCAAATATACATTGAATTCCATAACGAAATATGGAAATATGGCAAAGAATAGAGTACTATACAAACCAAGTATAGTTACTTGAAAGAAAATGTACAATGTATTTTAACAACCGACATTTTATACGAAAGTAATGCAGACGCATATACATTTACGCAATGGTCGCTAGCTTTTGTCAGCCGATTTCAGGAATTGGTACGTACCCTTAGAGTGTGAATGATTGTATGCTAAGCTCGGGTGTCGGGGGCGTCCCGGGACGTTCCTCTAGTTTAGGTTCTTGCGCCCGAGTGTTTGAATGAGAAATGTGGAATGAGGTGTGTTTGTGTGAATGCTTTGCCATTTTTTAAATATAGGTCTAGGTAGGATAGGTAGTATACCTTCTGGTGTGCCTGATAGACATAAGTAGGTAGGGCCGGGCAGGTTGACACAGTCTCTGATCGGGTAGGCAATATTTCGCGTGTTCAACCTGTTTCAGGAAATCTGATTTGAAAAGTCGACGGTGAAGCTGAGGCGCGAACGAAAATGCGTTCGCCTCTGGCTTTGCCTATCGATTTTTCGAATCCTTCGCGGTCGTGGTCGCGATTTAGGCCTCGAAACGAAACGTGTTACATTATGCTCGAGGCTGCACGTGTGAACGAAGAACGATTACAATTTTAATCGTAATCATTGCGATTTTCTGTAATCACAATTTTTACGATTGTATTTGGTCGTGATTCGTCCACGTGTGTTCCATTTAGCTACGCGGTTTAGATTTTTATTTAATTTTTTTGTTTGTTTGCGGATAGAGTCTCGAGCCTAGGCTAAGTTTCAGCGGGCATTGCGCCCGAAGAAAAGAAGAAGCTAAATGCCGAAGAGGCCCGACAAATTGTCACTCAAGAGGGCAACTACCAATGGCTCTGCATCCTTTGGTTGGAGAGCCATTCTTTGTTACTATTTTGTCACTATGCTCGCTTTTGTATACAGTAGTTGTAGTTTGTTGTTTAACCAGCGCTATTGCCTGGCCCACCGTCATCGTATTGGGCAAATCGCGATTTTTATTAGCGTCGCGTACGATTGAATACGGTTTGAATTAGAGTTGCGAATTAATACAGATTCCGGTTTGAATTAGAGTTGCTTTCATACTAAATTATACTCGCGATATGTGCTTGCTTTTAGCGTTGCGATAATAATTTTCGTGTTCCTTTTCTACACAGGTTTTAATTATCATTTACAGTACTGCGATATTTTCTTAGATTTTCATACAGTTTTGCGATGATAAATGATCGCGATTTTGGAGTAGCTTTGCGACCACAATGAAATGCCCAAATTGGTTCCTGAGTCACCAAAGGCAGCTATTAAAGTTGCATAAGGTGATTGCTTTGACTACTTTGTTATTTCTTGTTTGTCTTTTTTTTTAATATTTGCATTATACTATATTGGTGATAATGAAGCATCAAACGCGAATGACTTTGTAAGTAATGGAGTACATTAGTGTTGCAAATAAAAGAGGTAATCCACTTACGGTTTTCAATCGTGCTTATAACAAGTGGAATAGCTCTGGCTATTGAATTTGTTTAATGTTTTAATTTATTATTTCTCTTTGCCATTTTTATTATTACTAAAAACGGGTTTTTTCATCTTAGTATCCAAGTAAATGTTTGTATTTGTAATTCATAATTATTATTCAGCATATTTGTACCACTGTCCTATTTTTTCACAATTACTATTCTCATACACAAGTTTGTTACAGAATTATTAAGTTAAAGGAGATGTCAATATAATAGATTACTACCTCATGTACATTATGAAATGCATTGCAATATGTAAGTAATGAGAGGTTGAAAAGTGATGTTGTGTGGATCAAATAAATTGAAGGGAATCCTATTATTCAAAGGAAATCATATTTGGTATTTAATTGTCTACTTTTTCGTAATTATTAATTCAATAAATAAGTTTGTTACAGTTTTTTCGATTGCCAAATGCATCGATTCATCCATATTTTGTTTCAAGTATATAAGAAAATGATAAGTCTTTTCGGGGTCTAAGAAGGAAAGATTGTGAACATGAGTTAAAGGAAATGATAGAAAAGATCACGCAATCGTACTTATGAAATATCACTAATTTCTTGTTAACTTTGATTTGTTTCAGGTTGCACTATCATCATTTTTATGGCAGAAGATTCATCATCAAATACCTCTTTCCCCTTTCTTTATATTCCTGTAGATTTTCAATTAGGTAGGCTATTTTTGCACTAAAACATTGTTTTAGATAGGCAGGACATTTTTAAATAAATTAGCTTCTTAATCAGGCAGGCCACATTTATGTTAAGATAAGTTTTTAGTCAGGTAGGATGTTTTAAGTTAAGATAGATTTTTAGTTAGGCAGGATGTTATTAAATAAGATCGTACGTAGCATTTTTTAAGTTAAGATTGAATTTACTTTGTGTATAGGTAGGATTTATTTGAACCAATTATATGTATGCTACTTTACATTATAATCTTTATTCTTTAGTTTAAGTCATGTCTAACAGAATTTTTCTTTTCAGCTTTTGCCACAGCTAATCATTTTAATACATCCTATTTACTTAAACTAACTATGTATTAGCTAATGTGTATTATAATCTTGATTTTTTACTTCAAAAGGTTTAACAAAATTTTTGTATTTTCAGCTTTCGTCCGAATTAATCATTTTAATATATCCTACTTACTTAAACTAACTACGAACTAATGTTTATTATATTCTTGATTTTTCAATTAATTTAGGTTCAACAGCATTTTTATTTTCAGTTTTCGTTAAAATCATTTATTTGAATACTTCCTTCGATTGTTATTTTGCACAATGTTTGCATATCAAGCGTGCTGCAAATACACATCAGAAGGAAGTAGCGTTTAATTTGTAAATAATAATTTTTGTAAATGAAGGGTGGTTGGTGCGCGGCTAGGGCCGCGCGGGTCTCCATTCGCAGCAACCTCCCCGTGGTGAGACCTGGGCAATCGATTGTATTTATCATACATTTACCAATTCAATCACTTATTCTTCTGTGATATAATTGCTAAATATATGTATGATGAACGCGTCGAGCGAATAGGCTGCGATGTTTCAGATTTGCCTTCCCTACCGGATGGACGTCGTACCACGAATAAACGTAATTAAACCTACTGCCCAACAGCTGGCAGCACGTATCGGAATTATGCAGCGAAGAAACTTGGATTCATCGGGCAAAGTACGTTTCAATACCGATTGTATCGCCACGTGAGATAAATTCTTCCAAGCTTGTTTAAATGGTGTCGAGTTATTTTGTTTAGAACAAAATGTTTTATCGATGTCTCTCGAGTGCTCGTAGCTTCTTCAGCCTCGTAAGCGCTGAAGCGTGTATACAATGCAGCAATGGTAAAATTATCACGTCCAGCCGACCAACGCGACGTCTGCTCGCGACAAACGCGCAGTGCCCCACTGTCGGTGAAATTGTCGTACAATGGAGTGACCGGTTTAAGAACGAAGGTATTCCAGAACCCGTAGAATCGATTGAACACATCGTCGCACACGTAATAGGCACTAGCAAGGTATCACGATTACGAAATACTAAACATGCTCCGAACGTGATCTCAATTCTTCGCTATTATTTATCCCTTGAAGTTAGCCGTCGTTAATGAGCGAGGTCATTAACCAGCCTTTGTCCTTTTGAGGATATAATGTCAAATCTTTTTGCAATTTTCGATTTCTATAAACTAAAAAAGAAAATGACGAAAATGTTGCAGATTTATGTACATGATTTTAGTATGCAACATTAAGGAAAATGATACAATATTATTCTATAGCAAAAAATTAAACACAAACTTTATAAATAATTATACTTATATTTAATCGATACGTATAATTGATTAAATTCTTATATTATAATGTTACAATTGTATATTTACATGTAACATATGTTTGTGAATATTTTTAAGCGTATTTACAAATATAATATACTATATTTGTACAATATTCCAGCAGAAATTTATTTCCAGATACTAGATCTTGTAAACGCGCGAAATGAGCGACTTACGTCAGATCAGTGCGATATATTGGAATCGTTATGCGAATGCCGATTATCTAGGTAAAAAGTCGTTTCTAAGATCTTTAAAAAAACCTCTACATTCACGTTGCGAAGAAATTCTTAGTCTCTTCTTTTAACCGAATTTTCACAGAATGCCGGTTCAGTACATAATAGGAGAATGGGATTTTCGAGATATTACCTTAAAATTAGTTCCGCCAGTTTTCATACCGCGGCCAGAAACTGAAATGTTAGTCCACTATGTGTTAAAAGCTTTGAACTCCTCCGAAAATAAGAAGCCGGAAATTTTAGAAATTGGATGTGGCTCTGGTGCAGTTACCCTTTCGATCGCACATACTAACACAAGCGTAATTATCGTAGCATCATTGCTGTCTCTTTGGCGCATGCTTAACTACTTATGTTCAAAGTGCTTCCGACCAATGAACTCTTTAATGCGATTTAAGGGGAATACTACTTTTTAGGTCAATTGTATAGCGATCGATTCGAACCCAGATGCATGCGAATTAACGAAAGATAATCGGGATAAATTAGGTTTAGAAGATCGAGTCGCAGTTGTGAATGCAACCCTTAAAGACGATGGGTCTATCAAACTTTCCAATGTGCTCAGTGGGCCTGATAATCTCGATTTAAATTCGAAAACGTTCGATTTCATCGTTAGCAATCCTCCATATGTGCCGACCAAGGAAGTACTTAAATTAGATCCAGAAATTAAACTGTAATTCAATTAATCTTTATACTTAGTTTAGCTTTTCGTTTATCTTTTCGTCTATAGTCTATAATATTATATAATTTTGTCTTTACCTCTTAGTTACGAAGACTTAACAGCACTCGATGGAGGAGACGATGGCTTGAAAGTCATTAAACCATTATTAAAATATGCTGCCACAGCTTTGAAACCGGGTGGACGTTTACTTTTAGAAGTTGATACAACTCATCCTGAATACATACAATTCTTTGCGAAAAAGTATCCCGTTCTGAAACTTCAATACGAACATACTTATAAAGATTTCTGTAACAACGATCGATTCGTTGAAATAAGAAAGTTGCCGTAAAAGTATTCAACCGACGGAAAGATCCCAAATAAATAAACCAAAGTAAAGTGTTTCAACGTTACAGTCCGTTTATATTCGTACAATTAAACATTGTATGGACAAAAATTAAAGTACGAAACAGTGCAATTATGCAATTGTATCGCACAGAAATTTCAATTCTTCGTAATAATTTGTCGACATTAACAATAAACATAAATGATATGCAAAAGTATTTTAACGAATATCCTGGTGTTATTGTTACAAAAATACAATATTAAATACAATATTTAAAATAATTTATTTGCCCTTTGATATGTTACGCAAGACCTACTTTACATACATATGTATATTGGATAGATTCAATTACATATAAAATTGTATCTTCTGAAGTAGAACAATACTTATCGCTTAATTAAAAATGTTTCTGTTAGAAAACGACTGACTACGTTTCGTATTTATCAAAGTTTTACTGGCTTATGAATATATACAATGAGAAACTAAAGATACAAATACATTCATTAACGTATAAACTTTACGTTAAACATCGCAATACTGTAGACTTCTTCTTTTTAACGTAGATATTATACTCTCTTTGGTTTCTTTCATTTCTTTGCTGGCAAAAGAAGCAGTGCCATAGTACTGTGTTAAGAACAAATCGATAAAGTGAACAACTAACAGTATTAATTGATGCACTAAGTGCCGGTAAATATTTTCTATTCGATACATCTAATTTTTTCATTTTTACAGTCTTTATAGTAAATGTTAATCGAACAAATGAATTCAACGCGAACCTGATACTTTGAGTACATCGCATAAAATAATTCAAATACAAAGAACGTTCATTGCCAGTGTATGTATCAAAATTTCAGAAATATTTACAATCGTTGCAAAATGCAGTTTTCAAAATACTAATTTATAAACGTCTCCTATCCATCTCGCAAATACTGCATGTTCAAAGATCGAATCTATTAGAAACCAACAATCACAGGAAAAGTAATATCGTACTGGTAACTAACAATTGCAGCATACTGAAGTATAATTCAGAACGACAGTCTCAGATTATTATCATTATTATGGAACTTCAGCGAAGTCAGTTTCTATAGTAGCTGTACTGAAGGTGTAATTAAATTGACTGTTCGCTATCTTGTTCCGACAGATATTTTACAAAGTTCCCTCAAATTGTTTTCGCACTCGAATTAATATTATATCGGTTCTTAATACTAGACGCCGTAGAGAGTTATTAATAGTCTTTCTGTTTGTTCATTGAGGAGAAAACTTTTCCAGTTCCTTTTTAATCGATACTATTAATGGTACTGCTGGATCTTCTGGTGGTAGTTGACAATCTGCCAGTATACGTCTCGTGTCTATGTTTGGTACAATATTGGGCCTGTGAAATGGGCCAGCACTTAATGGTCTCGAACCCCAATTACTTCGAGATCGAGCAGGCACAGGAGGCCCCTTTTTCGCAAAACTTTCTTCGACAGGCTTCACCACCAACGACGTACGGGGACGTCCCATCATATCTGATGGTGGAGACAACACTGGACTGGACATAAACAGGATTCAATTTTTTAACTGCTATTAAAAGCTAAATACTATTATTTACCATACATTGTAAGCTTTGATGTTCCAAGTCACTGAATCTCTAATTTATACGAAAAATATTGCAGAATACATAAATATAATTACCTAGCATCGACTGGCCTCCCTTTAGTCTCTGAAAATATTGTCAGGACGTCCGGTGTGTGCGCCGCAGAGTTCGGTCTTGTGGCACACGATTGAACTTCAGGTTTTGGATCCCTACTTCCAAAAAGACTGAAAGAATCTTCAAGGAGTTCGTGAAGTCTTCTCTTCGCCCTTCCCACAGGCCCAGACGGTGCTATATCAGCATCCGTTTCTGATGTAACGTTACCTTAAATTATATCAAAACGTATAAATGTCGTTTCTTTTCCTATATACATTCATTTCTATAATACCCCTTCGAATGAATAATTCTATAACATCAAGAACGTGCAAAAATAAATGTAAATATATCCAGGCATAAATGGCAAGCGAACGAAAGGCTGTCGTACCTTCCGATAAATTTTGCCTCCGAAGATTCCAAACTATAGGCCCCACAACTCCAGGGTCTTTAACAGCACTTGAAGTTCGCGTAAAAAATTGATAATTCAGTTCGTTATTCCTATAAACACTTGTATGATCGTTGTCTCTCCTCACTAATTCTGGAGAATCTATATCCAAATGTTTGATCTAAATAAAACAAATATTTACTTGAACAGTTTCATAAAAATTTTCATTCGGAAATTGTTCACTAGTCCCCCAAGTGCCCCCTAGTAGTCCCCTAATTGCCACTAATTAAATGCTGGAGCGAATAGTGACAGCTTTCGATGATAGATATTTAACCGTACGGAATAATACAATAAAAAATGAAATAAACTGTGAGCTTAGCACCCACCATAACTGGTTCGAGCACCCTAGAGAGTGGTTCGACGCTTTTCATGCTGGGAAACTGTTTGCAGGATGGCATAGAGAGGTAAGAGTGTGGCGAGGCAGTAGCATCTTCTTGCCTCGAATAATTATTCTCTAGAGAATCCAACGTTTCTAAATGATCAACGATTACGTCCGTCGAATCCGATGTTCTAGGCGTGTCCATGGTGCTCGTTTGAGGTATTCTCGCGTGTGTTGATCTAAAAATAAGCAACGATAATTAACCCTCCGGGTGCAAGCATCTTTTTCGCAACGCTCGTGAGCAACCTGGTTCGTTTATGTTCGTTTAGTTTCTATAATACTGTCTTCCTGCAAATACCTAGATTTCTTTCGAGGATGCTCCCACGAACTGTTGTCCCGTGCTTTTCTTTTTTGCTCCTCGTCGTCGCTTGAAACCTCGTGAATTCCTTCCTCGAGACTGTCGGCGGTTTCGAGAGAGACCGGAGTCCTCGACAAAGTTCTAGGAGTCGCTCTCTGGCTGGTACCGTCAGTCTACATATAAAGAATACGAAGTACTATAAGGGATCGATAGGGTTGCTTCGCAGTAAATCAGTTTAGAAGGAGGAGGAACATTTCGTCGAGTCCAATAGCGTAGTTAAATACACAAGCTTGTCGTTAGGGGTTCCGTAATTCTATCTGGCCATTTGTGTGCTGCTATTCGGTAATGTATTCTTCCATAGTTCTATGGTTTCTCGTGCTCGCTATCACGCAAGCCATAAAGCGAATTAACGTATATCATTGCCATGGATGTAATCCCTGTATGTAATTTCTTTTGTTCCGATCGTAGAAGAATACTCAAACATTTTTTAAGTGACCTGTTACTTCACGGAGCATTAATATTGATTTTCTCGTTTTGCAGAAAGATTTTAAGGACCTCCGTTAAGAAAAATTCTGAATTTCACCTCACTTTGCTACCAGTACTGTTAATATAAATATTTTAACAGATGTACCTTTATTTCCATCTCCGGCGTTGAAAATGCATTATCAAGGCCAGCACTAGTATGCACATATTCCCGTTTCTTTTTTGCAACGTTTTGACTCGGAGGTGCAGCCACTGCACTGAGTGTTCGTTTTCTTTTTGCTGCCAGAATTAGTCCCAGAACAACCAATGCCAGCAAGATGAAACCGGCGCTTGCTGCACCGATGAGTAGCCACACATCTCTTTTTCTCGAAAGAGCCAGTGGATGTGTTTCTTTCAAGTAAGCTGTGCACGTGAAACATATTTTTGAATTTCATACAAAACATTTTTAATTCTACTTCATTCTACTACCAATTCGATGGCCCGCAGTGGCCCTAATTTTATATGTAATATTTACATAATTATTCGTTATGGGAGACGTTTATGTACATAGAGATTGCACTCACGTTCACTTTGTATGAGAACTGGTGCGCCAAGCTCCAATGCAACTTCCTGAGGTGATAAAAGAGCCATATCCCTGGCAGCTGTTTCAGCTGGCACAGGCTTTCCACCCAGGTGAACAGAGTAAATCAACTTCGTAGCACCACCTTCGGTCACGCTCGTGTTTTGCATTCTAACTTGGACAGTTTCTCCCCTGGTATGATCCAATGATCGTATGTCTGAACGTTTCTTCGTAACTGCACTCTCTGCATTCATTTTATTCGACACCTGTCTCTCCGATGTCGGAGGATTCCCTGAGGAATCCTGAAGATTGTTTAACGATTCATTGTTCTGCACGTACAGTGGACTCGAGTAGTCTGTGACAGTTTCATTAAAGTCCAGTGAAATTGTTGCGGTGGACGTGTTTGCATTAAATACCACGCTCTCGTTTTCAGAAAATAATTGCTTTAGTAATTGGAAATCGTCCATTTGAATTTCTTCGTTCGGGTTTTCGGTGTCATTAACTGCGGATGTTGGAAGAAGAGAATTTTGATAATCGGGGACGTCATCGATTTGCACTTTAGCTGGCGAGATCGCTGACTTCTCAAATATTTGCTCTTGAGTGGCAATGTCTGGCTAAAAGAATATTTATTAATTGTTTATGGAACGCTTATTTCACAGACGAAGAATTAAATATTTATAGATATTTAATTCTTCCGTATGGTCAATACGAACGTCCTCATTTAAATGATTTACCTTGCTTTTAAGTGGCGCGTGTTCTCTTTCAACTCTCCTCAATCGTGTGTCCGTCTGTAAAAGTCCAAGATGACGTTGCTGCTGTCTTGAAAATGCGGTTCGATACAAACGAGCCAATTTCAGCTCGATTTTGGGTGGTACAGCTTCGCCTGCGCGAAGAACTGTTAGCAGCCAATACCTAAAATAACAATTCTTCATAATAATACCATTTAAGTAACCTGAGCTAATTTTATCGCACCTTGGACCAGGATCTTCCCCAATAAGGATCGCAATATTCTGATCCTCATCGTATTCCAATCTAGGGGTGGGTTCAATGCAGGTGGTGCACTTGGGTTCGTTAGAATCAGTACGATGGGGAAATACTGGTACATTATTGTCTTTCTCTTCTGCGGGGGAGTACAGTGTTACAGTATGATGAACCGTTCTAGTTTCATAAAATGTTAAGCCTTGGTTAGGGTCTAACCATGGCGGAGCGTCTTTCGCATCTGACCAAAAGAAATCTTGTAGGTGAACACGTCGCCCTGGCAGATGCTCGATTAATATAATTTCATCCTCTAAAGAGAAAAATATTTATTTACCGTTTTGCAGATTTCTTAATTTACTTATTTAGCTCGTGGTCAACGAGCAATAGTTCAATATTATGAGAGGTGCATTACATTGCGAAGGAGAAGAAAAAGAAATGGAAGGAAAGTAGAGCTGTCAAACATTAGTGCTTACTTGAAATGTACGGTAACAAAAATATAAATCGAACGAACAATTGTACATCGGTTCTAGAAAAGTGGCTGGAATTGTGAACAATTTTCCGTGTAAATTGTACCATTAAATTGTATAAAGGGGCCACCTCTTTTTGTGCCTCATGAAAGCATAACAATATAAACTGTGCATTGAGATTATACAGTTCTAATAATATATGTAAATATCCTGATAAAGTCTTTTACTCGTGCAAGAGTTTTCGTACAATGATGATCCATTTGAATCTTAAGCCCATAGCTGTCCCTTTTCAACGCCACATAAAAGCAACTGCTAAAATCAATGAAAAGGTCAATGACCTGCGGCATAATGGGGTCAATGCCGTAAAACGGGTAGAAAGTATTTGTCACACAATAGAAAGTCCAAAGACATTATTCTAATGCACGCGAGCTCAGGGAATTTAACTAGGCTTTTTGCAGAAAAATTTTAGTATCGAGTCATACCTTGCCCAATTATAAATGAATACCTTGACAGAGGGTTAAAAATATAAAACGCGGAGGTGGTTTGATTCGCGAAGCGTCACTTTCCCAGGTATTTATTGGGCATCGATAAGGACAATGACCTGCAGTCGTGATAGTCGTTGTCGAGACCGCGCGACATCAACATGACAGACACGAACTTGGTCGTAAACACGCCTACACATTGCACACCTGATTAAGAATGGATTGGATCATCACGCTACTCTGTTCTTCCGTAGAAATTACTCTACAACTAGTGCGTGGAACAGAGAAAGTAAAACGGTATCTCCAGATCTTTAAAAAGCAACAGAATAATCTGAGTTGATCACGTCTCCTGGTCCACCCTGTACAAATATACGAGCTTTTTTGCAAGTCCAGTAAGCGTTAGGGCGTGTGTATCTTTATTTTGTGGTGACGACCTGATTTTATGGTCCGTTTGCAGTTCCTGTCCGGAAGTATCATCCAAGTTCCGCGTACTTCGTCAACTACAATTTTCTGATTAGACTATAGGCATGCACAGTCGACATATGTGCCCACTATATTTGTTGAATGGAGTCGATTATGCACAACAGTTGCGTGAGCCAAAGTTGAGCAATCATGCATTAGAGTACACGTTCGAGTTAATTATGGGAAAATTAGTGGCTGTGACGCGCCAAGTTCGCGAAACTATTTCAACAAACCCGGAAAATATGAAATATTCTGAAAATATCGAATATTCCAATCTTTCTTTCTAATAGATCGCGTACTTTGGTGAAGCGCGATTTTCAACCAGTATTTCCACCCCCATGGAATCTGCATCGCACGCAAACTTTTCGTACACTCGCGTAACGTGAAGACTCGCAATGTATGTATACACTTGGATATTTTTAGCCGTCGATGGTAGTGTTAGATCGATAGGGTGCCGAGTTCCTATGGTGAAAATAATGTAGATTGATTCCGATTTAGGCTTCCAAAGCTTCACCGTCGATTCCGTTACGGGCCTTGCCTGTTCAACCCCTTCCCATGAGTACTGTTTCAAATTATTGCTTATCACGCAGACGAACTTGGACCTGTTATCGAATTACAATTAGAACATTTGGTAGTAAAAAAATATAGACAGTAAACATTACGCAGAGTCTTCAAACGTGCCACTTCAAATAATTACATTTTCCAAAATCAGACATTAATTATAATGAATATATTTCATCTGAAACACGTTCATTACACACGAGCGTTCGTACAAAGTACTCCGTGAGTCGGATATCAGTGAAAATGAAATTAATTGAAACGCGTACTCTCTATTCATGTTCCAATGAGAGATTTCGACTAACATTATCTGCTATGTACATAACTAATAATACGAAATGACTGAATTAGAGAAATTAACAAACTTCTCTGCTATTCAAGTTCAATATCATTAGCATCCAACAGATAGTTCCGGTTCTGTGGAAACGTTCAAAGCAGCGTGACTTTAGTCCCTGTCAAATTCTCCGTATATCAGGGAAGAGTACAGAACATATATGCATACTTACGTAGAACGGGACGTATACGCATGACGAGTGTATATACACCGGGAAGCGTGCCGTCGATAATAATATCGATTAATACACGCGAACACTTGCACCTGACCACTGAATTACTTCAGCTGTCTTCTCGATTCTTGCCACCTAGTTTCTTTCAGTGACGCGATTTCGAGCTCAACGTGAAACTTGCATGCACCGTAACAAGTTTACACATTTTTTTTATAAATAATGTCGAGTTGCATCCACTAATGCATCACAAATACCATTCAAAAAGGTACAGTTGCACTTCACGGGTCCTTTGCACGTCTATCTATATAAAAATTAATTTCAGAATGTGCCCTCCTTGAAACCATTCAACTTTCGTCTGAAATATTTTTTGCTACGCACAATAACAGCGACGTAAATCAAGATAGTAATATCAGGTGAGACACCCTGTGTATGCATACGTATACCTGAAGCAAGCTTTCGAAAAATTCGCGCCAATGGGGGAACGGCCAGACACAAATCGATATATGTATGCAATTTGAATGAATGTATCGATAAACGATATTCGATACGAATTTGAATCCGTCGACTGCTAACTACGGGGATAACGCGTGAATGGTGACTTATTTTAATTACGTCAACAGTACGAGTTCATTCGACAAGTTAATTTTATTTTTGACCCTGTCCACGACATTATTTTAAATTATGAGGAATGAAAGATTTTATTTATATACACTGAATAGGTTCGATCATTGGAGCAATAAAATTGAAATAGAATAGAAATAATAAAAATTGGCATAGTAGCGTTAGGGGAATAGTATCATAATATTGTATTTGATAAAACAATGCGCAATTGTTTGTTCGACTTGTCAGAAATTTGCATAATACGTACAGCAATACAATTACCATGGAAGTGCATCTAAATAGTAGATCTCAATAAGTAACAAGTTAAAGACTTGGTTCAGCTTCAATGGACTTACAACATTCGTGCATATATGAAAAGGAAAAAAACAAATAGAAGGTGTGATATGATAAAAATAATATTCTCGTAGTATGTAATACAACTACAAAAGTAAATTTCATTATTCAGCATCAGACCCTTCGTTGTATAGACACTGCATTAAACAGTTTGATGAAATATTGTTACTGTAATTATAGAAATGGAATCGAGAGGGAACTAACCAGCTCCCGGTGGTAAGGAAGCTTGCACTCTCAAGATGTTTGAGTTTTGTAGAAAAAATATTAGAATTTGTACGATTGCGCCGATAGAAACTGACAACGCAGTATGCAAAACACCACACAACAGCATCGCGCCGGATGCGCTCCGGTATACTAAAGAGAGGGTGACGCTGCCCATGAATTTACTGTGGTGTAGAGCCAATCCAAATAGTGGCGAAAGTACTACGCATGCTTCATTCCTCGACCATGCGCACGAGTACTCCATAGTTGAACAGCGAAAATTTCAATTTTTCATACGTACTAAACATTGTTGTATAATGCAATAGGTAAAGTTTATTTTCGGATTTATTATTATCAAAGATATAATTTCATGAAATTTCAATGATAATAATTTGTTGATATCTATAAGTTATCATCTGCGCGTGGTAATAATTTGGTGAGAACTGTATCCAATTTAGTAGTCGATACGTTTAAAAGGGATCGAAAAGTATTTGCATTTAGTTAAATTTGATTTTGATAAAATTGTAATCCTAATTTCGTTTCCTAGTAGAAAATTCTACTATGTTCCCAAATATTTCTCCACGTCACACGGTTCACTTTCTTAGAATGACTTTATTGCACCACTGCGTAGTTAGTCACATAAAACGGTCGAGGCGTTAGAAGAAGTATATTAATCATTAAAAAGTCTGAGAAACAAAATTCACGATACAAAATAATATGGCAAGAATATACTGTATTTTTTCCTTTTTAATCGTTATCATACGAATCACTACCATTTAAATCATTATCATTACTTACAAGTCATACTGTGGTTGTTTCTCGGAGGATGTTCGTGTTTATGTATGTGTATATTTCATTACGAACTTATTATTACCGTTATTACTATTCTTATCGATATCAGTACCATGATTCATATTTCATGTTCTATTATAATCATTGCCGCTATTTTTACCATTGACCATCGTCGTCGTCATCGGTACCGTTTATTAACAGCATCATCGTTGTTTTTCTTTTTACTGTCGTTTATCGTAATCGTATCTCGTTACCATCATCGTTCCGTTTCTCATCGTCGTCGTCAACATTTCTATACTCGTTTCGACACAGTAAGACAAATCGCCACACTGGTACATAATACGTTAACGTAACACGTTAATTAAATACATGCATACGTAGTAGGGTCCTGCGCTTTAATAACATAATTCTACTATACAGATATAACATTCGCTTGTTTTTTCTCACGTTAACAGGGAAACGCCAGAAATCTGTTGCACAAATTGTACACGTATTTCCCTATAAAAAATATGCTCTCACGGATCGTAAAAATCGGATCGCGTAAATTTCTCTGTCCTACACGTATTATAGTTACATACATACATACATACATACGTACACGCAGGCTCTCTACCCTACATACAAAAAATACGTTCGCGACATATTAACGTACACGCGCGCTCACACACTCATGCATGCATTCGTCAATACATAGATAGTATGTATATAATTCGTATCCATATAATATATTTATATTTTGTAGACGCGGAACATGATTGTCGATGTGTATATACAAAGTTATTTACAGAATTGTTGTCTCCAAGATTTTTACTAGTCCCCCAAAGAAAACCCAAATCCCAACCAGGTTCCTCGATATGCATGTGAAAATAATTTGTTCAAACGACAAATAATTATCTAATTAAAATAAGGACACTTGTTTAATCGAAATTGATCGACGTAGCTGGAATGACGAGGAGCGTGCAAAGTATCGAAAACTAAAATTGCGAACACGTTACAAAATGGCGGTAACGGAATCGAGGCAGAGTTCGGCCGACCAGGGCTTTCTCCTCTCTTCGTTTACATTTTTTTTGTTTCCTTCATTTACATCATTTTCGTGTTGCAGTCCAGCTGCTCGGTGGGGTCGCGTGTCCTCTAAAAAGATAAACGCAAAGAGACAAAAAAAAAAACGCGCGAAGCGATACATGATTAGCAGCGTAATGAGCCACGATGTAACTGAGGAACCCGATGGAATCGAATCGAAATTAAATAATTCTCACATAAAATCTCATTTAAATAATTTACGGTTCTCGTATGTACAGAGCGCGTTTTGTTTCACGCATTTCTCGCTATCGCCTCGAAAATTTTTCCTACAAGTTTTCTCTTACAGCATCGCGTCGATAACCAATAATTAAAAAAAAAAAAAAACAATAACAATATCCGGCAACACTTTACTCGTTTCCGTTGTACTAGTCACACTAGCATTGTTGCGTGTCTGTGTGCCGTTCAAAACGTACTTCCGTTCGCCGTTTCACATTATCGTCTGTCTTCGTGCATGGCACCTAGAATTCGAAAAGAGCGAGGAATCAGTGTTCCCTTATTCTTTCTTCCATTCCTTCGCTTCCGTTCGACGATTAACACATCGGCTGGCAAATTAGAGAACAAAGATCGGCCCTTGGGGCCACATATTGTTATCCTTCGTTTGTTCTGAAAATGCACTAGGTTCGATAATTTGTTCAGGACATTTAAATATATTAGGTGGAGCGATAAATGATCTCATTCGACATTGATCTGTCGTTCTCTCTGCCGGTAAAGGTACTTGGATACCAAGGTCCGTTAAACGTTACACCTCGACACCGAGAACTCTGTCGACGACGTACTCGTACCTCCTTGGCTCTTCACCGTCGTTCTCCTCGGTCGTCTTCAGACTCTCGCCTTGACCGTTCTCTTGGCAATGCGTGCTCGCCTCAGCAGGTCGACCTTTTGCATTCACAGATTTACTTTTTGTACTGTTCGCCGCACCGTCCTCGGTGACGTTTGTGACTTTTGTCGCGTTGTGTGTCGCGGCACCATCGGTCTTCGCCGCAGACGCATTCCCGCTAGGAACACTATTCGACCGTGTTGTCGAATTCCAAACACCTTGAGCACCGAGCTTAGTGAACATGGATTCAGTGGTAACTGGTTCCGAGGCGTATCTCTTGTGCTGGACGAATGATGGCGATGACGCGGCCTCGCACGACGAATCCTCCGGCGGAAATACAGGAACATTGAGATTGACGCGCGTGAAGAATGCCATTTTTTCTCTGAAACACGAAATCGAGGTTGCTTTACAATATTTGTGGTAGAATCTTAAACATTTTGACAATATTGTATGCGCAATATTTTATAATCAATAACGTCCATACTTCCATTCAGTCTATAGTGTTCAATTAAATAGGGCACATATTATTATACATACTTGAACGAAATAATGTCAGGCTTTCCCTTTCCGGCCTTCGTTTTCCTCAGCTTGTAGATCTCTTTCGAGGTTTTCTTCAGCATCTTTTCCACTCGTTTATCTTCAGCACTTTTGCCGTTCTTTCCACTCTCTGCTTGCGCCATGAGGTTCTGGAATTTGTGGTCCTCGAGCAAGCACGTTGCAAAGTCGCTGTCCCCCTTTTCTCGTGCTTGTTCTAGCCTCTGCTTCAGTTCGCGCAATCTGCTCAGCTCGTCGTGAAGGTTGTTCAGTCTGGCGTGCTGTGCCTGAAGGTCCAATTCAAGATCCAGCGAAGTTCGAGCAGTCGGTGGCAAATTGGTGGATTTTTTCGACGCGGTTTTACAACTGAGAGCAGACAACGGTCTTCGCCATCGCAGAGACCGTCTCTCCACGGAATTTCGTTGGAAAGGTCCTCCTCTGCGATAAAGAGGCATGCTGCTATCGCTGTCGCTTCGATTCAGCTGTAACAGGGAATGTAAGGTTAATTTAGGAAGGAAAGAAACGAGATTGGGTGGCATAAAATGGGTCAAATGAAACGAAAACTCACCCGACAGATGTAATGATTTTTACTGACTGCCGCACTGGGTGAAAACGTTTGACTTCTTTTAATTACAATCGAATTCTTGTCGTCAAGCATTGCGCTGGAGACAACACCAGCCGCTGAAAGCTTCCTCTGTTTCCCTTGTTCCGGAATGAACACGCATTCAGTGTTGGTCTCTTTGTCTTGAGTCTGCCTTGCCTCCTCGTTTAATTCTTCGTCCTCCTAAAATCATTAACCGTGCATTTTAATTACAAACGTTAGTCGATAGCGAAATCACTGCCTGTAGAACAATCGATGTATAATCCTATAATATAATCCTATAATGTACAAGTTTCGATGAAATTGAAAGCGGTGCTTACTTCATGTTCCAGCACGTCCTCCAGAACGTTGTCTTCCATCATAAACTCCACGATGATTCCCTCTTCGTCACTGTCTTCGCTTCCGCTTTCGCTGCCACCGTTCTCATCCTCCTCTTCCGGACTACCCAAGCAATTAGCCAATTCCTCTAGCCTCAACGAGATAGCAGTTTGCAGCTCGTCGCATCCCTGATTCCTCGTCAACGTGGACGTCTGCGAACTGATGATCGTACTCTCGTCGCTGCTTTCTTCTTTAGCGTTCTGCCCACCACGATACACAGATATATCTGATTCCTGTTTATCGTGTTTGGCCTGCCTCGCCACGCTGGTGGAGATGCTGGTGCTGTTGCTGTTGCTGGTACTTGGGCTGTCGGATGGTTGCATGAAGCGAAAGGAGAGAATGTTGTACCATTTCACGCTCGGTGATTCTGGACTGAAGTCTGCAAGGGACACTTGGGCTGACCCCTGAAATCAGAAGATAGACTAATGAACACGCAGTCAACGAGCGTCGAGCGAAAAATAAATGGTAATTCTTGCTGCAACGATTTCGTATTCAATTGTTGGACAAGGAGTTAAGATGTGCTAAATTAAGTATTGATATTTGATAGTGGCATTTAGTATGTGAGATGAATGGAGTATCGACTCTAAGACTAGCAACGGTAAATTATAGGGGAGAAATAATTGTAATTAACTGGAAGAGGTCGATGTAAATTGTTTTCAGAGTTTCGGTTTTCCTTGCTATTCTGTCATTTTCTTATACTACCTACTAAAAATATCGCCGCTTTGATTAATGTACTAATAAGACATTTGCGAAAGATAATTGAGCAATTTAAAGTAATTAAGGCATTTAAGGGCGGAATGAACGTAATGGAAGGGACGGCTGCTGATGGAAATAAACTTGAATAGGTTCAATCGTTGGATACTGCACAATTGAACAAAATTTAATAACGCTGAAAGATAATACTCGGATGGATAGTATGGCCCTACCAAAACAGATAATACAATCGCCGCATGCAAATAGAATCCGAGATATCGCATGCTTCGTTGTGTACCTTTCAGGATACCG
Source organism: Nomada lathburiana (assembly GCA_963667235.1). NCBI lineage: Eukaryota > Metazoa > Arthropoda > Insecta > Hymenoptera > Apidae > Nomada > Nomada lathburiana. The sequence continues at coordinate 9,082,818 of OY763910.1, forward strand.
CAAAGAATATTTACACGCTAATGAATTGATGGGTCGACAGGACTGTTATCGAGAAATCTATCGATGGCATTCGGAACGCTTCCAATATTTCATTACCATCCGATGTCCAGAAAAGAAAGGCACACGTACCAAGCACTCCTCAGACTCGTTGCCCGTGCACCAAACGTTCACTTGCAGTGTCTTCGTGTACAGTTTGTTGAGTGGTACTGCAATGGGGAACGTTTCGCCGAAGGTTGGTTTGCGCAGATCCACAACAGGTTTCGTACAACACATGTGATTAACGGGCGGCTGCATCGGAAGCAGTGCAGCCTTTATATACCTAAACACAAGTGAAAGAAAAAAACTGCTGTTACTTTTCATCATGGTCAATTTTCATTCTAACGGCATCCGGCAAAGCACGACTCTAAATCGTGCAGGTGTTTATGGCACGTTTAACTACGGCTTCTGCGTGGAACATTTTTCTGTTGCTTCGAACGCGTCGGGAACAATTATTGCATAAACGGATTCTATGAAGAAATGAATATTTGGTTCGAGCGGTGAATTTCCTTTTTTCTATTAGAACAGGGTAGCTGTTGCGACCAGTTCAATGACCTGCAACGCAAGGGCGTTCAAGGTCACTGAAGGTCACAGGTAAGACAAATCATTTGAAGTCTGAGTTATTGGTTTGGAAAAAAGGAATTCAAACAATTTGGTTCAGTTTCTTCGTACATCAAGAGATATTCGAATAAATATATTTAATAATTTTAACTATGCCGATGTTCTTAGCAGAATTTGTACTTATTAAATGCACTTTACGTTAATGAAAAAAGGTAATTATAAGTCAGAATGAATACTCACACTTGCGCGTTGTTAGGAATAAAAAGGGCAGCCAGATTTCTCGCACGTTCGATACCAACGTGCAGTAAACCGTCGCTAACAGAGTATCTAAACAAACAAGTTCTAGCTTTACACATCCATATCTACTTATTTATACAAGTTTACAGCAAATAGCTGAGAACGATTTTTCGCAAGATAGGAACCATATGAATTTGCTTCTACCGATTTTAAACGATCTCGAAGGCGAACAAGCAGCAAACAAATTTTAAATCCTTCAGACGATAATTAATATACAAATTTCAAGCGTTCAGATATATTTTCGTAAAATTGTCTCACAAGAATTACTATTCTTGTAGTAATACTCTGAGAAAGAAATTTCAGATGGAAAACTCCATCTCATTTTTGACAAAAATTAAAAGGAACAACGACCCTACAGCAACTATCTGAAAAAATATATAATCCCCCATAAATCCAGTGGAGGAACGGGTTCTAATAATCCTGCCAAATAAGACGCGTTACCTTATCAATCACCATGAAATTACAATCACTTTCACTGAGTTAGCACTTCGCTCACTGACGCGAAACCAAAGTCACAAATAACTCAACGCGAATATTTCCGTAATTCGCCTATCTATCATGCATCATATGGTTCCCTCTTCGATTTCCATACTGACCGACCAAATGAAAAGCTCGAAACTAACCTAAGTTTAATTTGCACCTGCGCCGTTTCCAGGCTCATCTCCCCGAGCGCCAGCGAGTCCACGTCGCCGATCGTCCCGGGGAGTTTCCTTCGATTCGATGCCTCGAAAACACCGGAATCACCCGCGACACTTTCGTCAGAAACGGCCGCGGACACGGACCTGGTGTTGGTACCGGAACTGCTGGCTCTCGAACGAATCCCAGTAGGAGGGGGTGTTTCGCTGATAGGTGAAAGCGGCGGTGGTTCCTGCGAGGACACCTGATGCTGCATCACGCACACAGGCCTGCCGAGACCGCTGCCTTGGGACATGTTTCCAGACTGCAATTCCACAGGCGGGTGTGGTCCACCGACCAACTTCAGTCGATCCTGGGAACCGATGCCGGACTGCTCGTGTGACGTAGTTTGTTGCTGACTGAGCCTGAGCTCCGCCAATCGATCTTCCAACTGATTCCCGTCCAAATGTGCACTGGTAGAGGTGGTCGTGGGCCTCTGGCGCTGCCGCCTCTGCATCTCCACGTGCTCGTATGCGGGCGGTGGGCCCATGGGAGCGTTTTCATAAAGCGGGGAAACAGGTGGGCTGACGCTGGACAGGCTCGACCTAGGCGACAAACTCGGCTGCGATCGGCCTGGGGACGGAGTGCTGACGAGGTTGTTCTGCTCGGAGCCTCTGAGTAGTCTCTCCACGCGTCTGTGGAGATCCACCATGTCGACTGGTCGTTCCTGTTGCGAGGTAACAGGACCAAGGCACTGGGGGCCGCCGTAGATATCGGTGAAACTCAGGCCGGAGCTCAGGGAACCCTTGCTGCTGGTCGTGCTGAGGCTTCCAAGGCTGGAGCTGCTGCTGATCGAGAGCGTGCTCGCGCTGAGGGTCTTCAGTTGACCCTCCAGCATCGCCATGGAACGCAGAGCATCCCTGAGCTGCTGCAGAAGCAGCTGCTTCTCCTCGTGCAGGCGTACGCGGTCGGTAATCGTCTTGTTCGATAGCTCGAGCGCGTTGTTCAGGTCCTGCTCGAGGCGACGGATCTCGCTCTGGATTTTCTGCATGTCCTGCTGCGTTCTGGTGCGCGGAGTGATGCTCCTCAACTCTCGCAGCAGTTGCTCCTTCTCCTGGAATAGCAGCAGCTTGTCCTTGTCGCTTTCGGTCTGGCCGGGCGTCACTTTCTCCTCAAGGTCCGCCAATTGCTGCTGAATTTGCTGTATGCTCTTCCTTGCCTCGTCGTACTGCAACCTCATCCGCGCCATCTCGGCCAGACGCGTGCCGATCGGGACTAATTCGCCCGAGAGATCGGTCTGAGAGGCTGTGCTAAGCTTTTCCTGGGGTAGACTGAGCGTGCTGGCTTCGGGGCTACCTTCGCAGAGCTGCAATCTTGTCAGCTCGTCCTTCAGTTGAGCCAGAGACTGCATCAATTCAGCCTTCTCCTTCTCGCCTGAACTTAGGGACTTTTGAATGTTGCGAAGCTCCGTCATTATCGCCTGGGCCTCCGTGATGTTGTAACAACCTCCATGGTGGCCACTCAGTTTCTGCTCGACGCTGCGTTCAAGATAATAGGAATGTTTGATTTTTTGGGACGCTCTGGTAAGATATATCTTGTTACGGTTTAATGATAGGTAGCGAGACTCTTTGACGAACTTTTAAATAGAGAACACAATGACATACCTTGCAAGAGTGTCCACTCCTCGTTGCGTACAGTTCATTTCAGCTCGGATCTGTTCCAGCTCTCGTTTCAACCGGGAAACTCGACTCCTCGCAAGCGCGACGTCGGATTTCAAGAGATCCGGATCATACTTGGTACTCAATGAACTTGAACTGGAGCACACTGTAAGTAAAACAAATAGATCGTTATTTCCTTCGTTCAACTCTAGGAATATGTAGAAAAACATAAAAATATTATTTACAATTAAATATCTAAAAAATGAAATATCTAAAAAATCATCATTTTCCAAACTGGAGCACAGCTCGAGATACTCAAACGAATGGTAAAAATCCCGGAAAATAAATACCGCTAGCATTAAGGAGTACTCACAACTTGTGCGCGATGCGCCGAGCGTCGTTAGAGCGTTGTTGAGGTGATTGTACTCGTCCTGGGCCAGACATAGCCTCTGTTGCTTCACATCGTAGATTTCCTTCTTCGCCTGCAACACAATTACAAAAAGACGTTGTCAAGCCAGAACTCATAGTACGTGCAAAAATCTGTCCTATCGATAAGCTTACGCGTAACGCAAGATCAACTACATCCACGTTGCATGCCCTGATCCTGGTTTTAGACTGGTACTAGATTCTTTTATCTAAAAGCTTCAAATTTAAAGAAAAGCTGACAAGACAACAGTCCCGTTGAACATTATCAAGGTTCGGGACCTTGGTGTTTAAAAGATTGGAATGAAAAATGGTACTGATGCAAAAGCAGGATCATAGGCCTGAATACAGTGCAAGGGATGGCCATTTAAACACATCGGTTCGTATTTCAGCGTAGTAATGCTACAAACTCCATCGAAAAATCAGTCAACGTAACAAGCAGTGCTCTCTACGGCAATTCCTTCGCTTTTCACATAAGGAAACACCATTGCACATAATTTACACGGGGCTAGGGATGCCGGATGACCCTGCACCTCGAATTCCTTCGGAACTCGGCCGTCGTGACACGGGAAGAAACGAAAGGGCAGCGTGAAATATTCCAAATTCACGGTAATTCACTTTCCCAAATATGTACCCTGTTTAGTATGACTTTTCCTAGGCTACCAATGAACTTCTATGTTTTCAACTACCGTTCGTTTTCGAGCCAGTATCCACTCTCCGTCGATGCCTGAGCGCGAACGAGAGAACCACAAGGGAATGCATTGGAATTCCTGTTTGGCATTGCCGGGGAATGGTATCTTATTATTTCGACAGGTGAGAGACTGTAGAGAGAAACATCGAAGCGTATACACGTCCAAACGAAATACGAAATACGAGAACACTGGACACGCCGGTGGAGACCGGTGTTGGTGTACACCGGACGTGGGGATTTCACTTGGTCGGAACCGAAAAGATCCGTGCTACGCACGAAACACGCGATGATAATCCTTGCAGATCCTTACGTATTCACAATAATAGAATGCTGTGGCGTCGGTGTCATCCCGTCGATAACACTGCTCCCAGTAGAACCTCTGTATCTGCTCGTCATTCTCGTAGTCGTTGTGGTAGCACATTCTCATCCGATACTGGGAGACGACGTTTTCGTAAATTTGCTCCTGCTGATAAGGCTGTTTGCACGAACGCTGCTGCTCAGAATATTGCAGGCGTTGCTGTTGTTGCAGCCGCTGTTGATGGGCCTGCTGATGGTAATTGTTCACGTAGGTGCGGTACTGGTGCGCCGGTACGAGTACGCAGAGTGTGTACTGACGGTCCATGCCGGGTACACAGTAGACTAGGCACGGTTCCTCTTCTTCTTCTTCCTCCTCCTCTTCTTCTTCGTCTTCTTCGGCGTCGTGGTCGTTGTGATCGTCGTCGTTCTCTTTCTTTCTTCCTCTATAAACTTTCTGCCACTCCTCCTTTTCCTTCTCCGTTCCTTTCTTTCTCCTTCTTGTTCCTCTTCTTCTTCCTCTATCCCGTCGGGCGTCTATCTCCTCTTCTCTTCACCTCATCTTCGCGAAGGCCTCCTCGAGACTGGCCGGTTTACGGGGCCCGAAATTCCGATCCCCACCTCTGTGGGTCTCAATTTTTAAGGGATCCCACCTTTTTTCCTCCTTTTTGCCTTCTCTTCCTTCGCTTCTTGCACCACCCGGTCGATCCTCTCCTTCCCTTTGCGTTTCCATCCCGCTTTTACCTACTACCCTTCTCCCTACCACCCTACACGACATCCTTCCTTTTTACTCTTCTATTTCTCTGCTTCTCTCTCACTCTCTCCCATCTCCATCTCTCTTCTTCCGTTTAATCCTTCGATCTCTGCCTCTTTCCCGCTCAAGCACACACACACACACACACAGATACACTGTGGCTATGGCTCTCTCCATCTCCGTATAGGCGTTCCTTCTCTCTTCTCTTTCCGTCTGCTCCTTCCATAGTCTTTTCATTTGTCTCGCTTCAACCACGGTGGCCTCAAGCTGCTCTTTCTTACCCGGTGTAAAAAGGCGGGCCCCATCCTAAGGCCCGGCAGGACCGTCGCAATCGAGCCCTTGCACCCCCACTCCAACTGCTTTTCCTATCCTCCCTCTCGTTCTTTCTTCTTCGATCCTCATCTTACCCCCACCCTGCTCCCTCCTTTCAGATACTATGCATTTCATGCGGCATTCGTTTCTAGTGAATCTAATTGATACCAGAACGTACGCACACGTGCTGCGCTCGCTCGGGCACCATGAATATTTACGATATCGCGTGTCGAAATTCTGATTCTTCCTTTTCTTTTTCTTCTTTTTATATTCACATACCCGACTGCGCTCGATCCTCTCCACCGAGTCAACCATCAAGAATTCCATCGTCGGAATTCTTTCGTCGTTCGGAATTTACCTACCCTGCTTTATATATATGTATACACATATATACGTACACATATGTCGCGACCGATGAAAGCTTTGCGCCACGCGAAAAAATCGCAAACATAACGAAAACAACAATCAACGCTTGACGGAGAGGAGGAACCGTTAGTTTTTTTCCACCCGAACGAGCTAGCCCTGGCCACGAGCAAATTTCGTCGAATAGACGAACGTCGTGCAGCATCGGCGAGGGCTGTGCGTCTTGAATTTTATCGTAGTATTCGTCATCGAGTCTACCCCCGGAGGGCGTACATTATTTCAGCGATGTGGAATGTCGTGGCGGTATGCAGGGGCCCGATATGCAGGGCGCCGCGGGGCGAGCGCACGATCCTGTCGCTGGTGGAGCCCAGCCTGTAAGGGACGACAGCAGGGACGGAGTAGGGGCCTCAGCGGCGGGAGAAGAGGGGAAAGAGGGCCTGACGAGGTCACGGTACGACCCTGCTGAACGTGGTCCCATCTCAGACTCTCTGCTCGGTAGTAGAACCGACCTTGAGTCGCGCATTATGCCTCGTCCTTGTTGGAATTTCTGGGGCCACTACTGGCCCATCAGCCGTGTCTCTGATCATCTAAGAACAGGCCCAGTGGACCTTGGTATATGTCCCCTCCCCGTCGCAAGGCCCGTTCTGTAGTGATGGGACCAATTCCCCTTCCCCTGCATACCTTATCGATTTTTTTTCGCTGCTATCGACGATCAATAATCCACTCGCGCTACACTCTACCGTCATTAATTTCCTCCCGCGGCCCGCATAGTCTGCACCTATTTCGTACAATTCTACCTACACCAACTACTGTTCCAGCTGCTCAAATTCCAGGGAATCTTGCTCTCACGGACGCTGGACGCGGCGATTTAAATTCCTCTCCAAGGTTAAGTTTCTTCTCACACCAATTCCACGCGATCTATATTAAACGCGACCCAACTCCGAGTCAACCGTGCCTAACGTTTCTCGTACCTGGTCTACGCATACGATTGAGGCACGTGTGCATCCTGGACAGCAATTTCGGGGCCCGCCTAAGCGTGTCTTTCCGCAATTCCACCCCAACTATGTTACGATTTCGCTGGAAATCCGTGGAACGAATTCCTCGCGAAGTACGAAGCATCGGATCGATTCCATCACTACATAGCGGAGAATTCCGCCCCACCATCCGGGATTTGCCTTCGTACCACCTCACCACCCCAAAACCGCCGAAGGATTCACGGGGCTCGGGCCCGCGCGCATATTTCTCGGTCCACACTATTATTGTCGGGGGCTCCGCAGATGCTATCGAGTACGAGCCGGTTCGCTCGGCTCGCGGAAAGAGCCTCTTATTTTTCCCCACCGTCCCCCTTGCCCCTCTCGTTCCCTCCACCTCCACAGGCGAAACTCTTCTTACCTCAACCCTTGCATCTCCCTATGTATCTATCATTCCTTTTTCTCCCTCGAACGATCTCGAGCCGCTTCCTCTCTTCGTCCTCTCGTGCCACATACCGAAATCTCTTCCGCTTTAGCTGGCTTTTTATTCCACACCACCGATGGACATGTCCGCGGCGACGCAGGAATTTTCTTTTCGTCCCGAATGAATTCCGGTTAGAGACGTTCCAATCGCATCGGGACGCTTTTTTCTATATGCGCCACGTATTGGGGTATTATAGAAGCGTGGTATTGCTCAATGCTGAAGGCTATTCATCATTTCGTGGAGAGAGAGAGACAGAGAGGTCATCGACAACTGATTTAATCAGACTGGCCGCGGAAGTACGTGTCAGTTCTACGAGCTATTTTTTTGTTTGTTTTATGTTTTTTTTGTTTCGAAGGGCAGTGCATCGTTTTGGAACCACTGATTTATGTTTGCCCAGTTCAAGCTACTGTGCGCAGTTTTCAATTGTTTAGATTTGCGAACTTTAGAAAGTCTAAATAAATGCAAAAAATGGAGAAAATAGCTAGCACCTCTTTAATGCGTCACAATATCTGTCCCTAAATTGAAAAAGTTATTAAAGTAAAACTATCATATACCTTAATAAAATATAATTTTCGCTTATGGCTTTGTCCTCTTTTTAAACGTCATCGATCAGAGACCAGAAATCAACAGATACCCGCCGGAAACGGTCATACGGACTAATGCACATTTCTCAAATGCCATTAGGTCCAATCGCGTCAGTCAACGATGCAGCGGAAATGGGTGCCAGAGTAGGGGTGGCTCCCTATACACTTTGGAACTTATACGTTAGGCTATATTGCTTTAAATGGACGGTAGATTGAATTCCATTCTTCAGAATCATTCCCCCTGCCCCCGCGGCACTTGCCACGCTCCCTATAATTACAAAATGCCTTTGAAACATAATTCTGCCCATTTGTCATAATCTAGGAAAATTCCATCGACGTAAAATGAACCGACTGGGAAACTGATGGAACACTTTCTCTATCAGTGCCTGAGCTCTAACCCGCAAATCACGCACGTGTGCCAACAGAATGGAGCAAAGTACGAAGGACGCAACGCTTGCCTATCGTTATGGAATTCACCTACAAAAAAAAAAATAATACTCTCAGAAGATGATTCTACTTCGGAAAAATATTGCTCAGGCATTCCAGCACGCAGCGAACACCGGGATCATCGGCCATAGGGGTCAGTATTAGAGCCCAGTGCACGTGCATTTTTGATGGAAGATTCACCACCTACAATAATAAGTCCCGCGAAACTTGCGCACACGCACGGCCACGTTCGTGTGGCTGCGTGTTGACGCATGTACACACGTCTATCGTTCCTCCGATCTTGAAGCTGTAAAAACCGAAGAGCCTACCTTTTTAGTACACGAGAAAGAGCGGCAAAAACTACGGGAAACGACGGAGAACAATGTAAGACAATCCGTAAGAAGAAAGAAAGGGGGAGGTTTCGAAAGGAGACGAGCTTGGCAAGTACTCCAAGAGTACTTATATGCCAGTGCAATGAATATGTTTGATGAGCCTACTAGAGATCGGACAGAGATGAAGGAATAGTGCTGCGAAGGAAAAACAGTGCATAGGACAGAGGAGCAAGAAAATTGAAAATTGCGTTAGAAAGACTTGTGCCTATTTGAACGTATTGCAATCATTCAAAGTGCGTGCACACTTTTTGGGGGTGGACACCCTGTATTCAAGAGCTCGTTACTTCTGCGCATAGTTATTGTTATTGACGCTGCCGTTCGTTGGTATTGCTGCATAGGTTTTGCCCTGTGTTGCGCGGACGTGTCGTGGTGTTGGTGTGGCGGAGGCTGCAAATAAGGATGACGGTGCGTGTGTGGTAGTGGCGAGATGGCGGAGGAGGAAGAGCGATTGGAATGCAGCCGAGTGAGGAATTCCGGCCCCTCCCGCATATTTATCTGAACGCTGCTCGCCGGTCCGCGGGGCCCCGCTTCGAGCGAAGGGCCCCCTTTTATAGTGCGCCAACTACTCTCGGCCGCTTGTACCGTCTCGTCGGTGAAACGAAGAAAGAGGGATAGATAGCCGCGCGGAGCCAGTGTCGGGCCACTATGCGTACGGATCTGTTCAGGAATGCCCGCGGTGTTTTGTAATTGGGCGCATTCGTGGCATTTTTTCGTGAATACGCAACAGCGGCAAATTTCGAGTATATACAGCCTCTCTTCCGGCGAATGTTCATGGTCAACGCGGCAAACCCTTTTTCCTAATTTGGGGATCACTTGCAGAGTCAAGTTATGCAGAATTTGGGGGATCACTTCAGTGTAGAATTCTTGGCTTGGCCAGAAAGTAAGCCTTATAGCCCTTTGTCATCGTATGGGCGGCTCTCAATTTCTTTCAATTACTTTGTGGCCTGGTCAATAAATTACGAGAGGGAGAATTGGTCATTTGTCGCAGACTTGTGATAGATTTTAAGGACACTTTAAGTTGGCGCTCGATAGCCCGATGAACTCTCAGATACGTCCTTGATGTACGAAAGCAATGCGTTTAAGCGTCTACTCGGCACTCGTATTAAAAGATTCTATCGTTTCCATGCCTTCGATCGAAGAAAACGACAAATAGCAGCAGGAATCGATAATCTAATTTAAATTTAGACGCACTGGGGAGCGAGTACGGAGAGGAAGGAATCAGCAAGTAAGCAGACGGACGATGAAGAAAAGCATTTCTTCGACCGGACAGCTGTTACCGAACAAAGGCCGAAGGATACAAAAGAGGAATTTCTTGGGGCGCACGTGGCTCCTCAGAGAAGGAAGAGAGGGGGAAAGAAAAAGGAAGATCCACGGCTAATGCATGGGACCGGCTGTACACACGTGACTCTTTCGGACATTCCTCTCTTTCCAACAATTTCCTCTTTTCCTGCTCCCAATGCATCATTCTTTATTAATTCTCCCGGCTTACCGTTTTGGGCATTCATCTGTTATACGCATCAATTATATTTTGGAATTTCTTATTATGGGAATGTGCCTTAGCACAAGAGCTACAAGTAAATTGTTATTATGACTTGTACCAGCTCATACAGGACAAGCAAATACGCATGGGGTACGCAATCTTACTCATAGAAGTCGCCACGATCTTCGATTCATGTGTATTTCAGCATGCAATTAAAAAAGTATCTTTAATTTGTCACATTTTAGCTCGGTAAAATTGATTAACAAATAAATATAAATCGATGCATTTTTCTTTTTGCTACGTTGTTGATTTTATCTTAGAAGAATATTAGAATCTTGTATTTATTGCAAAGAATTTGGATAGGAGTAAAGTTTGTTGAAAAACCGCAGTGCCCTTATGATTCACGATATACTACGGTCATCAAACATTATTACCCTACGTATTGAAAAAGTTGAAAAAAATTCAGTCCACATTTAATATCGAAATTTTTACCTATAATTTATTTCCAAATTATTGTCTGCCTCACTTTGTTCCTTAACATTACTACTTCCTCTTACCATTCGTGGAAAGTGAGCAGTGCCATAAGTGTTAACAATATACTAACAGAATATTAAGAAGAATAAGAAGAAACTGTTGAAACAGCAACTAAACGAGTTCATAAATATGTATAAGCGTCTGAATAGATGCACACCCACATGCGCGGTCAATTTATAAATCAGAAATTAAATTACAATGCGAAAAATTTATCCACGAATATAATTACCTTCGTCCTTTTCTGTTATCAATATTGACTATTAATCGATTCATTACGTTTTAAACAGAGTCAGAGCGATTAATTTTGCAGAATTTAGGACCTCTACACGTACGTACGTAACTTTGATAATTAAATTTCTTGTTAAAATAAATTTCAACTGAGATTTATATAATATATATGATTTACAATTTTTCTCCATATAATAATTGCTATGTGCTTTCTATAAATAAACAGAGTTGCCCTATGCAATACGCAAAAATAAAATCCGAATGGAACTTTGATCGGCTAAAAGAATTTTTACAAGGCTACTTTTCATGGTCAACCAGTGATTCACTGCATTCACGAATAATTATTGACTGATACTATTAATACGGGGTATAACATACAGGCTGACTAATTTTAGACAAATAAAAATGTGTGATTCGCAGATACTATTAGACATACAGCCAAAATTTCTGGAAACAATTAAAGAAAATAACGTGAAGGGGAACTGTTAATCATTTTAAACTGCCTTAATATCAGAAATAATATCACAATGGTCAAAAATATTTTCTGCATTATTATCATTGAAAAAATTGATTTCACATAACTCAGTTTTTATTCATGTCTGATTATTTTTATCGTTCGTTTGCCTTCCCTGAAACTTGTTGCGTAATAAAGATTAGTGTCGTTATCACAACACGTTGCCGGTATTAGTGCTTATTTATTGTAACCGTTTAACAAACCCAAAAATAACCGTTAATGAAATCCTGTATCTTTCTATTTCTAATTACTCTAAAGTTATATCTATTCCATATGAACAACTTCTACTGTTTTTTAAATAGTTCAAAAACTTTTTCACTGTTTACAATTCTTGTGCGTTGCACTCGTATTTTCAGAATTCAAGAATAATGTAAATTAAGAAAATTGGCTTCGAAGATAATGGCATTGTAGGTGATAGAAAGGAAGCAATCGGTATAATTTTACAATCCAAAAAGATTAAAGTTGCATACTATGTAACGTTGCCAAGGTCATTTTCCGAAATTTTCAAGGCCAGTACAATGCTTCCTAACAAGGAAGATGCACTATTATTACCTCTGACACTAAGACACATATATCGGTTGTCTGAGGTGATAATTGAATTCTAATAAGTTTATAAAGAATAATAATTTAACAAATAAACACGCATGATTCACGCAAGTGCACGCACACGAAGGCATATACATATGTTTACACAATGGTATCTGACACCGTTACCTTATCAGTAAGATACAGGAATTCTTCACGGAGAAAGTTTGAATATATGTATGTATGTATGTATTTTGTGTTTGCTGTTTATCGTTTGCGATACAGCAAGCACAGCACGTAAAATTCAACTGAAATTTAAATGTTACAAGTTTACAAAAGTTGTACAAGCAAAAACCTGGGCGTATAATGAAAACAAAGGTAATTGTTATCAACTCTATAGCGATTTCACTTTTGCCTAAACTAATCTTCTCGCAGCCGAGTACTGTTCAACCTCCTATACTACAAATTTATTTTCCGTGGTACAGCAAACACATTGGTTACAATTGAATAGTACAAGTACAAATAATGCTTTTTGACAAATTAGTGTACGTATTATTGGAAAAAAGCGTCACTGTCTGCGAAATCGGCGCGATCGCGAACCAGCCGCATGCTCTCTCGAGATAAGTTTCCTCGGGCCGCCGTTTTCCAGCAGTCGCAGAAGGAATGCGCTCCAGGTGAAGCTAGCATGACGATCGGCCGCGTAAAGGTGCGTTCACATCTGCCGCGCGGGTCGGGTCGCGTCGGCTTGCGGCCCGACGATGCGCGAGACGCGACGGTGCGAGTTCTGCGCATACACGCAAGTCCCGAACGCAGAGAAGTGGGGCCCGTGACGGAGTGGGGGGCGAGAGAGCGGACAAGCTGCGGTGGCGAGCGAACGATGCTGATATGAATGGAATGCGATGCCATTATCGTGGTGTACATACCGATAACTCGATGCCCCGTTCAGCGAACGAAGGTGTCTGTGCGGACCGAGCAAAAGCTCTTAACTTTCCAGCAATCCTATCGCCTAGCGCGAAACGCATCCCCTAGTAATTCTATTTTTACTTTTTCTTGGATGGGAGCTTTGGACTGCTTGATATTTTGGAAATTTCTTCAGTTTTGTGACAATTTGTTCGGTTAAAGCTGCGTTCGTGGCAGATTTAGGGACTTGATTTTTTGGTGGAACGAATTCGGTTTTAGTTGCCTATGTTTTTTAGAAGTATACAGGGGTAGTAAATTATGACGTGGCTGACTTTTATGTAGTGTAGATGGTATTTCTAGATTTAGCGATGGTAGTAACGTAAGGTTATCGGTTTCCTGTTCGTATAGCAAGATATAATTGTTACAACTTTGTTACTTGATATCACTGACTTTACTGCTTGTTTCGAGTGTTGCATTTACTGTAGTTGCAAAATATACATCTTTGTAACTATTAATGTGCATCAGTAATCTTAGAACTTTGTACTGCTGTAAAAAGAAATTAAGTGGAGAACAGCTTGTGCTATATGCTATACAGATTTGTGGACAATAAGTCTTTAATTACAACATTTAAGGTAGTGCATCATTAGTGGAATATTGGATAAGAAGATGTAAATCATTTTTTCCAATTTTGGAGTCGTGGAGATTCTTAATTGATACAAGCAGAAATGTAAGACAAAGTTTCGCACAGTATATGAATTTGGCATTAAACAATTTTTTAATGAAATCTGTGTTTCAGAAGTATCTTTACAGATTACTAAACAATTAAAAATACTTCGACGTCGTGATCTGAAAGGAATCTGAATGACATTCGGGTCACCGATATGATTCGAATGTTGCTCATACCCTGGCCACTACGCATAATAATGTGCCGCATTTGGTGTCACTTAAAATTTCTCTCTAAAAAAAAGAGGGGAAAAACACTATTTAATGCGTTGTATTTATTAAACATTTAAGCAAGACAAATTCGATACAAAAATATTGCAATGGCCGTTCAATGCACGTCTAAATATTTAATTTTTGAATTATCTTTGAATATTTTAATATATTAATATTTTAAGACCCTTCTGTTCTTTGATCTTACAAAACATTGAACAACAACTTTTTAAATGTAAAAAATTGTTTAATACGAAAATACGAATTCCTCATTAAATTATACGAACACATTATTGTATATTCTTTATAATCAGAATCTTCGTTATATCTATAACTTGAATACAAGGCAGTGGTCTTACACCTGCTCGGGGAAGGATTTATGTATTTAATTTTCAAGTGCTCGTTATCTATATAGAAAAATCAACATATTGTATCGATAAGCTAGGAGGATTAAAACTTCAGGATGTTTGCCCGAAATTGTATTCTGAACATAAATGGGTAATGGATTCTTGACTCCCATTCAAACGTTATCAAGATCTTCTGATGCTCATTCAATAGAACTATGTTATCATTCCGGTTGTGCAATACGAAACAGAAACTATTGATTCGCACTAATGTTCGTTCAGCAAAACAATGCTACACGATCGATTAAATTCAATGCTACTGTCGCAATATTAAATTCCTCAAGCGTTACATTATAATGGAATATTTCTATATTTGTTTCCATTCTGCACATCCATTATTTATTTTCAGTCACCTATTATCAGCGAGTAAAAAGAAAACTCGAAAGGTATTTACGATATCTGATAAAATCCTACAATACGGTTCGCGCAAACAAAAGTTGCTTCTGCATCAGCTAGCATGATTTCTACAAGCTCGATTCTCAAAGTTGATCTAGTCTAAGCAAAATTATAATATTTCACCAAATTAATTTAATACTCCATATGTAAGAAAATAAGAAGTTGCGGAGCACTCGGTACGGTCATCTGGCTTTTGTTACCGGGAGGGCCCGATATGCTAGCGGAAACGGCAAACACTCGAGGGTATCGTTAAACAGGCCCTTGAGGAGACGGGCCCGCCTTTCTTATTTAATTTCACGCTTGACAAAACTTTCTAATAATTTATTATAAGAGAATATCAGTCGCGGTACAGCGGTATAGCTGCAAAAACTTGGGCAAATTGTGTAAAAAGATTCAGGTGGCATTGACGAAATATGGCTCTGTCGAGTGCGCCACGTCATGGGCGTGTAAAGGGTTCAATATTCCCATGAAGGATTAATTGAAAGCCTCGTCGACAACGGGACAGAAACTTTCCCTGCAAAGGAACAAAAAAAAAAACGAAGATCTTTGTGCACATTTGAAAAGGACAACTGTGCGTCCACATTTTTGTGCCGCCCTTCCGAGAAAGGCAACGTGGAAGAAGTTAGAAATCCTGACGGACGTTATTCGGTATGCATATCGCTTTACGGTGCTCTCCCTTTCGGAGAAATCGGCATCTGATGCCCGTGCATTCCCCTTGGATGAATGTCGAGCGTTATATCGAGATTTCGCGGAAATCGACTTATCGGCCAACTAAAAATGACCATTAAAAGCGACCCTGGTCATCGTTGCATCCTACGATCCCCCACAAAGATTTCTATTGTCGGTTTCAATTATTAGTTGCTCCAAAAATCAGTTGTTTTATTTAGAGGAGAAATAGTAATGCAAAAATGAATGCAATGGTGAGTAAGAAATTGTACTGGACAGTACACATATACTCCGGAATAATGAAATTATAATAAAATTTTTAACAATGCAACGCTGAATAATAAAGGAATATCTCAAAAATTGAAAGCGTATACGAAAAACTTTTCTGCACAAACTTTGTTTGCAACGAATGACACGAAAATTGTTCGATGAATGAAATATAAAGGTTTCGTGCATATGCAACATCGTACGTGGAAAAGATTTCGTCTCGCCAAATCGAATGGCCAGTATATGAATGAATTGAATCAATGAAGTGGCAGTAACAGAAAATATTGTCGATATTATTGTCGCGGTGAGGATGGAATTTTAGCTTCGAGGACGTGGGAGCACGTTTCAAGTGAATATTTATAACCGACGTTTCGTGATTCATTGGATAGAAGGCGATAAGAGGCGATCTTCAAGCCCGTGAAAAGTCCTTGCAATGTGTTAACGTTTGCACACTCTGACGAATGAAAAAGATTCGATTCCGTCGATAACATTGGCGTTATTGGCGCGCAATGAACAATTTAGATAATTGTACTTCGAAGAAAGTAGATTGGAATAATCGAATGGAGTATAATATCGTTAGGTGTACGAGAATTTGCAACAAATTATTCCATCGAACAGGAACGAATTATTGGCCAAATAATTTTGGAATATTTTCTCGGCGATAACAAAAATATTCGATGTATGTGTAACATTTTCTGATTGACAGGCGACAATCTTTTTTACGAATACACCATGATAAACAGTAGCCAGATCTGGATCTCGGCTACGTCATTTAGCTTGTTCGTTATCAGGCAATGATAACTCACTGATAATCAACCTTCGTGCATTCCTGCGTTGATAAGGGGCAATCGTTTCGTGATTCAAGCTTGTTCTTGCGGTCCAAGGCACGTACGCATCTCGCGAGAAAAAAGCAGGCGCAATTTTTGTTCTTCTTGTTCTGAGGCACTCCAATGTGTGTCCAATTGAAAAGCAATCTTTTAAGACCGGCAAATAATAGAAAGTTGAAAGAAATAGTCGAATACCGCGTCTAATTGTAAGCTTGATTAAAACATAGACTTTATTTTCAACATTATATGGTAAAGTTACAAGTGTACAAAAAAACTGAGGTACCAGTTGTGTTAATTGATCCGTTAATAGCAGGACTATTACCCTTTTACTTTCCATGAATGAATGAAAAATTTCCAACGTTAATGTAACTATTGTTCGTATGAAAACCGCGTGTGCAGATATCTTTCAGCGTATCAGCTTTAGAATTAATCTCGGAACATTCCGGATGTGTTTTGAGGCGATACCATAAATTATCAAGACTGAAGGAGAAAATTCCAGGAAGATGATTTCTTACCCAAACTTCTCTCTTATTCGTTGAATATTTTATGCAACAAATACACTCGTGTCTTAATACTTGAGCATAGGTATTCACAACTTTTGTTGTTTAATTTTTGCTTATTCCTAATATCGAAGAAATGTTTCCCAACAAATTGCTCGTCGATTATTCATTCTTGTTCACGAGAAATAGAAAGATACTCTGAACTCTCGTTGTATTAAACTTTATTGGATACATTAGACGACGACACGTTATTGCTCACTTATTCAGATTATGGACATTCAGATAGCATTCAACAATAGTGATCACGATAATGTTTTACAATGATACGATTTCCTCGTTCGGACATCGAACTCTCGTCGATACTCTGTAGGCGTTTCTTTAAATTTCTAATACACATTGAGTGCAGGTAACAGCAGAGCTGTGCACAGTTTCACGGAGAAATATTTCAAATACTATTATTAATGTGTTTTATTTGTCTTATTATATTATTATTAATGCGCATCTTTACTTTGCATTATTCAATGCTCGTTAACATTCTTTCAACACCTAATTATTAACTTTAATTGCGAACGATTGTAGGTGCTGGCAATTTTCTTGCGATTTCTGTTGATAAATATTAAATATAACATAGATCTACGCTTTAAGTAAGCGTGACGGACATGTGTGATGTATTATATAAGACTTATATCACTTGTGTCATAAGCGGTGTGGAATGCTTCAATATTGTAGTTTCCATAGTTGAAATCGATATCTCTCGCGAAACTGTGACATATCTTTTTTCTCATTTCTTGCAACAATTCCAGAGCATCGATTAAATTTCGAATTTGTAATTCATTAAAATATTTCATAGTTCGGAGCCATCCGCCGCTGTAAACAGTGCGTTGATAGAACAATTTATTATAGGGAAGCACTGAGATTTCTTCTCGACTTTATCTCGAAGGTGGCCTATTAATATTCTCAGCTATGCTTTGACGCTTACGTAGTTGCTTAATGAAACTATCTGCAACTTAAATGAACGACTTTGAATCAGTAATCGCGAATCCTTCTATTTTATTTATTAAGATTACTCATCTATAATACATGTTGTTCGACATTCTTTACACTGCGATACATTTTGCCACGCGGACTAGTTTTTGTTTGGTACAGCATGAGAACAAATTGGGGATATTCGTGGTAATACACGTTTCCATATCATAAAACTCTAACCAACGGACACGATTACTCGAGATGGAGCAGGATTATCGACGGAAAGAGACGAAGACGTCTATCGAACAGAGAGAGAAAGGGAGAGATAGAGAAAAGGAAAAAAAGATTAGGACGAAGAGGGAAACGACGAAAAGAAAGAAGGAAAAGCGAAGCGTGAAATTCCGGCGGGCGTCTAAAAATAGTTGGTTACAAAAAGGAATAATAACGCGGGTACGTATATATATCTGGTCGCCGGGTAAAAGCGTCGGCCTATTTATGTATCGCCCGGTAGAGATGGAATCCCGATCTCTTCGCGTGGTCGTTAACATTGTTTGCCCCTGGAAGACAACCTGAGGAATGTGAAAAGCTGCGTCGGCAAATGGCGAGCAACAACGCCGTAAGGCCGGTCGCGCTCCTTACCGCGCTCTCTATTTTCTTCTACGGTTATTTCGAACCTGAACTCTTTTGCCAATGTGCGAAAATTACTCTGCAAAGTCTAAAATTACTTACAATTGCCATCAGAAAAAAAATGGAATCGTATAGGGCCAAGTAATCGCACCCAAATCTGGGGCAGTCGCAGTTTACCTTTATCCTACAAATTCAAAGTGACCATAATTCTATACAAAATACATTTAACTACGAGCAAGATAAGAGGCGATATCGCTCATGGAATAACCTGATGCATTTTGTCTAGGTTGATTGGTTTCGTCCTCGACGAACTTGAACTTTCGAACGAACTTGAGCCGAGGATGCAGGCGTACACGTATGCATACACGTTTTGAAAGAAAAAAAACACGCGACAGCGCGGCCAGTGCGCACGAGTATAATGGGAAACGGATAAAAATTGCGAACCGGGCCCCGGCCATGTCGATCGATATGTAACGATAATATTCTGCGTTCCTTGGCCATCCTATTTCTTTCGCGCGAAAGAGCGAACGATATATAGTCGATTCGCAACACCGCGGGGCATCATCCAGAGTATCGAAGGACAGTAGCACATCCGCTCGTGCACACGATCGTACACCCTCGGGAGTCCTCGTAGCTCTTCGTGGGTCCGTTCGCGGACCGCCTGGGGCCCTACGAGCGTAACACCGGTAGCCACTACGCCAAAAGGGTCGCATTGGCGAGGGAACAGAAAGAGAGATAAAGAAGAAAAAAAAGAGAAAGACAGAGAAGAGGGACACTGGCGGACAGAGACGGAACGAAAGAAGCAACCGAGGACGGAATATCCAGGGCCGAGGCATGAGAGAGGAGAGGCCGGAGACATGGGGGAACTGGCATCTTTTCTTCAAGATGCATTCAAACTTGGTAGAAGAGTACACCTTAGCGATGGGATCAATACCCTCGCGTAATACACTCTCTCCATTCTACGCTATTTGCCGTAACGTTTGTTTCACCTATTTTTCTACTGCTCCGCTATCCACTGTATTCCCTAATTGTGATCTCGGTGCAGAAGTCGTGTCACTTCTACGCGAATGCAACCGAAGACTCCTTGAAAGCAGGACCATTGAGAGTACAGGGACTCAAGAACTAGAACTGCAATTATCCCAGTGAGCACCAAATTGCTCGAAATTCGTAAAACAACCCGCCAACTCAATTCCATCGCTAGAAAGCTTTTCGTCTTTCTCCCACCGTCTCTCTCTCGCTAAATCATCGAGCATCGACTTCCTCTCTTTCTCTGTGCTCACTGCTACCTTGCACGCCGGGGCCCAGTGAAGGCTATGGAACAAGAGGAACAGAGCGCCTTGGATGAACAGAGAAGGAGAAGAGGGGAAAGGAAGTCACGCTGGCATGGGCCCCAAGAGATGCGGAGTCAGGGGATGCGGGCAAGGAGGTGGTGCAGCGGTGGAAGTAGTGTGCAGGGGGTGCCGGGTTCGAACGGACGGGAGACATTCCAATCTCTCGTGGCAAGCTTGCCTGCTTTGCTTCGCTCGCTTGTCTGCTTGCCCGCTTGCCAAGATATCGTCGTCCAAAAGCCGGCCCACGCTACATCGAATGGCACACGGGCATCGTAACCGTGTAATCTCGCGACGCGATCGTTACAGCCGATTTTAACCAGGATAGTAGAACATGAAGCAGCGGCAAGCATCAGCGTTCTCCACGAACTGACTGGACGTATAAATATCGGTATTGGTTGGGCGCGTAACGAAAAAAAAGCTCGACGGTGGCACGCGTTCGAGCGGCCAATACCGGAGAGACCAACACGACGACGACGATCGATTACGTAACCCGAACCTACCTGCATTTCGCTGGAATATATGTATATGTACGTAACGCATGTATATACATATATGTATGCAAGTGTACCGGAGGAGTACCATGTCTCCTTTGTGGTTGTCGAGGTCGGTCGAAATTGCGGCGAATTCGCAGCTAATCGAAAGAATCCACGAGCAGAATTCGGTATCACCGGATATATACACCGATGACGATGTCAATGACTGCGACATCAGTCTCTGAACCGTTATGACGCGTGTATAGCGTATATATCTATACAGAGATCCCTTATATAACACGAACCTCCTCCAACGCGGTTTCGGTCTAACATGGTTGGATTATTCACGAACCTCTCGTATAACACGATATCCCTACAGCACGGTTAGTAATTTTGGAGAAACTCCCGTAGAACACAGCGTTCCCAAAACGCGGTTTCGTTCTACCACGGTCAATGAATTGGGCAAATCTCCGTACAACACGGCACTGCGAAAACCCTTAGCTCTATGTATAGTAGGGATCAATGAAAAATAGTACAGTTTTGTTCACTTTTCGAACCTGACCCTGTTTTTCTTCTCATAGCAGGGCACTTTTGGTCTTCGACGTCGACGTGGTAAAACTTTTGGGCGCACGTCATGATCTATGGATCATGCCGCATGATATGTACGTAGTGCGTATTATTCAGGTGTTAAGCGTTACACGGTTGTACGTATATGTGTTTCAGTATCTGATACACTTTCCTCGACGACCACGTTCGCAGTCGTATTGCTAGATGGCCAGCGATCGCCTTGGTCCAGACATTACACCTGTCGGTACGTTCTAAATTAACGGCCAGCCGTTTCCTATTTGCCGAGTGCCACGATACTTCTTGTTTCGTTTTACAAGAATGATTGGGACTGGTCAGTGATGAGAACGGTCACGAGATCCGACCCTATCCAGTCACATGTGACGATCAACAGATTTCGTGGCAGTTAAGTAATTATACAAGATGTGCATTTTCTTGTGCTCGCGATAACATATTGAAGAAAGGTTCGAGACTTTGATATTATCATTTTTTATCACAAAAGATCTCCAAGCTTCCCTCGGTATCTTGGAGAATGTCGGGGATGGTTTCCCGCGAACGTTCGTGGGAATGCGAAAAATCCGCGGCTGGATTTCCGCGAAAGATTCGAACTATATAATTTAAACCATGGAAGGGAGATCCGCAACTTCCTGCGGCGGTGTCATAATCGGTTTTGTATCTGTCCGCGCGAGACAACGTGCGGTACGAGAACTGAGAGGGCAAAAATAAATGGCAATTAAAATTCCACTCGCATCTCGCTGCCTCGTAGAGAGAGAGTCGTGGGGAGCATCGTAGAGACGGGAGGGAAGGAGGCAGTGGATGCCGCCGACCCCGAGAGCGAGTGAAAAAAACTGGGGAAAAAGGGAAATACTGGAAACGCGACGTCGCGACAGAGACAAACGCGATACTGAACCGAGGAACCAAAAAACAGAGGAAGACAGAAACGTTCGACGTTCGTGGTTACACAGATTCCAACCAAATCTGAATTTTTCCATTTCTAGGTTTAAATACAGTATTCGGTCACAAGTATTCGGGCCGCTGAAATGTTTTATTCCCCCTTTCATGCATTATGCAATGCAAACGTCGCGATTATTTTCCAGAAATGTCGTACAATTTGACAAACACAGCCTCGGATAATATTTCCCATTTCAGTCTATCATATTGCAAATATGTAGTTGGACAGGAAATTCTTGCGGATGGGGCTAAATAAGAGCAAAATATATACCAATGCAAAACCAGAATCTGCTCGTGTAAAATTCGAGCACAATATAAGGGTTAACGTACTTCATTTGTTATAGCATTTTCCTTTCTTTCTTTTAACTTTGTAAAAATGTGTTCCTTGAATAGGTTTATTGAAAGTACTTTTCCATAACCTGCTTATGTTTTTTTTTAACGTATATAATTAGCAACAATTTCCAGCATCATATATTTCCGTTCATGTAGTTTCACTTTTATCGTTTACAATTTCACTGAGCTCCTTGTATTCAATTTTGGTGAGCTGCATCTTTTATTTTCCTATCAATAGTATGTTGTACGAATTATTGCATTATTAAATTTGTGTGAAAGTGCGTATTTACAAATTACTGTATTTGTTCTACATCTGATATAATCACGATAATAAATACTGCACTTTTGTAGCAAAAATGGTAAAAACGTATTGAAAGATCGATAAAATTAAAGCACGATGTTAATTAAAACATCGAATATCACGGAATCTGAGTCAATAAATTAGAAGTTTCATTAAAAATTTTGTAACTGAGATTAAATATATTCCTATTTCCATTAAAAAGTTTATCCATAAAAAGAGAGTCACTAAGAAATGAACATACTTGATTTTTACCAATTCTAAGAAGCAAACTTAGCATAATCGTCGTAATCAATATTGGATTTAAAAAATTCCCCCAATATATGTTTATTCTTCCATCCAACGATTTTAGAATACCTTTACACCTGCCAACTTACTCGATAAAGTAATAATTAAATACCATGAACAACACTGACCCAGTTAATTCGATGAATTATTAAAATGGATATGAGAATAAAATTATGGTCGCTACTGTTGGTGTGTTCTGGTTCTGATTCCTTGATATATACCTTGATATATCTTCTTCTGCGGTTTCGATTCCTTTCTCGCTTAAAGAATTCAGCAAATACCATAAATTTTATACTTTCATGCCGTGCCATTTAATTACGACCAATTAAAAGGTATTTATTAAAATTAAAAAGACACGAGGAATTCATTTCAGGAAACAACTGAACTATGTGGTAGCCGATTATTAATTATACCTAATAAATATATATTAATCAAAATTGAACCAAGAAATCGATCGTACACTCTTTCAGAGTTAAATAAACTACGCACACCAAGGTTAATCTTCGTCTTCGCGAATTCCTCTCTATTAAACTTTCGAAATTCCTCAAGATTGCGTCACTGCTACGTCATCGGTGTTCCTTGGTCTCATTGCCATTCAGATATGAAAACAATCATTAAAGACGCAACGATTTTCAGATGATCGTTTATCAAGATTTCGTTATAAAATGAACGAAAATTACGCAGCAAATGAGTATACCTTTTCCCCGCTTTCAACATGCAAAAGATTACATATTGCCGTTGCCATTTAAGAAAATAACGAAAGTGAAATTTAACTATACGTACAGAGAATTAACAGTAAGTAGTTGCAGACTTTGTTCAGCGTATTAATGTTAACTAAGCTTTCACAATATAATTGAGTGAATCGTCCGACGTTCGACTCCGCAACAAAATCGAAACTTCAATCTACCCAGGACTGAAGACCAAATTCCTAATCAGGTACCTAGCCGCCAAGCCAATAATCGACGATTCTTCCCCAGGAACATGCAGTGCAGTGACGAGATACGATTGGCCACGGATTATCCGCGGCGCGACAGAGAACGGAGATCCACGCGAAAGAACTGCAATCGAACGGACAGAGAAGGAGAAACGACGATGGACGAGGCGAAGGAGGACGGACAAGGAGAGGAGAGGGACATTTGCATCGGAATGCAAGCCCTTGGCTGAGACAGGGCTGCGTGCTCAGGTGAGCGCGTGCACGCAGCGCACGTATCCACCTTAACGCGTGAAATTTATAAGGAAGGAAGCCAGCACGCGTTTCCTCGTGGCGGGCCCTCGCGAATCGCGTGAACCCGTGTCCCACCGATCGATTACCTTTGGGCCCGGGCACCGCCTATCGAGTTCCTCGACTTCCGACCGGAAGTGCCTGGAATTTTTACGCGGCTGACGCTTGGACGAAGGGAAATATTATAAGCACAGTGATGGACGTGAACCCCCTCGCCGCCTGTATTTTCTTCGTTGCTATTGGAAAATGTATGCAACGCGGGAGCAACATGAACCTCTGAATACGAATGAACAATAAATTGAATACTTTCAATCAATTTATTGCAACGAATGTGCATTGGCATAAATATAATTGCGACAACAGGTTGAATTAGATCAACGAGCTGTCGATTTGTTGGTATGCGAGAAAAAAGGATAAATTCAAGGGATACAGATGAAAAATAGAAATTCTGCTTCTGAGAAAATTCAGTTAGAAATATTGCACAAATCTTGCAACGCGATTACGTAAGCTGGTATTAGGTACCACTTGCTGTACAAATGTACCTCGAGCGTCAAAATAAAGATTAAAAAAGAATCGACCTTCGAAAAACGCGAGGCAGGTCATTGTTTAGTCTACGAGATGACTTGGGCTCGTCCCACGAATTTCGAGATTCCACGGATATCTCGTCGGACGTCGGGAAGTCTCCGGGGCAATCTCGAAGCTAGAATCTAGTCGCCGTGGCCAATCTTGAAAATCGACGATGACATCACGCGGCCAGTATTTCGACCGAAATAAATATACCGTACATCGACATTCTCCCACTTCATGTCGCGTTCGCAAGTGAAAAGCCGACTTCTTACTTCCCCTGCAGCGACACCGTGCCCGATTTTCGGCCACGAATATTATCGAACTTGGCATTTACGTCTTTGGAAATTCGCAGAAGGCGAACACACACGGTGATAAATCGTCGTAACGTGTGCGTTACCGCTGAAATCGTTCCTCGAGAGGATTCATTGCGAACGGTTGAAAATAGTTGGATAAGTGATATAAAACGAGGAAATCGATCCCTTCGATAAAGGTAAAAGTGGTTTGTTCATTTTCTTTGGTCAATTTACGATAGAAAGAAATATTTTCAATTTCGAATGTTCATTGCTGTCGAGGAAAGTGAATGTATTTTAGATTTGCTAATAATTCTGAGAGTATTGTACATTTTTTTAACGACAGGAGCATGTAGCCGTACGTTTTAGTTCCGATGTTGGTTACAAACTCGGTGCTACAGTTTCGTGTCGAGCCTTTCACTCTTCAAAAGAAATTCCATTTCAATCGTTTCTCCTCGCATCTCAATTTATTCGGTCTAACTGTCCCCCCAATTGATCCGGTTAATCGTGATCCTCCTCTGCTACCAAATTGGGCCTAATACCGTAAGAGCATTATATTCAATATATAGAAAGACCCAAAACGAGCCCTAACAATCGACAAATCCGCTTTCGAATTTTCTCTCGAAGCCCGTCAATGCCTTCGGACAATGTATCCCGTTGACTTTATATTTTGGTCAGCTGTAAGACGGAGGAGTGACAAAATATAAAACTCGTCAAGTATTCGCTTTTCGAATGACGTAACGTCAAGTCGCGTAAGAGGAGCGACGTATGCATTCTCGTCTTGGAATGACTCGAGAGGAAAAACTAGTTAATCCGGTGTTAATCGTACGATCCGGCGACAAATAGGAATACATGCAAGGGGGCGAGGCGAGTGACCGGAAGTAACATGATTTCTCACGAAATAACTTCCCGTCTAGAGCTCTCTCCGTCCCTCATTTAAAAGTTCATCGGTCCCTCGCTGCATGTAATCCCAACTAACGGAGGTTCATCGCCATCGGGATTAAAAGAGAAGAATTATCTGTACGCTGACTGTGCACCGTTCGAATGTCGTTTTACCATAACAATGGGGTTTGTGAAGAATAATTAATCAACGCCTACACATCTGGGGACGACGATCAACCTTTTGAACTGGAGGTTTTTTTTTTTGGTAATAATGCAAAATATTCTCTAATATTCTAGGGAAAAATATTTGATGCAAAAGATGCACGGCATACAGGTGCATATCAAGTGGCGCACGCAGTGTAAAGGGTTACTAACTTGAGCCTCAAGGGAAAGAAATTGAATATCCATTTTAACCCTTTAAGGGTAGTACACTACATTGTGTTTAAAAAATTGACCAAAGCATCTTTCTTTATACTTCATGTATGCAGAATTTTATATTTTACATTTCTATTAATAGTCACTTGAAGATGACATTGGTATAAGTTATCGAATCCTTTTATTTTCATGTTTCATGTAAGAATGTTCAAAGTAATTCTTTCGTGATATTCTTGCTATGTGTAGTTACTCCTAAGATCTAATTATCGAGTGAAGTTCAAAGAACTGTGAAGAAAGGTTACTAATAGTTACAGGAGACGATAAGGTAACGGTTGATCAAATTATAAAAGCAAATCGAAGTGAGAACTGCATTGTACTGAGGCAGCACTGCAATCCTTTCTGTTTGGAGTTTTCGTTATACTGTGCGATTCATTAATCGTCGAAGATAAAAACTATAGTAAATTCGATTAAAGATTTGTACTTCGTATTATTTAAACGATAAGAAAAACTTATTACGCGAAAATCCATTTCAATTTAACCATATTTACCCCCATAGTTTATTATTTATAGCGAAATAAAACTTAACGCGTTTATAATCGTTTCTCGACGATTTCGTTGAATAATACCGTTCTTTACGTAGGTAGCAATTTCCCTTGAACACGTTGTACAACTTGGTAAAATACCACGTGTTAAAGCATAATTAACGGGTCGCCTTGACGCGCAAACTTGCACTATAAAACGCGAATCGAAGTTTTTCGTTAAACACCCCCTTTCGCACGAACGATTCGCGTGTCGGAGGCACAAGGAAAATAATTAAAAGGACTCACCTCGAGTACGTCCTGTGCGGTCTGAAGGTATTCTCGAAGCATGGCCTCCTGAATGGCTCGCCATTCTTGCCTTGGATCTTCGAGTTGCGTCGTCTCTGGAACAAATGCTAATTTTGTTAATTTTAGATGAACAGTTTGACGTTTTTAGCCTTTGCTTCAAAATTCACAAGTATTTGATGCGATTAAAGAGGAAAATTCACTATGGGATACCCGTAATAAAAGTAAATAAATATCGTCGAACAAACTTTATAATAAATAAGGTCAAAGAGAATTTTTATCCGAAATTGGTCAGAAATACTTTTTAACGTGTGTTGGTCTGTTCGTATGATAATAATAAAAAGACTTAAAATATTCAGTCCAGCAATATTCCATTAAGAAAGCTGACGTATAAAGATATTATACAAATACGTGTAACAATGCAAATTATATAATCAGCTGCAGAATCGTTTACTAAATTGTTTAATGTAATCGGGCAAGTGTTGGTATGTTGAGACGGGCAATTAATAAATAAAGAATATCAATATATAATACTCACGGCTGACATGATTAATGTAGTATGCACCCACATGTTTGTCGTAAGCTTCCTCCCATCCAAGGGGAAGTTCGTTTCCAATACAGTCTGCAAATGTTTGAGGTTTTGTAAACCTGCAATTAAAAGAAAAGGAGGCGTCAATACTTATGTCATTAAACATATCAATATGCATTTTTATGTTTCTTGCAATATTACGATTATTTCCTTACTTAATATTTTCTGCTTACTATATCTTACGTTTACATGGAAATTGGATCAACTTGACCTAAATTCGAAGCGAGTGTACTCCTTTCTCGTTTGTTAATAAATTAACACGTATAACATTAGAATCACGGCGAACGAGAGAGAAAATAAATTGCCCGAGAAGTTTCATATGAAAATTATATATTATATATTAGCTGCTGAAAACTGTATTTAACTTTTCACTACTGCACAGTTTTCGATTAAGCGAAAATAAATAAACTGGAAATTACATTGAATTGCACGCGTAAAATTGAAAGCGTGAATAATTTTCGTCCTGTTAAAGGACAGTGAGCATCGAGGAATTTCTACTGATTAAAGTGCCGTGCAATTATCGTTCTCCCTGTCCTCCTTCTTCGAACTTTTAGCTTAACGCGAATATAAACTGCAACTTGGACCATGGGATATTGAATTGTAGAAAATTATTAACCCTTTCGGTATGAAACAGCGGAATGAAAACACTCTGTGTGGCCGACAGAAATTCTTTCGGCGTGCGTGCATACGAGCCAACGGTGCTCAAAGGGTTAAAGTTGTAGTGAGAATGCAACGGATGTTCTATTATTATCCGACGAAAGGATAAACTGCTATCGCGAATATTCGTTACGATATATCATAGCTCCAAATATTATACCCCCGAGCGATTTACGTCAGTGACGTTAATTGACGTCACATATTTGTCGCAACGATTTGGTCTTTAGGTTTTATTGTGCTCCGCAATATAGCGAGATTGCCAAAATGTGGCCAAATCGTTATTCAAAATAGCAACGAAATACGACAGAATATGAATTATGAAATCTTTGTGCAGCGGAATTTCAATATTTCTCTTTTCTCTTTTTTTTTAAGCCAAATTGGAAATACTTCTGCAGAGATGGCGCAAGCATTAATAATATGGGCAGAAATATTGCAGAAGGACTATTTATGTGAAAGCTTTTTACGATCTCTTTTTATTGGGATTTTCTACGTTGTTTTGGGCCTAAAAAGCCCTGGTTTTTTCGGTGTACGGTAGATGAGTTTTATTTCGATTGAACAATGTCGTAATGCCTTTTTGTGAAATAATTTCCAGAAACGGTAAGCTTCACTGATTTTACACCTGCGTGGACAGTGCTAAGAAATCGTAATCAAGTGCACCTGAACGATAAGAATAGTATATATTATTCTAAATAAACAGCATGTGTCAGTGATCAAGTGAACATTTAAACGAAGAAATATTACACAATAAAAATTCCAACAGAACAGAGCTTGCTCATATGAAATTATGGAATACTATCATAGAAAACACTAATGAAATAATTAACTCGTGACACGCTGGAATTTGTTCCCACATTATAATATTAATTAGTCTGCCTGGTAGTGAAAAGTGTAAAATACTTAATCGGTGAATCGCGCGAACAATTATTTTACAAAAATACTTTACATTTTTTGGAGGTTTGTAGAAGTATCTCTGGCATCCTTAATTGAACACCTATGATTATTTTCGTATTGCGATGGCAATGAGACCAAGGAACACCGATGACAAGGCTATGACGTAATCTTGAAAGATTTCGAAGGTTTGGACAGGAATTCGCCAAAATGAAAGCCAACCTTGGTTCGAGGAGTTTGTTCAACATTGGGAGACCGTATTTTGATCAGACTCTTCAATTTTACACGCGTCCGCTGTTACTTAATCGCCTGTGTAATCTCACTAAACACCTCAGCTACCCATCAATTTCTTCAATGTTTACCAATTCTAAATAAAATAGGACATATTACAAAAAATTTGTGTTTTACGCCCTGTGGAATTCGTAAAATTCGTTAAAATAATTAAAAGGAAAATAGCTAAACTTGTATATAATAATTGCTACTAGTTAGTGGTTGCCTATTGAAACGAGCAACTGAAAGACTGCTCAAATTGATTAGAAAAATAATGATGACAAGAAAAATAACAACAGTTCGACAAATCTGGTGTGACCCAATTGAATCATATTGTCGTAGCCTATATGTGTATGCGCAACAACGAGATTGTATCTTGCATACAAAATAACCCGACCTCCGGAGACCAGCAACCAACTGGAGTTTATCGTGACGAAAGTGAAATGGAATTGGTAATCGGCCCAGAAGAATGCGAATACCAACTATAGTATAGTAAAAAGATAAAGATGTATGGGTTTCTAATTATTTAAATTTATATTACTAAATTAATTTTCTGCATTCCATTGACCAATATGAAAGTAATATCATTTATATATTATTGTCCAGCTTGCTAATATTGCTAGAACTTTGTCACTTACAAACTCTTTATTTATATCACGTATATACATATGTACATACTTTCTACAGTTACAATCACGGCAGCGTGTGAACGGTGACACTGTCCATTTCATGCTAAATCGCGTGCATACCTTTGCCAGTATAACATGCTCTCCAACACTTTAATCAAACATATGCAAATTAATTCTAATAATAGTACGAAGCACTGCAGAATTTTGAAGAATGTTAAGTAAAGGGACTGTCGTTCTAGAGTTAAAACACTATCATGTGCACTTATAGAATTCGATGTACGACCGGTGCCAACTCGGAAGACAATCAAAACACCATCAATCCATCAGGGCTCATCAGACTAGGTCTGCCCGGAAATGAACGTGTTTCTAAAAAGTGTAGCTACCCGTAGAAGCTTCAGGTACAGTAAAAAGCTTTTAATATCCCCAGCCTAATACCAAAAATACCATAAAAGCTGTGGAACCAATTTTCGATTGACAAATCGTCCAAGAAGATCCTCGAAAAACAGCGCCATGCTTTCCATGGTAAACGTTAAAATTCTGCCAGTACGTGTATAACATAAGCAGCCCGCCGTGAACGGCTTTAAATGTCAGGGAATTTCAACGACAATTCCTTAATTCCTTTTCTGCCGCGTGATTCACGATTTTAATGCGCCCTTGGCCTTACCACGCCGTTGTCCTACAATACAGAGGAGGAAGGTGGAGAAGGAGGGTCAAGAACGTACATCATGACGGAGGAATAACGTGGACAAAAGGGAAGGGGCAGCAGAAGAGGCAGAGGGAGTACAACGTCGTCGGAGGCGGAGGAGTAACAGCAACGATGGAGAAAGAGGAAGCTAGACTGCAGAGGACAAATCGAACACTGCAAATTGTTGCAGAAATGCACACCATTGTGCATTGACAGATCTATGCGACAAAACAGTTGAACCGTTTGATAAAATATAACGACTCTTCTCCGGCACTAATTTAACCCTTGTGTCGATTTTCTTCCACTTCGATGGTTAATATGTTTTACAACAAGATTTGTCCGAAAAATAGATAGAAGGACCTATGCAGTCAGTCCGATAAGTAGTCAAAGGGTTAAAAAACGTCTCGTAATGAGAAACAATTCGATCGTTTACCTTCCATATCGTAGGATTGTTAGACTTATTTCCAGTAATTTATAATAATAAGTTCTTCGTTCGTATTGCTTTATAGCAGGGGAAAAAATGGATTGACTAGCGGCGACAATACGGCATTGTAGTACCGAAACAATACGTTAATAACGCTGTGCTATCAGCGCACAGTGCTTGTTAAAGGCTCTCAAAGGCCATGTTTATGATACATACATCAGACATTGCTTCTGCTAGGTCTTTCTCTATGGACGGAGCTGAAAAATGATATTTACCGACGCACGGAGACTTACAACGACAGGAAGCATGGAGCCAACTATGTATTACCGTCCCGTCTGCTTCAATTATACTAGACGTATTGCAAGCTTATGGGACAGAGTAGCGCACTTACTGTTAGTGAAAACATCGTACTGTTACAGGTTGTTTAATTCAATTCTTCGTATTCAGACAATAAGGATAGGAAGAGTAATATTTTATTTCTAGACTGTGCTCGTTAGAAGTACACTTATACACCTGCTCAGGCGAAGTTGATATTAATATGAATGTTTTAATTAATTATATTCAATTGCTGATGCACCTTCACGTTTGATATAAAAACGCGGTTTCGAATTTTAATATGCACACGATATAAGCACAATAATGTGTTAGTAATTGGCAAAATTATTTATTTATTTCAATTATATTATCTGGTTAAAAGGTTGAACTCTTTCGCGACCGAATTATATTTTTGTTTAGAATTCGTTGTTTATCTATTGATCGTCCGTAATAGATGCTAAATTGAGATCAATTTTTGTTCGAGTGCTCAAGTGGGACATGTGCTTTTCATTGGGTACGAAAGGGTTAAACGGTCCCCGTTAAATCGAGGCAGTGTGACTAATTTTGGTACACTTGTTACCATCGAAGTACATACAATGTCTCTTCTAATCAAAAAAACCTCTATCATAACTATTAATTTTAGATATGTATCTCATGTCTCCTACCATTAAGTACCTAACTAGTATATCTTACCGATCCTCGCGTTTCGTAACTTTGAATAAAATAGAAAACCAGATGTGTCAACGACGAAATAGATTCTTACAGCTGGAGAAACCTCGCAACACAGTTTGTGAAGAAGTAACGAGGGTACATTGCTAAATAACGGATCTTTCTATCGCAGAAGAAATTTTACAATCATACGACAAACGATCAATGGGATTTCTTGCGCGATAAAGTTTCGAAATCGTTTCGTCACTACCGCTGGCCGAACTTTTACTTCTTTTTCTTGTCAGATTCAATGCAAAGGCAATAAAATGCAATTCCTGGAAATCGATACATCTAAGTAGTTCAGCAAGTTTCACGAATGCCTATTACAGTCATTATGTTTTATGGTTTGACTAGCCCAAAAATACCACTTCCACATCAGGCTACCCCCTTAAGAATTTACTTTTTCTCAAAGCCTAGTCTTGTTCCTTGCATTACTTTCAATCAGTTGCACCTGAGAAGGAAGAACGTTGGAGTGAGTTAATGGGCTCTTACAGCGTGTGCAGATTTTTTCGGGGCACCCAGTATTGTTTTTTCTTTCATACGTGGGGCGATTGCAACAGTAATGTCGCACACGAGACATAATGCAGCGTTTAAAAATACATCCGCGAACACGTGAATGAGATTTTATAATCTGATGGCGCATACCTGTGTCGTGCATCGGGGAACAATGGGCTCGAAACACGATTACAGCAATAAAGTAATCTCATTGCGTCTCCCAATGGACAAGCACGGTTTGCACGCCCACGCGATTGTGCTTGGCCTTTTCACGGTGACCATAAACTCGATTTTAATAAGTGTTTACACCTGCGTCGCGTTAATCACCACAAGTATCCTAATCGTGGCTCCGGTTTGGAAGTCGAATGGATATTTCCATTATGGGGGAAATATGTGTCTCTAATTTCGGCTGATTATAGGTGCAATTAAATTCCATTCTTTTGTAATATACAATATATAAAGAAACAAAGTTATGTATTATAAATTGTTTGACTGAATACAGATTCGCCCAGTTTTGGACAATAAATTAACGTTGCTTAAGGACTTTTAACGTATAAACACCGTTTCGATATCACAGGTAATAGTCTAGAATAATTACATTCTCAAGTAGCCAACAATTAACAGAGAAGAACATTTGGCCTACATTTTCACGCGATTAAGGCTAAGTCATGTGAAACTATTCTATTAAATCTTTGTATTTAAAACGTAAAGAGAACGGTTCACCCGTACAATAATTTTACCGCAATAAATGGCTGGGAATGAATTTTGAATTTTGACTTTAATTGTGCAATTGGAAATAACTGCTCGACGTCGGTGGGAAACTTGTTAGTGTTGTAAGACAGTACACTTGGGGAAACGTACTCACAATTACTACATCAAACGTTGCCGGAGTATTTAAAAATATCAAAAGTATAACCAACATTAAAAGAATACTAATCAGGGGTAATAAAAGTTTGAGAGGAACGTTTCAATGGTTGACAGAAGAGTTGCATTTAATTCAATTGTTCAGTCTAACGTTATTGTTACTCCTGAATTCGATTGTTCTGCGTCAATTCTACCACACACACAGCCGCACCTACCTTGCAAATTCCTGCATTCCTATATCTAGTACCCGTCCACTCTACGCTTGAATTGCTTACATTGTAAATCAAACCTAATTGCACTGTCCTTGCAGCAATTACATAAACATGTTCTTTATAATTAACGAGTGTCTGGTTACGTATGGACAAAAACGTAGATTATTATTGATTTAAAAGCTTGGTTCCCAACATTCGGTTTTCTTTTTAGACAAAAATGTACATGAGCTAATCCTGATTGGACTGGATAAAAGCGTCTCATTAAAAGGCATAAAAATGAAAGAAAAGGCAATAAATTAATACGACGCAGGAGAAAAAGAAAAAGGGAAATAAATTGGCAAGGACAAAAATCATGGAATCGCCCGACTCGATTTTGATTCTTTGTACAGGTATCTGCGCTTGAAAGCAGGTGTGACTATTTATTTCACGGCTAGGTGAGACATATGGCCCTGAATGTAACGTCTACCACGAGCAAACAAGCACCTATGCGTGGGCATACAAATCGCGTAGGTGTCCCTCTTCGACTACCTAGCTTTGACCCAAGGGCATTACTTGTGCATTATGGAACGCGTGCACGACGTCGATATCGCTCGCGTTTTCGTACTTTTACCACTTCGAGGTATGAAACGGGTCTGGCCATCAATAAGTTATGGTTGCATACATACCGCGCGTTATATTCTGGTATGCAAATATTATGATATTATGGTACAAATAATATACTTCGAAGAAAAGAGTTCCAATTTTCAATGGGTCATACGACGACAGGATAATCGAAAAGTCACTCAGTTTCTAAACCTATCCAAACTGTACCAAAGATTGTTAAGTACCCCAATCATCAATTAACGATCTAGATATTGCTAATTCATTAAGCAGCGTTGCTAATGACCTTCGAGGCTGAAGGAACATTACGAAAACCCTATTAAAAAATATAAAACACTGTGCCATATTGAGTGCACACGTGATCGTATTCCCGATGGAGGTACATATGTATGCAGGAACGTATTCAAAGTATTTAATTGCAAGCTATGTATGCATGTATGTATGTATATATAGTACATGGGAGGATATACCGCGGCCAGTCACGTATAGGCTAGTTAAGCGTATAAATCATGATTGCGAATGATAGCTGAAAATATTTCTAACGACATAATGACTGTTTGCGTCGACGGTGAAACGGTCGTGCTGTAAGAGCCGTTTTGAAACGTTGTCCAGGCGTAAAAATTCCAAGAAGAAAATAATGGTACATACACACTCAGCTTACAGGAATCTCCCGTTTGCCTTCGTTCTCTGTATACGCGTCGGATGTGTCACGACCTAGGAATGTCTCGAATTTCCAAGTTTGGGAACACTACTGCCTAGTAATTCGTGCCATGGCTTTGCTCATGCACGTGTACACGCAATATCACGCTGCTCGTGCCCT
Source organism: Nomada lathburiana (assembly GCA_963667235.1). NCBI lineage: Eukaryota > Metazoa > Arthropoda > Insecta > Hymenoptera > Apidae > Nomada > Nomada lathburiana. The sequence goes on from OY763910.1 coordinate 9,118,000, forward strand.
TTTAATGTTGATCCTTCGCACCAAATCCAACAGGTTCGTGATAATGTGCCCAAACTCGATTTTATTGCGACGAATTAGCAGTGTAGCGGAATTCGTCGAACGTGTAGGACCGTAATGTTAGTATGTACTTCGAGGGAGAAGTGGAGAAAAATATGGATGATTTTCGGGTCGAACAATTTGTCCAAGATAAAAGAAATTATGGTGTTTATTTGTTTATTTATTTGGGTTGGTTCGGTGAAGATCCAATTTATCAAAGTTAAGTAGTATTTAAAAGAAATTGTGAAATTTGTACAACACATGGCAACTCGAAATGTATAATGCGAAATATCCGTGACATAAAGATATTTATTAAATTCCTTTATAAAAACACAAGTATTCGAGCAAATTTGTTTTGAAGAATCTTCAAACATTGCTCTTATCTAGATTAGGCACCACAAGAAATTCCTGGTTTACGTGCTTGTTAATAGCAACAATATGTACCAAGAAAATGTTATAAAAGCGAGTGTGGTAAAATCGTTCGTCAAAATAACGTTTTATTACGGTTAAGTAATAATTACCTGAGATCTATCGATATTCGTTTATGTAACAAAAGGATGCCAATGAATTAATTCGAACGATTGCAAAAATTTGTCATACGTTACGCAAATGCAAAACACATGCCTAAAACTTTCTTTTCGAGTTCCACGATAAACGACTATCCATTTCCTTTCTCGTGTAACATTTTACCTGCTTCCTTGAAACATCTCTTAAACCATAGCCTCAGTTCTTTAATTATTATTTCCTATTCTGGTGTAATTATATGTCTGTCCTTTATCGGTTTCGTAATTAAAATTCCGCCAGTCATTTTTCCTTTCCAGAAGAAACTAGTATATTTACATCGACGTATGAAATTCCAATGTAAATAGCTATTAATCGCCAATCTAAAACGCGTCATATTAAATTATACGACGTGTATTGGAGCTGATGCCAATTTGTCTATCTACGAAAAAAAACCCAGCAATACGAATCAATTAAAATGCATGAATTAAATCATACATATTAATCAAAAGTAAAAAAGTTAAAGGGGGAGGGAAGAATGTTCCTTTTGTTGATTCTTGGCTCGAGATGCAATGGCATTGAGTAATAGTGTAATCTATTAATTTTAAACCAGTTAAATAATCATTGCACGTAAGCTGTTCAACCTACGAGCCGACGCGCTCTATCAACCAATTAATTTTTACTGAAAAAGTGCACGACGATCCACGTCATTGCGAACTACTATGTTCAAAAGCTGACAGCATATTGATATTTCTTTAAGTCATAATATTGCATAATCCAATCGTGGAAGAACCGTTCTCTATTTCCTCTTCTCAGACATCCCTGCAGCCTTCCCACAAACGGAAAAATAAGCTACGTCCAAGATATTTTGAACAGACGATACGAAATAACAATAATTATCAAAAAATGAATTATACAAACCACAATCGCTACACGACTGCATACTAATCGTAAGCTCACGCAAGGATATTAATTCGTCTGGATATTATTCAAATGTGAAATAAACGACCCATCGACTTTCACATCTTCAACGTTTTTTTATACATATACTTTTCACTAATTCATCGGTCAAAGCTATTTCACCAATCGCGTGTAAGGTCTTTTACCTGTTGCCTAAAAGAATTACTAGCCTCTTCACTCCGTCCAACTATATATCACCTGATATGTTAAAAAAATATGTATAATAATCCACGGTCGACAAATTCTGAAGAAATATCAAATCCACTAGTGACTAGTGCATTTACTGTTTTTACCTACTACGTATAACTTTTGTACGTATAAGTTTTGACTATCATAACTATAAGCAAGTATTTGTTATTTAAACCCCATATTCTTTAGAGCAATTAAATAGATATATTTTACTATACTCATATTATAGGTTCCACGAAAAAGCTGGATTAACGTAAGTGAACCAAAGAATAACTTTTGTATGTAAACCAACTGTAGTATGTATAAGCTGTTACACTGGATCTGCTATAATTTCCATTAACTTATACTCTCCAATACTCGAATCCACCTGTACATTTCTCAACCCGTTTTACACTTATCTAGAAAAGTATTTAAAAAATGTGTACCCGTAACAACATTGCACTATTCCAAGAAACGTAATCGTCGTCATAATTTAAAATTCATGGAATACAGTCAGCACAGCGTCGTGGTAAATCCAGAGGCATGCTTGAATCGGTCATTTATTTCCCACCGAACCTAATGCATACATACATACGCGCAGGAATACCAGCCGACCTCCTAAAAGAATTCCGAAAGAATGCGGGAGGGGAAAAGGGACAGGCGCGTGAGAGTTAAAGAATTTTCCTAAACACAGATGTCGAGCAGATGCCACGCGTTGCAACGCTCGTGGAATGCACAGTGGGAAAATCCTGGCGAACGGAGATGCGCGCCAGTTCGATATTTGAGTTTCCAAAAAAGAAACAACGCCCGTGGTAAATGCACTAGGAGGCGAGAAGAGCCTTCGTGGTTTCGTGGAACGAAATTTCGAGATTTCGAGGAACGCGAAAGTCGCCGGCACACGGAACACCGGGCTGTTGTTCGCGTGCCAAATGTGCAAACAAAAACACCAGCGAATGCAGGTCGGGTAATCCGTGCTCGAATAGCCAGACGATAACTTGAGCGAAAAACAAGTATCGATAGCCAAAGTGTTACGTGCAAAGGGACCCTCGGACGATCAATATATGTTGCCAATATTTCAGGGTTCTCAACATTATTTGCAATATACTATATTGCTCGTCTTCCCTTATCAGTCTACAGTCTACAGCAATCATAAAGCAGCTGCATTTCTGTATGCCCCCCAGAGTCGAGGGGCATCCCATGCACGAAATAGTACGGATTTTAATTTAATTTATTAAATTCAAGAACTACGCTTGTAAATATGTACTTGGATACTTTATTTAATTTCCTATGGTTAAAGTATATAAATAATTGTAACAGTGATGCACTGCTGCAGAGAACATTTACATAGATTTTCAGCGAACAATTATTGTTAAATATTTGCGGTTTAAATATAATATCGTTTCGCGGTTACAATATTTGAAAAAGGCCCAACATTCGTCCCCGATTTCTAATTCGTGACTCCCGCCACAGATGGCTCTTTACGGATTTTTTAAACGATCACTCGAGTGTATATGTTATGTATGTACTTATTCGTATGCAATCGACAACGGGCCGAAAATCAGAAGGAAAGAAAATTGAAAAAGAAGACGTTGCTCGTAACAGCCGATGTCTTAATGACGGCATCAAAATCGAAAGAGTACCAAGGTCTATTTTTAGGTACCGGTCGGTTGCATGTACGTTATACATATACCGGTTAGCCCCGTAAGATGGTTCACTTACACTACGCTCCGCGGATACATGTATATGTATATACACATTAATCTAGGCAGCGTGGACACGTGGAACGCGGTATCCGTGCAAGCCAGTTTTATAACAAGATTTTAGTCTTTTGCTCAATAACAGGCGCCATTCGCTGGACCCATCATGAGAGTATCGTTTCAATCGTTCGCTTGATCTTTCAGCGACTCAACAAAAACATTTCTATCGTTTACTGCTGAATGTTAGATCGACCGAATAACATTAGAATTTGAGAAATTAACTAAGATGTAATTCCTCGTACGTAATTACAGAGAAATTCATGAATATTTAAAAAAAGGGTAGTATTTGAATTTCGAAAGAATTTCTGTAATATATTTCACGCGAATTGCGAACATTTGCGTGCCATTAGCGCACTCTTAATACGCAATCATTCATTAATTACTACGTATATAACTACACCTTTCAACTGCTCTAACACGTTTCTATAATTTCCATCAAATTTAATTGCACAGTAGAATACAGCGAAATAACGCAGGCAAGAAAAATTCAGCAGCAAAATGGATGCAACAAAAATTGCACGTGTTCATAAGCAATAACAGTAATCGGTTGATGTACAGGAAAAATATGATTTTCCTATCCAGAAGTCCAGAGTGAATAGTAGTTTTATTTTCGCGTTCGACCGTGGTCACCAGATTTCTCGAGTTTTTCATCGACAGCGCGGCGGCCCTGGCGACTGGAATGCGGGCGCGGCGAGTCCTCGGTGTATGAATATACGCATACACGTAGTAGATACACACGCTCGAGAAACTTAAGGGGCGCTCACACGAGGGCAACGTAACGTCAGAAATATTTCGCGCTCCCGTTCGTGTGCACACGTTTACGGACGTAACCTGCTCTACACACACTTATTATCGCGACAGCACAGCGACCCATCCGTACATACGTTAGCCTGTGCGAATTCGCGAAAAAAATTATCACACACGCGACCTTTAAATTAAGTAAAGCTCACGCAATAGAGATCGCACGCAATTTCATATACACATGCATACATACTAGACCGTTCTAGCACGTGTACTCGTGCATACACATATACATAGAAAATGGCGTACCTGTCTCTAGGATCGATCCACGTTGTTTTTTTTGTGTTGTGATCGATGAAATACACTTTTCCATCAAAGTCTTGCGCGACGTCCCACCCTTCCGGAAGCGGTATCTCCCCATTCCGTCTCCTTGGCATATTTCACTGCGCTCTAAATCCATCCAAAACTCTCTATCACCGACCAGTCGGCAGGAACATATCTGTGTGCGCGAGCACACAATCCCCGTGCCACATACACGCTGTATTGATGGAAGAGAAAGAAAGACAGTCGACGTAAGAGAGATAAAGAAAGGCAGTCGAGTTGGGAAAGAGAAGGCACGCAATAGTAATACACACCGATATACAGTGGAATGGAGATAGAAAGGATGTGTTGCATGCCACGGAACGCGACAGGCATACACACATGTACACACTTCGCGCGCGCGTTTACACGCAGCGTAACATACACACACACACATCCACATTGCCGAAAGGAGAGAGAGAACGAAGATGAGGAGAAGGAAAGAGGAAAGGAGAGAAAAAAGAGAGGGACAGAGACATCACGTGCATATGATACATACATATATATATATATATATATGCATGTACATATGTATGTATATTCATGTAGTATATATAATGTACACACACGTTCTGGCTCTCTTTCTGTCTCGGTATCTCTCTCTTTCTCCCTCGCGCGCTACTCCGCCATCATGAATACCTCATTATCATGAGCGGAGTGACGTCAGAGTCCCCGCCTTCAGATTCCTCTCGAGCGGAATTCCACCGTTAACATAGCTGGCCGTCGAAGAAAAGTCCACTGTTGGTATCTTGCCTTGAGACGGTATACGGTGGTCCTACATTTGGACAAGACCGCGTACAGATGCCCGTTACATTATTGTAACACTTTTTTCTCTTTCTTAATCTAGCACTGGTCACTTTTTCAATATTGACGGAGAAAGAGAAATATACAAATAGCACAGCCTCTTTAAAATTGCTCCTTTTTTCACACCACCAATGATAACCGAATTCGATGAGAAAAAAAAACACTTTCACCCTTTCCGCCGTCTCACTCGTGCTTCACTGCTATTTACACTCTTACCCTCTTGCTTTATCGCCGCCTCGATTATTCACGTGCGATATTTCATCTCTACACCATCCTTCGATTTTTACTGTTCTTGCACAATTTTACCATGTGGTGTACACCATTCAGGAAGTAGGGTTCACTCTAAAAATACTCACGGCACTGTGCCGGCAAATAAACTGGTAACACTTGCGAAGGTAGTTCAAACGTACATTTCATTGAGGTATGTTCGCGGAGAATAATCAGCGATTTATTATCGGTCGTTGGCGGCCAACGTCTCTTTTTCGAGCATCGGGAACGACGATGAGTTTCTCAGGAGCCGAGAGACGGGACAGCATCTGCGTCCGCGACCCGCTTTAAGTGCACGCTAATGCCGGTACTCTCGCGTAGCATTTCACCGTGCTCCCTTTTCCTTCTCGCGTGAAACTTTTGCGCTGGTCGTGCGCGATAAAAAGCAGCGCGAATCGATGCGACGTTTCCACGAAGAAATGTCAGAATTCGTATTGCGTACTCCGGCACGCTGTTTCACTCTGCTTTTACTTGCACGGCAGGACACTGTTACGTTTACCGCAAGACACTGTTGCTCGTTCATGGATCGAACTGGAGCATGGGGCTTTTTGTATATATAAAAGAATCGTACACTGTGACAAATCCGTTGTTTCAAGTGACAAGAGTACGCGCAAACTACTCTTTCGTTTCGACGATACTACAATCTCGCGTCAACTACAAGCATGTTGAGTGTTTGAAACATGCCACTGGACGTTCATACCGTGTGCGCTTGGCAATGCTTCTCGCTCACTCTCTCTTCCTATTCGCCTGAACGCGTATACACCGATGAGAACCGAACGTAATCCCCACCCAGCACCATATTCTCCTTCTTCCTCTCTCTTTCTATCGAATGACCCCCACCACAGACTGAAAGCTCTCGTGTCTCTGACCGCTGTGCACGAACGGTGACGGGAACAGACGAACGCGATGCCCTTTCGATAGTTTCGCATATTTTCCGTTACGTTGCATTGACGGCGCCACTGTACAACTTCTAAATGCAGGTGCACTCGAGGACTGTTGAACATCCGGGACGAATGAGTAAACTGATGGTAATCCGTCGGCGCCCCTTCGAGAATGTCTCATAAGCCTCTATGGTATTCGCACGTATTGCTTCCTCTTTCTTTTCCTCGCTTTTATTTTGGCTCGACGCGCAGCTTCCAAATGTCACTATTCTATTCGGCGTATCGTTTTCTGTATAAATCATTTGCCACCGTTAATTGGCACCCAGTTACTTGTAATACTGTTTAATATAAAAATCGGTGACTGTTCACGTTGCACTTTTGTTATTTTATAATAATTAAAGATCCAGTCATTTTATTCATGCAAAGTAAAAGTACTTGTCTACCGTACTGTGAAATCATGTTTACTGCGTAATCTTCTTTTTGATTGCTGTCGAAAATATTAGTGAACATTTCATTCTATTATTTAAACATATCTGATTTATAAATCTGTATGCATCCGTGTTTCTTTTCTTTATAATAGAAAATTAAACAATGTAGCGCTAAAGTCCACTCCCCCGGAATTTGTCTCGCATGCGCGCTTCATTTCCTAATGTATTAATCCCTAATACGAATTTTATCAAGTATCCGATGTGTTACCTACTCTGCGGCACATGTAGACATATGTATACACCCTTGTGTATGCATACGTGTAGCACAGAATGCGACGTATGGACGAGTGGTCTTTAAACGCGGCAATCTTTTTAACCCAAATTTTATAATCATCACGCTAGGAAATAATATATGATTGTAACGTACATCAATAGTATAAAAATCCAAGACTTTCTCTTCATTGTTTGTAGTTAAAAGGAAATAACTTTTGTTCCACGAAGTTAACATGGCAACATCCGAGAGTGATGACTTTGAAAGTGCCGATGAAGAAATGAACCATGATGTACCAGCAAGGAGGAATGTTCAAAGGCGATGGAATTTACCAACCACGATTGATTCAGAATCTGATGACGATACGGAGTTCGTTCCTCGGGTACCGAATGTAAATACATTTTACAGTAGGAGAGAAAAATACTGTCCGCCAACGAATACGATAATTACCGAAATAAGGCCTGATAAAGATATCAGTAATAAAGATACGTATAATACCGAAAAAAGTGAACTTGTTAACAGAACTTGCGAAAGTGTTAATGAATGTATTACGTCTGATGATACGCAACAAACGGAGCATGTACAATCAGGCACTTGTTCTACGCATGTAGAAGGAAAGGACACTAACGTAGAGGTGAACTTAAACAAGGACAAAGTCGAAGTACCTCTCAAAGAAAATGTGGATACAGAATTATGTTCTGAGAAAGTAACACGCAAGTCCAACGAGAAGGGCAAGAGTCATAGACTACAGAAGTTGGGTGCAAAGAAGTTGGGAACTAAGATTACGTCAGGCATTAATGTCACGGACAACGCAGATAACGTAGCAGCGAATGCTGATAAAGGAAATGTAGCAACAACAGAGGATAATATTTTGCTCCGAACATCTTCCATAAAAGATGAAATATACGAGGCTGAAATGCCGGAGGAAATGAAGTCGAATAAAAAGTTTAAAGAGGTATTTGAACCACAAGGTTGGGAGGGACTTGGAAACGAAATCGAACTACCTGAAGAATTAACTGAAGAGAAATTGCAACCAATACTAAGAAAGTTATCTCTAGCTGGCCAAGAAACAGAAACATCTTTGGCAGGATGGGGTTGGGCAAATTGGGGTGTAAGTTCTCTAATTAATACAGCTAGCGCTGGAGTTTCTACATTAACCAGCCATGTATCGCATGGACTTACGCTTTTAGAAGAAACAATGGCTATAACTGATGAAGCTAAAGCTATTACTAGTGAAGAAGAAGAAAATCGTGCAGCCGATGGTAGTATACTTTAATTACTTGTATCGTTAAAATAAGCCAGAAAGGATAAGTCGATTGATCAACTATAACTAGTTATATATTCATTGTGTGTTGTTTAATTTTCAGATGATAAAAAAGAGCAGCCTAAAGAACAGGCCCCTTTCGGATTTGGAAATCTTATATCTGGTGTATCGTCGATAACAAAACTAGTCGAATCAACTGGAAGCAAAGTTATGAGCGGTGGTTTAGACACATTGGAAGCCATTGGTAAGAAGACAATGGAAGTGTTACAGGAAGGGGATCCAGGATTAAAGAAAAAGCGAGCCTTTTTTGTGAACGAAACGGATAAACCAAATTTGTCTCATATTCTACGAGAGGCTAAAGAGAAAGCAGAGGTTATTGAGAAAACACTGGAAGAAAAGCAGAAAATAAGAAGAGTACACTTTGAAAGTCTTTTCGATGATTATCAAGGACTTGTCCATTTGGAAGCATTGGAGATGCTGTCGAAACAGAGTAACATTAAAATACAACAGCATTTAATAAATTTAGATATCAACGAATTGGACTCTGTCCAAAATATGCTGGGAGAAGTTGAAGAGTTATGCGAATTAGGGGAAGAGGATGAGGACGAGGATGACGCGCAGGAGAAAGATTTGAAACGTAGACTACAGGATGCGTGCAGCTCTCTTGGAATTAATATTGCATACGAAAAGTTGCACGACGTTAGTCATTTTTGTATTCTTAATATATATATTTAACCCTGACGCAGTATGTTCGACGATATTTTATGATGTTAATTATTAAACGTAGGTTTGCCAGGAGTCCAAAACTTATACCATAACATCTGCAAGCAATAACGATCGTGAAATATTTGAACATGCAATTTCTGTTCTGGCGCAATTTACAGCCTTATCTGTGGAAAGGTTTCATAAAACTGCAGAATTACTTCTAATCAAAGAACATCGAAGCACTGTTAATGAAGCCGATTCATTGGTTCAGCTAACAAATATTCTCTCTAAGGAAATTGGTGTACTAGCTAATACTTACTGCAGCTGTCTGGATGCATCGGTTGAAACATCGGACAAACCTGATAGTACCAATGCTAATATTACAACGATTTTCATGGAGGTAAGAGGAATTATTGTAAATCGGTTAAATAATGGCAACGAATTAACTCATGATTCTTGTTTCATTTTTCTAAATAGGCATCGAACGCAAGTTCTTATATTCAAGACGCTTTCAAATTGTTGATTCCCGTTATACAAGTTGGTGCTATATATAGCGATTAGTAGAAATATTTTAAGTTTAAAATATGTATTGTTAGGAAACATTTTGACATAACTCTTTCAATATATTTTCAGTAAACAGAATTAGAAACAGTTAGGAGTAAAATAAGAGAACGATATGTTAAAGTTTTTATACCAAATTTGTAACGATGCGAGAGAAAATAACTATATACAGTATGCGAATTTACGAGATAAATATATTATATAAATGATTCTAATAAAAAAACAACTTTAATATACAAAACTCGAATGGTTCAGGCGATTATAAAATGTTCAGTCTCCTATACCATCGATGTGTAAAATGTAAGCGAGCGCATTAGTTTAAAGAATAAACACAATTTAAAAAAAAAGGTTCACATTAACATGTATTAAATATTTTTAATTAGGAAGAAAAACACAGTATTATATTTAAAGAATTCAATTGAAGTGTTCTGCTTGCAAACATTTTATATTTAACAATTCTTTTTGCTTTTTTACAAACATCATTTTGTGATGTTGAATAAGTACTATTGGTTCGAATTAATACAAATATTTCATATAAATCATTTGTAAATACGTGGTAAAATAAAACAGGTATTAATGTGTACAATAAAGTCAGTATTGAAGTACAATACTTAAGCAAAAATTAATCACATTCGATGCTTTCCAAGTAAAGATTCTATACATTTCGAAAACTCATCAGAAAAAGAAGAAACAATAAATTTTTGATTTCGAAAACTCATTAGAATAAGAAGAAACAATAAATTTTTGATATCGAAAACAATAATAGTTCTTAAAAACAATAATAGAATATCTTTTGAACTAAGATGCATTTTACTTTTTACCATTTCATTACTATTTTCCGGAAAAAGTGATATCATTTAAAAATAGAAAATGGTGGTGTAGTGTTAGATACTCATCACGCGTGCTTATAATTTAAAAAAAAATATATGTAATAGAAATTGTATTTTCTTGCATGTCGTTGGTGTAGAAAAAATAACATTTATATGTATTTTCTTTAAATACTAATATCGGGTAGAAATACTAATGTTACCTTATACAACAAATTAAATTACAGTACTTGCAATGAAATATAAAACATATATCGGAACGGTGCAGGAATAAGTATAGGCAAGGTTCAATGTTTCCCTCGTTTATTGCCGATAGGTGGTTTTTGAAGTTGAAAACTCGAATTCGATTCATTTGTTGGTAATGGTGCGGTAAGATTCGATGGGCTATTAAAAGTCAAACTTGCAGTTGGCGGTTTCAATGATGAGCCTAGAGTAATGTTAGAAGCAGATGGTGTTGGTATTGTATTTCCCCAAACTGCAACATATTTATGTACACTAAGTTATTTTGAATTTGTTTTCAGATATCAGATTAACTTGCATCCACAATAGCAAAAGCTGTGTAAATTTCAAAATGGTTCTAATGTAATTGAAAAATAACGCAATGTTTCAGCGATATTAATAACATCATGAAGTTCAAAAAAGTAATGATGGAATGCAATAATTAACACCCAGGAACAATTCTAAATTATTAGCAACATTTACATGATATCGATTCTGTTTGTACTGTTAAGTGTACGCTTTAACAAGTTCGCTGAGTACTGCGGCTATTTTGGCTGCACGAGTTAAGACTATTGGGACTTTACATGCTAGGAATATGAAATATAAATTCACGGAGTATTCAAAACTTATCATAGGAACAGGATCAATTCCCGTTGCACGCATCTCGCTAGCCACGATCGCCGCGGCGTCTGCACTGAACGTGTTAATTTACTTTGCACTCGAAAATCTTTTTTCTAGCACAATGAAATGCTCTGGGTTGTTTCGTTTCCGAGCGCAATATCACCTTTGTAGTGTTGAGAAAATATTAAAAATAAATCATTCGAGTTTCTGTGTTTAACCGAATGGCGAGTGAGAGTATACGAGTGCAAATACTGGCGTTATTATTAGCTAGTACGAAAAAGACAAAGCAGTCGAAGCACATAAAATATACAGCCATTTCTCAACAAGCACAAACCCAAACTTTCCACCATACCTTTCTATTTTATAATGCAAGAAGAAATAGAAAAAAGATTTCTTACATTATCGTTATTGTAAAATGCAGTCTTTATGTAACTAATAGACGTTAAATACACAAACTATGCATCCCTTCCGTATTTGGCAACACGAAAAGAAACAAGAAGAAAAATTGTATACCTCAGAAACTAAAATAGATCCCCTACTCTTTTCCTGGAAAGGTAAAATCAAAATCAAATCATAGAAACAAAATTACAGATCGAACATATTTACAAACTAGGTACTTGCAACAGTTTTACTTATTTACACATCGTGAAAATCTACAATACTTAGCGAAGATGTTAGTAAATCTACCTGTACTAAATCCACGCAAGACCTGGAGAGGTAGGATATGTTTATGGGACAGTTGAACAACGAAAAATACGTTGCTATTTAGGATTATGTTTTTCAATAGAAAAATATATTAACATTATGTATTCATGTGACAATTTCATTTACCTAATGGATTTCGCGTTTCATAGCTTCCTGGTCTATTAGAACTTAATGCTGTTGATGAAAGAAAACTTTTATTTCCTATAAAAATAAATGATACACTATGTTAAGAAATTGGGTACAGTATACGAAACAAGATAGCCCAAATTCTAGGTGTTTATGAAAATAACAAATCACCTGGGCCGAATGGTGTTGGGCCACTTGTAATTTTTCCTATACTATTTCGAGATGTCTTTCCATTTAGCGTAATATCTTCGAAAACGTTCGTATTGTCTTTCAACACATACTTTCTAAAATTCAGATACTGTTCCTTCTGTTGCTGCACTTTCGAGTGAACACCTTGTAGTTTTCCAGCAACAGCTACAAGGGATTCGTGAAGCTTACTCATTGCCATTGTCAATTCTACAAACCAATTGCAACGTTCATTAATGTTTACTTAATTATTAATAGCACATTCAATCGAAAGTTACCTTGCGGTGTTAGAGTTTTTGGTGTCATCATCGTTTGTATATGTTTCTCTGTTGTCTCAATTTGAGATCTAAACAACATTAAGTCATGCTCGAAATTATCAGCCAATTCCATGAAGAATAACAGTGGAGCATTATTTTCGTATTGCAATCCTGGCGGAGTATCGTGCGTTCTTTGCGCAATTTCAGCGTTCTGCAACGCCCTTGCTGTGTCCTGTTTCAATTTGTCCGCAGCAGATCGGTCTCGCTGAACGGATCCAGCTAAAGTTGTAAGAATTTCCATTAATGATGCTGTGTCTTCTGCGCACCTATTTAACGGTCTGGCGGAACCTCTGGCAATATCTGAAGACAACACTTTTTGCTCTTTCACGAACTCTCTGCATTGAAAATGTGGGTGACATTAGCGTTATGAGTTTCTACTATAATATTTCTGCTGCGTAATACAATTACTTGAATTTATCCACAGTCTGTAATAATTCCGGGGGCCATACATTCTCTCTGGCAACTGCAGGGCTAGCGCTTCCTTGTGAAAAGCCCCTATTGCTTAAAGATACATCTAATCCTCCCAAACCTTTATTTGTAATACTCGTGGTAATAGTAGCGGCAGTTGTAGTGACTGTTTTTGATCCTAACAAACCACCACCACTGGTCCCAAATAGTGGCGCTGTAAGTACAAAATAAAATACATATAGCCTGTTCAGTAGAAACATTTCTCCTTGCGGCCTTATATCGAGTCCCACTCGACATAGCATTTCGTTCAAACTAGTCCTATCTCCAATTGATCTTGACATAAGAGTTTTTGCCTAAAAACTAGCTAGAACGAAACGACTTAAGTAGCAATGACTGCAAAGGTTTAACTTAATTGTAACTATTGTTCACTTGTGGTAGTTGGTGCGCCGAAACCAATATTTCCAGTGGTAGGCGTAGCAGTTGGAACACCAAACGATAAACTAGTATTTGCAGCTGGAGTGCCAAAACTAAGGCCACTAAACAGTGGTGCAGAGGTGGCTGGAATTGGGAATAAACTAGTTGCAGTTGTTGTAGTTGTCGCATTCGATCCTACGAGTGGTTGCACAGTGGTCGTGGGTACGTTACTGAACCCGAAGCTGGGGCCTACTGTTGTCGCTGGTGTCGACGTAGTTCCAAAGGACAATGCGGCTGCTGGGTTGGTTGTACCAAAAGCTGAACTTGTTAAATTGAAACCTGTTGCAGGTCTGGAATTTAATGAACGTTGAATATTATGGTTTACAAGAAAAATCGAGGATTTATTATAAAAGCTTGCATTCAATTTTCATAACAAACAAGGCTAGATGAAAAAAGTATAATATATATACTTACTTTTGCCCAAATCCAAAACCTGTATTGCTCGTAGTTGCAGGCGTACCAAAAGTAAACGCTGACATACTTTCAACGTTGGATTATCGATGTAAATAAATGTCACCCACGAAACTTCTCGTTGTTTTAGATACCAACTTTTTGCGCATACGCACGTTAAATTGTTCTCAATTGCGCCAAAATCAGGTGGAGAAATATCGATGGCACTATCGATATTATCGATGGTTACTACTATCGGAAACTATCGCTAGTGCTGACTATCGATATTTCTCCAAGCTACGACTAACAACTATATATAGCTATATAAGCTACGAGCTATAACGACTCGTATAGCCACAAAACGTTTGCGATATTTAGTATCAAGATTTTCTCTAGTGGACAGTGTCTTGAAAATTGCAAATATCACAGAACGCAACCGAGGCAACGCAACGTCACGACGTGACGCGGAGTGGGGTGGGGATGCGCGGTTCGGGGCGCGCGCGGTGTCAGTACAAGCTCAAGCGTCGCAGTCGTCGGGTCGTTTGTGTTGTCGGAGGTTAGCGATATACATACATAACCCTACAATACAATAACATCTCGGGGTCTACTTTACCACTGCATACGCTTGACTATTAGCTTGTATTAATTAATACGCGTTTATTTAACAATCGTTTGACTACCGCGGATGTACTTTAAAGTCTTTATCGAGTCTCTTTTGCTGGACGCTTGACCGGTCATCCGGTACCTTCGATTCTTTGATACGCGATAACTAGTCGTTTATTAAAATATCTGGTTAATTCATTTATTAGTTTGAACGGTTCTTCGAATCTTTATTATATTTTATTAGGCAATTATTCGGATTCGATGCGGTGTTAAGGTTGCGTTTATTTTGTTTGCAATGACACTTACATACCGATTTCGATTCTGATTTTAGCACAGGTTTGTCACGTTGCTTTTCTTTTTGTTGCAGGTCCAATGGATGATTGGTTGGCGGAGGATAATATATTGAGGCTGCAGGAATAGAGTATTGAGATACAATTAATACGACGCATAACAATCAGTCCGATGACCTATGATGAAGGACTGGTAACATTTAAATTATTATCACAATGGTTTATGTATCTCTCGTTATCTGGTTGGATTGGATTTCGGTTGAAAGTTATTGAACACTTTCATTATTGTAAAAAGATTTCAATACTTACTTCTCTCTATTTGTATATCCATGTTCATTAAATAATGAAAACATTTCAAGTAGAACTTACAATATACCATTCGCGATTGAAACTAGAGTCAGTAAATTTCATTAATTCTAAACGAAAAATTGAAATACGTTCATGTTTCGCTGCATTTCGGTCGCGATTACTATTATAACTTCACTAGTGTTCTCGTAGACACTTTTATTATCTCTGTGACCAAGTCACAAGTACGGTCAAATTGTATTTTTGACGCAGGATTGCCCGTGTAACTACGTACTTGTTGCCATGCCCATACAGCATGATAAATAGTTTCGAGTCTTGATTTCTACAAGCAGCTACGAGAACTTATAAATGTTCGCGATATTGTTTACTTACTAGCATCATGATCACCTTTAAAACTCTGACAAAGAACAGTCACAGTACGCTTTTGATAAATCGATATTAATATATAATAATATATCTTGTATAGACAATTGATAGTAATTAAATCTGAATATTAATACGGTAGTACTTAATTAAAAAAAAGAGCAGTATTTCCTCAACAGACGTTCGACAGGATGAAGAAATAATAAAGAGACAAATAAAATCAAATATATATTGTTTAAATTTCTACCTCCTCACCCCATTTACTAACATGTACAGATTTTCTTTCAGAAAATTTTGATGACCGCGCGCAATGCGGTCGGTAGAGTCAGTGCTTGTTTCGTCAAAGTTCTTTTCATTGTTTTTAGAGCGCAACCGCTCTTGATAATTACAATTAAATATAAATAATAGTAAAGATACGCGAAAGTAGAGTCAGTGTTTGCTTCGAAATATTGCTCTCGCGAAATTAGAGTCACTTTGTTCGTCGATCACAATTATTAAACGCGCGCGGTAGTAGTCTTTTATTTTTTTATTCTTTTTTCTGAATACGTATTCCGGTATTAGAGTCAGCACCTATGCAGTTCGGCGAGTTCGGGCTTTCATCCATCAACTCGAAGAGTAAGTATCTCTGTATTTCTTTAATCTTATTTTGCAATGGTCTTTGATAATTTTCCTGTTCGAAAAGTACTGAAAATGCAGGGATTTCAATGTTGTCTGCTCTTTTTGAATGTTTCAGAAGGCGCCTTGGGCTCGATGGTATCATCATAACGATATTGTTGGCCGCGCGCAATGCGGTCGGTAGAGTCAGTGCTTGTTTCGTCAAAGTTCTTTTTATTGTTTTTAGAGCGCAACCGCTCTTGATAATTACAATTAAATATAAATAATAGTAAAGATACGCGAAAGTAGAGTCAGTGTTTGCTTCGAAATATTGCTCTCGCGAAATTAGAGTCACTTTGTTCGTCGATCACAATTATTAAACGCGCGCGGTAGTAGTCTTTTATTTTTTTATTCTTTTTTCTGAATACGTATTCCGGTATTAGAGTCAGCACCTATGCAGTTCGGCGAGTTCGGGCTTTCATCCATCAACTCGAAGAGTAAGTATCTCTGTATTTCTTTAATCTTATTTTGCAATGGTCTTTGATAATTTTCCTGTTCGAAAAGTACTGAACATGCAAGGATTTCAATGTTGTCTGCTCTTTTTGAATGTTTCAGAAGGCGCCTTGGGCTCGATGGTATCATCAGAACGATATTGTTGGCCGCGCGCAATGCGGTCGGTAGAGTCAGTGCTTGTTCCGTCAAAGTTCTTTTTATTATTTTTTGAGCGCAACCGCTCCTAATAATAATTAAACGTAAATAACTGTAAAGACACGCGAAAGTAGAGTCAGTGTTTGCTCCGAAATAATACTCTCGCGAGATTAGAATCACTTTGTCGGTCATAAGTGTTCCATTAGGGTCAGTGTCCTGTTCGGCGAGTTCGGGCTTTCATCCACCAACCTGACGAGTAAGTATCTCTTTATTTCTTTAATCTTGTATTGCAATAATCTTTGATAATTAACACATTCGAATAGTATTGAAAATACAAAGATTTTAATGTTGTCTGCCCTTCTTGAATGTTTCAGCAGCTTCCATGGCTTCGACGGCGACGAGCTTGACCGCGCCCCTGGTGAGTCTGCAACCGGTGAGTGGCATGCTTTAAAGTTCCTCTGGTCACTCAATCATGTCGCAGGACGAAAGGTCCGAACCGACACGAGTGACTGGTTGTAATTACGTAGATTTTTCTTGCAAGCACTGTGACCATGGGTATATGAAAATATACTCATGAGTAGTAACTTGTATACTGTTTTATATTATATGAGGATAGGTCTTCTTGTACAACGCGTTTCAAATTAGTTTGAGAATTTTAAGAGAGAAATTTATTATAAAATATATCACTATGCATCTTTTTATAATAGAGTATTTAATTGAATACGTATGAAACGAATATTTAAATAGTTATTAATGATTAAATGAATATAAAGTAACGTCCAGTATCATACGTGCATTAGTTTGTAGTGGAGAAGTCGAATACCCTTCGACTTCGTTTATTTGTCAATTGCAATTAGTGCATAGTAATAATAAAATGCATAATGATAGCTGTTAGTAAGAACGTAGTATTTCTTCTTTTTTCTACTTTGATTGAATATAAAGTAAAGGTACTTATATACCTTGTCGATTTGTTGGAACTATCGAATAATTTTATTATTCGATATCCATATTAGTCTTTAGCGTATAAAGTTATCAATAAATTCACTTCTTCCGTACAAGATATTAATTAAACCTGAATGTACAAGAAGACAATACGCGAACGGGTAGATCTCGAAATCAAAGCAATCTACTTTAAAACCAACCTTGCGTTTTAGAACCAATGCTTTGATGACGGGAACACCCGAGGATGTTTCATTTTAATTCAAAGTATATTAAAGTAGAGTCATTGAATAATTTTTCTAATAAAGTAGAGTCATTGCATAATTTTTCTAATAAAGTAGAGTCATTGAATAATATTTCTAATAAAGTAGAGTCATTGCATAATTTTTCTAATAAAGTAGAGTCATTTAGTTTTCTGTTCAATAAAATAAAATCATATATTGATCTGGTATATATACATATATTTAGCCCGTTAGAAAATCAGTATGTCTTTATCATCTTTTTAGACGAGGATTTCCAGGTTTAACCCCTTCCGTGTTCACTGCCCGGATCCCACTCACGTGCCCCGGTGCTACTTGGGTGGGAAAACGGTGGTAGAGCACGATGATATTTATTTAGTTTATAAGCCATGAAATGATTTATTGTTGGCGACTGACAGTGCGTTTGGTGTATCGTGCACGACGTAATATCCACATTGTGTGTGTGGTTAGGCTGTGGATTTGCGTCGTTCCGTGCTAAAATGTAGCTATTATGACCAAGATAAGATGTCCGTTAATTTAAAACAGAGACATCATTTTTACTATTAATTGCATTAATAATCCCTACCATACTGAGGCGCGAAGTTTTTGTCATTTAAGATGACCGAGGCCAAATGCCAAAGAGAATCGAATATACTTATCAATTGCTATCAAGTACCTCTTGTATCGGTGCTATTTAATTATTCTATTAAATATCAACCGCGGCGTGGTTTTCTCCACGCGAACGCAAAGATCCCAGCCACTGTCAGTCGATTTCAGAAAAATGGTACGTACCTTAGAGTGTGCAAGTTGTGTGACAGCACTTGGGTGTCGGGGGCGTCCCGGGACGCCTCTCTAGTGTAGGTTTTTGCGCCCAAGTGTTTGACTGAGAACCGTGGAGTGTCATGTGTTGGTGTGCCTGTTTGCCATTTTTTAAATATAGGTCTAGGTAGGATAGGTAGTATACCTTCTGGTGTGATTGATAGACATAAGTAGGTAGGGCCGGGCAGGTTGACACAGTCTCTGATCGGGTAGGCAATATTTCACGTGTTCAACCTGTTTCAGGAAATCTGATTTGAAAAGTCGACGGTGAAGCTGTGGCGCGAACGAAAATGCGTTCGCCTCTGGCTTTGCCTATCGATTTTTCGAATCCTTCGCGGTCGTGGTCGCGATTTAGGCCTCGAAACGAAACGTGTTACATTATGCTCGAGGCTGCACGTGTGAACGAAGAACGATTACAATTTTAATCGTAATCATTGCGATTTTCTGTAATCACAATTTTTACGATTTTATTTGATCGTGATTCGACCACGTGTGTTCCATTTAGCTCCGCGATTTAAGCTCTTTATTTCACATTTATAAGTTTTTCCTTGGTTTCCGATTAGAGCCTCGAGCCTAGATTAAGTTTCAGGTGGCATTACATGCGACGAAACGAAGAGGCTATATGCCGAAGAGGCCCGACAAACTGTCACTCAAGAGGGCAACTACTAATGGTTCTCCATTCTTTTTAAGAATGGGGAATCATTCTATGTTACTACTTTGTCACTGTGCTTGCATTTCCATTTGTAGAATTTTTATTTGTACTTGGCCGACGCACATTCCGGCGCAACGATACTGCCCTCCCAAAAATATCGCGTTGCATTAGAGTTGCGTTAAATGCCATGCGGTTTTTAATTAGAGTTGCGAGAAAATGAAAATCGCGATTGATTTAGCGTTGCGCAACGATGTCGCGATTGTTCTTGCAATTTTGCCGTTCTTATTGTTAGTTGAATTGTAGCATTTTATAATATATTTTACGTGCGACAAAGTTTCTAGTGTTGCGGAAATTATTTTCGCGTCTTGAGCCTTCAGCTAACTTTTCAGGGGATCGTCAATTAGCTTGTTTTTTGATATTACAAATAATTTAATGTTTGCTTTCTATCGGTCTTAATAAATAGTGTTGCGAAATGATTGCATCGCGAGTTCCAGTTAGCGTTGCGTTGATTAATGATCGCGTTCTTAATTAGAGTTGCGAATACCAGTCCCTAATTGCTTCCAATTGGAAGCCTGTTCCTGAGTCACCCCGGAGGGTGGCACATCATCGTCAGCCAAAGATCATGGCTGACCAACTCTTTGGCAATTCTTGTTGTATATGGTGTAATTTTTCTTTTCAGTGTTTTATATTTGTCTTTCTTTTTATGTTTTTTTCTTAATAATTATACCACCTGGAATGTCTGTTGATGGAAATACTGCTAAAAATTTGCATACATAATAGTAAGTTCCTGTGTGAACGAAATGAAAAAAAAATGGAAAAAAAATAAAAGAAAATAAGAGAAAAGAAAAAAAGAAAAGAAAAGAAAAAAAGAGAAGAAAGAAAAGAAACGAAAAAAAAGAAATAATTCGAGTTAGAAGATTTCAATTAGAGTCAATACTAGTGACTGTTCATTATTGGAGTTTAATTTCAAAACATTTTCCCTTAATCGTTGCAACATTTATTTTCACCCTTTTCTTTAAGTAGAGCCAATTGTTATAACTTTTCGAGCTTGCTTCGTACAAATTGAAATTCACTCGCGATATTCGTAAATGTTTAAACAAAAATCCTTACGCGAAAAATGTTCTTGGTTGTACTTGGACCTCGGCATGGTGATAGTGGAAGTTTGACATTTTGCTTCCGAATAATCGTTTGTCGCTTCTTTGTAGAAGCAAAATAGAATCAATTGTAGCGAAATGTGACTACTTCAATTCGGGGTTTTTAATGAAATTGATACTACCATTCAGTTTGATCTAGAAAGTAGAAAAGAATATATCAACTTGGCCGAAATCCAATTACCAATTGTTATTAAAATGTAGCTACCCTTTTCATATCAATTGGGATTTATTATCTTCGATAAAAATCGGTTATTACGAAGTAAAAGCACCTTCATTTCAATATAACATGGAGGGGTTTGGGGATGTTACTAATCCAATGTATGAGATTGTTACAGATGAATCCAATTATCATATATATTAAACAAATGCAAGTACGCCAGAGATTCAAAAGTGGAATGTATACAGTACAAACCCAGAAATATTATCAAAGTCACCATTGGAAACTATCAAATCAAAGAGCCAGGCTCGTCGATCCAATTTCGGAGAGTTTAAGAATTCATTTTTATAATGCTTTACTAATTATTTCGAGTTTGTGTTTGTTTCAGAAGCATTGAAAAGAATGAACTAAAGAAGAGGATTCATGAAAATACGTATAATGTAACCACATCCTCCCCCACCCCGCCCAGCCCCTGCCCCTCCCCTGCCCTTTTAACTAATTACAGGTGTTAGATAATTAATTATGCAGGCCCAATTATAAATCGAACAATACTTTTAGCTCCTTATGTAGGTAGGGTTCAATTGAAATCACAATCCTGGATCTTTAAACCGGCTGGTTTTACACGAATTGACATTATTATTAGACTTTTAATTAGGTAGGGTTTATACAACCAAAACTGGTTGGCAGGTGTTTCAGTCTGTTCTAGGAAACCATGAACCACGATATTAATATGGACTAATTGAAGAGGAATTAAGTATATACATACTCATACCTACATGAGTATGGTAAAGTTTCTATTACAGTCCTATGTAGGTGGGATATTATTGAAATTGTTCTTATAATTGAACTCTTAGATGTTATACTAGGTAGGGTCATACTAGTTTTAAGTTAGATCTTTAGTCAGGCAGGGTGCATTTGAATCTAATCTAGTATTTAAGAAGGGAGGATTTATTTTTAAGCTGTGTCTTAGTTTTTAAGACAGCAGTGTTCACCACTGCAATAATATTTCGTTGTCTAGTTCTTAAGATCGTGGGATATATTTTTTTTTAAGTTTTATTTCAGGAAATTGAATCCTCTTGCAGATTTTCTTTCAGGTTTCCTTCTGATATTCAATTTAGCTCGCGGTCGCGATTCTTCTAAGTACTCCTATTGTTGTCGTATTTGTACTACGATCAATTAATGAACGTTCTACAAGTTGACAATAATAGGAGATTTTTCTTCCTTACAAATGATAGTAGAATTAGTTTTTGCGTAATTGGAGGGTGGAAGGGCCGTGGCTAGGGTGGGTCTCCATGCGCAGTAACCTCCACGTGGTGAGACCTGGGCAATCAATTATTTACTGTATAATTATTAAACGATTCTTTACACCATCTCACAGAACAGATAAGATACGTTTGATAATTATATGGAAAATAATTCGAGCGAATAGACTGCGTATTGTACTTAGGATACAAAGTACAGTAGTGCCCGCTTAATGTTCGTTCTTTCCCCCAATTAATGTTCGCGGAGTCATCCCCACCAATTCTTGGACCTGCTCCGATGCTACGCGGATGGAGCGAGCTTCGCAGTTATCTCAAATTGTTATCAGCAATAGAAAAACATTTCCTGGAAAATCACATCCCCGGATACCATTCGGTAAGCAGCCCCGAACCAGCGAACATTAAGTGGGCATTATTGCTCACTATAGCTATTTCATTGGACAGAATCTTAAGATCATATTGCAGTTACTTTTGATTTCTCATTTCTATTTTTTTTATGTATTTGTAGTTGTAAATATTCTGTATTATTTATTGGCCTACTTCTTATGTATATTCTTCTGTTTTGTTACGCTTTAGATATAATTCTACAGTAAGATAATTTATGTTTCGCCTTGAGAATTAAATTTCCTTATTCCCCAAGAAGCCTTCTATTTTATGAATAAAGTACCCACGTATATATTTTAATTCATAAATTAATTACTATCTGTAAAGATATGCTTGAAGCTACGCGGGTCGATAAGGATCTACAGTGCCCGCTATGTTGTCGCCATCTATACAGAGCTTCGGGAAACTACACGCGCCTTATACCTACCTCAAGTGTATTTATGGCAGGGACCCGAGTAGTTTCACTCACATTTGTATAGATGGCAATACTAATGACTCTAGATAAAGCAAACATACTTGTAGTTTCGAGCAGTTCTTTATAGATGGCGAAACTGAAGCCACTTTAGGTGTAGATAAGATAGGGATACGAGTGGTACGTAATTTCAAGCAGTTGTTTATAAATATGGGTACGATTAACTTCGTAGAATTTGGTTATTTGTGTCTTCATCTATAAAATTAAGTTAATAATGCTCGCAAGTCAGTTGATACTGTCATTTACATATTAATAAACTGTTAGCAAACGCGGTATTACAATCTATAATAAAGTTAATGTGTAGTAACATTGTCGGTAACAAATCTTCCAGCATGCAATAGATACATACTAATAGCGGTATTATTCCTTATTTCGGTCTCGCAGCAATGAAAGTTGGGCTTAATGTTCATATAACCTATCTTTACAATACTATCTTAACTCTTACACTCTCATCTTCTGTTTCGCTCTCCATTTTCATACCTTCTCTACCTTATGCATCACACTACTTCTTGTCTCTTTATCTTTATATTATACATCTTTTCATTTCCTCTCTGTTTCATTTCAAATTCCTAAGTTATTTTTGCGCTATTAATTGCTGACCCTTTCCTGTTCCCTCTTTACTTTGGTACTGTTGTACTGCTCCCATTTTAATATATTTTAACTTTTTACTATATTTTGCTTCATTCATTTTTCTTCCAAGGTTCTCCGTTAACGCGTTAAGTGCCCAGTAGGCCCCTACGGGCCGGCATTTCATTTTTCGTTTTCTCTGCTGTGCATGTCCGAGACTTAACTAAAGGTTTTAAATGAGTATCAAAGTAAGTATCAAAAATCAATGTAATGTATTCAAACAATTTAAACATAGATTGTCATTTGTTTATTCTTCAGATCACTCGTCGAGTGGCTTGAACAAAAAGCGAGGCAAAACCAGTTGGGCACTTGATGTGTTAATTCATTTACTTCCGTTCTCATGAAATTCCCTATTGTCAGACTCGTTCCATTCCTTTTAAACGAATCCCCTGTTTCCCTTATGCTTCTAGTTTGGCCCTCTCTTCTTTCTGATTCCGCTAAATATCCTTTAACAATCTTTCTCTATCTTTTGTTACATACTTTCTAATATATTTTTTGTGTGCGCAGGTTACGTAGGCAAAGGATAAGGAGCATTGTCAATCAATTCTAATTGTGCCGAAAGAAAGAATAACTCTTACCATTATACTTCAGTTATAGTAAATTGGTTTTGTGGGATTGGAAGGTTTATGCAATGAAGGCTGATGTAAGTGTAATATAAAATATTTGTATTTGATATAACAAGGGGTACAACTCTAAACTAAACGTATACGACTTAATTTATTCTACACAAGCCTACTCTGTTCTACGTTGTTCTACACTATGCTGCTTCGCTCCCGAATCCACATTATCCTGTTGCTAAAACTACCTTCTTCTGATCCTCCGTCTACACTGTGTAATTCCACGCGTTCATGCAGGCCATTGCTATTCGTCTGCAGACCAGCCGTGTCCCAGGTGAATAGTATTAATCTTTATTTTGGTCTCGCTGCAATGAAAGTTGGACTCAGCGTACATATAACCTACCTTCACAATATTATTTTAGCTCTCGCACTCTCATCTCCTGTTCCGCCCTTTCTTTTCATACCTTCTCTACCTTGTGCATCACGCTCTTTATTGTCTCGTTATCGCACATCTATTATACATCTTTTCTTTCTTTCTTTTACGCTTCTGGTTTGGTCTTCCCTTCTTTCTTTCTCCTTTAAATATCGCTTAATAATCTTTATCTCTCCTGCTACATATACTTACTAATATATTTTTTGTGTGGCAGGTCTCGCACCTAACCCAAATCCACATTACCCGGTTGCTAAATCTACCTTCTTCTGATCGTCCGTCTACACTGTGCAATTCCACTCGTTCATGCAGGCCTTTGCTATTCGTCTGCAGACCAGCCGTGTCGCAGGTGAATAGTATTAATCTTTATTTCGGTCTCGCACCACTGACAGTTGGGCTTAGCGTACATATAACCTATCTTCACAATACTATCTTAACTCTTGCACTCTCATCTCCAGTTCCGCTCTTTCTTTTCATACCGTCTCTACCTTGTGCATCACACTCTTTGTTGTCTCTTTATCCCACATCTATTATACATCTTTTCTTTCTTTCTTTTACGCTTATGGTTTGGTCTTCCCTTCTTTCTTTCTCCTTTAAATATCGCTTAATAATCTTTATCTCTCCTGCTACATATACTTACTAATATATTTTTTGTATGTGCAGATCTCGCAGACAAAGAGTAAGGAGCTTGACCGACATTTCTCATTGGGCATAAAGCAAGAAAGAAGAAAGAATAACCCTTGCCACATACTTTAGTTATAGTAAATTGGTTTGTAAGAATAGTTTGTAACAATTAGCGCATAAGATTAATTTAGAACAATTGTGTAATTAACTGTTATGTATACCTAGTATATATTCTATTTTATATTCAGTTTATTCGGTAGATGTTGTATAGACTTCAATCGTACTTTTACTACAAGTTCTACTGAATGCGCTAAATATAAAATGCAAGATACAATAAATACTTTGGGCTTTACATATGCACAAGTTACGCAATTGTTGTAATTTAAAATACACTTCAACAAACAAAGTACGTCAATTTTAGTATAAGTTTTATCTGTAAGATATATTGTAAAATAACTTTAAAGAATAGTTCATAAGTATTAGTTTGTAAATTTGAATTACCGCATTTTTGTAACTTGTATCTTCATTCATTAATTTGAATAAATCTTAAATGAAAAGAATTCTACGCCTCTCTTTATTTTAACACCTTAACTATCCTTGCCAAGACCTAATTCCAATTCCTTAAACAAGTACTACCGTGCAGGAACTTTAAATGCAAAGTTCACAAGCGGAGAACTTGTAAAAATAGACCTCAACATTACTAAACATATTGCAACCAGGTATACATAAAGCGCCTCAACAAAATTCAACCAGGTTGCAAAGAAATGCCTGGCGAAAATGAAATACGGTTGCAAACAACGCCTCGGGAAAATTTAAGATAGTGGCAAACTGAGCCCTATGGAAACGCAACAAAGTTGCAAACAACGCCTCGAGAAAATTTAAGATAGTTGCAATCTGCGCTCTATGGAAACGCAACAAAGTTGCAAACAAGGTCTCGCGAAAACGCAACCTGGTTGCAAACAACGCCTCGCGAAAACGCAACAAAGTTGCAAACAACGTCTCGCGAAAACGCAACAAAGTTGCAAAAATTCTCGAGAAAAATTTGCAACAATGTTGCGCCAAAAAATTTTCAACAAAGTTGCAAACTACGCCTCGCGAAAACGCAACAAAGTTGCAAACAGCGCCTCGCGAAAATGCAACAAAGTTGCAAAAATTCGCGAGAAAAATTTGCAACAATGTTGCGCCAAAAATTTTGCAACAAAGTTGCAAACAGCGCCTCGCGAAACGCAACAAAGTTGCAAAATTTCTCGAGAAAAATTTGCAACTTTGTTGCAAGATTTTTGGCGCAACATTGTTGCAAAATTTCCTCGAGAATTTTTGCAACTTTGTTGCGTTTTCGCGAGGCGCTGTTTGCAACTTTGTTGCATTTTCTTATAGATCGATTTGCAACTTTGTTGCAAAAATTTAGGCACAACATGCTAACTGTTCTCGAGAATTTTTGCAACTTTGTTGCGTTTTCGCGAGGCGGTGTTTGCAACTTTGTTGCATTTTCTTAGAGCTCTCATTTGCAACTTTGTTGCATTTTCGTAGAGCTTGATTTGCAACCTTGTTGCATTTTCTTGGAGCCGGATTTGCAAGTTTGTTGCATTTTCTTAGAGCTCGATTTGCAAGACTTTGATAGTGATGAAAATGATTGAGAACTTTCTGCTGCCAAGTTTAATAACGTATAGGGCAATTTTTACAAGTTTCTCGCTTCAGGACTTTGCATTTAAAGTTCGTCCACGGTACTTCTTGTATAAGGAATTGGACTTAGGTTCTTTCAAGGATTGGTAAGGTATGAAAATAAAAAGGGCAGTGCAATTCTTTTCATTAAACATTTATTTAAACTAATCAATGAAGATACAAGTTACAAAAATGTTGTAATTCAAATTTACAAGCTAATCCTTATGAACTATTCTATAATATCTATTTACAATACATCGTACAACTAAATGTTGCATCAATTCTAAACTAACATATATATAATAGAAAAATACTATAAACAGAAATAGTCTAATACTTATAAACTATTCATTAAAGTTAATTTACAATATATTTTACAGAAGCTCATAAATTTAAATTACAGCAATTGTGTAATATGTGCATATGTAAATTATTTATTATATCTTTCATTTTATATTTAGCAGATTCAGTAGAACTTGTAGTAAAAGTACGATTGAAGTCTATACAACATCTACCGAATAAACTGAATATAAAATAGAATATATACTAGGTATACATAACAGTTAATTACACAATTGTTCTAAATTAATCTTATGCGCTAATTGTTACAAACTATTCTTACAAACCAATTTACTATAACTAAAGTATGTGGCAAGGGTTATTCTTTCTTCTTTCTTGCTTTATGCCCAATGAGAAATGTCGGTCAAGCTCCTTACTCTTTGTCTGCGAGATCTGCACATACAAAAAATATATTAGTAAGTATATGTAGCAGGAGAGATAAAGATTATTAAGCGATATTTAAAGGAGAAAGAAAGAAGGGAAGACCAAACCATAAGCGTAAAAGAAAGAAAGAAAAGATGTATAATAGATGTGGGATAAAGAGACAACAAAGAGTGTGATGCACAAGGTAGAGACGGTATGAAAAGAAAGAGCAGAACTGGAGATGAGAGTGCAAGAGTTAAGATAGTATTGTGAAGATAGGTTATATGTACGCTAAGCCCAACTGTCAGTGGTGCGAGACCGAAATAAAGATTAATACTATTCACCTGCGACACGGCTGGTCTGCAGACGAATAGCAAAGGCCTGCATGAACGAGTGGAATTGCACAGTGTAGACGGACGATCAGAAGAAGGTAGATTTAGCAACCGGGTAATGTGGATTTGGGTTAGGTGCGAGACCTGCCACACAAAAAATATATTAGTAAGTATATGTAGCAGGAGAGATAAAGATTATTAAGCGATATTTAAAGGAGAAAGAAAGAAGGGAAGACCAAACCAGAAGCGTAAAAGAAAGAAAGAAAAGATGTATAATAGATGTGCGATAACGAGACAATAAAGAGCGTGATGCACAAGGTAGAGAAGGTATGAAAAGAAAGGGCGGAACAGGAGATGAGAGTGCGAGAGCTAAAATAATATTGTGAAGGTAGGTTATATGTACGCTGAGTCCAACTTTCATTGCAGCGAGACCAAAATAAAGATTAATACTATTCACCTGGGACACGGCTGGTCTGCAGACGAATAGCAATGGCCTGCATGAACGCGTGGAATTACACAGTGTAGACGGAGGATCAGAAGAAGGTAGTTTTAGCAACAGGATAATGTGGATTCGGGAGCGAAGCAGCATAGTGTAGAACAACGTAGAACAGAGTAGGCTTGTGTAGAATAAATTAAGTCGTATACGTTTAGTTTAGAGTTGTACCCCTTGTTATATCAAATACAAATATTTTATATTACACTTACATCAGCCTTCATTGCATAAACCTTCCAATCCCACAAAACCAATTTACTATAACTGAAGTATAATGGTAAGAGTTATTCTTTCTTTCGGCACAATTAGAATTGATTGACAATGCTCCTTATCCTTTGCCTACGTAACCTGCGCACACAAAAAATATATTAGAAAGTATGTAACAAAAGATAGAGAAAGATTGTTAAAGGATATTTAGCGGAATCAGAAAGAAGAGAGGGCCAAACTAGAAGCATAAGGGAAACAGGGGATTCGTTTAAAAGGAATGGAACGAGTCTGACAATAGGGAATTTCATGAGAACGGAAGTAAATGAATTAACACATCAAGTGCCCAACTGGTTTTGCCTCGCTTTTTGTTCAAGCCACTCGACGAGTGATCTGAAGAATAAACAAATGACAATCTATGTTTAAATTGTTTGAATACATTACATTGATTTTTGATACTTACTTTGATACTCATTTAAAACCTTTAGTTAAGTCTCGGACATGCACAGCAGAGAAAACGAAAAATGAAATGCCGGCCCGTAGGGGCCTACTGGGCACTTAACGCGTTAACGGAGAACCTTGGAAGAAAAATGAATGAAGCAAAATATAGTAAAAAGTTAAAATATATTAAAATGGGAGCAGTACAACAGTACCAAAGTAAAGAGGGAACAGGAAAGGGTCAGCAATTAATAGCGCAAAAATAACTTAGGAATTTGAAATGAAACAGAGAGGAAATGAAAAGATGTATAATATAAAGATAAAGAGACAAGAAGTAGTGTGATGCATAAGGTAGAGAAGGTATGAAAATGGAGAGCGAAACAGAAGATGAGAGTGTAAGAGTTAAGATAGTATTGTAAAGATAGGTTATATGAACATTAAGCCCAACTTTCATTGCTGCGAGACCGAAATAAGGAATAATACCGCTATTAGTATGTATCTATTGCATGCTGGAAGATTTGTTACCGACAATGTTACTACACATTAACTTTATTATAGATTGTAATACCGCGTTTGCTAACAGTTTATTAATATGTAAATGACAGTATCAACTGACTTGCGAGCATTATTAACTTAATTTTATAGATGAAGACACAAATAACCAAATTCTACGAAGTTAATCGTACCCATATTTATAAACAACTGCTTGAAATTACGTACCACTCGTATCCCTATCTTATCTACACCTAAAGTGGCTTCAGTTTCGCCATCTATAAAGAACTGCTCGAAACTACAAGTATGTTTGCTTTATCTAGAGTCATTAGTATTGCCATCTATACAAATGTGAGTGAAACTACTCGGGTCCCTGCCATAAATACACTTGAGGTAGGTATAAGGCGCGTGTAGTTTCCCGAAGCTCTGTATAGATGGCGACAACATAGCGGGCACTGTAGATCCTTATCGACCCGCGTAGCTTCAAGCATATCTTTACAGATAGTAATTAATTTATGAATTAAAATATATACGTGGGTACTTTATTCATAAAATAGAAGGCTTCTTGGGGAATAAGGAAATTTAATTCTCAAGGCGAAACATAAATTATCTTACTGTAGAATTATATCTAAAGCGTAACAAAACAGAAGAATATACATAAGAAGTAGGCCAATAAATAATACAGAATATTTACAACTACAAATACATAAAAAAAATAGAAATGAGAAATCAAAAGTAACTGCAATATGATCTTAAGATTCTGTCCAATGAAATAGCTATAGTGAGCAATAATGCCCACTTAATGTTCGCTGGTTCGGGGCTGCTTACCGAATGGTATCCGGGGATGTGATTTTCCAGGAAATGTTTTTCTATTGCTGATAACAATTTGAGATAACTGCGAAGCTCGCTCCATCCGCGTAGCATCGGAGCAGGTCCAAGAATTGGTGGGGATGACTCCGCGAACATTAATTGGGGGAAAGAACGAACATTAAGGGGGTAGACACGGGTAATGCAGCGCGCTGTAAACCGACCAAATATGGCCCCAAAACATGGTTTAGTTGGATGCAAATGAAATCTTTATATGACACTATTTTGAGCTCGGAGAGGGCTCATTCGAAAAAGGAAGGTTCAGCGGAGTGCGCCAGATAGATGGTTGAACGAGATTGTGTTGATATTTAATAATATGAGTGTTCAAAGTGTAAGAAAAAATGGACAAAATACAGCAGCAGAATAACAGTATTTTTAGTTCACTAAAAGACACAACCTCGTTCAAAAACACATCTGGCGCACTGCGCTGAACCTTCCTCTTTCGAATGAGCCCTCTCCGAGCTCAAAATAGTGTCATATAAAGATTTCATTTGCATCCAACTAAATGCATTCCCACATACGAGTTTCACCGTCCGTCGTCCATATTGCCGTTAAAACAGAGCACGTGACGTCACAAATTTAGTTCAGGTAGTTTTGACAAGATGGCGCCTACTCAGGAGGGCTGCCAACGTAGAATCATAGCAAAACTGAAGCGTTGGCTTGTTACATGTGCTACAGTAAAAGCGTGACGCAGTCAATGTATGCATTTTCGTACGATACTAGGTTACGTTATATGCATTTTGGGCATACATTGACTGGGAACTGTATAAATTTACTAAACGCTTTTACTGTAACACATCCATGACTTGAAATCGCTGTCGAATTTATGTTATAATTATATGGCTATATTTTTTTATTTTTTTACTAATACTGGAAGTATTGATGTACTGATATCATATTTTCAGAATGTGGTAGCTACAGCAATTATTTGAAATTATTGCTCTTCTTATTATTCTTTTTCATTCTTTTGACTATTTTGTATAAAACATATAATAAGGAAATGTCTCCAAATCAGTCAACAGTTGACTCCCTGATTTTTTTCGTACTCCTGTACGGTCATTTGTAGTATCGAACGGCGATTCATACGTGAATACGTGATGCGCGAATCAAACACAAGTAAGGCATAGTTGCCGCAACTTATCAAGACTTCAGTCGCGCTGTTGCCACATGTGCTACAATGCGGATCATCAGCTAACTCTGCTAACTAAATGAATCGGCTCGAGCGGAGAATTTGTCTCGAGCCGTCGCAAACTTTTCTTTAGGTTCGAGTCCCGTATATGTTCATTTTTTTTACTTTCTGACTTTCTCTTAATGAAACTTTTGCTAACATATTTGCGAGATTTTTCTAATTAAAATAAGGCCAAACACGATATAGTTTGAGTTACATTTACTTGTTGATACTAATTAAATACGTGCCACAAAGTCTGTATTAACCAGTCAATATGATTTAAACTATATCGTGTTTGGTCTCATTCGAATCAGAAAAATCTCACAGATACATTGGTAAAAGTTATATGTAAAAAAATTAATGATTAAAAAAGTTTCATCGTTGAATTAGTATTAGTCACACCGATACTCTGGTTCGGATCATATTACACCGCTTCCTCGTCGAGCGTCACTATCGCCAAGGGGGTTCCCCCCACGTGGAGGGGATAGTCCATTTCTACAGCCAATCTTTTCTTGCATTTTTGTCATCATAATATTGTCCAAAACTTTCATGTGACCATTGAAACATGTGTACGAGACTGACTAGTCAATTGTGAACAGTTCGAAAAACTGCTTGCAGAAGATGTTTCTAACAATTGAGTGGGTCTGATTTCGGTACATGTACAGAAGAGGGACAACCTCATCGATTTCAATGACTTTTGCTAACAAAAAAATGTCTAATCTAACGAACTTTTTTTTGGGGCATCCAATATCCGTCATCTATTTTTTCTTTTCACTTATGATTCCTTACTGCAACGTAACATATTGTAGCATAAGCACATTTCAAGTAATTGAAATGTATAATGAATTTTCTACGCTTACACTACCAGCAGACTTTCCATTCAAATCTCAAGTTCAACGCAACAGCTGGGAATTTCTTTCCGCATTCAGAATAGAATATCGAAATAACAAGCAGCTCCCTCTCGCATGTCGGTATTACCATTTCGGTGCAGGAAAAAGCTGCTGTAATACCGACCTTCCAAATCGGAGAGGTCACGTGCCGTGTCTACCCCCTTAAGCGGGCACTACTGTACTTTGTATCCTAAGTACAATACGCAGTCTATTCGCTCGAATTATTTTCCATATAATTATCAAACGTATCTTATCTGTTCTGTGAGATGGTGTAAAGAATCGTTTAATAATTATACAGTAAATAATTGATTGCCCAGGTCTCACCACGTGGAGGTTACTGCGCATGGAGACCCACCCTAGCCACGGCCCTTCCACCCTCCAATTACGCAAAAACTAATTCTACTATCATTTGTAAGGAAGAAAAATCTCCTATTATTGTCAACTTGTAGAACGTTCATTAATTGATCGTAGTACAAATACGACAACAATAGGAGTACTTAGAAGAATCGCGACCGCGAGCTAAATTGAATATCAGAAGGAAACCTGAAAGAAAATCTGCAAGAGGATTCAATTTCCTGAAATAAAACTTAAAAAAAAATATATCCCACGATCTTAAGAACTAGACAACGAAATATTATTGCAGTGGTGAACACTGCTGTCTTAAAAACTAAGACACAGCTTAAAAATAAATCCTCCCTTCTTAAATACTAGATTAGATTCAAATGCACCCTGCCTGACTAAAGATCTAACTTAAAACTAGTATGACCCTACCTAGTATAACATCTAAGAGTTCAATTATAAGAACAATTTCAATAATATCCCACCTACATAGGACTGTAATAGAAACTTTACCATACTCATGTAGGTATGAGTATGTATATACTTAATTCCTCTTCAATTAGTCCATATTAATATCGTGGTTCATGGTTTCCTAGAACAGACTGAAACACCTGCCAACCAGTTTTGGTTGTATAAACCCTACCTAATTAAAAGTCTAATAATAATGTCAATTCGTGTAAAACCAGCCGGTTTAAAGATCCAGGATTGTGATTTCAATTGAACCCTACCTACATAAGGAGCTAAAAGTATTGTTCGATTTATAATTGGGCCTGCATAATTAATTATCTAACACCTGTAATTAGTTAAAAGGGCAGGGGAGGGGCAGGGGCTGGGCGGGGTGGGGGAGGATGTGGTTACATTATACGTATTTTCATGAATCCTCTTCTTTAGTTCATTCTTTTCAATGCTTCTGAAACAAACACAAACTCGAAATAATTAGTAAAGCATTATAAAAATGAATTCTTAAACTCTCCGAAATTGGATCGACGAGCCTGGCTCTTTGATTTGATAGTTTCCAATGGTGACTTTGATAATATTTCTGGGTTTGTACTGTATACATTCCACTTTTGAATCTCTGGCGTACTTGCATTTGTTTAATATATATGATAATTGGATTCATCTGTAACAATCTCATACATTGGATTAGTAACATCCCCAAACCCCTCCATGTTATATTGAAATGAAGGTGCTTTTACTTCGTAATAACCGATTTTTATCGAAGATAATAAATCCCAATTGATATGAAAAGGGTAGCTACATTTTAATAACAATTGGTAATTGGATTTCGGCCAAGTTGATATATTCTTTTCTACTTTCTAGATCAAACTGAATGGTAGTATCAATTTCATTAAAAACCCCGAATTGAAGTAGTCACATTTCGCTACAATTGATTCTATTTTGCTTCTACAAAGAAGCGACAAACGATTATTCGGAAGCAAAATGTCAAACTTCCACTATCACCATGCCGAGGTCCAAGTACAACCAAGAACATTTTTCGCGTAAGGATTTTTGTTTAAACATTTACGAATATCGCGAGTGAATTTCAATTTGTACGAAGCAAGCTCGAAAAGTTATAACAATTGGCTCTACTTAAAGAAAAGGGTGAAAATAAATGTTGCAACGATTAAGGGAAAATGTTTTGAAATTAAACTCCAATAATGAACAGTCACTAGTATTGACTCTAATTGAAATCTTCTAACTCGAATTATTTCTTTTTTTTCGTTTCTTTTCTTTCTTCTCTTTTTTTCTTTTCTTTTCTTTTTTTCTTTTCTCTTATTTTCTTTTATTTTTTTTCCATTTTTTTTTCATTTCGTTCACACAGGAACTTACTATTATGTATGCAAATTTTTAGCAGTATTTCCATCAACAGACATTCCAGGTGGTATAATTATTAAGAAAAAAACATAAAAAGAAAGACAAATATAAAACACTGAAAAGAAAAATTACACCATATACAACAAGAATTGCCAAAGAGTTGGTCAGCCATGATCTTTGGCTGACGATGATGTGCCACCCTCCGGGGTGACTCAGGAACAGGCTTCCAATTGGAAGCAATTAGGGACTGGTATTCGCAACTCTAATTAAGAACGCGATCATTAATCAACGCAACGCTAACTGGAACTCGCGATGCAATCATTTCGCAACACTATTTATTAAGACCGATAGAAAGCAAACATTAAATTATTTGTAATATCAAAAAACAAGCTAATTGACGATCCCCTGAAAAGTTAGCTGAAGGCTCAAGACGCGAAAATAATTTCCGCAACACTAGAAACTTTGTCGCACGTAAAATATATTATAAAATGCTACAATTCAACTAACAATAAGAACGGCAAAATTGCAAGAACAATCGCGACATCGTTGCGCAACGCTAAATCAATCGCGATTTTCATTTTCTCGCAACTCTAATTAAAAACCGCATGGCATTTAACGCAACTCTAATGCAACGCGATATTTTTGGGAGGGCAGTATCGTTGCGCCGGAATGTGCGTCGGCCAAGTACAAATAAAAATTCTACAAATGGAAATGCAAGCACAGTGACAAAGTAGTAACATAGAATGATTCCCCATTCTTAAAAAGAATGGAGAACCATTAGTAGTTGCCCTCTTGAGTGACAGTTTGTCGGGCCTCTTCGGCATATAGCCTCTTCGTTTCGTCGCATGTAATGCCACCTGAAACTTAATCTAGGCTCGAGGCTCTAATCGGAAACCAAGGAAAAACTTATAAATGTGAAATAAAGAGCTTAAATCGCGGAGCTAAATGGAACACACGTGGTCGAATCACGATCAAATAAAATCGTAAAAATTGTGATTACAGAAAATCGCAATGATTACGATTAAAATTGTAATCGTTCTTCGTTCACACGTGCAGCCTCGAGCATAATGTAACACGTTTCGTTTCGAGGCCTAAATCGCGACCACGACCGCGAAGGATTCGAAAAATCGATAGGCAAAGCCAGAGGCGAACGCATTTTCGTTCGCGCCACAGCTTCACCGTCGACTTTTCAAATCAGATTTCCTGAAACAGGTTGAACACGTGAAATATTGCCTACCCGATCAGAGACTGTGTCAACCTGCCCGGCCCTACCTACTTATGTCTATCAATCACACCAGAAGGTATACTACCTATCCTACCTAGACCTATATTTAAAAAATGGCAAACAGGCACACCAACACATGACACTCCACGGTTCTCAGTCAAACACTTGGGCGCAAAAACCTACACTAGAGAGGCGTCCCGGGACGCCCCCGACACCCAAGTGCTGTCACACAACTTGCACACTCTAAGGTACGTACCATTTTTCTGAAATCGACTGACAGTGGCTGGGATCTTTGCGTTCGCGTGGAGAAAACCACGCCGCGGTTGATATTTAATAGAATAATTAAATAGCACCGATACAAGAGGTACTTGATAGCAATTGATAAGTATATTCGATTCTCTTTGGCATTTGGCCTCGGTCATCTTAAATGACAAAAACTTCGCGCCTCAGTATGGTAGGGATTATTAATGCAATTAATAGTAAAAATGATGTCTCTGTTTTAAATTAACGGACATCTTATCTTGGTCATAATAGCTACATTTTAGCACGGAACGACGCAAATCCACAGCCTAACCACACACACAATGTGGATATTACGTCGTGCACGATACACCAAACGCACTGTCAGTCGCCAACAATAAATCATTTCATGGCTTATAAACTAAATAAATATCATCGTGCTCTACCACCGTTTTCCCACCCAAGTAGCACCGGGGCACGTGAGTGGGATCCGGGCAGTGAACACGGAAGGGGTTAAACCTGGAAATCCTCGTCTAAAAAGATGATAAAGACATACTGATTTTCTAACGGGCTAAATATATGTATATATACCAGATCAATATATGATTTTATTTTATTGAACAGAAAACTAAATGACTCTACTTTATTAGAAAAATTATGCAATGACTCTACTTTATTAGAAATATTATTCAATGACTCTACTTTATTAGAAAAATTATGCAATGACTCTACTTTATTAGAAAAATTATTCAATGACTCTACTTTAATATACTTTGAATTAAAATGAAACATCCTCGGGTGTTCCCGTCATCAAAGCATTGGTTCTAAAACGCAAGGTTGGTTTTAAAGTAGATTGCTTTGATTTCGAGATCTACCCGTTCGCGTATTGTCTTCTTGTACATTCAGGTTTAATTAATATCTTGTACGGAAGAAGTGAATTTATTGATAACTTTATACGCTAAAGACTAATATGGATATCGAATAATAAAATTATTCGATAGTTCCAACAAATCGACAAGGTATATAAGTACCTTTACTTTATATTCAATCAAAGTAGAAAAAAGAAGAAATACTACGTTCTTACTAACAGCTATCATTATGCATTTTATTATTACTATGCACTAATTGCAATTGACAAATAAACGAAGTCGAAGGGTATTCGACTTCTCCACTACAAACTAATGCACGTATGATACTGGACGTTACTTTATATTCATTTAATCATTAATAACTATTTAAATATTCGTTTCATACGTATTCAATTAAATACTCTATTATAAAAAGATGCATAGTGATATATTTTATAATAAATTTCTCTCTTAAAATTCTCAAACTAATTTGAAACGCGTTGTACAAGAAGACCTATCCTCATATAATATAAAACAGTATACAAGTTACTACTCATGAGTATATTTTCATATACCCATGGTCACAGTGCTTGCAAGAAAAATCTACGTAATTACAACCAGTCACTCGTGTCGGTTCGGACCTTTCGTCCTGCGACATGATTGAGTGACCAGAGGAACTTTAAAGCATGCCACTCACCGGTTGCAGACTCACCAGGGGCGCGGTCAAGCTCGTCGCCGTCGAAGCCATGGAAGCTGCTGAAACATTCAAGAAGGGCAGACAACATTAAAATCTTTGTATTTTCAATACTATTCGAATGTGTTAATTATCAAAGATTATTGCAATACAAGATTAAAGAAATAAAGAGATACTTACTCGTCAGGTTGGTGGATGAAAGCCCGAACTCGCCGAACAGGACACTGACCCTAATGGAACACTTATGACCGACAAAGTGATTCTAATCTCGCGAGAGTATTATTTCGGAGCAAACACTGACTCTACTTTCGCGTGTCTTTACAGTTATTTACGTTTAATTATTATTAGGAGCGGTTGCGCTCAAAAAATAATAAAAAGAACTTTGACGGAACAAGCACTGACTCTACCGACCGCATTGCGCGCGGCCAACAATATCGTTCTGATGATACCATCGAGCCCAAGGCGCCTTCTGAAACATTCAAAAAGAGCAGACAACATTGAAATCCTTGCATGTTCAGTACTTTTCGAACAGGAAAATTATCAAAGACCATTGCAAAATAAGATTAAAGAAATACAGAGATACTTACTCTTCGAGTTGATGGATGAAAGCCCGAACTCGCCGAACTGCATAGGTGCTGACTCTAATACCGGAATACGTATTCAGAAAAAAGAATAAAAAAATAAAAGACTACTACCGCGCGCGTTTAATAATTGTGATCGACGAACAAAGTGACTCTAATTTCGCGAGAGCAATATTTCGAAGCAAACACTGACTCTACTTTCGCGTATCTTTACTATTATTTATATTTAATTGTAATTATCAAGAGCGGTTGCGCTCTAAAAACAATAAAAAGAACTTTGACGAAACAAGCACTGACTCTACCGACCGCATTGCGCGCGGCCAACAATATCGTTATGATGATACCATCGAGCCCAAGGCGCCTTCTGAAACATTCAAAAAGAGCAGACAACATTGAAATCCCTGCATTTTCAGTACTTTTCGAACAGGAAAATTATCAAAGACCATTGCAAAATAAGATTAAAGAAATACAGAGATACTTACTCTTCGAGTTGATGGATGAAAGCCCGAACTCGCCGAACTGCATAGGTGCTGACTCTAATACCGGAATACGTATTCAGAAAAAAGAATAAAAAAATAAAAGACTACTACCGCGCGCGTTTAATAATTGTGATCGACGAACAAAGTGACTCTAATTTCGCGAGAGCAATATTTCGAAGCAAACACTGACTCTACTTTCGCGTATCTTTACTATTATTTATATTTAATTGTAATTATCAAGAGCGGTTGCGCTCTAAAAACAATGAAAAGAACTTTGACGAAACAAGCACTGACTCTACCGACCGCATTGCGCGCGGTCATCAAAATTTTCTGAAAGAAAATCTGTACATGTTAGTAAATGGGGTGAGGAGGTAGAAATTTAAACAATATATATTTGATTTTATTTGTCTCTTTATTATTTCTTCATCCTGTCGAACGTCTGTTGAGGAAATACTGCTCTTTTTTTTAATTAAGTACTACCGTATTAATATTCAGATTTAATTACTATCAATTGTCTATACAAGATATATTATTATATATTAATATCGATTTATCAAAAGCGTACTGTGACTGTTCTTTGTCAGAGTTTTAAAGGTGATCATGATGCTAGTAAGTAAACAATATCGCGAACATTTATAAGTTCTCGTAGCTGCTTGTAGAAATCAAGACTCGAAACTATTTATCATGCTGTATGGGCATGGCAACAAGTACGTAGTTACACGGGCAATCCTGCGTCAAAAATACAATTTGACCGTACTTGTGACTTGGTCACAGAGATAATAAAAGTGTCTACGAGAACACTAGTGAAGTTATAATAGTAATCGCGACCGAAATGCAGCGAAACATGAACGTATTTCAATTTTTCGTTTAGAATTAATGAAATTTACTGACTCTAGTTTCAATCGCGAATGGTATATTGTAAGTTCTACTTGAAATGTTTTCATTATTTAATGAACATGGATATACAAATAGAGAGAAGTAAGTATTGAAATCTTTTTACAATAATGAAAGTGTTCAATAACTTTCAACCGAAATCCAATCGCCAGATAACGAGAGATACATAAACCATTGTGATAATAATTTAAATGTTACCAGTCCTTCATCATAGGTCATCGGACTGATTGTTATGCGTCGTATTAATTGTATCTCAATACTCTATTCCTGCAGCCTCAATATATTATCCTCCGCCAACCAATCATCCATTGGACCTGCAACAAAAAGAAAAGCAACGTGACAAACCTGTGCTAAAATCAGAATCGAAATCGGTATGTAAGTGTCATTGCAAACAAAATAAACGCAACCTTAACACCGCATCGAATCCGAATAATTGCCTAATAAAATATAATAAAGATTCGAAGAACCGTTCAAACTAATAAATGAATTAACCAGATATTTTAATAAACGACTAGTTATCGCGTATCAAAGAATCGAAGGTACCGGATGACCGGTCAAGCGTCCAGCAAAAGAGACTCGATAAAGACTTTAAAGTACATCCGCGGTAGTCAAACGATTGTTAAATAAACGCGTATTAATTAATACAAGCTAATAGTCAAGCGTATGCAGTGGTAAAGTAGACCCCGAGATGTTATTGTATTGTAGGGTTATGTATATCGCTAACCTCTGACAGCAGGAACGACCCGACGGCTGCGGCGCTTGAACTCGTACTGACACCGCGTGCGCCGCGCACCGAACATCCCCACCCCGCGACGCGCCGGCGCGTCGGAAGCGCTCGGTGGTATTCGCAATTTTCGAACTCTTCGACGGACTCCGGCAGCGGCTGACCAATTTTTCGCTGATTCTACGACCCGTGGGTCAGACCTATTGGACTTCTACGTTTTCCGCCCAACTTTTAGCTGGACTTTTACAATCGACACCAACTTTGATACCGAGCCACAGCAATCATAGAGTCACAGATATGCAAGACCACAACCACGATTCCAGATTATGTCCCATATGCCTCTGCCACTCCAAGGTGTGCTGGGTGTGGTTTGACACGCAGGGATTCCTGCAAGGCAGGTCACCTGTCCAGAACCACAGTCACAGCCTCACACGCTCCTCGCTGATAGTGCAACCCAAATACCGCCACAGGTGCCAAAAGCGCCTTTCCATTGGTCCCCCGAGCTGAGAGTAGAATAGGGAATGAGAGGGGAAAGTGCAATACGCAATCAATTCGCTCTAATTATTTTCCACATAATTATCAAATGTCTCTTAAACGTTTAATAATTATACAGTAAATAATTGATTGCCCAGGTCTCACCACGTGGAGGTTATTGCGAATGGTGACCGACCCTAGCCACAGCCCTTCCACCCTGCAATTACACAAAGCTCATCGTAATATCACTTGTGAGAAAGAAAAATCTCCTATTATTGTCAATTTGTAGAACGTTCATTAATTGATCGTAGTACAAGTAAGACAACAAGAGGAGTACTTAGAAAATTCACGACCAAAAGCTAAACTGAATATCAGAAGGAAACTTGAAAGAAAATCTGCCAGAGAATTCAATTTCCTTATAGATTAAGCTATCCTTTGAAGTTAATTTACATTATATCGTACAAATAAAACTTATACTAAACTTTACGTACATTATATGCTGATGCTTCCTTTAAAAGTACAACAAGTGTGTAACTTGTGCACATGTCAATTATTTATTATATCTTTCATTTTATATTTCGCACATTTAGTAGAACTAGTATTAAAAGTAATATTAAAGTTTATACAACTTCTACCGAATAAACCGAATATAAAATAAAATATACATAACAATTAATTACACAATTGTTCTAAATTAATCTTACGCGCTAAGAGTTACACAACATTGTTATAAGCCAATGGACTGTAACAAAAGTATCTCCTTCTTTAGTAGAAGTAGTTTCTTCTTTCTTGCTTTCATGCAACAAGAGAAGTGTGGGTCAATGATCCTCACTGTGTCCCAGGAAACCTGCCCATACAAAAAATATATTAGTAAGTAGGTAACTGGAGAGAGTAAGAATGTTAAGGGCTATTTTGAGGAAAAAGAAAGAAGTGAGGACCAAACCAGAAGCATAAGAGAAAGAGGGGATTCTTTTAAAAGGAATGGAACACGTCTGACAATAGGGAATTTGATGGGAATGGAAGTCAATGAATTAACGGAGACCCTTGGAAGAAAAATAAAAGAAGCAAAATGTAGTAAACAGTTTAAATATATTAAAACGGGAACAGTACCGCAGAAAAGATGGAACAGGAAAGAGTCACCAATTAATTGCGCAAAAATGACTTAGGAATTTGAAATGAAACAGAGAGAGAATGGGAAGATGTATAATAGATGTGCGATAAAGAGACAAGAAATAGTGTGATGCATAAGGTAGAGAAGGTATGAAAAGGGAGAGCGAAACAGAACATGAGAGTGTAAGAGTTAAGATAGTATTGTAAAGGTAGGTTATATATACATTAAGCCCAACTTTCAGTGCTGCGAGGCCGAAAGAAGGAATAATACCGCTATTAGTATGTATCTATTGCATGCTGGAAAATTTGTTACCGACTATGTTAGTACACATTAATTTTATTATAGATTGTAATACCGTGTTTGCTAACACTTTATTAATGTGTAAATGACAGTATGAAACGATTTGCGAGCATTTTTAACTTAATTTTATAGATGAAGACATAAATAACCAAATTCTACGAAGTTTATCGTACCGCTATTTATAAACAACTGCTTGAAATTACCTACCACTCGTATCCCTATCTTATCTACACCTAAAGTGGCTTCAGTTTCGCCATCTATAAAGAACTGCTCGAAACTACATGTATTTTTGCTTTATCTAGAGTCATTAGTATCGCCGTCTATACAAATGTGAGTGAAACTACCGGGCCTCTGCCATATCTACACTTAAGGTAAGTAAAAGGCCCGCGTAGTTTCAAGCAGTTCTGTATAGATGGCGAAACCATAGCTGGCACTGTAAATATGGCAGAGACCCGCGTAGTTTCAAGCATATCTTTACAGATAGTAATTAATTTATGAATTAAATGCGCGTTGCGACGTCGCGTCGCCTATGTAGAGGCCGGGGATATTTGCTGTTTCCAGGACATTGTCCACTACAAAAAAAGTGGACACTAAACAACAAGTTTTTGTGGTCCATACGAGTCATTATATAGCTCGGAAATATTACGCGACTATTGTATAATTTAATTTAATTCTACTGTACAGACGCAGAGCGATTGCGAATTGTAATTAACGTAGAAAGTAATTAGTTGATTAATGAGATACGAGAATATGAGTTGTGTTCAATTGGTTTCTCCTGTGTTTTAATTGTCGAAGTAAATACAAATTCTAGGTAATATTTCGATTTATTATTAAATGTACCTACACTACTTTATTATATAAACCAGGGAGCAATACAATGTCTTTATCATTTCATAAAGTAGTAAATGTTTTCTTTGTATGTACGCAACAATGTTCTAAGAATTATATTAATTCCATCTATAGGAAATGGGATCAATCCAACAAAGTTTGCCAAATCGGTACACAGACTATCACAAAGTTGATTGCTGGTTCGAGTTCGTACATGGGCGTTTCTAAAATGATCACAGTCACGTAGACTAAAGGAACGCGTCTAAAAACAGTTCTTTTTTTCTTTTTTTTTTTCTATCCATAAACATGGTTTTTCCATACCTTCGGGAGTTAATTTAATTTCTTCTTTTTTTTTATGTTTTCACCTTTAATAATTTCGTAATTGTACGGTATCGTTTTGCGTTAATATTCATCTTGAACGTGTAAATATTTCAGTCTCATTTCAAACGAAAAGTAAAAGAAAATCACATTTAGCGCTTGTATACAGTTTAGAGTACACCCGGTACGTAATTATCGTACAGAGTACGAGTTTACTTAATAATCGTAAAATGACACCGCAATATTACACTCCGTAATTACAAATACAATGAGATATACAGTAGTTTTTTTTCATTTCAAATTTTCTTCTCATATGAAGAATATATTCCTAGGTACTTTGCGATGGCGTGCGATTTATTCTACATGTTTTCCACAATTTATGTAGATGTTCTTAACGCCGTGTTAAAACAAACGGGAAATGATATTTAACGACTGACAAAAAATCGGCAAATTAGTCCTCGGGCTTTAATCGTTACAGTCAATTTCTGTATAATGTTATTAATATTATTGATAGTACCTATAATATTATTAATATCATTACTAGTACTTATAATGTTGTTAATATCAACCATAAAGCTTTGCATATACATATTCGATAAATCACGTTGAATTGAAAAGAATTCGGTACCATTGCAATTAAAAGAAATATTCATTCCTCGCACATCACCAGCTCTTGTTCCTTTGACACTTATATATTACGAATTTTGCTATATGCACTTTTCTATCCCTTAATATTTAATCGGCTTAAGCGATGTATTAACAAAAACGTGTAAGCATATGCAAAAGAACTTACAGTGTACTATAAGCGATGTTACGAACTTAATCGGCTTCACTCATTCATTAATATAACAAAACAATTCAATTTATGTACAAATTGAGTTTCTTTTTTCTTTCTTTCTAAAACGCTTAAAGACAGCTTTTCTAAAATTCCAAACACACTTGTTCGTTCGCCGTAGCGTTGTGTATATTCAACTGCAGTCGCCACTTTCAGAATAACAGATGTCATTCTGTGCATCCAAAACTTTTATTTATTTATATCTTTATTAATTTTAGTAGTCAACGTCGAGTACATTAAACATTCACTTTTTATTTGTATTATTCTGACGGCAGC
Organism: Nomada lathburiana; assembly: GCA_963667235.1. Taxonomy (NCBI): domain Eukaryota; kingdom Metazoa; phylum Arthropoda; class Insecta; order Hymenoptera; family Apidae; genus Nomada; species Nomada lathburiana. The sequence goes on from OY763910.1 coordinate 9,162,323, forward strand.
GCCGGAGTCGCATGTGTTATATTTTAAAATGGAAACATTATTTATAGTATAATTTTTGTTTTCTTTTAGTAATTATACAATATTTAAAATAGAGTATTTTTTTCTTCGAGAAAATGTACTGTAAATATCATTGTGACAATTTCGATAACAGAATGGGCCTCTACGAAATCATTGTTGATTAGAATATTCATTTACAATTTATTTTGTTACGCTTCGGTATATGTCGCTGGAAAGAATTATTTAAAATTCTTTTAATTCGATTATATGCAAATGCAAGTTAGGGTGAATAAAAAGAAGGAACAAAATAGTATGTACGCGTACAAAGGAATTTGGATGTTTTACTGTATTTGGTAGCATAATTCTTATTTTTTTTAGCATGTTACCCATACAATTGTGTATGTGCAGTAATGATACCTGTACCAAGATTCTGAACGTGCAGTTATTTTTTTTTACAGTTTGAATGATTATTTCATGTATAGCAGTCGAATCTGTTGATTCAAAATAAAGTTATCACGATAAATGAATTTATCCGTCTGATCTGTTTTATGATCTTTTACATAAATTACTCGTGGTTGCAGTAATTTGTATTATATATAATAACAAATGCTCAGTTTTGTAAATTAAGGCCATTCGATGCAGATGTTATTAATAGTACGATAATGAGAATAGATATGTGGAGAATAAATTCTTTCTTTCTACCTAAGAATTACATAAATGTTAAGCGTTGTCTAAATTTAGGGGGATTGATGGCTGTTAGTTGTAAACATATTTTCGGTACGTTGGAAGTTCCACTTTGCGAATGAACAGTCTCGACGGTGTCGAAACGTGTACGGTGAATGTTTCAATATTTTTCAAAAGCAATAACACGTAAAGAAATAGGTGGACAATTCTTAAAATTATTAGGCCACACATAAAAGTTAGATCCGTTTGTTTAGTCATTGAATCAGAATAATCTGCTTTTATTCCATAATATAGAAAGCAACATTTCAAGTGGAACTTGCAATGGTAGCAGTCGATCTTTCAAGATTTGTAAAAATAGACATCAAATGTGTTAGAATTAGAATATATATATATGTATACATAGATTCAGTAATTTTTTTAATGAATATGCATTTGGATAATGTAAATAAATACAAGGAATGATTAATTTTAGTGATGAGTATAGTTGATTTAATTAAAGAAGCTAATAGCAAATAAGTCTCGTAATGTTTAACAAGCATAACTTCCTTCTATATTGTGTTCGAGTCAAGCGAATCTGTTTAATAATAAATATAGATACTTTGTACTATTATTGAAATAATATTCTGTGCTGTTCTCATCATTTACGGGGGCATTTCTTAACTGATATTTTAATGACGAAAAAACGTCATTAGCTGATCACAGCACTAGATATTGTCACATCACCATATTTAAATATACATAAGATAATATTGGACAACGTTTCAATCAGATCCAACTGCCATTAAAGAATAGTTTCAGATGCCAATTTTGTTATCATTTTGGAGCACAAAACGTGGCAGTTTAAAACGTTAACCCTTTGCACCTGAAGGTACCTTCTTCTGGTTACAAAGAAGCGGTAACTCGAGACACATTAAATTGTAAATAATAACATTAAAGATCACGTTGTACTACCAATAAATTGTCGCCATTATATCGCCGTAAAAATCAAGTGGCCGGTGAGAGTCACTTTTCGTGCGAGAAGGGTTCAAAGCCAAAGCGTTGAGCTTTCCATGTAAAACTGGATGTATGATGGTTTACATAATATACAGTGTATTGGTAAAGATCGAGATATCTGTTAGCTTTCACGCAGAGACACGGCAGACAATAAAATTCATATAAACTTGTATCTACGAATAACACTAATTATTAGAGCGTAGTTTAGAGACATACTTTTTAAACGAACACATCAATTAGAATAGTTTTAATTAATTTATGTATGAGCTCAAAACAAATTCATAATAGTTAAAATATTATATAAATATTTAAAATTATATAGCACTGAAATATTAATGTACTCATACGACACGAAACTCCAATTTATATTGGATAAAGCTTGTTCGTGGAACATTGGATTTATATTAACAGGCTCTAAACTGTGTTCTGGTATTTAAACAAATTGAATTTCTTTAAAGTACGAATATAGTTTCCTTTAGATACAAGGTTACACAAACTCATTATTTTCAGGCATACAACCTATGCTGAAACAAATCTTTCTTGACTTTTATTAACGCTCCGCGTGATACATGCAAAGTAAAATTCAAAAGTAAGCCACAGAGTATAATTATACAGCGCATTCGATATATATCGTAAGTATGTATAGTTGGATCAGCATTTAACAGCAAAAATAATTCATTCAATATTCATTTTTCCCATAAAATTTTAATATCGCGCCGAGACGCCAATAAATAATTTGAACAACTTGTCGAAACATTTCATTCTAATAGTAAAAATGTCGTAGATGTAACATATATGCATCAATGGCATGGTAATTTGAATTGTCTAAGAAAAAGGAATGTAATATCAAAGTATAACTTCTTTTTCTACGTACTTATTTGATAAAAAGTAAGTTTTTCTCGAAATTAAGGAAATTCATTCGGGTATTTCATCGTCTAATAACTATTTTCTGTATAAGTAAAACATACATAATGTATATATATATATATATAAACACAAATTTGCATGTATAAAAAAAATGTATAAACTATCACTGCATAAATCGCTGTTCTAATGCCATGATTACAAAATGTGCAAGACTTATAAAATTGTCTAACTCGTCAACTGCCACGCTTGTGTGTGTATAAAAATTTAGATATGTATCATAAGTTAACTGAACATAAAACAACGTGTAATAATTATTGATAATAATTTCGTTAGTAACTCGTTGCGAAAAGCGTGTAACAACAACGAAGTCGAATGTACATCGCACAGAATGGCAGTGAACGCGTCAATGTATCGTAAAACTTTCAAGGGAGATTTTTTTTCGTACTGTAACTGCGAGCTACGTCCATTTTTAGCAGAAGCACTCCATCCAGCTAGAAGATGGAAACGAAAAGGTTCCCGACGAGAAAAGTAAGTTTTGCAACGTGCCCAATACATAAGAACCATCACTTGTCAACAGTCAAATAGCAATTGTTATCGTGCACAACGTTTGCTTGAAACACGAAGTGCTGAAACACGAAGCCGCCATGCACTTTGAAAATAGGATCGTTTTGCGATACGCAAAAATTGAAAACATTTTGACCCATCAGTTATACCGTACTCTAAGCAATTCCAAAAAAAGAGTGTATATGTTCTTCGCACATTATCAATGGCTGTTACTTATTTCATTTTATATATTATTTCTGTATAACTGTTACGATTTGTTACTTTTTACGGTGCTTACATGTTACGTTGAGAAAATAATTCTTTTTTTTTCATTCTTTTATATAACAAGCAATGTGTTTAATTTGTTCTTCCATAAATATTTAGTTTCCCTTAAGTCTTCTTTTATGGATCAATAGTTCCCGTAGAAATGCTTCAATTTGCACGCAACCTTTTAAGATATACTCGTTTTTATTGATACAACAAACCGACCTTCTACCTAATCGAAGAAGAAAAAGAACGAAAGAAGAAAAGAAAGGAAAGAAGAGAAGCAAATGAAATACCTCTTAACCACTGATCTCTGAATCATTCTATATTAATTGTCAATTACTGTATTATATCCGATAGTGAGCTTATTGTAATGCTAAAAATGTTCGGTACAATACGATTAGCTAGAAAGCACAAAACGTGGTACGATTTCGGTACTGTCCTTTCGCGTACGGAAATCTTTCTAGCTTGCTTTGGTTTCAATAATTTCTGGATATCACGAGTATGTTATTAATTTCTTGCTTGACGAAAACGGGATACGTCTCGAACATTGTCCTAGTTCGTTCGAATCACTCGTCTGTTCACGTGATTAAACGAGGACTGTGTAAACCTTCGACTTGGGTGTCGATTTGAGGGCAATGCTGTGTATCCGGCGGTCCCCAATCATGCAAGTTTCCACTGTTAGCTAGTCTGTGCGTAAGACGATGTGCTATCGAGAAACCTCCACTACCCTCCAATTGTGTTAAAACTATGATGACTTGTCTGTAAGAAATTTATCGAATTCATTCTGTAACTCATGTCACAATCCAGAAGAACGTAACATTAATCCAGAGGGGTTTATTGAAAATGGTGCCTCACCTGTGGAGCGGGGGAACACTATCGGCAGTTCTGAGTTGTCCTCTCGTGGAAACAACGTTATAGCTTTCATGGCAGTCACATTTTACATGAATCCACTTATTTACATGACGATTTTCTACCATTACCACAAGTCCAGCCCAACCTTTAGTTAAGTAATAAGCAGTCATTCCCTCTCTTCCCTGTACGCAAGCATTTCATTAATAATTTGAATCATAAGGGCATGAAGATATCTTTCAAACGAAACACGCAAATTGCACGAGAGTCCTTACCTCGTGTCGCTGTCCCTTCGCTAAAGTTAAACTTATGATTGCATCGGCCAAAACAAATGCTGGCGGAGAAATTTGTTCGACTAAAAGTCTCTTTGAGCTATGAATAGCAAGAACGTATTCAGGGTAACTGGAAGTATCTTCCATTCCTGTATGCCAATGATTGAATGCCAAACATACAACAATATATAAATCCCTCTCTAGCATTTTGTGACATCCAACAAATCCACGTACTTGACGTTTACTATGCTCTACCAATCGTCCCACTTCCGGCGCTGCTGGTGAACGTGTACGAAAAACAACTACACACAGATCCAGCTGAGAGCGTTGCGATTTTTCAGAATTCCTATGCGTAAACATGTATGCAGACGCGATTATTATGTACATCTGTTCACATTAGTGGAACAGAAACTGTTAAACAATGGAAATAAATGTTCTTTTAAATGAAATTCACCTTTGCCCTTCTTGAAACAATGTAAATTCTGTTTCGGTAGGCTCCAGCACTGTTAACAGTACGCAAGACAAGTGCCTAAGGGACGATAGAGGTGGTAGTGTCCCGCGTAATCTAACTTCGCTCCAGCCGACTCTGGTTTTGCAAATATCGATGCAATCGAAATATTTCAGTACATCGTCGAAGGAAATCCAAAAAACACCATCGGATGCACCGTGCGGCATAAGCATTTCCCGCAGTTGCGGTGTCCAAATTGGACTATCGTCAGACCAATCACCCTTCCAACTGTAATGACCCCATGGATTACGTAGTCTCAATAATCGTATTCCCTAAAAATTATTCCAAATTCTTATTTGCAATCTGATTGAAAATTATTCTTAATTATAACGCGTAGATGTGCATATCCCTCTTACCTGCACGTCACGAACGTCGAGAACAGAATAAGCATGCCTAAAAGAACACGTCAAACTTTTATGTTGGAAGCTGTACTTAAAATATAACTGAATGAAGAAATAACCTTTGTATGACGCGGTGAATCATCGTTATTAATTAATCTCGCGTAGAATTTTCACGTAGAACGTAGGTAGTCCTCTTCGTTTCGGAGAAGTTGAACAGATCAATTATTTTCTTTAAAAAATTGTTCTTCGAACATTACGCGGCTGCTTGTATTCTGAAGCTGTTCGTACAACGCGACATTTCTCTGGGACCTAATTTCCGCGTTATACACGGATTACATGTACCGAAATATTTGTCTACTTGCAGAACTTACCTAGGTCTCAAGCCTTTATGTTGATACTCCTCCTCGTCAACTTTCATGTTACCACCGCCACAACTAGCACCCATCAAAAACATAGCCTGCCTCGAAGACAAAAGTTGAGCCCATATCAAATCTTTATCAAGTTCATCTTCGCTGGGCAAAGCAGATGGCTGCAAAGGCACACTCTCGCAAGGAGCACCTGTAAGCGTTGCTAGACCTTCTATAGCACGTCCAGATACTAAAGCTTCGTAGCAACCATGAATTTTAGCGACAGCTTTCTCAATCAGTGGAACCCAAAGTTGTTTTCTTTTCGCCTACGATATATTATTATTCGCGATAAATTGTAATAGATTCGATAAGTATCAGTGGCTCGTTGAAATATTAACCTGAGAATACACTAAGTGGCCTCTTTTATCACAGGGTAGCAAATCGTCAACAAGTACTGTGGTCCATTTTCCATCTTTACACAATCTCACTTGGTAAGCTCCTTCCGGGCAGGTTTCTCTCATTACTAAGACCCTCTTTACAAGCTCGTCGCTCTCAGCTAAAACGGCTAGAGCTGAAAGTAACCAACAGTTTCCTAATACACCTTGCGAGATATCAGAAGGTAAGGGCTTTCTAAAGACAGCCCAAGGCAGTTTGGAATCAACAGAGGAGTCAACATTAATCTGATGAGGCCTTCTCCATTGAACAACGTGGTTGTCTTTCGTTTCTGCCGGATTATAATACAGAGACTTCGGAGCTGGTGGAAATGAATCGTCGACGAAAGGTTCGTTTGTCTATAAAATAAATCAGTTAATTATTGTTTATATTAGAGATATGCACAATGTACATTTTCGTAAAGCTGTAATGTTTCGACGGGTAAAATAAATGAAGAAGTATCTCTATTCAATAATGTTTCACCTCTTTGCAGTAGCGAACAATCCTCTCCCATTTCTCCAGTGCTTCCCTTTCCTCGAGTTGTCTTAGATTCTCCATAACTACACTTTCCTGCCTTTGTATCGTGAGTGTACTCATGCCAGACTCAATAATTCTAGGTCTTTCGCCTGGTAGTTGAGACAAATTTTTCGAGATTTGGCACATTTCGCATATTCCATTTGTACTCCTGTTTTCATACGTGCACAGTTTACATTGCCACTGGAAAAGTTTGAATACATCGTCTGTGATAAATTTGTAAAAGGTAAATAGCAAAGGTTCGATATGAAAGTATTCGCATGTTTCTTTCTACCATTAGTTAATAACAATATATTACGGGGCAGCTACAAAAATATCGTACTTGACCATGGGTGGAATCTTTGATCCTTGAATGCCGTTTATCCCCGATTGATGAACCATTTCTTCTCACAGAATTTCTATGCCTTGGAGTCACAATTTTCGAGTTTATCGGAGTGGTACAGAGTCGGGGACTTGGGCTTCTTGATCCCATAAATCTGCTATCCTTTGGTACTTCTAGAAAATCTGCCAACGTCTTGCAAGCGTTACAAGATTGCGCCGATAGCGGATTCCTCAATGTACACGACGCGCAAACCCAGCTTTCACCCTTTCGTAGCGTGGCATCTTCTAAATGCATAATACTTTTGAGTTTTGAACCGCCACATGCGTCGCATGTTGTTCTCGAAGCTGCGTTTAATAATGTACACTTTTTACAGGTCCATACAGGCGAGGGTGGATCAACTTGGTCGTCTAAATCTGATTCTGCCGTGGCCAATGTGGCAGTTTTCTGTGGAATGTATCTTACGCTATCTCTGGATACCACAATCGGGGACTGCGTGTGCATCGAACAACTTGTTTCATCTTTCGTAACAGTTATTAAACTGGGCTGCATCAGCGAAGGAGGTGTTTGCGAGGATCCGCATATATCGCAACCAGTTGACCACAAAGGATTGTACGCGTAAGAACATTTTCGACAAGTCCACATACGTTTCAACGAGCTGATATTTGGTGCTTCCCCGACAGGGCTGGTTGCTTCGCTGTGGGCTTTCGTGGACACAAGGCCTAATTTATTGTTTTGTTTTTTTGGCAATGGCGGTGGTATATCGGGATCTGTAATCCCGATGTAAGAATACTTTGGCCTTGTACTGAAACCAACAGAGTGCGGCGGTACTGCGGGTGGTTCGTCCTCGTTCAGACTCCTACGGTTCGCAACTTTCTTCTGAGAAACATTTGTAACAGATTCCACGTCAGAAAAAGATCGTCTATAAGACAGCGGGCCTGCGGAGGACAGAGCACGAGGTTCCCAAGCAGGTACGCTGATAACTACACCGCTGCAAGGCGCAGGGCTTCTAGGCGCATCGCACGCCTCGCATTGTTCTAGGCCAGGTGCATTATCAAGAGTACAATTATCACAGCTCCAGAGAGCATCGTCTTGCTGCGACTCTGAGACTACTAAACTTGTTGGTCTTTGTATAGCATGTTCGGATAACTTATGTACAACGGATCCATTAGATAAAGAACGGCTAACTTTAGATTTGACTCGTTCATAAATTGAAGGGCTATGTCTTTTTGGGGAACGCTGAGAGGTATCGGTGGTGCTGGTATAGGAAAGCGTAGTAGACTCCATGGTTTCTATTGGCGGTAAGGTCCAGTCTTCTCTATCTTGTCTCCTTTCGCTACGACTTATACTCGTTAACTGCGCCATCTCTGCAGAATAAAATAATATGCAATTTCATTTAGAATATTTTCCGCAGATTGATATACATACCCCTATCGATAAGCCTCGCATCACCCGTAGAACTAGTCGCGTTGAACCCATCCAACACATTTGTGAAAAGTTCAGACGCTGCTCTGAGGCGGCTTGTTTTACGTAAATTTAACTTTTTTGTTCTACGTGCACCAATCTGTCTCTTGTCGGCTTCGGCTATATAAGAATCTGCATCACAAGCGATGCAAGTTAGACCAGAACTGCAATTGTTCTCTAGTAAACAACGAACGCATGTCCATTGTGTCACCAAGGAAGATAGAGAAGAAGAACGTTTAATTGGCTCCTTCGTACATGATTTTCCATTCCTCGACTCATGGTGCGATTTCTTTATGCGATTATCAGGTATAATCAAATTCCCTTCTGAGCTGAAAATCAATTTAGGAAGTAAAATAACAGTCGATACCCGTACTCGATGACCACAGACTAGCAATTTTAAAAGGAGTATTTAAAGTTATGTCGCGTTCGGTAGACTGTATACAAACACGCGAGAGATCGAAGCATAAATTGGGGAGGGGGGCAAGTAATGGGGAGGGGATTGCGAAGACAGGACAGTATGACTTAACAATTTCCTCACCGATGTACGAGATCGGTTTTGACGTATTCGCATGTCGCCGGACGCGAATCGCCCGTTCCAGGCTTCCCCGGACGAAGCTTTGACGGCGGTGTCGGCGGAACAGACACGGAGGAAGAGTTACCTTCCTCGTCGTTCCTCTTCCTGGCCGCCTGTTTCTCCCCAGGAACTTTGCGCCCCAAGCTCAGGCCGAGCCTGAGGTTTGCCCTCTCATCACTTTTAAGCCGAGAAAGGCCGCACCTGGCGCATCGCGTGCTCTCCGTTGGATTTATCAGAGCGCACTCCGAGCAATGCCACTGCAACACCGATGCGATCGAGCCCATTCTTTACACGTAGTCATGGCTCCTTTCCTAACAGGATCACTGACTTTTGTAGCCACGATCCGTTTGCACGTAAATAACACACTGCACCCCTACTCGAGGACCAGGATCAACGATACCGCGGAGCACATCCCGAACGAATTCCTATCGGCCGCGGCGGTTTGCCCGCCGTTCTTTGTCATATGTTTCGTGACGGCCATCTTTTTTTTTGGCCCCTTCCTCTTGATAGCCCGATGTATTTTATTCCGTCTCGTTTTGATTTTCACCCCTTGCTTTTCACCAGTCGCCGCGTCACACGGCGAAAACAACACGAATGTATACACGTAGATCGGTGCATCTACATTTTCCTTTTCTCTTTAACCTTTGATGCATTTCAATTTTTTCTTCTGCTATTCTTTTTGCGGCGGAACTCTGGCTGGCGATATATCGTTCTCGTTAGCGGGGGGAACACTTAGTAGATGGGAATAGGGAGACACTTAATTAGTCAAGGTTCGCGCACGGGGGTGAAATAAGATGAAACATCAGTCGCGAACGGGGTAGACATTGTCCGTATATATGACTGTATTCTGTGCTGGTTGTGTTGACTACATCGGTTGCAACACAGGGCTGTACGCTTATTGTGCACCGATGTTGGCTATGAAAATTTGTAGATTTTAATGTCACGTCTATATTTTAATTGATAATATAGTGTGGAACGTCGTTGGACCCTTTGTCAGCATTATCCGATTCACGATGAAACGAATAATCGGACAAAAATTTGTTTGGAGTACATACAATATTTTAAGTTTTAGACGCAGGTTATTGGATGGCGAGATGCTTATTAATGTATGATTTAATTTATAATAATTTCCATATGTCAAGTTTTGTATGGTACGGAATATGTATTCCGTTGAAAAAAGTTATTAATTAAAGTTAGTATCGAAAATAATTACACATTTGTCATTCAATAAGTATTCATGAAAATTTGTTCTGCAATTATTGATTCATTCGTGGCGTTTAAAGGCTTTGTATTTACGATCACGACTGTATTAACTTTCTTTTTACATACATACGTTCCTGGTTAAAATGAATTATTATGTATCTCAGCGACATCTATAAAAAAGTATATTATCACCATAGTATGAAATTGTAAGAAATTGTATAGCACCAAGTCCCTGTGGCGCAGAGGATAGCGCGTTGGACTTCTAATCCAAAGGTCGTGGGTTCGATCCCCACCAGGGATGAATAAATAACTATTTTTTTTCATTTTACATTATTTATCAAATAATGCACTTCCTTTCTAAACTGCATTAAATTTCAAACAAATCGCATCCATGTATTTTTTATTCTCCTAAATAATTATGTATATAATAAACAATTTTTCAGTGGACGTTATCAATTATTGCACATTTTAATTGATTTTCTTTTTCGTTGCATATTCTATTATATAAAATAGCCAGTTAATTTACAGTAACACATCTCGTACGCCTCTTACCGAGAATTATCTTACTCTTGCTGTTTTATTCACTTTTCACGTTGCTCTAATTTTATTTGCCTTTTTCGCAGCATAAAAATACTGCTGAAAGGTGGGCAAGCGTGAGGGGGTGGGCACTGGGGTGAATAGACTTGGTGTAAATATGTACTTAAGTACATACATACATATGTCCACATAATAGACGCGTTGTTCTATTTATGTTGTGGCAGAACACTCTTTCCGGTATTAATTAACGGATGACGGCCAAGAAGTATTATTTCATCGAAGCAAATAATATCGTTATGTGATACAAAGATTTCTTATATGCATATATATGGTTATTACTCTCCATTATTTATTTATTTATTTATTTATTTATTTAACGGGTAGAAGCCCTTTATGTACAATGGTAATACATTTGTTTTACGGTGTAATAATCAGTCATAATGTCTAACCTAAGTAAAATGTACATCTAAACTAAGTCTAAGTCTTATTCTAAACCTAAGTGGTAAGTGCATTATATTTGCTGTGTTTCATGTTCCTGCCTGTCTGTACCATAATGGTGTCATGGATCATCTCGTAGTAGCTTATATACTTCACTTTTGAATTTAGAGGCACTGTCATCGAAGAAGTTAAGTTTATGGAAGTAGAGATTTGCTGTTTTGAACATTAATTATCATTAATATTTATAAAAAATTGACGATAAGCAACGAACAATTTAAAAAAAAAAGTACTCTTGTATTACATAATGTTGGTATAAGTTGTCTAAATGTAATTTACTATTACATACTTTGAAGTCGGTTCTTGCTCGACAAAGGTGATCATTTTCGACAGTTGGAAGAGTAATGAATTGTTGCTGATCTGTTGGAACAAAGCCAGTGCGATATGCCACGAGACAGCTAGGCGCTGTATTCGCATTGTTATTATAGAACCGTGTAGAAATCTCATAAATAATCACTCCGCAAATTTTATCTCTCACTGTTGCTGGTAAACATTACCGGGGATCGTGACGTCCCCTTTTCCAATAATCTACGATGCTGTTTGAGAATTCACTCGTATTTTTAGAATACATATTGGCATCGAAATGATCTGTACGAATTTTTTTTTGTTGGTCAGATAAACATTAATTTTGTTGATAAACATTAAGTTAGTAAAAGATCGAATTAATTTTGCGAAAAGTCGGATCGGGGTAAAAATTTGATTATTAAATAATGAATGCAAAAATATAATTTTTGCATTGCAGATATATTCCGCGTGTTGCGAAATCCAGTAATAGAGAGTTGTTCGCGTGTCTAGCTATTCAATCTGTCCAGCGATTACATGTCGGATAATGCAACTCTGTGCGTGTTTCCGGATAACGATCGATACGTCATTAATTATTAATTAGCGTCTCTTACACTCTGGATCAGACGAACACACTACAAATGACGCTGTTCTCTACTAATCGATAATTCATGTGTACCTACTTATCTAGCAAGCCATGATGTTCGATGGGAAGTTACACACTCTTCTTTTTATATTAATCGAAACTGTGAGAAACAAGGAGAAAATGTATTTTTCAACAATTAACCACTGTTAACCACTGTTAAGTGGTTTAATACTGAGTGATTCAGCTACAAATTAATAGTCATTACTTGTTACAATTAGTTTGAATTGTTTTAAATGTTCATAGGAAGGGAGCAACGATCGACGGTAATTAAGATAATGCGAGCTCAGCAAGAGTTGAGCAAATTGGATATTGGATGAAATTCTGTTCCAATAAGTGAAGCTCGAATAAATGTAATTCTACTGTGTTTCAAAATATTATTGTAACATTTGGTAGATGCTTATTTAACTAAACACTGGTGCCAGTCACAATGGACATTTTAAATACTGATACACTTTCTATATTTTTCGTCAAATTGTGAATGATGTAACAATAACAGTGCAAGGTGTTTCCCAATTTTTAAAACCTGATAGAATGGCGAATCTGCCACTGTATCGCTGAGTCAACGTATTGCAACTTTAATTATGTACGTACATACATATGTATAGAGGGTGAGTCATGCAATTTGACCGGGTCGTATCCCGCTTACAATTATCAGCAGGAGGAAATGATGTTCGAGAACAGATGGAACGATATATGTACATACGTGGAATCTTTGTGGCATTATTTTTTTGCAAATCATTTTATTTTAAAGTAAAAGATGAACACAGTGTACAACTTTTTTTGCATATTTGTAATGTAATTTGAATAAATATCGAATAGATTGAGCAAGTATTCGTTTGCGTTCAATTGAACGTGCTGAATGGGTTTCTTAGAAATCATATTTACCTGTATTATCCATTGAAGCAAGGTGCTCAATGTAACTGCCTCTGTAAATATTTGTGTGTTTGCCGAAAAATTCCTTAAATTGCATAAGAACCCTTTTTGGAGTACATATACCGCTTTGAACTTGAAAATTTTCATCAGATATATTTACAGTATTCTTCTTTGCATATTTTTATATTACACGTGAAATAATTCGACTAATTTACAGTATTAAATTACAACGTACAATGCAAGAGCCGTAATTTCGTTCATTCTACAAAATCGAGCACCGATTAAAGAGAATTAAGCAATAATGTCTCTTGCGACTTCGAATATAGAACGAAATTGCGTGACTCATATCAGTCTGTTATTTTCGGAGGAGGCACAATAAAGCATAGCAAAGGGTAAAAGTGGTTAAAAGCACTCACACCAAATTGTCTTAATAGTTTGACAAAATTTTAACTGCTTTTAACGTTCTTCATATTTACAATTTAATTCGTATAAATATATCAAATCGATCGAACAAGTATTTATACAAATAATGAAATGCTATAATAATGTGACTGTTAAAAATAATACGGTCCTACTGAACGTTATTATTATCGCGCTAGAATTATTTCTGCGTTCGTGAAATATGTATTATTGTTATAATAAAACGAACGTTGTCACAGAGTATTTGTTTCAAGGAAAAACATGGCAGCAGAATATCACATTCCTTTTAGCAATTTTATTTCATTTCATTTTTATTTCACGAATGATTAAACTCGAATTTTTTTATGCTACATGTATAACAAACTGTGTGTCCGAATGCAAATTGAGGCTGGCCCGTGTGAGTCATATCCGGAATTCATTCTTTTGCCATCCCGATGTCAACACGTGATAAATTTACTGTTAATCGTACACACGGTATTACATTTTTAAGCCACGTATATTATACACGAAATAACTTGTCGCTAATTTGTCGTGAATTGTGTGAAAGGGAAATCTTTACTATTGTACATAATTTTTGAATGTCTCGTTTAACGCTGGATTTATGGTACCCGTCACTTTGATAGATTCCAAGTCTGGAAAACCAGAAAATTGATAAAGGTCTGTTAATATTGTGCAATTGAATTCATTATATTTTTAAATTAAATGAAATAATTTTTTTCTGTGGAGAACGCATTTTTTCTGACACCCGTTAGTATAGCAGTATAAAATAAGCATACAAGTGCAATATGTGCAGTACGTCAATTTGATCTCAGAAACGCAACTTTTTCATTTGTGACAATCTACATTAGGCATACATCTTTGCATACTGTTATCGGGTGACGATAACGAGTATCGTTTAGTATCATTATACTTGTTCCAAGAAAATCAAAAATGGAATGACGCAAACGAAAGGTTGTACATCAATTATAGCGTGACTGCATATATGTACTTCGTATTCTAACAATGAGATGAAAGATATGATATATCGGTGCAGCCACATTTTCTTATCGAGCATTTGATAAGAGTATTTCACGTACTGTATAACATTACAAATTTCTGTTTTCGTTTTATATTACAATTTATCGACAATTGACAGACACTAAATTCGTACGAATAAAATGAATACAACGATTGCCAGAGTTTAATTATGGATATCTCGTTCCTTTGGAACGATAGATAAAGTTCGAAAATACAATAGTTTATGTTTGTATTTTGTACGATTAAAGAGTGATATTAAATAAAAAAAGTGATTGCGTGGAGACAAATTGTTGAGAGAAACAAGAATAACAAGCAAATTACGCGAGTGCTCTTTCATTTTTAAGATCGAGAGAAGATTAATGTGTTTTCTTTAAAATTTGTTGTGCGCACCAAATAAGTAACGAATGAATTACAATTTACCGATCAGTTTTTACGTACAATCACTATGTCCAATTTAATGTGTATACATTATCGAAATTCTCAGACGAGACTCTCAGATTTTTTAATATTTTTCGGTGCTAAAAACTCTCATTTGTGGAAGTGACATTTCAATCAAGAATGAGATACGTTATCGTATTCACGATGCAAATACAATGGAGCATCTTATTTTCACAGAGAGCTAAAATTATCGTCTATCAGTGCTTATTATCAGTGGGAGGTTAACACATTTATCATTTATGCGTTCGAAATTATTCATTGATATCGTTAAAAATACGATAATATATAAATTTTAGCAACAACGTTCGTAGAGATAACGTATTGCAATTGTATTAATTAATTAGACGTACAACATCATTTAATTTTAATTCCTACATGGGTAATATTCTTAGTACTAAATTAATATTATTATTGCAGTTAGCACCTAATACTGCTAACATATCACAGGTTAATTACAAAAATTATTTAAAAATACTAGGACAAATAAATAATAGACCCCTCAAATGAAAATTTGGTAACACTCAATTTTTTGCCATTCGTTTTAAAACAACTGTTAATTTATAGACTTCATTTATTTGCCGTGAAAGATTTTATGTGTAACATTGTAATGCAAATACAATGTCCATGTTAAAATGGAATGGCAAAAAATTGAGTGTTACCAAATTTTCATATACTCGTATCAATTGGATAACGAATATTGGCTTATAATACTTTGGTTGACTTTGTTTTCAGTCCTGTTTGACGCCCATGTAATACACAACATACACAGACAACACAAGGACTTTTATTTATTAGGCAAGTAAGTAGTAGAGTAGCAGTGTAATTTTTACTACGAAGAAAAGCCACAAACATTTAATTGAATAATAATTATCTGCAGTACACTGAGAAAGAAAAACCGGAATCAGAGTGAGTTCCCGGGCTCGAACCTACGCACGTTCGTGTTATGAAACACGAACCTTAGCTCGCTCAGCTATTCCACCTTTCTTGTAATATAAGTTAAATTGAAAAAATTATAGTTCGTACCTTATTTATTTGAGGTAAGGGTAATAATGTAAAAATGATATTGTTTTGTTAGTATATTTGTAATAAGTTAGTTAATAGAGTTTACGATTATTTACTTTTTTTTATAGTAAACATTATAAAATACATTAAAAATAAATTCGATAGCATGGAATCTACATGATCAATCAAAAGTTTATTATATCCACGTGCTACAGATAAAAATATTCTAAAATTTGTACTCTTGATATAATTTTAACGCTTTATTCTTTTTCTTTTAGATTTGTAGGTAATAAACAATGTAAAAATAGGCTAGAATATTTTGAATATCTTCCTATCTATTTTCTATTTTCAGAGGACCCTAGAATAATATAAAGGGGACAATCTATTTGAATAATTTGAACGAATAACAACAAAAAATTAAAAAATCGACAGAAATGCAGTAGAATAGGATTCAGTTGACTCAATTTTACTTTAATTAATACATTTTAATTAATTCAAAGGTAGGAAGACCCGGCAGAAATGATGAAATCAAAAAAGAATCCTACGAAGTACCAATTAAGTTGTGTCAGTTTATTTTGCTTTTGTGAAATCGATTTAAAAATACTTTCTTCTCATTTAAATTTTTAGATAAACTTATGATTCGAGTCACTTGCGTGCACGAATACTAATTATTCGTTTTTCTTCTGTCGATTTTCTCAATTTTTGTTGCCACTTTCGCAGACTGTTCGACCATATCGAAAAGTCTGCGTTCCTAACATTCAACAGCATGGGCATCTCTCGAATTTTTCCAACGCAGAGAGTTATAGAGAGCATCGATGATCATCAAAATTGAGACAGAAGTTAAATAACCGTGACCCTTTCGTTTGCATTTATAAAGTAAAATATACGTTTCGGAGCCAACATACAAGAAGGAGAAAGTGGCCAACAGTAGCACTATCAAAAGTTTTGATCAACAACGCGTCAAGTTTTTCTATTGTCCTATCCAATTTTTTAAATATCCTCTCTTTAAATGCCAGACGTCTAGCTCAATAACAACCACTGAAGTACTGTTAAGATAAAAAATCATTCACCCCCATATTTAATTACGCAAACAATATAATCTTGGGAAAAACAATTATTAACATTACAAGGAGTTATCACCAAAGACGCCACCCTTGGAGTTTCAAAAAGAAAAATCATGCCAAATTCTTTTTCTTATTTTCCCATTATCCATAACGTCACACACTGTCATTCCACCATGTAACTCACAATAAGATAACGAAATCTACAATATACGTATACATATATGTTCTCGATGAACATCCTCTATTTCTGTCGCGTCTTTTTAAACGTACTACGTGTTTCGTTCCAACGATATCAATTCGGTAACTCTGTGGTCACACAGCTAAGTATCAGTTGGCGAAATAAGTAGACCAACCGAGCAAGAATGACGAAAGAATTGAAATGGAGGGCATACCAAAAGCTCAGCAGGCAGTGCGTCGGTGTGTACAAATTCCGAGAAGAATGATGCGAGGGAATGCCCTGAAAATAGTGAGAGCATTCGACCTAGAGACGACGAAGCCGCCGTGGAAAGAAGTTTCGAAAAGTGCTGGCGATTTTAGAAAAAGAATACGCGACGAACCGAACGGGATCGTGCCGCCAAGATAATTGAAAATAAACGTCTTATCGGTGCAACATTATCTTGGCCATGTTGTAATTCGTATGCGACAGCTCGCGATGTTCGAAAAAACTGCTGGAAATAATCGATACTTGTCGCTATATTGGTGAGATGAATTCAGGTATGCTGCAATGGAACACCGTTTTCCAGGAAATCTAATAATAATAATGCCATATGGTTGCAAGTACTATCGCGTTAGAACGTCATGGAGACCATAGAGAAAGCAATGGCATTGGCAGGATGACATTAAGAATCAGTCAGCTGGTAACTGCGAAAGAACAATGAAAATGTTTACAAGAAGATTTTATAACATCAGACAAGTATCTTGCACTTTTAATCCAAATAATTTAAAAATCGACTGATGTTAATATTGGTACTTTCAAATAACAATTTCTGGAAAATCTTTTTGAATTTTTGAAACTCACTATTTCAATCATAAATTATTAAGTGTGTGCGTTTTGCATTGAAACAAATTTGAATTCGTCACAATATATCCAATATATGGTTAACAAATGTCTATTTATTTAAATACGTGAACATTTTCCATGCAAACCACGAGAAACAGAAACGAAGAATGAAGAAATTGATATTTGTAATTCTGTTATTAGTATACACTCGTGAATGTTTTAATATTTAGCCAGACGTTTGCCTGCGATGCCGTGGTGAAATTCATAAAATCATGAAAATTATACGATTTCTGGGTATTAAAATGAGTCATTGCGGGCGGATCTTGCCTGAAACCTGCACAGTGGCTTTGGCTTGCCTCAAGATTTGGTAGGATTTTTCGTTCGAAGGTTTTTCTTTGAAGGATCGACGCCATTCTTCTCTACCTCTCAGGTAGTGAAAGTATCGGACTTGAAGCGAAACCACACGACCATGAATGCAACAACGCTTCACGTGACTTCGAACAAGTATCCTCGAGAGCTGAGATTTAATTAATGTATCAGCACTTGCTTCGATATTTTAAGCACCTCGCCTTCATATTTTTAATATCGTTATTTTCATTGCTAATCGAAGTCGGCGTATTTGAGGTAACACTGTCCAACGATTGTTTGCAAACTTTGCGGCCTCACTCTTGATAAGCTTCTTTGTTAGAATAGCGTGATTCAATGTCTTGTAAAATTACAAGCAATTATTAGAGATCAATTTGCAAATGAACTCACTGTTCCACGTGCATCGTTTAACAGTTCGTCGATCGAAGGTTCGATTAATTAACATCGAAATGAATGAGTATCCTGATATGCGCCTTTAAACGATTCAACGTCAACTGACGCAAAGCAACCGTATTTTCCAGAGCATACCTAACTAGAACCAAATAAAACCACTTTACGCCGCCTCAGAGAACTAAAGAAACTAATAATGCTCGCAAAGTCTTCTCTCAAGACTTCCTTTACTACTCAAAAACATTCTAAATGTATTAAATCAATCGTGACGATTACACTGTTCTGTTTTAATTTCATTACATATATCGATCTCGTTGTACGTAAAGCTGTTACGTATAGCTAATTAATTTCTTTTAATCTTATAGCATCATATCCATGTGCATCGATGTCCAAGCTTATACCATGAATGGGTTAAGTAACCGAACGTAAATGATGACGCCAGTGGAAGGTACAATTAATCAATACGACCACCGCATATCGTCGTAGTTAATTAACTATAACACACGGCACATCCAAAATTATCCGCAACCCTTTGACAAAAAAGATAATCGATAAAATCAGCGAAGTTAAACGCACACCTATTGAACCATTAACAATGAAATTTTTCACGATTAAAATAGTTAATCAACCACTCTAATAAATGTCACGATCGATTCACTCCACGTTTCTTTAAAAACAAGACAGCAATTATTATTACATTTGCCAATTTTCCACTGCGAGAAAAGGATTCGCATGACTCGTATGAAATCGTCGTGCAGTGTTTCACCAATGGAAACGATCTAGATTCTAGATGACTTATCTTATGATATAATATTGTTGCAGCGGTTCAATTATTATTCGTTAGCATGCAGCCACAGCGTAGCGTATGAAAATCGTCATCTCAATTGATCTTCTATCGATCAATCAGACCCCCTGTAAGCCTGTTCATGTATTATATAAATTAGAATCAATTATGCGAGAACAGTTACGTGAACGAGAAATACCATATTGTACAATACTATATAACAGAATCCGATCTATACAGGGTGGTCCGTTATTCATTGTGAAACCAGCAAGTAATTGATATTGACGAAAATATTCTTCGTGACAAAAGAACTCCATAAATAGAAATGGAGAAGATGCTACGTTAGCCTATTAGGGGATTAAATTCGTAATGATTCAACATTTTTCTCATGAAAGGAACTAGCTAGACAACAATACATAATATTCCGTGAATTTTAATTAAGCACAGGTATATTGGACAAGTTTTGTTTCGTTTCGTAAGGAAGCATTAATTACAAAAATTGTATTGCGATCTTTCTACATATTTTTCTGTTTGAATTATTTGTTGCTTGATTGCGTTATTGTTAACGGACCACCCTGTACATAACAGTGAAACCGCTTTAACTGAACAGCATTGCATAATCTTGAGTCACGTCGCACTGTTGCACATGTACTGTGACACTTGTAACCGCGCGACAGAAAACTGCAAGATTTTAAAAGACGCGTTTCGATGACATTCAAACGGGATCGGTTAATTTTCCGTTTCATATCTTCTTAGATTATCCTTTCGATTAAGCTAGGTTTTATCTAGATAAGTCTCCTGCAATTTTCTTAATCGAAATATTAATGTATTTGAATCGTGTCTTCCGTATAAGATCAAAAGGTGCGCCGTGAAGCTCGCCTCTACTTCCGGTTTCATTATTCTTATATATTCACCTGCACGGAAATCTCATATTCGCTGCAGGTAAGCTTATTATGCAAGAAGTTCACATCCCACGATAGGAAAAATCACTTAGTTTTAGAGCGTGAGAGACTCCCATAGGTTTAAAGCCGAATTATTTTGCCTTTCCCTACAATATTTAATGTAATGGAA
Organism: Nomada lathburiana; assembly: GCA_963667235.1. Lineage (NCBI taxonomy): Eukaryota > Metazoa > Arthropoda > Insecta > Hymenoptera > Apidae > Nomada > Nomada lathburiana. The sequence goes on from OY763910.1 coordinate 9,182,902, forward strand.
CCATTTATTTCTTGTTCCCGGTCTTTAAATATAATAATTCATTTCGTTTCAGTTGGATAAGAAATGTGACTTGGCGAGATCAAAAGAATCGAGTGGTGTGCGTCATGACGCGTTGATAAGAAATTAATTAGACGATTGCATTAAAAAATCATTACAAAAATTCGAATGCTGCGGGAAAGAAAACTTGATTTGTACTCACATATTTTCGGAATATATCGCGTTTCAAATTTGTACCTCACAACAAATCATTCCAAATTAAAAGCTATTATCAATTCCACCGATGCTAATTAGTTCTCGACTTAATTTTTTCATCGGCTTAAGTTTCGTTTTGCTGATTTAATGAGCACATAGATAAAAGCGTGGTCTGTATTTTTTAAACGCATTAAAATCTTCATACATATATATATTAAAAGCGTTGTGCGATAGTGTTGTTCGTCGAAAATACGAGAACAATATTATTCGTTAAATAAATATGCGTATAATTTTTATCCCGCACGCAAACTCGTTTAAGAAACAAATTATCGTACAAAAAGTTTTGATACAAAACTTTTATTTACGGCGTTCATATTTTTGTAGCAGCCTCCTTATAATCGCTTATCGAATAAATTATATTGTTCCTTTTTCATTGATTACAGTACAAGAATTCAATTAATATTTTGGAGTAATACGCATATAATTATTTTAATTATTATATCGTCAATCGTGTATTTGCGAAAACAAATGAGAAGAACGTTGTAAGTGCATATAAATACATATAAATTTTTTGCTTTTAGCTGGCAGTAAAATTCGTAGATATTCTCTTTCCAAAATTTGTAAATTTCAAACCAAAGAATAATGATACATTTTAATACGATTTCGATATCGATAATTAACTATAGTAATATTGCACGGAAAACAGATCTAAAACACTCAACCTGATTTATGTTTGCTGCAAATATTATGTGAGCATTAAACTTTATCTCGCAAAGTAATTAAAACGTTTGAAAATTGAACGATGCTACGGACAATGAAATCCGCAAGCTGGTTATTGAAAATTATTTTCCAGGCGATGCTTCCTTGAAATGATTCATGCAGTGTAAAGGTAGTACACGAAAAATCAATATTTGATCTTCTGATACATAAGCAGGCGTTCGAACTCGATAAAATTTCAATGCAACCCAGAGACATGGAAACACTCTCAAGCTTCTGTGGCAATGCACTATCTTGCATTGCAAATCTTATTATTCTCTCAAAATAATACCAAAAAAAAAAACCATAAATTTCTTTATCCTTCGCTGCAATTTTTTTTCGTTCGAAAGTGCCCAACCATTAAGCCGATCGATGGTGTTCCATGATGCCATAAATTTCATTCTAGCTGAAGCAAGCAACTCTGACGCATTCTTCGATCGCCCACGTTCCATGCACCTAAGCCACTAAGCCGTTAATAAATCGTCTCAATTTTTCTGCTTCAAAGTTTTCTATTCTTCGCGTCCACCCTTCGAAACGCCCACTCGCGGCATAAAAATTTTTCCCAATTCTGGCATGAAAATCGCAACAAATTCGGACAGATGATGCTGTCGATATTTGTTTAAAACTGCTTTCTTTAAAATTTAAAGTACTATCCACCGTTCACACCTCTACCCACAACATAGAACTTTATCATCGAAATGATATAAATATTTCTTTCGATAGAAAAGCACATCGTCATTTATTCAAATACATCCCCCATTCGTAAACGGACCACAATTACACCTCTATATTGTATTCAGAAATCAGGCAGAACAGCGCACAGATTAGCGAAAGAAATTTCAGACCCACAAAGCGTAAGGAGGGTGGCGTTGGACAGAGAACGGAAACAATTGCGAGTTGTCGCAAAGAATGAGCAGGAAGGTTCAGTGAAATTAATTGACAACGGAAAGAAGAGATTAACGAGATGTTCTTTGACCGTCTTCTTGGGGTCTCTGGTTGGTCGTCATGACGACCTGAAGGGTCTATGCTCTCTGGTGTTCTCGAGGTCGACAAGGACAGGTCGTCAAGGGGTGCCAGGCAACACTCGTTTCTACCGTTCATCAAATATTTGCGGGAACTCTTTCGTTCTTTCATATAGACACCATATGGGGAGCCTGTCCAAAATTGAAATAGCGAAGGAAAAGAAAAATCACATCTGAAGACATATTGTGTGGCTTCAAATGTGATCTGGACGAAATGTTTGATTGAAAGTTAGGGGTATATCTGCGTCCCCATGCGTATGTAAGTTTTCCCTGCAGTATGGAGGGTGAAAAAGGGTAAAGTAATCGTCAACAAGGGAAAATAGTTTTTACTGGAGTGTGATTTTTGGCAAGAATTGTACACAGACTTGTCTTACTGTATGATATTTGAAGGGAATTTTGACTAGTTAAGGTTTGAACGTACCTGTCCACATATTTTGTATCGAAAGAGGTCAACTTTTATCGACGAGGAATTGCAAAATAATTGTAGAACGTGTGGCAAAAATATGATTGATTCAGCTGGAGTATACTTTGATTAAAAATTGTTAATCGTGTAATTAGAAGAAATGATTTCGTCGAAGGTCGCGAACCTAGTTGTCAACCTAATAGAAGTACATACATATGTATCGATAGGATGAAGATAAAAGGAGCCTCAAAGCCCTTGGAATTTAAATGGGATACATAATGTTATACGAATATACATATGTATAATGGGCTCGGCCATATTCCACCTACTTATCAGATTTTCTTTCCTTGAATCTACTCGCGGATCCTTGAGTTTACGACCTTTAAACACTCCCACTTTCAGTGATACAGATTAAGCAATACGATAAGGTAAAATAAAATTCGTTGTCTCGATTGCTCAACCCCTAGGTTAGCAACCGGGTGACCAAATGTATCCATTTCTATACTTCCTTCAATAATTCTTGTATGGTCTTGACAAACTGAACACAACACTGATTTATCATATGTCTTAGCATTAAACTGCAGTAGAATTTTAATTGTCGGAAGTTGAGTGAAAATATTTCATACGCTGCAACTGAATAGAAAACGAAGGTTCTACCAATGCTAAAAAGAATTGTAGAATTTCGCGTTCGTGTTATTATATTATCTAACTGAGGAATAAAGTACAGAAATTTTATGAATTTCTGACGCAAACTAAAATCGCTGTTATACGTAATCTAACTAAGAATATGACATTTCTGGAAACGCACGTAATACCTCGACTTTGTTATCCGCAATTATTTTATTTTCAGTGCAATCAAGGAATGTTTTCTGGGAAAGCAACGAGAAACATCAAGTATGTTTATCTAAAGCAAAAACGATCCACTTTAATTGTAAATATTTTCACGTCCATTTTATTAATCCACAGTATCGGAAAACACTGCTCGTGAAATTTCTCAATAGAAATTTTCAAAACTGAAAGGTGTCAAACATTAATATAACATTGGACGTAAGCAAGGTAATTTTACAATGCGGATGCTGGATCACAATTCGACTTCCATAAATTATACACACAACGCTATCTTTCAATGAATTGTTTACTTTTATATAACGCGTAAATACGAGGAAGATTTAAACGAACTACTTCAATATTTTGAAAGCAAAGAACGCCAATCAGCTTTAGAAATATCTGTTCTGTAGTGTTTAATTTATGTCACTAAATAGATATATTTACACTACGAACAAATCGTTCAGGGCGATGCACTTCTTTGCTTCGTTTACATGTTTTGTATAAATTGAACAGAATTATATTATTATAAGATAATTAATATTACGTCTTCGATTTCATGGACCTCAACAAAGGATTCCAGTCCCTGGTCAAGTGGACATCTGTAGGAAATGAGTTCGATGAACAAGTGTGGCCCAATAGATTTCCGCCTTGTAACCCGGACAGTAGGACCTCGATTAACCGGTTTAATCAGGAGACAGGCATGCTGAATAAATTAAGACCCAAGAGAAATTATTAAAAGCAGTCAATTTTTCAACGATTCGAAATTGCAGCACGTTCGCTGCGGCTATTACAAAAGGTACACTCGTAAATATATTGTCAAATTCGAGAGTAAATTCGAGATCCAGGACGACCGAGATCGCCCGATTAATCCTGACACCGGCTAAACGAGACGATTCAATTTAAGAATCTGATCCAATTTTAATTTTTAAGTGCAATAAACAAGAACTAGTGCAATTATCACATAAATATTGCGATCAGGCGTGAACATTAAAAAATTACACTCAAACGAATACAAAATTCATCACGCTGCAGTCGTTGCTTGTTACTTGATCTACAATGTTCTGTTTTCACGCTGCTACTGAGCAACATGTGAGCCGCAACCCCATGCTAAGAAATGTCGACCAGGTCAATTTATGTGTGAGCAAAGGCTGTGCTCCAATCTAGGATCTGGTCCAAGTAGGGGAACTTTCGTCTATTGTGCGCCTTTGGGTAAAATATTTTCTTCGAAATTGGAAAAGATAGTAATTTAATAGAAAAATAGTATTGCAAAAAGAAGCAATTGATTTTTCGTGTATTGTTCGTAATTACAAACTTCTATGCCACGTGTCGATTCCAATTCCCATTATTGTAATTGCACGCGTAGTACGACGAACATTATAACTAGACCAGCCAATAACACGTCTACGATAAATACACATTACCAGTACACAACGTGAGCCCGTCGGGTTGCCAAACTCTAGGCGTTTCTATTAAAAAAACTTTCACCTTTAAACTTTACGCAGCATTCATCCACCCGCGTAAAGAAGAGGAAAAGCACCCGTGCATTGCAATTATTATTTCATACAAGATATTAAACGACATTCTAAACCTATGTTATAATATCTACTTGATCCTTTTTTTCTTATCTTCAAAAGATTTCCACGAGGGGCACAGAGACGATATCGATAATAGAATAAAATGTTACGTCAAATATTGCACAAAGGTGTTTCGAACGTTCGCTGTATCTATGCGTATTATTCGCCAACGCTTTCAGACCTCCTTTTTTCACGGGCGAACCGGGTGACTGCGTGTATACAAATTACGTACTTACGTCAATGATTTTATCCAGCAGACCGGCTTACGTAAACGAGACTCAGGATAACAGTGCAAAGAAGCGTATTCTTATCTTGCAACGAAATGGCACGGGAAACGGGGGTCAGAGGCCGAAATCGTTCGGTGGCGCAAAATAGAAGGGGTAAACAATAACTTGGATCGTGGAAAACAACGGAAAATCGATCGGTTTCCGATATGGAAGAAACCAAATATACCGTACAATATGTCCATTTCCGGAGATGGAATTTCAACGAGACTTCCTAGTCATATTTATGTATCGACTGTAAACTGTGGTAGGAAAAATTTTGTACAGGTTGCTTGGAAATTTATTCCCTTATCTTGGACCTTCTCCAAATTTATTCGGAATATTCGTAATTTGTTTGGGTTGAAATTAGAAAAATAGATCTGTAATTCACGTGAGGATAAGTAGTAATTATAACATAGATCTTGTCTAAAGAAATGCACTCGAACTGTACCACGAGTCCAACAGAAACATAGAAATAGAAACATCGTACCAGACGTCCCCTTTTTTGTAACTGTGGAGTAAATCGTATCTTGCGACAGAGAATCGAAGTTTTTCGTACAATAGCTTGTACCAGAGTCTATTCTTATTGAACCAGAGTACACTTGGGACTTCTAAGTGTACTGTATATAACGAGTACATACTGTATATACTGTCGAACCACGTGCACCTACATCTTCTGCTTTATCCCGTAATAAAGCCTGCCTTCCTTTTGATCCTGAGATCCGCAGATGTACGAAAACCGTTAAATTTTCTCCACAAAGGAAGAATTTGGGTTTCTTAGGTAGGTGCCCCAAGCAGATGCAAGCAATTCTCTTAATACACCCATTTCTGTTTCTTCGTTTATGAAAACCGTGTAATTACATTTGATTTTATTATTAATAATAACAAGATTTTCTGCACAAGATCCCTGTGACTTCTTTGAATTTTATTCCATCCCAGTATTAAGCTAAACATTTCAATTTCATAGAAAAATTGTTTTTTTTGTGTACGATGGGGCGATTTTGTTGTGGTCATCAGTTTAATCATTGTGTGGCAATACTTGACCCCTTATGGCGAAATTTATTTTTATTTGCGTGGGATTTTTCAGTTGCCCAATACATCCATTTATTGCCGTTCGAAAATGTTATTAGGCCACTGAAACACTCGTAGCAAGAAGCTGTACTTGAATTCTCGAGACGATGGAAAACACTCGCCTCTTATCGTGTTCGAGATGCGTCCTATTTGTTTTACTGTGATAAAGTGAGTCAAGACCGAACAATATCCTCGATTAGGTTTCCGACAGGCTGTTTGACCATTGACTGTACTTCAATAATCCACAGCCTCGGTAGATGCACCATCGAAGCACAGAACGAAATAAAATCAGGTTTTTCCCAACATCCAATATGCAGGGTGGCACAGGTAAATGGGGTCAGCTAAATATCCGCCTTATTTGCAGTTGCCCAAAAGTACGCCTCAGGGCAAAGTTGCACTACTCATTTATATATTTCATAAATACTACGAACATAATTATTGTAATACGCGTCCTTGTATACCGGGAATTTGCATTGGTAAATGCCTCGATAAATATTATTATTTATGGATATATAAACTATTTGAAAAGTTGCACGAGTTTATATAATTGAAGCAAAGGGTTAAGAGAGATCGAAAGTTTTGCATTTGATTTAAATGAAGACGTCTTGCAAGTATTAATATTACTTCTTACAAGCGCAAGAAAACGTTGAAACAGAACGACGTTAAATATCATGAAACGAAATCACAATTGCGCTCAAGTTCTACGTAATGCGAATATTTATTACCGTGCGGTTTTGTCGCGCTATGCAAAGTGAAAGTATATACTTTGAGAGTTTCATCCATAATTCCTAACATTGCACAAATTACTTTTATGTTAATCATCAATGAGAGAGCCGGGCAATAAAGCATTCGATGTAGTTAATAAAATAGGATATCCGTTCGTCAATCGTATACGCTTTAGAAAATTTATATAAAAAATGAGCTCTACAGTGTTTCAAAGGGACCAATCAAAAAGTATTCGTCAATAACCTAATAACAAGATATTGATGCGACTCCAAACTCAAATAGAAACAAAAAGAAATTAAAATATCGTATCTGAAATCAATGTTCCATATGGTGCAGATTGGAGTCTCTATACATATAATATTATACACACACACACTGGCACATGAATGCCACTGCAAATTTGACCTTGGGAAAGGGTAAGAACAATAAAAGTTGTTCGATAATGGTCATTTCTTTCAAGTATACAGGTTCGAACATGGTCATTCGTGTTACTTTATCAAGTGGAATCGTACGCTTTCTTAATCTTCAGATAACAGCAAAAAGTCTCACACAATTTCGAAAGTGGTGTGTGTATATATATGTATATGTCTTTCACTTCTTTATAGAAATTGGGAAATCGATTTGATATAAAAAACCAGGAGGAATCGAATAGATACTATTCCACCACCATTATAGTGTTTTTGTTGATTCTTGCGTATCGAATATTTCGTAATAGGTACAAAGAGATTATTATTCGTGCGTAATATCGTTAAATCTGTTTTTTGCTTTCCGCTAACTCACGTACAAACAGAATCCATGGTTTTGTACGAAAACAACGGTGATAAGTGAAAATTGTAAAAAATAAGAATCTTTGTGAAAAATAACAATTGTATCGTTGTGACGCGAACTTAGTTGCCAAACGTAATATACTAATGATAGAGAAGTCTCACTTGCTCAAGCTCGATCATTAGTTCGTTTCCAATATCATTATCAAATTGTTAACGAGGGATACAATCTTCAGATAAGTCATTACGATAATCAATATTACCACCAGCAGAGATACCTACTTTCTAAGTTTTCAGATCCCCTGAAACATTTCTTTACTTCTGAAATATTCGTCGCTGTATTTGCTGTATTTTCATCTCTAAACTCATGCACTGCACGTTACTTATATTTTAATTTTCCAACGATGACTTTTGCATCGCTGGTGCTTGGGTGTTTTATATGGTTTTGAATAAAGAACGCCCAATTAATGGTATATTAGAAACTCTATGTTTAATATGTATGATATTGACGTTTCGTTTATTTAACGCAAAATAAAAAAACGACACTGCTTACGAAACTATCTAGTACTACGAACTTAAACATACATATACTTAGTTATACACGCGCACGCAATTCATTCGCACAGACGACAAAATCTCTGTCGATCGTTTACAAAACATCCGTTCAATATTCGGCTAATATTTACAGAAAGAGCATAATTAAGGGAAGAACAAACGCGATAATTATAGTAGAGAAATGATTATTCATAATCGTTTCCCGATTCGGCATAACACAAAGTAACGTACACAGTCGCGTGGAATCGAAAGCAAACGGAACAATGGTTTCGATTTCTCTTCTTTGCCGTGCATCGATTACTCCAACGTAACACGGTACATGCTACCTTGAAGCCTATTGTAGCTATGACGTAGTCGTCTACGTAATATCACAGACAATCTTGAAGTTTACCACGAAAATGATAATTATCAACAGCTCGAGAACAATATTCGTTAACAGATGTTTCGATCTCGATCAATATTTTAAGTAACGTGTCCGAAGAAAAAGAAATGATAACTGTCTTTCAGCGGCAACAGATAGTAAATGTTTCTCTTCGATAATAATCGTTCGTTGACACGTTCATTTGGGGAGAATACGAATGTCCACTGTGTATTCGCACGAATCTTATCCTCTCTGCTCGGTAGAGGATATTCGTTACAATAAATATATACGAAAGAAAAAAACAATATCAATAGAATTCTTTTGTGCGAAAAAAACATAATTTTAACATTTTTTTAAATTCTTTTTTATCATTTGAATACCATGCGACACTAGATCGCTTTTGATCGTTTCGTAAACAAAACAATTATTTTTGGACTTAATTGGTCAACCTGCCGTGATACTCGAGTTGCCTATATATAATCTATTATCGTTCATTGGACAGCACACATGACCGCATAAATAAAGGCGGGATTTCTTATACGCGACGAAAGCACTGATGTATGCGTCAAACACATTTATACTGAACCATACAATGGACAGCAATACTTTCGTTTTCCAATAAGCGATTCGTCTGCACATGCATCAGAAACCTCGCCTTAAAAGAACACAGCGTTTCAAATTAAAACACTGACTGCATCTGAGAGTGGCCACTGGTTTCGTTGCTTGGATTTTATACCAGTAACGCACTCACATCCCAAGTAACCACGAAATTTGTAACGAAATTCAATGTTAAAAAGGTATTTCATTTCAAACCGAACTCGAAATAGGAGCGACGGAGTTCCTATCGATTTATCTATAAGTTCTCGATAAATAAGTACGATATCGATCGATACGTATCGATAATTGGCAACGCAACCAGTAACGATCATATGATTCATTTCGAAACACGGCTATTCTAGACGATCCGAATCGTATCTAGAGTACTTTAAGTTTAATCGCATACTTAATCAACGACGAGAACACAACGAAGATATTCTGTGCATGCGTGATATTCGAGCAGATGACCAAAAATAGAAGCGAGTGGAAAAAGAGAATAGCGGTGCCTTGGGTGAACGCAGTTTCATTAGTTAGTTCGAAAAAGTTCAATCGATGACTATTCGAGATCAAGTTCGATTCGATTATGAAAGGTCGTTCGAGACCTCGTGGAGGCGGTGACCGAGGGTCGTTCGACCCAAGCAGACTCTCTTTCGATCGACCGAATCACCTGGAAACTCTTTCCAGTCGATCGTCAGGAAGAAAATCCAGATGCGGTAACTCATGGTTGCCAGGTCAAAGTTAACGGTTATTTTCACGTAGAAAGAGGAGAGGAATCACCGTCGGAGTACACACTTGAAGTCGTATACGTAGACCCATCAGAAGAAACGCTCATCTCCACCCCCTCCTCTGATGTTCCCCTCCAGGTCCGAGTCAACGTCTCCCTCCAGCCTCCCCAGCCGAGCCGGCTAGAAGGAAGACTGCGATTGGCCACAGCTGGCTAGGATCGATGACGCTGCTGCCTGTTAGGGCCTAGTGGCAATATGGCCTCGCGCCACGATTCCATGGACCGTAATTTGACACGCGGGTGTCAACGATACTATGTATCGCTGGATCCTCGTCGATCCACTGGATCCAATAGATAGTACAGTTTGAATTTCTGCAGCATACAATCAGCCGGTCGTTATTTCCCCGATATTAATCTGGATATCATTGGTCCATGACCGGTGTGACTCTGCCCTTAGTAACTGGACGCTTCTGGAATCCGGAAGAGCGGCTATCTCGATGCAAAGGGAGTGCAGGTTATTTAATTCCCAAACTGCATGGGTTACGTCGAACGTAAAGAAGATAGGGACGTTGTTGTTAGTTGAACGGGCGCAGGAATCCAATATATTCGTTAATACTTTGCCCTTTGTGTAAGAAAGATTAATCGATTTAACGGCTTTCGGCCGTTCGCCGTGTGGACGACAGGTGTGTGCGTGACACGACGCGCTGGCTAAACCCGAGTGATGTCCTTAGATATCTTCTTCCTCGACGATCGGCAGGCTGCTCTGATGCACAAGGGGACTTGTCCTCGCGGTAAAAGCCATTATCCAGTAATCAAGCTCCTTCTTGTTCTCCATTAAAAATGTTAAAACAACCGGCGAGTCGAAGCCTTTCTGCCTCACCAGAAATCCTTCGTCCCCGTAACGTTCGATCATCGTGTTCCTCAAGTTCAATACGCCCAGAGGTCTGCACACTTTTTTTTGTGGATAAATCACGGCGAAATGCTCGACACTCGTCCGGTAGACCTTCACTTGCACGCCTTGACGATGACCGTTTGGACTCACCAAGGTCATATAGCCGCTCATGTTCTCGGTGTTCCAGCAGGAATCGACGTTCGAGTCCTTCAGACTCGACTGGTTGAATTGTAGAAAATTGGTATGCATCGCTACGTCGGCTGGCATCGCGGTACTGTTTTCCTCTTTTTTCGTAGTTTACTATGTGTATCTTCAATACCTTCGATTCGATCGAAAGGTTAGGTTGTCCGTTGAAAGAACAATTCAACGAGGTATAGTAACAGATTGATTTGGAAAAGACTGTAAACGCACACGGAGTCAACGACTTGTCCACGCAACTTTTCTCTGTATTGAAAGAGAGAGGAGAATAACACTCCGCACTCCGAAGAACTGCGCGAAACTGTATCTCGCTGCAAACTGTCGCGTGAACTTTCACCGCCGCTATTTATACGAGGCGCACGTTTCGACGAAGCGTGCGCATGCGCACCGCTGCACGCGCGCGCTCCCAGCAGATGTCCCCGCGCGCGATATCTGTTCAAACGCGTTAAAATAATTCAAAATTGCTGCCCAATACTGTGACAAAAGTAATCGGGTTAAGGATTAATTTCTTTCACACATCGCTTCTTTATTTCGCGGGAAATTTTATTTCTGTTTTTCCTTTGCGAAATCGTTACGACGTACCATTTCCCGTAAATAATATTGGAAGATTGTACGTCGCAACTGACCAGCTCTAGAAAACATGATATCGAAATGTATATAGCTATGTTTGTTTTCCTTTTTCAGATCATTTGCGTAATCTATTATATTTCCTATAACGCGAATGATAGAATAATAGTATAATTGAGAATATTATTGTAGTTTAATTTTTTCACTTTGGAAAAGAAACTATCCCGCCTATTCGGAACGAGTATTACATTTATCTTTTGACTGTAAAAAAATAATTACAGTTTTTCAAAATTGCAAAATGGCAGAAACATCTGCATGGAATAATAGAAATATTAAAAAATTAATAGCTTAATATCATGTGCTATATATGAGAACAAAATATTTTATTTCGTTATTGTCTAGAATAAATGCTATAGACGTTTCCAAAAAAACTGCACGAATATAGACTTTTACATTATTTATATGCCTATGTATATACATACATCCATATACAAATTTGTCAACTACGCAGCAAAGAAAAAGTTACGTAATAATATGGAACGAAGTATTGTAAATAGGAAATTTACGTAACCATATATTTTACTTTGAACCTATTGTTGCATTTTCGCGATCACAAAAGAATTCAATTGTGCAAAATATAATTGTCAGGCTAGTAAGGGAAGAAAATGATCGTTCACAAATTGTGAACTACGTGTATGTAAATCAACAGTCATATTGCAGCATCGCCAAAAATAATAAAGAACATAATTAATATTTATTGTAATAAGTACATATGAACATATGTCATTCATGGATTGATGTAGTAGTTTCTATACTATTGATAACTATATCAAATAGTTTCTCACGATAAGAAAGAACGTCAGTACTTCCTGTGTATGTAAGATACAAAGTAATAAATTCAGGTTTACCTTATTGTCTAAATGTTTCCGGCGTTCACTGTTTACGGAGTGATTCCAATAATTCCGTCGGGTTCTACATCTTAGAAAAAACTCTGTACTGGCCAAGCACATTCATTTCCCCGATAAAATTGATATAATGCATTGGGAGATATTTTTCCTATTAGTAAAAAATACATACCGTCAACTCGGAAAGTAAGTTAACGCTCTTAAGACTCACTAGGTCAAACAGTAAAACTGACTATGCTATAATTCGTATCCTCTCCTCTACCGTATTGTTTCTAAACAAACATTAACCAATCGGCGAAATCAGCAAAAGTTAGCCAAACATACCAAAGAAATGGTCAAGTAACTTTGCTTCGTAGCTACCCCTAAAAAACCTTATTTTTTTATGGCGCCCTAAAAAGTCACGTTTCCGCAAATCTATCCATCACAATCCTGAAAGTAAACGTCTTCTGTAATGCATCATAAATTGTGATTCACAATATATATCACAACGAACGTCTCGAGTCCGATAACTTGTTGGCTATACAGCGTGTATACAGTGCCTTTTGTTTATAAAAATTACAGCAGCAGTCTGTCGGACAGCATTCATTCCGGCAACTGTAACGATGCCAGCGGTTCAAGTTAAACTTAATGCATACCATTAATTTCCCTCTGTGACAGCGTTTTCGGCACACAGCCAACATTTCTCGTGTCTCGCTCAGTTTTTCGGAGCGTACGTCCCGAATTTAGAGGAAGCTAGGCTTCCATACGGCGTGAATCAGAGTTCAGAGCTCGTGTGTCCCTTTGCCAAATAACCGGTCGGTACACTCATCGGTATTTATTGAACGTCAGCCGTCCTCCTTCAGTTCTGTCAAATAAATAATTCCCTCCGTAATCTACGTAATCGTTCTTTTCGGACGTCGCCGTCCGTTCCGGGCGTTGCGCCGGGCAGAAGTTCGAAAAGCAATCCGGTTCCCTGAACTTTTACTTTTCAAGAGTATCGTAAAAGCGGCATTCCGAGAAAAGTGCGCTCCGCTAATGCTGATTACTTTCCTTCGGTTTCCAAGGAAACGTGCTTGGACGACAATTAAACTCACGAATGCTCCGAACGTTTTAAAATCGACGGCAAAAACGAAGGACGGAGGGAATCAAATATTCTCATTTCTTGCAGAACAAATTGCACGGGAGGTAAAACGAAAAAAAGGACAAAACTATTTGCTCCCTTTGCGCGAATGATTTGTGAATTTATTGGTGCCATAATTGGTAGTTTTATTGGCGCACTCAAATGACTGGCAGATGTCTGTACTTCTTTCGGTAATCTGCAATATTTGTTTACAAGGGATATTTAAAGGGGTCAGGTTTTGTAGTAAGGTAAACTATTAATCTTTTGTTTCAATGTATGCGCACGTGTTTCCAATAAAAATTCTAATGGGCGCCAGGTAAATGCATTGTAAAGTATAATTTCGAATTTTGCAGAGCGAGAAATAACGAGAAAAGTTATTGCAAGTGAATATTTTCTTTTAAACGAAACCATTAGAACTAACTGCAGCTAAAATATTTATCGTGTTGATCGAGGAAATTGATAAAGTTAGTGCTACATATTAGTAAAGATAAAATTAAATGAAACATATGTTAGTTTATCTATAATCTTCCAGTACGTACATATTCATTACGTGAAGTTGTAAATATAGATATCGGTATCTTTGCAAATGAGGAAATTTTGTGTACAAATCTAATAAATGAGATAAATAATTCCAACATGCGAGAACAAATTTCAACAACTTGAGCTAACGAACGAAAACATTTATATTACTGTCTTTTCTTCGAAGTATGTATATTTATATTTCACGTTAGACTGTTTCGAGAATTTACTTTTCTACATACTAGTGCTGTTCTAAGTAATAACGCAATAAAGATTTCGAGCAAAGGTTTAATATTTACTGTCCCCCCGATCACGAAATTTCACTTTCATGTAAAACTGCGCGCGTAACAGTGAAAACGATTATACATAAAAGTTCGAAAATTTAATTATGCTAAAACATGAACGAATTCACTTAAAAACAAATTTTGAATTCCTACGCAATTTCATTCCTGTTTACGTGCATTTGATTAATCAACTGTAAATATGTTTGTTTGCCGTTCGGTCTATTATACTTTTTAAATACGCCGTTGTTTGTTGTTTGTTTTTTAGAGTGTAAAAAATTTGCTATAAAATATACTGCAAGTCGGCACTCGAGTGAATATTCATATACCTATACGCATTTATATGTACGTTATATAGCTATTTTTCTAACAACAGTGGCACTAATATATTAGCGTTTCTATGTTTGTCTGCTAATTACATTTATAATTTTTAAATTCTACCATCTTGAAGAACCGAGATAATTCTCACTGAACTACACGCAATAACAGACCGACGGGCGGTATATACTAATTTATCAATAGAGAATTTAAAAATCACAGGCTGCAGACAAAGTATAAGAATAGATCTATCATCCAACGTATTGTTTTGTCCCTTGTTTGTAAGGCCTCGGCGCCACGTTACCGTTTCCGTGTCACTCTTAACGTTACCAACAGATTACAGAAAACTATATTAACTTAAACTATGTTAAATGAAAAATATCGCGCCCAATTTGCTCGACGCATTTATCATATATTTAACAATTGTATCACAGAAGAATCAGTGATAGAATTGGTAAATGTATGATAAATAAGATTGATTGCCCAGGTCTCACCACGGGGAGGTTGCTGCGAATGGAGACCCGTGCGGTTCTTTATTTCTAGATTCTTTAGGTAAAATTTCTTAATTTGAAATGTAGCTTACACCGGCTGATTAAAAGAATTGATTTATGGATCAAAACATAGACGATAGTGAAATTAACATTAATCAAATTGAGAAAGAAGCCTCAACGCGTATTTTCATCAATTTAAAATACGCATATATGCAGATCGATCAAGTAAAATATCTCCATTACAAAAATAATAAAAAACCTGTCATTTCTATTATATCGCAGATTTGTTCGTTATTTCTTATCGATCGTTCCCAATTTGTTTCCAAGACAACGACTGCGGCGTCTCAAGTTGTCCGCAACATCGGTACAAGAAGAAGCCGCGCACCTTACGCTGATATTAATAACTTCTCTTTCAATATTCAATAAATTGTAATTATGGTGCCAACCCAAACTGTTTGTTACACGGCACCAGCCGTGCGCCCTCAAAGAACAAAGAAACCCCCCAAAAAGTGCAAAGTATGTGCAATGTCTGTCAACAAATCGTTCAAATTTCCCGTGTTTTCTAATCAAAATTGTTTCACAATAATTTCATTAATTGACGCGAATATCCTCATCTTTATACAGGAGAGTTTCTTTTCCAGAAACCTGAAAATTCGGTGGAAAAAAAGGTGATACCGGAGAAACCTCGGATTTCAATTTGTGGGAACACTTTAACCGAGCCAGCAAAAGAAGCGCAGATTAGAAAATCAGATGAATTGGAAGGAGAACCAAAGGAAGAGAGAAAAGTAACTTCTCTCGTTGAGGTACAGTCGTCTATTTATTTCTCAACTTTATATGTTTTATATATTTTATATATTTGATAATATAATTTATATACGAGGTCATTTTTCTGATAAATTGATCGATTAACATGAGAAACTACTTGTATGCGCGTACAATTGATTACAGTATCTGAAGGCGAAACGATTAGAAGAACGACTGGCGAAGGAAAAACAAGCCGAGGAAGATAGAGAAAGATTCATGAAGGAAACGGCCGAGAGAAAGGCAGCAGAAAGGGATGATATAATAAAACGAGCGAAGAAATTGATTTTTTACCGAAAACAAACTTGCAGACGGTTAAATCAGGGCCTATTAATCTCCGAGGTAAATTTTAATCACAGAACTCGGAGCAATAAATAACGCGGCCCCTGGCCATCGAATTAAGATCACAGACAATTTGCATTGTTCATATTTTTAGTATATGGCCACGAAAATAAAATAAAACTTACATGGTCGTCTATATAATTAATAATAATTTGAACGACTGATAACAATTAGCCATTTATGTCATAGCATTGTTAATTATTTACCATAGCAGTGCAATGAGTGCCAATGTTATAAATAATAATACACTTCAGTCGAAGCTTTATTTCACTATTTGCGTAATTGTCGGTTGTCAAGAATAATTGTATACACTGGGCATCGAGCAGACTTGGAATTATTTTTTACGATTTCTATAGTGCTTAAGAGAGTTGGATGCTCAAATAAAATTTCGGGACACTCTTAAAAACGTAGATAAAGATGAGGATATGACCTATGCGAATATGATAAAAGCGGACGCAGAGAAGTACAAGGAGGAATTAAAACAGAAAACAGAGAAGCAGATAGAGACTCGAAGGATATACGCTGTGGAGTTGAAAAAACAGTAAGTTCTTTCTAAATTTGATAATAAAAATCCAAATTCCTCCTTCGTAATCGAGTGCCCGCCACGATTTTCAATATTCCTAGAATCGAAGACAATAGGGCTGTCTGGATAGCGAAGGTGGATGAGGAACACGAAGCCGAGAAACAGGATCAAATAAATATGAAGAAACGTTTGGAAGACATAAGAGAGTACGAAGCTCAGCAAGTCAGTTGTTCCTCTTGTAATTATTCGGGATAACGTTGTTCTATTTGGTGAAATTCAATTAGAATTTATTCGCGAAATATAAAAATGTTTGCAGCTAATGAATAAAAAGGAGAGGCTGAAGCATTTCTTTCGAGACGCGATCGAGGAGAAGAGGCGGTTCGATTTGAAGCTTAAAAGCGAGGACGAATTCGAGGATCGAGTGAACGAGATTTACAGGAGTGCTAATGAACGAATAAAAAAACTGCAAAAATCAATGACACAGAGGGAACAGGAGGATAGAGACCGGCTGATTGGTAATTAAATGTTTTCAATAACAAACAACCGAACAATTTTATTGTATAAACGTGCTGTGCATTTTATCGGCAATGTATTATTATTCGAATAGCTGAAAGAGCCCTCGCGTATGTGAAACCGACGGTCGATTTGGAGGAGAGGATATATGAAAAAGTAGTCGAGGAGAACGAGAGAAATTATCAAGAAAAGCAAAGGATTAAAAAAGAGGGCGAGGGGCAAATGCGTAAAGAGAGACGCGATTATCACGCGACTATGAAAGCAGTGAAATTGAAACAGTTACAGGAAGAAAAAGATTTGAGGGCTTGGGAAACGATGCAATTATTTAAAAAGATCGAACATGACAAAGAATGGGAGGCTGAGGAACGTAAACGTGCGTGGAACGGAAAAATGGAATGGGCAAAGACGTTGAAGGAAGACATAGTAAATGATTCAAATATCTTCGTACAATCACTTATACAAATAATGGTTAAAAATATTCTTGTTTCGATAATGAACAAAGTTTGCATTTATTACAACTGTAGAACGAAAGGGAAACTCAACGTAAGCCAGAGAAAATTGCTGATGAGCAGGCTGCAGAATTAACGAAGAAAATGATGGAAAAAGAGAATCAAAGGGTTCTTGATTACGCGGAGGAGCTGTTAAAAGAGTCTGAAGGTGTTAGGCCACTTTACCCAATTCTCAGAGCAGTGGAGGTATACGAATTATGTTAAATCAATTTGCTGAATTTGATGAAGCAATTTGTTGTTTAAAATATCTTTCGAGTTTAATTTTAGCTTCGCCCATCTTAATAGCGACATTTTTATTTCCAGGACTGCAAGAAGGAAATGGGTCTAATTGCGCCGAGAAAGAAAGTTGAAGTAATTGACCCAGTGCCTAAAAGGAGACGTAGAATTCCTCTTAAATGTACGAAATCTCTTCCTGAAGACAAAATCCTTTATCTGTGAAACTGGAAAAGCGAAACAGAATTTAGTGAAAAGCATTGATAAATCTGCGATTCTTAATGATTATATTTACTCGTATTAATTGAAACGAAAATATGCTTCATGCGTAATTAGAAATATGAAATATGTACAAGTATATGAATTTTTAGTCGAATATATTATACAATTTCAAACATGAATACTCAAGTCTTTAGTAAGAAATATTTTTAAAACAACTTGTGCCACCTCAAAAAAAACTGAAATTACAGGTCTTCGTACATTTATCACTTCACACAACGTACACATCAAGTATCGTAAACGTTTTTACATCCTTAGTCTAAATGAAACCACAACGTTAGTTAAGATAAATATTCGTTTAATATGCAAGTAATTACCAACTGAAGTTATTCATCGAACCTTGGAATCGATATCGCATTGTTAAATGTAGGTGGGCATCAATTTAGCATGTGTCATTACTTATCCTGTCATTACAATATTTACGAGATTAACCTTTTATCGACAGCTCTCTGTACTATGAATGATTTTTCTATTTTCCCAATGATTGTATTCTGATATTTTTAGAATATTCATTTGGTATTTGCGTAGGTTAAATAATATACCGAGAAATTTTGGACAGTATACATGTTCATGGATTTAAGAGATGACACAAACGAAAACGACAGCAATGAAAATGTCACAAACCGAGGGACAACCACCTGGGCAGCAGAAAAAGCTCCAAGTACATCCCGTATTCACTTTTGTAAACGGCGGCCTTTCAGGGTAAGTCAACAAGATTTCAAACACTCCATTTCAATATATTATTAATATAATGATTAAAATAAAATATAATTTTCTTTTTAAAATTGTTCAGGGAACAGTTTTTCTTTGTAAAAATGCTATTACATTAAATAGCATTGAAATTAATTAATATATACTGATATATAATAATTTCAGAATGATGGCAACGTGCGTGGTTCATCCTATGGACGTGATAAAAAATCGAATTCAATTGCAAAAAGGAAAGGCTTCGATCGGTTCCGTGATCAGTTCTATATATCGAAACGAAGGACCTATGGCATTTTATTCGGGCCTCAGTGCCGGTCTTGTACGGCAAGCAACGTACACTACTGTAAGACTTGGCATCTATAATCAGCTGCAGGATTATTGGAAGTAAGATATGAATTATAATATTTTTTATAATTAAATGGTCTGCGAGTGTACGCGCATTTAAGTTCGATGTAGAATTCACGTATTCGATTCAAGTAAAAACTCTCTCATTATTCTCTTTCACTCTTCCTTCCATTCTTTTCTGTTACCTCTCTGTTGCACATCCAGTCTACTTCTTTCCTTTTCCACCCTTTTCCGCTTCGATTTCCTCAGCCGTTCTTCTATCGTATCATCCCTTTTTCCACTCACCACGCGGAGGACCACCCCAGTTAACGGATTAATAAATAATCATCTATATATTTTCACACTTTAGAGATGTATTACACGTAATTATTAAACATTGCTAGAAACACTTATGCAGAGAGTCCAGGTTTCGGGATGCTAGCACTCATGGCAGGCACTGCTGGAGCTGTGGGAGCTTTTGTTGGTACACCAGCGGAGGTAGCTCTCGTGAGAATGACTGCTGATGGCAGGTTGCCAAAAGGTTACTGAAATATATGTAAATACATATCCATAGGTACTACTGTTTACAAATATTTGGACGCTTCCAAATGATCGTAAAAACGTGACGTACACTTCAAGTGAAACTTTTCAACGCAACTTTGACTATTTTATTTATCTCGCATAGTTATGTAGAGTTAATAATAATTGACGATGGTAATATTTAACATTGATTAGTATTAACGAGTAGGGTTCTTATTGGACAACGCGATATCGATAAATTATGCACTCTGGTTTGCACAGAACAGAGAAGAAACTACAAAAACGTGTTTCACGCGTTTTCAAGAATAATCAAGGAAGAGGGGATCACCAATCTTTGGAAAGGAACCATAGCAACAATGGGACGAGCGGTGGTTGTTAATGTATCTCAGCTGGCAACATACAGCGAAGCGAAAGTTCTGATAGCTAAAAAAAGTATTCTTGTGAATTTCTTCCCCCTTTTTGCCCTCTTTTGTGTATACCTTGACAGTTTCAAATGGTCTCTAGCAGTAATTTGTAGAAAATTTGCCCACAATTTTTGAATTATAAAAATGTGAAATACGTCTTGCTACACAGCGCATATACCGGAGGGTATTCGTCTGCATTTTTGTGCGTCTATGTTATCTGGATTTCTTACTACCTTTAATTCTATGCCGTTTGATGTAACTAAAACAAGGTACAAGTTCAAAGTTTCATCCTTTCCGCGTAATGATAACTTTCATTCACGTAGCATACCTTTTTCAGATTACAACAGGCAGGTGGTAGGGGGAAATCTGTTGGTATGGTCACAATGCTGCTGTCAATAGCGAGAAACGAAGGTATATTTGCACTTTGGAAGGGTTTCTGGCCCACTTACTGCAGAGTAGGCCCACACACAGTTCTAACACTCATAATTAACGAACAACTAACGAAGCTTTATAGACGTTACATGGCCTAGATGAATATCGATCCAAAGAAACGCGCGATGCCTGTTTCCATTGTCGATGTACACACGTATTTATCGTTCGCAATTAAAATTTTGTATGTGCGATAATCGAATTAAGAAATGAATTGATATTATTTATTATTTCAATTTCAAGCGCAATATAACATATCATATTTCCATTAACTGTCTACTTGTTAATCCATTAATAAAAATTCAGATCTTATATTCGCACGAATAAATAAAGTGTGCGCCCTGTTTCAGTTTCGAGCGTACCTTGATCTATTGCCAAGCGAAATATGTTGACAACATTAGGAATAAAACTTTATTCAGTCAGTTTTTGCGAAGTGCGTAATGTACAGTTGTTTTAAATAATCGAGGCACACCATTGTGACCACAGAGTTCGGCGCTGCTCTACAGTAGTACGGTAAGAAACCACGCCATAACGATGTTATCCCTTCCTGCTGTGCTATATGGACCATCATATTAAAGATTCCCGGCGGTTTCGTCCGACCGATCCAGTTTTGTATCCTACGACAAATGCGCACCCATAAGCAATTGACAAGCGAGACTAATTACTCCTTCGTTGCAATCACCCGGTACACCTATGCAATCAAATTGCTGTACTCCAGGGGCAGCGAACTAGCGGAGCTCTCTCCCCTATCAGTTTGTGTACGTTTCACGCTAATCATTGTACGCATGTTATTAATTCAGCGAAAATCTATTGATCACCTAGTTTTAGATACGTCCACAGGAAGTGAAGCCAAGGCCATTACTAATCCGGATATCATGCCAGCAGAAAATGACAACAGTACGCCCTCCTCTAAGATACCTGTGGACATTAACATTTCGTAGGATTAATAGGGAGATCTGCTTCCTTCCAATACTTTCATTATTTCAGCCGATCTCGATAATCACCTGTCTCTAATAAAAGCTCCTTCGATTTACTGTACGTTCCTAATTGGGTTCCATTCACGATTGCCGCCCTCGCCATCGTTGGCACGGCCCCCCTCCATAATGCACGTACACCCTCTTTCTTCGCGATGCCAATCAATGCAACGACGGCGTTTCTGTAATTCTGTCGCTTCTCTAAAAATTCGTCCCTCGATTTACGTGACATCTTTTTGTATTACCGAATCGTGGAGAAAAACGCGATTGTATGTTGAACCGCGTGTTACGTATTTATTATTTCTTCGATATCATATTGGGGAAGTAAATGAAACATTGGGATACAATTGACGATAAATTTGTGGAAACGTGTGAATCTACGGAGTCGAATGTTTCAATGGAATTATAGATAATTTTGGGGCCAGTATATGTGGAGAATGTGTTGTTCATTTTTTTTTTTTGTACACGATACGTTATTTATACTCACCTGGCGGTAATTTCATGTCGCCTATCATGCGAACGAACACCAAATCAGTGGGTGTACCAACGAATGCACCCACGACGCCTGATATCATACCAATGCCAAACATCGTAGGATAATTTAGGCTGCCGAAATATGCCCTGAACCGTGCATTTAATACTCCGTTATTTATGACAGTAATATACAAAATATAATTGCAGTTGAGGAGAATAAAGTTTCCTCAATTATGTAATTAGTATTGTTAGATTAAAGTATACTCACATGCCCATATCGTATAATGTGCTGTATATTCCAAGCCTTGTGGTAGTGTATGTCATTTGTCGTAGAACAGTCGCAGATAGGCCTAAGTACAATCCACTTAATCCAGTATCCTTTAAAGCTTGGCGTATTGCATCGGTTATTGAAAGTTTCGAAATTTGCATACGTATTTTAACCACATCCATAGGTTGTGTCACAGTCTGCCCTATGGTGCTGTACAGTTGTTAAAAAATGTGAATTTTTTTTTATAAATTCAAATGTACAGGATGAATTGTAGAGCATTCAGATTTTCGCGCGTGTGTAACGAAATTATATAATTATCTTGAGAAACTAATATTTAATTGGATTCACATTTTTGTATTAATTTTTATACAAAATTATTTTCATCATCTTACGCGACATGTAACGGAATTAGCTTTTAATCGGAAAATGGATATTTTATTTATTTCCTGGAATTATATTTTAATCTATGCGCTGAAGTAACCAAATTTTGAATATCCACGTCGCCAAATATATATTTAGTAATTCCTTACCCAGATATGCCACCAATTAAAAAGTTGACGTAAGAAGGTATTCTATATTCTTGATTAACTAATTGGAAGAATAACATTGCATCGTAGTTTAGATTTGCACTGGTATGAATGAGAAAGATGATACATTAACCTTTATCAAGGTTGAATCAAATTTGTATTCTAAACATTTAATGTTACAATTAATTTTTTGCATCGATTTAGTACTTCTGAATATAGCAACATCTATAATATTTTTTCACCTCGTTCATCTTTAATATTACACGACTAATCAAAATGTTCGTTACTATATTACAATTGCCCAATCGATTGCAATTAATTTATTAATTAACTATAAATATGAATTTTAATGCAGTTCAAATCACGTAAACCTTGAAGTAAAATCGTATACAAGGTACGATAAAACGTGTCTTTGAATTGTATTTATTCAACTGTGTGCCAGTGGTACAAATTGAGATAATAATATCGTTGCACAATCATATATACTTATATACAAAATCTGATTCACATATATCGGTCGCCAGGTTCTTGTAATCAAGGGAAAGTTTTAGAAAGAAATCAATGAGATCCGGTAAATTTGTTTGTATTTCTTGCTTCGTTTCGATAGTGAGGGTGTCATACAATTTCGTTAAATTGTTATGCACCGTGGACAATACAGTTGGCATGGAGGGGCCAATAGCGAGCATAACACCAACAGTTCGAACTTCACTGTCGTGCAGTATTATAGACGAGCCTTGTATCGTCTTTCTATTATAAACGATCTGCAAATAATATAAAAATATATTTCGAATGTGTAAAATTCTACATAATCAGTTCCTTTAAATACTAATAATACAGGAGGAAATATAAAATTATATTTGTAGATAAATCGTAAGTCGTGCGAGTTTAAAATTCGTATAGAGAAGAAATTCGTATACTTATCGTCTTCTGCGATCGTGTGTTTCTTCTCTATCACTTTTCAAGCAAAGCAGCATTCCTAAATCTTACGTGCGAAATATTTACGAAGACAGGGATTATTGTTTTGGACAGATAGTAATCAAACGTACACCACATTTTTTAAATATATTCTTGAGGTTTCTCCACCGATACGCAGCCAGCCTTGTATGATGCACTTGGGAAATTGCGACCGCATATCTTTCTGTGGTGTCGTTCCATTCAGGTGTTCCATCTGAGAAAGCGGGCGATGATTTTCTTCTACCATTGTCCTTTCCCATCTTAATATTGGAAATAAATTTTCCCTGCCGCTCGCTGTTTAAATACAGAAATATAAATATCGCAATTCTTTAATGCATTTAAAAGTTTTACGTCTATTTTACAAAAATATACTAAAATGCGAATTTATATTTTTACTTATTCACCTGTACCACCCTCCTGTTGCAAATTTGATCCAGTCGAAATAACTATGTGAGAAGGTATAATAAGGGGACACGTTTAACAGCAATACTATTTGCTTCTCCTCTGGCATCTGTACATAACAATAACAATCGATGCTCATGTAGCCGAAATAGCCCATGTCTTGCATACTCAGAGCAATTTTGTTCACCGTTGGTTCTATTTTAGCGACGTCCAAAGAGGTTTGTGGCAACAAGTAAATGGGGGTCAACACACTGGACTCTGTTATGAATACAACTGACTTAGAAATTTGCAAAGTAAGTGTTAAAATTCGACCCTACGCGCTGGAGTAACTTTAAACAATGCTTGTGACGTGCATTTGCAGATTTCTCGAAAGCCAAGAAGAATAAAAAAAATAGTCGTGGACTCTCGACCTATTTTCCTTCTTGCGAATAATTTTTCCACCAAATCAAAATCCGCAGCCGTGGACCTACTATTTAACAGAGCAACTATAAACAATTATACTTACCCAGGTTAATTTTATCCGCGGTCCCCAGCCATTTGGGCCTCTTCCTCGTCCCCTTTCCAGGGATTAACAGGGCCACCACCACGGTCCTAGATTTCTTCTCCATCGGTATCGCCTGCAGCAGGCAACCAAACTTCAGGATATGTATGTAGAACTGGCCCCAATTGTTATAGATGCTCGACAATTGCGTAACGCTGGGCACAACCTTCGGCAGATGGGCCCGCAATTTCTCCAGAAACTCTTGCCTCAAACTGGGGTTCACCTTCCATTCCTCGCCGTGTTTCTCCCTCTCCTTTCTCAATATCGGCATGAACGGAACGCTGATGTGATTGATCAAAAGAATCCCGCAATGTTTCGTCACTATCCCGTAGTTCAGCTTCATTATCCACATGCAGACCTCCGTGTGAACGACCATCAATTGAGCCAGGGACTCGCATAGGGAGTCATAGTCAGTTATATTCCTCGCGTGCGGCGGTTGCTGGAGGCCAAAGTTGTCGATGATTTCAGACATCTGGGAGGCGTTCAGAAGTCTCTGTTGCTGCTCCATGTCGGGACTCAATAGGGGCACGTTGAGCGTGCCAGCATTCCTCATATCGCATTCGTCGATGATGCTAGGAAGAAAGTAGGCCGACTTCCCATTGATCTTTTCCCGAATCTCTCTCAGAGTGTCCTCGGAACAGTGGAGAATCCTGGAGACGTTCAGGGGACGACGTTTGAAGGTCTCGCCTTGCGAGAGGGCGATGAACGTGATTCGTCTCGCGACGTCTTCGCCGGGAGATATGGACTCGACGAAGTCGCTGTACATCATCAGCAAGTCTTCGCTGGGCTTCACGGGTAAAATGTAGATCACCTCGGTGTTGGGATTACGCACGAAACAGATGCGGAGGATCGTGGTGTTCTGCAGGATGGCGAACATGCCTGGATCGAGTATTCGACGCAGCTCCATAGGGTGGCCGTGGGAGGGCAGGTGCACGACCACATGAGGCTCCTTAATTATTTTGTAAAACTCGTTGCTGAGCTTGAAGGTAAGCTCTCGCGTGGTTTGCAGGTACATCAGCATGTTCTCCAGGTAGCGCTGGTGCATTACCATCTTCAGCTTCGACGTGCACCATGCGTACCATATCAGACTGGCGGCTACGTACAGTCTCGATGATAGCCATCTTTGTCTGCGGAGCTGTGTAGACGTTTTATAGTCACATTTTAGACAAATATGTGAAAGATAGCTTTGTGAAAAATAAATATCATTGTTATTACATATTATTAACGTGATATCGCACTTCAATTATAGCTATTACTGCAAAGAAAATGTCGATAGGGTTTCGATATTTTCCAAATATTTCGTTTACCCGGCTGGACTATTATAATCAGGCGAACGAAAGAATTCGCAGGCACACCGAAAACTTCTATGACATTCTCTTTCCCAATGGTTAACTAAAGAATTATTATGCACCCAGTAGCCACGCCAAAGAGCTTGTATCACAGTCGCGGCCACGTGGTGACCGTCTATCATATTGAACTGCATCCTCCAACTTTGCAGCCAAACAGCGTCCTTCTTGTGCTCCAACAGGTGGACCAAATCTTCTCGTGCCAATGTAAAATTTGTAAATGTATCGATCGTTGAGATGAAATTGAAGGTGGCGGCTGAATTTAGACGTATCGCCGGTATCAATCGTTTCCTCGCAATCTTTTCTATCTGAGGTACAAGCACTAAATGCCACTTCGATCCGTATTGGTGTCCATGAACGTCTAACACCTTTCGCCAGATGTCACAAGGCGTGAACTTTCCGTCGATGAACTTCAGGATACATTTTTTTAGCAAATCGTCCTCTATCAAAGAAGGAACGGTGTGTTCCCTCTGCTGAAGGGCTTCGATAAAATCCATGGTCTTCAGTGACAGACGAACAGATACGCGTTGCCCTTTACGCATGGCATCAGAAATAATTTCGTTGCCGCTGAATCTGAAAAAGCGAGACGCAATGTACATCTACAGGCTGTGCCTTTCTTATGAACAATTCAGAATCGTTACAAACTAAGGATGTTACCTACACGTTGACCCGCGTTTTGGGCAATGAGAACATTTTCGTTCTAAGGTAAATGATATCCTGTTTAAATTTTATGTCCGACTCGTCGAATTCCATTCCTATCGGTTCTTTCGGCTTAGAAATGATATCTTGAGTATCGCCGAGAAGCCAACTAGGTATATTCTCCCAAGTGCAGCGACAGGATATTTCGTCCTTCGTTTCATATGGATCGAAAGTTTCGCAACACGTAGCGTTCGCCGGATCTTCCGGGAATAAATAGGACGGTCGCATGCGGGCCTCCGATGCCATTAATAAATCGGCATTCAATTGTACAAGACACTGTTCGCATTCTTTTTCAAGTTTTATGAGCTCCTTCACCGCGTATTCGTAAAACATTTGTGTG
Organism: Nomada lathburiana; assembly: GCA_963667235.1. Lineage (NCBI taxonomy): Eukaryota > Metazoa > Arthropoda > Insecta > Hymenoptera > Apidae > Nomada > Nomada lathburiana. Next base: position 9,210,118 of record OY763910.1, read on the forward strand.
AAATCGAAGTTGCAAGTTCTCGAACTCCTCCTGACTGTGCTATTGGCAAAACAGAAGGTGAATGGTGATAGAAAAGTTATTCTGTTTTAAACGGTGGATTGGTGACTGTATATGCATATACATATGTATAAAGTAGGCTTTCAATTAAAATCAATTTAGTTTCAAAAGTACAATTACGAGCTTAACTTTTATAATAAACCAACCTGATTTCTCTAAGAATCTCCTTCTTTCTAGTACGAAGGAAAGTTTTGATAGGAGTAATTTCTTGTTGAATACCTATTATAGCCGTTTTTATCATATCTACTCCCTGAGAATAAAATTCTTCAACCTGTAATTGCTCGTCGTGGCTATTCATGTTACTAGATTTTTAATAACAATGCGAATCTGTAACATACATTAAATTATTCTTGCATAAATCCTTCGCATATATTCGTTAAATAAAAAAGCAACAAACTTGCCTATATTTATAACTTAAGTTCAAGAAATAGTTTCTTTTTTTATCAAAGACCTTCTTCCTTATTTCACAACGATTCCGCTCATCGATGTGTTTTATATCATAGACGTTATAATTACATTTTCATATTATGTCAAAATGTATTTGCCAAATATGTGGTAATTGAATTTTTAACGAATTTAAATAGTGGACCCACGGCAATATTGCCATACGCGTGCTAATATTAATACGTCATCTGAATGATGTGGAACTTATTTCCATGCGTCCCGTGCAAACATTACATATTTTCGTCCTTTCATTTTACAAACGCAATTGCATACCTGCCACAGAAGCGAAAACGCAATTACAAGCTATTATTATTATTTGAAACAATTGAACGCGTACATTTTAATAAATTACGAAGGTGGCGCTCATTTTGATTTATCTATACATATATCCGTGCAAAGCTACTCAGTTGACATTTGATGAGGTTATATTTCTGCGTGTTTCGCATTGTATTCGTACTGCCTGCCAAAGTGTCGCGAAAAACCGAAATTCCATGATAATTTTGATACGAGAAACGCGTAGAAACATAAGAATCGTAGGGTATAAAGCCAAACGCAATTGTTAGGAACCATTACCGAATTATCCAATTTCTATGACAGTGGATTGTCAAAGTATGTTACATGGTGTTTTTATACATTTAAAGATCCCTGCATTTTTTTCGTCCTTTTATATTCATCGATGAAATATTCGATATATGTATATATTCTAATTATAATTGTATATTAATCACCGAGGAAATAAATTTTAAGTTACCATAGATATTTGTTAGATGTTAGATACATATTTCTTAGATGTGTTAAGAAACGAAGAATAAAAATTATTTCTGAACGAAACACGTTAGATTTCATTGAATTACGTTAATGTCGCTCGTTCTTTTTATTTGAAGAAAATTTCGTTGTTCTCTGTGTGTAGATATTTAAAGCGAGGCAATGGGTACAACGCCAAGTCGATACGATGATCTATCCAAAAATGTTCATTTGGAGAGGTTCTGCGGGAAGAATAGTATTCTACCAAACGATCCATTTTGGGACACCTTTTTGTCTTACAACATGAGAGCTCCAGTCACAAGGAACGACCAAATAGAATTGGATTCCAGATTGGACTCGTCGTGCCAGCAGTTACTCGCTAATAATCTTAGTACCGGCAATTTCGGAAGCTTGATACAAGTTGCCCTTATGCGCGCTAGTAATTTACTTGAACCAATGCAAAACCAAAAGTGCGATATTTTCTCTGCAATGTTTTACAATTGTTGTTAAGAAGTTCAAGGGGAATCGGAAACTTATTCGTATTATTTATTTACAGAATCATATCAGCATGGCAGACGTATAATGCGTTGTTTGCGGTCAGGTGTATATTAAAATATTTAATTGAGACAGTTGGCGAAGAGGAAATGATAAAACATATAGAAGCACCCCAGTTACCAGTTCCAACACAGTCTAATTTGTCATACAGACTGGAAGATCTTTTCTCAGCTTTAGTTGATATAATAACCGATGTACCCCTGTGGTAAGTGTGTCATGGTATTTATATACGTACATAGATTAGTAGAACCGGTACCTTTTTGCCAAAAACAATGGACAATTGAATTGTATAATTTTGTTGTTAATCCTCAATACCTTTTAATAGGTGTACTATATGAAATTGTATTGATATTAGAAATTTTATTTCAACAGCGAGTTCACGTACGTTGTTCACTTAGAAACAATAAATTGCTTACTGGTTCTACTCTCAGTGCAACTTTTTTCACAAACCGCAGCCGAGTATAGCTGCATTTACAGAATAGCAATGCATTCCCAGTCTAGTGAACACGCACCAGCAATGGTGTGCACGTTGCTGCATAATTTTGTGCAGCAAGAACACGCTCCTCCAGGATTACTTGCACAGCAACCGGGAGGCAGCATTGTTTTCAGTATAGCTGGTGTGTAAAATATGCATTCAATGCAATTTTTAATGTATTCATAGGTAGTATTAAAACTCTTTATCTGTATGTCAATATTATATACAATATGAAATACGAGCCATTGTTCGAGTAAGATAAATTCATTGAAGTAAAATTGATGTAGTTTCCACATAATAATTGATTAATCGTATGTCACTCATAATTTACATCTATCGTTGTATTTGAATATTTTAGCCGGACTGTGGAATGTAATAACAATGGGTATGGGTAGTAGTTTAAAAAATGTCCAGGTTGCCAGTAATGGTACTTCTGAGGAGGAAGAACGAAAACGCGATACAGAAACACCTCTTGCTAGTCAATCGTTATTATTACTATTGGTTCTAACGAATCACTGTACTGCAACCCAAAATCCTTACAGAAATGCCCTCTTCACATTCGTCGATATGCAAGGTAAATGATTTATAGTACGACGATACTATTTCGATGCTATAAAACTATTTTCAAATGTATACGCATATCTTTTTTTACAGAAGACTATTCTGGGATACAAGTAAACGGAGCTTTTAGGTTTAATTTGAACAAATTGTACAATACAATATGTAAAATACCGAACACAGATGAAGTTACATTACTGTTATACATGTTGCTACATAGGAACGCGAGTGTAAAGCAAGATATCATGAGAAGGCCAGATATACAACTGTTGGTGAGAACAAAATTATTAATTATCCTAACAAAGGAACTTTCCTGAGTTCTAAACACAAGATAAACGACAAGATATTTAATAAAAATTTCTATCCAGGTAACACCGATACTTCAAATATTATATCACGCCCCGAACAATACATCTCATCATATTTATATGTCCCTCATTATCCTTCTGATTTTAAGCGAAGATGAAACGTTTAATAAACGGATACACGAAATAGTGAGTCCTTATCAACATTTACGTGACTATACAATAGTAACCATAAATATGCAAAATTTGTAATAAATAATGATAACGACGAATTTACAGATGCTTAAAGGCGTGAGTTGGTACACAGAAAGATCGATAAGCGAAATATCATTAGGAGGTCTTTTAATTCTTGTTGTTATAAGAACCATACAATATAATATGTTCAAAATGAGGGTAAGCATAAGTAGAGAAGTAAAAGTATGGAAGTGAAAAATGCGTAAAAAACTTTCGTTTTTCGTGCTTCACAGGATAAATACCTCCACACAAATTGTTTAGCAGCTTTGGCAAATATGTCAGCGCAGTTTACATCTTTACATCCTTACGTTAGTCAAAGGTTACTAAGTCTGTTTGAAACTCTTGCGAAAAAGCATGCCAGACTTGAAACAAAGATACGCACACAACCTTCCAGTTCTGATAGTACTACTGTTACAGTGAATGGGACAACAGGGAACTCCGACTTGGTAAGATACTGAAATATCCCCTTTTGTATAAAACCTTTGCGGGCCAGGATATGAAAATCGGGAAAACATCAATGCAATTTTTCTTTAATATATTTCTGACGATATAATAAATACTACTATTAATTATAAATGATGACGTCATTTTAAGTGAGAAATGACTACGAAAATGTAATTTCAGAACGGAAAATGTTAAATAATCTGTACGTTCAATTGACGAAATTTCAGATTCAAGACTTGACAATACTTGAGGAAGTTTTGAGAATGGTATTAGAGATTATAAACAGCTGTTTAACACACAGACTTGCGCATAATCCAAATTTGATATATACCCTTTTATACAAGAAAGATATTTTTCAACCGTTTAGAATGCATTCGGCATTTCAAGATATCGTGCAAAATATAGATTCGGTGAGTGTGTTACCAGAAGATATTCTTTAAAGTGTATACGACGGACGGATGTGAAATTAATGGAATTTCTTCAGGTAATCAATTTCTTTTCTTATAAATTGGAGCAAAAGGATCAGTCGCAACTCGGTGTGACTCAGGTGCTAACTGCAATCCAGCAAGGTACTAGCGAATGGCCACGTGATCGTTTAAGAGTACGTATCGGATATGTTTAGTTATATTGCATAAAGCTTATATTTAATCGAACGATTTTCTTTCAAATAACTTCTCACTGCAGTAGAATAGTTGTAAAACGAATTGATGGTAATGCATAGAAACTGTTTCTAACTGTTTATAATTATTTTCGTAGCAAAAAATGGGACGCGTTAATTTACCTTTCATTTCAATTACATTGTTTTAATTTTGCTTATGTTGTTACACAGAAATTTCCGGAACTGAAATTCAAATACGTAGAAGAAGAACAGCCGGAAGAATTCTTTATTCCTTACGTATGGAGTGTTGTGTGTCAAAGTGCCCTGTTACATTGGGGCGCGGAGAATATAAAATTATTTTCGCCCCACAGCGGCGAACAAACAACGATTATAGTTTGCTGATACTGAGATACGGGCTGCATTTTGCAGTAAATGGTGAAAAATAGAAACAAAGTAAATAAATCAGAAACGGTATCCCGCCACGGAACATCTGTTTGATACGAAATAAAAAACAATATATTATTTATTGTGAACGTAAGCGAGGAAGGAGAATGGGGACTAATTTATAATAATTCATATTCTTTTTAAAGCTGATATCGATTTGTTAGTACTTTATCTCTCGCTTCTGTCAACATGTCACTGAATTACGTGATACTTTATCTTTCAAAGTAAAAGACATTTGTTTCAGTTTCTGGTCGCGTTAATTGGAATTGGTTAAAAAAATATTGTAAATTTGTGGAACATTTGAATGCTTTCTAACATAAGCACATAAGCCTAATATAATGCGTGAGGTATCGACAGTGTTTCAATATGATCATTGATTATATCACACAGACCTAATTATTACATTCATTGTACAGTAACGAAATTGCGTTCGGTATTGTAAAATTACGTGTTAATTATGACTGGAGTTGTTTGATTTATTTTAGAAAACTTATATTATCGTTTAAGTGCGCGATAACCATCAATGAATAAATTGTCTAAATATTCAACTGGACCACTATCGATTCACACCTCGGCTAAGAGTGAAACATAAGTGTAAAAAAATCATTTTATAACATTCGTAGAAATCTTAAAGAAATGCCTGTGTTTCCAGTTGGACATTTAAACGGTGAGAAATCTTTCCTTCTGGGCGAGAGATCGTTTATTACAGCCGATGCTTTTTCAAATCATATACGAAATATGGCCGTGCTACAGCTCCAAAGATTATTTTAAGATCGTTCAAAATGATTTCGAAACGGAGCCGAGTAGTGCTAGATAATTTGATTTTTAGTGAATGCAAAAACTTCATTGTACACCATTATTTATATAGCTGACGTAAGACTTGCATACGTACTACGAATCCTATTTAATTGTAAATATTTAAAATGTATTAGCGCATTAAAAAAAAATGTTAAAATTATTTAATGAAAATTTAAAGAAATTGCATAGCATAACAATATTTGTATACACATACAATTGATGCGGTTTAATATTGAAAATAACTTTCATTTCATATATATATATATATACATACTAAAATACAAACCCGATATTTATAAAGAACATCTTTTTATTTTACCAAGCAATTTATTTAAACATTCCGAATAAAAAATTCTTTTCTAAAAAGCAAAAGCTACGAGTGAATTACAATACCCTGAAGCACGCAATGAAAATATAACATTCTAATTAATTTTAATCAATAGGTGCATAGCACTCATAAATGCTATGAAAATAACGATATACAGTGGAACCTCGATAACTCGAACATCGATAACTCGAAGTATTTTTCTCTTCGTTTAGGTTTCGAATTATCGAAGTTCGACTGTATATGATTGTTTCAGGTGGAGGAAGGAGAAAAATAACAACGACTATCTTTCAGTCAATAGGACGTGTTAAACGCATATTTCTTTTAAATTTATCGTAGCAAAAGAAATTTAATTATTTCCAAAGCTATACGCTACTTCCAGCTACACTTAACTTTCTATCGTAAAGAAAAAAGAACGCAAACTAAAGTGTAAATGGAAAATTTCTAATCCGTCCCGTTGGCTGTAAATTTAGTCCATTCACATTTCGAATGTACATCTTTATTAAACAAATACAGTTGACGTCTTAATGTTATTTTATAATATGTTGTTATATATAGTATTTCATTTTCCTAGCCTGTGCAGCGTGTATATGCGGCCGCGCGTGTTTATTCTTTGTTGGCGTGTGTATGTGTGTACCTCTCTCTGTGAACGTTTACGTAAATGTAATGCATGTACGTGTTCGTATGTCCACTGTGTACAATACTATTGCTAATATTTCTCTTGTTCGAACGATTCTCATTCAGTTGCAGGTTAACAAGGTAATTTGACGATTTGTGTGCGTCGTGTGCAGACGCGCCGATTAACTCAGTGTGTCACAATGTTTAAATGAAAACTCGTGTTACAATAATTCTTTTTTTTTCAGCCGGACTTCTTCACGTTACTCCCGACTTTGAAACTGTGCTTAGCGTACAGATAGTATCATTATTAATAATTAAATTCCTTAACGGTACTATATCGTTACTTATCCTTATTAGTTAACACACAATCATCTGCGACGGGAGGGAATTTAGTCGGTCCGTAAAGTCTCGTTTACGGCCTAGCTATATAGTCGGTATAGTTGATTATTTATTTAATTCATTACAACGCAACCGTAGGACTGGCTGTCTTATCTCGTTTTTCTTTTCCTCAATTTCTTCATTTTCACCGAGCGTTCGAAATGACATCAATTTTCACGTGACAGACACGTAAAGTAAGTACCTCCTACCTACGCGCGTTAATTTCTGTGGCCTTTTGTTGTTGCTTTTTTTGAAATTTCTTTTATTCCTTGTGTTCCATCGAGGATATAGGTACGTTTGTATACGATTTAGAGGCGAGAGCGTACTATTGTGTATTTTTGCCGTGCGCCCAAGTGCTCTAACAGATTCGAGACAAGCGTTTCATTCAGGAACAGGGATTCGCGGGTCACGAACGTAACTCCTGAATTGTCGCAAACTTGGACCGGTGTAAAATTGAAAATATTCTGCTGACTATTTAGGCGAACGGTACGTGTAAATGTCGAAGAGTATGTATATTTATATATACGTAAACATACATACACGGATACATGTGCATATGTATACGTACACTAGCTGCCTACAAAATACAATAGTACATTACAAATTCATACCATCCTCTCTCTATTTTCTTTCTTTCTTCCGCTTCCTCGTCTTCTTTCTCTCCTCGTCTCTTAAATCATCATTTGCAAACAGCTTAGATATATTTTTTATGTATAATATATATAATATATATATATTATAATAGTATCATCTAGTTGGTTTTTTTTTTGTTCTGCATAGTTCCTTTCTTTTTGTTTCCGCGTCCTCCTCTCCATACAGTTAATATAATTAAGTACATCTTTAGAGCAGGCGTGTACACCTTTTATAGTTTAGGTTGCACCGGTGTCGTTCTCTCTCTCTCTCTCTCTCCCTCTGACGAATTCTTTCGTCTTAGCAGCCGAGAAAAGCGAATCTTCACGCTATACATATATGTGTATCATTTTGCTCCAAATGGCTCGTTAGACCGAGTAACAAAAGAATGCTTCCTTCCTGTACGATAGTCGTCGACAAGGACGCTCTTCGTCGAAGTCGACATCCGGTACACGGAATGCATCCGTGGTGCAGATATTCGCGGTCCTAATGCTTCGAAGAGCCAGCATTTATTCTTTTGTGCAATTGTCGGATATTACGTTTATGCCGTGTAAAAGACTGAAGAAAGGGTCTATTGGGGCGCTGTGTTGTGCGAACGAAAGAGGAATAGTAATAATAATCGGTCAATCGAATTTTTCATTTCATTTGTTTTCCTTTATGTGGCTCACAAATAAATCACCAACGATGCCCGACGGTACGCGTGTCTGCGTGATACCGTAGAACACACAGTCCCGTAAAAAGGTTGAAATTCATTCTTTTCTCACAAGTGTTACACGCGTACATGTAAGTGCGATGCGTTTCTTTCTTTCTTTCCTTTTAAATCGATATCTTCGATAAGTAACTGAACGGCGTTCGCGCGAAAAGACTACGAACGGAAAATGCGAATCGGATGAGAGATTTAGAATTTTTCAAGAAGCATGTCGGCTTTAGTCTAAACCACGCGGAATTTACGAAATGATAGCAGCGCACTTGTGCATCCTCGCGAGAAGAACGAAAATGAAAGTGGAAAAGAAATAATAACATTTCTTTGCTTCACTTTTAAGCGACCATTGATTTCTTTCGCTTCAACCTCGTCCACTTTTTTTTTTCTTCGAACAATCGATCGACTCGTCGATTGTTCTTTTTCGATCGGAGCTTCTTTTTTTCCTCCACAAATAAAATGCATAAAGATAACGCGCGTACCTTTATCTTGAACGTGACACGAATAATAAATGAAAAAGGAACGGAAAAAAAACAAAAAACGAAACAATTCGTTCAAAGTTAAAACGCGAGGAGAAACAAGGGGCGATTATGGCAAGTAACATCGCGATAGCGATGCCGCTGTTGTAGGAGCACTTACGAAAAGTTTTCAAACTTCCGACAAATCTCTTATAAAAATGATATGATATGCTCGTTGGAAAAATAAATTGTTCATATAGTTTCTATGAATATAGATATCCGTACACAAACTTTCAGTACTAAATATTCGATCGGTCGGTATAACTCTAAATACAGAAATACATACACAAGATCCTTTCATTACTTCGTAGCGAGTATCAATGCGCAGTCATTTACGAGATCATTCGTCGATAATTAATACCCTGCGGATCATTGCACGTACACCTGGCGCGCGTTTCGCACGACAAACGATTACACTCGCGTTCGCCAAGAAACATTTCACGAAGCACACCTGTCGGATGCCACCTTTTCTCGAATATAAGTCAAACCTGACGATACTCGCTCGACACTTTCTTTCTGCGATACGCGGCAAGGTCGTGTGCCAACGAATCGCGGCCGATATTTTTCTATGCGTCTGTCACTTAACACCTATGCCGATATAACAGTTAATGTTTTAAAATACAACAACGGCGGAGCAGTTGCTTTCGAGTGGCCTCTCGAACGGTACACGCCTCTAACATGCGAGAGATATACTGATGGGAAATCAGTTTGTCGACTGTTCGCTATTAAAATATAGAGTAGAATAAATTCAACATACTAGTCGTGTAAAGGCACGTAAAAATCAGTTTCCCTATGAAACGAGCATGATTGCACGATGATATATATAATCCTTCAAGAAAATAACAAACGATACCGTTGCTGGTCGAATCGATTCGCTGATTCGCATTTCGGAATAATCGCTCCCTCACAATAAAGACGGCCCCCGCTCACCACAGAATAATGATCGGACACTGTATGTATATGCAAGTACACGGTGTCTCCTCGTGCACATACACATGTACCTCATACAGTCTGTATATACGCAACGGGGTTGCGTAGAAATCTACATGCATGCGCACACATGTATACGGATATGATATTGTACCGTACATTAATGGTGAAGCACTATCATAAAGATGCGCGGCAATGTCCTTACTAAGAGCTAAGAGTTTGTATAGATTGATTAGGAAGGAACATTGTGCAAATTATAATAGAGGTTTTTTTCCCTTATTTTTTCTTCATTCACTTAAAAATAAAATGGAAAATTGGGCAAGTATCGTACGACGGCCTAGGCTCAGCCCGATTTACGTGCTACCCGATTAAAAATATATTTATTATATTATATCTTACTCTTATTGTTCGTTCCCATTGATAGCGGGCTAATATATGCAAGGGGAGTCCACGTTTCTTCTTCGTTTCTTTTCTGTTCTTTTTTTTCTTTCGTATGTCAGAAATACTTAGTTTAGTCGAATATGAAAGACGCGATTGTTATGAAAAAAATATAGATATATGTATACTTATGAGATCAAACGTCGTGTTAAAAGTTTTAGTTAGAAAATAAGGAAGAATACGTTTACACGGTTGAATTTGATAACGTTGTTAGAGGGAAATTACGTTATCGGGCTGTCCTGCGTATCAAAGGGAAATCATAGTCGAATATAATAGCGAATATATGTATATGTATAGTCAGCGTTAGTAAACGTTCGTAACGAGTAATAGTGGAATAGAATAAAGTAGAATAAAAGGAGAAGATAATTGAGAGTATAAAAAAAAAAAAGAAGAGTTCCCTCGTCCTACCAATCTACTGATAATAAAAATCATATTGGTAATATTAATAATAATAGTAGCCAGTAATCATAATATTAAGAATAGTAATTACCATTAATGAGTGTCAAATATAAATAAATTGCTTCCAATGTTCACCGAGAATTTCCCCAGTGAACTTAAGTATCTTCTCCACGTGTATCCCTTTTATCTGTCAACATCGATGCAGCGTGTGGCAGATAGAAAGGGTTGAACTATTCGATAAAGCGTCCCGCACTCTCTTACAAATTTTGCTGGCTCTTAAGAAGAGTACTAACTCTACTTGATGTGTCAGCGTTTTTTACGATACCAATATGTCTTCATCTATGGGGACGGATATAATACGACGCGTTCGTATTTGTATATAGGAAATATCGGATTAACCACCGAAAATATCATTGGATGACCCTCGCGAAGGGGGCACAGAAATTCGACAATATTTGATCCACGAATATCAGAATTAGTTTCAGATTCCCGATTTCTCGAAACAGCTCGCCGTAGAACAGCAGTGCACGCTCTACGCGCGCATTTTCGCGAAGCGCCATAACGACAAGAAAACAAAAACGACAAACCACGAATACAAATGGGAACAATGCGAAACAAATGCAAGTTAGTACTCCACTTAATCACCATACGAAGAAGGGGGTGGGAGGGGATGGTGAACGCAGAGGAATAGTAATTTAAACATCACGATGATCCCATTCCAAGTCATGAGGTGAATTGTGCCGGCGATGACGGCCGTTGCTCAGATCGCAATCGTTCTCGCAATCCGAGCTGTCCAAGTCGTCGTCTCTGTACGAGCCGTCCTCCGAGTCGGAGCTTCCCGAGTCATCGACGTCGTTCTCTTTCTGGTGGTGACGGTGATCTTGTTCCGTCAGCCTCTCCATTGGATTCACGGTGATGGCGAGGCCAGAATGGTCCCAGTCCATCTCGGTCTCGGCAGCCAGCTCGTCGGCGGCGGATGGTCGCCTCTTCGCGGCGCCTCTGACCCTTGCCGCTCCCACCACGGCCATCAAGATCAAGAAGCAGATGCAAGCGGCGGCGACGATCGTGACCGCGTGACTGCCACTCGTGCCGCCGATGCTTCTGTTACCTTCTCGAAGGGCAGCCGTCGCGTATTCCTCGGGCAGGTCCGCGTGATGGGGCGACAGCTGCGAGTGTCCAGGCGCCGGCTCGAGGATTCTAGCTATGGGTGGCTCGTCGGGGGTGGAACGAGGGAGAACGGTGGTCTTCTCCTTCGGATGGATGACGGCGAGGGTCTGCACGTACTCGTTGCTGGCGAATCTGCCGCTCAGCTCGGAGCAGGTGAGTTTGAACACGCGGTCAAGGTAGTAGGCTGGCTTGCGGTTCGTGTACATGATGAGGCGTATCAGTTGCTGGTAATTGTAGGGCGTGTCGGCGCCCGAGAGAACAACACCGTCGCGATCTACGCGCGCCGTGATGGAGTGGAATCTACGCAGGGCATCGCCGGGCAGACCCAAGCTCTCGTGATCGGGATTCAGGCTCGGATAGACGCTGACCGCGCAAGCGTCCAATCTGGCAGCGGAACCGGCTGTGACACGGGCGTCCGGGAACACGCGCACACCTAGGCGAAAGTCTGCGTATTCCCTGGCCACGTAGCCGGTGCCGTTGACAGTTATTCCCGGACGCGGGGGCGGTAAAACGGTGACGTAGGACTGAACGGTTGGTACCGGGAGAGGATTGTTCTCGCTACCCTCGCAGACGATGGTCGTCTCTAAGCGGAAGTTACGACGTCCCGGAGTGGGGAATCGCCTTGAGTTGGAGTAACCGATACGACGGAGAAGCGTCTCGACGTTAGTACGATTGTCTCCGTCGATTCGTACCTCTGTTAGGTCGGAATTGGTGAGCAACTGGGTTCCTGGTTGAAGCAGGTCCATCGACGGCACGTGGATACCTTCCTGGCAGCGGCGCAAGCACGACAGCACGTCCGGTTTCTCGTTTCGGCCAACCAGGACGGACAGGCCGGCCAGATAGCCACGGAAGTGATGTTTCGTTTTATTGTCGGAGCCCTGCCAGCACGCGCCGACGGTGAGGGTGGTGTTAACGCCTTTGGCAGGGTGCAACGGCCAGTCGTCGATGACCTCGGGATTCTTCTCGTCCGTGCGCCACTCCTCGCCGTCGACGTACAGGCTCACGTGCGGGAAGTCGACTTGAATGGCGAAATGGTGCCACTTGTCGTCGCAGACTTGGCCAAGCTTCCAACGCCACTCTGCAGGCCGGAAGATATTGGGATCGCCCTCCGAGAAGTCGCGCCTGAGCAGCAGAATCAGTCGGCAGTTCCTGACGAACAGGGCGTAGTGGTGTCTGTTCATCTCTGCAATTGGAAACAAGCAATGGATCGGTACAGGTATTGTAAAACGTGCCCTCAAAACGATCGTACGAAATTAACTGGGAACTCACTGTGATCATCAGCGGCGCACAGTATGTGCTCCTTCACGTGCGGGTCCTGTCTGGGACGAGGTCGGTGCTTCACCCAGACTCCGATCGTAAATTTCTGCGCCAGGGAATGCTCGAGGACGTCGCTGGGTACGATCGCAGCGGAATCGACGCCGTCGAACTCGAAGATTTCGTCCGCTTCCCTGCCCTCGTCGCGGGACAAGGACGCCGTCCAGGATGTCGTGGGCCCAGGAGTCGGCAGCAGATCGACGCTGTCGCGGGACGCGCCGCATAATTTACGTTGGCTGCGTACACCGTACGTGTCGCGGTCGCAACCTTTCCCTATATGGTCTGTGGCGAGAGTTAAGGTGGCCCGAACATTGCGCAATATACAAGGAGCGTCGCAGAGATCCAGTCTGGCGGATGGAAGCAACGGTTGAGAGCCTACGCCAGCGGCGTAGTCGACCCGTTCTGGAATTCCTCTCCAGCCAGGTGCACAGACACGGTTGACCTTAACGGTGACCATGGCTGGGGCAGATTGTTTCATGCCACAGTCGTACGCCACCACGCTCAGGATGTAGTTATGGGATCGCTCGTAGTCCAACGGTTCTGTGTTGCGTATAGCTCCTTCATTGTCGATGATGAACGGCTGGTCTGCTGTTAGGATCTCATACTTGCACACGTCTCCGAATTTCGGGGTGCAGTCTCTGTCTGACGCTTCGACGCGGACAACCTCTTCGTAGAGGCGTCCTTCGTCCACGGTGCTGACGTAGGCCGGTTGTAGAAACTGCGGTGCGTACTCGTTCACGTCCACCACGGTAATGTGCACCGTGGCGCTAAAATGAAACAACCCTTTCAGTCCTGACCCTTTTCTCTCCGTTGCGAAAAAGGAATCGCAAGGTTTAAGTAGCGGGGAAGGAAGACCACCGAAGTCGTTTTCTGGTAAGGTGTACTTCTACACAGGACCTTGACTAATAAAAAAGATTGTACAGTCGTTTGCACCGTTCGTTCTCCAGATTTACGAGCCTCGCGGTAGCTTCTGGAAACTTTTGCTGGGTCTGAAGAAAAGTTCCCAAGAGGAAGGGCGCGTAGTGCAACAGGAAGCCTTTGTTATTCAGAAACAGCGAAAGGCGGTGCAAACGTTCGCGGGAATTCTTTGCATTGCTTCTGGAAGCAATTCTGAACAAGAGAATCGAAAAACGACGAGGACTCTGTCACGGAATCGATAATTGATCGGAATCAATGATTCGCCCAAGACTTCGCAGTCTTCGCATGGAAGTGTAAGTACTGACAATGTGTTTACGATGAATCGTCCGACCGTAACTAAAGGGCCAGCTACGTTTATCGCGGAATGTCTAGGTGGTTCAGTGGAGGTTCATACTTTTCTGACAGCGATCCGTTGCAACCAACGGCTTCGATATCAAACTTGTAGTTACGCCGTTTCTCGCAGTTCAGAACTCGCAGTGCTCTCAGCTCCGCCATTCCTTTCTCTTTCAAAACTATCTCGAAGGGCGCTTCGCCATGGTGTTTGTTCGCGATACGGAAGGAGCAGACTTTGGCACCTATAGCTCGTATTTGTGGCGTGACCTCGACCAGAGTCTCATTTTCCTTCACCAAGCCGTGGTATCCGCTTTCTGGACTGTCCAAATCCAATCGTGGAGCTGCGAAGCAAAAGGGGTAAAGATTTAGTTACCAGGAGGGAGAGCGATGCAGATCATTTATTTTAACGCCCTTTGCCACGGTGCAACCGGAACTGGAAATACCGGTGCACGAAGGGGGAGGACGAACAGGTTGGAACCACTTTCTCAGCCTTTAATTATGTATTTTTGACCATAGATTGATTGGAACTGAATATTCTAGCGCAGCGGTATTTTTAACCATCTCGGTTTTCTTTATCTGCAAAATACCATAGTCACACGAAATAGTCGCAGGCACAGTTGCGTGTTAAATGTATTCATAGACGAAATCGAGAAACGGAAAAGCAATACAAGAAGGAGCTTTCCTTCGGGGCGAAAATATCACAAGACGTGACTTAATTTCGCAATTTAATCTACGAGAGGAGTTTTCTTGTGGCGGCGGGCTTGTTCGGGGAAAAAAGAGAAACAAGGGTTCACAAAAATAGAGCGGAGAACCTCGTAACGTAGGCAACGGGACACCTAGAAACACCAACAATGCGGGGCTGCATTAATTAAAATTTCATGTTGATTTAGACAAAACTTCATCGGCTATTCGAAATAATCACGCGAACGCTACGAAAAGCAGCGAACGTTCGTTATCCCCGCTCTATTAGAATCAGAGGGGAAGTTAATAATTTACCGAGTTTACGGCAAGTAGGTCATTATTTTACTTTTTTTCGAGTACTAATTAATTAATGGTAACCGACGCTCGTTTCTTTCCATCCCCTAATGAATTTGCGTGTCCAGCCGGATATTAAGTGGAGAAAATCATTGTTTATAACAGAGATTTACGGAACCCGCCAGTGTGTCGGATTACAAATCTCGAAAGCAAAGGATTAATGAAGGTCTACTACCATTGCATAATTAAATTAAATTTTATTTCTAAATTGAACGAATTCATTTTCTGTTGTTGTGTTAAAAAAACAATGTTCGTTAATCTAGCGTTAAGGAATTCTCGTGATACTATTTATTTTCACGCTGCGCTCGATGCCTTTTGGGCTAAACGCTTTTCGAACGGAGAAATTAAGTTGCACAGTAACCCGAATTCTTTATTTTTAGAGGTAGTTGGCCACCAGCGTTGGGAGGGGAAAAAACCGAACGAAGCCCGACGATTTTTTTCGATTCGAAGTTTTCGATAGAACCGCGACACCTATTTGCATGGTAAAAGTCGCCCAGCAAATTACTAAAATCGACTGCTTCGAAATTCCATGCATAATTGTTTCGGTGTAATATAAAACTCTGTCTACGGCCGTCAAAGATATTGTAACGGGTGGAATTTGGAATTTTGAAATCTTTTCATTTTAAAGCGATAGGATCGTGAATGTGGAACATTATTTTGTTTTGAATATTACTTTATCGATTAAATGGTAGAATTTCCAAACGATCCTCATCGAAAACAGAAAATTTGTCTAGAGTATGGAGCATCGTTTGATTATCCCTCTTAGTTCCCAAAAACCGAGGCACATATCGGCTTTTCGTACGCAATACAAACTCCGCGTGCAATTTCTAATAAGCTTTAATTTATGGAAAATGAATAGCATCCTTATCTTTCACGCGAAACCAAATACAAAATACGCATCCCAATCAAATCGAGTCGTTTTTATTTTTCGAAATGAATGAGTTCGTTGTAATAAATATCCCAGAAAATGCGTATGTACGTTCCAAGGCATTTCTAGACGGTGCACAGAAATATTGCAAGCTACCAACGATAAGAGCTTTTGTGCAACGGCGGGCATATTTCAAAATCAAACCACCCTAATAAGAGTACCGACACCATTCTTGCGGCGTGTACCTACTTACGTCTACGCAATCTTTATGTATCATCGTTTCTCGAAATAGAACCGCGTACTTCAATGAAACCGAATGAAAGACTGTATTCGCAATGAATGGCATTCAACGTGCTGCTTGATATCGACAATTGATAAAGTTTGACAGCGTTTTCAAACGGAGAACAACGACTGGTTACTCCGACCCGTATGGCTGTTCTTGTGGTTGTTCCACGTAACAACAGATGTGAAATTGCTACTCGCTAAAAGCGGCTGTTAACTCGTTCCTCGCGAAAGGGTATTCCATTTTGTGGTTCCGACCGCGTTTCCTAGCCGTTCTGCGTAATTCCATGCGAGGGTAAATTACACGTAACGCGGATTATGCGGTAATATTCGCCGCGTGAAATTCGATTGAGAACGTGGAACGAAATTCGTCTGCGCGACGCTTCGTTTCTGAGAAAACTGAATTTCCAAGTTTCGCCCGATACGCGTGTCCTCGTCTAATTTTCGACGAACGAATCTCGCCTATAAATAAACTAAGCGGACAATGTTACGAAGAATAATAATTTTCTTATTTGGACGCTGTTACTGAATGATAATTTTTAGATGGCCCGGGAATCATTGGACTTGTATTGGCTACGTATATCTATTCGGCTCGCCGATGTTACGATAGTACTGTTGATGCTGATAATGAGATAACGAGTAATGATGCAGCGCGAGGAGATAAATTGGAAATGCTTATAAATGCAAGAGAAATGCAGGCAGTACCGCAATGGTAGATTAAAGTGCATTGTACTGTGCTGGATACTATGTTCGATTTTAGCGATTTGAAATAAAGTATTCCAGGAATATTTTTCAGAAGTGGCTCCATCACTATGATTACTAGCTGATTAAAAAATTCCTGTCTCATTACGAATAGCATTAAGCCTTGATAAAATTAACGGAACCACCGGGAAAATGCCGGAACGATAAAATGTTTAATCTCCAAACATTCACCGAGGATAAGTCCACAAACATTTAAGCAGCGAAATTTTCATAAGTTTCATGTCTAAATAGACTGTGAACGGGGGAGGTATAATTTTTTTATCGGTGTAAGCAGCAAATTCGGCGCCTCGTTATTTCTTTCCCCTCAAATTGTATGAAGATTTGAGTGTTTTTTTTGCACGTCAGTTTGAATGCAACGGAGGTACTGAAATGAGGGAAAACTGTGCTCACGAAATTCCAGCAAAATTACGGAGCAGCAGGAAATTAGAGAAATTGCAATCAAAGCTAGTGCTTCGTTTGAAATAAACAAAAAGCCAAAGGGAAAGTTCGTCGCCGATATATTTCGTAAGCATCGGTCTAATATCTTTTTGGTTCTGCATCCGCTTTGCAAAGTTTCCGTCGAAATCGGCAACGTTTCACGTGATTCCCTGGTAAAGTGTTAAATTGAACGAAAGTATATACGTATCTACTGCTTTCTAGAAAGTTCGACACTTTGCACCTCGCTACGGGGAACCAGAAATGCAGTCTTGCGGATGCAAGCGTTATAATATAATCTCGATCTGGACAAAGTTTACGCAGAACAATAATTTCAATTTTGCGCGGAATTTCTAAAAAAAAGTAGCCCAATTTCGCGTGTCTATAGGAAACGAATGTAGAATAAGGAAAATATTGATTTAACGTCCTTATCAAATTTTATTCATTCCCTACGATACAATCATAGTATTATTGGTTGTATCCGTCGTATAGGATGGTTTGAAGTGCATTAAATGCATGAGGAAAAAGTACGTATTCTTATTTAGATTCTGTATTAGATTAACCCAATTTCCGTGTAAGAGTGGAAAAGTGTTTGCTATTGATCGACGATTTCTTCATACGGATGGTTCGATTCTCTTCAAATAAATGGTAATATTAACCAGCAGCACTTTTGCTCGAGTAATAATTTTACAATCTAAGAACTGACGGAGACTTTGAAATGAAAGGATTTTTATATATTATTTCGAAGATGTGAAAGAGAAATTACGTATAACCATACTTATGAGATATGTAAACAGCAAAGAAGAATTGCATAAGAAAACAGAGAACTAACTTTGGAATAGTGTGTTTAAAAGCTTGAGAATTTGTTGAACCGATCATATTATTTACACGCCGGCAGAAACATAAAATTCGTTTTATCCAGAATTGAAGATATAAATAATTTTCTTGCGCAATTATTCTCTATCTGTATGCATGAGTGAGATACTCGTTCCAAAAATTCTCACAGCTTCTTATCGTATTCAATTCGGCCGGACTACATACCGAGGTCATTAATATTTGCAGAACGCATTGAACCATTTCATTAAACCATGCTATATCAGATAAATAAATTTTCAATCAATCCAATAATAATAGAATAATTTAAGCAGCTCGCGTTACGTGGTCCACCCTATATTTACTCCCTGCAGATTTCACAAAAATTAATAACGAAATCGTTATTGTCCATCGTTCGTTGTACATTATAAACGGTACTCAAAACGAGTCGACATAAATGTTCGATACGTCGCGACGTACCGCCTCGCCCGTTTAACAGTGGACGTTCCGTTTCAATTCCGCCTCGAATAGGATTTTATTCCGCTCTGGGTTAAACAATAACGTTTATGAAAGCTAGATGAATAGCGTCGTTTGTGGAATATCGGCGAAACGGATCGAATTGTTTCTAGCGATCGTCGAACGGGCACGTGTGGTTGTAAAATCGATACACGTCGAACAATTTACTCGAGCAAAAAGACGAACGCGAAAATGAAAGGCCCGGTGGTGCGTGTACACCGAGCATCACTTTATAGAACATTGTCCAGTACAGTTCATTAATGCCACGGTTGTTACGCAAGAGATTTTGCGAAATATCGACGATGAGCGAGAAAATTAATTTTGTATCTCGCTATAATTTCTGGGAAATTGTAAAAGTATTATCCATCGCATCGTAAATCTGTATCGCAGTACGTTTGCCTTTGGTTATTGGGAAGGATCGAGCTAAAATATTATATGAAATATTTTACGAAACAGTGTTGGGTAGGGATGTGTACTGTTGTAATACAGCGAAGGACAAAAGTATTGGCACAGTACTCGATTCGGGATAAAAATGTATGTAGCCATTGAAATGCTTGCTTGTCTCTCGTTTTCTTGATGGTGCATGATCATTAATTATAGTTTGCTTGTCTGTATACAAGGACAGAACTGCAGGCACAAGATAGGTAATACATTATTAATAAAAATGCATTATATCGGTATTATATATATTTGGATGTATTATCTATTTGGTTTATGCAGGTATTTATGTATATAGGCAAATCATAAATAATGTTCTGTATAAAACAAAAGGAGTTATATAAGTTTGGTCTTACGTTAATATGCACTTTAAATTTACATGTCACAGGGAACGAAATTCTAGAAGTATTAGCTGCTAAAAATGTAAATATCAATCAATTTACGTTTAAATATTTAACACTGAAATGGAATATCGAAGCTAATTTTCCAAAATATCAAACGAAAGATTGCAATAAGCTCCACTTTTAAGTCCACCCGAACAAACGATATATGATACTTATACGGTGCAGTTCGCACTTTAAAATCCACTCCAAAATGCATTATTACCAAATACAATGAAGATTCTCGATACGATTACAGATATCGATTAAGTGTAATCGTATCTCGATGAAATCACTAACGCCGATTTTCCTCCCCCCACCCCAAAAGAAACGAAAGAAAATCTATTCGTAATTTCCACCAAAAACGTATATAAATATTCCACGAACGATGTCACCGTATCATAATATTATTATGCATCAAAAGCGTTGTATAACGTTAAAAGATACCGCATGATTAATGACGGTAGCCACTTCATGTTTCTAACTTTAATCAAGTCCGAGCTTTCGACGCGAGCGGGCATCTGATTCATATCTATTTTGTTATCGCCAAGCGTGACTAATGCTGTCATAAGAGGGAATCGTAACGTATAATCCGTGTATCTGCCTGTGCCATTATCCTCTTCAGTTTTTTTGATACGTGAATCGCGTTGTATGATGCAGGTAACAGGAACAGGGGTCTAAGTCAATGAATTCGCCATAACAGTTTCGGTGACTGCAGGTGCTCCGAAAAGAACAATTGCACCTGCGAGTCAGCCCATTCGACATATCGACAGACCGTAAAACGATTCGTGTCACGGTGCAACGGTGCAACGCGTTAATTCGTTACAGGATATTTCTTTTCGAGCCGAGATGCGATCGTTTACGGGAACAGACGAATGTAGGGCACGAGAAAAGAGAAATGAAATCACCTCCATGATTGTTGAAGGAGCTCGGTGTCGACTCGAGAGCTGGGATGTTCGCGTGGGAGAGACCAAGGGTCAATCCAAAAACCAGAGTGTAAGCCGCCAGTAGCATTTTCTTTGCCTCCTGTCGCCAGGATATTCCCGGTTATCGGTTCGCTCGTAGATAGCACTTGGACTTTATCACTGTGTAAGAACTCGCTTTTTTTAAAAGAGCATCGCCGTCTACTGCACGACTCGCTCGCAACACCACGCACAATCGCGAAGTCAATATTTGAGCAGAATATCGATTCGCCAGAAAAAGTAGTGTCGATTGTCGTCGCCAGTTGGCGCGCGAGCGCCACGCCGCTCTCGGAGATCGAATAGAAACGCAGACGAACTGAATCATCGATAGGTTAGATTCGAGAGTCTCGAACGACTCGGGAATTTTGCGTGCTCGTAAGTGTGGATTTGGCGGGTATTATAAATGTTGTACCAGCGTTTATGACCCTGTGGGTCGCGTTTAATTTTTCATACGTCGTGATTAGTTGAAGATAATCAACGACAAAGACTTTAAGTATTATATTATCTGCTCGTGGTAGAAACAGCTAAAGCAAACTTAACTGAAGAGAATAAAAATTGGATAATCTTATGATTGCAGAATACGTGTTTCAACTAAGAAAGTAGACGATTGAATGCGTAGATCCCAATAGCTTTCTTTTAATTCTTAATATTAAAACATTATACGACTTTATTTATCGCCAATTAAATATGGGGATTTTTAGTAAGTTGGCTGCCCGTGGGGCGCTGAACCGTTCTGCTTGTGGAGAAGCGCGGAAGATTCAAAGACAACTTATATTTTTATAAAGATTTACCATTTATTTACTGCTCGAGTTAAAAGACACTAATACTTTAAGAAATAGTGTTGTTCTGTGGTTTCCTTAGATTATTCTGATCAAGTAGGGTTCCTCCACCAACCTTCTTTTCGAATATTCGGCTGCCTTAATTCTGAACATCTTGCATAACGTGCATTACTGATCGTCTAGAAATTACTAGACGTATGTCTACCAGTCTTTAGGGTTAATTATTCAGATGTTGCCTGCTGTATTACAAAAGTGGGTAATAAATTGGAGTAGCATCGGTAAAATGTGTTGGAGATTTTCTATGCGAAGGGGAAAATACATACAATTTCAGTTCTTCCTGCCATACCGCTATGGGATTCCCCTTTGCTTCCATAAAGCTTTGGCCTTAATATTGTTCGATATATGTTTATTTTACGGGAATTAATGGAGTTTTTCCGATAGAGCATTCAAACGGGTTCCTTCTGAATTCTAAGTTAACGTCCAACAGTGCGTGCAAATTTTTTAATTTTTTAATAAATATACTGCTGCTTCATAAACGCACGTAAACAAAAGTCAGTCTTGTTTACCCAAACGACTGTTATTTGCTTGAAGAATGACTATGGCTTCGAACGATGTAGAATGGGTAAATATTAGTTCCTACATAAATGTAATTTTTCTATATATATTTTGTATATTTTTGCTTCTGGACTAACACAAAATTTTATTTTGGGCTCGGCTAGGACAAATTGGTAGAACATGCTAATTTAAGGCAACAAGAATATTACGAGATGCTGCCACTGTTGACCAAGTACGACAAAATTGAATATAAATATTTATGGCAAAACATTGGATTTGCAATTTTTGGACCGCCAGTGGAAGTGGAAGGAGGAAGCGTTAAGACACTGAACTCCTGTACGATAACTGATGATAACGATGTTATACAAGCTGTGCAATATGTACCCGAAGCTAAAAAAGTCATAGATCATGTGTACGGACAAATAGTTAAATTTGGCGAAGGATGTGTACAAAAGGAAAAAATTTACTATGGACAAATTTTTAATATGATATTTCGTACAAAAAATGCTTCTGTCAAAAAAGATAAGTCGAAAGACGGTGGCCAAAATAAAGAGTTAGACACAGAAGTACAGCAAATACCTGTTTTTAAAATATTGAGACAAACAAAATGTGGGACAGATCAGATATCATCTGAAATCTGGTTTATTGACGCACGAGGCAGAGTGTATAAAAGTTGGCTCGATTATTTAAAAAACAATACTCTACCGAAATGCACAATGGTTGTTCCAAAGGATGGAATTTATGAACCTAATAACAATTATGAAATCAACGAAGAGTACTCAAAAGTTTGGACAGTAGTTCTAGAATCACCAGCGTGTCGACTCATGTCTAAAGTTCTTAATACTATTGATGGTGTTTCAAATGTTACAGGTGTAGTTGGGCTTGGCCTATGCACCGCATCTTTGCTTACACCAGCTGCGCCTGTAGTTCTAGGTATGTTATGTAATATATTGTTTTTATATGTAAAATGCAAATTATTTTGCACTTTACTCGTTCTGGAATAAATTACTGTTTCTTCTTAAAAATAATAAAAATAATAATATAAATGAAATTTTAGTTATGTCGTCACAATTGTAGGTGCGGCTGTGATATCTGGAGTGAATGGATTGTGGATATTCGGTAGATCGACCCACCATTTAAGAGATAGAAACAGCCACGAGGAAAGTATCAATATTACAAATAGGGAAGCGCTAAGTTCATGGTTGGCAGTAGGTGGTAGTACGTTGGGTGTGGCAAATAGTGGAGGTGCAGTTATTCTAACAAAACTAGTTAGAAATGGTTATAGCATAAACACTGTTGCTAGATGTGCGTATAATGCAATACTGATAGGCAATGTGGGTATTAATTTCGTCGGGGTAGCATATCAGGCATTCAATTTGTACCAAACATATCAAGAAGAAAAGACTGTCCGTCTTATAGACGTAGCATCTCTGGCGGCTCATTTATTATTCCTTGGCAATACTGTTGTAAATCTGCAGTTTGCGGGCACTCTGATTGAAACTACACAGGGTAAAGTGTTAGATGACTACAGGGCCACGCTACGATCCAAGCGTCATCGTAGACAGTTTAATCGTACAAAGCGTAACGCTGCCGCGAATAATGCGGACAAAATGTCGGAAAATGCCGAAGTTATACGTTACATTAACAGAAAGGACGAACTAAACATAAAACTTAATTCGGGCAATATTTCCACCCTGAAGAAAAGCGTATATTTTAGTAATGGAAAAGTTGTGATTAATGGTATTACATTGTTAGAACCCATGAAATTTGTGGAAATGCTAATTAAGTCTGATAAGAAATCGTTTACCTCCTGTAACTTCAATAACAGTCATTCATCAATGAGTGAAGATGATACCATTACCAAAAGCAGGTTTGTAGAATTAAAAGATCTGCTGATGAGTTTATTGGAAAATTTATCATCGAAGTATGATAAGGAGAAAAAACTGTTTCCCTGTGCTAAGGAGTTCTATCGCACTCTTAATGATGTAAAATTCATGGAAAATGGGCCATCTATTTTTCTTTTGACATTTAAGATAGCCATTAAATTGTTGCTTCCGCCGACTATTAAATATATAGAAAAATCAGTTTATTTTGTATGGAATTATGTAAAAGAGAGTATAAGATCCACTTCTTCAGAAACCTTTTCTATTTTCAATCCAGATGTACAGAAAATGATAGATTCAATTATAATAAGTCTATTTGAACATATGGAAGACACAGGACGAAGCTTGAAATGTGCCGTCGAAAAATATATTTCGCAGAATTTTTAAATTTTACACGTTGATTCGTATTGTCTATTAATTTATTAAGCAATTACATTGTTCTGTGCAATGTCCTTGGTAGTATATGTATATAGAATAACTTGCAGCACATATGTATTTAAGCTGTAGTATTATAAAAGTAGGTAATTATGTTATGCTCCAATTTATAAGTTTATGTATAAGAAGAACAATCAAAAAGGTACTGGCACATCGTGTTAATATAATACATTTTTATGAATCAATACAAGGACAAAGAATTAGTGACACAAGGGTAAGATCCTTTTGAAATTAAAGTCTTGCGTGAAAAAATGTTATTCAATAACTGTTGTTAACTATTATATAAAGAATTACCTTTTTGGAGTGATTGAAAGTATGTTTCAGCTATAGGTGAAATCTATGGTGCAATATTTCACGTAATCATGTGCTTTGTTGTGCCTTAAAGTAAACTTGAAACTTGCAGAAACAATTTCTGCAAGTAGATTTGCACAAAGATGTTCTATTTTATAATATTTACTAGTATATTATATATAGTTTTAAGCACGCTAATAGTAATTAATATATATTAAAATATTTCGTTGCATTTTGTTCTAATGAATATTAAATATTGAAATTCAGAATTGTATAATATATATTATAACACTTTTTGTACTGATGTAACATGAGTAATCATTAATGCCACAAATAAATGAAATTGCTTTTTGGTTTAAGTAATTGCCAAATTCCTTCCACTCCTTTTCAAATAAACTTCTCTTTCTCTTACGTTTCTGGTTTCGCCCTCTGCCATCTTTTTTCCCTAATCATCCCTTCATAATTTTCCTCTCTCCTGTTATGTATATTTACTATAATATATTTTTTGTTTGTGCAGGTTTACTGGGCAAAGAAATGAAGAGCATTGAACCGGCACTTCTCATTGTGCATCAGAGCAAGAAAGAAGATAGAAGATCTTTTGCCACATACTTTAGTTATCCTTTAGTTATAGTAAATTGGTTTATAAAAATATTGTTTGTAATTCTTAGCACTTAAGATTAATTTAGGACAGTTGTGTAACTAATCGTTCTGTATATATTATATATTTTATTTTATATTCGCAGTTTATTCAGTAGATCTTGTATAAACTTTAATATTACTTTTACTACAAGTTCTACTGAATAATGTGCGAAATCTAAAATGAAAGATATAATAAATATATTTATTATATCTTATACATACGCACAAGTTACACAATTACTGTAATTTGAATTTATAAGCTTCTGCATATAAAGTACATAAATTTTAGTGTAAGATATATTGTAAATTAACTTTAATGAATAGTTTATAAGTATTAGATTATTTATGTTTATTTAGTTGTAAATTTAATTACAACATTTTTGTAACTTATTGTATCTTGATTGATTAGTTTAAATAAATTTTCAATGAAAAGTATTCCACGGCTCTTTTTATTTTCACACCTTTACAATCCTTGAAAGAACCTAATTCCAATTCCTTATACAAGAAGCACCGTGGATGAACTTTAAATGCAAAGTTCTGAAGCGAGAAACTTGTAAAAATTGCCCTATACGTTATTAAACCTGGCAGCAGGAAATTCTCAATCATTTTCGGTCTTCATTTCTTGCAAAATTTGTTGGGAGATTCTTTTTTTTTTTTTTTTTTTTTTTTTTTTTTTTTTTGTGTTCGAGGAGGGGAAAATGCGTTTATGCATACCCGGCCTATGCCGGGTTATGTGGGACTCTGCTGCCTAAGGTGTCATGCGGCAACTACCCACTAAAAACCCCTCCTCTATCGCACCATCGCATAGGATACGCACCCACGCCCCTCGGCCCTATACTATGTAATACTACGAGGGGGGGGCTCCTCACCGGAGTATCCTCATTACTGCAGTGGCCCCTTGTTTGTTGGAGATTCCAACCAACGAGGGTTGCCGGCATCGAATCGGAGAATGACTAGATGGACTCCGTGGTTGCAGCGCGAAGCCTGCTAGCTCTCAGGGGTCCATCAAGAGTCTGGTAAATGGGCGTCGCCTCTTTCTTCTGGGAGGGAAAGAGGGGTCGCCCATTTTCTCTTTTTCTCTCTCCTGGTTCGCCCTGTCCTTCATCACCTTCGCCGCGAACCGTTGGAATATTTTCCAGTTCTCCAGCGACGCGGTGATCTTTGGGATCAGGTTCGTGATCGCCAGTCTTCCTCCTAAGGATGCTTCCAGGTGGAGTCTCTCCTCCGCCCAGCGATCACAGTAGAAGATGACGTGGTCTGCGTTGTCCACTGGGTGTCCGCAGTCCCAGCAGTCCTCGCTGGTCGTCCTGCCTATTCTCTTCCTGAAGCTGCCAAATGAGCCATGCCCCGTTAGGAGCTGCATCACATGGAAGTCCAGGAAGAGGTCGGGGGACTTATGCTCGAAGGTCCTGACCGAGCCGACCAGCTTCCGGGTCCAGTTATTAGGGTCAAAACTGTCCCATCTGCCCTGCCACTGGTCGATGGCCTCTTCCCATATTCTCTTTTTCATTATTTGGAGGTGGGTAGGCTCTCCTGCGGCATCTTCCCATTCTCTTTCGGTGTGTTGGTGATTGGACTTCTCCGTGTAAATTTTCCAGAGGGCATCGGCTTTGATGTGTATTGGCATTTTTCCCGCCAACACACATAGTGCATCATATGCCGCTGTACGATATGCCGTCGTGGTATGAATCAATGCCGCTCTCTGGCTTCTGCGTAGGATAGTATTATTGAAGCGCCAGGTGTTCGCTGCCTGCGCCCAGATTGGAGACGCATACAGGACCACCGACTCCCATACCTTGTAGTACAAGTTTCTACATTTCCTGGCTGGTCCCTTGGTATTTGGTAGGAGTCCCGCCAGGGCACCCATCATCTTCTCCGCTCTCGCGCAGGTTTTAGTGATGTGGTGTCTGTAGTTACGCTTGTTGTCGAGTTCTACTCCGAGGTATTTCGCAGTGTTCTGCGTCCTCACGGAGGTCTCGCCCCATTCAAGGTCGATTATTTTATGGATTCTTTTCCCCGTCAGTATCAGGATCTCGGTTTTTTCGGGGGCGATCTCAAGGTTCATGCGTGTGAACCATTCTTGGATCTGCCTCAGGCCGATATCTATCAGGAACTGGAGTTCTTCCAGGTTCCTTGCCGAGATCGTAAGCGCCAGGTCGTCCGCGTACGCGAAGGCTGCAGTATTCCTGAGTCCATTCGCGAGTGACAGAACACCATCGTATACGAGGTTCCACAGCATCGGTGCTAGTACTGCGCCTTGTGGAACTCCTGCGTAAATCGGTAGGCTCACTGTACTTTCCGGGGTATGTACCACCACTCGCCTATCCTCGGAGTAGTTCCGTATGACCCTTATCAGGTCTTCGGAAACTCCTCTCCGAGCAAGTTCAGCCAGGGTGTGTTTCCATTCTAGGCGGTTAAATGCGTTCTTTATGTCCGTTGTCACAAGGGCGCACAGTGCGCCCCTGCTTTGGCACATATCCGCGAACCGCGTTACCTCCTTAATTGCTTCCACGGTGCCTACGCCTTTTCTAAATCCGTATTGGCGGCCGTGAAAGGGGTCGCGTCCAATCTGCGCTTCTATGGCGTCTTTCATCACGTACTCCCATAGCTTGGATAGCGCCGGGAGTATGCTGATGGGCCTGTATGCCGATGGAGTTGACAGGTCCTTTCCTGGTTTCGGGAGTAGAATCACTCGAGCCGTCTTCCATGTACGTGGTATAGTTCCCTCGAATAGCGTAAGACGGCACATCGTCGTGAGGTCAGCTGGCCATTTCTCGGCAATTATCTTGACCACTTCCGCCGGTACCGAATCTATCCCTTGTGCTTTCCCGACCTTAAGCGCTTTTGCCGCTTTCACCACAGTTTCCTGTGTGATTGTGGTTGTGCACAGGGGGTCGGGCGTTGGGGTGGTAGCTGACCATGAGGTCACTTCCTGTGAGGGTTTTGTGGTGGTGAAGAGGGCGTTGAGCACCTCTTGCACCTTTTCCGCCGGGAGGGAGGTTGTCACACCTCTCGCTTTCCTCAATCTGGACATCACTGCCCTGTACGGTCGTGCCCATGGATTCTGATCGAGAATCGCACAGAAGTCAGACCACGATTTTTCTTTACTCTTCCAGATTTCCACCTGTAAGCTCTTCCTTGTTGATCTGTAGTGATCAAGGAGGTTTGGGGTTTCTGGAGAGTCCTTTTTCTTGGCTCTTTGATACCTTCTTCTGGCTTGGAACGTTGCCGTTCTAAGATTGGCAATTTTATCGTTCCACCAAAAGTTCGGTTTTCTTGTGCCTTTCGGAAGTATCTTCCTTCGCATGGCTCTCTCACATACCCTTTCGAGCCTGGACTGCATCGCCTCCGGGGAGCAGTCCAGGTCTCTGTCGGGCGTGGGGGCCTGTGACGAATGGTTCCTTGCACGTCGTGGCGTGGATTCTCTGCTCAGGATGTCGTATGAGTCGAGTATCTCCTCTGGCTTCAAGTTCTTGAGTGAGAATGGTCTCCACGCCGTGTGTGGTCGACTGCATCTACCTTCCTTGAAGGTATGTAAGATGTATCGGTGGTCCGAGGCGGAGTAGGTTTCCAGCACCTCGCTTCTTTGTAGGTTTTCCAGGGTTAGCCTGTCCACAGACATAATATCCGGGAAGGATGTCCCGCCGTTCCTGAAGAAGGTGAACATCCCCTGCGGTCGAATGGGAACAAGGTGCGCTGCCATGGTCATGGCAAGGAGCAGCGCACCTCTCCGTTCGGTCTTGCGTCCACCCCAGGCCGGGGATTTGGCGTTGAAGTCGCCTGCAAGAATCACCCGTCTACCTATCGAGGTGGCGTTTCTCAGCACCTCCTGGAGGTCATCTAGATACATCTCTACTTCCGGTTGCGTGATGTTCGGAGAGCAGTAGCCGCTTATAAGGGTTGTTTCCTCAAGCATTGCAACTGCTATTCCGGGTAGTGGTGCGATGCTGATGGGGTGTGCCATACGTCCGTTGAAACCCGTTATCCATACGGCCGCGTCCCCAGTTGTGTCATTGCACCACTCACGTCTTTGTCTATAAGGTTCAGAAATGATCACCGCGTCGGCATTCATCTCTGATGCTTGTTGCACCAGGAGTTCTTGCGCGAGGCGGGATCTGTTCAGGTTAATCTGTAAGATCACCATAGGTTTAGCCATTTCGGGTAGCTAGTCCCCGTCGGCCCTGAGCAACCTTCTGGTATTGTGGGCATCCCAGTGATGCAGCCACATGATGCAGTTTTTTCCCCTCCAGGCCTTGGGCCTCGCAGAGGGTACATCTTGGCTCGTTGGTGCACTCCTTTATGGAGTGTTCCATGGAGCCGCACTTCCTGCATTTTTCTTTTCCCTGAGGGAGCGCTTTGCAGGTCAGGCTTGTGTGGCCTAAGGCGTGGCACCTGAAGCATCTCATGACCTTCGGTAGTATCCTCGCCGACACCAGGGTGAACCCGATCCTGAACTTGCGCGATTCAAGATCCTTCGGGATGGCCCCGGATGGTATGTCAAGAATCGCCGTCTGAGTTCCCGATGGGGTCATCCTCGTTGTTCTCAGGTGTATCATGTTTGGGTCTAGCCCTAAAGTCTGGGCTATCCCTTCCACGATATCATCTGCCTCTGCCGTGGGGTCGACATTCTTTATCTCCATTGTCGACCTCGCCTGTAGTGTGGCAACCGGTGTTGCTTCCCCGAGCATTTTGCTCAGTGTTTCGGCTACACCATGTGCCTTGGCAGTTTTGGACAGTTCTATCAGAACGTGTCCCTCTCGCGTTTTCCTTACCGCGCTTGTTTCTGCGAGGCAGGTTTTCCCCTTTTTGAGGACGTCCTTTACCGTTTCCTGTTGGGAGATTCTACAAATTTAAGCGCTCGGAAATTCCTGGAAAGTGACGTCATTTCCGAGAACTGCTGCTATCGAATACCTCCTTGCATATCATATTCTCCTGATACAAATCCACGATTTTCAGCGAGATATTTTTGCCAGAAACTCAGAAATTTTGCACTCGGAAATTTCTGGAACGTGACGTCATTTCCAAGAATTGCTGCTATCGAATACCTCCTCGCACATCATATTCTCCTAATACAAATCCACGATATTCAGCAGATATTTTTGCCAGAAACCCAGAAATTTTGCGCTCGGAAATTCCTGGAATGTGACGTCATTTCCAAGAATTGCTGCTATCGAATACCTCCTCGCACATCATATTCTCCTAATACAAATCCACGATTTTCAGCAGATATTTTTGCCAGAATCTCAGAAATTTTGCGCTCGGAAATTCGTGGAACGTGACATCATTTCCAAGAATTGCTGCTATAGAATACCTCCTCGCACATCATATTCTCCTGATACAAATCCACGATTTTCAGCAGACATTTTTGCCAGAAACTCAGAAATTTCGTGCTCGGACATTCCTGGAGCGTGACGTCATTTCCCAATATTCTCTAAAGTTCGAGTGCTTTAATTACTTGTGACGCAGGTTTATTTTTACAAGTTTCCCGAACCAGACCTTTGCATTTAAGGCCCAATCACGGTACTACTTGTTTAAGGAATAGGAACTGGACACTGTAGTATCAAAGGAATCGTTAATAACAAAGCAGTTAATTTCCTTCATTCAATATTTATTCAAACTAGTTCAGAAATGTCAAAATTACACTATTATTTTAATTATATACTTATAATATATTACTTAGAAACTATTCTTCAAAGGTAATATACAATACATTTTACACATAAAACTTATACTAAAATTTACATCATTTATACGTAGACGCTTATAAATATAAATTGCAGCACTTGTGCAATCTATGTAGACGCAGATTATTTATTATATACTCTTCATTTTATATTTAGTACATCGATTAGAACTTGTAACAGAAGTAATATTAAGATTTATACAAGATCTATTCAATAAACTGAATATAAAATAAAATATAAGTATCCATATATAACAATTAATTACACAATTGTTCTAAGTAAACTTATACGCGCTAATAGTTATAAACTATTTTTATAAACTATAATTTACTATAACTGAAGTATCTGGCAAGAGTTAGTCTTTCTTCTTTCTTGCTTTTATGCAACAAGAGAAGTGCCGGTCAATGATCTGCACTCTTTCCCAGGAAACCTGCACACACAAAAAATAAATTAGTAAAAGTAAGCAACAATTGTTACATTTGTTAAGGGATATTTAGAGGCAAAAGAAAGAAGGGAGGTCCAAACTAGAAGCATACGGGAAAGAGAGGTTTATTTGAAAAGAAGGAGCCGAGATACAAAATTTATAATTAACTAATAATTATTATTAAAAATTCGTTCGAGAATTGCACCGAAACTATACACGAAGCCCCTTCCAAAAGTGAAGTGAAGCAAAACTGTTCCTTTAACCGAAGGCTTCAATTTGAGACGTCGTCGATTAAAATGGGCAAGGCAGAAGCTGAGATAATTGAATTTGTTTAAAAAAATTAGAAACAAAGGCGATTCATTCGACTTGTCGGCGAGCTACATCAATGATCAGACGACATAAATTAAAGCTAGCAGTATAAGCTACAACCTCCAATAGGTGTGAACATTATTCCATGTGCACTTCGTTTGTTATAAACAATTAAACAATTAAAATTGTTGCTACGGTCAACTGGATATAGTTACACCAACGTGGTATTTTCTATCGTGTAGCTGATCCTCTTCACTTCAATTTGAGAGATGGTTGATTAAAATCGGTCAAGCAGAAGCCGAGAAAATTTAATTTGTTTAAAGAAATTATAAACAAATGCGATTATTTCGAGTTGCATACGAGCTACAGCAATTACCAAAGAACATAAAATAAAGCTAGGAGCATCAGCTACCATTTCCAATAGGTGCGAACATTATTCCACGTGCAGTTCATTTGTTATAAACAATTAAACATTTAAAATTGTTATTACGGCCGAATGGGTATAGTTACGGCAACGGGGTATTTTTTATCGTGTAGCTTATTCGTTTCCCTTTCATTTGACATCCGAGTTATTAAAAAACAACCTCCGGGGGCAGAGTTAATAATTTTTTGCAATTTTGTCGGTAACGATATGTCGATAACAGTACAAGTGGCGCCATCTCGCGTTTGCGGCCTTTTTCGCAGTTTTCCGCACCGCCAAAACCGAATTCCTGGATTACATCGTTAATTTAAACAATTGCGTTTTTCTCGGCTTCTACTGCGTATTTCTTAACCGGACTTGTCTTAAATTAAAGCTACGGACCATAGCCATATCTTCCAGTTGGTGCAACAATATGGCATTTGCGGTTTAAAAGTTATTAACAATTGAAGAATCGACAAAAACGCACTCCGGGTCACTGCAATTATCTCAGCTTCTGGATGCGCTAGATCAATGAACGAGTGCTCAAAATGAAGGTAAAGGATGCCGCTAAGCGACAATAATCAATTTACTAATGCTGCAGTTCATTTGTTATATACAATTAAACAATAAAAACTGTTATTATGACCACCTACATTCAGTTACAGCAACGGGGTACTTTTTCTCGTGGAGCTGATCCTGTGCCCTTCAATTTGAGACACCGTTTATTAAAATCGGCCGAGCAGAAGGCGAGATAATGGAATTTGTCTTCCGTAGTAAAAATGATAATTGTTTAATCGTGTATAACAAATGAACTGCACATGGAATAATGTTCCCACCTATTCGAGATGACAGCTTGTTCCTCTAGCTTTAATTTAAGTCTCCTGGTCAGTACTGTAGCTCGCCGGGAAGTGGCAGTAATCGCATTTGATTATAATTTCTTTAAACAATTTCAATTATCTCGGCTTTTGCTGGCCCGAGTTTAATCAACGACAACTAGAATTGAAGCTCTGGGTTCAAGGAACAATCTGATTCGCCATTAGATCGGCTCTCGTGAATATCTGCGGTGCAATTCTAAAATGAATAGTCAAATTGTTTATACACTACAAACAGCGCAAGGAGCGTTTGTAAATCGTTTATTGACGTGTAGTGGTATCCTTTACCTTCATTTTGAGCACTCGATCATTGATCTAGCGCGGCCAGAAGCCGAGATAATTGCAGTGACCCGGAGTGCGATTTTGTCGATTTTTCAATTGTTAATAACTTTTAAACCGCAAATGCCATATTGTTGCACCTGCTGGGGGATATAGCTATGACCCGTAGCTTTAATTTAAGACAAGTCCGGTTAAGAAATACGCAGTAGAAGCCGAGAAAAACGCAATTGTTTAAATTAACGATGTAATCCAGGAATTCGGTTTTGGCGGTGCGGAAAACTGCGAAAAAGGCCGCAAACGCGAGATGGCGCCACTTGTACCGTTATCGACATATCGTTACCGACAAAATTGCAAAAAATTATTAACTCTGCCCCCGGAGGTTGTTTTTTAATAACTCGGATGTCAAATGAAAGGGAAACGAATAAGCTACACGATAAAAAATACCCCGTTGCCGTAACTATACCCATTCGGCCGTAATAACAATTTTAAATGTTTAATTGTTTATAACAAATGAACTGCACATGGAATTATGTTCGCACCTGTTGGATATGGTAGCTGATGCTCCTAGCTTTATTTTATGTCGTTTGGTGATTGCTGTAGCTAGTATGCAACTCGAAATAATCGCATTTGTTTATAATTTCTTTAAACAATTTCAATTATCTCGGCTTCTGCTGGATCGATTTTAATCAATGACGTCTTAAATTGGAGCTCTTGATGCAAGGAACAATCTCTTTACAGTTTGTGATAAATCGCCTGTATAGATATCGTGTAATTTTCAAACAAATATTTGAATTGTTTATAAGAAATGAATAACGCAAGGAGCGTTTGTAAATCGTTTATCGACGTGTAGTGGCTTCCTTTACCTTCATTTTAAGCACCCGATCATTAATCTAGCGCCTCCAGAAGTCGAGATAATTGCAGTGCCCCGGAGTGCGATTTTGTCGATTTTTCAATTGTTAATAACTTTTAAACCGCAAATGCCATATTGTTGCACCAACTGGGGGATATAGCTATGGTTCGTAGCTTTAATTTAAGAAAAGTCCGGTTAAAAACCACGCACTAGAAGCCGAGAAAAACGCAATTGTTTAAATTAACGATGTAATCCATGAATTCGGTTTTGGCGGTGCGGAAAACCGCGAAAAAGGCCGCAAACGCGAGATGGCGCCACTTGTACCATTATCGACATATCTGTACCAAAAATTATTAACTCAGCCCCTGGAGGTTGTTTTTTAATAACTCGGATGTCAAATGAAAGGGAAACGAATAAGCTACCCGATAAAAAATACCCCGTTGCTGTAACTGTATGCAGGTGGCCGTAATAACAGTTTTAATTGTTTAATTGTTTATAACAAATGAACTGCACATGGAATTATGTTCACACCTGTTGGATATGGTAGCTGATGCTCCTAGCTTTATTTTATGTCCTTTGGTGATTGCTGTAGCTAGTATGCAACACGAAATAATCGCATTTGTTTATAATTTCTTTAAACAAATTCAATTATCTCGGCTTCTGCTGGATCGATTTTAATCAACGACGTCTTAAATTGGAGCTCTTGATTCAAGGAACAACCTCTTTACAGTTTGGGATAGATCGCCTGTATAGATATCGTGTAATTTTCAAACAAATATTTGAATTGTTTATAAGAAACGAATAACGTAAGTAGCATACATAAATCGTGTATTGTTGTGTAGCAGCATCTTTTACCTTCTTTTTAAGCACTCGATCATTAATCTAGCGCCTCCAAAAGTTCAGATAATTGATTCGACCCGATTTGCATTTACGCTGATTTTTTAATTGTTTATAGCTGTCAAACCATAAATGCCATATTGTTAAAACTATTGGAGAAGATAGCTATGGTTCGTAGCGTTAATTTGAGCAGACTTGCCATACAGTTCAATATGTGAAAAAGCTAAGTTATAATAGAATAAGTAAGGGGAAATGAAACTTGACGGATGAAGACAGATTAAGGCACGACTGATTAGGTGTGCGGTAAACGAAACCGCAATGAATTAGAGTACGAACTAGATTTTGAACTTTGACTCCGAACTGGCTTCGAGAACTTTCGAAGGTAAAACATTATACAAGGCCATTATTTGCAATTGGATTTACGTGGAAGTTAGAAATGAATGAATTATATAACAATCGTGAAATAGTATATGCACATATGCAGATATGCACATATGTATATCTGTAAGTATTAGGTTGTCCCAAAAGGTCTTTCTTTTCTTGTTGAATATTAGTTGCAATAAAAATTGTACACAGACCTTTCAACAGACCTATGTTCATATAACACTTGTTCCTTATTTACGCACACAGAATGTACGGATGAAGTTGGGCACTCTAAACCCGGCACACTCGGTACATACCTCCAATAATATTTCTTTACTGCAATACATTTGCTGCATTGCTAAACTGTTGTGCGGACAATGCATGCAACGCCGTGCGCCAGCGAGTCTCAGGTGATATCCGAGCAAATATCGCGCCGCGTAAATCCAATGGCTCAAAGGGTTAATATCATTGATATTTTTTTCTCTCAAACGAATGCTCCATCGCTTCAAAATAGCTCGACTGACGAACTTCTCGAGAGACGCGTTACCTATCCTCTATATTCTTCACGACCCTTCAGCCCTCGCTGCTCGAACAAGAAGCTCCCCTTTGCCAGGACGAAGGGGCGTAATCCGAAAAAAGAAAAGAGACTGAATTCCGCCATCGTTGTACCCCTCGACCATCGCGCGTGAATGCTAAAAGAAAGGGCACGCAGCGTGCGTAGAATAAAGTGGGCCGCATTGTCGAGGGAAATTGCCTTTGCAATCTTCAGGAGGCTGCTTCCATTCGGACCCCACCTACGCGAGCCTGCGTTTTGTCCGGGCAGAAGGTGCACGGGAGAAGAAAGAAGGACAGAGCCTCGCTCGGCTACCCTTAACTTCCGACGGTGCCCTTTGAGGACAGAGAGCCTTATCTGGAAGGTCTCTTGTTTCAACGTGGACTCAGAACTTTAGAGCTGATGGGGCACAATTCTAAACAGAACTGTTTGAACTGAGCAATGGGGCACGGGACAACTTGGTTCGATGGACGAAAACGATAATTTCAATGTTTCATGGATTTCTGATTCGCTGAATGGAAGAAGGAGAATTGAAAACGCGCGACAAGTGCTTCCCGGTGAATTGCACGCGCGGCAAGTTTTCATTTTTGTATGTATCACTGTGGACGAGGTGAAGCTTTGGGTGGGGTTGGGCAATTTTTAACACGCAGTGTTGCAGAGCTACTTTAGGACTTTGGCCGCAAGAGACAAACCTAACGCAGAAATTCTATTCTCTCGTTTTCATT
Organism: Nomada lathburiana; assembly: GCA_963667235.1. Classification (NCBI taxonomy): domain Eukaryota; kingdom Metazoa; phylum Arthropoda; class Insecta; order Hymenoptera; family Apidae; genus Nomada; species Nomada lathburiana. The sequence goes on from OY763910.1 coordinate 9,246,790, forward strand.
GATTCGCGCGGTGTCGAATATAATTTGCCACGTTTTATTATCCTCTGTACACGTATACGAGCAACGAATTTTTTTCGCTCGCTGCCTCCGGCGCGGAAACAAGAGCGACTAATTTGAGGGACACGAAACCGGACATCTAATTCGTTTATTGTGCATGGAAAATTGAACCACGTCTGTGAGATTTTTTTAACCAGATCGTGGGGAAAGAGAACAAGTAACGACGATTTCTCTATGGTCGATTGTTACAAAAATCTCGCGTATTATTCTGGCGCGTATTGCAGAATTAATCGAGCCACGTCAGACTTCCTAATAACATAATTTCCTAATAAGAATCCCAATAATAAAAAAAGAAGATCGATGGAGTGGAGTTATACGATCTTCTTGAATTTCGACAGCCCGTCTTTGCAATTGGTCACTCGATTTTTATCGTTCTACCGTTTTCAAGGGGGGGACGCGCGGTCATGGGGAATTTATTAAAACGCATAACTCGTGCACTTCCTATTCTATCGAATCGGGGAAATAAACTCCGCGCCGGCCGTGTCGTCTGCGAAAGCTCGTTGATCCTTTTTTTCCCCCCTTCTTCTTCTTTCAGCTGGGTCAGTTTATGCTCCTCGACTGCAGCGTGTCCTCCATGGTTCACGATAGGAGCGAATTTATGGGATAAGCCGTGGTTCTCCATGATTTTTGTTCTCATTGGTTTCCAGGAACGAGAGTCTGATGCTTCTGGGATTCGATAAGCAGTCGGATTTATTGTGCCACGTGAATTCTTTTAATATGCGATCCAGGCCGCGGGATATTTTTTTGTGAACTCTTCGGGGCTGAAAAGTGCGGGCATCGATAGCTCTTTTTTCTCGCGAGAAGTCCATCCCTGTCCCTGTTTCCTTCTTCATCCCGGTCGGTGCACTATCTACCAGCCGAGATCATTTCAGTGTGTCGAGCCACGTAGTTCTCCAACGCTGTCCCGGCGTGAAACACCCTGTTGCAAAACACGCCGCCCTTCCTCGCCTTCCAGGCGAGACTGGAGAAGATATACTGCCTAACCCGGAGCAACCCCTAACCGGGTACACACGTATATGCAATGTGTGCGCACGTAGCCGTGTCGTCGGTGCGCTGAATCGTTTGCACGCGTGTGCCATATATGTTATACGATAGGAGATTTTAATTAAGGATGGCAGCGCGGTCCTAATAAGCGTTTGTTCTATTTTGAATGCTGTTCTGTTATGTATTTTACCATTTTGCCAAACTCCAATCTATTTCAGACGTTCCACCATAAAAAGGAAAAGAAGGCGATTATGAAACGGCGTGGAAGAAAAGCTGCAGATATTTAGCAGCGGGAATTTTCCTGGCAATTGATTTGTCTGCTGTGCCCGTCCGTGGAAGTCGTTGTTTCGCAGCCAGTAGTAATAGACTCGATGTAATCAGATCGAGCCGTTCGGGTAAGTGGGCAAGGATTAGTTGTCCGGCTGGCAGTAATGGACTTTCCATACTCAGGCGGCGTGGCCGAGGAAATTAATGGGCGTTTTCCATGGAAGGAGACGTTGCAGATGCCTCTGAAATTCAACGATCGTTGGCGTACTCCTTGGGCCTCCATTATCAATAGTTCCAAAGTTTTTCCGACCCTCAATTACGGACTATATAATGGACGCTTTCGCCATTTTCTTTTCCCGCAAGGCGAAGTATTACAATCTCTCGACTCGATATTCCGAATTTTCACATTTCAACACGGTTCGCATGAAATGTTTACGTCGAACTGATTTAAAAAAACGGAAACAAATTATTTGCAGCTTTTATTTCTATAGATTCGATGGTATTTTATCGCAGCCTCGCTGTTGCTTGCAGGTTTTCAGTTTTACGCGATTTCGTGTAACGCGTAACACAAGTGGAAACGTGGCGATTCTACGCGTGAAACTGGATCGAAAATGAAGAGTGAAATTGGTTTTTTTACAGTGCTTTGTTTTCGAGGGGAATAAATTTCAATATTTTCGTCGAGTACCCGTGTACTGCGGCTGTTTTTAGTTTGCCTCGTTTAGTCTACGAGCGAATTCTATGGATAATATCATTATTATTATTATTTTGCGTTAATTCTGTTGCATCACGGTTATCGTTGCGACTTCTTAAAATGAGTCCTTATTTTGCAAAGTGCGATTACGTAAAGCGGCCTTCAGTATACGAACTGAAATATAGTCCAGAAATATTTTAACGTTAAATCATCGCAATTAAACGAAAACTATTTTCACGCGTGGAACTGACAGTCTCCTCTTCCCGTACCATTAGTCACGTGCGATCCTTATTTAACAGCATTTCGTGAGAAATTGAAGGCAGACAGTTACCGAAGCAACTGGAATACCGTTCGAGGTGGCAGATCCGTTCAACAAAACAGGATTACGTTTCTCGCCTTAGTGGTAGGCGAAAGAAGATATATATGTCATGTTTGTTCCGACAGGATGCTCGGCCATTCGCAAAAACCGGCTGAAATGGCTCTCAAAGCTGATCTACATTTCCGGACCTCCACCCTTCGAGAGAACGAACTTCTTATCCCGATTTCGAAACGTTGCCCGCCACCGTTTCTGCTCGACGCTCGAGAAAGTCTTTGTTGCGTCGATGAATTCACCGGCTCGTCCATTCAGCAGATAAAATGTGGCAGCACGACGAAATGCGAGATGTTTCGGCGCACAACTTATTCCGGTAACAAACTCTGTAGTTGAATAAATAAATCGGGAAATTATTGTGGGGATGGGCATTGCGTATCGAGAACTCTCCAATCTTCTCGATCAACAGAGGCCCCACTGATTTCACGGGAAATCGAGCGACCAGCAACGGGAACAAGGGACGCGAAATGGCAGAAATCTTGGCTGCGTTACGCGCGTATAACAGGTGCACGTCTATTGCCAGCAACGGGAGACACCAGCAACCGCCGTGCCTCTATTCACTGGCAAGTGAAAAAGAAACGCGACCCGGCGAGCAGCGAACGCGCGACTGAATGCACCTATTACAGATTGCAGGTGATCATAGCGTAGTGCAGTCGGTGCACGGAGCTGCAGTGACCGAGTGTTCTCTCAGTAGCGAAGGTCCGCATTGAAGCTGGCAACGCTGAGCACTGGGTTTCGCGGTCATCGGCTGGCTGGCGATCGCAAAAGCGACGTGAAATCCGTGCCGTTTCGTGGCCATGGAACGCGTCCATTCGCATAATTAAAAAGGGAAAAAGAAAGCGGAGAAAAAATCCCGGAAATAGGCTGGAAAAAAAAGTGGCTTGGAGACGGCGGTGAAAGGGGAACAGGCGGAGGGGGAAAATCGAAATGCTCATTAGCAGGGGGATTCAGTATCCCCCGTGTAACGAGAGGTTTTTCTTTCCTTAAAGCCGATGAAAAATCGTGCCGCATCGGTGAATGGAGAACGAAACTTTGCGGCGGGCAAATTTTCGTTTAACCCCTTCGCCACGGTACCATTGTAAGTCAGAATAAAATCGATGCACGGAACAGTACAGGTTTGATTAATATCGAAGAACTATTGCACACATAAACGCTTATGTATTTGTAGACGATCGACTGAACGTTAACATTTCCATTGGAATTCAAATTTGTAATATTCGTAATAGATAATCCTTATTGGCATTAGTAAGACGGTGAGCAATTATTTCGCCGTAACTGCTGTTGAAGGAGAGAACGATTAAAAATAAATTGCGAGTCTGTGTTGGTTAATTAAATCGTTCAATTGAAAACTCATATTAGGGTCACGCCAATGCACACAATAATTACAAACCAATTGATTTATCGATTACACTCGTTAATAATTAATATTGGAGAAATTGGACCATGTCGTTTGGAATTTTCTTTTAGATACGTTCGCGCTTTGGTCACCGTGATTTATACGCGGTATCAAAAATCGAATTTTTCGATATGACTATTAACGCGCGTCCGTGGCAAACGAAACGTAATTAAAAAAACGGAAGAATAAACGTGCACATTTCATTGGGTAAATTAAATCGAGGAATATTTGTATCAAGCTTTTAGCATGTGGAATCGAAACCAATTGGTCATTTGTCGGGCGTAACCTCGTGCGTATCAAAGGATTGCCGAAGCTCGACTAAAAATTAAGAGATGACTAACAGTGTCGAGCGTGAATATACCGTTAGCCAAGATTACAAGATCAATTACATTTATAATCCTCGCGTGTCCGAATTTCAGCAACCAAACATCAATTCGATCTCGTGCAAATTAAACGAACACTTGATCGTCCGTTTACGTACGCGTGCATGTAGATAATCAATTATGCCGCTCTCATTTCGATGGTTCTCATGGTAGAGTTACACTGTTAACCAGATTCAGGGGGTGCCAGTACAGGGTGGAACTCGAACGAGCCACGGGGAGAACAAGAAGGGTTGCCAGCAATGTTTTGAGATGGGAGAGATATAGGAAACGTGAGAGGAAGAAGCCACCGCGGATAGCAGTAACCTGAACGTATTTTGATTTACGCGAGAAATTTCGGTCGTATACCCGAATATGTATGCTGTGGATGAAAGTTTGACCTTTTGATATTTTTAGCCGTTTCTGCTGTGCATTCGAAACCACCATAGACTCTCAAAAAATACGATAGAAATTATTTGCCACAATTTTTCAATGCGCCCCCTATTCTATCTTGAATGCTTTGTTACAAATTAAGTATTCGCAATTTTTATTCAGCGGATGAATAAAATGTTAAATTTTGCAAAATACGTGAAAAACAGTCGAAATATATTTCCCAATCGATCATCCTGAGAAACAGTCAGGACCACCGTGGATCGATGGCCACACTCTGAAATATTTGTCCAAGTGAGAGATGGATCGCGGTTGAGCAAACAAATAAACCACACCTATCGCAGGATTCATCGAGTGGCAAATAGTGAGCGGCGTGAACGAAAGGCATTAGTCAAATTAGCTCGGCGTCTAATAAATAAATTCCCATAATTTAAACAGAATTAACACCCAAGCTGCAGCGTGCACCAGCAATCACTCAAAGCCCGGCCAGAAGTCAGTCGAGGATGAAAGGGTTGCGAATGGTTATCCGAGTAAGGGAAACACGTATCCCCCGTGGACCATTAAAACGATGGTTTCCCCGGCGTCGTTCTAAAGTACTTTAACCGGTTGCACGAAACCAGCGTCATACATCTTCCCAGGGCGCGTACGCGACGACTTCCGTTCGCCCAAAAACAGTCGGCCGGGGGATGGGCGCGGAAATTCGTGAATCACTCCTGCTCGTTCTCGTCTATCCATCAGAATTATAGGCACGTATTATCCATCCACCGAATCTATCTGTCGGCGCATATTCAAGCGAGTACGCATCGGTGCCCAAGCGCGCCCGGCTATATACGTGGTGTGATCAAAAAGTTCGCGCAGTTTAAGTTGTTCCCCTCAAAGTAATCCCCGTTGGATGCCAATATATGCAAAGTGGTCCTTGTTTTTATATATATGTTTTCCTTTCGAGTGTTTAAATGAAATAAATATTATTTTTATCTAATTGGGGGGTGGTGATTTGAAATCCTCCCGTTCTCTAATACCACATACATTCTTGCCGGCGTGTACTCCTAGTCATCGAAACATTTCTGGAATGCGCTTGCCTTCGTGTCGTTTCATTTCGCGAATGCTTTCGAAACGTTGACTCTTCATCCTTTTCGTCATTCTGGGAAACAGAAAGTAATTCCGTAAATGCCGTGTCCGGTGAATGTGCTGGCTGTGGTATCGGTATCGCGTTATTTTTCCCGAGTAATTCTCGAATCAGTAGTGGCGCGTGTCCTGGTGTACTTTGCTCCTCAATGGTGAAATCGTCGAGCGCACTGGATCGCGTGTTAAACAATTGACCGGAACGTGTAACCTGGGCATGCAGTATCGATGAAATTCGGCACAGATGTCGGCTATGAATGTACCAATATCGTATGACTGCAGATTTTTCAATCCGATCTCTCTACTACCCGGGATTGAACAATTGCACGAACTGTTTGATCGCGCATCGTATTCTGCATCGGCTCGATCCTATCCGGGCTGGAAGTTTCCTTCGAGTTTCACGGCGCGTTCGATCGCTCGACGGATCCCGAATATTTTCCGCGCGTCACGCGTCTGTCCGCTCGGGATCGCGAGAAAAAAAGAAGAAGCGATTTCGACAGGCGACGCGGAAACGTGAATAGGGACGGAATAAAACAGCCCCGGTTTCAATTCGAACGGTCCGTCCCCGCGAATTCGTCGCGGAATTATTTCGCGGCTGGCATCGAGTTTCGATACTCGATTGATCCGCGAACATTTTTCCGTCGCAGCCTTTTCCTAGCATACGGTTTTGCAAGTGCACTGTCGGACGGATCGCTTCGATATATCTGATCGCGTAAACTTCTTGACAATAATTGAGGGCTGAGAAAAGTTTTGGCGATTCGTGGGTCGATGCGCGATGGATTTTTTTTCTCGTTCGATTATTTTCGCGCTTTCTTTGGATAGCGTTCGTCGTTCCAGTTTTAGGAGGTTTGTCATTTAAAGTTGACGCCTGGCCGGGCAGGGAAGCAATTGCGCCGACGAAAATAAATTTCTCCGTTTTAATTGTGTCGCAATTGAACTCCACGATGATCATCATTTGGCGAGTCCTGCGCGACCGAATGGGCTTGGTAATAATTACAGTAACGCTTAACCGTTTTGTAAAGCGAGGTTCATTAAACGTTATTTATTCGTGTAACGCTTTTCTTTTTTTTAATATTTGCAGAATGCATGTGCCATTACTTTTTTTCACTATTTATCACGTATGTGACTTTGAGATATTAATTGTGCCATACTTGTGCTGAGAATTGTAGTCTTTTGCAAATATTTATGAATGTTTCTTTGCTTATCTGATAGTAAGTTGGCAATAGGTATAATTGTCATTATTCTTTCACGACAAATTATTACAATACATACCTCTCGCGCAAGTGAAAAGAAAAGTCCGCAATGAACCGCATAGTTAACACCGGATAATTCTTCCCTGGTAAAGTTTGCGCGACACGTGTTCCACTGGAGCTGCCACGGGGACATTAGTTTAGTATAAAACTTTCAGACGGTCCGACGACGGTGAAACCGCCGTCCATTCGTTGGATTACCAACGGATTGTGAAGTAAGCAACACGGCAACCGAACCGGCGAAATGCACGGTCGTTTTTGAGGTGAAACGTTTTCAATGCGCCTCTTCAGACGGCACGGAGATTCAACTGGTCGCCGGTTTCTTTTGTCACCCACTTCCTCCACTTTCCCCTTTTCCCTTTTAGCGGGGCTGTTCGGTTGGTTACAGCCTGTAACTTCACAATTGTCCAACTTGCTTAATCTTCGCGATGGCCATTGAGTCGAGCTATAAGGCGATGCAATATTTTGTTCGATTGTTCGTTGATTTATTCCGAGGGTATCGCTCTGCCTGTTTAAGAAAAGGACGTACCGAGGGAGGTATTATTATTATAGGATTTTCTTGCAGGGAAGGGGCGAAGTCAAGATACTTAGATACGATTTTTTATTATTCGTGTATACCTGTATATTATTTGTGCAAAGATATTCTTGGTTAAATTGCTCTAAACTCTATGGTCCTAAAGTTTGCGTGAATCTGTCTCGATGTTTGCGAATATTACAGGTGGGCGTAAATATGAAATATAGGAAGGCAAGAAAATACGAGACCGAAAAAGGATTTGTTTATTTTCCGAAGGGATATTTATTTATTCGTTCTGTTTATTATGGACAGATAAACCCCTCGTGTATCATACTTCTATCATATAAAATTGCTGTACTGTTATTTACGCTCAGTTGTTACCATTTGATGTTATAGTAATAAACAGCATCGAGGAACAGCTGAAAGGCAAACGCGATGCTTTTTCAAAGTAATAGAGTGGGGGCGAAATTCTACGAAGAGAGATTTGTGTCGTTTAATTGTTGAAAGACAAGCAGTGAATTAATTCCACGTATTTCATTACAGTAATTATATATTATACGTTTCGTTGTTAAATACGTTCCCAATGTAGCAGAATTTAATACCGAGTTAATAAATAACGGTTTCGTCACTGTAGCGTTGATTTGTAAGGCAATTTAATTTATATTCAGCAGGCTGCTTTCATTGCCACGCAATTCCTTCAGAATAAATATCTGGCTTGCTTCGATTTTATTATTGAACGATTATTTAAGCATCAAAATGTCAGGAATTATAAATTTTGTTTGAACTTCTTCGCTTCATAAGATCTTATTGTGTTCTCGAAAATTGTGTCCGCCTCTGGTCTCAACAAAGTTTCGACTTACAACCTCCGTTGCCCTTATTTTTTGCTTCCTCTATTTTCTTTCTTTAATTTAAACTACAAATGCTACCGAACTGCGCGGAGCTTGATGGAAAAAAATCACCGTTCATTCGTTTGAAACTCTTGCAAACGTTTTAACAAAACTTTTCGCCGTTGCTCAGCGGTAATTAAACGTTTTCTTTTGAAGGCGGCTTACTGCGATGCCACTCTTCGAAGCAAATAGTTCCCTAGCGAAGGTTTACCATTTTTCTGAAGAACACATGGTACAAATTTTGTGGATGTTTTAAATATACCAATTGCAAGCGAATCCACAGTAGCTAACTAACTGAAGACGGTAACTAAATCGTCCATGCACCAGGTGCTTCATTAAATTCGTTCGAATTCTGCTAATCACAAATTTGTCAGTCCACGTACACGTTCTTCTTGCGATGCGTCGCAGCGAATATTTTCTGCGCTGAATTTCGAAGTCCCGCTTGAAATTGTCGGTACGTTTGTTCCGCCGATTCTGGTGCTCCATGCATCACCGGGAAAACGGGAAAGTTTCGCATTTTTCACGCAGCTGCACGTCGAAGCCCAGGTTTCGTCCCTATGAAATGAAAAGCCTCGATCGTAACTCATCTCGCAACACTTTCCATATTTTCCTCTCCACGCATTTCCTGCCCCGTAAATTACTTCTAAATTCTTGCCCTCCTGCGCGCGACTGTAAATATTAAATGCTTACTTTCACGTAATTTTCGATAGCGATAGTTTCTTTTAGTAGCTTTAGGCTTCTGATTGCTCGAATGACTTTTGTAAATAGTTTTACGCGTGTATATATGTATATCGTTGAAGGATTTTCGATAACAAAATATTCCTTCGCAAACATAAATAACATACGTATCACTGCCTTTCCTATTTATCGTTTCATATATTTAACAAATGATAACAAAAGAAAATCTATACTAAAACAAAAATCCTGCCCCCCATTCTGTGACAGAAGAAGCTGCAGCAAATAATCAATAACTGCTCGCCAAGCAGCTCGCCAAAAATTAGCCCGAAGTGAAATGAACGAAACTCAATTATATCCCAAGACAGCTGTATCTCAAATCTCACTTCCAGACCTAAAAAAAAAACAAAAAAAGAAGAAGACTCGACTCAACTAACCTATTCCCCCGCAGAAAACGAAAGAAAAGAAGGACAGCGTTCAAAGTATCCGCAGAATAAGCCGTTCATTTCGCGCTTCGCGGCCCAATAACGCCACTCGCACAAGTGCTTCCCGTTAACAGCCCCGAACAGAAACAACAAATACATCCGAACCGAGCGGGACGATATAGGCGCAAGGGTTTGCAAGAAGAGTTGCTGGAAGGGGCGAGGGGTTGCTACAGGAATTCGCATAGAGCATTACCAGGAGAAGATGTTCACAGATTGTGCCCCGGAGCGAGACGTATTCGGGTCACTAGTACGTTTTCCTCGCTCCCTCGGGCTTCTCTTTCCGCGCCTCTTACCCTGCAGCTCGGCTCCTGCAGACGCGTACCGGGGTAAATCAGCTCCCCAACCCCCCGTTCATCACCCTTCTTTCTTTCCTTCCTTCCTTCCTTCCTTCCTTCCTTCCTACCTTCGTTCGTTCGTTCGTTCGTTCGTGCCTTCGTTCGTTCGATGTACCATCGTTCCGTCTCGCAGAATCAGAGCCACGTCGCGATCAGGGTGTCCCTCTTCCCTACTTTCGTTTCGAGGAAAACGTCAGGCACACTAGGCGACTTGAAAATTGACGCGTGGACTCTCCTTCTTCGTCGGTCGGATGGGATTCGAGGGTGGGAATTCCCTATTTTTTATAATTTGTTAATTATAAATTTTTTTAAAATTATATTGGTTTGCAATTTTTCAATAAATCGTTAAACAACCAATGCTTATAAACCATCTTCTTCTTATTTGGACCCATGGAATATACTCATACAGTTTGGCACCTTAAACCGGGGATACCCTGCACATGGCCAGTAGTGTAGGTCGTTGAAAGCGACTCCAGACAGGGGATCCAGGTGTCTGCGACGGTCGTAGACGGACCGCGGACTGTCATTGGTCGAGTGGATGTAAACCTGTGGCTTGCGTTTTATCGGCTTTATCGAAACATCGACCTGCTTCGGCGATTTTCATGGCGCTTCGAGCAGAGGGAAGGATAACCCCATCCTACTTTTCCAGATTCTCGTGTGGCATGTTTTTCGTTACTTCTTACCGCAGTTGTTCGCTGCCTGTGCGACATTCACGGCGACTGATTTAATATTGGCTGGGAGAATTGCGGTTGGTTTATGATTGAACGGTGGAAACGGCGCAGAACGAGTTGGTTTCAGGGGAATTCGATGGAGTCGCGTTGAGGTGTTCGGTATGGAATTTGATTTGGCCGGGCTGTCGAGAGTTGACTGCGGGCCAACTGCGCGGAGGGTAATTTTGGTTGACGCGAATCCGGTTAACCCTTTGCGCCCTGCGGCACGATTAATGCCTAATTTCGGTGGTTCGATAATTGGGGAAAAAGGTGTGGGCTCTGCGGAACACTTGGACGTATTTGGGATTCGATGTTGCATCTTGCAAACAATTGTGTTCGGGTAAAATACTTTCGCCTGCGAAAAGAATGCAGACGTTTAAAGATTGATTAAGAATTTACGCTGCAAGGGGTGCACGTGAGAGAACGTGTAACAGTCGATACCTATAATAATAAAAATAATAATAATACTAGCAGAGAAAATTCATGAGAACAATCAAACCTTCCACCGAGCAATTATTTCACCCGACACGTATTCCCATCCGACAGACTGTATATTCGTAAGGTTGTTCGAAGCCTCGAAAGAGGAGCAACGTTGGCGGCCAGCAATCTGGCACACCTTTCTTTCCCCGGCATTTATCCCATGGCAGAATCTGTCCAGCGTCGTACCGTTTTAAAGTCTTCCAGGGGCTTTGTTCCGCCTGTCGCATCCCGTGACGCGACGACCTCGATATCTTAAAAACGGTTCATTATCGAGGAAAACGCCTGTCCCGTCGTCGATGCCGCGGCGTCGCGACGCTTGAAATTAGCCGACGAGGGCAACTTCGACGTTTCCTTAGCCGTCGGCTGATTCCACGGGGCACCGACTCACGGGACCGTCAATGGAGGAAAGAAATTCGACTGTCGATTCTCGTCGTGCTTCCATTGAAAGCTTGTTATCGGATTTCCGGCGCAACGCTGCGGGTGGTTTATCGATTAGAATATAATGGATGGGCGAACCGCAGAAATTACCAATGCGTGTAATTCCGCGGAAAGAATGAATTTCATATTATTAATGGCTGAACAACTGGGGGAAGTGGCAATGACGTGGACACTTTTAATATTGCTCTGTTTCGTTTTGTTCTGCACCCTTTTCATTTATTTTGTTGGCGAGTTGAAACGATGAAATATTTCGCCATCTCACATTCAACACTCATTCGTCCTAAACGAAGCACAAACTCTATTCTATAAAAAGGGAAAGAAAATCCAATTGTTTGAATAAAAATTATCGTCCATTCAATTACCGCCGCGATCCACGAGAAAATTGTAAAAGAGAAAAGGATAAATAGAAGTGAACTGATAAGGAGAAACGCGTACGTTTCGCGGCTTGATAAAGCGCTTAACAGCGGGCCAGATATGACAGTATTTTGTTCGGGCGAACGCAAATTGCAAGGGAAACAGGGCACGCGATGATAACGTCCGCTTTGCATAAAGTAATTGAAAAAGTGCACGGTGCATTTTCCTCCTTGGATAGACAGTGCATTATCTGGTGAAAGCGAGCACGTTTGAAGCGGCGCAAGTGGTGTGCAATGTATGATGTTAGATGCTCCCTCGAGTTTGTTTATGCAAATTGTATGCAACATCGCTCTTGATGATCGAGCTGATGGCCCGACGCTGTCAGTATTATCAAAAGGAATTGTGGACGACAGGCTTAATTTATTCTTTGCCAGACCATTACAATAACAAATTATTTGTCATAATAAATACACGGCGAATAAGCTGCAACAAGTTCCACTAGACTTAGATGCAGGCCAACGCACAGAAAATCCCTCGAATATCGATCCTGCGTTATCTATCATTCACGCCAATTTTCCACTCGCGGGCTAAAATCGCTTCGCCCGTAAGCGGCGACCCGATAAACGCTTCGAAACCGATGCGAAACGAATCGCGATGCTAGCACGTCGACTTCATTCGACGAGGAATTCGAGCGTGCGCGAAGATAGCAGCCTGCTGAAAACCCTATTGGAACAGACCGCTCGCGACGATTCCGTGGAACAATGAGCAGAAACGATACTTTTCGAGTTCGAGCGATCTCGAATCGGGGCGACGGACGCGCTAAAACAGCAGCGGTTCGACGCGACGACGTCAGGTTCCGCGAGTAATCGTTTCGCGAAACAATATTTCCCCAACGGCACACCTTATCCAGAAGGGGGCAGGGGCTAAGAATGTATCAAAAGCTCGTACGCCCCGGGAGCGCAAGAGTCATGGCGGGACACGGAAGCCTTTGAAAGGATACACGGGGATCCTCGTCGAGAGCGCAATAAAATGCGAGAAAAGACGAACTGGAAAGTCGCGGGGAACCCTTTGATCCGACGTATATTCCCCGGCTCGATACGAAATGGGGCACGTATTCCATAGATAGACGTCAAAGGATTACACGTGGTTACGTCGCCGACTAGATCAGTGGTTTCCAAAATGTGTAACGTTTCTATTAATGTCGTTCCGTGCCAGTTAATGCGAGTCGTATTTCTTTGCGTCGTTAGTTGCAGCAATGTGAGTGCGAAATAAATGATTGTTCAGCGAATATCGAATGGTTCAAGCGAGATGTTAAATGAAGAGACAAATTGTTCGGAGACGGAAGGCCTTTATGGGTAACCGTTTAATTAATTAATGACTTGGTGATAATAATTTTGATTAAGCTTCTTAAATGTTTGAACCATCGAGCTTGGAGCACCACAGTGGAATGGTTCGGCTCCGCATGCGGTTTCCGGGTCGCGACAGGCTTACTTCCTGTTCCTACCGTCTTATTCGAAATTCTTCGCGCGTTCGCCCGTCTGCCAGGTGTAGGGATTTTATCCGCAAATAAATAAGGACGTCTATCCGTTCTGTCCGTGCCCTGGCCTTTTCAGTCTACACGAGCACACCTGTACACCCGGCCATGTTGGATTTTGTCGCGTCTCCCAGGGATGTCGCGTGCCGGATGGTTAAATTTACTGCGATTGCTTCTGTAACGGTCTGAATCGGATTTTCGGGCGATCCCGATACGTTTCCCTCTTGTTCGGATACACCACGGGATAGCCGGCAAGGAGAGGAACTGTTTTATTTATACGCCGGGGCATCATCTGCTCGAATTAACGATCAGTCTTTTAATGGAACATTTATTTTTGCAACGGTGATTTTTATTGCTGGTCCCGAGATGTTTACGGGTTTGCTTCGGAAGCAACTGTCACGCGAAAGCGTCGCATTGCTGCTTTCACTTAAATTGTATGATTCGACCGTTTCAGATTCGACCCGGACTAATGTAAAGCTTCGGTTATTTATTTCCGTGCGATATAAAAAGCCAGTAAGCGTTTATGTTTCATCAGAAATGCAAGATTCACTGGCAAGTAACTGGGCAACTGAAACGGAGAGGCAACGTTCTCTATTTATATAAAGTGCCAGCAGAAGAAGTTCTAATTACGACTTACAAATTGAACCCGCACAGCGACTCGCAGATATTGATCTGGCATTCGTCATTTATTTTTACCAAGCTACCCACTCGTCGGATCTCCGTTAATTAATTATCGCCCCTTCTTAAATTTGGATTGCCCAGGACTAATGATCCAATTTCAAACGTTCCAATTCCACTCAACCAACACACAATTATCACATCGCTCTTAAAATACCCCACGACCGTTCACCTGAAACGCAGGTACTATACCTGCCATCGACGCAACAGGATCAATATCCTCATCTGCTGCATTGATCATTCTTCGATGATTCTCCGTCGTCGCACCGTTATATCTTTAGCGACATCCCATCCGAGCCCACCTGTACAGATATACCGCGTGTCTCAGTATCGATGCCATCAACGAAGAAGAGGTGCCGCTTCTGGGTCGAAAAATAAATGAACAATGTGGAATAAATTGGCCTTATCGGTGGTCCTCGAGAATATCGATCAATATTATTTTTAACATTCCTTTGATATTTCATTTTTCAGCCAGCGGAACTCGGAACTATTTAAATGAAAACTGCCCCCCTGCAACGCACGCGAGATTAACTAAAACCAATCTCTACAATTCCACCCTCCTGACTGATCCTTTCGCGTAAAATCATCCCCCCGTCGATTCTGTAACACCATCAACACCGGCGCACCCTGTATTTGCATGAAACCGAGCAAATTCACCGGGGACCACCTGAAAGCGCGCACGCCCGAGTCAAAGGGACCTCTCAACTTATTTCCCCGAAATAACACACTCGAACCACACCACTTTTATCCCTCTCCAGCCCGCATCGCGCGTCCAACTCGCCATGAAATTTCACGCCACCATAGAATCGATAACACTTTCTGGAAAAAGCCTGGGTCCGAGGTTCATCGATCCCCGACCTTGCCAGCGCCCTGAGAAACATGGATCCTGCGAAATCGATCGTCGGGGTGTCGCGTGCGTTCCTATCTCTCGATCCTCTCTGCCTCGTTCTCTCTCGAGGCACTCCACCTTCTAACGTTTGAAGCAGACGCGCACGGTAATTCGATGCGTCGTGGGCGAAATGTCGCGAAAGACGATCGCAGAAAGGGTGGAGTGAACCAACGACTGCACCCCGGGCCAAGAAGGGCCGCATACTGAATTCTAAATATGCGCATCGCGTTACGTTTGCACTGGTGGGTCAGAAAATATGCTGTTTACGGCGCGACGTGGCGCAACTTTGCGTGTCTGCGTGTTACGACCGCAAGGATGCCGGGCTTATGCACAAAGTGAGACCGAAGTGCATATCCGCACGCCCCTGTGTCATATTTAAAATTCACTGGCTTCGACGCTTCATTTAATTACGATCGTCATTTGGAATGCTCTATTTCCTTGCCGAAGAAGAGCCAATTATTGCATTACCATCTATGTCTTGGAGCACAATTAATTCGTCGGGCATTTTCTCCGTGCTCTCAATTAAAACACTGAGCTGTAACGTTGAGGGACGCCTGTATTTTCTTTCCCAATACGCAAGCTTCCTTGCTGTAACGCTCGACGCGCACGAGTATACGTATTCGTTTCGATAACTGTAGCAGCAAACTATTTTTGTCAAAAATTGTATGCAATCAAAAACGATTCGAAGGTACCGGGAGTCCAATGAAAACCGCGGATCGCTTCTATGAATTTTCCTCGAAAAAAAGTCTCTTCGTTTCCACCCCACGCGAAACAGGTTACTCGAATCGACCAACATCGTGACGTGCGATGCTCGATCCGACTCGATTCTCAGAAAATGAACTCTATTTAAGCAACGACGACGATTCACGCGGATTAAACGGCGAATAGAATTGGCGGTCGTTGAGGTACCAGACGTATCTTCTTTTATTATTTATCGTTCGCTCTGCGCCAGCAACGATTTTTCCCCGTTCCGTTTTAACAGTTTTAAATACTCGACAGTTGGCTTTGAATACAGCCACGGTTCTCGCCGGCAATTGAAACTTTGATATTTCGTCGTACATATTTGGCACGAGGTCGGCGAATCAGGAAATGTCGGTCTAAATACGACGTTATTCTATCTTGGGAAGGAACAGTCAGAACTCGGGCAGAATTTTAGCAGAATCGGGAAGCTTTTTTTTATTTCCGTGCGCTTTTCCGATCGGATGATCTTAGCCCCAGTTCTGAAATTCCGGCCGCAAAGTGTTCGTAACAAGAATTCTGTAGAAATTAATTGCAATTGCATTCAGATTTCAAGGGGGAAAGAAATTGTGGAACGAAATTACCTTTTGTCGCACGGCAGTGGTGGCGATAATGATAGCGTAGCAAATTTTAAAAAATTAGAATTTTGAATTATCCCCGTGACGCAATAAGGTCGCCATCAGATTTATGGATTCAATTTTAACAACCGAGACCTCTACGTGCTCGCACTACCTTTCGGTAGTTTGTAACTTGTATGTCGCGAATGCAGCTTTGAACTGGTGCACAGCTAAAATCGTGTGCCCCGAATCGTGACCTTATTTTTCCTCTTTTGCTTGTCCCGGCCACCCCACGGTAATTCAAACTCTTTCTTGGTCGGAGTTTCACCGGTGAATATCGATTATTTTGCGCGAGCACCCGACCAGGAAACATTTTTACTTAAAATTCGACGCTGTGGAATTTCTGTTTCGTTCTTGAAATCGGCTAGAAGAATTTTTTTAGTGCCTCAATTTACTTTCACTTTTGGATAATTAAATAATTTAATTTAATTTATCACAAAAGCCATGCAATCATAAGTAAAGCCAAACAGCATTCATTTTTACGTTTATGTAACTTCCACGTGTCATCAATAATTATCTTTAGAAGCACCAAAGATCGCCAAGTTTCCATTGTCCTATTTAACGATAAGTGAGTTCGAAGACAATAGAACAAGTTTATCGTGGAGATGTACTTTGCACCCTCCATTGAAAAATAAATACGCGCAAAGAAGGGTCGTTAATTAAGATAAACCTTTATTTATAGGTACGATTACCCTCGTTTCTGTGGAGAAAGAATGGAGCGGCTGTTGAACGTCGTCGACGAGGGATAGGTACTTATTTTAATCCGTGTGGAACTTCGCGCGTAGGCAACTTGACCAACAGTTCATTCCCTCCTTTGGAAGAAAATTTGTTTGCATGACTTTCTTTGTACTTGGCCTGGTGATCGCCGTGCTTTTATTTATAAATGTGGAACAGCTCGCACCGAGTTTATCTTTCCATTCTTCTTCTCGACGAGGTCTATTAAAAAAGCTTGCCTGTAACTTAGTGTTAAAACTTGGCAATTTTCAGGGGTCGTATAAAAATGCTTTTCTTTTGCAATCCCACAATATCATTCGATGTTCCTCGCGAATCAATAAATATTCACCATGGTTCTTCGTTTGGTCTCGCGGATATCTGTCACATCTCGATACTCTCTCCCTCGATGCTCCACGAAATTTCGCCCGTTCATTTTTACCGCGCCGTTCCGCTCGAGGAAAGCACGTAACGTCGTGTCGTAACTATCCTCCTCATTTCCAATTTCCACCCCCTCTTGGCTCGACCCCTCTACGTTCCTTCTGGAAGGGCCGACGGGGACCCTGAAAATTTATGGAAAGTGCGAGTTTCAGGGGTAAAGGGACGCTCAGACATTCGCAGCTTTTTGGCTAAGGGTCGAGGGAGAGAAGAAAAATGAAAGGACTCCTTCGCATCACCCCTCCTTTATTTTTTTCTTCCCTCTCTTCTCGGCCCACAAAGCAGAACTGCTGATGAGGTTTCGATGCTTTCGATGCTTTCGATACTTTCGATCGGATACACACCCTTCGGTATTGCCCATATCGCTTCCATATCGGATGGATTGCGTCGTGGAATTCCGCGACCCTGTGTCCCTAGACGGAATCCGACGCTGCACAGTGTGGTATTTGCGCGATCTGGCTGGTCGAAAGTCTATTTGAAAAATTTGTTCTGCGAGACCCTTTCAGGTAGGTATGTATTACACTCTCAAACAGTTTCTGTTTTTATATTATCTATATTATCTTGAAGGTGACCAACAAATCTTACTGAACCCTTATAAGATTGCAGCACTTAATGAAAATTTATTTCATTTTATTTAATACAATATATTTATTACATTTTAGCCCCTGAAGATTGCTCCTTCAAGCAGCGTAAGTCAGAGCTCATTGGCATTTCCTTTTATCAGGGGTGTGTTCGTCAGTTATGCTCGACAGGGTAATTCGAAGCATCGATTGCGTGACAAACATGTGGGGAAGTGATTTGCACGCGCTCATGATACTCTGTTCGATTTAATAATATGTAATTACAGTAGCAACAATTGCGCGGCGAATTTGCAGCAGTCGATGACAGACTGTGCACAGCTATTGAATTTCCAGTAACGATTCATTGACGATGTGCCGCGAAATGTTATTACCTGATTGATGCGTTTAAATGTCGTTTTAAGATTCGTACACAATTGTGCTTTCTTCAAAAGTCTGCAATAACCCTTTTTTAATACGAATTCAATCATATGTATTGTTCTTCATGTATTTTCCAAAATTTGCTTCTACACAATTTTATGCTAATTATAAATTCACTTTTCTCCTCATCTTCAATCATTTGTCAATCATTTGAAAGTTTTTGCCATTATAGTAATGAAAATAAAAAAAATATTGGCGCGCGTAAGCTGAGATGATTACGGAGGAATGTTCGCGGCGTTGAGAAGTTAAAAGAGAAAGCAATTAACTAAATAAACTGTGGAAACTTCGGGACAAAGGACGGAAACGAATTGAAAAATTGAAGTCACTGCGCGTTGGATCAAATATCACTTAAACTATAAAGCACAAAATAATAGGGGAAGAGATTTCATACTGTGCACTTCCCTCCGGATTATCTCTTAACAAACACCGAGAAGCAGAGTTTCTTTTTGCATGACAAATTTTCACCGTTATTGCTCTTCGTAATAATTGCCACGTAACAATGAGCATTCTTTTTGAATCGTTATCTGGTTTCGCCGATAATGTCGCATCATTTGTATCTATCGAACGAAATATAATACGTACGTTTACATATGCATATTCGATAAGCGGCAATTTTTTATCAGATAGGTGCGAATGCGAATTTTTCCCGATAATTTAAATGCACGTTCCGTTCAACGCTAGTGCGTTAACAAATTTTTCGAAACGAGTCGCGACTCGGCACGCATTGCTGTGCCGTTTTCTTGTTTGCCTCATTCAAATTTATTTCATCTGCCAAAAATCTCTTTATTCCTGCTGATTTTACCTCGGAATGTGAATATTTCACGCGTTGTTTATCGGTGCTTTATTGGCATTCAGTTGCCGTAACACGTATGCAGTATTTTTATATCCCTTCCAGTTTTAAATATTAATTTCTGCATCAAATGGATACTGGATCGTATTGCCAATAAATTATTTTCTTACTCGTCGTAATAGTTGAATGTGATTCGACATTTTTTGGGAGTCTTTCGTGAGTGATTGTACAAAAATTCCGAGGCATAGTTCAGTCGCGATATAAATTAGCAATTATTTATTTCTGTACAGTTTTACGTCGAACGACAAAACGCGTTTCCCTCTATTCTCCCCCCAAGACGTTTAAAGCAAGGGATTAGAAGGCACTCGCACGCTTTTGTTAGTTAGCGGGTTCACGCACGGCGTAGTTGTAAAGTTTAAATTAATATTACCGCGGATATCCCAGCCACCTGCCAACGGTGTTTTTCTTCAAATTAATTTATCCTTGAGTCGCGGTTAAATCGTTTGGTGGTTGGAATTACATCCTAAACTTCTAGAGACGCCCCCGTTAATAACGTAGTTGGGATCTTAATATTCTGGAGTTACTGGGATGCTTGGTGCTCTGTTGAGAATCGTCGGGCAGAGTTCACGGAAGAACACCCGAGAAATAAAACTGGGGCAGATAACGTATGTTACAAGCAGACGAAATTAATAATAGCCAAAATTTTCTCGTTCATGATCTCCGCAAGTTTGGGCTGCTAAAGGTCGAATTAATACTCAGATAAAGGTGTGCAGAGTGAATTTTTTAATTCTGAAACTGAAGAAAGCATTTGATTGCGACCTGCCCCGGTTATCACGTTGAAATCGTAAGAGATTGGCCGTAACCTCGGATACGGTCCGATCGCAACTTTTGATTTTCATAGTAGATGGAGGGTAAAAGGGTGAGAGACAGACGAGGCTGAAAGACTTTATCGTCGCCGTTTAACGACTCTGCCGAATGAGCTTAGGTTTATCTGAGGGCCTTATATTGCTTCTTTCCGCTCCTCTATCGAGTGTAATACGACGTTAAGAGATTATTGGACGAGGCCACTCTAGGAAATTACTGGAACGCTTAGCAAATTACGGCTTTCGCGAAATTTCGCAAGAATCTTTATCTGGAAAACAGATGCGAATATGAAAAAATATCCATAAAGCGAGGGATTTGGAATTGTCTTAACGGGGACGTAATAAATTATGAACGTCAGTGTGGAGAACTAGGTGCTCAGGTGCCCATCGATACAAGAGTTAATTCGTTTTATTCGCGTATTTACAACAATTTCGATTATTCGAAGAGCATGCACGTGCACCTAATAATTAGAAAATGATCTCGTGCTCTCGCCGACGACGTAATTTAATCAATTTCAGCTGCATTACCCCGCATTAAAGTGTATAATGTATAGGTCCATGAAACGTCGCGAAGCTTTATTCAACAGAGGAATCACGAATGCTTCGGAATTCACGAGCAGTTTATTCCGTTCGTCCTCTGCGCTGGACCACTCGACGAAGATCGATTAATTCATTTTACCGACGATTACGAACAATCCGATTAATTTGGTTGACTAACAGAGCAGAGCGAGCATCGCGCTTGCTCTTACTGTACGTCGAACGTGTTGAATATCGAACGCTACCGCGCCAAAATCATTTTTAATTTCTAATCATTCTTGAAGTTCCAAGCTGTAATTTCTAATGCCTCTGCACTGCTGTCCCGTTTAACACACTCGGGCTTCTTTCTCGCACTGCATCACTGACCTATAACAAACGCGTCACACGCGTTGTGGTCACCGAGAGATGTTCGTGTCGGCGATTTTTTACTTACATTAGACGTACGTGAAAATTGTAAATCGTTTACTTTGCTTGAATAATTGGGGATGTTTAGAATTCTTTGCATAGCACAACTTATGGAAGTAGCTTTATTAATAGAAATTTTGCTTTTGTTGCCCGTATGTTCATGTTGTTGTTTGCAAAATAATTAGGATAGAAGTAATTTGCCCCGTTTAATTCGAGGCTACAGAGATTTTCAAACGATCCTTCTTCTTCTTTCTTTTTATTGCAATTTATTTTCTGTACTGAATAACATTCAATTGTTATGCAATACTTCTCACATTTATTATAGAAGAATTAAACTGTCCTCATTCGATATTTGCAATACAAAAAATAGAAGAAACTTGAGATAATTCGAGGGCCTTTTTCGCAGACAGAGGAAGTTGTATGAAAGAGCAACGAGCCGAAAGTTCGTTGCGTTTTACAAAGAGGAACACTACGCAAGCTACGTCTATATAAACATGATAAGAATGTTCTTTGTCCCAGTTTACTAGCCGACAGAACCAAATGAAAAATAAATGCTGATAAGAAAGTTAAATGTATCGCGGAAAAATTGTGGCTTATCTTTGTGACTCTCTGAAAAACGTATTATTTAAAATTATTATTAAATAACTTCTTATCTATTCTATAAAGAAGTTTTTTTGGCATTTGCTGCGTTTTTTAAATGTTTGAACCCAGCAGTATATTTTTCAAGCGACACATGGCAGAGATAGAGTTTTACAATGCATTAGGTTGAAACGCGGAAAAGTTAGTTGGCTGATCCATTGCCATGTTTCGTGTTTACAGAAATTGAATTTCGGCGTGCTAGTCTTCTTTCCGCAAGGCGTATAAATTTCCCAGCGACAAATGGGTCCACCGGGGCTGGAAGGGTTAAACTAGCTTAGGCGAGTAACACAAAAGGTAAATAAAAGGAATATAGAGACGCGAGGAGGAATACCAGCCGTTCTCGGCAATAATGTTTGAAATCTTTCTGAATCTTTTTCCATGCGATATTTCTCCCGGGGATATAAATACAAGCAAGGTGGTACTTAAATGGAATTTAAAAACAATTCGCGGAGAAATATACGTGTTTATTCTTTTTTCTTCGCACGATTTTTATGTGCCACAGTTTTATCAATTGTATGCTTAGTTTTAATTTATTCAATATGTATGTTGTATTTTAATTACAAAAATTTTAATTATCCACGGACATATGGAATTAATAATATTCAGAGGTCCACCGCCAGTTAAAAGATATGATCGATTTGAAAGCATTTTTTCTATAGATAACGTTCAAAGTTTGAAATTGAGCGTTTTATTTGTGTAAACAGAGCTTAACTCTATAGAACGTTTTTTATTAACAAGCCACCAGGAAAGTTTATGTTCCGTGCCGTACGAGTACACTTAAAGGCCACTTTGATTACAGAAGTTAAAAGTGTTGAAGCTGTAAAAAAGCTGAATGAGGCGTATAAAAACTGGATGGAAAAGAGAAAAACGGGTCTGTATTACAATAAGTCACGTGAAAAATATTATTAAAAAGTCTATCGCGTACGAGAATGATCTCAAAGTAAATTTAATATATTTTCTGCACTTCTATGTTGATTAGAAAAATCATTTGCATTCGTACATTTGATAAAAAGGAGCAGAAATCAAATGTATTGAATTATAATAGCCACAGAAAAAAATATACACATGTTAAAAACATAAATCAAAAAGTTAACATAGCAAATTAAAAATCAATTTAAAAGTGAAACGTTCCACTAAATATCTTTCACGGTTCCATCATGCAACTTTCAAATTGCACGCAATTATACAAATAACCGGCCAATAAGGATCGAATGAACGGACTCGTGATCGCGAACAAAGGGTGTGAAGTAATCTCGGTGAACAGTGATCGCCAGCCAAGAACTCGCAAAAATCGGGCGAACAAGAGGGAATAGCGGTGCTTTGTGGAAGGGGCGCCAATAAAACGGCACGCGACAAATGTTACAGTGTCTCTTCCGGTGTTGAACGGCAGGGGGTACAGGAACGGGGGTTGAAAACAGAGACAGTCGGAATATCAGGTGGTTGAAGCGAGACCGGGGAAAGGACGAGCAGAAAATAGAGGAGGATTCGAGAGGAGAGGACGGTGTAACGAAAATGGGATACAGAGACATAGAGGGTGAAGGTGTGAGGGTGAGGGGTTAGCTAGACGAGGGAGGAAAAAAGGAAAGCCTTTACGCTCGTGAGAGTGTGTAAGTCGCTAAACAATGGCGTCGGAAAATGGGCTGGTGCGTTCCCCATCCCCTTGTCGCGGGTATCGGCGGGGGTGGAAACGAGGGAGAAAGCGAAAGCCGGGGAAAGTGTTGAAGAATGCTAACCACTCGTGTTATCATATCGGCGATGGGATGATAGGAAACTTTCCGCCGGGAGATTGGATCACTTTGAGTTCGATCTGAGGGGCGATATCTGCAATTATTTTTCGAGCATGTGTCGAGGGTGTAGTGGCAGGCTTCAGTGACACAGATAGGCTTTGGGGGAAGAAAAAAAATTATTTGACCCGCAAAATAAATAGTCGAGTAATATTGGAAACAGGGAAACGGTTCGAGTACCTGGTTATTCTTATCGTGGTAATTGTGGGTGGATGGTTAATTTATTTATTTTATTTCCGATTAAAGAAATCTTTGCTTAAGAACAATAACTTGTATCCAACATGTATCTATGCAATATTATAGCTGACTTTATTTTACTATTATGATAATAAGGCCGCTTATATTTCGCCAACGTTGGCGACAGTTTCCAAGTAGCTTCAGGCTAATCTATTTTGTCAGTGCACGAGTTCAACGCGGTGAAACAGATTACACGATATTAATTTCTGATAAGAGGGTGTAGAAAGTCTTCTGGTGCATTGCACGCTCGGTGCACGCATGTAAACTGACATACATGTATGTAAGCGTGGCATGAAGGTATGTAAATACCAACACGTACACTGTACATACATAATCCCTTTACGACGAATACATACATTCGCACGTTGCGACATATGTACCTATTTTGCCCGTACGTAGGAATCACCACATAAATTCATACACACATATCCGGCCAGCACGTAAATATCCATGCATATGCAGGCAGGTATAAATTCATATACACATACCTGTGTGCACGTATATACGGCCACGTGTGCATATGGGGTGTTGCACAAACGTGGAACAAGGGTCCACTCAGTCGGATATTATGGATGCGTTTTTATAATAGGACAATTGCGTAGAAAAGTATTGCTGTACTGAAACATCGTAACTTCTAACCAACTCTTTAATAATCAATGCGATATAAGCAGTGTGTAAGCATTTCATTGTTTCAACAAATTCTCCGATTGTACACGAAATGAACGCTCCACGCAATTCAGATACCATTGAATACAAATGAAGTCACTGTAACAAAAATAATCTGGAATTCCTTTTTCATATTACATCTCCTTCTGCTGTATAAAGCGAAGCTCTCGGTGTTAGGGGAATTGGAAGGTTGCGTGCGTGTGTGCTGGTGAATAGGGGGTGCTACCGGGGGCGTAGGTGGATCGAGGCGATCTGCATAGGAACGCTATCGGGTGCGTGGTGCGGTCGCCTTGTTTGCGATTGGCTCGTTGACTTAAGCCGATGATGCACGGCTTCTGACTGTGCGTCGAATATATAAATCCCAGTCCGTGTGGCCGGCTCTGGCGAACGTTAGCTGCGTCGAATAAATCTGATCGGGACCGGATAACGTCCGCGAACGAACTTTCCGTCGCGCGACGGTTTAATGCAGCTCAGGCGACCGGATTCGAGATCGAGTCGATTCAACGCGCAATGTGAATGAAATCTGCTCGAATCGACGGATGATTTTTTTTTTTACCGACGACGCGTAACGCAAAGAGAATACTTTTGCAGGATTAGTAGAACCACTTTCACTAATTTCATCCCGCGAAACGATAAAATGGGATTTTCTGATTCTTCAGTACAGGCGATCGATGCAGCGATCCGCACGATAAATCTAAATTTACTAATTGCACAGGTCAGACTACAGTCGGACTGTTAATTCTACCCCGAGCACCCTCTAATCACCCCCAAAAACTAATCGAAGGACAGCCACGTTTTTTTTACCATCCATCCATCCCCCGAATTCCAGACTGAAATTAGCGTTAGGAAATCCCCGTCCCCGGATGTCGTCGTTTTTTCGCCAGAAGGGAGAGGAAGCAAATAAATAAAGAAGAGGGGATGGGTAAATAAAGCATCCTACTCAGTCGTCAGTGCTCTTACATCCCCCATTTTCTTTCTACCTTCATCCCCGTCTCTCCTTCTTCTTCCTCCGCTTCCTTCTTCGAGTGTCACTGTCTGTCCAATACACGCACACCCTTTCTCACGGGGCACGATTTCGACCCTCCGCCCCGTTTCATCCCTTGCATAGCGCCGTCCGCAGTGTTTACCTGCGGGAAACCATCGACCCACGTCGACATTCTCGTTCCCGGTGTCGGTGAGGAATACTCCAATTTGTCAACCGCGTACGAGCACTTTTTCCCTAAGACCCTCGGCTGTCGTGTTTCGAAGGGTGAGCTTTCACGAGGGCGACACGGAGACCGCGTCGAGTACGTCGCAGTGGCGTAGCGTTCGTCCATTGGGAACGCTTGAAGGCAACGGAATTTCGCCGTTTCGTTTGCGGAGGTTTTGTTTCGGGGGATACAGTTTACGGATGGATACACGGTGCACGCAGTTCGCTCGTTAACCTGTTGAACAGCTTTCGGACTTTCTTGCGGCGACGTATTATCAGCCCGGCGCGGAGAATCGCAATTGAGTTACTCGCGGAGATAATTTTTGTTTTAATCGTGGAATGATTCTCGTGAGCTGTATTCTTGGGGAAATTTATGGGGGAAAGGTGGATCTCGTGGTTGCAAAGAGTGGCTTGCTATTGGTGCTTAGATGCACGTATATGTGCAGTAGTGTGTTTCAATTTTGGATCGCAATGCGAGGCCCGTTTCTGACTAGATCCAGCGTATATTAATTAAATAAATGCAAGGAATTTTTGCGGAGGTGCAATCGTGTTTGCAGAATGGCAATAACGAAAGGCTCACTTCTGTTGGATTCTGAGGTGCTGATGCGGTCCGAAAGCGGGCACGCGCGATACTATCGGAACTTCGTGCATCAAAATGCGATTAACGCAATTTATGGGGGTGGCCGAGCGACGCTTGCACCGGAGAACGTTCAATTTCGGATCACGTACATAGTTGTAAGTGGCAAGGGAAGCTTGTTATTGCCGTTTCAGTTGCGGTTGAGTTATTTGCGGTTTTCTTCGCGTACAGTTTGGTTTAAGTGGGATCGACGAGGACGGCGGGAATGTTTGGTTATGGTTAGCAGATTAAATGTTTATGAGGGTCGTTTTATGTGGGAAATTAGCGGCAGCGTTTTTATTGCCCTGGTGATATAAAGTTGTTTTGGAAGAGCGTGTTGGATTCGAGCGAGGGTAACAATACGTATTAATAATCGTTTGTTGATCGAGGATATGCGAGGAGGATTTTATTGCAGGCTTTATGGTGTCTGTTAGTTCTCTTTATTTCTTTATATGGAAACGTATGACCGTGCGAATATTATGTGGTTATTTTGCGGTGGACAGTAGAAAAGTACACCTTGTACTTTTGGGGTTGAATTTTTTATACGAATTTTTGTATTTTACCTTCGGAACTTCAAGCGTACGAGTGCACCCGTTTGCAACAAAACTGTGTCGCAATTGACAACTTACGGTAAACCAAACATCCAAACTGGATTTAAATTGCTGATAGTTAAACAGAGCAACGAGAAATCCTCGTGCTCATTTACAGATCAGTATTGAATAGCGGTTACGTGTTGTGTCGTTCAATATTAGTTGGTATTGTGCAGCGCAACATTCTGGCGTAAACAAGTTGTCAGGGCAAATCACCACACACTCCAGGATCAAACTGCAATTACAGTATCTTAATATTGGTAGATATGACGATATTAACAGTGTTAACCTTTTACCTACCGCGATCTTAAATACGTAATTGAAAAAGAACTCCACGGTTAATCATCTTCAGTTCGAGATTAAAAGGGACATCTTCCTACCCACCCCGTCCTCCATCTCACTCACCTGAGATTTTCTAAAAATAATCTCCGCACAATTTTCCCTCAGATTCCCGGGGATCCGCAATTTCGTCGCTCCTGTAACACAGAGATCCTCGCCTTATTACTTTTTGCCAACGTTTCCGCTAACGATCCGTCGTATCGCGCAGCCAGTCCAGATTTTACACGGTCTGAGACATCGGGGCACCTCAAGCTACGGAGTTCTTGCTATATTCCAACGGTTCAAAACCACACATACCGGACGTTGCATGCAAAGCCTGCATTGCAAGCAATAATCCGGGATTGTACCAGTTGCACGACTCGCCGGGAGAATCGTCGGCTAAATTGCTGTGCACAGTTATATAGTAATACGTTGGGAGTTATCGTATCGGGCCGTGATAATGGTTTCGTATTATTTCCGTTCGCGTGGCCACTGTTAATCAACGCAATTAACGTCCGGCTGAAGTTTGATCTCCACTTACCTGCGCATTCCTTCGGCGAAGCAATTTTTTTTCTGAACGCGTGTCTGCCGATTCAACGGGGCGGCTTATGTTCACACTAATACTTGCTGGGATATATCGTTATATCGTTAATTGTCAGAGGCGATCTAGCACAATGTCTCCGGCCCCGATAACGCCGCCCACCTCCGCGAGTTTCCACGAATTTCCACGGACCTGCAAACGCGGCGCATAACTCGGTCTCTCGGTACTTGCTATTTGCGTAACACAACTTTCACAATATCCAACGGCGCTTCCGCGATCGAAGCATAGTTCTTGCCGCGTTCCGAGCCCGTGATTCCGCCGCGAGACCATCGGCAGCAAACAATAATAATGCTGCATCGCAGGGGCTACGGACTCGTTGCATCCTCATTTGCCTGTAGAGACGGTCGGCGGTTGGTCAAACGAGGGAACGACTCGACGCAGGCGAAGGAACAGAGAAGGGGTGCAAGTCGAGCATTGAGAGGCCCGTGTAAGTGGTTCGGGTTCGAATCGCAGCCGCGTTGAATTGCAAGGTGGTCCGGGAACTATTGAACGTATGCTCGCTACGTTTCTGCAGCGCTGATTCGACGATTGTTGGCATCGCGATATTGGACTGACGTTCTCCCGGTGACGTGACAATTTGCAACCGCGTCGCGTCATGTCGTTGCTTGCCGGCTGGACGATTAGGAACTTATGGTTTCCGGGGGTTGTTATAGGGATGAAGGGGCTAGGGGTGTTTGAAAAACAAAAAGATTTCGGGAGATTTTACGATGGCACAGAAGAAAAACCGCGGCTGTCCTTTGTTCTTTTGTTGCTTATTAATTGTTTCGCCCAGAGAATGACGGTGTACTAAAGAGAAACATACTTGAGCTTCACCGTAATTCGGAAAAGAAAACAGGCATCCAAAAAATATATAAATCGTTTAGACAGACAAAAATAAGAAGCCCGGAGTTTCGCGACGAGATGATACAGGATACGTGCCACAGTGGATAACGCTATACAGATGCAATTACCGTAGCGTGTAGGTTCTTCCAGGTGTAGCTTTGATCCACACGAACTCCCCGACCATACATACACGTGGACACCTTGTCCTTGTTGCGGTAGTCCGAAGGATGTAGCGGCAAGTACCCAGGAACGCTGTGCCGAGTTTCTGGCCACTGTGAGCCGCATTATGGAGCGCTGGCCATACGTCTGTATTCCATTATGTAATGGGCTATTGTACCGCGCAATTCTGCCACGGGAAAGGGAGAAATGCCACTGGGTGTCGTATACATCGGCCCAGCGGCAGACTTACGCGACCAGGTTCCCCTAATCAAAGGAAACGACCGAGAATTGAAATTATTGATGTCAAGAGTGCAGCGCTGCGCGATTCGGTTATCTGGATATACCGTGAGGCCTCTACCCTGCGTGTGTCTCGACTAAATCTTCGTGCTCAGGATTTTCAACGTTACGGGTAATCGTTCACAGAAGCGTTCGATTATTATTTCTGCCGTCGCGATCGCCGCTTGATAATAAGGGTGGGAACGAATGAAACGGTTCGACGAGAGAGGAGACGAAATTGGAGGGAGCACGGAGAAACAGAGAAGGGTGGAGAAAAAGGGTGAATGAGAAAAAAAAGGGGGATGAATAAAAAGAGAGGGAAACTGGAGGGCAGAGCGGAGAGGTGACAATTAAAGGTAAGGGGACGTGCACGGGCGCGTAAAGTCATTAGCCTTAATTGGAGTGCGCCAGTCGGCTGTCGGTCGTTGAATAGGTGACATACGTTTCACGATATGTTCCGTCGTTCGAGAGGAAACGTCCAGCATCGTCCGGGGCCATCGATTTTCTCCGCGTGCACGCGCCGATAACGTGAAACCCGCGTCGAGTCGTTTCGCGGCCGGCTGTTGTCCGTAATTAATTGAGCCTATTTGTAACGCGCTCGCCGCGAGGATGAGACCCACGGCGAGCGTGTCCTCGCGTGACCCCGGCAAATTCGCTTTCAGCTTCTTGCCCTCGATTCGTGCACCATCCGCGGGGGGACGAATCTTGGGGTGGTCTGCTGTGGTATAAATCACTGGGTTTCTTGGAAGGGAAATTCAGAAGTTCATCTGTTGGCAGCTGTAGCGTTCTCTACCTTAGTTGGTGATTATTTCGTGATAGGCTGTATAATTTTTGTGATAGGTGTTAGGCCAGGTCGTTTATTGTTAACGTAGTAATTAAGCAGACACGTAACAAGACAATGTAACTTACAATTAGTAGATGATAAACTAATAAGCACATTGAATATTGAAAGCAATTAATAACACCTGACATACATTAAGCGTTAGAAAAATTTGCTGCTGTAAAGTTAACGCGTCGTTCGCAGGCTAGAAGGGTTTAAAATATCCCACGGTAAAATGTAACTGAGGCATCAATTTCAGGGGGAATATTCCAAGCAGAATTCCACCATGGAACGAAACGGGCGAGAAAGAGAATTTAAGGTCCTCCTTTAAGATCGGGAAATCCGGAAGATTGAAACGTTTATGTCATCCCCTTAACCTCGAGGGAAAGGTCGCGATGCTTTATGTTCGAATGCCGTTGAGACAGAATCGCGGTACCGCGAATCTTTTTATCTCGTCGTGTTACCTTTCATTCCTGCCATTTTATCGAATGTCTCGTTTTAATCGAGCCGCGAATATCGATTCCCCGTGGACCAGAACAGTACAGGGAACGGTGACTCTGGTAATAAAGTTTTATCGTGCCGTTGCCACGGTGTTTCTGCGCCGAACATCTTGTCATCTCTGCACGCAAGAAGAATCTCGGTACTGAATTCGTTTTAATTCTAAAGGCTTTCCCTGTCACTCGCAAGCTCTCATAAATGTTGTACACGTTTTCTTCAAGCTTGGGAATATACAGTGTACAACGTAAGACCTAATTTCTTTGTTGAAATCCGTGCCGCGTAAAATTCCGTGGTAACCACGCGTTGGCTTGTACTACTTAAAGAACTGCATCTCTGCACACGTTGACTTCTACTACTTAAAAGTCT
The DNA here is from genome assembly GCA_963667235.1 of Nomada lathburiana. Lineage (NCBI taxonomy): Eukaryota > Metazoa > Arthropoda > Insecta > Hymenoptera > Apidae > Nomada > Nomada lathburiana. The sequence continues at coordinate 9,277,333 of OY763910.1, forward strand.
GCCTACACACGCCCTGACCTGTACTCCTTGAAAATGTCGCGCGTGACAGCACACCGCTCGCCATACGTTGACTCGCACCACTTGAAGAATTCTATCGCGGCATACGTCGAGCTATACTACTTAAGAAATTCTTCCCACCCACACGCTGGCCTGTACTGCTTAAAAACATCGCGTTTAAAATACGAGGAAGCATATTTCTCCTGCGCTATTTCTAAAGATATCTTACTAATGGATTAAGAAATGAATTGAATGATGCGATGAATAGACTAACCAAGGGGGCTCGGCTTTGCCCGTATGACGCGTGGCCTAAGCGAAAAAAGGGTTAAAAAATTATGGCTGAGAGTATGCTAACCTGTGTTACGTTAAAATTATTTCTCACAGCACGTCGACCTGCGCTACCTAAGAGCAACCCCTTGAGAATGTCGCCCACTGGGCTTTGTCGGCCATCGGCTGTCCTGGGGTCGGACCTGTGACTCTGGGGTCGTATCTACCGGTTCCATCGACATCGTGCCGCCGTGTGGCTGGTAACTTGACCTTAGAATGCAGTTCTCACCAGTTTCATGTGTTATATAACTAGTTTCACAACTGAGTGGGGTCGAGCTTTCTAGGTTTCTCCCTCGATCTTCGCGTATCCAAGAACTGCTTCCACGGCCCTAGCGTCGTTACCTGCAAGACTCCGTTGATTTCCAGGTGTTATGTAATTGACTCTAGGATCCTGGATAGTAGAAGCGTTCCGTTCAAAATGTTTAACAAATTAGTATTAATTTCCCTGGATCGGAAAGCTCTGAAAATAAAACGTGGCCGAAAACTTTTCTAACTTGTAGTCGATCAATGTTTAATTCTTCAAATTTTCGCAATTCCATGCGACATGCGTTATCCAAAGTTCCCTGTGAAAGGAAATTGAGGAGAAAGAGGACTGTCTAATGAAAAAAAAATGGACGAATCAATGGAAATTTCGAGTCGCAACGTCACGCTGGCGGATACGTGAAACTAACTCTCTGGTGGCATTGCCGAAAAACTAAATGTAGGTCGCAAACATGGACGATCAGCGGATCTGTCGAAGATTTATTCGAATTCAACGACTGGGCACAGATAAACGGTGACCGATGCGCGTTGAATGCGTTCGATTAACTGAGCACAGATTTTCACGCTGATGTAGTTTTTCGCGATGCGTTAAATTCCGCTGGAACAAGGAGAGACAAACACGCCAGTTCAATTGAAGATTAACAGTAACGTATCTGTGGCACGGGAATTGCAGAACTTTGTTTCAGTTAACTAAATCTTTTCGATAAAATAATTCTTCAAATCTTCTTTCAGCTGAATAACAACACCAGGAGTGTTCATTTCAAACAGGTTTGAAATGAAAATATATGCCTGTGCGATTCCTATATCTGTCAATCAAATTGCAATCTTTAATTATTACGTTACGTTATTTTCATGACAGTAAAAATAATGCAAGAAATTTCTGAATACTGTAAACGTTTGAAAATTTCGTTCCCTCCCTGTATCCTGCTTCAGACGATTCAGACAGATGCAACTATTTGCGAACGAACGCCGCTCTCAATTCGTTTTTATTTTCGAATGAAGATGATCGTCGCAGATAATGAAGAAAGTGGCAGGTGAAGAACGTGTAGAGCGTAGCTGACGAAGGTAGTTTTGTCTAAAGTATCCCCCGAGTTTATGACAGCATTAAAATTTAATTCTGCCGCTTGTTGCCGTAAAACGCCCGGTCGTGGAGCCAAAGAATAATTGCCCCGAGGTAACGTGGTTTACGGCCGAACGCGATGAAGAAATAAATCTTCAACGTTTTCAAAACCGTTTCCTAATTGAACAGAAACACCGATCTTCACGTCCGATTTACGCACCGCTCTGTCGAGTCTTTGCGCTGTCGATTAACCTCGTTTTTACGGCCACCTTTCAAATTGATGGCTGGAGAAATATGAAAATGAAAATCCGGGAACGCAAGCTTCTATCCCTATCGATACTCGCTTTGTTTGCGTGTCTTTCAGTCTGTAAACGTTTTTTTTCCAATCGACGAACGCACTCGGAAATACCGAATATATCGTACGTATCTAACGTGTACGCTATAGACCTGAAAAAAAATTATTCTTTCTCTCTATCTCTCTCTGTCTGTCTATATCTTTCTCTAGCTCACTGTCACTTTTCTCTTTTTGCGTTATTTTCGTTCGTTTGCAATCGCTATCATTTCTCCTCCAGTTCATTTCTCTGTCCTCTCTATTTCCTCCCATATGTCTATGGCGATGCGACCGTGGAATGTATTGTCGGGTAGAGACGAATGGCTCTATTCAATATTTCGTGTTATTCTTGATGGAACTGTATGTGGAGGGGTGAGTGGGGGGTGGGTGTGGTCGGTATATGCAGAACAATTCGCGTGAAATTTCGCGTTTCAGCTTTTAAAATGTTTCGATTCGTCGTCGATTTATCGTTCGCTCTCCCACGTATGAATCTCTTTTGGACGAAGGCTTGCCGCATTGTGTTGTTGCAGGTAACGATGGAGAACGAGTTGAGAGGCTCAACTTGAGACCAGTGGAACAAACGGAACCGATATTGCTCGTTTGAAACGATACTATGAACGAAAATTGTCGTACTAATATTTGAGAATGCGGATGCAACGTTGTACTGATTCATTTTGCTCATTGCTTTTTCATCATTCATCTTCGTATACCTCGTGTATGGTCGTAGGAATATTCATATATAGTATAATTAGGTAAAAGGGAAAAGAAAATGTAATGCTCGTTGGGCAATCGTTTCAAACGGTCAGGTCTGTCTCGTAGCGATAATGCAATTTTTGTGCATCGATTACAGGGAATTTCCGAGCTTATTTAGAAGTCGGAACCAAGGTGACGAAGCTACGGCAGCGAAATGGCTGGTAACAGTTATGTATGCTTTAGAATCTCGAATATCTGCGACAACAACAGGTTGGCACGCTTACGAAAAGTTGAAGTGGCAAACGAAAGCACTCGTCGATTCTGTTTACAGAGGTGTAAAACGAGTATTTGTCACGTTTGCCAATATTTTCTATTTCAATACTAACATTGTAGTGCGTGAATGCTGTCTAACTTGTTTACGCGGCGTTTATCGGCGTGAATAAATGTTGATACGAAACAATCTTTTATGACGAACAGCTTTGAATTATGCTCTCTACGCGGCTGTGCGACTGTACAATGTTTTGTTCAACCCCAGTCGCTGAATTTACAAACACGAACGTGGTTGAAGAGCATTCCGATATCTATGAACGATGATAAAAACGAACACAGAATTAACCTTGTTGGATATCCTGAAATTGAACAAAATTTCCAGAATGCAATTCTAAAAACAAGTTACGTTTATTCTGTCACTGATAATTAAACGAACAAAATGTATTTCAATCGAAAAGGATTGAACTAAAGTTCAAGCTGTGTTAAGGGAGACATTTTATACAACCTCGAATTTATTTATTGAATTCGCTGCCGATTTTACAGCTTAAAGATTTCTCCTGTTGGATAAACTCTGTAATTAGTCTGCTGTAATTCTGGTATGCAGGCGTCAGGATAACAATGTACATTGCGTCTTAATTGGCTAATTAAAACAGAAGAAGCTGTTTGTGCCTCTCTATAACGTTACGTGGTCGCGTGCTTAAATAGAGGCGACTGTAATAACGTAATAAAAAAGACACAGCCATGAGAGCGCTGTATATACTGGTATTAAGGCACCCACAAAGCTTATAAAGTTACTTTTGTAATTAAGAACGAGGAACGATAGTCACTGTGATATTTTAAATACGTTATTTACTGGCGAAAATATAGTACTTCAAGGAGTAAACAAATTTTATAATTTCACCGCAACGTGGCAGAACAAAAGGATTAGAATGAACTTGTATCTGCAATCGAATTTTCAATTCGATATTTCAATTATGGAAGCAGAAAACAGTTCCATAGAATTCCGTACCTGTTACACAAAAAAAAATCAGCTGTATATTTTTTAACCATTAACGAATGAAAATACGGATATTATAAAACTACAGTATTTATCTTCAATTTTCATGTCGATCGACGAATTCCAATTTCCCTTCCACTGTTTTCCTTCTTTTTCAATGGAAACGTTACAGTAACAAAGCTCATTTCCCGTGTTGAAAACTTTCTGCAAAGTTTCAACTACATTACAAACAGATAATTGAAGGGAAATTCGATTAGCCAAAACACAAATGAAAGTACGCTGCTGTTGCGTTCGAAAAACGAAGTAATCCCGTTGCATCGTGTTTGTTGCACGCTACGGGGTGGATTATTACGCGGCACCAAAAGAAACAAGTTACGAACGCAAAATTGTATAGGAGCGTCGTGGATAATAAAAGCGGCATAGAGGGGAAGGTGTGAAATAAGGTTAAACGGAACGATGGAAGTTTGAGCGACGCGTACGCGCAGTGAATTGCAGAAAGGAAAAGTAATTAAACACTTTGGAAACGCGTTTAAGTGCTCCACGGAAGCTGCGAAGGGTGCTCGAAAAAGAAAGGTAATTATGGTACTTGCATGTTTAGGTCTGGCTTTTGAGGATTAAAGAGACAATCGAAGCGCGATGAAATGAAAAAAAATATATTTTTATCGATCAGGTTTTTAGAGATATTTATTTAGAGAAATTTTGCAGGTAGGGTGCGAGAAATTTGGTATTTTTGTACTCTATATAGCATACATTATAGTCATTTTCGTGTATCGACCAAGTTCGAGTTTTTGAAAGTTCGAGACAGTGTTTCACAATTACGAAAAGAAACAATGGTTCTCGGTGAAGTATGTGCAGGGAAAAAATATTGTGGCACCCTTTGTCGAAACATGCCGCGGCGCTGTGCAAGTGTGGCTTGGTAATATAACGAGATGTAATATTCATGACGGCCGCTAAGCCGGACAGAAAGGGTTGTTGTCCTGAGGTCTGCAGGGGTTCGAAAGGGTGAAGCTCAAGAAAGATGGGTTGATGGCTCTTGACTGGCCGCTACCAGACACTCTTCATCTTGTTACTATCCTCCTCACTAAATATGCAGTTCGGTGATTCTAACACCGTCCCTTCTTTCGCTACCCTTGTCATGTCCTCGCAAACCCCCGGCGCGCTGTTGTGAAACCCCTTTGTATACTTGGAGAGCCCGTTCGTTCAAATTATTGGAGACAAGATGCTCAATTATGGTAATTCTTCTGGTTGTCGAGGGTTTTCGATAAGCATGCGCCAATCGTTCGAGGCTATTATAATTAAAAAATTCAAATGAGTCATTGCTGAAACATTTCGTTTAACGAGAAGCACATTAAACAAATATATCAAGCAATAGTTCAATTGCGGAGAATTATAGTTCGCCGTTATTGAAGTCGCGAAGACATCAAATATGTAATTTTTCCATCTGTTAATAAAAATTTGACCACCCAGTGTACACCGATGCAAATACGAATAACGCGACAGCTAATTCCCAGAGCTTTGAGGTCACAATTATTCCTCTCAGTTTCCGCTTTCGTATAATCCTTCGCCATCTTCGCCACCCTCTCTCCGAGCCTCCAAAGGTCTCTTCGTTCCTTTCCAGTGTTTGCCCACCATTCACTTAGAACCGTGGACCTAGGCGTACTTCATCTTGCATGTTCCACCTCGAGATCTTGCTGTTTCTACCCACCACTCTCTCCATTGTATGTCCCTTTCTCTCTTGAAGCAACGATAAGTCCCCTGGTAGCTGGACATCTTCGCCTTTGTGATCCAATTCTCGTCTGACTTGAACGGTACTATTCTCCTTTTCGCGGGACGCACCGTCTTAAATATATATGGGAGGACACTTTTCTTTCGTTTCGAGGGATTCGACGGTCTCGTTCTGTTCGTGAACTGCGAGAAAAAGGGACGTTAATTGGGGGGAAAGTTTTTATTCGATTCGTCTGCAGGCGAATATCGAGCGGAGAAACTTTTCCAGCAATATTCGAGACGAATTAGGATCCCACGATTTACTCGATTTTCTTTCGGCCTTTCGTTCTTTGTCGTCTTTCTCTTTTTGGTCGTTGCTTGTTTGGGATAGGACTTTGTAGTTTAATTTATGGATACAATTGAGCTCTGAGATTCAGCCGTTTGCGCACCTTTGCACGCCAGTTTACAGGTGCCACCGCAGACGCCACGTGCGGCTACAATTTTCCGCGGAGTACAGCAGCTCGATTGTCTGGCTTCGACTTTAAAATTCATTTCCCTTTCTTTCGATGGAAGCACGAAAACGGAATCCAGTGCGAGCCAGAACGATCGAACGGTATAATCAGTCGGGACGGCGTCATGAAAATGCATCGTCACGAACGTGTTTTTTCAAATCTTCGAGCGCATTGTTAAGTGTATTCTCATCACATTTGTCTACCGCTTGGGCGCGTCTACCCCTTTCTCCCATAGAAAACCGTGGGCGGCCTCATTACACTGACGGTCTGGGCGAACGTTTGCGTCATGGAGAGAATTCTTCTTATTGGAGGTTCGCCATATTTTACGTATGCACGTATGTACAGGGTGTTTCTCGTTTGACTGATCGGAGCGTGGCAATCGAAGGGGTTGAAGTGAGATAGGATATGTTGGATAGAGTTGCTATGGTATGCAACGATATATTAATGGTGAAGTATATATAATAGTAAAATATTGGAGTACTAAGTATATTAAGTTATATAATGTTTCAGTATGATATTAATTTTATAAATAATATTTAATATTGACAATATATGAGATTTTGTAATTGCTAATTACTCAACGATAGATTCGATTTTCACTCCAATTATTTCCAAATTATTTGTCACCCCTGTGCGCGGAAAAAATTCGCGTGACTCGTTCGTTTATATAAGAAACACCCAGTACAGACGAAGCTCAAAACACCGAACGAAAAACCGAGAATAGACGGTGTGTTACATAGCTGGCTGGAGGAATCCGGGAGTAACGGGGGTCTTTTGTTGCGGTTGAAATATTTGAAAGCGATGTATCTTTCGACATTCTCCACCCCCTGTTAGTCCTGGTCTCTTCATAGCGGAACATCTTGCCGGTTTCTTCTTCGACTTTCCCTTTATTTCACCACCTTACCGCTCCCCGTTCCTCCGCCCACCCCTTCTGCCCTTCTGTCTTTTCTCCGACGGTTTTTCTTCATTTTCCGCGTAGACGGCCGAAGGCACGAGCCGCGACGAGCAATATCTTAAAAACTCCGTGACTGGCCCGCATCCAACGTGTCCAGGGCACCGAGGGGATTGATCTACAGGCAGGAAGTTTTATATTCGATCGAGGGCTTGACGGTTGATTTAATCACCGTAACGTGTACAATATTTGTTACGACATTTCCGTTTCACCGTGCCCGTCTCGATTGTTAATTAACGACCTACGATTCTGCACGACTTTTGCTGCAAACAAATGCGCCTTTACTCGAAAATGAAACACCATCCCCAAGTTGCACACGTGAAATTGCTCGAAGCTTCCTCCATATTTCCACGGAACTGACGCGTCAGTTCGAAGACAAATTACGTTTCGCGAGACAGACTCCTTGGACGTGATTAAAAATTCCGGTTCGGTCGCGCTCGAGCCACCACTTCCGCGGATTATAATTCTTGCGTCGTCCTGAAATCGCGAAACTCCTCGAAGGGAACCGTGTGACGAAAGTAATAGATTCCGGGGGCAGGAGCGGGCCGACCGAGATGAACACTTCCGAGAAAATTCCTCGACAGTCTAGCCACGTGCAGTGCCGCACACCTGCACAACCGAGCCCCCGTACCGCTACATCCATACGTAATTTCATTTAATTTCATATATCCCAGCTGCCGGCAATATCAGCTCGACGCAAGGATCTCGGTCATCTTCCTCAAGGAAAGTCGTCGCGTCGCGGTCGATTTCTATTTCGCCATCATTTTCTACTGTATTCGACAGTCCAATGCTTGCCTTAATTTAATGGTGAAAAAGTACAAGAGCGTAAATTGAAACTTTAATGATGCTAAAGAATAAATTCACATGCTTGAAATCTTATCGCGGGGATACGAATTGGGGAAAATCCAGCGTGGCAGCTTTTCCAGACGCAAATTGGGATGTCTTGCCGCTTGTTTTGAGGCACGGAAAGCTAAACGAAGCGGCACGATGAATCGATCGGATCAAAGTGGAAATTAAAAGGACCGTGTACGAGTTGAAAGTAAAATAATCGCGGCGCTGGCGAACTCGGTCAATCAGAACACTTGGAGTGGCCCTCGACAAAGTTTTTGTTCCGCGTTTATTCGAAAACTAGACGCATTGTTCGCACCGCTGCCGGGGCAACTTTAAATTCGCGAAACTGTTTCCGCCACGGCCCTTAAAATCGCGCGAATGCCGTGATCCAATTTGGACGGTCTAAAATCGCGAGCGTGGTCGCGATAATTGTGTGCTCGAGTCTCGATTCATCTCGGTCCTGTCCATAGGAAATTGCCGCCAATGGAAATTATTCTTAGCTTGCTTCTATCAAAGGTTTCGGAATGAAATGATTTCCAAACAAAGAAAGTTCACGAACGAAAGAATTTTGCGAGTCTTGGAAAATAGACGGCAAATTTTATTGCTAGAATTATCCGCGCGAAGAAAAATCATTGCCGTCGATCGATAAATGAGAAATGGGGTAGCAGTGAAAGGGGGTGGTATCGCTCAGGTGGCGACAACTGCCAACGTAAACACAAATCGTTAGATTGGTGCCCCTGGCGAACCGTTCTTCACCCCCCATCGTGCCACCCTCCGTTGCCACCGGGCCGACGACGACGTCTTTTTTGCTCATTGTGTCGTGGCACGCTTGAATAATTTTCCGTTTTCTGCTTCCTCGCGACTTTCGCCGGCGACAGCAAATAATAACTGGTGTCCTGGCTGAGACTGGGCCCGAAGCATTCTGAAGCTGTATCGGGACAGGAAATTCTCTTTCTCTCTCGCTTCCCTCCGTCCTCTCTGTTCTTTTTTCAACCGCTTGTTCGAGGAGCACCAGTAACGATTCGATGTTTAATTCCTGGCGATCCTTAATGTCCCTTCCAATTTCCATTGTTTCGACCGTGTACGCTTAGGTCGCGAGCGAAATTCAGTGGACAATTAGTGATGCTGGCTGTTATTCAAAGTGACTTAAATTTAAGCTACTGGCGTTAAGTTAAATTTAATTAACGATGAATTACCACTGCGCTCTATACTCGTCGGTTTAACAATCTCCAGCAATGTATTGTACCGACGCGCATGGTAGTTTGGTTATTTTGTTTGGAATTATTATTTTTTTTAAGAGTGATTCATTTAATAAACATGATCAGCATTACTTAATCCTTTCAAATCTTTCATATACTCTCGAAGCTTTATAGTTATTTAAACAAAAATATTCTCAAACCATATATTACTTGGATACTTTTAGCGTGCAAGGAAAATAGCATAAACGAAACCAGAATGCTCGAAGAAACACGGTTTCAATCAGTCTCCACAATTTATCGAAACGAGCGTAATTAGTAAAATAATATCTGCATCGAACAATTCCCGCCTGACATGTCGTTACATCATTCTGCTAATTAGTTTCATCCAATTAAAATTTCGAGTCAATTAAAATTTCACAAGACACCGAAGCGCAACATTATCGTGGAATAAATAAATAAATATTTCTTCCGTCGACGTTCACGCACGCATCTTCTCCGTATCGTCGCGATTTCAATTTCGAATCAGATACGCATCGTCGCCGGTATCTTGATATCGAAAACAATCATCGTTTAATTTCACCTGGTATATTGGTTCGCCCGCGGTGACGCTCCGCATATTATTAATGGCAATAAATCGCTGCCCGCGATCGAATCGTCTGATTTATCGCGGGAAAATTAAAAGCACCGGGGCTTGCGCGCTTTATTCCGAAGTGAACCACTTTTGCCGCGAATTTCCGGCAACGGTGGCCATGCATTCGGTGTGCCTTGACAGCCATCATGGGACGCGTATAAACAATGGAATTACGATTTCCATGTTACACTGGTCACGTCCAGTCCCTGCTGAATAACCGCCAATTATATAACGGCTCGCGGCGGACTGATTGCACCGGTCGACTAAAAAGTACCGACATTTCCTGACATATATTACCGTCCAAATAGTAGAACTCATTGTCGCTTTATTAAAGGAGAATTCTGATCAGATGATACCTTCGTTCGGCTGGCATTTCTCCACACGATTATTATGTTACACATACGCCCAATTAGCGAGTGGTTACTTAATAATTTTCAATAAACTTCATAATGGTATGTTCGCAGTACCAATTGTACATCCGGATGTTACGATTATTTCTTAACATTATCAATAAAAGCACAAAGTTAAATATCTGTGTTATACGTGGTTCAATTACCTCACAGCTCTGAAATGCAAAACGTTTCATATGTATATTCCAAAGCGTCACACGGAGTGAGAGAGAGACAAGTTACTTTAAATTTCATAGTAGCAACTTTGCGACACTCTTCTACATAAATTCCTAGGCAAACTTATGAAATTCCGAATCTACTTTAATCAAAAGTTTTCTTTACAACCGCGCAGATTGTATTCTTGTTAATGAAAACAACCAGAATTTCCTTCAATTTTTCTGTCGAATTTTCTTAAATATATCGTCACCCATCTGTGTATGATTTGTTTCGGTCGAATTCTAACTACATTTAATTTCACTAGCATCGGTGTTTCAGATACTCGAAGCCGGCAAACTTTCGCAAGCTACGCCGAATTAGAAGTTAGCGAACGGAAAGTTATACTGGGTGGCGCGTTATCATTTCGTAAAATGCTTTAGCGCAATGCGAGCGCTAAAACCTAATAACACTTTGCAGAGAATAGCATTAGCACACCATTTGCCACCTAGAAAGGGTTTTAATCAGTAGTTACCGTGCGAAAATTAATGAGTTTGACTTACCGAACCGAGGCAGCCCCCAATTTTCCTAGCACCTCTGTATGTTCTGGGTAATTGAATTTACCACGGGATGCACCACCTATTGTATAAAAATTTAAACGCTGCATTATTCAGTAAAAATATCAAATTCAAAAGTAAGAGGGTGCTTTAATAGTCTCTGCTATAACCTTCCTACGAAAACAGAGACTCGCCATCGAGAGTATCGAGTTCGGGGAAGAAAAAAGGGTTATCCTCCGGTGGAGAAAGAGTTGAAGATATCAACACGGATTTATTTAGCCAATTCTCTGTAGGCATTAATTTATTCGTCGTTAAGCAGTGCAATTTATTTTCAATTTCGGTTTAATTGCTGGCACTTTCAGGTAATTTTGATAATCGCACCAACCTTGCCACATAACGGTGCTCGATACAAATAATCGTCACACCTCCGTTACACTTTAATGAATAAAATGATAACTGGTATCAGTCCTACGTGTTACGATTCAATACTAAAACAAGTAAAAAAAAGAAGCGTCGAAATGCACTGGCTCAGCAGGAATAACGAGAACGTGGCGAAGTTGGGTTCGCGAGCCCACAGATAAATTCAAGATAAATTCGCTGCTACTTCACCGTTTCAGAAACAGCCTTCCAAGCATCCGGCAGTCGCTTCCCTCGACAGTGGCCGACATTTCTGACAATTTTCCAAATTCCACCCATACACGTACACCTGTACACCATTTTACCAAAGGCACGTGCACCGTAGCGGGAGGAATCAGGAAAAGATACCGATCCCAAGATCGTTCTCCGTCTTTCCTGTCCCTTTGCTTTCCCTCGTGTTTTTTTTTGTTTTCTTTTTTCGATTTTAAAGCGAGGAAACGAGGTTGGTGGAAGTGTCGAGAGGCGGACGCCCCGGGGCCAGAGGATGAAGAATATATTTCAATCCGTTCTTCATTCCCCACTGTCTAAGCCTCGCCCCTTTCGTTCCTCTCTATCCGACTCTGTTTCCTTCCATCCACTTTCACCATCTCACAGTCGCTTGCGCCGCGCTTCAAGCTTTTACCTTCTTGTTTTTCCGGCACACGTCGTTTCCGCGATTGCTGTTTCCTGTCTTGTGAAACGTCCCTTGGCAGGACAGTCGTGCAAGACTGTTCGTCGCCCCATCGAACATTGCGCTTGATTTTACAGTTTCCTCTCGCCCCTCGTTCGCGAGCCGCAGTGTCAACTCGACCCGATAACAGTTATCGAGCGGGGGGATAAGAGTTCGTTAAGGGATATAAACGGGTGGAAGGGAAAAGGGGGACGCAGGTACACCGGTGGATCCGTCTGACTAGCCAGAATGGAACGGAGTTAACAAGTTCGAGTTAATAATGCAGCAGCAACGAGTGCAGCAGCGATCCGCAGAGTACACAGACAGAGGGGTTTGTTCCGTCTTGGGGAAATTGAGAATCTCTCGGGTCAACGGAGCAAAAACGGAAGGAGGGTGGACCCGAATGAAAGGCTAATAAGTCTGTCCAACGATTTATTGAACCCCCGCCCCCTAACCGCCCCTGGTGGCGCATTGAGGTACGCGTTAATGAATTTATCATCGATACCCCCTTCGTTCTATCCAGCCGGATGTTTCCTTGTGTCGTCGTTTGCTTCGATTTGAATAGACCCCCGCGCCACCTTCAACCCTTTACGTTTCGAATATACCCCGGGCGATTCGTTAAGCGCGATATCGGATTGGAGGAGTGAAGTCGGTTTTATAACGAGGATCCAATTGTTCCTTGTTTATTGTTGCTTTCCTCTTCGGCTTTGCGAGATTGAACGCCCGAATTGATTTGGACACAGGAGCTCCTTAGTGTCGGTTGGGTGAAGTTTCATTTAATTGCGACAGCGGACGGAAATGTAGTATTAGCGACGGAAATTTGTTTTTTTTTTAGGTACAAGGATACTGTACTCGAACCCTCTTACACCTTGCACGCTATTGACCGACCTCCAGAAAAGGGTGAACAGGAAGATGTCGTTAAGTTCCATTTGTTCGTCCACGAAAATAATAGCCAAGCACCAGACGGCCTTCCGGTGTCGCCTTTACAACCCCAGCGTGCCGTGTCGTTTCTTCCACGAGGGCTAAGACCCCCGCTTCTAAGTGAAACGTACGCGTCCCTAAGCGAGCGAGCCTAAAAGAACGAAGTGAAACAAAGTATCAATACATTGAATTTTCGCAAACGAACGGCACTTCTCGTATCACCCGCGTTTCTTTCATAAGCATAAGATGTTCTATGTAACGATGCAGCATTAGGAACATTTTTACATCGTAATACATTTTCGAGTTTCGCGTCGGGGAACGCAAAAATCGTGGAGGACTGTCGGTGCTCCGGAATCAAGTAGTATAGTCGCGCGTGTGGTCAGCCGATTATTGGCAGGCGGCTCTGGTGTCGCACATAAATCACGCCGGTCACCGACGTCCGTGTTGATTAGCAGTGATATACTTCTGGTGTCACGCGGCGAGTTCACCCGGTTTCGTGGCGCTGGCAGAGGGGTAGAAATGAAAAAGGGCGGAAAAAAGGAGAGAACAAAGGCAAGGAAACGTGATCTATAAACGGGAGGCGTAAAAACTGCTGGCAAGAGAGACCCTTTATAAAAGTTACCGTCGACAGTTGGACGAAGCTTGCCCTGTCCGATCGGTTAAATATGGCTTTCGATTTCACTGGTCCTCCTTTCTGAGTTAGGGTCACCGGGCACCTTATTGCTTTTGATAGCGCGTGGGCAGGTCGAAAATAAAGCGGATGCGTAATGGAAAAGCTTACTGGGTATACATATGTGTGGTTTATTTTTGGTCTCGCGGCCAGTGGGGGGGACTCGGTGCATGCAAATGATTTTTTGGGTCGTACGTTCTTCTTCATCTACGTGCTTAGTCTACTTACTTCTATTCGCACGTTCACATCCGCAATATTCCTCCGTCTCAATAGAGTATTGATTTCATTTGTTATTTCGCTGCGAAAGTCGAGCAAAAGTTATGCTTTACTGGCGAACCACCGTCATCGTGGTCGAAGGCGATAAACTTAGCGACAGTTTCTTGAAATTTATACAGTAGTGCACGTTGGTCTTTACACGAATGTTTCGAGGTATATGGTCGAATTAATGACCCGTTGTCGAAAACGATATCGAATCGACCGATATCGCGTAAAATGGAGCCGTTGTATGATAACGTACTGCCGGCTTGCCAAGTATTTACGACGCAATGATCGGAGGCGAAGAAGTATCCTTGTGTCTCTGGTGAATGGCCGTAAATTTTTAAGGATTTTTTGTAAGACTTGTTACATCTGTTAAATATTTTATTTTCCTAACCTTTGGTCCCTGTTAATAGTTATTAAACATTTATTTTATTTGGTAAATTTTACACAAATTTTACCATCAATTTTAATGCAAGATCTGCTAAATACAACAATTATGGAATGAAAAATATGGTGAATAGGCACGCGTAAGCACGCATTACTCAATTGCTATACAAAATGTAATACAAAAAAATATCTGAGTTCCATTCACGTGAAATGTACCCGCAATTGATCCTAACGCAAACGCGGATAAGCCACAGGCGCGATTAAAGTGTTACATATTTACGCCACATTTCGCAAGCAGAAACCTATCCATGAAACCAAAGGAGCAGGGACGTGCAGTCTCTGGGGGTGCATCGATAACGATAAACATTCGACGGCGTCGATGCAAGAAGAACGTGGATGTCCCCGTGGCTCTGCTCGCTTGGTATATTCTTTCGTGCTCGATAGCGAGTTCGATTCATCGAGATCCCTGGGAACGTTCGCCTCCCATGAACTATTCATGCATGTATGCACGCTTTTCCGTATTACATTTAATGCATGGCATGCAACGATGCCAAACAGAGACGGCGAAACAAGTACCCCGGTATAGCGCGTTTTCCATGCACATATTCGTATCGACTGTCTCATGAAACTCTTGCCCTGCCTCGAGTGCTGTTAAAAAGCTATAAATATTAGGTTCGCAGGAGGAAATATAAATGTTCGATCGAGACAACCTTGGATGCACTATGCATTTATGGTGTAGAGTATAGGGATTTTAAGGAATGTATTGTTATTGATGAAACGGTAACAGGACAAATCGGCAATTGAAATTGATTTAAAATAATTGCAGTTCATTTTGAATAAGACAGTTGGGTCTTATTTTAGTCATGGAAAATTGCTTTTCACAAAACAAAATTATGAAACTTTCTCAAATTTAGTGAGCAATTCGCCAAACACTGGGGCATTAATTTGCCCAAGCAATGTTCGATTAGAGAGAGCCGATTACGGAGGCGACAATCATTTCGAAATATTCGCAAAGTTGACACGATAGGACCGCCAACGTCCTCACGTTGGCATTTTGATTTATTTCGCGCCGTATGCAGTTCCTGTTAATTCAGTTTAATTCTGCTACACGGCATTCTATTATCTCAGTTAGCAACCGCTTTCCGTAATTAAGCCTTGCACATAATTACGTAGTACGTGGCACGGCCGTGTGCAGCCGCCTTCATACGTGGATCGGCTTGTTAAGTTTAATACTGTGCATTGTGCTTGCTAAAACCAGGCTCAAGCTTGACAACTTTTGCCCGATTTTTCTCCACCTTTTGCGATATTTCACCGTTTTTACTCTCTGTTAAATCAGTGGCGATTCCTGCGGTCCATATATTTGTCTTTCGTTAAACAGAATCGCTTCTATCGTTATTGGCAACCTAGCCGTTCAAGTATTTGCAAATCGGGGATACGCAGGATGGTCCAGCATCGCTAGTAGAAACAGCGAAAGAATATGTCAAATGTCTGGAAGAGAGTTTACAGAAACAAAGCGCCGCGTAAAGGAAATGCAAGGAACTTTAAACATTCGAGTAATAAACAAACTCTCCTTTTCAGTGGAACAAAGGTGCAGGAGAACAGAGAGTATCTTGCAAATAGCGGATCTAAAGATACGAGGGGACCAAGTGTTCAGCATTCTCCAATTTACTCGAATTACCCGGCCAACTTCTCATGCGTTAACTACACGATTTTCGTCAGGTTCACGTTAACGAGGACTCGCGGTCTGCAGAAAACCAGGGGCAGAAGAACGACAGAACAACCAATTACGGCGGAGGCAGCAACAAAGTGCGCCCCGTGTAAGAGTCACGAAATAAGTTTTATAAGGAGCTGTTGAAGGAAAGGTACGCTGGCTGCAGATAGATTGATCGTAATACCTTTTTATTCAAGCCACTAGTAACTTTGTCTATCTCGAGGGGCTGTTTCGTTTTCATGGCCTGTGAAGGAGGAAAGCAAGAAAATGTTTCGAAAGTATCTTTGCTTTTATTTTGGAAAGCCTTCGGATGTATGACAGTGGTATCATCAGTAGTGAAATTAGATAAAACTATGACAAAACAATTCCAGAAATTCCGCATCTTTCTGAAAGTAAAATGATGATCACGAGATTTTTGGTGAAAATCGATGGGAAGAGATCGAAATCGGGATTATTATCGAGAGGGATTGAAATCAAAAATCAAAAGGTATATGAAAAGAAGTTCAAAAGAGGGGGTTGGAGTTCCAAGATTTGAAAGCAAATATTGAAATCGGAAGGTTTCTAAACAAAATTCACAGAAAAGGATTGAAATCGGAAGATCGGTGAGAAAGAAAAATCGAAAGGGGAATGCAGAAATCAATTTTCAGAAAAATCCAAAGTCGCACACTGGTCGCCGTGCGGTAGATAATGATCAACACGAAGTCGCGATTCGTTTGGCGATTATACTCGCGAGTTTCAGAGAGACCGCTTCCGGGCAGGCTAGCAGCAAGATAAATGTTTTTACCGTGGCCGGCGAGATAGCGGAATGATTTATCTGGCCCTTAAATTAATCCGCCTCGGGGCTTGACGCGGTGCCACGTCGCTGTACTTGGCCATCCGATTTTCTACCGCTGACCAGTTTACTTGCTTCCGTTTACCGTGTGGATTTTCGTGTCACTGAGCCGGGCTCGCTACGTGGAAGACCGGAAATGGTCCGGCCTCATAGTGAAGGTCCACTACCAGAGTGGTTATTGAATGGACGAGAGAAAAATTCGGCTGTTGTGTTATTTTGGGTGGAATATGAGGTGACGTTGAGTAATGAAATTGGGATTGAAATGGACGTATATATATATAAAATTATGGGGTGGGGAATAATGTAGGGCTAAATGTAAAAGTGAGAGAGAGAGAGGGATGGTGGTAGATGTGGTAATGTACGGTACTTGGATTGAGAGAGTACAAATGGACTGGCAGTAATGCGGTAAGTATATTTGAAAGTTCATTGTGCCTGGTTTAATTTCGGTGGAACATAGGTAATTGTTTTTAATATAAAAATAATAAAATGTATGTAACATGATTGTGATAACGGGTAGAGAATATAGATGGGGTTAAGTATAATAATAGTAGGATAAGGGGTGGTAAAAGTCGCATTGCGGAGTATTTGAATATTAAATAGGGTGGAAGAGGTAAAAATGTACTTGTAGTGTGGTTGAAAGTTGAATGATATAGAAAAAGTAAGGATCACTGGATACGAAACATGTTGTTATATCGTATATTGTTTTTCAATTAAATAAATAAACAAAGCTTGGTGATTTATACGTGAGAAATAAATCACCCCCTTTTATATTATACTGATAAATTATATTGCACACAGTTCCTTATTAAACGAGTGAAGCTACTCATTCTGCAGTTGCATAGTATTTACGCGTAATATTCGAGTTTATATACGCCGTTTATATTAAATTGGAGGTGATAGATGTTGCAACGTTCACGGTGTATCTTTCATGAGGTACGTCGGATCGACTTTGAGTTGCTCGTTGAAGTAAACTTTGCTACCATTAAGAAGTTTCCTTGTAAGTGCAGCTAGTCATACATTGTTAGAAAGACGCTATCCATGTTGCATTGTACCTAAATTCGTCACATCTTGGCGCTCCTCGAAAAATTTTAGTGACACACTAAGAGCAACGCGCGCCTGTTAAATTATCGATTGGATTTAGCAATGTAATCGTAGTGGAAGGTGCTTTAATCATTTAGAATTTTCATCAAAGGCTCGGCTAATTAATTTGCTCGATGTAATTTCATTCCAAACCTAACGAAGTCATCTCAGATGCTAAATATTGAAGTTCTTATCACGATCTTATAATATCTGACTTCCTATTAAATTAAATGGGTGTTAATTAATTAGCAAAACTACAATTACCGTTCTGCGCTTTAAAACTTCTTTCAAATTTTATTTAACAACAAATAGCAGCTCGAAGTGGGTCCTCCGTTTGCAGTATATTTATGGGATTTGCAATTTCGAGGACTATAACAATACACTGTCTAAGGTTTATTTATAATATTAAACAATTCTACTTATTGTATAAATGATGGGAATAATACTTTTCTTAAACGTCTTAAAGCGTTGTTCCATCAGCACGAATTCAGCATTCACGGCCGCCACATCGTGTTTGCAACGAAATTATTTCTAACATCACCTAGAGTTATTTACGCTCTGTATACTTAGAAAAGGCTGGCCAAGTCCTTCTAAAAGCATTCGCCAGGCATATAACCTAGGTTCCATCGAAGAAAAACGGTGCCAAGGACGATGTTCATAACCCGAAGAAATATAATGGAATGATTCATGATTTCTATGCTCCTGGTCCTTTTTTTTCAAAACCTTATTTCCATGTGGAACTGTTCTTTCCATTGTTCAGTGGAATAAACGCGACGAGATTAATCTAACATTCGTATAAAGAACACGTTTTATGCGTTTCGTTGAAGGGAAAAATTATTTGAAATGGTAATCGTTTGGTTTTTAAAACGCTGGCCTGCACTTTGTTTTATGCAATTAATAAAAGCGATCGCTCGTATGCGATATGCGTCTGACACGGCGCCGACTTATACTACTTACGCGCGTAGGCTTCAATATTCTCGTTCATATGGATTACTTAAAAAATGCTTAAAAATGAATGCGATCGCTGCAGGAGCAAAATTTCTATGTAGAATGCAACGATGGGCAGTGAAAAGTGTCCAAATGAGGGTAAACTTTGTTTCAAATCGATATCTCAATCGGTTCCAAAGATATGCGATTCCAAAGCGCATCGTGCATAGATTAATAAACGGTGAGTGGTCGCGCCGTGACCTACATTTTCTCCTGCAAATGCGTACGCCTACTAGAAGTAGTAGTAGTAGTAGTAGTAAAAAAACGCCGAGTCAGCCACTGTCACTGACCTACCGCACACGTGCGTCAGGTGGGACAGGTCAGTGATGCGAGTGAGAGGTCCAAGTGTGCGAGCAAGACCGCGATAGCGAAGTCTGAAAAATTATGACGTTATTCAAACGGCTATATCTCGAAAACGAAAAGTCGTATCGATGTGGACCAAAGGTGGCTATAAAGGGGAAGGTTCGCCCTTTCTTGTGATCGTCCATTGATGGATCGAGGGGGGATAGTTTCGTAGCAACAGGTCCTTAAAGTTTCCGTAACTGTAGTGGAATGTACAATAGATTGCTACCTTAATAACAAATTCGCGAAAATATTATATAATATTAATATTAACCAAGAAAGCCAGCACGCTATCACCTGTAATATTTCAACACCTGCTAATAACGTTCACTACCAAGCAGACAATCGATTCTCAAGTGGACATCCACGTTTGCACTGTGGCAATGGGGAGAAGCCTTTCGTGAATTACGCTGAAAGCTGCCTTCGGGGACACGGATTGGAATCAATCTCTTCAGCATCCAGCAGGATCGCCCGTTTGTCCTTGAAAAGCGTAAGGGAGTGGAGTCCTCTTTATTTACCGCGTGTAATGTACCACGCCTAACTACACGCTCACGGTAAACCAGGTTGCACGGTTCGTTAAGGTGGATCCCCGAAACACGATACCCACGGGAGTGGAGACGGCGTCGGTGACTCCATTGAAATCCATTTCTGAATCACGACCGTTCTCAATAGCGTCACAGAGAGGGATTTAGCCAGGGGAAAAAAAACCGATCGATGCCCCAAACCCCACGGTCCGTTTAAATCGACCCGCCAAATAAAAAGCTATTCCACGTGTCGCGTATGGGATAGGATTTTCCTTCTTTTTTTTTTTACCTCTCTGCTCGTTCGTTCTTCCATTTCCTTTTTTTCCCTTTTGGGAATTTAGTTTTTCGACCAACGTTTCGAGGCTTGTTCGTTCATCTTACACGTCTGCTGGTATCCGCTGGTTGTTTCGTCTCCTATCGTTTCGTGATGGAGAGTTTTGGTTCTCGATTATTTTGTTGGTCTTCTTTTTTGGTCGGTTTTCGAGGGGACCGTGGTTTATTGTATACAGCACAGGAATTTATTGTAATCACCTGAATCTTATAAAATATTATTCGATATATCATTATCGTATAATGTTACTGCTAACAATAAAGGAATAACAAATATTGTTGATCAAACGTTGAACGATTTTCCCAATGAGCGTAATGGGGTATAGACGTGTCTAGATGATGGAAACTCGCAAGAAAAGTAATAGATGTAACAAGAGCTCTCCCTGGTGTTCTTTCTCCGTGTTCTCCTCGGAGACTGACAGAACAAAGGTGTGAATTTCACCTGAAACCGATTCCTTCCGCATTTTATGACAGTACATTTGTACGGAAGAACTTTTAATGTTCCGCCCCGACGGGCTACTTATCGCTTTATTCATTATAAGATCTAAAGGTCCGATTTTCTCTTTCGCGTGATATAATATCTTACGTAATACAAATACGGAAAAAACGACGAGTTCGTGATAAGACAATAAATAACTTGTTTCGTTCCTCGAAAAGTTTTCGAAACTCCCAGACCTGCGTCTGCATTAAAACGAACGACACAGCGTTGCGTGCTGTCATTTATAAATATTCACGAAGCCGTAAATAAAACGCAAAGCAAATATGAATTATTTGCGCCGTGTCGTCCCCTTCGACGAAGTTGAATGAAAAAGTACACAGAATCGATCTGAACGACTGGAACGTTATAACAACAGAAGAACTGCAGCAATTTATTGCAGCAATGCGATTATTGAAGAAAAAAAAACAAAACTACGATGTCTGGTTGCAACTTTTGTTGTACAATTGAAGCAAACTCCATCGAAACACTATTGTATGCGTCAATTCTATTCTGCCTCGTTAGAAATAGCCGACAAATATTTGCTTGCCAAAATCGAATCTAATTTTATTGAAAATCTACATCTGTGTTGTTTATTCTGGGTGGATATTCGACGTCAGATGAGCTTAGTTCACAAAGCGAACAGTTCATCTCACCGACAACGATCGTGCTGGCAGGCAGACCATATTCGATTTCGTTCTCTGTTTCCTCTTACAATGACTATTACACAGTCACAATTATTCGTCCAAACTGAGCGTACCGCTGTAGAGCCGGTGACAAATAAATGGCCGATTTGGCATGAACAATGTCACGATTGTAACAGTCGCTCGATAGAAAACATACCGTGACGTTTTCCCAGCTATAGAGATTGCTGTAGTATTTTTTCTTTTTTAGAAAATCGGCCGAAAGTTATATTTTGCTCAGGAAATCGAGTACCCTTCTCGAGTATTTTTCAGAAACAGTACAAGCGCATTGTCATTGATGCAACTTTAAACTCTGAATGGAATGATATCTAATTAATCTATTGTGTAACCATTTTTTTCTTCAATTAATCAATTTTATTCGCGTCACCGATGGAAACCAGATCGAAAAGTGACGCAGAATCCATACGATCGAAGTGTCCCAACCATTGTAATTGCCACCATTTACCTTGCAAACTCGCTGGCTTCTGCATCCATTGTGTCTACACAATTCGAGTGGCGCAACGGGACGCGAACGGAAGCTTATGTAAGATTCGCGAAACAACGAGACCAGATAAACTGGATGAATCAGATATTCAATATAATCGCGCAAGTTTACCTTCGTATTGTCCCGTCACGTGACAGCTCTTCGTTTCGCCAGCTTTGCCGGTTGCCGAGTTAGTCACTGGGTTATTAAGTTATTAGAGCGCTCGGCGGATTCGCAACTTTGACAAAGCAAACCTACGAGGATTAGAATGAAGTATCAGTATCAGGGACAGGGTAGCTTCAACGGGGACGCTTAATGTGACTGTGACACAGATTGGAGTTTAATGCTGGCACAGTTTTGATTGATAGAATGGGCTGTAAGTTCATTATCGTCCGGCAAGTTGGATACTGAAGGATAGGATACGCGCGATGAACTGGGAAATAGAATTTTATTTGCGTAGTACTTTTTCATCTTATGTGGAAAGGGTTGCCTTGCGTTATACGTTCAGCAGAACCTGCTACCAATAACGTGGACAATTCAATAGTAATAATAAATTTGTCAATAAACTTTGCTTTGATGAACTAGGTACCATAAAGATTGTGTTGCCCTTATTTCATTTGTATAATAACCACTTTCGCAACTTGCGCGGAACATATACCTGCGCATTTCGATAATTACAATTACAAACCTTCTCATTGATTCCAGGAATGTTTGATTTTGGCTCGCACCACCGACCTGTCACGGCTTCTTGGCCCGCAGCGCTGCAGCGGCATTAATTACCACGCGTACATCCAACCCTATCCTGATCCACACGGCGAACCCTTCCAGCCTCTCTCTTTATCCACGAAAATCCTGCTCTCTGCTCCTGGAAACGCTGACGAGGTAACATTCCGCGCTGAGTGACCCCCAGCTACGCGGAGAACGAGTTTACGGTCGAACTAACGTGGGATTTTTGCGATGGAAATAATTATGTCGAGTGGTTTTTGCACTTCTTTGTTTTTTTTAGAACTCAGGCATTTCGAAAGGGCGAACGGAGAGTCGGGGAAGTTTCTATTAGGCAAATTGGACGGTTCGTACGTTGGGAATTATGTTACGCGATGTTAGGGACATTTGGAGGATGGTGTAATCTTCGAGGGGCATTTGCAACTCTTCACTTTGCGATGGGCTCGATACGATAATCATTATTTATGGTAAATTTTATTGCACAGTATTTGGTAGCTTTAGTGTTCTGGTTTTCATTGAGCTGTTGAGAATTATTTCGCGTTTTGCCGAGGTTAGACAGAGTTTAATTTTACATAACATTTCCACAATTACAATTTCACCAGCAGTCTTTCGCCGAATGAATTTTTCAAGCAAAAAGAAGCACGAATTGCATCGATAACTGAATTGAATAACTCTTTCGAGTATCGTTCTTTCGAAAACCGTTCTAATATTTAAGGGATGATAATTAAGCGTTTCATTTCCAACGATACCAGACCTCTATATTTCGCCTGTAAATCAGACGTGAAACAGGTGCAATGCGTCGCGCAAATTAACCAAACAGGAACAGCAAATACATCGTGCATAGCCGGAGTATTTGTCATTATAGTATTTACATGCCGTCATTAACGGGCTCAATTATTTATAACAGCGTCGTATCGCGCAACTCGAGAAATATGCAATGCTCCCCTTTGGCTTTGCGATCGATACTTCCTTATCTTTATGTAACTTAATTGATTCGAAGAATGCAATTTTCGCGTACGCTAATTTTACGAGAACCAGAAATTATATGAAACAATTGAAGTTTATCGATGAAATTGTAGTTTAAAAGGTTCAGTTCTATTAACGTTAATTTAGTAATATAGGAGCGTTCAGTATGAAATTGTAGAATGCAATGATTTATAATGCATTTATAATGATAAATTGTATCGAAATGTGGCAATTTATATTTAATTACGGGGATTTGCAAGCCATTGTTCAGATTATCTGAAAATGGGAAAATTCCGAATTCGGTTCCCTTTGAATTTCAAGACATTAAATGCGCCAGATAGTTTTAAAGCTCCATAGTTCCGAATTTGATAAGTTCCAAGATCGATAGTTTCACAATATACCAACCTCCAAAAGTTCCAGCATCGGAGATTCGATATTAAAAGTTAAAAGATGGAACTGTAATAACACTAGGGAAAGCAATTAAATGAGCGAATAGGAGAATATCATTATTGCAATTCAGACTATTATTATTATATTTTATTGTTACGCATTCTTGCGAAGGCGCTCGCACAAGGAGAAGATTATATAATTTAATAAAATAGTAAAGTAAGTTGTGCGTCTGACATTGCGCTGACTTATACTACTTACGCGCGCAGGCTTCAATATTCTCGTTCATATGCATTACTTAAAAAATGCTTAAAAATACTTGAAACATATATATGTGCCTACCTCCCTGATAAAATTTATTGTTCCTCCTCCAGCGCTCGGTTCAGGTAAATTGCTTAAAAAAAATTCATTTCGAAGGCAAGAAAGCTTAAAAAAAATATCGTGATGGGCCGCAAATTTTTGCACACGACGGGAACAAAGGCTTGCTTTTATATTTGGCACTGTTTTTATTCGTCGCGCCAGAGAGCACGTGCTTTTGATAGATTCAACGAAACGGCGTTAACGTCAACGTTGTCGTTGCAAAGAGGCCTTTATTTGTCACGCGTGTGAATTTCCCCTTTTTTCCTGTGAACAATAAGGAAGGACAAAGGAACGACTCATTGGAACGTCAAAGGTATATATGTATGTAGGTATGTATTGTATTGCATATGTATAATTGCATTCGTTCCAATGATTGATAGTGCGATTTGTTTTGGAAAGAAATGGCAGCCAGAATTGACTCGACACGAGATATAAGATTATTCCATTAAATTTGTATGCTAAATTATTTTATCCTTTTCCGGCAAATTGTTAATTCCAATAACAATTGAAATGTTTATGGTACTAATCCATTCTTGTTCGATGAACCCTGGGAGTAATTTCATACTTTCCCCTGTCATCAGAAATTACGTTGCAAAATGTACTCTATTAGTTCCCGTAAGAAAACGTTTACTATACATCACGTTTGTTAGTTAATGCTACATGGACGGCAGGTTCTATGAATAATGTGCGCAGCGGCATACATAGTTCGCACTGCTGTTGCCGCAGCACTATAATTTTGCGACTAGTCCAAATGTAGATGAAGCTGTAATGAAATTTTGGAGGCGTAAATTTCCAGGTTGGATCGTGCCACTTCGAGGAATCGTTATAGCGTGATATTTTGTATATCCATCAATGGCGTATTTCGTATCTTTCTATAAATAATTCATATTCACCGAACGATCTATTTGAAGTGCCGCTGTTTTAACAATATAAAAATAAGTAGCCGATTCTATGTGAAGCTAAAGTTCTAGACTAAAACTGAAGTTCTAGAAGTGTTTTTAACTGACCTGCTTTAATTATTCTTATCCAAAGGGTAACTCGATCAGAAAATTTAAACGTATTGAGGTGCCAAATGAACAAATGGCAATTTTTATGTTGTTCCTTGTGACAACTCTAAAGGAACAAAATAATGATATCGTGAATAGGTATTCCCGATTGTAATTTAATAATACTGGCGTTCAGAAATTCAATTAGTTGAAAGATGTCATTTTTCAATACCATTTGATATCGTTGAATACCGTTATTACATTAAAATTTAACAACGACGAACATTTCCGTATAATTTTCGTAAATGAAAGTATTGAAATTAATTTCACCAAAAAGTATTGGTGGCTATTACTGGGGCACGTTTCGACGGGGAGGAATCATTATTAATGGTATCCAGTCATGAAGATCAAGTGCTCACGTGAACGTTCTTTCCTCGAGAAAAACGATGAAGAATAATAGTAGAATCGAGAAAAAATAATAGGGAATCGTCGGTCAATATTGTCGAGTCGTCAGTTTTATTTACTGCATCTTTCAGTTAACATTCTTCTTACCATTTTTTCTAATATACATTCGTCCCTCGGTTTCTACCTTTTGAACAAATTGCAATAATTTTAAAGGTTCGCCGGACATTTGAACACTCTCTTGTTCGCGCGATTTTCTGCTTGTCAGAAATGGTTAACACAGAAAGGAAATTTACACTCTTCATTATGAAGAAATCCTTCAAAAGGGATCCGCCTTTAAAAAACGAACGCCCGGTACGTTCAGAGCCACAAAAAATCCCTTTCTCCCGAGATAATCCTTCGCCAAGTAACCACAAAAGGCTCTGGCCCTTAAATAAATTTTCTCACAAAGGAACCACAATAAAAAGACCTCTAATCCAAAAATCAACCACGTGGAGGAGCAATTTCATCTTTCTTCAAATCATTGTTCCCGTCAAATCAACGTAAATAAATAAATAAAAAGGTGACAAGAACCAGTCGCAGCGACTAACAATAAGAAATACAGATCGAAAGAGTGTCGTAGGTATCGAAAGCAACGAATCCGGATCGATCGTTCATCGTGACACGGAAACCACGAAGAATAATGTCGCCAGAATGGAAAAGTAATAGTAAAACGTTCGTAAACACAGCGGCCGGCTTATCGGCTTTATTTATTGCCACGGGAAGCCGCGGGCAGCGGCGCTTTCCAAGCTTTTCCAGGAGCTTAACTCGACCGTGGCCACGTGGCCGATTTTGGAGCCAGGACGAAGGCCGTCACGAAATTTCGACCCCATCGACAGGGAGAAACGAGATGCCGGCATGCCGACCCACTATGCTGACCGTTCAAGTCCGTTAGTTTAACTGCTGGTCGGTTACTTAAAGGATTTCAACGTTTTAATTCCTCTCGTTCCCTTGCTTTCCATTTTTCGCGTGCGCTCTAACCCTTTATCAATTGGGGTTGAAATTTTCATCGATCAGAATGAATTCTTCGTTAGAAGTGATTGTTCCATCGTGCTCCCGATAATATCCTTCTTTTTTTTTTAGAACTGGTCGTACACAGGCGACGCTTGATCCACCGACATATATATCCACCATAATCCGCCACGAATTGTGCCTCGTTGGAACAACAAGCACTCCTTGCACCCTGGTGAATCGTTCACTCGATTTTTTATCGATTCTTCGTTGCATCGATTAATACTATTATCGTTTCGTTACAGCTGTCCTTCCCTCCGCGCCAATTTTTCGCCATTTATTCTCCCTATCCATTCGTTTCCCTTCTATTTGGTTTATTCGTCTGTCGCGCGTCGTCGATAAATCGCGTACCAGCTCTCGATTCAATCCACGGAACGAACTTTTCGTTTTTCTTTTTGTTCACCCCCCTTATACATATATCTGTCTCCGTTCCTTCGTTTGCGTTTTCACTGTACTCGAAGGTTTATTTTGCAGATTTAAGCGCTTGGTAATCCCGAGCCGCGTTGGATAATACTATCTGCCAGACGCTTTTTAATTAATCGAGCCTCGAGGGCTGCAGGTTTCTCGGACGTCGAAAGATCGATGTAAAGCTTGCCCGGACCATCCACCCACTCGAAAGCTTTGCTTAATGTTAAAGGGTTATGCGTGTAACGGAGGGGATGGTTAAAATATTCATTTCCTCGCATTTACGCGCAAAGGAAGTTTCGAGTTCAAGCATGTAAATGAAAAATTAGTTCGTATGTGCAGCATGATTAGGGGCGCTTCGAATTTCTGGACGGATTTTTTATAAGCGTGAAAATCGCAGTATCAAGTTTCTGGTACGTTTAAACATATTCGTTTCCCCGTCGAGCCGTGAAGATTTTTGAAGCGGCACAGATGGGCGAGCCGGTACGAGAAATATATTGGTATAAAATAAGTAGAAGTGGTTCAAATTCTAACTGCACTGAATGCAATGCTTTACTCGAACGCGAATTATCATTCAAACGTCAAACAAAGTAAGACGTATCCAAAATAAATTTGTCTTCTCGTGTTTAATTATCATCTACGCTCGCGTTTCTACCGCAGAGATTTATTCAAGTATAAATTTCTCCAGCTCGAACGTTTTCCTCGCCAGTGAAATTTCAACCACGGCCGAACTGGTCTCGTAGGAAAAATTGAAGTGTGTGTGACGGTTCGAGAACAGATAATTAATTGGAGCTTTCGACGAGCATCGATTCTTACTGCCCGTGCTCCCTCATTCTTTCGTCGAAATAATTTCACTGAAAATCGGCCGATCGCCGCTCGTTTATCATTCCATTTCGATCACTGTTCTTTGGATTTTTTACGATGCTCATCGACACAGTGTTTCGTTCTCTTTGTTGTCCGTGATATTTTTGGTTTCGTTCAGGCTGAATAGAAATGGAAAAATTCGACGGGCTTGTACATACGAGTTTAGGTTAAAGGAAAATTGAAAAATGTCATTTCGAACATTAATGGTTCACGTGAGCGGAATTTGTTTTTCTTTCGGTAATTTTCCAGCTTGAAAACTTTGCCTGTATTTTTCTATCGAACCTTTTTGTATGTACACATCATTCGGTAGATATTATTTTTGCAAATATTTAATGAAAATTGAATATCTTTTACAATTAAAATCGCCAGGTTGTGTGTCACGTTTCACGAACGTTATAGAACGCTGTCAACGATAAAGTGGAATTTATATGAATATTTGAAGTTTGAAATTTTTAATAACTCTGTCACCCTCGTATCGAACCCTCTGGGTGCTACAATTTACGTTGCTCCTTAATTGTATACACGTTTTTGCAGGCAGAAAATATCACGGAACGAGTGTCAATTCTCCCGTAAATTGGCTGTGAAAATAATTAAAGCTGGAATGGATTACGTTATCGAAGGTTCCCTTTTAATTAATCAATACAGGCAATTTTCAAATCAAAAGTCCCACGAAACTATGGATTACTTGCAACCCCAGTTTTGTCTATTTACTGACCTGTAGATGGTGATAATCCAGACAGCGACCGTGCTAATAATAGGGCAGGTGACCGAAAATATAATACCTGTCGCGGGTAGTCGAGCTTATATTAAAACACAATCTAATTACGATGCAGCAACTTTGTTGATAGGTATTAATGACGTGGCTCGCAGTTGAATTAGTTACACATTTCTGCATAACTTTGTCCGGGAAACTATGAATTATCGACTGGATCAATCGACACGTTCGATATCGAGCTATGCGTCGTGCTTACGTTATTTACTAACTTCCAATCCGCGACTACAGGTGTTGCCAATTAATTTCGACGTGAAATTGGGTTAAATCGTTGAACTATATATTATTCTATTCCATGGCTCTCCGTTGTACTGTTCTGTGCAGTGTTATTCTTTGCCAAGACATAAAATTACTTTCCATTTTTAATATCCCTGTTTTTCAAATCTTATCATCGATTTCTTAGAGCACTGAAATTACTTATGGGCACGAACCAACAGTTTGGTCTCTCGAAGAATTCTGTCCGACGGTTCTTCTTTCCAAAGGGCACTAAAAAAATTGCATTAAATTCCGTTTTTCCATTTCATATATTACGACCAGAAACTCTGTATGTACTCCGCTTTCAGTAGGGGATTTTCATTTTATTACCTCCTCATTCGTTTCACAACTTGAAACTGCATTAGGTCCGTTCTAATCAGTTTAATATATCACGCTCAATCTGGAAAAAAATTCGCTGCTGATTCCCGCGGGATATTTCTCACCTACCCGCCTGATTATCTTTCTTCGCAACATCGCACTGATAGACGTACAAACAATTTACGAACAAACATCCAACGATTTAATTCGTTACTGTGCAAACAAAATATAAGCGCGACAAACTCTGCCTCTGCAAATTTCCATCGCCTCTACACCCCAGTCGGACCAAACACCGGATGTCCAAACAAACCCCAAGAACCATCCCCGTTCTAAAGTGTACCTGTTGTCCCACAATCATTTTCACCTAGGCATCCCCGATTAAAATACATCGAACACCGTTACAGGCCAGTCGAGGATTCCGAATCGACTTAAGATTAAATTAAGAATCATTCGAAACTCTATCCGCTTTCTGCTGACGGCGTAAACGCTTTGGCCAAGAAAAGCGTCGCGAGAACTGCCCGTGAGAAAAAGCCCTGGAAACCGCCGGCATCCCGCTATAACTTAACGACTGTGCTCCGCCAAGGATAATTAAGGAGTAATTAACGCTGCCTACTCGCCGATTCGTCTTCTGGTTAGAACCGCTTCAAAAACTACGAATCTGCTGGGATTTCTGGGCGAATTTAAAACTGGGTTACGGGCGAACGTGTCCGCACGCGGGAACACGGTAGTATTCTAATTTCTGCAACAAATGGTCTGCGTGGAAAGTTTGTTCTTCGTTTAACGCGTCGCTTTTCTATGGTGGGCGTTAACGGGGGCAATTGAGAGTTATGCCGTACCGAGTGATACGAGCAACAAACGGGTTGAATTATTTTATTTCAGGGGCGTTGACCCATTTTGTTGTATTTAATGAGCCATTTTGTGAAACCACATCTACTTAATTGAGGGAGTTAATACTAGCAGTGCCCGTATTATAATAGTAACGCGATTGGGTAAGCGAAGATAGAATGTACTACATTTTATAATTGTTACATGTAATTGTTGCGAAATTACGTGAATGCTATAGCCCCGAAGTCTGGAGACATAGAAAGGATAGTGCGGGAAAAGAGTTGAAGCCGTAAAAGAAACTCCGTAAGCTGCACAGAAAAAAAAGCATACGGGGTGTAAGGCGGAGGAGCAGGAATAATAGAACGTGGAGACGGCAAACGAGGGAGTAGAAAAGGGACTCGAAGGCGGAGAGGTGATGCGTTAAGGCAGATTTATCGTTTCGCAGTAATAATTACCATTTAAGAGCGAAGGATACGCTTAAGGTAATTGTGGCCAGGACAACGGGTTCCCCTTCAAATAAATTCGCCTGTCATTCGCGACGCATTGCTTATGCAGAACGTTGGAGAAAAGCGCACGCATTGTTTCCCTTAATTTCAGATCAAACGTCGACGTACCCTGTCGTGGAAAAGTTGAGATGGAAAATATTTTCAATGTATTATTATAATTAATGTTTCATTAATGCTTATATAGCTAACCCCTAATTATCTGTCACTAACAAAAATATTAATAAATACACTTCAGCAGCAAGCACAAGAGCAGCAAAATTATTTCTACTTCGAAAGAAATTAACACTAATGGTAGCCACTATTCTGAATACTAATCGAGATTTTACTGTAACTTCATAAACATAAGAATGCATTCGACATCCATGATATTCGAGGCTCGTCGGTGTAAAAAGATTCTTGAAACGATATTCAAAAACACCCGCCTTAAAGAAAGAACAGCACCCCCCACCACTCCAAGTAACCAGCCAATTAGCGCAATCTGCCTCTTTCGCCCAACGGATCTCGTAGTGAATAGACGTGCTCCGAGTGCCCATCGAATTAAGGTATGACACATAGAATAATATATTCTCAAAAATAGGAAACGATATACGCATTGTTTTCATTTCCCTGTCTTCCAAGTTTTCTGTAGTTTCTTTGGTAATATTAATGAATATTTTGCAAGATATTAAGGAAATATTGCGCAGTGTACGGAATCACACCGCGTGGCGTGCATTTTCAAATCGACTCGAGTATGCATATACATGCGTATTCTCTTTTACGTATGCGTATATGTATCTCAGCTCAGAATTCCATTATCTTGCAGCATATTCTAGCAGTTTCTAGCAATATTACTATAATATTGGCGATTCATGATACATTTATCTCTAATTTCAGTTGGATTCTGTTCCATGGCGTCTCTTTCGCTTGCTTTGAATCAGAGGTGGCGCGAACCGGACACTTTTTGAACGGGAATGCGCAGGAGCAGAGTGACGTAGCGCCACATTGTTAAATCAACTTCTCGCTGACAGGTAAGCGTTCTTCAAATTTCTTGTTGAAATAAGTAGAATTCTAGCAATACATCTCTATTCACTTATATTTCATACCACGTATAATACTTGTATGATATACAGTCGTGTTGTAAACAAGTAGTAACATAATACAAGCAATTATTTCCGAGTATTTGTTTGTTGTTTCTGCCTGTTGTCGGGAAGCATGTTTTTCCTGGAAACTATCGACAATTTATCGCCAAACAAAAATAGATCCATCAAGTCACGTATGCGTTTATATATTTCTAGGAAACGCACGCGATGGTAAACAAAAATGCTGCTTGGCCTTAGTCCGCTATCGAACATAGCCTAACGGCAACGGACGATTGTGAAGGTTGTCATTCTACTACGTGACGCCGTGCTGACAAACCACGTGGAAGACATCTCAGTGAGGTGCGTTCATAATACCACAATTATTTTCACTCTATTATCGCTGCTGTTTATTTAATATGATTCTAATTACCACTTCTCATAATATTGCTTCCATATTAAATCTGTTGTTAACATTATGTGTCTATACATTTGTAATCGAATATTCATATTTTCTACAGATTTCGAGTTGAATTATTGCTTCTGTATATCACAATTATCATTGCTTTCGTGTACTTGTTTTAATTCTTTGTTATTCTTTGGTACAGGAGTATGAAGAAAGTCGATTATATGGAATAAAGTAACCCAATAACTACATTGATGCCCAATAATTCAATGCAGCCACGGCCTGTGTGTGTGAGAATTTTAATTATCATATATTTTCATATTGGTTTTATATGATCTGTGATGATACTAAGATGAAAAAACCACAGTCAAAATATGTATAAAAATAATTAGATTTTCTATACCAATTACAATTAAGTAATTGCAATTGGAATAGGCACAACTGTTTTGCACATTTTGCATAATGCATATGTTTTTATGTTTTATATTTAAAAACATATGCAATAACTTATTGCAATTGTTATTTCATTCTAAATTTTGTATATATTCCTTGCATATTTGCAAATTTTTAATGCACAATTGTATATTTTTCGTGCATACTTTTATATTTTGCACACTAGCACTTTTTACATATATGCCCACTTGCATATTTTCATATTTAAAATGCATATTTTCATATCTTTAATCCATATTTTCATATTTTGACTGCATATTTACATGTTTTGAATGCGTATTTTCATATTATTAATGAATATTTACATATTTTTCGTTCATATTTAATGTTCATATACATATATCACTGATTTCAAACACTGGATACGAGATACATGTTTTCTTTCAGAAAATTTGGTGACCGCGCGCAATGCGGTCGGTAGAGTCACTATTTGCTTCGAAGTTTTCTAGCTTTTTCAGAGCAAGTGGCTCTGCTTATATTTTCGTTCACACTTTAGCTAAACGCGATTGTAGAGTCAGTGTTTTTCACGTACCAGATATTAATACAATTATCAGAGCACCGGTGCTCCTTTTCAATTAATTCAATCGCGAAAGTAGCATCTCCATTTGTTCGCCGATACAATTTGCGGTCGTGTACATAGTCTTGTATTTTTATTTTTTTCTTATATTCGCTATCGGAAGTAGAGTCGGTGCATCACTGAAGGGGATGTTTTATACGACACTGATAAAGTGAGAAATGTAAGTATCTTTTAAACAATTGTCAGTTTTCTATGAAGAATTAACTTCTGTAGATTTAACAGTAGATTTTAATGTTCTTTGCTTTCTTGTTTAGTACAGCTTGCATACTTCATGACGATTGGGTTCCATTGAGCTGCCTCGGTGAAGGTCCTGATGTCTTCCACGAGTACTTCTTCTATTCTTGCAAACAACGAGTTGGTGAGTCGCATGTGTTTTGGTTCCTCCGGTCCCCAATCATGCTGTAGGACGATTGGTCCGAAACGGCACGGGCGACTGGTTGTATTTTTTAGTAGCTTTGCGAGCATAGTGACTGCGGGTATAGTTTTTATACCCGTCAGTTTCAACGTTACGTTCTTGTGTATTATTTCTTAGATGAGGTTAGATCTGCCTTCTTGTACTCCGCGTTTTTCCGTATAAAAAAATTAAAATACATAGCAATATTTCTTATTCAAATAAATATTTGATCAAATATGTACTGTTCATGTAGGTTCTTTTATTTCGATAAAGATATATATATGATAACATTAATAAATACATATATACATATATTGAGGACAGTGCATATTAAATTTATAATTGCATCTATAATCAATTCAAATTAGTTTTCACTCTTGAGCAGTGCAGAAGTCGGATACCCTCCGACTTCGTTGCTGCAAGTGATTCATGATTATAGTAATCGTGTATTAAAATAAATAAACATAACTATACGTATATTAAAATCAGCGTTGAGTGTGCATAGCCAATGTTAGCATTAATATTAATTTTCATATGCTACAGTCGAGTCCTTTTCGTCTGAAACTTATTACACATTACGTACAAGAAGGCGCTTTGTATATGGGTAGATTTTCAACTCGGAGTAGCTATCTTGAACAATTTGCTTCGATTAAGGAATCACCCGAGGCTTATTTAGTAGCTTTTCAATTTTTCAAATAAATATTTAATTGCATTACTCATTCTAGTAAATTCAGATTCATTGACTGTCATTTCCCTTAATAAATAAATTATTTATGAGCTATTTTCAAGTTTTTATTGATATTTAATAAATTACAAAGTCGAGTCATTTTTAAAGAAATTGAAAATAAAATTGCAATTTTACGTATACTAATCATCTTTTTAGATCAGGATTTTCAGGTTTAACCCCTTCCGTGTTCTTTGCCAGGAACTCACTCACGTGCCCAGGTGCTACTTGGGTGAGTGAAAGGCAATGGGCACGATGATCCTATGGTTTTTAAATTTATAACATTGTTTGGCGGCTGACATTTGCTAGTGCACCGTGCACGACGTATTTTCCACATTGTGTGTGTGTGTGTGGTTAGGCTGTGGAATTGCGTCGGCTCGGGAATTTGATAACAAATTATACACGAATTTATTCGAATACCGATACTATGATTTCGCGAAGAGCAATATGTTTTACAATTGCAAATATACATTGAATTCCATAACGAAGTATGGAAATATGGCAAAGAATAGAGTACTATACAAACCAAGTATAGTTACTTGAAAGAAAATGTACAATATATTTTAACAACCGACATTTTATACGAAAGTAATGCAGACGCATATACATTTACGCAATGGTCGCTAGCTTTTGTCAGCCGATTTCAGGAATTGGTACGTACCCTTAGAGTGTGAATGATTGTATGCCAAGCTCGGGTGTCGGGGGCGTCCCGGGACGTTCCTCTAGTTTAGGTTCTTGCGCCCGAGTGTTTGAATGAGAAACGTGGAATGAGGTGTGTTTGTGTGAATGCTTTGCCATTTTTTAAATATAGGTCTAGGTAGGATAGGTAGTATACCTTCTGGTGTGATTGATAGACATAAGTAGGTAGGGCCGGGCAGGTTGACACAGTCTCTGATCGGGTAGGCAATATTTCGCGTGTTCAACCTGTTTCAGGAAATCTGATTTGAAAAGTCGACGGTGAAGCTGTGGCGCGAACGAAAATGCGTTCGCCTCTTGTTTTGCCCATCGATCTTTCGAATTTTTCGCGGTCGTGGTCGCGATTTGGCTTCGAAACGAACGTGACATTATGCTCGAGACTGCGCGTGTAGGCGAAGATCGATTACAATTTTATTCGTAACCTTTACGATTTTCCATAATCGCAATTTTTACGATTGTATTTGGTCGTGATTCGTCCACGTGTGTTCCATTTAGCTGCGCGGTTTAAATTTTTATTTTATTTTATTTTTTTTTTTCTTGCGGATAGAGTCTCGAGCCTAGACTAAGTTTCAGCGGGCATTGCGCTCGAAGAAAAGAAGAGGCTAAAAGCTGAAGAGGCCCGACAAACTGTCGCTCAAGAGGGCAACTACCAATGGCTCTGCATCCTTTGGATGGATAGCCATTCTTTGTTACTATTTTGTCACTATGCTCGCTTTTGTATACAGTAGTTGTAGTTTGTTGTTTAGCCAGCGCTATTGCCTGGCCCACCGTCATCGTATTGGGCAAATCGCGATTTTTATTAGCGTCGCGTCCGATTGAATACGGTTTGAATTAGAGTTGCGAATTAATACAGATTCCGGTTTGAATTAGAGTTGCTTTCATACTAAATTATACTGGCGATATGTGCTTGCTTTTAGCGTTGCGATTATAATTTTCGTGTTCCTTTTCTACACAGGTTTTAATTATCATTTACAGTACTGCGATACTTTTCCACCGCGAATATTTTCTTAGATTTTCATACAGTTTTGCGATGATAAATGATCGCGATTTTAAAGTAGTGTTGCGATGATAAATGATCGCGATTTTGAAATAGCGTTGCGACCACAATGAAATGCCCAAATTGGTTCCTGAGTCACCAAAGGCAGCTATTAAAGCTGCATAAGGTGATTGCTTCGATGGTAGTCTTGAATGCGATTACCATGACTACTTTGTTATTTCTTGTTTGCTTGTTTTTTAATATTTGCATTATACTATATTGGTGATAATGAAGCACCAAACGCGATTGACTTTGTAAGTAATGCAGTACATTAGTGTTGCAAATAAAAGAGTTAATCCACTTACGGGTTTCAATCGTGCTTATAACAAGTGGAATAGCTCTGGCTATTGAATTTGTTTAATGTTTTAATGTATTATTCATATTTGCCTTTTTATTATTACTAAAAACGGGTTTTTTCATCTTAGTGTGCATGTAAATGTTTGTATTTGTAATTCATAATTATTATTCAGCATATTTGCATTTTAGAAAACATTTTTTCACAAATACTAATCTCATAAATAAGCTTGTTACAGAATTATTAAGTTAAAGAAGATGTCAATATAATAGAATCCTACCTCAAGTAAATTACCTCAAAAATATGTAAGTAATCAGAGGCTCAAAAGGTAGAAACAATCGGGCTATCATACCTAACAAATATCACTAAATTCTTATAAACTTTGATGTGTTTCAGGTTGCAGGATCACGATTTTAGTGAAAGAAGATTCATTATAAAATATGCCTTTCCCCTTTCTTTAGATACCTTTAGGTTTTCAGGCAGGCACGCAATTCTTCAATTAAATTAGCTTTTCAATTAGGCAGGCAATGTTTAAGTTGAGATAAATTTTTAGTCAGGCTGGTGTTTTTGTGTGTTTTAGGTGCATGATCAGAACTTCCTCGAGAGAACCTCAAGATTCATCATGATTCATCATATTTCTAAATTAAATCATTTTTTGAATAGGCTGCCAATTTCCAAATAAAATTAGCTTTTTAGTCAGGTAGGATGTTTTAAGTTAAGATTTAATTTACCTTAAATATATTTGGATTTATTGGAACTACGTGCAGGCTAATTTATATTATAATCTTTATTGTTTAGTTTATGTCATGTCTAACAGAATTTTTCTTTTCAGCTTTTGCCACAGCTAATCATTTTGATACACCCCATTTACTTAAACTAACTATGAGCTAATGTGCATTATAATCTTTATCTTTTACTCCAAAAGGTGCAACAGAATTTTTATTTTCAGCTTTTGTTCCAATTATTTATTTTAATACATTTGACTTACTCAAACAATGTATACTCTAATTTATATTATGATCTTGATTTTTTATTGATGGTGGGATAAATAGATGGTGGACGGGGCGCGGCTGGGGCCGCGCGGGTCTCCATTCGCAGCAACCTCCTCGTGGTGAGACCTGGGCAATCGATGTTCTTCGTCATACATTTACCAATTCTATCACTTATTCTTCTGCGATACAATTGCTAATTACATGATAAAAGCGTCGAGCGAATAGGCTGCGATTATAGGAATAGACGAATCGGCTAATTTGTCGGTGGCCCGCGAATTCGGGCCGAAAAAAGACACTGGCTGATTCGTCTATTGCTATGTATATCTCGTCGGTGCTTTTGACACTGGCAGCGACGGATATAAGAATTCATATATCTCGTTTGTGGCAATTGCTTCCCTGATTCCCCCCATAGTATTCACATATATTCGCACAATTGCATGACTCCTGTTCCCAACACTACTCAATAAATAGTAGTGCTTCAACTTGCAACTGTTCATGAGCAGAGGACGCTCGATCCAGTGTCGGATTTCTTAGTTGTTATGGCAATCACGTTGTGCCACGAAAGCCCATAAGGTGATTTGTCTATTCATATATCTCGTCTGTGCTACAAGCTATTCCTTTGTAATCTATATCAATCGTCTTAGAAGGAAGATAGAGGAGCGTGGGGAGGTGGTTCCATCAGAAGCTACGTCTTTTTTCATCGGTACATTCACCGAGGAATGAAACGATAGCTTCGAGTGCATTCCAAAAGCGAGGACCGTTTGATTCTCTGCTCTACGACAGTTGACGAATACACGATGGGTTTCCTATCGTTTCTGGAATTCTTTTTCGACGAATTTTTCCGGGGAACGTGATCTTCGTTTCTTTTTCGAGTAGTGTATTATTGAAAGATGGAACGGTTAAGTGAGAACTCAGTCGTTTCAATTGCAAAGTTGCCTCGTGCTAATTGCTGCAAAGTTAATTAAGGGATGAATTTTGAGCTGCTTGGAATTTTAAAGATGTCCTCTGTATTTATTTCACCTACTGGTGCTTGTGAAATTGGAATTTTTAATGACACGTGAAACTAGACAAACTAGAACTCATGTTGTGGATTATTTTCGTGAAACATTTTTATAAAATATCGACGAAATTGGTTATTTGATTTGCTCCCTGTTCATAAATTTAGTCTCGGATATATTTCTATAGATTGTCGTAGTGACGAGCAATGTTTCGTACGCTTAAAATGATAGACCGGTGAAACAGTCAATTTTTTATGGATTCCATAAATTTAGTGTCAGGTATGCGTATTGCATAAAACAACGTCTGCCAGAGATCTGTCCGTCAATCGTACTTTCCTGGATTTATGCAGTTCAAAGCCAGATTTGTGTCACAGTTTTGAAAATGTTTCCTATTGAAGAAACTTGATGAAACATGAAAAGCACTCTGATTTAGACGTCATGGTTTATACATGCACATTGCATCATTAAACATACTCGAACGAAAATGTGGAACAGGAGCCTTCTACATGACTGAAGTTCAAACTGATTCAAGAATATGGTATTACCTAGCCGCTAAAGGTTACCATTTAAATGGCAGCTGCATAATAAATTTATTCCGGCGCAATGTTCGTAGAACATTATTTCTTCAATTAATATTATACTTTCAGCATTCGTTTCAAATAAAATGCCCTTCACATTGAACTTAAAAATTCGAGCTAAAAGTAGCATCCTGCATTCTCTACAAATGAAAGATTTAAATTAAATAATATACTTCACACTATTAATAAATTTCATAGAAATAATAAGTGCCATTCGAGCAATTATTTTAGTATCAAGTAGAGGTGCTATGCGAAAACCAACTAATATTACAAGTCGATTTAATATTAGAGAAAAATGTCATACGGTGTTACTAAAATTATAAAATTAATTGATGAAATAAATATTACTAAATATGCGCTGCATCGAAGATTCACGGTTCGATTTTCCATTTCAACTAATTAACACGTTATGGCAAAGGGTCCGAATAATACGAGAACTTTTGCACGAGCAGCTGGAAGTTCTTTATTAACAACAGTTGTTCCAAGCTAAGTTTTCGCAGACAAAAGTTCCAGTCTGAGGGAAGGGCGGGTTTAAGTGCTTAATCGAACTTCGTCATTGCACGTCGCTATTCCTCAATACTCTGATGTCATTATGAACCAACGAAGTAATTAAAATGATTTGCGAGACTTCCAGACCGCAGCAAAATAATATCGCTCAACTAAAATACCCAATACGCGGAGCAAAATAACGAAGATCAGACAAAATGTCTTAGTTCATGTTAACAAGTGGTACGGCCCGAACAAACCAGACACAAAATCCCAAAATGATTCCAATCCCATCCAAGTGTATCCAAACACAAAACTTCAACCGGACCCTCTCTCTTCCGAGCCCGCACGGATTGCCCCGCAAGTAAGCTGACAAAATCATCCCCCAAACGAGACAGTTAAGCCAATCTGCCCAAAGTCACCAATTATCCCAGACGCGAGATCAAAAAATAACTCCCACCCCATCATTCATCACTACGCCCCCATATTCTGCACTCGATCCATCAACCCTCCCAACGGGAACCACCCTCGAATCGTCCAAAATCCCAAATGCACGCCGAAAGTTCTCTTGACGAAACAAAATAAATTGATAACAATAATCAGGGATCATCGAAACCTAACCCAAAGGGAACTCGCGTGGGCATCGCAGGATACGGCATCACCCAGGAGGCAGAGATTCTCCCGGAGGCCACGAGCTTCTGCGACTTTTCCTCCGGCAGCGATCGGAGCTTGCGCGCGGCCAGCTTCGCTCTGCTCCAGAGCGGCACCGTGGTGGGAGCACGCTCGACGAAGACGAGCGCGTTCGCGAGTGAGAAGGAACTGCACAGGGGTAGGCGCCGAGGGGGTGCAACGAGGAGGACAGAGAACGGCGTGTGCAGCGATTGCACGACGGATGGAAAGAGATCGCACGGAAAGAGATCGCCGACTGCGGACGGCTGGTGGCGAGACGGAGAGGGGTTGATCGCGGAGGACGAATGGTTTCGGGGGTGGTCGGGTTGCCATGGCAGCTACCCCGGCCGGGTAGCAGACCCCAGTCTTGCCGCGGCGGTCGCCGAGTGCGCAAAGGCTCTGTTCCTTGCCTCGTTTCTCGTAAGCTCGGGAACGCTCAGTGATATATGCCCGGTTCTACGCGGCTCGTTCCCGGCTCTGGTGATTAGTCCGGTGATTAACGGACCGCGGGAAGTGCACGCGACCAATTAACCGGATGCCCGGACGCGGCTGGCCGACGGACAGCCAGTAGAATGTAATAATTCTTCCTTGCTTTTGTTATTGCCCGTGTGATCGCCACGCGTGAATACCTGGCCGTGCTTGGTGTCCCCTTGGCTTTGCCGATTTCTTCTGTGCCCCTTGGAACAGGCCTATTGCTCCTCTTCGTTCGGGCCACTTTTAAGCAGACCTAGGGATCGTGCTCGGGAGCTGTCCTGATCGACGTTTGGGCTTTCGCATAGCTTCGTCGGGAGCTTCTTTGGGAGAGGGTTGGGGCGGAGAACCGAGGGAAGATTGCGGGAAGGGTGCTGGAACGTGGGACGCGTGGCTGTGGGAAGATCGGCAGGTGTTTTGGAATGTTGCTGATTAAGGGTGCTCGAGGTCTAATGGGCCGTTCGTTTGCACGAATTTTTGGAAGACACGGCCGGCTCGACGCGGCGCTCGTTTCTTTTGGGCGAGGTAGATAGGGTTGGATTGGTTCCGCGGGAGGGATTATACGAGCGTTTTTATTGCGCGAGGTTTGTTGCTCGGACGTTTGGTGGACTGGATATGTGGTTCACTGGAGTTTCGAGGGTTGTTTAAAGGACGGTGGTTCCCGGTTTATGGGAGTTTCTTCGTATCACGTTTTACGGGGGTTCGTAAAATGGACAGGGCAGTGCGGGGAATAAACTGGTCTGGACTGACCTGGTGCTGCGAGGGTTTTCTCGTTTCTTGCGATTGCGGACGATCAAGCGTCGGCTCCTTCTTCATCGACGGGGCTCAAGTTCCACTTTTATCGGCGTTCACGACAGTCTGAAACAGTATAATTTCTGAATTAGCTTGTGCTCGTTCCGAACGACTCGTAGACGGAAGTTTCAGGAGTGGATTGAATTTGTTGGAGGGAGCGGAGAATTTTTAACGTGGGGAATATTTGCCGCGCTTAGATTCTGCTGAAAGTGTCGATTGGATAAAATCGGGAATTATTTATCGGCCAGTTGGAATGTCAAATATTCTTGGCTTTATTCGCAATTTTGTTTGCGACAAATAATTCTGCACCAGCTTGAAACCTCGAAATTGTATAATTATGTCTAAGGTGCTCCGACGAAGGTGTCGTCCCGTTAACAATGGTTCGGAACTTAAGAGTACTTTACTCAAAACCATCTTCACTTTTACCGACGACATCCGCTGATCCAAACGTGTCCAATAATCGTCAATTAAAAGGCTGACGCGGTTCAACGGCGACAAACAATTGCAACCAGCGTGCTTGTCGCCGAAACAACTTCGTCTGCTTTAGTTAACAAGTTCTTGTCGCGTTTTCGCGGGATCTCGTTCGCGACGAGAGACGCAATCCCGTTAGCGGAGCTCCGTCGCCGCGAGATAAGCGGAGGAATGTAATTTGGAAAATTGAAGTAGACCGCTCAGCTCCTCTTCTATTCCCGCTGTTTCTTTCTGTTTTCCCATCGTAACTCGTGGTCGAGGGCTTGCGCTGCGCTTTACGGACGCTTGTAATCATTTTTCGTGGGAGATGGGTCGGGGCGAGACAGACTCGCCGAGAGATTTTATCTTGGCTTCTTTGAAGCGACCATGCGTTCTTGGCTGATGTCGGCCGAGGGATTTTGATTTTCTTTTTCTCTTGGACGCGGGTCTTTGAGAGCGATCCAGAGTCACCGACGCGGAATAGATTTTTGAGGGCGTTCCCAGTGCATTGTTGCGAAAAATTGATCGTCGGGCCCGATTTGTCGTTTATTAAATATTGAACATACACGAAACAACATTGCAAATGAATAATTGATGGCTTGGCTGCTGTTGTTATTTGTCATGGGTGGACAGTGTGCGTAACTGCGCAACCCCTCTCACAACCACCACCTCGTCGCAGCACACAGAGGTAATTTTCGAAAGAATGCCACGAAACACCATCTTCGCCGCGTGAAACTCGACCACGAATATTCCAACCGAGTCCTCCCCCCACTCGCGACGTCGACGATCGTCTACGTTTTTGCAACCAGTTGCTTCGCGAGTGCCTTCGATTTTTTTTCCTTTTCTTTTTTGTTTCGCAGCGCCTCGCGCGTTTTCTCAACGGCTCCATGGGAACGCGACCGCAGGTTTCTCCACTGCAGAAGATCGGTTCGTTTCCCAGGGAAGAGTGCGAGTGCCTCGGTCGAACACGTCCAATAGCCGCGAGCGGGTCGTAATTCTTCCACCGGAGTATCCTTTCAGACCTCTTACCCCGATCGAGATTTTTCTCGCGTGGATCGTCTCGGGGCTCGATATCGATCCAGAGATCCGTGGTCTTCCCGTCGCGTTCCCCGGAAGCACGTGAAGACGATGGATTGATTGGCAACGATTCAATCGCGTCGTAAATAAAACGTGCCGGCGGGCCTTTGCTATCTTTCGAGGGTTCCTTTTCTGTTTTTTTGTTGTTGTTGTTGTTGTTGTTGTTGGTACGATTACTTACTTCTTCTTTTGTCTGCTCGTGCTTCGGTCGAAGGGAAACGTGTTCCCTGAGCTTTTGCTTCCCCGACGGAAGATTATGGTGCTGACCAATAGTCGTTTGGAGAAGTTTTAGAAATTTGAAGAAGTTGCTCGCGATTGCCGGGAACTTTTAGCGAGGGCGAAGTAACTCTTCTTCTCTTTGGGAATTCTTGTTTTTGAGTGAACGACGGGATCCGTGGAGGCCGAGGGGTGGATATTTGCGAGCGTAATGGGGTTGTTAAATTGATAGGAATTGTTAGTCTGGATAATTTCGAAAGGGTTCTGTTTCTTAAGTTGTCATCTTTCTTAAGAAGCGTTTCAATATGGATAGATGAAACCAATGAAACGTTTGCAATCTGTGTGATTGGTTTTTATAATTTTGAACAATTAAAACAATTCGCAGTTCTTATATTTCGTTCTTTCGAAAGCGTTCTTTTTTTGTCTCCATAGTTATACATATTAAAGGGATTCAAATCGAACAGATAAATTCATCTACTAATAGCTTCTAATAAATCAGACATTTTTGTAGAATTATAAGGTATAATATATTACATAATTTTTTCTCTGCCCCATATTTACACGTTCTCGAAGGAATTGTCTTCCTTATTCATTTCGCAACAAAATCTCGATCCTTAATTTCCCAGCTGCTGAAACACAGAAATTAAAAACTCTTCGAAGTGACAAATAATCGCTTAGAAATTATTTCATAATCTGAGATAATTGAGTCTGATTGGCCCAGCTATCGATTTCGTTACATCTACCATTCGTGAATCGCTTTGCTGGTGCCAAAGTGTTCGGTTGGCTGAAAGCTCAGAATAATTTGAGCCTGTGATCATGTGTCTGGCGATACGAGGCGTATCTTCGATCTTTCGAACGACCATGACCGGTATTCAGCTCTAATCGAAATCGAATTCGTGTTAAAGACTTCAATTAACGTGCGGGCAGGATACTACAGTGATATTTGGCTTCATGGACACGTGCAGTGAAATTGCAATGCGAAGGATCAACGAACCAAAGTGTAGGCGGCTAATTTCCTTCCTGTTCTTCGTAGAGAAAAATCTAATCAGTGGGTGTTGCTTAATGACTGTAATGCAAGTGATCATTGGAGGCGTCAGAAAGTATTTGTGGAATTATTTTAAAAAAATACCCCGACAAATGTGATGCATTGTCCTGAGAAAGGTAGAGTATTGCGATAATTTGAAAATTTCTACTGGAGCAAGCGTCGAGATAAAGTAGGCTGTTAAATATTAGACAATTAATAATATTTACTGTTTTAATATAAAAATCGTCCCTATTAATAGTTAGTCAATGGCATATACGACGCTCGCGTAGACAACAATTACATTCATTTCGATCAGATTAGGAGAAGGTTAAATAGAAAATAATTCTGCCTCTGAAGTCGAAAGCTCTCAAGTCAGCCTGGAACATGGTTTCGCTAGGCACTACTGTCGATCAAAGTGTCTCACAGTCAGGCAACTGTGGCATACGAAATTGGGGCGTGTAATTAGAGTTTCAGTTCGTTAGGGGATAAACGATTACATTCCCATCACGCTAGACAATAAACTGTTACGGTGATTATTCGCTGAGATTCGAGAAACTAGTCGTTATGTTTTGCAGCACTGGTATACAGCTATGGTTGCTGGTCTGACCACTCGCGCGCCCATTCTACTTAAGTCGATACGTTTAGTTCATGGCTTCCAAATGTTCTGTATTTCTCGATGGTCTTAATACTTGAAGTTTTTATTTAATTCTAATAAGATTCTTTGCTCGTACACTTGAGTATTCAGAGGGAGAATAATTGTATTCGAAACACGAGGATTTTTAAAAATATTGATTACAAAGATGCTTTGTATGAAGGTTTGAAATTGCGTTTTATCATATTATTGAAAAATCTACCTTTAAATCTACCTTTCGAAGAAAAT
Organism: Nomada lathburiana; assembly: GCA_963667235.1. NCBI lineage: Eukaryota > Metazoa > Arthropoda > Insecta > Hymenoptera > Apidae > Nomada > Nomada lathburiana. The sequence goes on from OY763910.1 coordinate 9,322,035, forward strand.
ATAACTACCTCTGATCACGCGGAATGCACGGCATAAGCAGTCCTATAAAATAGTCGTCTCATGAATAAATTGAACAGTTTTCTTTTATTTGCTCATACAGGGTGTCTGAGTTTTTTCTGGGCAAACGTTGCCACCGTATTCGGTCCACGAAAATAAGAAGAGATTGTTACACGTACTACTCTTGAACTGTTCCAAACGGCACAGAGCAACAAATTAATCTCAAGAACACCTGTTTTCCCTCTCGAACGAAGAAGCGGACAGACATTTCATCGTGTTCGAATTTCCATCTCCCGAGCCCTTTCATCCCTATCAGGTCGATAGGTCTCGCAGTGCATGAAAAACGCGGCGAGAAATTCATTCGAAAGGATCCTGAGAAAGGATCCGTTGAACCGGCACGATCGTATTTTGTCGTCGCCGATATTCTTTTCTCTCTTGCCGCGAGTACAGTGTGCGGTGAATTCCCCGTGAAAAGTATCTCGAAATGATATTATCGTGAGGTAGTCGTCGAGATTTTATCGGTCCACCGGCTTCCAACAGAGACGCGTATCCTCTTTCTGTCTTTCTTTTCCCCGCGTCTTGGTTCGCACGCGAAGAAAGATGTTTTCGTGGTGGATTTCGATATACGCATAAGAGGGCCGTTAAACGCAACACGTCCGTGTAAATCTCGTCTGAGAGTGTCGTGAAAGATCAAGATAGGGTGTACATTTGTCCTTTTTGTGGCCCTGCAATTTTTTTTTATTGTTACAGGAGTAACTTTATTTCTGTCACGAACCCTCTGGGACATTGATTCTCGCGCGACACGGCGATAGAGCAACGAGAGTGATTTCGGAATTTGATTTTTAATACGCTGGAACAGCGAGGGGCCCGGAGGATTTTCAAATTCCGCGCAAATAAACACGGACTACAACAATGGTCTGACTAAACGGCAACTAATGTATAAATTAACGAGAAAAACTTGTACTACTTATGTAGCATCAATCAAAATTCCAATTTCCTTTGCTCGTTACTTTTAACCCAGGAATTTCGTAGAATAATGGCGGACACTAATCTTGGAATAATGGGCAATTCAGGAATCCCACTCCCGCCCGTTGTTCGTCATAATACGGCCTAAGTAGTTTGATGAAGCGTAAATACGGGCGGAGGATTGTTACGAATTTTGTATGGTGAACGCCAGAGCTAACGCGCCAGTGAAATGGGCCATTTGTGGCCAGACAACCGCGCACATGCTGTAAATTCGCGTTTCCATCAACCATCGTATGGCAATTTTTGCTGGTATGAATTACAGCAGCATACAAGTGAACGTAATTAATCTACATCTAATTAATTTTCAAGAGAAAATACCGTAACAATTGCAAGTGTAACGTTGCTCTTTTTTAATTCGATAAAAATAATTGCCATTACAAGAATACGTTTAACAGACGTCGTAAAATGTTCACTAATTGTCGCGACATTTTCAATGAGAGTGGCTGAATTTGGCACAGCTGTACGTAGTAGTCAAATGTAGCCATACATTTGCATACACGTTTTGGAGAGAAAGGAAAAGTTCGTTATTTCAGTCGTCGAAGCTGCGTAAAATGTATTAGAAAATTGACAAACGCGAGGTTCGGAAGCTATAAAATGGAGTTTTAAGTTTCATAGGTTGGAGAATCGAGTTCTGCAGTTACGTAGCAGAAACATCTAAGAGTCCAAACTTTACGAGTTTGAAATTCAGGACTGAGAAGTACGAAAGTTTCAATGCTTAAAATTCTATGATCCGATGGCTGTAAATATTACATATCCCAGGCCCTGTGAATATAGAATCTCAAGGATACTACTGTGAAAAATTAATGAATTGTAATTGGTAAAATTGAAAATCGTATCGCCCCATAGAATTCTATTACCTAAAATGTCCAGAAACCCGACGATACTATTTAATCCAATCACGCACCGGTGATTCAACTCGTCCTCCACAAAGGCCAGTGCAACATAAAAAAAAGAACGTTTCCGCATAAAATAACGATCGATACTGATTTATGCAGATCACGCCACTGGGCTGGATATGATTTATGCGAAATTCCTGGCGAGACAGATTCGCCGCACGCTCAATTACAGACAGCTGACGATAAATAACAAAGTGTGTAACAGAGACGGGATCGAAAGGGGTGAGATGGATAAAAAGACAGGGAAGATAGCGCGATTGCTTCTTCAAACTAACAAGAGATTAAAACGATTGCCAGACGACGACGAATGCGGCCAGATTGCATTTGTGTTTGTGTAACATTAGCATATTTATGAAGAGGGAATATTCAGCGACGAGGGTGAGGAGAGGGCTGGATTTAATCGATCTTTGATGACGACCCCGCGACGTCCTGTCTGTTCGGATAATTAATCCAACCGGTAATACAAAATTGAATCTCGGAGAAAGTTTCACGCAGAGGGAATATTTTATTTTTCACCGCGCACTCCTTTGAGAAAGTTTGATAAGAATCTCGTCGGAAAGGGCAACGTTTTTATTTGCATAGCACGCGGTGGAAAGTTGGATTAAAAATTATGTAAATAACACTTGACTGTTCGAGGACATTACAGGGAAGAAGTTTCGTGGAACCGAGCGTGGAGAATGGTTTTCTAACGTCATTTTTGGTGGAACAATAGTATAGAAAAATCGAAAATCGTGAGTGAATATTTGTTTACGCGGAAAGAGAAATTCATTTGGATATTTTAATCTTCGGCACAACCCTGTTCTATAAAGGATAAACCGCAGAACAAATAGGGTTCGAATAAAATTAGAAAATTGAATACTACATGCACTTGTCGAAACGAACCGCATTCGCCCAAGCAGCTGCAGAGATTTTTATAATGCGCACAAAAATAAAATTCGCCTTGGTTTTGTTAGATCGAACGTTCGATCTGTCTCCTGTCGCTTGTTTTCAATAGATACTTCAGCACGTTTTCTCATAGAAACAGACGTGTCCCAGGATTACAGCATTTTCGATTATTTGCAGATCGCAGTACCCACCTCGATCCTTTCTATTCGTGACGCGAGAGACGCGAGAGATAATTTATTTAAATGTGTTGAAAGTGCGACTGACTGAGAAGTGGAGATTATTTAGTTATCGTTTAGCTGTAAAAAGAAAATCAAGTGTCATTGTAATATTGTACCTGCACTGCAACAGAGACAACGAGAGCCCGTGAAATTGCAGAAGGATCTGCAAAAAATATCGTTGCGAGGCATCCAATCCAATACCCTTTACAGTATTAAATTACTTTGAGTAAGTGAAGCACCATTCGCTGGTCACATCGACGAACGTTTCCCCCGAGTATTTGCAAGAGCAATAAGTTTCGTGCACCGTTTATGAAAACAAATAACAGTGGAAAATGTAAGGAAATTGTGGACATCAATTTTAGTACTACATTAGTATCTAATAAGAGAATTTTTGGATTAGTGCAGTATATTATACTTGTTGATAATTATATCTTTCATAAGACTTACCAACGTGAACCTAAATTGCAACTATAATAACGAAATTACATTCTAAATTAATAGAAATAGCATACAATATAATACAGAAATGATCAATCGCAATTAAATAACCACTCCAATTACCGTATCTCCATTGTTAAGCACATCCCCTCCAACTTAACCTTCATTAATTTCACCTGCAATTTCGCATCCAAAATACCCATCGATACCAAATGCAACTGCCACACTTACGCAAACGTACAAAAACTCCCCGAATCCTCCTCAATTCCCCAACCCTTCTCCGCCAAACACCAATTACACTCTCAAAAATCCCTCCCCAATTAATACAATCCCCCGGCCATTCGACTGACCAGACTCAATACCAGCCCCGTGTACCCAACCCCAACACCTGTCGATTCGCATGCAGCAATACGATTTCCCGTTACCAAGCATCCCGTCTAATTGCGCCAAACAATCTACCGGTCGCACCTCGCTGACCAACGACCCATGCACAATCAACCACCATCGCCATAGAACGTTCCAGCAAGGCCATGGGCGAGGGACGGGGGTGGCCGGGCACGCTATCAGAGACCAGCCTGCAAGCCATCGCATTCTCGCCATCAAAGTATTCCTCCGGCCAAAGACTTTGCTGATCGATCTCCCGGGAGAATGATAATTCCGCTGGCAACGCTCGCCCGGAAGATTGAATCTAGAGGTGGCCAAGAGATGCAGGGGCGTACCGCGCGGGCCCCTCGAGATCGGGATCGATTCGGTTGGACACCGAGGAAGAAGGGCAGCAGCACGCTTGCGGCCGGGACAGGTCCTCTAACCATCCGGAGAGTACCTTAAGTGATTGTCGACCGGTGATATGTCCTTTGACCACGACCGGACCAATCTCGTGAGAAGGATATAATCCGCGCAGGCTGGCATGATTCGATTAGAATCGATCCGCAGCCCCCGTCGGTTCCGAGGCGGTGGGCATCTTCGATTACGCTGCCCTTTGACCCGTCGCCAGACGCAAAGTCGCCGGGCAGCCTCGGGACTTCGTGAAAGGGGGAAAAAAGAAACGCGTAGTGCCGTGAAATTTTGGATTCCGCGAGGACCATGTGACTGTGGCGGGTGGATACCTGTGGTTCTTAGTTCAGTGGCTGATGGTTCGTTAGGTGGAAATGGAGGGATTAATTGCGATGCCTTGACGGTGTTTCTTGTTGTTTTTTTTGTTTGTGCGTGCTTGGCGGTGAAGTGCTGTTGGTGGAAGAGATTGAAAGTTGGAAGCTGGAGTAGGGAAGGGTTGTATTGAGCGGTCTAGAATGGGAGGTATTTGGAAGGATGAGACGAAGGGTCGGAAAGGGAAATGTCAGCTGTTTAAAATTCTTCGAGAGGGTGGATTAATTAATGGTACTGGATATATAAACTCATTAGTAAAGGATAAAGTGTATATTGAACGAGAGTTGGGTAATCTTGTTGAGGCAGGAATAGAATGGACTGAATATTCTGAAACTGTGCTTCCTTGTCTTGAACGACACTCTTTAAAAAGGGCCAGCGACTAAACGATTTTTCTTTCACGTATCCTTTACGAGTCCAACCAACGCCAATTCCAAACGAATATTTCGAGCATCTGCTCGAATCGTGTTAATTGTCCGGGCGGATTAAGCATATTTAAACTGCGGCCATGAGCGAAATAGACGCTTATTATAGGAGCTATTAGTTATGTGAGCCAGAGATTATCGGATATTATGTGCAAAGGGAGTTCGTCCCTGGCGAAGTTAGCCCAAGTTATACAAGTTTCCGAACTACAGGCTTTGAAGTTGTCCAAACCTATTAAAATGTAACCACGCGTTCTCCAGAGATAGAAATTTTTCGCTAATTTCGGTGGCCGATGGTTTTATTCGGTTGGCTGGATTAAATGGTATCCGATAGCTGAGGGAAAAATAATTTGTTGTACTTTAAGGAAAGGGGAAATTTTGTGCAGGGCAATATTTGGCTGAAACTTACGGCGAAACCTAAATCGAATTATTGCAAAGATAATATGAAATAATTACTGACGTTTCGAAAAAAAGTTGCCCTAACGAATAATAATCGTCGAGCTGCGCCGCTGGTAAAGGAAAGAGCAAACTTAAATTAATTTCGCACCAATTTATCTGCCGATAAATCTTTCCTTTCGCGTCCTCCCATTTGGCCAGCGATTGCACTGCTGCCATTGGTCTGAAACAGGCTGTGCTAAGTTATGGAGCGCACGTAGTAAGCTCCGAAGAAAGAGAAACTGGAGGAGAGAAGAACACTTGGTGCGCGTCGCGACGTTCAGAAAAAGGAAGGAATGTACAAACGCTCAACGTAATAGCCTACAGACTTTTCCACTCGCGGTTAAATACACCCACCACGACATCTTCGACGCCCGTATTTCTTCTGGTTTCCCGGCGAAACTCCGGACTCGCGGCTCATTAATGCGTGGAAAGCGTGGAAAAGTCGGGGACGCAACGACTCGATGTAGAAATGGTTCGAAAAACCTACCCAGTTTGATTGTTAGGCGGTGGTATCGAGAAATCGATATGCCTGGGGTGACTTGGCAGACAAATCGAGGGAAATTTATTGTGAAATAGTTGATGCTAAACTTGGATTAATTTATGGTTGAATTTGGTTCGTTAAATATCGTAGCGAATTGCATTAAATTTGTTTACTGTCTGAACGATCACTGCGTTACAGTATGATTATATTACTTTCAATTCAACAGAATATATAATACTAGCATCTCTTTATCAAACGTGCCAGACAATGGAAAAAGGTATAGCATATTTTCATGACTGGTAAACTGTATGAATAGTGATCTCGTTTGCCTTCCACGAGTTTTAATTGATCAATTTCTATGTAAACATGCATGGAAGGCGAGGAAAATTGCGTGAATGTCGCACTCTCTGGCTATAGCGGTGACTCGTAAACTTATCCAATTACTCAGGACGCTTGAAGTTGTCTAATTAGCAACGAGCCTGCCTCGAGTCGTCGCGAGCGAAAAACGAATCGCATTACACGCGTCGAATCGTTCTTTACGCATGTAAATGCTCGACGACGAACGTTCAGGTGGTAAATCGACCACTTTCTCGAGTATCTTGCCCCTACCCGAACGAAAATTAATTACGTGCACAGATAAAGATTTTCCCCCTTCGAAATTAATTTTTCAAAACGACGATACAAACTTTCGTCAATTATTTCAATTCGATACGTTTATATTATAAAGCAATGTATATTATAAATCGTGATATCGAAATAATAGCTTTAGCTCTTTATATTTCGGAATAATTGGTATGCATTGCAATGGAAAGTAATGTTTCGTTAACGAGATATATATTTATAGAAGAAATTATTATAAGAAGCTTGCTTAGCAATTTGCGTATATGGTTCAATGAATTTCAAGTGATTGAGATCCTAATGCAATATGCCATAACTTATCATGAATGGGCATCCATGTTGACGTTGAGATCGTCTAAATCACTATTCATTTGTGATGCTTGTTATGCTGTAAACAATAGAGCCTCGATAATACGATACCTAATAATCTGTTATCAATGAACGATTCAACTGACAATCTATTAATACGACCCTTTGTCCAACGTCTTGTAAACGTGATTTTACGCATCAGAAGACGCATGTAATTTGGTTCGTGCTGACGGGCGGGCAATGATATAGAAAATACCACGAATTAATTGAATGGCAATGATATTCTTGCGATACATTATAGTACTGTAATAAACAGTGGAATATTCGAATATGTACTATATCTCAACAGTATATCTGTACTGCCTGAATCACTTACACCCATCACTGTTTATCGTCACGATTAAATATTGCAGTATCCGTTGACCAGCGAATTAAAAGTAATAACGAGAGGCGGTGCACACGAGGAATATAAGCACACTAAAGTCATACTATAGCTCCACACGATGGGTCGTCTACGAGACACAAACTCTTAATGACAATGTGCGAACGTTGACCTAACCCAACTTGGACTCAAATATACCTGGCCTCTGAATAACTGCACTGACCTTCCTACAGCTTAATGAATCGTAAATTCCACAACTTGGGTAACACATGTCAGAACTACGACGCAGACCTCATTGTTTATAATCGTGAATGGCCGCCGTGGAATGCCAGTATTCTTTGCATTAGTCTAACACATGTTAATACAAATGAAAATTCCTCGACCCGAGAACAGGAGGATAACAGTGAATTCCACGCGTCTCTAGACTTTACAGTTTCGGGTGTTATATTATTTTTGCGATGTTTCATTCTGATATAACTTTAAAACTACTAATGCGTTCCCTACATTCCCCTTTAATACGACGCGATATTACGCACACTTTGAACCAACAATTTGTCAACCGATCACCCAATTAAATATCATATCTTCCACTTGTTCCTCCCACGAATTGTCCAGCGGTAAATCAAAGAAAGCAAAAGTCACCTAGGATACGGGGGATGAACCGTGGCAAGCAGACAGAATAGTGTCGTCGACATTTTAGTGGGATTCAAGGCTGCCATGCGGAAAATCGGCGGGGGAAACGAGATCGGTATCGAGGCGTTCAAGTTGCACGTAGCACGAGAAGAGCGAGTGTAGGTCACGCGAAAATACGCTTCCTTCGCCTCGTTTCTGAGACGTGGAAGCTCGTCGGATGCTCGTCGAACACCGACGAGGGTGGCTTAGGGTCTGATCGACCTCTCGAGGTCGTTATATCAGGAAATGAAACGGGCTGTTAGTCGTCGTCACTGCGAACCACCAACCCCCCGATGAAATTCTGCCAATCGGCAAGCACGTTGCATGGCACGCCGATTGTAATATTGGAATTTGTTTCAGGGAATACAGAAGCCTCTGTGATTTGATTGCGGGATGAGTGGTCAAGATTTAGTTTCTTTTTTCTTTTTTTTTTTCTCCTGCACGATGGAAGTTTGGAAAGGGTGGTTTGCTAGGGTGGTGTGCAAGGCTGATATTAGGGGAAAATTATTGACAGTGGATATGGATATAGGGGTAGTTTTTTTATGCGATAGTTACGCGAGGGTTTGTATAAGTTGGTTTATCCTTTTTCTATTCGAGGCGACGATTCAATGAATTCCAAAGCAATTTATTGTTTAGTTAGGGTGACCATAAATGCGAATACGTCCCCTTTAATTTCATTCAACAAATCTCGACAAGCAGAAAAATCTTTCAAACTGTGCCACTACTACAAAATCCGGTTTCCAATTAAGCAAACGAAAGCTTGCCATCCTTAATCTAACACACGTACACGGGCGCAAAGAAAAACATAATTTCTTTACTCAAAAACCAGATTCTCCGATTCGTGCGAAACATGAAAAGCGTCCCAAATTGCATGTTCGAAAGGAATATAAACGAACCCGTGGCGATCAGCGTGCCACTAATGAAAAAGAAAACAATCGGCATTCACGGATCTCGTTGAAAGAGCAATACAACAAAAAAAAAGAAGGAAAAAAAGAAAAAGAGGAAGAAAGAACTTAAAGTCTGTCCAGGGAGGTCGTTGCACCGTGAAGCCTTCGACGAATGCCTCTGACCTAAAGGTTCAACTGCGAAACCTTAGTGAGCAATTCGATGAATAGCTTAGAAGAAGCGAGCACAGGTTAAAAGCAACGAGTGAGGCAGAAAGGGGATAAAGGCTGTGACGAAAGGGGTGAGAGAGAATGCTGGGCACGCGAGAAGGTAAACGTCAGCTCGATGAACGCAAGAATAAGCCGATAGTTGCGCGTTGTTCAAACAGAAAACCGGATTTATGTTCCTGGTAGGATCTATGTTCTTCGAGAAGTTAGATGAGTCCGCTGATGCTCCTCGCGATCCATTACTCTTGCGCGATTCCACACCATTTTTGTGGCCCCAAAAGTGGGCTAAAATTCTTGAGAAATAGTATCGCGCCCTTTCTTCCAAAAAATCGGCTTCCGATTCATCCCAGACTCGAACAAACATCATAGCCATTGTAATATAAATAATATTTGTACAATGATTGTTCCATCGATTTTTTGCTTGAACGAGGAAGCACGCTGTCCTTCGAATTTTTCGAAATCAACAGCGAGCAGGCACTCGATGAACGATGCAGTCTGCGGCCGGAATTTAAAAATTCATGCCGCGACTCCGGAAAAATTCGTGGAATCCAACGAGATAAACACGAGTTACCGGGGGCTCCTCCGGTTCACTCATCCGGCGAGCTTTATCTGTCTGAGGAAAATTTACGAGCGGCCGCGGTCTGAATATCACGAGGCTTCGTTAAGCTAAATCCGCCTCTTAGAACTTTACGAGGATTCCTGCTAAAAGTCTCCTGGCGAAGCTGGGGCGCGATTTTTAGTATCGACGACGCAGTAGACGCGAGAAGATGTAGCGTGTCGTGGTGAACAGTTCTTATGGAAACTCGTATGCTTTCCTTAAAAATATCTCGTCAAGTTAAATTTTCAAGTTTCATAAGTGTGACAGATGAGAATCATTGAATTAGTTGAATTATTTGAGAAAATATTCTAATGCATGCTGGCGATAGATATTCTTTGCTCAATGATTGTTCGTTTCTTTATTTTAGTTTCAATTTGTTCGTGCACAGATGGGAGAGTGTAGTCAAGGAAGGCGTCAAGCAGTGCCGTAGAAGAATTGCAATTTTAGTGTTTTCGAAATTTACCATCTAACACATTTCAAATTACTGCCGCCGCGACAGAAGCCATGCAAATTCAATAAACAGGAGATTGGAATATTTATCTGCAAGGAGGCTGTTCCTCTAGCTGGAAACGCGTAAAAGGCTCGTAAAGATCTCGTAAGAATATCGAAACACGTTCCCCTCGTATATCCGATCTACAATTTCCGCGATGGCGAACCGTCAGGGGAGCCAAGGATCTGATGAATCTACGTGAACGTCGAAGGCACTCGAAAAGTTTGAAATTTTTCACAGGAAAACGCTCCAACGTCTCGTAACTCAGCATTGAAATATTTCTTTCTGGCTTTCGGCGTGAATGCAGACTAATATTCACATTGCTCTTCAAATATTAAACAGTTCGCCTGCTTTTACGTGATTAAGGCTGATGAATTCTTGATAATTCATTACGTCGAAAGTTACTCTCAAGACCAAAGGGACATTAATTTTTGCAAGTCACACGTACCATTACACCTACCCACGATATATTACAAAGAACTTCCATTTCACAGTAATTTCTACCGATACTTTGGATTCCAAACGTTCCAAAAGCTAAAGGTATCCGAAAAAACTTTCCAACGTGTGAAATGGAAATTTGCAAATTTCTCAGGGAAACAGAAAACTAGCGAACAGAACTTCAACGTCCACCTCGTTCACCCAGCTAACACCAACCCCACTCCAGCTGAAGAAAAGAGAAGAAAAGAACATAGGAAACCCGGTTTAAAGTTTCCAAAGAAACTTTCTCCTCGCAAAAAATGTATCTCTAACGTACGTTGCTCGCGTTTGCTAAGCAGAATTCGACATCCTCGCGAGGACAGACCGACGGGAAGTTTCCGGGGGACTTCTCGAGCGTCTGTTGCACGCGCTATGACGTCGCGAGAAATAGAGAAATAGGTGAGCCGGAAGAGGAACGAGAAAGTTATTCGAGAATTCTCAGAAATGTAGTCCCTTTTTCCCAGCAAAGAAAGAATAGCGCATACGTGTCTCAGTGAGCACAGAGAGACAGAGAGGCAAGGGGTGAGAGGAACTGCGTTTGAGAAAAAGAGGGAAAACCGGAAATGTGCACGATCTTGGAAATCGAGGGTAGCCGGAGCGAAGGATGCGCTCGAAATCAGAGATGCAGCTCTGAGATTTAATTGGTTCTCTCAGAATTTATATTGCAGTTGCTTGGCGTTCGCGATGCTCGTTTACGAAACTGGCTTTGCAGAAAATATTAAATGTTAAGATATTCTTCTGTAAATCGATGCCGATGGTTAAAATATTTTAGAACTACTGTGTAGACGATATTTGGTTCGTGTTGGGTAAAACTGATAAGTGAAAGTACTTATTCATTCTGCGTTTCTGATTGCGCCTGACACGCGACAGGCTATACTACTTGCCGCGTCAATTCTGTAGCAGGCTGTATTACTTAATTAAATTAATCTGCACGTTTATGAAATAAAGGTTCCCCAGTTCGAACGGGACGCGGTCGCAGTGGACGCGTGGAAAATGGGTTGGGCAGTGCGAACAGGAGGGAAGCAAGTCCAACATTTTGACACCGCGATGAAGCAATCTCACTTGAACGCGATACAGACGCAAGCTGGATGACGATCCTTCGAAAGAGGGTCTTCTTGTTCCTGCCCCTTCTCATCCCCTATCGAGACGGGGACAGGCACGGTTCCTTTTCCCTCTCTGTAGACGCCTTTATCTCTTTGAAATCGAGGATTTCCACTCTCAAGTATACGCTTTTGCAGAATCAGGTCGTAATTCTTTGATGGAGAGAGCACCCTAAGCATCGTGAGATGTGTGCCTCGCATTTTCAAAGAAGCAACTGCCGATGACGAGGAAATACCTGACCGGGAGGGGGGAAAGGGGCTCCCATTGAATTTCCTATCGTAATCTGGGCTTCGTTGCTTTCTATTAACCGTGCAACTTTTCCAGGGTACGGCCGATCGATTACTCGGGAATCGAAGGCGCAGTTAAAGGCGACGGATTCGTGTTTAAATTATTTCCTTAAGGGCGGAGGTAAACAGGGTTTGGGTGGCGTGAGGCGAAAATGAATGGGGTTTAAAAAGAAATGGGACTGGTGGTTGATATGGCAATCCTTTCCTGCCTGTTTTATTTTTAAACGTTATCTTTCGTGCGTGAAGAAATCATGAATACAAGAGCAGGTTAATATTGCATTCGACTTCCTCGAACAGTTCCCAAAAATGTAGCCACTTGTTCCACATTTTCCACAAAACGATGCGACATCAAACGAAAACGAAGATCTCGCAATTACAATCATTCCAAGCAATCGCCAATGAAAATCCGAATCGAACCCGAGGACCGCGTCAACAGTCTCCCCGAAGAAGAAGATTAAATACCGAAAAGGTGAAGGCGGACGTCGATTACAGGAAACAATGCCTCGCGAGCCTCCATCAACGAGTTTATCCCCGCAGAAGAAGAGGCTGTCGGGTAACGCACGTCCGGGTAGTCGATTTATCGAGGGGTCTTTGCAACGTGGCACGCTTCTTCCGGGATGCAAATCCTCTTTCCCGGAAGGAAGAGCGCCGTAATTGGGAGATGAACGCGTTATACCCTTGCCCTCCAAGATTGATGATCGCCGCCCGACGAAAAGACGAACGCCAACCCGCCGTTGAAACGAGAAGACTGGCGAACAGAGGAGGACTAGCCTCGCTCCAGCGAGCCGCGTTCAAATCCAGCCAGAGAGAAAATTAGAAGAGTGTCGCGGCGCATTTAAGCGAAACGTCGCCTTTATTTCGCGTCAACGACTGATAATAATGCCCGCGTGTGAACGCGCCCTCGTGGATTCAACGGCGAATCGTTTGTCGCCCGGGTAGGCGATGGAACGAGGAATCCTGGGCTTCGACGATGACGGGGAGGATGGACGAACAAGTTTGTGGGGTTGGTGGGGATGTATGTATGTAACCCTTTGGGTACTGTTGCCGCATAAACGCGATTAGGGAAAGATATTTACAATTTCGGTCTGCTGATTCGTATACGCAGTCAGAGTGGCTCGCGATTGTTATTGTTATTATTATCACTATCACTATTACTATTGCCCTGCACCGAGGAAGTTCAAGGTATTATTAACATCAATGGCGGAAATGCATTATGAAGTATATACCAAATGAAAAATACATTTTCAATATATCATACATATGCGGCACAACGAATTGCCACCCAAATTTCGCGACTTTAATCTTGCTCCGCAAGAATACGCCGCTGCGTAAACAACCAGGAGTCTATCATTTAGTCGAGCAATTAATGCCGAAAGGTTTTACGAATTTCCAAGTGCACGTTAAATCGGCGACAAGCCGACGTCTCCAAACGTTACTGGAATTATGCGCAACGAGCGAACTAACAAGACGCTGTTACGATTACACGCCGTGCGATAAAACGCATTCGAGGGAGGGAAAGGAAACGAGGTATCTCGACCTGACTGGCGCAAGACAATTCGTATCCGGTACGAAGCCAGGGATAATGAAACGAAAACAAGATTCCCTTCGTTAATCGAGGATCCACAGGATAACCCTCCGCTCGCAGACTGAAACCGACCAATCCTATCTTACTCCACTGACTACGGTGATGAATAAAACAGCATGGAAAAGCCAAGGAAATCATACTGACGAGTTCCCCTCCTCTCACCCCTTCCAGCCCCTTCCAGCCCCTTCTCGCCTCCCCTGTTTTTCCACGATCTTCGTTCGTCCCTGGTTTTTCTTTGCCGTTTCTCGTTCCACGCTCGAGCTTTCTGATCGCTGAAAGCATGGAACAGCCTTTCTCCTTTCGTGGCGTTGGTTTCTGGTCAAGGGGCAGAGGCCACGAAAGAAACAGCAACGTGGAAATAGATGACTGGAGAAAGGACCAAGTATACCACCCTATCTCGGACCCTGGAATTATGGATTTAACGGGCTCGCAGGCAGAGTCTTTGTGGACGCGGTGATCTATGATGTTGGACAGGTTTAATTAAAATTGTTGCCCACGTGGGCTATTGTACTGGGTTGGCTCGAGAATGGATAGTTGCCGGGACGGCGCGAACGATTTGGATAGTTTGGTAATTTAATGGGCTGCAGATTTGTGGAAATTTAGCGCGGGGATGTTCGAGATAAATATATTAGATGATAATACTGTTGAATTCTGTTTACATTTAATATCTGAGCTTCAAAGTATTTTTCACTCTTCTTGAAATATTTCATCAGTTCACTCCACATTCCGAACTTCTTCCAATTTTTTCGTCAAAGGCGATTCGTTGACCCTTAACTTTTAACATTTACAATAAATATCCTCGTTGGCCGATTTAGCCAATCAGCTGCTCGTATATCATACGATCAAATGGATTGATATTATTACTACGCGTCCACCCCGGTAACATCAAAGATCCGGAAGCAAAGTCCTCTCGGTTCCGGTCCAAAGCAAAACGAAATACGTCCCTTCTTCTTTTCCCTTTATCCGCCAGCTGATCATTGAAAGCCTCGGGAGAAGCTTTCCTCTTCGTGGAATAGAAAGTAACCGTTGGTCGAGAGGAAAGAAATTGGCGACGTACAAGTCAGAGGTAAGAGGGGCCGATGGAATAAGGGCACGTACACCGGAAGTGGTGTTTCGAGAACGCTGCCAGAGTAGAAACAGACAGCTCCAGGGCTGACTGAAACAAAGGATCTCGTCTGGCGAAATAAACTCGGGGCTGTATCCAGTTCAGATTCGTGGTCGAATTTTAAAGACAGGCCGCTAAATTGCGAACACGTGCGTGTCCACGGGTTGCCCAGAAATTTCTCGAACGGTTTGCTGGACAACGAACATGAGATTGGACGAAGAGAACGAGTCGTGATTTCGTTTCTTTCCCTTTCTGTTGGAAGACCGATAACTCGACTGATGAGGATTGATCGTGCGAGATAATTTGGGGGCGAACTCGAGAATGCATGAAATTGCTTTTTAAGATGCCTTAGGTCGGCGATGGCGCTGAGTGCTTTTAGGAATGATTGTCAGGGGCGTGGAATTCAGAATTTTATAGCCGATTTGAGTCACGAAAACGTGGCGTTTTATTTGAAATAAATGTAACATGCTATCACTCTGACTGATTTTAAATGATGGAGAAGTTTTTGGAGAAAACTTGATAAATAAATGAGCCGTCATAGTTGTTGACGCACTTCTTCGGAAACGAGTGACACCGAGAATATCAAAGGGAACTAAAAAACGGGAACGACACTAACACCAACTCGAGGACAATAATACTGCACAAGTGTACACGTAACAGCATACCGAAAGCTCGATTTTATTCAACATAGATACTCGATGCCAATATTTTTCCGTCAAGCACCTTTCGTTGTCGTTCCCGTGCCAAATTCGCGGGATAACGAGCTACACGTGCTGGTCGTATGGTAATTAAAGATAGATTGAAAATTTAAAGCGCACCTCGAAGCGATATGATCGTTGCAGGATAATTGCTCGACCGTTCCAGGCACGTTGGAGTGGCGTTGCTCGAAATCGCACTATTCTCGTCCTTTTCTCTTCTTTCTGATTCTTTTTTCTGCAACACACGTACCGTGGTTGCCACGGATATCTATCCCGAAGTATTTGCGACGAGTTCCTTGTTCCCAGGAAATTGTTCAATCGTTCGATTGAACGAATCAACCTTTTATCTATCGATATCACTTCAGACAGACGTTCCCAGATTCGAGAGATGGAAGGGCAGGAGAGATTTCCAGAAAGTTCTGTGTAAGAAATGCGGAAGGAAATAATAGTCTTGCGCGAAGAATAAGCCGTGGTAAATTGGAAACGAACGATCAAACACGCCAGCCCCCTTGAAAACCGATACTTTCGTGTATATAAACCGTAATTGGACATTGCGAGGAACGTTGTTCAATTACTTCTGTTTCTGTACTTGGATGTACATACATATTGCGTTCAATAATCAATACTCCTTCTCGAAATATAGAAAATGTTATTTCAACATTGTTGGCACCGTACCCTTCGTTCGTTATTATTGTACAATATTGCAAGATAGTAAGCAATTAGCAAAATTCTATGCACTCGAACAACGTAGGACGTAGGTCGCAAGATCGGGGGTGAGACAGTTTTGCCCTGTCTCACCCAGTATCTCCATTCAGGACCACGTTAGGCCCGGGCTAGGCACACCTGCGCGCGGGCAGGTACACGCTGGCGAGGATAAGTGACGATGGACCCGCGCGAAGAGGGGCACGCGACAAAGACGTGGTGCGCGGTGTCGATCGCGACGATGCAGTGATCAAGGTGATCGAGCAGTGGTGAAAGACCGGTGGAGGACGATGCATCACTCCGGTGGTACCGGTTACGGGACCGGGCCCCAGGAGCGAGTGCACCAGGTCCCGCGAACCGCTGGCCAACAACCTGACAAATGTCCCTACGAGACCTACCAGGCGCAGATACCAGACTGCTGTGCAGCTGCGGCTGCTGTCCAGGATCCGTATCCAAGGCCACCCAGCGGATACGACGGCAGGTGTTACGATGAGTGTCATCGGAGGACACCCTATCAGGAGGATACCTATCCCCAGGTACGTGACTGGACTTTGCCATTACTTCGTTTTACTTTGTTAGCTTTTAGTTGGACGCGATTCGATTCAGAGAATTGTTCAAGCGGCGGGCGAGAGGTCGAATTTGAGTAGAAAATTAATTCTCATAGACTTTTCATTTTCCTTTCGTAAAAGGTCGAGGCAACTGCAGGCATAATTATCTGAAATACAGTTTCATAGCGAAATAATTAAAAAGTTGCAGAAATTACAAATAATACAGGTTTGTATAGCAATTATTATCTCAAAGAAAAAGTTCATCACAGTAGAGAATTCTTCATTCTTCAGTTCTTGAAAAAAACACTGATTCGATAGTTTCCAAAAGTAATTTCATTAGTACGTTTCCCTACGAATAACCACCGCGACGCGTACAATAAATATGACAATTGAAATGAACGTATTCCAACGGACAAAAATAATATTTTTAACGTCAAGAAACCGTGCAACCTTTTCCATAAATGAAAGAACTGTCTCCGATTGAACTATTCTTATTCGAAACCATACCGATACGATGAAAAATATGGAATGTCGAACTGCGTGCACGATCGACGTTCATCTCTCCTCGAATGCTATCCTGCGGCAATACGGCGTATAATTTTCCAATAATTTCAATGCCCTTCGACATCTTTTCCTCTGACCATCCGTCTCGATGCTTTAGCATTCTGGAAACAGTGCAACCATTCCACATCTATTTCTCGAATAAATCTCTTCAACGCTCGGGAAATTCATAATACCAACAGAAGAGACGAATAAAATTATAATACATCGCGATTCCGCTGATTAAATTTAATTTCGACCCCCTTTAATTGGCCCAGTGGAACTGAACGAGTTCGCAACAGTGCCACGAGCGCCTCTCTCTCGATCCGAATGTTTATGATTATTGTAGGTTGAAAATTAAATTCCATACCGTCCGACGGGGAAAGGAGCGGGGTTAATTAGCGCTGAGAAGGGAAACTTTAAGCCGCTGATGATTCAGCAGGCAACTTTGTTCGATAGTCTGACGCCAGCAATATGAGCCATTCCGGCTTAACTAATTTTAAGGCCTCATGTTACGTGTAGTCGCCGCAACGTTAAAGATTTACAACCGGTTCCCGCGGCCGATTAGCGTCCCTAAAATCCTCGCAATTAGAATATTGCAATATTCTATGTCGGAACAATGTTTGGAACATCCCAAGGTTTACTTTGTTCGACGATTCTTGTAACACAGGGCTTTGCAACTGTGAAACACTTTGTCCGGGAGCGCCTTTAGAAAGAATAGATGGTGAACTAACTAACTGTCAATGATATATTCGACAAAATTCCAAGTGGAAAATTAAATGACGCTGTTACGTTACCGGTTTAGGAAATTCGCAAGGAAGGAATAAATTGTACGATCAATTTGTCAAACAAATCGCAGGCCCGCATGACGCGTTACATTTTTCTATATATCCCTAAGAGAAATATTAGAGCCACAGTATCCGAAAAAACGGCGGGACGAAGGATTCGTAATGAAACTAAATAGAGCCTAAAGGAGGACTATTTTCTCCCCCAAATGTCCCCGGGGAAGAAGAGTGCAATAACCACCCGGTGATCGACCATAATCGATGATTGAAACCATTCCGCAAATTTCCCCCGGTCGCCTAAACGACTCGCGTGCAATTTTTGGACGATTCGATTACGCAAACTTGGCATTGATTGATCCCGAAAATAACGAGGGGAGATTGCACCACCGTCTGGCGCAATTCATACGTTTCCTTCCCTTATTTTTTTCTTTTTTTTTCTGCCCGTGACCAAAGCACGATACGCTGTCTCTGTTTCAATGAAACCTCGTCCCCTTTTGAGATTCCCCTGGCCAGGCATACGACGTGCCCGTGCTTCTTTGATCCCCGCTTCAGCGAACATCACTCTATTCGTATACTTCGTTGCACATAAAATTAACGACATGCGCGTACTTCTTTGAGCGGGGAATATTAACGTGGCTAACGTTTCGTGGAAACGCGTCGTTATCATAAACTATGCCCAGTGTTACATATTTCCCGCCTGTTCATACTTTAATGTTTATCCGCATGCCCCGCCAAATGACTGCTTTTTAACGAACGAGAAGGTTCATTCTTGGTTCCCGAGGGTTGAACTCTGAGAATAAGAACGAAGAAACTGCAGGCGAAATCGCTATTTACGACGCGAGGGTACCTTTTTGTATTTGTTGGTGCGAGTGTGAGTAGAGAGAGAAAAAAATGTCAACAAAAAATATTATGTTAATCCTTTTTACCACCACAGTGTTACATTAGCGTCAAGTATTTTGATTCTTCAAAGTTTAATACCCCAAGCTGCTGTTTCTTTTAACGATTTCTTTCAGATTACGTATTTATGGGTGCATTTCCTTTTGTCGTGAATGCATCAGGTAATCGTTGAAGTGTGCATTGAAATTTCGAAGGAAGAGGCCACTTGTGTCGTTATTCATAGCCGAGTAGCCTTGAGGGTTCAATTGATTTTGGACGTAGAATAACGAGCTATATTTGTGAAGCACTTTCTACTAATTTTAATTATTCAGCCCATAGAAATAATTTAGGCGCCGACTAGATTATGAATGACCATTCGGAATATAGCTTATTGGATTCCCTCGAGTGTTAAATATTTAATTAAAAAATAATCGTTTATTTGCACATAGTACCCTAGTGCTCTTGGGATCAATGTACCTAATGTCAACCTGGAATAATGAATACTTCAATTAACTAGTGAATGAATGTCCAGTTTTCGCAAATATATAATATCTAAGAAGGGACATATATTATTTAGAATATTTTCTGAATATTTCCAAATATTTTAAGAATAATATAAAATATAAATGTGGAGGGACAGAAAATATATAAAACTGCATAACACGAAAGAAACGCGATAACGTAACATTTTATTGGAAACAGATACTCATCCACGGCAGTTTCGTAACGATTCTAAAAATTAAAAAAAAAATCTTATACGAAAGAAATCACAATATTCTTTATTCTTCTGCTTCACGACCCAGTTGTCTGCTGAAGTGTCACCGCTACATCCAATATCAGAATATACGTCACTGTCAACAATATTCGTCGCGAACAATCATAACGCTATCCCAATAACGATTTAAAACAGAAAAGGTTTCCAAAAGAGAAAAAAAATCGTTATTTTCTATAGCCCCCTATTTCACGACCCGGTTGTCAAGTGAAGTGTATCACTACGTTCAACGGCAGAAAGATTTGTCACTGACAATAACGATCGTTGCGAGCTGTACTGACGGATTTCAATTCGTGCTTTATATCTGTGATTTCGACTGACAGTACGGACTCGTGAATTACCCCCAGGTCGCCCCCATAGTTTTGATTTTAAACGCCTTTGAACGAATTATTGCGTTACGACGAAAATGACGAGTAAATAATGCGTTGGTTCCTACTTTTTAAATATTTTTTCAAGAGGTCTTGCTTCTTACTTCCGAATAGATTTCCAAGTAACAAAAATAAATTTCTGCCTCTGTTCTGTCTCCTCTTCGCGTCATTGCATTTTTTTAAATATTTCAACGCTTTCCTGACATAGATAAATTGCGATACTTTGACAGATTTATTAATTCGGAACTGTCAGAAGATTTTAACTTAGTCCAGTAGACCAACACAGCATTCTTGGATTTTTATTTCACGTCATATATCACTCTGTTTGTATATTATAATATATCTCACGATATAGTATTCTGTATTCACCATTCGAATGCAATCGATCAATCAATTAAGAGGTAAAACTTCCTCCGTGAATCTCATCTCGTTACTGGCGGAAAATATTCTGCTGTGTAAAATCGACTTTAGTCCCAACGAAACGTTAACAAACGACAAAACGATGTTCTCTATTCCAAGAACTAAGAACTGAACACAAAACAACCGAAACTTCCCCTTGTCCAGGGGGTGGATCCCTTGGTTCCACGGCCAAGTGGCGAGCCAAATGCGAATTCGTGCCATTAACAACGATCATCGTCGCGAACTGTAATATCACCGGGGCCGCACATATCTCCCCCGAGTACGTGGCGATTAGAGTTCATCGAAGAGTAACCTGGGATTCATCAGGCGGAAGGCAGAGCTTTCAATCAGAAATCGCATCGTTCGCTGAGCACATCCAGCACGGCGGAGGTGTGCCGAGTCTTCGGGCGGCCATTATGGCTCCTTTCGGCCACCGAAAATTGATTCCACGGGCCGGCATGCATGCTTCAAGTTCGAACTTTTGCCGTACGTATATTCGGCTGGTATCGATTCGGCCCAGTTACGCTGTTCCGGGTCCTCCCGTCGTATTTTAGGAATTCAGGGGACGCGAGCGAGGCGCGGAAAACGCTGGCGTTCGAAAAATAAATCAAACGCGTATTCTTCGCCAATAAGCCCGTGAACGCGGCGCCTCCTGTCATTTCAGCGCACCGCGAACGGACGAGCAACTGTGTCTATAGAGATTTGAAAAAGTTCCCTCCTCGAAATTGAAGATTCGAATATTCGGTGGAGCAGTTCCGACGTAATTACAAGCGTGCGATACGCGGGTAAAGCGGCCACGTAGACGTCATCTTTCTACTTTGTCGAAGTCATTGACGACTGTTAGGAAAACGGATGGCTTTCACGTGCGGATACCTGATTGCCGGTTGATAGAATTCGCGAACGCGATAAGGGGATCGCCAGCGATATCGAGACTAATTTTTCCGCGAGAAAGATAGACGACGAGAACGTTGGGTAAGCTAAGGTTGAAATATCGCAAGATCGTCGGTTTTTACGTTTTTCGCCGCTCTCAATATGGGATTTCGTCGTGAAACCTTGATAAATGTTCTAGGTAAGAATGCGCCGGTTGATAATTAATCTTCGCCGGCAGTGTAGATAAAACCCTTGAAATATAACGTAAATAGGACTTTACCATTATTTGAAGAAATCAATTAGATTGTTCGTTCGTTGTTTGAATCGGCTGGGTCATTTCTAAAAAGTCTAAAAATATATAACTATTTTCGTAGAACAATGATAGCGAACCATTCTCGGTATGTACATTGTAACGTTACAAGATCCAACGCGAAGAGGGACGTCGATGATGAAAAGAGTAACGAGAGATCGATAATGTTTCAGTGAAGTGTTTCATTGTCGTCCGGTGTTGAAGCGGAGAACGGTCATCGAACTGATTTCCCTTTTTCTTCTTCGTTGTCTCTTCGCTGCTATTCTTGAAAGCTGCTTTCCAAAGGGGAAACGTGCTGCCTTCGCTTCGCCAAATGACAAATCGATACGTCATTATGGCGTTCAAGGGGAAAAGAACCGGCGAAATTGAAATTACTTTCGCACGAATATAAAGTGGCTAGTAACATGATCGTGATCGTTAAGATGCATATATTTTGCTATCTACAAGGGTGTAATTTGCAAAAACCTTTTCCATCCCCAAAAATGGACACTCCAGTAGCAAATAAAACATATTTAATATTATTGATACTTTCGAATTAATTTCCACAGTGTTACACATTCTAGTTTTCCATTCGACAAATTGCAAGAAGAAAGGTAGAAACAATGTCTCCGCAGTTACACGGTCTATGTAAATTGTCACTTCACTGTTTACCTACGCTTAGTCGGCGAGGGCAGAAAGTTAGATTCGAGATTCGAAAGCACAGCCGAGCCTGAATCCAGTCCAGACAATTGTCGAAACAGTCGCACGTAAGTCCGTTCGTGGCTCCCCAATTTGCATTCCACGCCGTCTGTGTCTTGAAAACGTTCCAAACACTATGAAAAGTTGCAGACATTCCAACAAAAGTAACCCCATTTACCGCGAGGGCCAAAATGTTTAAATAAATTCAAGTTTGCCCAATTACTTCACCAATTTCATCTTACTAAAGTAGTCACAAAAGTTTACAATGAATCATTTGTTTGCTCAAATATATTTTGAGCAGCCGTATTTGTTCATAGAGTAATAGAAACTGTTTCGCCATTCGAAATGTTTGGCAAAAATTAATATTAATATCGATCAGTCTCTGAGAACAAATACTGAACGACATGTGTGTACATACTTAATAGCGAAATGGCTAATAAAGCTTCAGGCCAAGAAGAATAATGCTCTTTGTAACATAACACAGCAGCTTTTGCTAACAATGTGTTCATCGACATCCACGGTAGACTTCCCAAGAACAAAGCCTGTCCAAAAGTTCGCCGTGGAGAACAGTGTTTCGTCGTTCACGGATTGAGACCATTTCCAAATTGAAATCGATATCCGCGGCCTCCCGGAGGCTTTTCAACGCGAAGGATTATAGAGTAACAGATTACTCACACGGAACGGGGACTGATTAGAATTCGAACGATGTGGGTCAATGGAACGTGCACGGTATTAACGTTCGTAAGACGTTTTCCAGAGAAATATCCAACGCTTGCGGAGAATAAGTTCGGTAGTGCTTAATTGGAGGAACGAAACCAACTGGAAATGCAATGATGATTATTAAATATTTAGAGATTCATACAACAATAATTATCAGCTCTTAACCACTGATTTATTAATTTACTTGCAACCAGAACAGATATTTAATGCAGCGGTGCACTTAACACGAGAACGTTTTATTCCATGTGCACCTTCAATAATTCATCAGGTGTAACCCAACTTATCAACACACCTCATCCTTCTTTTAGGATGTACCACCGAGCTTTCATCGGCCCCAGTCCAGACTGGGATACGAGGAACGTCCCCAATCTCGCGTGGGATACACCTCGGATTCCAGGTGTGCCAGTGGACTCGGCTACGACGATACGGGAGGCGGTTACCTGGACCAGAGCGACCCGAGGATGTATTGCACGAGCGGTTATTGCATGGGGGACACCATGATGGCCGCGAGCAGAGGCGTCTGCGGCGAGGAGGTCGAGCTAGACATGCGGAGGCACATCCAGGCATGTGCCTGCACCTGCAACCACATGGGCTACGGGAACTACATGGACTATCAGGTAATTCGCCAATTTACTCTAATTGATTCCCTCGATTTCGAGCTTCTGAGCGCCGCCTCGTTATGCCGAATGGAATACACGTGGATTTCGTTTCGCTGAATATTAGCTGCGCTCTGAGGCTACTAATGGCAGACACGGTGTGTTACTTTTGGAACGGAGATGCAGATTAGTTGAACGGTTCACTGCGTCACTGGGGTTTCGACCGTTTAATGAACTTTACGGTTTGGCGATCGCAAAAGGGTTAGCTTGTAGGGGAGAGACGATTTTTCTTTTCTCGTTTTCTTTGGTCCGAAAATTTTTATCGTCGTGGTTCCGAAGTCAACTTGCCACTATTTAAGCGTTCATATTCTGTGTCACGAATTTCGCATTAATATTATACCATATAAGCAGCATATGTATTGCAAACGGACTATTACTTTTCGACGCACGGTAAAGTTCACTTCACGCAGTGCACTTTCCTTGGAACAATATGCTATAAACTAAGGAATGAAGCAGCTTTTAAACCCCACGGAGGTAGAGTAGATTTCTTCGGTTTATACAACTTTTCAACTTCGTTGTCCGTTTTTATTAAAAATTAATACCTCTTTATTAACGAAGATATCTTTTCCATCACTTCAGATAAATAAATTGAACAAATTCTCCCCCCCCCCCCCCCCCGTAACATATTTCCACCCTGCAAAAATAATTGCAGCGATTATTTTCGTTCTTCCTCCCAACTTGCGCAAACGCTATCTTCCGAATAATCCGGCGCTTGATTCGAGATATTCAAACACTTCGGACATTGCAAACGCGGCAACATTTCTCCGTCCAATTTTATCAAGACAAATTACGGCGCCGTATTTCCATCCCTTTCGCTCGAATCCGATGGTAAAGAGTCCAATGATAAACGCCCAGGCTTGCCAGATTTGCAGGCAAACAGCAACATATCAGGGTAAACGAAATTTATTCCCGACATTTATACACAATGCTCCACACGCGAGCGGTGACAGCGTGCCCGTAGAAGCCAGGTGTATTCAAATATTTCACTATTCTACCAGGCGCAACACGCTCATCACATGGATTATTCCGGGCGCGACGGATGGTGTCACCCGGACAAAATGAAATTACCGTTCGCGCCTTTGTTTCGGCCGAATTATCGGTCGACGTGAATTCAATTGTTTCCGTGGCTGGGATCGCGCGAAAGTAGCGGGCTAAACGATAGAAAGTTACGGCGAATGAAATACCCGCGCCCCAAAGTGGCGAGCATCGCTCGCAACCCTTTGGACTACGTTAATTCACATTTTCGGGTGCCGTGTCGAAGTGGATTTTCAAAATTCTATCAGCATTTAATGACGGCGGGAGGATGATAAATGGGAACGATAAATTGTAGTCTGTCGCGAAAACGCACGGCTGCGTTACGAAGTGAAACAATTTTAATGCAACGCTGGCCGCTCTATTGTAGTCGAATAAACGATACGATGAAAGTAATGCCGCGACTCGTAAGAGTCTTCGAGGGATACAATATGGATAGCCTTGATGCCGGGCGCATCAGGGAGGTTCGTAAAACATATGAAAAGTGCGAAAAAATATATAATTCACGCAAGTTTTATTCACGAGTTCGTTTCAAAGTTTATTCGAAACAGACAGTTGTGGGAGGAAAAAACACTTTTTAGACCTTTCTGATAGCATCGTAGAGAAAAGAACAATGAACCCCTGATTTAACTGTGCTTGTATTCACTCTCAGACGAAATCCAGCACAGTGGACCATTTTTATGGTCTATGGAGTGGGTGCTTCGGTAAATTTTTTTCAACAAATTGTACCCAATATGGGGCGGTACGTCTAAATGGATTAAAGGAGAAAATGAAAAACAAAAATAAAAAGAACGAAAGAATCGTTCCGCTTTAATAACCTTGGCAATTCTGATATCGATTCTATTTTATCGCAACGCTGCCCAATTATTGGTTCGAAATTCTTCATTGTGCCCGTCAGACTTCTGACTTCCTTGAAATGTCTGGCGACCAGATGCGACGGAATAATATAGGTCTCGCTAAAATACAAGTTACGCCTACGTTCCGACCGGAATATCGACGCATAGAAATCAAGGAAAGTTCAACGTCGAAGTTCGTCCCCATTTATGCCCCGGGGACAGGCACTTTTTGATCCCCGTCCTAACTGTCGAAAGTAAACGCTTTAACGTTAATGGCGCCGGTCGTGCCGGCGCTTGCATGAGAACAGCTGGACGCGACCTGCTTCGACGAACGACGCCGAAGTGTCCAACTTTCAGCGTGTCCGAAATTTCATCGAACGTACGGCTTTTAAGTCCTTGACTCTGAAACTCGATCCTGAAGAAACTTGGACGTACACTTTGCGAGACGATCGAGCGTGAAGACACGGGACAGCACGTACATACGCGTTGACGCGTCCGAATAGTTTCCAAAGGGTGTACATTGGGTTTTTTTTTCATTGCACGATTCGAGAGTTTGTTCAACGACTGTTTGTTACATTGATCATCGAAGCTCTGTGTTCGGATGCTTCGACAAAGAAAGGTTTTGAGTCCCATTTCCGATATTGCCAGCTTCATACGTGCCACTGTCGCGGGTAATTCATCGCAGTCTGAAAAATTCACAAAGAATTTCTCGTCCGTCGCGGTTCCACGCTTCCCGGCTTCTGCCAGGGTCTTCTTGTCTTTCATATTGGCCCCTGAAATTCTTCCGCGAAGCCTGGGGAACACCGTGGCCGCGACAACATAATAGAAGGGGTGCAGGCGCGAGGGGGTGGATAAAGGAAGGAAGGAAGGATGATGGGACGGCACTCAGTTTCCCGGGAAAAGAAAGGACCCGACGGCGTTATACTTTAAGTCTTTACGATTACGTACTTGCGATAACGTACGAGCCCCTCTATGGAACCTCCACAAAAGGCTTGGCCCTCCCTTATAAGAGGGCTACGGTGCACGCTTGTTGTCGCCCCTTTCAACCCCCCTCGATCTTCTTTTCCCGCGCCGTGTGTGCGCTTTCGAGGGAAATTTTCGAGCTCCCTTATATCACGGGGACGCGTCCAATTGCGACGGGAACGATCGATTGTCCCTTCGTCGATCCTGGGGAAACGTACGCGCGAGTTTGAACAACCATTGTTCAGCTGGACGGTGGACAAGGAACGACGGAAATTGAAGAAATCATACCATTAAATCGTACTATTAAATACCGAGGAAAATAACCACTAATAATAAAACAAATATTGTAGAACAGGAATCCATATAATACCCTTGGCATCACGGCAGTCCTACATTCTCTTCGAATTATTAAACAAATCAGATCGAATCAATGAACGAGTGACGTTCCAATAACCACCTAATTATACAAACCCTTCTCAAAGTGCGAATTCAATGAATTCCCCATCGGTTTTATTTTAAAAAATTCGTCAGAATTCCACGCGAATTAATTAATTTCACGTTGAAAGTGGAACGTTTAAATTTGTCCACCGTGGTGCTAATTCGAAACGCTTTAACGCTGCTTCCTGACCGCACGAGGAGGGCTGACGAAAAGCGGAAGTGGCGAAGCGGAAATGGGCACCCCCTCGTGTTCAGACGTGTCGCGATCCTCGCAACATTGTTTCTTTACGATTATGCACGCACCCTCCGAGCGAACCGACCCTTCACAGGTGCCTCGCCGGATCGTACCTTTTACACGCGACTGGAGCATAAAAACGCCAGGCTCCCAGAGAGGCGTCGCGTCGCGTCGCTCAAAAGAATTTTAAGGCATCTCTGGAAACGATCGCTTCATTCCAACCCTCGTCCCCCTTTCTCTTCGAAAACGATATAATTCACGAGTTGATTTGTTCCGTCATGGATAAAGTGGCGAAGGGTGCAAGTTCGTATCGCTCGTATCGCGGTTTGCTGAATCAAACGATTTTTTTACGACGACTATGGTAGGCAAGTGAAGAAATACTCGAGCCAGAAAATACTCGGCAGTAAAGTAAATTAATATCTATTTAAGTATTTATTAGAGCCGCGAAATATGATAAGCTTCAGTTATTCTGCTGTGAGTGGCTGATAGTTAGCTGGCGTAATATTTAATGAGAGCTTCAAAATGATTCTGCTTACAGCGAAAATATGGACATAAATTTTGCAGGCATAGTCTTGAGAATTCAAAGTACTATTAATCAAACTTCTTTGTACACGGAGATAATGCGAAGTATTAATTATACCCGTATGTTGTACCTATACGTATTCTAAGAGTAGGATATTATTATGGAACGGGGTGGCTTTATTTTTAAACGCGGATAAAAATAAATGTTTCATACGGGCAGTTGATAATTTTATTAATTTTCTTAGTATAAATATTTCCTTCAGAGAGGCAACGTGCCTGCGATAGAGAATTGTTCATAAGTTGCCGGGGGCAAGGTACGACGGTACGAATGTGAACAGCGTACGCATCTAAGAACAGGTAAATTACTGTAACGAACGGTGCGCCGCGTTAATTAGGAATTTTTTAATTAGTACGGCTGTAAAAGCGAATCCGCGTTGAAAACTATTTTCATCTAACTACTGGCCTGGCAGTTTACCCCTGTTATATCATAAAAATTTATACACACGATACGTGGATTGAATTTTATGTGCGCACAAAACAAGTCGGCTCGTAGGAAAATTAATTAAAATAACGTTCACGATCGTAAAATCTATAAGTCTCTGAAAACGCTACCGAAACTCGTTGACTTCCGTGCAAGTAACGATTTAAAAAAAAAACCTTCGACTGCTTAAAATACTTCTCACTTTCGGCTACAAAAATAGTTACTCGAGTCCTAGAACTTTATTTATAGAATATATGCAATTGCTTCGACGAGCCACGCCAGACTAAACAATTATAGCACACTGTCAGGTTCCACCAGCACCAGTCGTCGACGAGCTAACGAAATTAACGCGAAATCGAAGTTTATCGATAACCGTCGACGGTGATTATAATTCACGCCAATTAGAAACTAATCAACCCGCGCCTCGATATTAATCAAACTTCTTTAACTATCCCAATCGAACCGGGACCACGAAAACCGGAAACCGAGCTGCTCCCCATAAAGGGACCACCGGCTCGGCAAACACAACACACCCCCATCGGTGCCAGCCGTTCGCCACCCCCGAAAAACACGTTCCGCCGGCAATCGTTCGAAAAAAAGCGGAGAGCAAAAAACGGCCGTGGAAAAAAAAACCGTCGGCGCAGAAAAGGAAAAGAGGGCCAACAGAGTGGGAGGACAGCAACGAACAAAGAATTAAAGGGGGGAAAAAAGAACGGGGAAAACGATCGAAAAGAAGAGAGACCAGAGGAAAAATGCTCCCTCGTGAAAACGAATCCTTTTGAGCGAACCGCGCGGTCCTCTGGCTCGAACTTCGCTATCGTGCCCTCGTTTGACCGGGTAGGCCGCGCGGTTACAGAAAAAAAGAACACCTACACACACACAGAGAGAGAGAGAGAGAGAGAGAGAGAGAGAGTAGGGCTCTGTGTTGCACGCAGAGCGTAACAGAGAAAGGGACGAACAGAGGAAAGAAAAATTCATTTTGAAATGGCGCTGCCCCACGGAGATGCTACAACGTCGAACTCCAGTGTCCTGGTTCGCGGTAGCGCCGTGAATTCTGGCTGGTTGCCAGGCAGTTGCAAAAGGACCGGAAGAGATCCAGCAGCGCTGGAGATACGCGAAAAAAAATGAAGAAAAAAGTGGCACGCGCGTATCTATCATCGTAATACCTCTCAGGTGCGTACGTGTGGGCGTGCTATCCCGGCTGCACCAACATGCATACATACGTACGTACACGGGAGCCACGTTATATATGTTTGCGATGGGAAAGAGGGGTTGAAATGGGTGTGCGGGTTAGCTGAATGGCCGCATGCGAGCAAAACTTTTCGGGAAACCATTCCGGCCAGGTAGAGAATCCATTTTCGGACGTTACTGCGGATAGAAGAAGAGGATGGGTTACGGCTGGCGCACGAGATAGGGGATGAACGAAGATAATCGGAGATATGGCGGTATGGAGGGGAGGAAATGCAGAAACATGTGCAACGGTGAACAGAGAGAGAGAGAGAGAGAGAGAGAGAGAGAGAGAGAGAGAGAGAGAGAGAGAGAGAGAGAGAAATAGAGGTAGAGGAAACGTTGCATGCAGGAAGGCAGAAAGTGAATCGTGCGGCAAGAGGGTTGGAGGGAGGATGACGCGGGGGTGAAGGGGCGACGTTACTACTGCACTGCAGCAAGTAAACTTCGGCAATATACATATGTATATTGGTCTGTGTGTGCATTGCTGGCCCGTGTGAGCGAAACGCACATGGAGTGGTCAGGTCCTTCCATGGAACTCGTACATTTCCTTCTTTCTCTGTCCGATTCTGATTTACATACCGCTGTTTCATTCGGCTGTGGGCACTGCCCCTCTATCTGTGCGCCACGAATGTTGCCCCTTTTTTTCTGCACCTATTTTTCCCCTTGGTTTTCCGATCGTCGCGGACCGCCACGTTGATTTTTGTCGCTCCTAAAGGGGGAACGATTGTTACGTGCCGTTTGAGAGGTGGCGCGGCAGCGTTACGTTCTAAAGGCGGTTCGAATTCTTTTCTCAAATAATTTCTCTTGCACCACGAGCGGTGGGATATTTGAGGATGGACAGGCGCAGACTTAATGGGAATATTTTTTCCGCGTGGCCGAGTTACATCGTGGTGGGAGATATAATTCGTACCGAGACGTCTGCGACTTCTAATTGGATGCTGCAATTGAGCTTTATCTGTTATTTACCTGTATACCAATTGTGGCGAGAGAAGGTTCGTAGGAATACGATTTTTCTTTTCGAATCGTCATTTTTTAGGATGGCATTATTGACGGAATAATGCTTCTCATCGAATTGTATCCGTGGATTTCGGGTAAACCGTGGCCCCTTGAGCTTCTCAAGAACTCGACTAGGTATAATTATGTCGAGAGAGAGACGCTACGGTGAATCGCATTATCCTCGTTAAAAAGTCGCTACGCTTGACTGTGAATCGGATTAATTCCGAGTACTGTCTCCGTCTCGGAAATTAACAAACTTATGCATACGTTCTTATCATTCGATCTGGGAAATATTAACTGAAAAGAATTGTGCTCACTTTATTCAAATAAAATTGCACGAAAGAATATCAATTAAGTAACTCAAAAATTTGGTCGAACTAAGTTTCGCATAAGAAACGATCGCAGCTTGCCGCGTGTCACAAATTAACTAAGCAACCCCGTAAATCATTAATCACGCTTTCAGCACTTCCATTCAAAATTTCCCTATCGACCTTCCACCAAAGAATTTACATTATATCCACGGCGATAAACTAGTCAGCCAAAAATGACGTTTCGGCGAAATTGAAATTCCTCACCGCGCACTCCACAAACACACACGCATGGACCAAAAATATACAGCAAATACCCACACCCAGCTGAGAGAGACGCGTATACGTATGCATGTACATCGCTGGCGCTTTGACGCGTCGATTCGAGAGGGACGCCAACATGAGAAACGTTCGAAATCAGCGTTGTCAAAAACTTCAATAAATCCCGGTTAGATCTGAGAATTTGGAATTCATGGCCATTCGGTTGGCGTGGAACCCGACGGGCGAGCCGTCGACGGAACGTTCTAGCGTCGCGACGCGTCGCGTCGTTTCGTTTCGCGACGGATATTGGATTTTCTCTGTTTCCGCGTGTTGAGTTCGAGTTGACCCCGCTCGTCTCGTTGAAATAAGTGAGCGACGCGACCTTTTTTGCTTCTGCTACCAGAGGCCCGGCGACTGCCAGCCACGGATCAGAGAAACATGCAACATTATTGGGTTTTCTTTTTATCCAGTGGCTGCTTAAGGCTGCTTTAATGTCCCACGTCTCCGCGAACGAAATTTCTATCGCGCTGTCTGTTTGTCGACAACCGTGGGCGGTTCAGCGCGAGACTTGCACTGTGTTGATTTTTTGCTCTATGCTGCCGCGTTCGCCTCGCGACCGACGTGTCGCGACTTTATGTTCCGCTGACGCTTGAGACGCGAACACTCGGCCTGTGTAATTCGTCGTGGCATGTTCGCATCGATTTTCCACCCCGGTTTCGCGGGAGAAGCGCGAAATTAGTGGGATACGAGGTCTGTCGCCTGAAAGTGAGGCTGGATCGTCGCTGATCGTCGCTGATCCTCGATGTGGCTGAAGAATATTGGTAAGATTGTATATATTTTTTAACGGAGTCTCGTCAGTTTTCGTTCATTTCGTTTCGCGCGATTTCACGCGACGCCGAAAAAGTAACGGAGTGGAATATTGTTTGTTCGATATCACATTTTGCAACCATTTCGCTAAGAGGAAGTTGGACGTCGCTGTGTATCCGCTATTTGCGAGATCGTGTCGCAAATCTGTACTTATCAGACGTAACAGTTCAAACTTAACAGCTGCCCATTTCGGTTTATGTGAAAATGACAAACGATAACACGGAGTGCAGTAAAGTTCGCAGATGTTAAGATAACGGGTTCGCCAGCTCGATGTAAAAGCCTTTCCCGTTCTGGAGCATGTGTACGAATCGTACAAGCTAATGGAACATCTGAGCTCGAAATCTGCATACATTTTGCAGCCTTCATATCCTAGGCGTTGAAACAGAACTGTGAATAAATGCCTGCCCTTTGACACATGGAACCTGTACCTATTTTATGTTAATTACTATTGCGATATCATAATTAATCTCTTATCGCTCGACGAAACAACTTATTTCATTGTTGCTCGAAACATCAAATAATTCAGCAAAAGTAATTAAAACAATTGAAATACAGGCTCTTATTCTAACACTTACAAAATTATACAACTCGTAAAATTGATAAAAGCCGAGATGCAAACGCTCAAACAAATTGAACTCGCTTCGAATAAAAATTGCAATTTCAACATTTCGAACGTCCTTAAGTGTCCATCATCATCCGCGCAAAAAAAGAGCATTCCACCCTTCATCCACTGGAGAATATCAAAGGGAATATTTTCAAACACCTTTCCGCAAAATCATTTATCCATGGGATCACTCTGGTCCCTCGGCTACCCCCGCAATTTTCGTAAACGTATCGTGTACTTCCGTCGCAGCCAGTTTATCTCGTGCACAAACTAATAATATTTGCTCGGTCAATCTATTTTCTGTTTACCTAAGCAAGTAACGACGACTATATAGATGGATCCGCACGTACATTGGCTTGTTTGGGCTTATTAAGCGGCGATGTTAACTTAAGCGACGATACACACGCATTTCGAGTCTCGTTTCGTCCTAACTTTGTTAGCTGCACCGTGTCGAGTATCGTTCACTGTAGTAGGATATATCGATGCGACATTCGAGAATGATTAGGGGCAAACAAAGTAAAGTATAACCGGGTTTACGGGGAGGGAAATATTAATTCGAGCGATGGGAATAATTTACGCGAGCTTAAGAAAACACGGAAAAGGAAACGAATAAAGTTTATTATTTTATTACTGTCTCGAAAGCAAAGAAGAATTACGACGAAGGCAATTTTTACCATTATTAATTCGGGGCGCACGACAGAGAATTTTTCTAAGAAATTACATACGAAAAGAGGGTGGAAAAGTATTGAGAATTCAGCGTGCCTGACAAATCAGATGAAAGTAGTTTTCAGACGCGATGGACCCGGATATTGGTTCAAGTTTCTTCTCTAAACCCGGTGAAAGCTAATCGAAGTTGCTGTGTTCAAAGTTCTTCAGGGTCCTTGCAGTCTTTTAGTCTAACGATAGTACCGTAGAAAATTGGAATTAGCTTTTTGTTGCGTGTTGCGCGACTAGTTCGAATTGGAAAAAAAAGAAAAAAACAAACAGCGTGTATCAGGTCTATCCAGCGTTTTGATTGTAGCGGTTCGGATCGAAATGGAAAAAGTTTTTAACAAAAATTGATCGTTTTTTGAATGGGCAACGTGCCAAAAATCTATTACAACTCCATTTTTCATACCGTGTATTTTTTTTATATCTATACGGCGAAGCACAGATTTCCTTTCTTCTCTGTAAATATTTCTATGTATATTCGAAAACGACATTGATGCTTGGCTGTAACGATGAAATACGTAACGGTGGACAATAAATGATTTATTTTTATTGGAAAATTTGGAAAACCGTGCGAGACAAATCGCACGTTTCCATATCGCACCAGAATAAAGAAAACGATAAAAATACCTGATTTCATTCGCGTAAAGTTACGCACCATCACTTGCTACGGTTCATTGAAATTCGAAGAATTGCAAAACGGGGGGAATTGCAGTATGCGAATCAAAACTATGGGCCATAACTGCCAATCGATTTCTGATATCTACATTAACGCTACATATGGCCAAAACTCGAGCTTAGGAACAGCCTGAATCAGCGGTATCGTGTTCAAAGTTTGAACTCTGGCGGAGAACATTTTGGGCCTCTATGCCCATAATGGGAAAGCGCTGCTTCGAATTGACTTAATGCGAATTGGAATTAGTTTCATGGCCTAATACACGGATGGCCGATATTTATTTTACGTCTATATCGGGGCCAATCGAACTGTAGACAAATAGCAGGGCAGGTTATTAAATAGTGCATCGAACGTATTCAACTGTCACGTAGTCTCGAAAGTCAGTTTTCTTAAATTGCCCATATGTAGCGTATTTCCAACAAATCTATTTATATCGCTCACAATAGTATAACTAATGATTCAACGATTAATAATTATGATACGACGTCGCAATATGGACAAACGTTCAATCTTTCGAGTCCGAACAATCGCGACAATTCCTTTTAATCACAGGAAGCACCGAAAAGCCAGCGAAACAGGGCTGTCCACGTTATAAACTCGATTCCATTCAATATCTCGAACAATGCCGACCAAAACAACGAAACAACCACGTCCCCCTACAACTCCACGAAATTAACTAAACGAAACGTCGTGCGCTTAACGATAAAGCCGTTTCATCGAGCGTTCATCTAATTACCCGTAAAGCAATTAGTCGGTCACGCACTGTGTTCATTCTTGGAGCAGCAGAACTTTCATACCGTTACCCTGGCGTTTATAAAAGAACATTAGAGAAAACTGTCTTTTTCTTCGCGTCGTGAAATTTAAATATGAACTGGCGGAAATTTCTTCGGTAATTTTCTCGAGCAAATTTCATTTAATCTGAACTCAATTGGATCAACCATAAACACAGTTATTCGCACATAAATTCAAACATGTCCAGGCATGTTAAACGTATCATATTCTCCAGCATTCGAAAGCTTTCGCGCACTTTCGTATCGAATATTTTTCGCACAATTCCGCAACTACGCGCGATTCTGACATTAGCCAGGTGGAAATTTCGAAACGCGACCTCGTTTCCCATGTATGTGCGTCGAAAAATCTATTCTGTTCCCCCGTTCTCCGAAGCTCTACACCTTTCCGTCTTTCTGCGTGGCTGCCTTCCAGGTGCGAGGGTTGCTCTTTTGTTCGCACCCCTTGCCACGCGCTGTGAAATCAGCCTACGCTCGCAACGTCTGGCATCGAGCTTCGTTTTTTTTTCTTTTCTTCTTTTTTTCTGTTTTCCTCTTTTTTTTTCCTCGTTTCCTCGCGGATGAATACACGGTGTCTCTGAACGACAAGTGCATGCTAAATCGACTGGCACGTTTCGTGACCGAGAGGGAAATGATCGAGTTTTGTCATGATTTTGCTGTGACTCCCACTGGGAGGATCGTCTTGCACAGTTTAATTAGACGTTGAATTTCGTGTAAAGAGAAATACGCGTGTGAATCGTTTTTTATTTACTTTTCGTTATCGCCTCTCGCGTTGCATTTGTTTGTAGAGTAAACAGGGAATAGTTTAATAGACTAAACCTGTCAAACTCTGTGCCGCACTTTACTTCGAACCTATTATAGTATTTCCATCAAATTAATCATCCGATCCATTTCACACGAACATTAACACAAGACTGTTCATTACCCGAACGAAATTTCGCTATATTTCCTTCGCATCCCACTGTCACTCTTAATGCATTTCAAGACTAATCAATCACGCCCATTATATCGTACAATTCCCAGAACGATACCTGCCAGACCTATCTATCATAATTCCAAAATGTACACGCCATTGTGCTTCATTCGAGCGTGGAAAAAAAAAGCTCGGGTACAGAAAACGAAACGAATGGTAAGGAGGAGAGAAACAGAAAGGAAGATGTCTGTTGTTAGGAAGGGTGAAAAGATTTGATGGGGCGGGGGTGATTGGCAGGGGGCGCCGGAAATGAGCGAACGACGAGGGTTTGCTTCAGAACAGGGGCGGGGGTGGTGGCCAGCCATTGTGGTCGCTAATCGAATTTTTCAAAATCGACGCCGTCGCCGTGTATTTCATTGGACAGCGTGGCATTTTTGTAGCGGAGCTTTTTGCTTCTTTCACCCGGCACCTTGATTTTCCTGTCACCTCTCTCTCTCCCTCTATCCCTCTTTCCTCGTCGCCTCGATCAAGTTTTAATTGGGTTACCACAGCCTGGAAACTAACTGGAAAACGCCACCGCTGGATGCAATTAGAGCGTTTCGAGGTGAGAAATCGAAGGAGAGAAAGAGGCAAGAAAAACGATGACTGGCAATGAGATTGGACTGCACAATTGCCGTTTAAGATGTACCCCTTTGTGCTTAATTTTTATTGGGGAAGCTCCCGTTCTTTCTATATTCTTGTTCCTATGAACGGTATTAATAATTATTTTTTAGGGACAGGGGTGCGTCGTGACTTTGGAAAAATAAGAGATTGTCGCGTTTTATGTTATCAATATTTCGATATTTCATTTTAACGCGGCGACGATTCTTAACACATCCTTAGTACAAACGAAATCGTCAATGCTAGAAAATGTAATAGATTGTTAATGACAAGTCTTGAGTTATACTGTACGCGGAGACTAGTTGTCTGTATATGGTTTAGTCGAACACGCGATTATCCAAACATCTGATTACTGAACGCCGTTTAACTGAACATTATCCAAACAGTGCATACGGTGTTCAATCGAACATTCGATTATTCGAACACCATTCAGTTAGATAACGTTTAATGAAGTCCTCGCCAGTTTACATGAAATATGTCATGCATCACTGAATTATGGAGAGGTTGACGGAAGAGAATTATTATAGAGAATGTTCTCGATGTCGATGTCAATCGCAGTAAAATCATGGTCTACGAACAAAAATTGCAAATTATTTCCTCCTCTTTTTGCAATCTATAGGACATCGGAAGCAATGCACTACGGATACTCTAATATAAATTTTAGGGAAATATCAGAAATACTGTCAGAACAGAGATTTATATCTCCTTATCATTTTGACTGCAATGGCGACTAACATCTTCTCTCGAACATTCTACGCTACCACATACGTTTCTTAGTGCTGCCCATATTCCATTCTTCGAACGTTTTAATCAAATATTTCTCTGACAATTATATCAATTAGCAATAAAGTCATATTAGTTATTAGTACAATAATTACGATATAAAAACCGATCCGTGAGGGAATTTCTAATATCGCCAAAGGGGTTGTTCCTCAAATTTCATTCCCAATTTGCATCCTGGTTCGGGGTGGTTTTCCACTATTCCGTGCCTGTCACTCTTCTGCAACCACTCCTCCAGGTTATCCTATTAATCTGAAATCCTCGTTGGCTTGATATAACCTTCTGCCCCTGGCCTTTCTTCTCTTTTTTCGGCCATGCACCTGTTGCCAGCGAAATCGCTTTACGAGACTGATCGGTGAGGGAGAAGAATGTTATTTATTTAAAAGTGGTGACACCCTTTCGATTTAGATGGGCTTGTTCATTCGTCTATAGACAGGGGGACTGGAAATAGTTACTGATAGGCGAACAGTTAAAAAATTTTATCGAATCATTGGGCGTATAATTTTTATTGAAAAATAATAAATGTGTACAATATTTTGTTAATATTCAATAATTCTTCAGGGCGATATCAGTATAACTATTGTTGTATGAAAAATAATAGGAGTTTAAAATTGTACAAAAATTCTCAATTTCATATCTTCTCTGAGATGTTTCATTTGCTTCAGTATAATGTATAAAAGTGTCTAATATATAGTAACAGAGAAATATTCAATACTACATACCATTTTCTAACGTTATTCTTTTACCTTCCTATATTTTCTCGAACCTATTTAAAATTGTCACTTTCCATTCAATGGATACAGTTAGCGAATGTCAATACCTATTGATCAGGGTGCACATGTATGAAACACTTCCCACTCGTTGCAAGAGGTTTTATTCTATTCTATTTCGAATACTCATAGCTGAATGAAATATGTAAAAGGTGAGAGAGTGCAACACCTGCTATAGATTGCATATTACTTTGACGACATTCGTATTCATTCATGTACACCATCGCATTAATACCAAACACGTATTTATATACTGAAAGAATGACTTTTTATAAGCATGTACGTCAGCAAAACACTATTCACTTCCCGTAGTCGCGATAAAACTTTGTTTCTATCTAAAAAAATTCCGCAAATGCCACGTAAAAATCCTTTTACAGTTATGCTACAAGCAATATTCTTTTTCTTTCCAAAGAAAGTCTGCCCTTTAAAGTTTGTACATGTTACATGCACACCTGGCAGTAAATTACTGAATATACAGAGTGTTCACTTTATTAAAAAATTGAAAAATTAATTTCCCAATGCGCCTTATATTGTAACATTTTATGGACGGAGTTTGAAAGAAAATTAGTTATTCCATGCGATGGAAATGAATTTTTCTCAAACATTCAGATCCATCGCGAACGGGAGCCATTGAAAATAAATCGATGAACATCTCGTGTATTCACTGACGTCAATCGACGAAACGGTGTAGGCAGATTCGAACCTGTCAAAGTAGATATCGAGTTTTGTCATCAGACAATATAAAGGGGCACACGTGTTGTACATAGCGAGCCACATAACGGGTGTTCCTCTATTACCCTTGTTTCCCCCTATTACCCAATTTTCATCACTGGTTATACGATTTCGAGGATCCTTCGAGATCGTGACACTGGATTTCTTTTATGCCCCTTTTAATAAGTTACCAAATTCACCCTCGAGTTTGTGATTTATGAACCTATAACTCTGTTTGCATATCACTCGACTTGTATTCAGACAGGTTCGAAAAAGTCATCTCGAAGAATGATACAGCTAAAAAAATATTCAGGGGAATGTTTGAAACGTGAGGTTGGATGCAGCACGTGTTACTTAGATCGTTCAAACCTTTTCGTTTGAATAGGTTTTCTAGTAATAAGATATACAGTGAAGCGTGCGTCACGTATTTATTAACAATTGAAGAATGGACAATATAAGTCAGGGGTAATATTTGAATGAATTGTTTCAAAGTTTCAAGAAATACCAGTCGCGGCATAAAAATATGAGTGCGCAATTATTTACATTCCGCAACAAAATATTACAATTTTAATTAAACTTAAATAAACTTGAGCAAGCACTTTTATCATTTCCCCCTGAAGTTTGCCGTTGCTTGTGGTAACCAGCCATCATGCCGAGCAAAACTTTTCTCATGGAAAACGATCAAGATGTTAAATGGTAAAAACAAGTACACTTGCAACGGTAATGAAGGTGTAAACAAACGCGAAAGCTCCTGGGCGAGCGTTCCCTAAAGAGGAGCGAAATGGAAACGGAGCTGCAAGAAACAGATCCAGCAGAGTTCAGTTGCTGGAAGCGAGGTGGAAGAAAGGAAACAATCGGACGGAGAAACAAAGCAGGAGCATAATTTATTACACGCGACAACTTGGTCCTCAGAGAGACTCGGGGGCAAAAGGCTGCACGTGATAACACCGGAATTAAAGTCACGGTGATTAAGTACCGCCACGATGTATGGATATAAACCGAAACTAATTGCGACCAGCGAGTCAACAAGTTCCCATGACCGCCACAAAAAAATAAACCAATACAGTTTAAAGATCACAAGATACACAAAGTTCTAATCGTCCAAAATCAAATCGACTTTCCAATCAAAAGTGCCATGAAAAAGGGAGGTCTTTGCCCTTAAGTTCATCTCGAAGGTATCCAGTCGGACACCGTGGAGCCTCGCTCAAAAGCCGGCCCTAGAATTTAAAGATGGAGAAGATGGTGGAGCTGCGAGAAACTCGAACAAACCCCCGAGTATTCTTCGTCTCAATCGCCTCGGGTCGCACTGCTTGGAACAGATGCAGCAGCACTGAAGGCGCCGAGATGCGAGAGGAGACGATGTCTGTCGGCAACGATTTCATCCTATTGATTTCGCGCGACCCACGCGAGAAGAGAGTACGACCGAGATGGAAGACCTTGACATCAATATCGAGCACAACAGTTATGTACCTGCGCTTTTCCCACCCTCGACGAATTTCCCCTCCGTTTCCACCACTGTCAACGGGTTACCACCTCCCCTTTTCCACCATCTATACATTTCCCCTCGGTTACGCTCACCCCTATGAGCTTTCCCTCCGTTGCTGGTCCCACCTCGAACGTTTCCATCCCCTCTCGGTGAATATCAACCCCTCTTCGCAACGAGACGAGACCACGTGACGCTGTTCGCAGCCAAAGCTCGCAGCAATCGGATGAGATCGGCTCTCCTCGTAAACACTCGTTCGTCTCAAGCTCCTAGAAACATCTGGCCCGGATGGCCGGACGTAAGTTACTAGCGTAATATGGCGCGAGCTGTGAAATATTCCCGCTCGAAGCTCGCCGACGGCGACGTATATTTAAATAATTACACCCACACCAACGTCACGGGCCACGCTCCATATTTCTGCCCCCCTTTAGCGTTCCACTCTTTCGATGTAATTCCTTGCGCGATACTTGCCGGCCAAGCGAACAGCCACCTCGAGAGGGTTGCCAGAGCCGCGCGCCTTCAAAGGGGTGTTTAAGCGCTAAGTGCAGCAGCGTAATGGAGGAAACAAAGGCTGGTAAAATGTGTCTCGCCCCGGCATTCTTCGATTTAATGGGAGATTTGTTTGCAACGATTTTTCGTCGTCGCTTCGCGATATTCCGGATCGCGATAGTTTTTTGTTCTTCCCTTTAATCAATTCCGCATCGGGGCTAACGCTTCGAGAATATGTTTTATTTCAGTCTGGCGCTTTCGGGGTTTTACGAGTGAAAGATCATGCGATCGATAGGTGTTGTGATTTGGTTGTCTCTCTTCTTTTTTTCATAGAAGAAGAATTTTCTCGATTCTTCGAACCGAGAATCGCGGAATACGTTTAATAGCTTTAAACTGCCGTTTCAGCGTTCCGGATAATTTATGGAAGCCACATCAAAGGGTGGCAGCATAAAAACGCTTGTACGACATAATGCTCCGACGTGATAAAGCGCAATATAATCGGTCGTCCAACAAATGAGATAGTATTCCCGGTTGGTCATGCTACGTGGTCTCGTGAAAAGGAAAGTCACGAGATTGAGTTTCGTGTCCCGTTAGGATTTCATTAAACAAAAATAATCTGCAATCTATATTCAGAAAATGAAAGGCATCTCTCAAATGCCACATTCCAGTCGGCCGATTCGAGGGTCTAGCGTTCATTCGAGCACACCGGAAGTCGCAACGGCCCATCAGAATTTAACACCGGCCTACCTTTCGATACAACGTGAAGAACACCGTGGGCAAAATCACGATTACATGTAGCTTATTAACCCGAACATTTACATGTTAGCATCGTTTGCAAGTGGCATTTAGTCGGGATGGTGATCCGCCGTAATACACGCAACAGAATTCCACTCGGTTATAATAACATTCCGTAATGCCTGCTCGAATGTACGCATATTCCGGCGCATTATTGGCAACGGTATCGCTGCACTCGAACGAAAAGGGATCGATCGATAGACGAAATGAGGTGCTCGTTCAGTTACGTAGGCATTTTCTTGTTTGTGGTTCATATTATCAGAATAATGCATCGCTTCGAGGCTCGTTTCTTCGATTGATTACGCCCGGGAAGAAAATTTGTCGTGCAAGCAGTAACGAGTGTTGCGTGCGAGCATTTGCACGCGAAAATCGTCGACGTGCGTAATGAGAAGTTTTTTTGTTGTTTTTTTTATTCGTTCTTTTTGGAATCATTGGGTGTGTTCAATGCGATCGTGTGTTTTATTTCGAATAATTAATTGGAAATATCTTTGATTCTTTACTCGTCGGCGAGAGAAGTGCTTGGAATGGAAAGTTGTGCGCCGCAAGTGAAATAGGACCGCGCGTGGTCAGACTAGAACGGCCGGGCCGTAGAAATCGAGACATTGGACATTATTATCGATATAATGCAGAGAGGGAAAGAAAATTCTAACGTGCATCTAGAATTCTGCATAAAAAATATTATAATTATATATTTATTATTACAGTCGGAGTACATAATTAATATCGCGTATTAAAAAATAGATTAGTTTGTTGCCTGCTGTTATTTTCTCTATGGTCGCCGGGGATTCAAAGTTTTAGTATCTAATATCCATAGAAAATTAATTAATCGCAAACCGTAAATGGCAAGTGTATATTTAAAGCAGAATAACAAGGATCTTTGGAGCTTAAGGACATTTAATTACTTGACCTCAGAATTACTATTCGTTGAGTTTAGCGTGATCACAATACATGAATTACATATTCATCCAGGCTCTAAACTGCCTCGAAATACAATTAGCCATTGTAACAGAATTAATGAGATTATGAAGCACAGAATCCTACCAAGCTGGTTTCTACGAATACAACTGCCCCTCTATCGTTTATTTCAGACACACAATGTCGTTCCAACAAATTGCCGATGAAATCTTCCGTGATAAGTTACTGGGATATCTCGTGAAACATTTGTCATTAACGCCAATCTCATACAAAAACATTTGGACCTTAATTTTCGTCTTCTCTCCTAATCTTCTCTCCTTAAAGGAGACCAGTGAATAACAAGACACCCCGTCCATACATGTACACCACTAAAAGCTGACTTGCTCCACACACCGAGAAGTAGATACGACGCAAGATTAAATAGCACCACCTCATTTATATCGAGTCATTTGTCCCGGGCCACCGAAGACTCCATGGCTGACGTTAAGGAATGTCCGCCTCGAACACAGCACTACCGTTATGAATTAATCCCCCCATTCAGAGGGACGTGCACGCGACCAAAACTGACCGCAAGGGACGTATCAGAAATGCACCCTTAATTCCCATCACCCCATCGATAAGCATCTTCCTTCCATCCTCGGGCCGTTCGCAAAATTCAATCCCGAAAACGTTTCCACGCGAACGCGCCCCTAAATTACGAAATTTCCTCCTGAACATATCAGAAAGATGTAATCCCATCCCTCCGGATCTGGCTTCCGTTTTCCACTAGCGAACCGCGTCGAACAGGAAGTCGGTATTAGCCGACAGGACTAAATAATATTCGGCGAAAGAAAGGGGGGACGGGATTCGTCTTTTCGCTTGCGACGACGAAGGACGACGATTTTTTAATCGAATTATCAGCCCCGTGCCGGGGTCGGGCCTGATAAATGCGAACATTCGTCTAGCTCCTGGCTGTACCCCGGCCAATCTGAGCGGAGCACAGTGGCGTATAACGTGGCTCGGTTTGAATTTATGGCCGCCACAGCCGCGGCCCGTTCCTGCAGCTTTTCGACGCTACGGTGCCTCGCTCTGTGGCCCGCAATAATTATTATCGAATTTCCATTCGACTCTCGTTTGCCGCCTTACGCGCGGCCCCGCCATAATGGGGAAGGGGGATAGGAATTGCGGGCCAGTATCTCTGGTAATGGAACCCGCCAAGCCCCCAACCCCCCTGGCGAATATACGAGCTATCGTAAAAAAAACGCGAACGTTGTTTGAGCACGTGTTTTAATTGCTCCTGCTTGCGCTATTGTGTGAATTGTTTGTACTGGATTTCATTTCTGTTTTTCTTTGTACGTTTTTTTTTTTGGCTCCTTTAATGTCTGGGGGTTAATTAGTTTTTTTTCAGGCGGTCTTGTTTGGGATGGGTTTCGGCGATACGGGGGGTTAATTTAGTTGATCTGTTGTTGACTGTAACTGCTTATGGATGAAGCAAAGTTGACAGATTGCATAAAGAAATATATCGCGTTAGAATAGTTTCAAGTCCAAACAATACTCTAAATACACAGTTCCTTCAATTTTCCTTCGCTTTCTGGCTCGCAGTATTCGCAGTAGCAATTTCGTGCTG
This sequence comes from Nomada lathburiana, assembly GCA_963667235.1. Lineage (NCBI taxonomy): Eukaryota > Metazoa > Arthropoda > Insecta > Hymenoptera > Apidae > Nomada > Nomada lathburiana. The sequence goes on from OY763910.1 coordinate 9,365,704, forward strand.
CGTGTAGCAAGCAGTGATTACACCATTAAACAGTATGAACGAGGTTCAACTATAGGACGTTGATAATAAATTTTATTATTCATTGTAGTACACGCTGCAACATCGCCATGTTCAGGGCGCATAATCCCAGTGCATAATGTTCACGATGTCCGGCGCGCAAAAACTTTATTACGAGCACGCAACGCACGAGACTGAGGAACTAATTGTCCGGAACAATGACGTTCACCATTGCCAAAATCATAATACTAAAACCATTGCCCACTCAAATCAACGTCGTTTAATTCTACACCATAAAATGTCTATTGGAACTTTCGTAATCATCAAAGTAGGAAAAGAAGAAGGAGAACCATTCTAAACTGATTGTAGTTTTGCGGGAAGAAAATTTGAATACACCGCACAACAATCGTAGAATAGGATTACGTATTTTTATTACGTCTACGCAATTCGATTTTCGTTTGTATGATTTCTTTTCAGTACTGTTTGCAATTTCCCCTTGGTGCATTGTGAAACATGTCGACTCGTATATGTTATATAACAGATTGTTTCTCCTTCGGCTATATACGTATAAACGGGGATCCCTAATTTCCGGACTACCGCGAGATATCGACGTTGGAGATTCTCCAGATCGCCTGATTTCCAGAAGGAAAATTTATTCCCAGTAATTTATCCGGTTACCAAAGCCGGTACGGCGATACATGAAACGGATGCAGGGAAAAGAGAGGGATGTAAAAGAACGAAATACAGGGGGCAACGTCCAAAGCGACGATTTATCTTGAGTTTCTGCTTAAAAGCCTATAAAAAGTTTCAACACTTTCCTAACACGGAGCAGTCCCTCTGACTATTTCACGTACAAAGTGTTTCTTATTAGACGCCTTGCGAAGTTTCACGGAAGTGGAATCAAGTGAATAAAAGGAAACTGTCTTTAGTAGGTGTGGAATGAAGAAAACTTGAAGCACCGTTCAGAATGCTGCTAGGAGAAAATGAAATATCGCAGCGGATAAATATTTCGAATATTATATTGCAACATTTTGCTCGAACTATTCCTACTGGAAAATATTTCTTCAGTGCACTTTTGCACGAGAACCCGACTGATTTCGCAAAATAGGTATTGCACTTTATTTGTAGCAAAGAAACTATTACGATGTGTTGAATAACATTGATCGTATAGACGACACCGGTGCTTAAAGTCAGATCACTATGCATTATCCACAGATTTTACAGAAACGAAATTGCCATTCATTAATCATTGCTATTTTAAACGCAGTAGTGTATCACGTATTAATATATTTTCGAAACCTGTTCATGATACTCGCAACATACATTAATTAATTGCAGACGAAACTGCAAAGCTTCATAATTTATTACTTGTTTTCGACGCAATTATTAATTACACGGAGCATTCTCGTTCAATTACGAATGTGAATTTAAAATTTGGAGAATTTAAAACCAAGTATACATTTCGTGAAATATATTCGGCTCCATCCTTCTTTAAAACTTAGATAGTGCAATTGCTGTCATCTTTAAATTTCTGCAACCTATAGAATTGAAGTAGCTTTGCAGTGAAACCTCGACCCATTATGAAAAGCAATCTTCGACCCAAAGAAGTATGTGCAAACGAGAAAAGCTCGAGACACGTATTTCGTGGAGCGAATGTCGATCAATTGACGAAGTGGCAACCCTGACTTTTCATCATGGAAACCTTTTTGCGATTCATCAGTCAGGCACTTTGACCTCTCTTAACACCTGAATACCCCGCGCCCCTTATTTCATCTCAAGGAGACACTCAACGAATCAACAAGCAAGTGAATTCCGGAAGACCGCCTGACAAAATCGATAACTGCATTAATCCTGTCCCTTTTGAAGGGTGGCTACCTTAGAAATCTTCTCCTCTACGTGAATAATATAAAGCAAATAACTCCTGAAATAAGCGTAGTCTCGAAGCATAGAAATAAATAAACATCCGGATTATCATCCGTTCGGAAGATAAAATCAGTTTTGCTCGGTTGAAAAATTGTTGCGCGTCGAAATTATAATTTCCAGTCGTTCCACATGGAAAATAAATTGGAACGAAAAAAGTTAGATTAATTAAACTGCAATATATTTTGACCCTCCGTTACATCGTAAGGGAGCAAAGTTAATATTGCAGCCGAATTTCCAAATGAAGCACGTAGCAAATACCTCACCCCTAGACCGATGAATCGGCGGTTTTCCTTTTTCAGTTCCCCCGGGGATATGTCTGATCGCATTTACCAGCTTACGAAGAATTTGGTGTTAAATTGCAGTTATAAAGGGAATTTACACGGCAGAATGCACACTGATTTAAAATGCTTCAGAAAACAGCGTATCGACATTAAAAGGAGAAACACAGAAAGCCACCCCTCGAATAGCTCCAATGTAAATTCCTCAGGTCGTTCAGAATTTGTTGTATTAAGGAAATTAAATGTAGCATATTGAATTTAGTATGAAGCACCAGGAACGAAACGTACGAACTGAAACGAGTAATAAGTAAAATACATATGGTGTCGCGGAGCAAACTGCCTTTCGAAAGTTTCACAGAAATGATTGCTTGAGAGATTAGAATTTCATTTGTACCCCTTTTCGGAAATTTTCTCATCCACGAACAACGCCATAAATATTAATAGTGTCATTATAATAGAGACGTATTGTTTAACGTTTGTGTATGGTTTTAATAAGTGATTGGTCAATTTCTGAGTTCGCGTGTATGTTTACGACTCGTGCAGAAAAAGGATTAATATTGTGTAACTGCTTTAACTGCGTCTGCTCTGCAGGGACGTATTTGTCCCGAGAGGCGTGTGAAATGTTCTTCTGGGAGTGTAACGGAGGGTTATGATTGCGTGCACAGTACTCCAGAGACTTGTCCGTAATTTGCATTTTTAAATTCTAGTCGGAAGTGAAGATTAAATTGAATATATAATAATATGCCACCAACAATAGTAGCGCAATCAGTTTTTAAATTATTCGCAATAATCCACAATTTACGTGTACGATACAATATATTGTCGCGAAATACAAGATGTCGAATAAATAATTAAATCGATGAGATTAAACGGAAGGTGTGCGGCTAGTCTGTCCGTGCGAATTAATCGAAAACCACGAATCTGCGGTTTCAATTCGCCACAGTGGCCACCTTCGAAATCCAGCTGGTACTTTCGACAAGAGCCGAGTGAAATTTCACATATTTATGAAGAATCGGGAATTACGTGCAGCCATTTCCTCCCACTTTTTTTTTTCTTCATTCCTCGTTACCATTGCGTCGTACTTCCTATGAGACGGTTTTAATTAAAATCCCCACACGCGAATATTTCTGCGCACCGGTAATGGACAAATTGAATTAAAACCTTTTAATACGTACAATTATTAATAAATTACAACCGCGGGCGATTAAGACTGTTACTGAATGAATTATTAGTACCTTCGTCGGAATGAACGTGTGCACAATTATCTCATCTTTATTGCTTCGAGTTTCGAGTGGAATTTCGAGAACTTTTCACAATAACAAATCAACTCGCGACGAAAGCTTAAAGAAATCGCCAATGGAGACACGCGTCCATAAGGGATGACAGTGTGTGTGTAAGGGTGAAAAATCGTGCACGATCCAGCCAATCGGCGTACACAATAGCACCCCCGTGATGCGAGAAGTTCGAGAGCCATGATTTCGCTTGCACAAAGGGCTTACCCACAATTTTCTTTTCCCGTTCTTATCCATTCTCGAGAAATTCCGTTCCCTAACTACTTGGAAAAGCATCTTTCCAAGCGAATAGCGACTTAACGATTTGAATGCCACGCGTGCTGTCTTTTGTCAGGCTTTCGTTTCTATTCTATTCATTCCTTTCGATGAAATACTTTTTTGCGATACATATCGTGGACTTACTGATATAATTACCAGCATATTTTATTGTCTGGATTTTTAAAGAGGATTTTAACAAAATAATATGCATATTTATATTGAACGAAAAGGGAGAAGAATGTCTGTTAAGTTTGGAAACAGTATTAGCATGAAAGAAATAGAAGCTCATGAAAAATGTATTGCTGGTGTCAATTTAACTTCTCCATGGATAAATTGCATTCTATACATTCTGATAATAAAAGAAAACTTCGATCACTCTTGATTTTTTGCGCCGTCTGACCACGTACTTCTTCATACTACTTAAGAATCGGGAGACATTTGTTATACTTTCAAGACAGCGTTGTATTAAGTTTTGAACGTTTATAACAACCATGTGTACGTAATCATGGAATTCCATATTATAAATGTTAATTAAAATATTAATTATTCAAGCAATTTATATAATACCTTCAGATAGAATTCATTCGAATTATTCAATTGAATAATGCATTATCAAAGATCGCAGTTTCAATAGGACTGAAAACAGTCACATTATTAATACCAATTTAGTTAATACCACATTTGCTGAACGATGCAAATATTCATCAAAACCCTTTAAAATGGACAACGGACGCCCCCTCGAAATCGATCAATATCACAACAATTACAAAAGAAACACTATTATCTCTTTCTACATATATATTTAATGAAAATCACATCCAGCTATTCGTTACGACAAACTAATGAAATTTTCCCGAGCAAGCATGCCAACACTTTCGAACTGACATCTCCGGCTAGCAAAGTACAAAATCATGAATATTATACCAATTATTTCAATACCATAACAATGATACAGAATACAAAACGCAGATTCACGATAATGATATATTCCAATTGCACAATCGGACAGATTTAACGATATCTGTGTCGTCAGCATCGCATTTTAATTTCCGGTCACGATGGAAATGACGGTTCACGATTTAATTTCCAACCGAGCAACTTTTCACAGGCGCCGGATATTGGCGGCGTATTACCATTAGGCGGCGGGAAAGTGGAGGGTCTTTTTCGAATAGATTTCGAAACAATACCGTGGCCGATGCCGAAACAATTAATCGAAACGCGAAATATTGCGATCGCGTTGTCCGAACAACGCGTGGCTCGCCTCGAAACGAACATTATCACCGAACCTGGATACACCGAATTAGGTGAGAATCGGCGCGAAGCTAATTTCGACGATCGCTAATTAGACGAGAATATCGATTAACTGGTAAATAAATTGACGGGAACCGTGAACATTTTTAAATGGTAATGGAACTGTACCAGACACGACAAGAACCATCTGTTTTCCTCGGGAAAATTCTGGCTTCGACGATGAATGTAAATTTCGATGTTAATTTAAACACGCTGTTACGATATCGCACGTTCGAACGGGCGAAACGTTTCGACTGTGCTTTATCGACGTCCTCGATGAAATTCGTCGCGATGTCGAAGAGATGAATTAGGATCAAACGGGAAATGTGATGTATATTCCGTTGAAATTCGTGCAGATGTGGGGGGATATTGAATAACGGCCAATTGGAAGTTATTATTTTTTGATTGTCGTTTCAAGTGTCGCCCGACGTTGAAAAATCGGCAATCGATGGTTCATAGAAGCGATGGGCCATTAATTGGACAACCCATTCCTGTTCTAATAAACGGCTAGTTTAATATAATTTGCACTTTTCGCAGAAAATGACGTGGAAAGTAATTCGCACATTTCAGTCGCGCCGTAATATCATTTCGTGTCACGAAATATCGTGGAATATTTGTCGGAAAATATTTGCAATAATTCCGAGAAAAGTTGGCCTATCCGAATGGCGGAAATGAAACGGAACAAACGTATTCTGATTTTCTTACTTGCTAATTGCCGGGCAATTCGTCCTTCTCTTCCCCCGATAAGAGGGTTGGACTTTTCTTCAAATGCAAAACCGCAGGCTTTCAAACACCCCAGCTGCGGTGCCCATTAATAATAAGTTTCCATTTTGAGCAGGGTACGATTTACTTATTTGTTTCGCGGATGAAACTGCGTCCCGCTCCTTCGCGGGAGCAAGCACCGGTAAAATTCGAGCGCAACACGAATGAAAACAGCGTGCCGTGCAGCGCAAGCGGAACTGCACTTTTCTGTGAAAACTTTCTGATGAGATTTCCAACGGAGCCTATTCATAACTTAAACAAGCGGAACGCGAGCCCCGTTTCCCCTGAACATTTAATCCTGACTCGCTTCCAACGAATTTGCCAAAAATTTCTTTCTCTTTTTTTCCCCCTCGTCGTCCCCCCGATTGCCTATAGGGGTAAGAATGCGGTGGAACACTACCCTTGACCAGTTATACTATGTAACTCGAGCACTCGATCCGGAGGAAGGAAAAAAGTTCCGCAGAATTCGTGAATATTCGACGAGGTGAAAAACCGGTTCTTATAATTGGAAAAATAAACGACACGGTTTACGTAACTGGTGCGAAGAAATGAAATTTCTGTTAGCTAAGAGAACTAAAGTATCTGATATTCAACCGTGCACTTTTTTCCTTCGACGTTCTCTCGCTCGTTTCATTCTCCTTACTTTTCGTCCTTTTATTCTTATTCGCGGCCATAAGTCCTGAAATAATGACGGTGACCCCTATTTTCTTAAATGGAACCGTGAGGTTTTTTTGATAGAAATTCGCCGGCTAACTATGCGCACGGAGCAACAATTTTAATGAGAGCCTCCCACCGTAAAGGCTCGTTCTTTATATACAATACCGAACACAACTTGCGTTTTCACGGATTTCGCTAAAAACAACGAACATCGCACCCTCTCTCCCTCTCTTTTTCTCTCGGAGCCTGTGTAACAGTGTACGCATTGTTTGAAACAAGCAGGGCAGCACAATTTTGGATAATCCATTCAACGTGTTACTCATTTAGATGGGTGCATTCAAATTTTAGAAATGAACGAGACGCGTGTGCTTTTCAGGAAATGTTTAAACAACTGGAGGTATCTTGGAGATTTGTAAGCATCCAGGTATAATTGTTTATCATTTATACCCACGAAGGTATGAACAATTTGTTAGGCCCGTGGATACGTTTAATAAAAAGTTGCAAGCACAGTGATATTGAGATGCATTGCTTTGGTATTCGACGCGAAAAACTTACCGCCACGCAATTCTTTTCTTCAGAATGGCATAACAATGTTTCTATCCTGCGGAACGTGGTACAATGTTTCATTCATTCAAAACTTTTCCGACCTCGAATTTACTCTTCATACAGTTTGCAAAAATATGTCTCGCGTATCTGGATGCCATTAAAAATTTTTAATCCAAACGGTATTGTTGTAACACAATTTATCTCTACACCACGATATGCTTCAAATCCCCTTAATCGAAGCTTCGATCAAAGAATTCACGTGCATTTCCAATAAAACAAGCGACCCAAGCGCCTAAAAAGGAAAACACCGTAGAACGCGTCGCAGACTATGCAGGTAGATCGTTGACCTTCGAGGGATCGTGAAAACGGCGTCGTGCAGGGTCGTCTAGCGTCACAGGCTACTCACCTGTGACTGCATTAAATCCTGTGAGATCGTTGGAAGTGACCAGGAGCTTCCGACAAGGCGGAAGGGTGCGCCTTCACGCCTCGTCAGGCTTAAACGTCGTTACATAATGTGTCGTCTGGTTGCTTTGCCGTCGGCCTTCTGAACTCTCAAGCCTTTATGCATGGCTCTCCTCTCGTGGCACGAGAGACACACACCCCCCGATGGAGACAAAAATGGAGCAAGGCAACACGACAGTTAGGGGGAGAACATTGCCGGTCTCTGAGGACTTTTCTGATGTCCATTACCCTCCGTTAATCCGGATGATAGGCCTCCGCCTGGGGAGACGAAAGAAGACGACCCCTATTACAGCGTCGAAAACTCGTTTTCATTCAGTTTGCCTGGCGGCCGATTTAACGGGAAATCGCTCGTCTGTGGAACGACCGATAGGTCTAAAAGGGATTCGAGGTGACGGCGGTTTAGATGGGGATGAGAGGCGACATCGTGCTCCCATGCGAGCCATGGAAGAATAGCAAACACGTGGTAGATAGCTTGCTCTCGCTGTACAAATGTTGTTACTTGCCCTGACGCGAAGAAGGGACCGATTGGCCCAAGTTACATATATATATATATATATATATATATATATATATGTATCGGTTTCTTCCTGCGTGGAGGATCAGCTTTGGACTGCGGTTCTGTGTTTAGGATCAACGATATCTCTATCGCAATACTTTATGGGTTTTATCATTTGGAAATTCCATACTGCGTTTCTTAAAAGTAGGAAACAGCTGCTGAAGGGGATGAACAAACCGATGACACGTCTGTGAATCTTCAACTGGATAACTGAGCAGCTCGATTAGTTCCACCGTAATATAGGAGTCAGGACTTATCGAGGACTTGGATGCACCTAGGTGCAAACTTGCAAATAACTATATTCCATAGATATCAGTCTAACGACGGACACAATTTATCGATTTCCGATAATCCCATTCTACCACAAATTCTCTGCGGAGTCTATGGTGCGAGACTGAAGTACTGGTTTACGCATTCATAGTGGCCAGTTATAATGGCTCTTTGAAATTTCTGCATCGTTCGTTCGCCATTCTAAGGAAGATTCTCGGATCATTACAATGGGGTTCGTTATATTTTACACAGCAAAGAAATATTCAGAGATATTCAAATCTAAGAAATCTTTCTTGCTTGGGTCAAATCATAAATATTGATCTTGCGGGCCCTTTATAAATCTTCTTTTCGTAATAAAAAAAAGCACGTGGAAAGAAACGCTTAGTCTTAACAAACAAGTTGGAGTTTAATGGAATTAACCGCGAAACAAAATATCGTAACTGTTCGAAATTAAAATCCGTCCACTTCTCTAAAGTGTATCAGACGACGAACTTTTATACCACGTCGGACAAACGAATAACATTCAGCCAAGACATTTTTCCAACCTAATTGACCTCATCTCGCCGCAAATTGTCTCCGTCTCAATACAGCAGAAGGATCCTCGAGCGGCCCGCGCTGCACGCATAAATCTTAACGATGCAATTACGGAATGAAATCTGCCGCGTTTAATTTGCATACATCCGGTGAACAGCATTATTTACGTTAATGCCGCGGTGCTCGAGTTAATTCAGCACTTTGCGTCGAGCGGTTCGTGAACGTCCGGCATCCCAGTCCAACGGGGACCCGGGGGTTCCCAGAAAAAGGAAGAAGAGAACAGACGGGGAAAACGCGATTAAACACTTCACCGAAATCACATTCGAGACCGAGTTAATCCGTGGATCCCATAGAATTTCACGGCCACGATGAAAACAGACGAGAAAGAGAGAGGGAGAGAGAGAGTCTGGTATAATAACGAGGGTAGAACGACGCCGCTGTGGTCGCCACTTGAAAGCGGCAAAAAAGGAGAAGAAAGATAAAAGGGACCAGGAGAAAGAAAGTTCTCCCGTTTGAGTCAGCCGAGATATATTTCAGATTCGCAGAAAAGAGTCAGGTGAAAGGGAGAGGAAGAGAGAGAGAGACGAGTAGTTTACGGTCCAAGTACGGAGAGGACAGAGGCGAACGGTGGGAGAAAAAATTTCGCGATGGGAGCAAAGAGGAGGAGAGTAGAAAGACAGCAAACAGGAGCGTCCTAACTACTAAAGTGCCCCACGGTTCTCCAGACTCCCTCTCGTTCTCATTCCCAGTGTCTCTGTCGATCCCGCGGTACCCGCCAGGCTATTTAAGGGCGAGAGCCTCTTAAAGCACGCCGCTTAGTTCCATGACGAAGCAAACAACAGGCTGGTGGTTGCGTAATGTGGCCCGCTTTTAATTCCTCTGTCGTCTTGTTGCGCTGTGGAAAAAACGCAAGGATGGGCCGCGCGGAGAGGGACAGAAACGCCAACAGCCGTAGGGGTGGGTGGAAAGGAGAACCGAAAAGGGGTCCATGCTCCGTCACCTCTTTACACTCGTCCAGTCTCGATCGCAGAGGGAAATTCGATATCGTTTCCCTTCGATCGCCATTTTTCCCCCAACCAAGCTATCTCGACCATTTCAAACTAAAGAACGACTGCGAATGGAATGGTTTTTCGCAGTAAAAGGACATGCACGCTGTGCACAAAAGTTTACGACAGACGACTGTGTCCATAAATGCGGACGAATATCGTCCACAGATGCATCGATGGAATCAGTACTTCAAAATGGACCGGTGAAATGGACGCATCGATTTTTAAATAGCAACGATTGTACGCTTGCATTTCCACGACGGGCGATACCTATTGGGAAATTGCTAACTCCGAATGCATTGCATTAGAGATCATTTTGAGCGAACGAATTTCCATCCGCGGGCTTTCATATATTTCCTTGGTTTGATTGGTGAACGGAACGGGAAATGATAACCGATCGGAAAGGGGATTTGGATCGTACGAAGAGTTTCGCGCGATGATACGATTTATAGATGGATTTCATATCGGAGTAGTACGATTCTGTGATAGATTTCTTTTCTTTGAGGAAATTTTCTTTCATTTTCGTATGGAATTTAAAAACGCGTGTATCGTTCTTTCAAAAATATTTCGAATGATCTACATGCTTGATCCCGCGAAAGCTACCATACGTTTCGAAGGAAAAAGCAAGAACGATAGAGAAAACGGCCCGAGGCGTTATCAGACAACTTTTATATCGCCCCGTAGGCTCGTAGCTAGCTCACAGTTTCCTAGAGAATCGCTTGTTTTACGAGGGTGTTTCGAAGTACCACGACACTTCGGTGCCACGAAACTGCAAACCCTTGAACGTGCGTCGCTCGGTGAAAAAGTCAGTCATCTGGACATCGTTCGACGGCTCGTTTCAAGCCGAGTATCCTCGGTGCAAGTACGAAAACAGCGTAGTATCGCGTTCGATGATCTCGTAACTCGATAACGGAACCGATAAAACGGAAATAAGAATTTAGACGCGCAATAACGGCTACACTTTTATACCGCATATCATATAATGCCTCAATTTAACATTTTTACGCTACCTTGTTTTTCAAGAAGGCAGTGCAAGAATTAGAATTACAGATAATTTAGTTACACGGTTTGCATTGGACTATGGTAATGAACTTCATAATAAACGTAAATCGTTGCTTCACCTGGCCATTTTAACAAAGTTAATTAACAATATCAATACCAAGCGTTCCTAAAATCAATAATGTATTATCACATAAATTGGTGTGGAACAATGAGGACTGCAAATCAACGAATTTGTTATTAACAATTCCCATAGAACGGAATGAAATTGAATCAGTGTGCATAGCTGTTGCGTAATTTACAAACAACGCCGGGCCGATATGAAACAAGTATTATTTACTCCAAATGAACTCACAAATTAATACTAAGTAAAATAATTGAATTGAACTTCGTGCTGTTAATGCTACTAACAAATTCCACCACATTTTTGTGCTATCAAATTTCGTAAGCGTAAATTAAATTACGCTTAAAGCGTAAGCGTAAAGCATCGAAAAAAATCAAATGGAACGTGAACACGAAATTACGACAACCTTTGTCACGCCGCAACGTATACTATCCAGAACGATGTTAAGCGACGGCAAGACGTTTCGTAAGCTTCGCCCTGCGAAGGGGTGGAACGACACTTTCGTGAACCTAACGATCAACCGTGGAGCGAAAGGGATAACAGGGGTGGAAGTGGTGGCGATAAAGACGAGATAAAAGTAGAATCGATGATATAGCAGAGGTAAATGCGGCAAGAAAAAAAGACGAGCAAAGGTGAACGGGCAAGGGGGCGCGGAGGGTGCAGGCGTAGAACAATGAACCGAAAGTGGAAGTAATGCGACGGGGTGGCTAGACTTCGTTGGAGGGAAAAAATCGTGTAGAACCGGCGCGTAAAGTGGTAAAGAACTGGGCAAACGTAATATCGGAGACTCTGGCCAGTAAAAAATGACTGGGGTGGAAACGGTAGAAAATAGGGGACGCCTGGTAATGCAGAATCCGTGGAGTTGGTGGCATTAAAGACAAGAGAATTGATGAGGGTGCGCGTGACGTTCGAATTATTGATCTGGCGGAAATTCTGATGGAAAAATCTTGCAGCAAATTGGTAAATTAATTTGCGAGTAATAGAAATTCAAATAAGAGGATCCGCGTGAACACATTTTGATTTCCTGCATTCTGTTACCTTGATTGTAATTGGAAAACGTTGATGCGTTTCGCGACAAAAGCAACTAAGGAATTGAATTTAGAATGGGACGAACGTCAGTGAAGTCTGACGGAACGCCGATAATGTTTCATGCATCTTTCATCCCTGCTTCGATGTTTTCTTCGCGCTGATCTTCGCATGGATCTAAGTTTTCCTCTTATTCGAGAACAAAAGTTACGGCCGCGGCTCGTCGCTATTAGGGCCCCGACGAGAGACTGGGAAATGCTGGGAATTCACGCGAACCTCGAGCTAGTTCTAGTCGTGCAAGCTTTCCCTTCGACTTTGCTCCCTTTCGCTTCGACGAACGATGCTGCATTACTTCGAAAGGTAGCTCGAAGATAATCAGCACGAGCAACAATTTGCCCCTTTGGCACTGACGATGAAACTCGCTCGATAATAGTCGATCAGGAGAGAGTCTCTTTTATAGAAACTAGGAGAAAGTATTATTGAAATATCGTGGCTAGTATTAACGAACAATTAATTGTACTTAAAATCCTCTGTCAATGGCAAATGTAGTTTTCACTCCTTGGTTCTTTCGTGTTTTTACCGTGAAGAAGAGGAAACTCGATATAGAAGTAAATTGATTGATTACCGGGCAAAGAAACCCTCCGAGTTGTGACAGGGTAGCAAGCACCTTCGGAAAATAAACGAAACGGACCACTTTGTTTCGCAGCAGGGCAAGAAACTCGTACCATCTCTCCCATTGTTTCACCAAACGAAAGATAGTTTCGTGGATCGAACGATCGTTAGCTCGAAATGTAATTTATGAAATCCCGCTGCTGCTGGAAATTCGATCGGTTAATCAATAAATAAACCGTTTACCATGATTCGATTCGATACGTACCAGCTTTTCCTCGATCAATTCATTCAATTTACTTTAAAAGACAGCGGTGCAATTAATTAGCTGCCGGCTGTTAAACGATGTGAATTATATGTATGCAATATAGAAGCATTCGACGAGTTTAGACAGATTACATTTACTCTGCTTTTTTTTTTTATTTTTAGAAATGGTATTTATCGTCAAGAGCTCGACGAACACGGTTAAATGATAAACGAAAGTATTCGAGAATCCGTTCGGTATCGGCGCTGAATATCATTTGGGAGTTCCAATTTAGATGCTAACTAGCGAAGAAGAGTTAAACGTCCTGGAATTAAGGATAGAATGAATGCTGGCGATAGATTGTGATCTCCTTTCGTTATTTCTCACAATTCTAATTAGCTCGAGAAAATATTGCACTGGAAATGAACGAAGTCGAAGTGAAAAGCTCCTTAACCCAATTTCGCTATTAACCCCTTGACTTATTAAATAATACTGAGTGACACTGGTGTTGACGAGGTGTGAGATCCAAAAACAAGGTTTTTGGTCTTTTTACCTAATAAGTATATCAAATAGAGTTCCAGAAACAATTTAATCGATATTCTTCCATATCAAAAGCAATACTGCGTACGTATATGATTTTTAGTTTACAGCGTCGTGCACTTTTTTTTATTGAATTTCCAAAATGCAAAGACAGCCGTGCACTTAATAGGATATCGTTGATTAACGGCGCTGCTTTCGCGGAACGACAAAAACAACTATGGGTAATCAAAAATGTTATTAAATGCGACTTTAGCGAATGCAATCTCGACGCCCACGCTTTAATCACTTTAATCCCTTCCCCCGGTTTCATGGGATACCTTCGAATAGGATTTCAATTTCGCATTTCGAATCGACGAATACGTTTGCACTCTCGAGTATAATTATCCTATTATTGTGGTGTCATTGATTAATAACGAAAGAATAATAATTGACACGCGTATGAAAGTGCAATTATGTGATTTTATTAGGCAAACATATTATTGGCATACGCTTAATTATTTTTAGATTACAAACATAGGTAAGAAATTTACAAGCTGGTTAGAAATCTTGCCAAATTCAATATATTTTTATCCGATACGTCGCGTTAGTATTTTTATAATAATAATAATAATAATAATGATATTACACGGTGTATGCTTTTTGTCAGCATCAATTTTCCTAATTTCCAAATGCTTTGTACAAAAGTCTTCTGAGACAAGTAACGCAATATCAGTTGCACAAAGTGATAGCAATTTTCGACACAGTCGAATCGTACGACAGAACCACTTATATGTGAAATTACAAGCTTTTGTGCCGGCTTGAATAACGAGCACAATACTGAATGAAACATAATGAAGTGAACCGTACGTAAACTTTATTTGCATTCCATGGATCGCGTATGCAACAGACTATACCATATTGCATTCCTCTCATTTGATGGGAACGTACGTATACAATGCACCATCATCGTTCTAATGCATGCTCGAAAGTGATAATGGCGTTCCTTCATTACTGTAAATATGACGCCACCGGCGCCATTAACGGGGCGAAAATAACCGCATCGTTAAATTATACGATCAGATCATGAATAGCCCTTTAATCTCATGAACTGTGCTGAAATATCGTTTGTTTGTAACTGCACGCCATCGTGATTTTCTCGGATAAATTAAATTTTTGCATCTACCTAGTCCACAGGAACAATTATTTCTAAAAAGAGAAATACTTTTCGCAGCCAAATGAAACAGAACACCCCGTGTTGCACGAGCAGCTGTGTTCTCAAACTTTTTACCTAAGTACACCATGCTGGCCCTTAAATCTCTCTACGCAGCGCCGCATTTTTGTAACATGTTCATCAGGCACGGTTGCATTTAAATTAAGTCGACGACAAGCCGGACCACGCAGCGTTGTTTGGCCGTGTTGCTCGGTTGGACCCTGGTCCACTTAGACGAGCATTGCTGGTGAAATATTTACCCTCCTCAATGAAACCTACACTTATTTCGGCACAGTCTAGTTGCCTTACAACACTTCCCTCGAAAGGGTCTCGTAAACGAGACAGGAACAATTATGTCTTGCATCATAGTGGTACACTTCTGTTTCGGCTGAATTTTTACACACTTTTTTTATACTAAGATCGAATAAATCTGGATCGACACCCTTGTTTTCATAAGAAAATGATTTTCCAGCACGCGAATCGTGAGAAATTTGGAGGAGACTTCCACACGTATGAATAAATAAATAATTCGAACGGATTAATCAAATCATGAAGAAAGCATCGAAACAAATGTAAATCGTAGCGCATAAAGCTGGATTGATCCTCCACGCGCGAATTATGCGTCCAAATAATCTTGGAAAATCGACCAGGCTTGTTTATTACGGACGAGCGCAAACGTACTCCCGTGGCGATTGTAAATTGAAGCGATTCCGAACTGGCACGCCGAATTTCGGCCATGTTCAAACTTATTTTATGCGTAAATAGGAGGTCGCGTTGTTTAACGTCCAGAAAATCGTTCGGCTCACGGCTCGTTCCACCGATTCGACGATACACCGTACACAAACGCTGTCGAACTAAACTAATTAACATGAAACAGCTACGTGCACCGCTCCCTGACCAGAGCAAACAGTGCACAACGTGTGACTCGCGAAATAAAACATCGACGAGCAACCGAATACAATTTGTCTCATTACCAGCTACCAGCAGCAGGGAAATATGTCGTCGAGCGTCAACGCGTGGAAACGCGTACAGATTTTCGAATCACTGGTCGGAACGAGGATCGGCGATTACGCGAATGGTGTAAAATTAAGTTCCGCTATAATAATTGCACGGTAGTTGGACAAAAATTGGGAAACGCGATGGTACGATCGGTTGACTGAATGGCTGGCAGGATTCGGAGCAGCGCAAAGTTCTTGCTAATGTTAGCGAAAATGCTTAATGAATATAAGCTCCGCTAGTTAATTAGTACTGCGGCATAGGAGACAAAAGAATATATAATGCCTAGATGGCATCATTTTCAAACTGTTCATAATTCTTTCGTGGGGAAATGTAAAAAATATTTATTTTACGAGATCGTTGGAAGTAAAATCTTTCATTTTGAAATTCAATTCGTTAACTCGCATCGTAGGATACTTATTATTTCGCCTCGTTAACAGGGTACAGAATGTCCACGCTATTAGTACCCAGTATTTTTGTATAGACGTAATTGCAATAATTTATGAAGGAAACGGAAAAAGACGAAATTTTAGCGCATCGTGCAATCATTAAAATGGCTCGAATAAATACCCCTATCACGTGCAACAGTTCTCCCGCGTTCGCTTCTCCGCGGAACCGTAAAAAGGCACTAAAATGATCCATAAAACTCGCGTATGACTAGAGCAGTATATCCTCCAGCATCGACATTTACAGCTGGTAAAACCTAAAATAAAATAAAACAAATTCCACGTTGCACAACAATGTACATCGATCAGAGAAATCGCTCCTCGGTTCCTGCGAAGATAAATCACAAAATCCCCTCTAACACCATGAGTCCCCATAGCGAGCGCGAATAATCGATCTACAGAAGTCCGATTCCACCGAAAGGAAACAGAATTTCCAACCAGGCATCTCGCGATGAAACCCAGCCACGTGCCACCCGAAAGAATCGGCCATTGTTCGAGAATAATATCGCTCGAGAGGGGGCAATAAACGTCGCTGTTCCACGCACATTCGCTTGGAAAAGCGACGACGTTGACGAAGGAGCACCAGAGGTGCGGACGCCATAGAGGGGATGGAAACAAGCAGGACTAATTTCTCGCCGGCCAGGGTCGTTAATCGTTGCGGAATTAAGAGGACGAGCAGACAGCCGGAGATAAAGACGAAGGCGTAGAAGGAAGGAAAGGCGAAGGTGAAACAACCCCCTGCTTGCCTTCCCTCTTTTCCCTTCGTCCAAACTATCCCCTTGGTCCTTGCCCTGTCTCAACCGCCACCTCCTTCGAGTTGGCTTTGTGCACCAGCGGCGGTGCAAATCCACGCCGAGGTGAAATTTATACGAAAACTTGACAATGCTCGGACCGAGTTCGCCGCCCCTCAAGCCCTCTTCTAACCATTCCACCCTCTTTTGCATACACACACGGATGCGGGTACACATGGACGTGGAAATTCTTGGCCTTGCTGAAGAATCAAGACGTTGAATCTGTCGAACGGACGAAACGCGTGAATCTATGGCCCTGGGAACGCTATTATGGGGAAGCCCGTTTACCACGATGCCATCTGGGGCGGTGAGTTTCGTGGCCTCAATGAAAACTATCGCGTGTCGCGTCGATAGTTCGGAACAGTTTGCGCGGCTATCGAAACTTTTCCCCGGGGTATTTGATTTAGTATTTCGGGGACGCCGGGCTGCCCGCTCGGACAGATTGTTTTATCGTGGAAATGTGAGCGTTCTATTGCTTTGGGAAATATGGAAGTTCTAATTAAAGATAAAGTTCGGTGATGGATGCGAACGCGAGAGCAAAATACACGTTCGGATGTACGCGGAGTATATTTGGTACATACATATGCTGGTAATACAGGCCGCTAATATCGCTGCGTATCCATCGTTCGATTGCACGATACTAATTTTAGAGAATCGAACGGCACTGACTGTCGAAACTTATTGCACTTTGTTTTTGGATTACGTGATGCAGCTTGCTGCAGCTCTGGCATGATATTCTACTTTATGGTGTTCAATATTTACTAGGAACTACGAAGTTGCATTAGGTTATTCGTGTAAAGAGCACAATCTACTGGGTTTGTTCGTTCTTTCGGACGAAAGAGATAACGACAAGTGAACAACACGCGAATGAAGAAACGAATGCGCATCAAAAATGGCGAGGCATTCAGACGGTTAAGGGCGGAAGTACATGCAGCTGTTGGATCAAAACAGACAGACTTTGCCAGGCTTCGCGGATTCTCATGGTTCTTAGTTCCATTAACTGGCAAGCACCTAGCAGCCTGGTCGGACCCTTCCCCATCTTTCCACGAATTGCAGACACTCGAATAAGATCGCCTCTCATATCCTTGCGTTCAACCCGGGCACTTTAATCTTTAATCTACTTTCCATAATATTGCCTCCCCGAAGAACAACAGACGGCCTCTTCAAGGAATTCGATGAAATTCATGGATTTGCAACTCCAACGGAAACGCGGAATAGCTATTTGATTTGCAAACCACGAATCTCATTATCAGCAAAATCCTCGAACGTGCATGACGATTGATACCGTGTTATACTTGGATTTGATAAACATCTGTTTGGTAGGTTCGAAGTACATAGATACTTCTAACTGGAAACGAAGGAGACGTTCAGAAATTAAATAGGCTTCAGTATAAACTATAATTTATATCATTCTTCGGTCGTATAAACCTAGTGAACGTTCGAGATAGAAAACCCTGATCGATTTTTAAAGACGACTCCTCCTAAGAACGATTTGTAGAAATATCTCGAGGATCAAATAATAATTACTATTTTCAACATTCTGCAAATTCACCGCCAAGTAATTGCAACTCGCGATAAATTACCTCGACCATCCTATAGCTTGTTTCCATTTGTATTCTAAATAATGGACTTATATTTTCATAAAAATGCTGACATATGAAAAAACAACGGGCCAGCAGGTGCAGACCGTGTAATTATACAGGACCCAACAGCATGCACAGCAGATCAGGGAGCACTCGTGTCCATCTATGTTGTAACAAACATTGTCGCGTAGCTGGAACTGAATTTTAATTCACCGTCGAGGAACGAATTGAATTAAATTCAATCCGGTGCGACGTTAATTCGCGGTATCTCGGGGATGCGCAATTTTCGCGTGGAAAATTAAGAAGCTCGTAAAAAATCAGAGGAGAACCGAAGTTCGTTGGCCGTCAAGTTTTCCTCTGGGAGAAAAAAGGTCACTTTGTGTGTCGACCTTTTTTTTTTTCTTTTTTTTGTTCCACCACCACGGCAAAGTCCACGGTGGATGTCCCGCGGGTACCGCACTGGCTGAACCGTAGGAACTAGTTTTTAAAGAATTTTTAATTAATGAACCCACCTCCGTGGAAACTCTATAACGACCGTAACACGCGGCCTTTAATAACCATTTACGACTCCGCCGTCGACCGTTCCTTAATTACTAGAACAGACGATGGCCAAAAAGGGAAGTCAAGACGCGCGTAAACGACGGAAGTCGACGGAACAACGGAGAATTACGACGGGAATCGATTTTACAATAGTCGAAGGCGCGCTAAGTAACCCGCCAGACCGAATAATTATGCCGAACCGGATGATAGTACTGAACTGTACAGGATTCTCCATTGCAGTCGCGATCTCTAATTGTCCACTTTGAAGTGAAAAATAGGTAGCATTTACAGTCGAGCTTATTGCAATTTTTATTTCAATTCCAATATTACATTTCAAGTTTCCCGTATCTTAATTTTAAGTTCTCCCGCGAAATCGAGCATCGTTTTTTTTTCAAATTAACGATGAGGAACGAATTTCAATATAAGGGAAACGAGAAGAAGCACCCTAACGAACACGGCGTTACCAAGCACTTTAAAACAGCAACGCAACTTCAACTTGAATACTGTAATGAAGTACCCAATTTCAATCGATACGTTATCGCCATACTTTCCCAAATTTTCAATTACCTTTTATCCCAGAGGCGATCGTAATTTTTCGAGGATCCCGCCGAGCCAATTGGCAATTCCACTTCCAGGATAGATATCGAAATTGGTTCCGCATAGCGTAATAATTCTGATTTATCGCGGCTGCGGTCACGTCCTGAAAGAAGCTGCAATAAAACGTCGCGTTTCCAGTAACAACATTACCGGCCGCCTCGTTTCTGGTCCGCGCAATTAACGTGCTTAATTAATGCGCACGCTTGAACGACTCCGACCGTCTAGAGGAAACTTTGCAACAATTGCCGTAGTCATAAATGCATTCTAATTTCCCGCCTTGCTTTATTTATCGGACCGTGAATGACCGGTTGCGTACCGGCAACGATAGATGCTACAAGGCGACGAATTCGAGTTTACACTTTCGATTCTGAAACGAAACACGGATGTCCTCTGACACCGATCGGACGATCGCGGACAGAGGAGCACGATTGTTCAACCGCACTAGAAAACCAGGAAGCGGGGGAGTACGTGATGTCACATCAATGCTGAATATTCCACTCCTGAAAGCATGCACCGAGAATTCCGTGGTTCGGGAATATCTGTCGGCGAAGTTTCATCTTGTTCCCTCGTTAACGCGTGGCGATGTGCCAGTAACGAGGAGAAGGAAGTGGGAACAGAGAACGTGGGTATCGTTGAAATGTACGAGGGGCAAGGATGTGATAAAGGAAGACAACAGAGGGAACACGGGAAACGTTCGAAAGTTCGCAAGTCGAACGACAGTTCGCTGCTTTGGCCTCGAAAGATTTCGAAATGGTCGTATTATCGCCCCAGATGATAGCCTCAGCTCGGCATTATGCACTGTGGATTGTTCCGAAAATAATCGAGTCCGCGGAATCGTTCGAATTTGATCGAGAATAGAATTAAGAAGTTTGTGGGGTGAATCCTTTCTATTTAAATATTCATTGTAATGTGTAGAAGAAAGGCACGGTTGGAAAAGTGAAAAAAATGTATAATATTAATAATATAACGGAATGCAACATTTCTTGTTTAAATTGGGTTCGTATCACTAACTACGAAAGTAATATGTAGGGGAAAATATGTAGGAAATATGGGAAATTCGATTTTAGTCGCTGT
Organism: Nomada lathburiana; assembly: GCA_963667235.1. Lineage (NCBI taxonomy): Eukaryota > Metazoa > Arthropoda > Insecta > Hymenoptera > Apidae > Nomada > Nomada lathburiana. Next base: position 9,386,333 of record OY763910.1, read on the forward strand.
AGCGTGGTAAAGCATAATCAGTAGAACGAGTCAGACTGGTCAGACATGACAACTCGTCTACGCTCTACGCTACTGGCGTTCGAATAACGCGTACCTTTATACGATACGAATATTCCATCGTTTTTTACTGTTATCGACAAAACATTGTTGCTAAACGTTGAGCATAATGATTACAATATTTATACATATTTACTTTGAAACTGTATATAGAAGAGTATTATGGAATTAACCTCTTTTCTGAAAGAGTATCAATAGACTATTTGTCTACATTTTTGTTGGACATTCTACATGACAATTAAACCTCTCCGTTCTAATTTTTGTAACAGATAAAACCCATTAAAGAAAGGCATTTATAGAATAACAGCTGGATATAAAAAGACCTGTTCCTCTCAAAGGCTCGTAACTACAGTTATTGATTAAATTTCAAAGAATTTATTCACGAATTTATTCACGAGTAGCAAATGTATTACACATAGTGCAAGCAACATTTCGACAACATACACGAATCCTGTGCATCGCCGAAAGGTGAATCGGCGAGTCTAAAATAAAATGAAGGAGGCATAAAATGAAAATGAAAAAAAAGACGTACTATACAATATCAAAAATAGAAATCCGGTCGTAGATGAAATCTTGCCATTACACCGCAGACACGCCGGCAAATTAAACAGTCCTCAAATAGGTGATCCAATATCTCACGGATAATAATGATTACGCTTTGCAATTTCAACGAGAACCCATGCTAACGTCCGCAATCCACCCCGTCGACGTTGACTATAACGTTTTTATATTGCGGAAGCGAGGAAGTTGAAAGAAGCTGGCACTTCGAGCATCGACGAAACTTTTATCTGGCTGACGTACAACTCTGTGTGTCTCTTTGCCCGTGTATGGTCGGCAGCGGCGAGTTTCCTGTATTTATGGCGCACAATAATGCGGATGCACAGGGATGTGAAGTTTCTAGTGGGTAGCTCGCGTATGTAGAAGAAACCCGGGAACTGCGGAACGCTGGGAATCCGAATGAAACTGGGATTTCCCTTGACTTCCGTGGTGTACAATGCTGCCCTAAACTGCCAGAGTTACCGGCGGAATTACCTGCGAGGTGAAAGGGCCGACAATTTGTGCGTGGAACTGGATGGTCCATTCCTCTTTCCACGACATACACGGTTACGCAATGGCACGGTTCCACGGTGTGCGACAGAACTATAATACAAATGGGATTTGGCTTGAAAAGTAACTGTTACGGTTGGAAATGTAAAAATAGAGAGGAGTATTCCAGAATAGATTCATTGTCCAGCTTGCTGGTTTATTTATCGGCTATTGAAATTGATGCTTCTTCTTCTTGTTCGAAATGCAGGGTTTTCGAACAGTCGATTCGCTGCTTGGAATACGGTTTCTGACATTAATTTGGTATTACTGGGAAGGCGTATTCAATTATTCAGTTTATTATTAAAACCTTGTCTTTCCAGTGCTTGATGATGCTGAATAATTTAAGATAAGGTTTGGAATGATACGCCAAGAATACCTTGTCGTGGTAGACATATACAAGAATTTATATTTTCGACTTGACTTCCCTTCAGTCTTGCCATCGTTCCTATACGATTCTATCGCTCTGTATTGAGAATATTATGGGATGCGTAAGAAATACAAAAGTGGCACGCGATCGTTCCTAGCATACAACAGAGGAAAAAAGTAACTCTCTGCTCCGTGTCAGCCCGATAAAAGTTTCGTCGGCGCTGAGGGTGTTAGTGGATAGCGGAGGGATTTGGAGACACGCGTGGAAACCCCGCCTCGGTGTTACTCTACTTTATAGGAGTTAGGATAAGTGCGAGGAAAAGTTCTGCCGTGTCTGCAATGCGTCTCGCTAGAGCCACGGAGAACACATCCACGGATGCGTGGGAGTGTTGCTCTGCTTGCCATATTTTTGCACGGGGCGTGTTACAGTTGCCGCTACTTCAGCCGCAAGTTGCCGACACCATAGAGTAATCCACTTTTCAACGGATACTTGAAGCTCGTTAACCGGCGCACTCGAAATATCCAGATCCACTTACCCGTATCGTGGTTTCATATCTGCGTTCTGGCAAGAAAAACTTCGATAGGGGGCTCATTTATTTCGAACTTCAATGCACGGACAATGTTGGGGACAAATATCATGAATCTATGGACTATTAGAAATTCGCTAGTTTCTCAAACATTTGAATTACACCTTTACGTAAGATCATGTTAAAGATAAAGTTCGATAAACGATGCGTAGGGAGAAATATGTAGGTAATATAGAAAATTGAATTTCAGCCTCGCTCTCGCGGTAAGGCGCGATCAGTAGAACAAGTCAGTTCGGTCAGACGCGAGAACCCGTCTATAGACAACACGATAAGCAAACAATTCCACTTTGTTGCGCCGCGCCGCGAAGAACCATACTGATTGGGATCGATAACAATTTTTGGAAAGCTCTTCTTTTTCGTTTTCAGACGACGTGCCTAACAGAACTGCCAGACGTGGCACCGTGCAATGGCACAGTGCGACTGCCACCGCCGTGCGAGGATTCTCCAAGTAGCGGCAGCAGCAAAGATCGCAGGGAAGAGAGTCCTCGTAGAAAATGCCGAGTATTAGCGCCAATCTTGCTCCTAGTGGCGGCTCTGCTTCTCGGTGGACTTTGTCTACCGTTGCTTCTACAATCCGCGCCTGTCACGCATCAGCAGAGGCTGGACGTGATCAGGAGGATCCTCACTGAAGTGCCTCTGATCGACGGGTAAGCTCTTTCATTTGCAGACAAAAAGTCAGAAAGTGGGGAAACTTGGGAACTGAATTTGTAGGGAAATGCTTACTGTGAGGCAAGAATTATAAAAAAAATAGAACTGCACGATTGGAAATAATACAAAATAAATATCGTGCAATCCATGGATTGCTAAATGCAATGAACAGCAGCTACTCTCAAGCTGAAACATTTTCCCTGCAAAAAATAAAGGGAATCTAAACTCTAATCAATGAATATCACAGCAAGTGCATAATAGCTGAGGGGGATCGAGTGAAAAATAATATCTGAATGGTGCGATAGGGCATAAGTTTTTCAATTACCGTTAAGGATTTAATTTCTCAAATTTCCCTCCACGTTTTGGGCTTTGCCTCGTGGTTTTCCACCAGCCAAAGCCCTCTACTAAGTACTTCTTCACGGAACGTTTTCCACCGCTTTGTTCCCCAGGCACAACGATTTGCCCTGGAACGTCAGAAAGTTCGTACACAATCAACTTGGCGAGGTCAATCTGAGCAGCGATCTCGGCAGAGTTGATCCTTGGGCTAGATCCGACTGGAGTCACACAGACATTCCTAGATTACGTGCTGGTCTCGTCGGTGCACAGGTGAGCATGAAATAACAGACCAACCAGCTACTCGTAGCTTTTTCAGTCATCTCTAATTACGATTTCAACTTTCCCAACGCGAGGTCACCCCGTTTAATTACTTCAATCCAACTTAACGTTATTGTTTCACGTTTTGAACGAGCTTCACCGAGTAGCCCGTCGTCCGACCGCGGCTTTTGTTTAAACAACTGTCCCCAACTTATCGTCTGACGGGGCTTTTCGTGCAAATATTATTGTCGTGCAGAAGCGACCTGCCCGATTCGTCGTTTTGCAATAAAAATGATAAATAATACTACTGAGAGGTAACGTTCTGATATTTTAACATATTCTACGACATAAATGTTCGGTAACACAATTTTTAGTTGCATAATTACAGTGTTTCCTCGCACGGCTTGCTATTTAAACTTTCCTCTGTTTACTATCGTTCATGTTGGACAATTTCTAAACACCCGAATTTCAGTGCGGGCATACTATCGACGGTTTGCTTGCCGCTTAACAGCACCAGAGACAAAGAACTTTCGATCGGAACTATTTTGGTCGATTTCAGAAGGAATGTATCAGCAAATGCCAGGAAGTTTATGCCCGAAACCTACGGGAGTAATCCAAGGGCGCTCAATTAAATTCAAAGGGAATCTGTCGAACCGAGGAAAACAGAAGCTGCTTCGAAACATGCGCTCAGGCGGTGCACAAAATCGCGGAATTCTAGAGGCAAATTGAATGCATAATTACAGTAGCCTGGATCGAAACATTCCGCAAATAATTACGCGTTTGATTAAACATTCGAAAACGTCACGGTATTAATTATGCGCTATAAAATTTCGTCATTAAACTGTGAAAAAGTTTATCGTTTATCGATCATGTCTCGAATAATTTCAAATTCTTAATTATATCGTTTGTGCAGTAACGTTTAACTTTACTGAATATTCGTTCGATTCTCTAGTGTCCCTTATTCGCAAGTTCAAATTAATTCTGGGCTGCTTGTAATTGTGCTTCAAATTTTGTTCCAGCGCAAACAATATTTTGCACGAAGAATCCATATTCAAGTATAATATATTTGATAAAAGAGCACACGAGAACGCGTCTAATACGAACCGGCTAAATTCGGAAATGAAATACTACAGTCCCCCAGACCGTCTGATTTATGCCCGAATTATCTCCTTTCAATTCCAAAGATTACTACTGCAACATTACTGAGCCCCAAATAATACGAACTCAATCATCGCACGCGGATATATCAATCACCCTACTAAAACAAACCTCCCCAATGAATTACGTCTCTCAAGGAGAAATCAGTCACGTACTTCGGGAACCGCCACCAGCTCATGTATCCCGATAAATTACGACCGTCGGGACGGAGGTCAAGAAGTGAGCATTTGCCCTAATCCGACCCAGAAATCCTGTTAGCACAGTCGTTTCTTGCCATCTTGCCGGAACATTGGCAATCGACAGATATAGATATTGGGCGAACGAGGAACAGAGGACCAGCAAGAGAATGAGAACGGGGAAGAGGCGAGGGAAAGGGAGAGTTCTCTGCCTATGTGTGTGACACTTCCCGTCAGTCCAACAGGAACATCGTAATGCAACTGGAGGCGAGTATTTTTACTCGACCGGCAGAAAATGGATCCCTTTGATCTCGCGTAACGAGATGACTTTTAATCTGATCCGAAGGATAGCTGGCAGATATCTCGCTTGGGATCTTCAATTAGTCAATAGGGAAGGATATGGGGCTGCCCGATTTTCTTTCGACGGGCCTGTCTGTCGCGGAAGTGCCCCTCTTTCTAGGTGACTTTTCCAGTTACCGTCGCGTGTCCACACGGACGGCCAGAAGTATGATTTCCGCTGTGCTCACAAATTGAAACGGCCCACGCTTGAGCGTGCTCCGGCTTCGTGTTATCGGTTATAGCCTTTGTTCTCGGATCGGCCTGACACGATGGCAATTTCGAATTGCGAGTGGCTTCTGTTACGTCGGGGCGGAGTCTAGACATGTTTGTTATTAATTGCTCGATCCAGGGAATGTCTCCCACACTTCCCTTCAAATAGAACCCCGCGATTCTTTAGTATTCCCGTACAAATTACGAAGTGGCAGATGCAACGTCTATAACAATTCACTCGCCACAAGGTGCTCTCGTGTTTAACGAAAATCGAGAATGCTAACAAATGTGCATTCTTTTCCTTAGAAATGGTGATAATTCGATTGCTGGCGTTAACATGCAAAGGGAAATATTAAGCGACAAACTGTGCACAATGGCTCGCGATTGAAATGGTAATTGTGAAGCTGCTTTGATTTGCAATTCGTAGACAGTACGATGGTAGTTTTCGAAAGGGCGAACGTGCGATGCTCCTCGTACAAGAAGAACGTGCAAGAATTTCGAATGCGTTCGACAAAGGAAAGCGCCGCATTTCCATATAATTGACTTCTCCCCTAATTATGAAGTCCGTCAACGTACATTATCGAACCAGTATATCTTGCGCAAACTCTCTCAGAAAACCAATTCAATCCCACGAATTGAATGCAGACGCTCGATGGATTCACCATTGTAACCACCCCCCCCCCCCTTTTTTTCTCTCCATTCTTTTTCCTGTGCTTTCATCGACCATAGAGCTCGGTTCTATTTGCTTGTGATTCTATAGAAATGCTAGTCGAGTCGATTCGCCATTAACGTGAAAAATTAATATTATTATCGTATTTATGTACGTAATATTGGGTCGTATTCTTCAGCTTTCAACCACGCTTCGAAGAGTAACAGTGTGAGATTAGTCGAAGGCAACGCTATTGTGCACAAATACAATTTATTTACCAATGAATCGAAGAATGAAGTAATTATTATATTACAAAATGCCCGTCCTATAGTTGTCTTTAAGAAAAGAATGATTAAATGCTAGGTGCAGGTCCACTTCTTTGTGGATAAACCTATGCCATTAGTACTTCATCTAAATTGTTTTACATAAAGTGGATGCCTGTATTTTCCAATACGCACCACCTACGATTTCGACAAATATTTTTCATTTTCACAACCATCCATATAATTCACCGAAACCAGAACGAATCGCAAATTCAACCATTTAGACAAACGGTCTGTCGCTATTTTACCAACAAAGCTTACTTGTCGATACTTTATTGGTGTATCGACAACACATGTTATATCTGGAACTTCATCATTTCCACAAGAGAGAGCCTGGCAAAGGTCTCGTACAGCACAACAGCCTACACCAAAAGAAATCCCAATCCGAAATTAATAGCCCAATTATCGTATCGATTCGTGCTGACAGGGTCACACGAGACCGTACACCGCAAAATTTGTGGCCGTCCACCCCTTTCCCTTTTCCCATAACCATTTCTCTCCTTCCATCCAAGCCCCAGGAGGATATTAATGGTCCTCTGGGCGCGTTCCATGACAGAAGCAAGCCAATTTCGATCTGGATCAATGACGACACCATAATCAGCAAAGCCCTCGGCAGAGCCATTCACTTAGCCCAGACCTGCTGCGGGCAATCGCTGCACTAATACGCTGCTACCGATGCTTGAACAGCCGTTCCCTTCTCTCTCCTGCAATCTTGTTCGCAGTATCTCGATCTCTGTCTCTATATTTATCGCTGTCCCTCTCAGTGGCATAGCTTTTCGATCCGTCTCTATTGCTCCAATTTCGTGCCATCGCGCACAATTACACGTATACAGTCCTCTCTGTCTCCGTCCGTCTGGTTGGATCGACTGGACTATACTACTTACGTTACGACGTTTGAGATTAGGTCATAGATTGGATGTCGCGGAGTAGCGTCAAGTGAGTTCGCTCCGTAGGGTGACTTCGTCACGGTGAAATTCTGCGGAGGAACTTCGATATTAGCTGGACAATGCGGCGTGCCTGCTGCGAAAAGTGCCATCGCGAAAGTTTTCCATGATTTTCGGTGAATCCTTTACCGCCTCGAAGTATCTTGCTCGTGTCTTCCACCCTGACAACCCTTTTTCCAGCGAGGCCTCGCCCTTTAATCGAATTGCCTTTCTCGGGTTCCTTGATGAAACTGGTGCTGCGAACGAAGTCGTAGAATGTTCCAAGGAGAGATTCGTGACTCAAATTTCCCACGGTTCCCTTTTTCTTTTACTTCCGAAAGCGTGCCCGCCTCGAATCTGCATAGACTCGGCATAAATCGGACCCAACGATCGAACAATATTCATGCTCCTCCATTCGGCGGTCTGATTAGACCTTTCTCGTCGGAAAATGTTTACCTGGCCCCGATAGCAAAGCATTCCAAGCGATTAGTCATAATGGTCCGGCTCGCATAATGGTCCAAAGCCAAGAGGCCACGTACTCATTACGTATTCGGGCTGGGCCGTGCTGCATTCAAAACTTCGACAAGTTTGCACCGGCACTATTTGGACTTGGCGGAGCAGGAAGGAGGCTGGCTAACGACTCAGCCAGTGTCAATGGGCCGAGAAGCATCAAGGGAAACTTTGCCCCCCGATTATCGACACGATAATTACGCGGCCTTACTCACTTCCTGTGGATCACCAGCCACTCGCCACCTCAATGGGGCATTCTCGATTTTCTTTGGGAAACGGCAAAGGGCAAGGTACAATTGTATTTTTCAATATCTATCGGTCAAACGCGGTGGGCTAACAGCAAATAAAGATTGCTACGAAAGGTTTCTTTAATATCATTTTCGTTAATTGAATTGAATTGCAAATTCTTCAATGCTGAAATTAGCAAGAGAGTACTAACGATTTAGATTGAGAATTGGAAATTTGTCATTTACTCGGAGAATCAAACTATCGCATCTGTTCTGCGCTGGAAACGATACCGCGAAAGTTGATAGCCGCGGTAACATTCTGATGCGACGTGAACTTCCTCTCCTGGGATTCGATGCAGCGCCAGTTCACGACTATTCGTATGCATGGTAATAAGAGCGATGGAAATAAAATGGAAATTCTTTTTTCGTTAACCATTATCTATTTTTTTTTTTTTTTAGGCTCGTATAATCCCTCGTTACCCAGGGGCCAATTTTCCTTTTTGCATTACATTTTTCTCATTTGGAGCAATATATCCTTTCCAAACTTCTACAAAGGAAGGCTCGTAAATTGCATCATATATTAAACATCTATTTCGTGGTACTATTTGCGTATTTTCAGCCCCCATATGCATCGACACGCGTGGTACCAAAATTCTAACATCGTATCATACGGCGCCCACGTAATTACCACGCTCTAATCAATAGTTTCTAATCACCAAATTCATACGCAAACTGGTTTCCGTTCGAATCAAAGGATCGTCGTATAACGATCCCGATATACGCAGGATGGTAATGAGCAAAGTTCTACGGCTCGATAGCGTCGATATATCGCGATCGAAGATAGCAGAGTTCACCTGCTGGTAAAATTTTCGAGATCGATACTTCATGGAGCACCATTACTTGCCGGTTGTTCAAATGATCGGGAAACTCACGCGAGCAAATTTCATTTATTTGCAAATTTAATATGCAAATGTTGAACAGCTAGACGGGCTAGAAAATCGACATCTGGTATGATCGAAACTAATTTCGCTTGAAACGCGTATCCGTTCGAGCTTCATTAATTCGACATTGAAAATCGCGAATGGAAAAAAAAGAGCTGAAATTTCATTGTACGAGTGACGAGAAAGTCAGCTGAAAGAGATGGCACGTGTCGATACGTCAATAACTTTGGAGATCATTGGAATTCACCCTGTATAACACGCTTTTCGCCCCTTGTTCGTCTACGAATAGAAACGCCACTATCGCACGGGTCTCGCAATGCTTACACGCCGCTACGACTGACGGAACCAGAGGAAAATTCTCCATCGAACGTTTAAATTATTCAATTATATATTCCACGCGGCGATAAAGTACCGAGCATGTCATTTATCGAGCGTTGAACCCGACGATCACCTGTCACTGCTAATTACCATGCCTCCAAATGATTCCCGGTTACGTTCCTGTGATACATATTAACGAACTATGCGGATATTTTATCCGACAGCGGCCAATAGCAACAATTATTCGCCACTCGTTCCGATGAAATTCCGTGCCCCTCGTCTTCGACGTTCAGCGCGAAATTAACGAGACCCGAAGAGGAAACTCTGCGCCTCCGTTGAACCAGAGAATCGCACAGAATCCAGATCGAAATTTCTCCGAAAAGTGGAGCGTGGTTAATTGGTCCCGTTAGCGACGAACTCTTAATGCAACGATTTCATATTCGAGAAGAAACGACGCAGTGGGGAAGCGCCGATACGTGCATACGTTCGATCACTTTTCCAGCAAAACGTTTTTCCTTTCGTTTTTTCTTTTTCGAGGCCAATCAACCCTTATAATTTCCAACGATGGTCGGCGAAGGGTGGGGCGGATCGGTTGTTATTACGAGGGTGTATAATCGCGATGCAGCACATGCAGGAGTGGTTTACGCGCGTCCATTTATAGTAGGTGCACGACACTACGTCGTCGGCGTATCGCTATCATAATTGGGTCACAGCAGCCAGTCTGATGCACGTAGCCATTTTGAAAGGGGTAAACGCGCTGGCTGCTACTTAACGAGTGGATTTCATTGAGCTCCCTTTGCTTGAACGAGAACGCGGCGTTGGTTACGAGCAAACGAGATCCGTGAAACGAACGGGAGGATTCTTTCATGCGGAATGTTCCCGGGCAAACGTACCGTAAATTCTGAGAACGTGATTAATACCGGGAGGGAAAAATGAATGCCGTTTGTAAACGGTCAATGGCGAAACGAAATATCGTGGCACTTTGGCGAATTGGGTGCTTAGGCATTACGGCTTACTCGAATCGAGATTTTCATTCGCGAAGAGAAAATTTGTTCGGGCATTGTACGTGCAATTGTTTTCACAAATTTTTATAAGAATAGTTTATTTGTGGAGGCAAACGAAGAGGCAAATGAAATTACTCGAAAGAAGACTTATTAAATCATCTTCGAGCATATTTCTCTTGCGGTAAATTGTGTTCGGTGGAATTCAACAAGTGTTAATAGCGAGAGGTCTGTTTTATTGCACACGGATCTAGAGAAGTATTTATCGAACAGTTCGTTTGCCAAAAGATTAATTTCTGGATCCACAATGTAGATAGTTTCCGCTGATTGATTTTTCAGCTAGGCAAAAATAATCAAAAGAGATTCGAAGAACATCCTTTATCCGTGTTCGATGAGCACGAAACGTGAATCACTTTTATTCGAAAATAAAAGACGAATAAAATATTGATATCCAGATACATCGAACTTTGATAGCATAACTCACTCGAAACATCATAAACAAACGCATAAAATAGAAAACTCTCTGCGAAACAACTTCTTTATCTGACGCTCGATAAATCCTTCTTTCAGGAGCGACATTTTCACCCGTGAGAATTATGCGGGAAATACAAACGACATACAGTGTGCGTTAAAATAACGAACGAGGCACGTGTGAAAAATTCGCGACGCGTTTCTCCATCGCCGATCTTTTCGCGAAAATTCGCGAAACTTTTCTGCGAAGTTTCCAGACGGATCATTCGTAATTCAAAGACGTATCCATCTTTCATGCATCTATGTATGCGTGAGACGCTTGCACTTGCTAACTTCTAGGCAGTTGCGTTAGTTCATTTCAAGTGTTTGTTTTGTTCGACGCTAGTTCGGCATTCGCAAACATCCTTCGAGAAGGAAACTCGTAAAAAGAGGGTTCACAGCCTGCAGGCTAGTTTCTTTTCCTACTTTGGCCGTGTCTGCGTTTCTTTCGATCTGTTCGCGTATGACCCTTCATGTCCCGAGTGCTGGGGAACAGCCTTTCCCATCGAGAGATTGCACGATTCGGTAAACAACCCTGCCATCCACCCCCTTTAGTTTTCAGAGTCACTTCAATACCGTGGATTGCTATCGGACACGTTGAATACTTTTATATCGGACCACTGGAACCTTTTCTTTTTTTTGGGTTGTTTTCAAATATTAATTTCATCGGAGAAAGAGAAAGTATAGAATGATTGATATTTCGCGCTTCAATGAATTACTATGCCCCAAGTACGAGGGCTGTTTCCATTCTCTTCAGCCACGTTTGAATGCCCAGCTACTCTTCCAGTCGACTAACACGAGCACTAATACATCCGCCAGCTTTCGTTCGCGTTTCCTTCGTCGTCCTTCGCTCTCATTTTCCTTCCTCTCTACTTAACTCGAGTTTCGCTGATAAATCGACGGGGCGTTTCCACGAGCAATGGCGGAGCTTTAAATTTAATGGAAAAAAGGAAGGGGGCGAAAGGAAACAGACGACAAGGAGGGCAGGCAAACCTTGACGGCGACCAAACGAAAGAAAGAACAGGAAACAGCGAACGAGAACCGTGGAAGCTGCGGACGATGATTAAAAACGGTAAAAACAAGGAAACAAGCGGGCCAGAGAAATCGGTGAGATCGCAAATGAAACTCGAAAGGACATGCGGAGCACAGGCATGAAACGCGGGCAACCCAGATCTGGAATTTCGATTGCGCTCGTTGAAGGACCTCTTGGAAACCCGAAAGGGAGGGCCGCCCTTGTTGTCCTATTGGCAATTCGTAATTTGATTACCGTGAGGCGAATACCAGGGCGAGGCGGTCCCATTGTCGTCGACTGCGGCCGCCTTCCCCCCGGCAAGGAATTCAATTTTTTATCTCCTCGGTGGAAATACAGTCTCGCGGCGCGAATAAATATTAAAATTCGATAAGGCTAGCCGTGGCGCACTCGCGGCACTCCGCCGTTGCCTCGTCGTTTCCATATTGACTTTGACGTCTGACAAGGTAGGGCTACGTGCGAGTGGAAACTACTTGGAAAAGTGCGGACCCCTGTAAATTGATCGAACAAGTGCGGCGCACAGTTCCTTTACATTCCCCGGCGTACCTTTTCGAAGGAGGTTAAAGTGAAAGCACTGCAAAGCCCTGGCGGTCGATAAAAATTTGCTTACAACTACGGTCGGATGCTATTTGTTTCTTGTCGTTCTGTTCTGTTTTTTCACGTGGACATCTGTTGTTTTTTTTTTTTTTTTTTTGAGAAACGTAATCACTCGGTAAAGTTTTGCCCGGGCCAAAATAACGTTTCTGGAACGAAGGGTAACTTTGATGTTTGGAAAGTTGGGATTGTAGAAATGCCGTACTGTGCACATCAAAGTGACTGAATAATGGTTACAAGTTTGTGTGCGGTACGCTGTTTCGGGTGGACGGCCTCGGCCTGGTTAGTGTCTAGTGCCAGGCGAAATTTGGAAAGTGGAGTTTGGGGTAGCATAGTGAAGCCTAAGGACGGTTTAATTCAGAAAGTACAAAGAAACGGAAACGTTGTGCTCCTTATTTTATTCTGATGTACGAATAATAATCACACGAACCTCTAACAGCGGTCAAGAGTTTACCAGAAAAATCGTATTCTCTAAACCACAAAAAGAACAAAAAAAAGAAACAGAGTTCTCCATTGCGCGAAACAATTAAGTAGAAACAATAGTATCGGTGCGAAGTACATGAAAGACAAGTGCAGGAAGAGGTCTAGAGCCGAGTCATAAGATAATCCAATTGAGCACTCCCGTATGGAAACGACGTCTCTAAGGTTTCCCAAAGGAATCACTTTCACGCCGATAAATCGATCGCAGTTACTTGAAAACGAGTCCGTGCCGCATTAACGGCGCGGGGTCAACGACGAGGGCCTTCGTAACTGAATTTCTCTCTGTTCGCGAGTGTCTACGGGCAGATAAAGGCCTACCTAGAAAGCGTAGAACGATCGGAAGCTGGATGGGAAAGCATTTCCACTCTCTGGCCCCGATGGAAACTGGAATGCCGTTCCTGCTGGTAAAAGGCGCACAGACCGGAAAGTTTCAACTTACGATGGTCGAGGGCAGCCTCCATTATTTCATTAATAATGTCAACACACTTTTAATACAGAAAAATCGGTGAACCGCGATCTCGTGCTTTTAAAGGGATCGATTAACAATATTTGTGTTTGCCCAAGCATTTTCCATGGGGCTCTCTGAATACTGTTTTACCCTCGAGAATGGGTGTAAACTCGAGACTTCGAGAGGGAAAGGAACGCGTTCGTCAACCGGGAGCGAAGTAAAAGGGCTGCCCGAAAGGGTAAAGAGCAAGTATGGATTTGTTTGTCACTCTTGCTGACGTGCAAGTTTTATGGCTTCCAGATAAAATTCGATGCAAACTGGTTCCCTCAAGGATCGCTTTCCTTTCGCCCTGTATCCCGGAAGTGTGCACCTGTATGGCTTTCGTTTTATCACTGATAGAATTATTTGTCGTCGTATAACGAAGCACAGCATAATATTATTAAACTTAATTGCACCAATTAAGCAATGCAGAACCACTTTTTTCAGCATACAGAAACGTCGATCTAATTTTATTTCCCGTTTATAAAAATCGCCCGCGCAAGGTAAATGCAGAAGCTTCCCATCCTCCGAGCAACCCATGCTCGAACTTCAAGCGGGAACAAAAAGAAGACGAAAGGGCCGAGATCCGTGAAAGACAATAAAAGTTCCAACCGCAGGAAGCGTTCGCAGATAAAAGAACGGATGGTCCGGCGTCTATAAATTTTTCGTCGAAAATTATCCTGTTTACCCGGACGGCACCGGGACAAATCCTCCAATCCGCGAAGGAATAATCCTCCGCGTTCGCAGGGCTGCGGGAATCAGCCCGCCAGTCTCTCGCGGCCGTATCGATTTTCCGCGAAAACCCCGAGCCGGGGAAAGAGTTATCGAACATCTCGACAGAAAAGATCCCGATAGAAAATAATCGACGAGGCTCTATCGAGAAAGCACGGCTCTATGCAACCGAATTCAACGATCCAGCTGCAATAATCGCCGGCTATCATTGCTCGTTCACCACGAGTCATTCTCCGCGGTTATTTCGAGCGGACAAGGGTATCGCGTAAAGCCACGAAGTGGCTCGTTTCTCAGGCAGGAAAGTCATTTTCGTGCGGGTGAAACTGCTTCTCCCGGGGGTGGAAAGAGGGAGGGAGAGAGGTAGCGGATGAAAGGGATACGAGAAAGCAAAACAACGGACTTGCAAGAGAAACCGCCAAGAAAGCCAGTAGTCGTGTAAACGCTCCTTTTACTGCTATGCATCGCCAACCACGGTCTGTTTCCTGTAAAAGATTTTGCTGCAACGTAAATAACCGCCTTTATTGCGGTCGCTCGTTGTCAAAGGAACTTTTCATACGGTTGCTTACAGACGACGAAGAAAGTGGATCGGGTTAAACGATTGTTCCTTAGAAATGTTAAACCGATTAAAAGGGGACGAGATTAATTCTCGTATGTTGTCAATTCCATTACTCCTTGTGCAAGACTAAAACTCGAACATAAATTGCTGACCAAATTTTAATCCCACATAAATTCCAATACCGCAGTGGTAGGAACTGGAGGAATTTCAAATCAGAACCGGAGAACAAGCAAATTATTCTCCGTGGAACGTTGACTTGACGAGAGGCAAGAGTCCGTCACGCTTCGAGATCGGCATACTTTTTTCACGCTACGAAGAGCCGCGAAGAGATGCTATTTTTCCTTGAAATACCTGTCGGTTTCATTCCATTCTTCTATTTTGTTTCCCCCCTTTTTTTTATCGGGAAGCATATTTCCCAGACAGTGGATGCATGTTTTGAATAAAACATGCAAGCCGAACTCTGTCAGTATTATCTGCTTCCCTTCTGGAAGACCGCACGTCTCTTTCCAGTTGGACGGCTTTATCTCCTGCCCGCTTATTAACCGCGATTTCCACTACCTGTGTACGTTTAGTGTGCGCAGCTACTTACTGTGCAGGGTGTCAGGGAAGATAAAGACATCAGACACGCTCAGCTGGTCGAGACGTTAACTCGATCAGTTAGCGACGTCGAGCTCTTCAATTCTGCGTTTACCCCCCGGGTGAAATGAGAATTTGTACGTCTGTCGAAAGGCACGGTAAATTATTTGCCAATAAAATTTTGGACGGGCTACGTAGATTTAGCGGCAAACAAAAATTTATACTCGATGTATTCATAGGAATATTTTCCATTCCATACACAAATTCGCCTATAATTTTCCATTTTCCGCGATGTAAACTGCGCACACAATTGCGTTCCAGGAATATCCAACGCGACGCCTTTTAGCTAGATCCTGTCATTTTATAGTTGGGAAAATGCCCAATTTACCGTGAAAGTTTCAGCAACACGGCAACAACTCAATTATTTTCACTGGTCACGGCGGGTGGTGTAAAAAGCCAGCCATGAAATGTCGCCCCGCATCATACTTGATCCGTTTTCCCTGCGCGAAAAAAATGGGGAACTCATTTTCCTTGCGCCCGTTTGGCAATATTCCCCTGATAAAAAGGGAAAACTAATCCCGATTAATTTATTACAACTGGACGATTAATAAATTGTAACTGCAGGCACCGATGATAAAGCTTTGCCATTAAGATCGAGCAGCTTTAAATAACTCTATGAGGCCGACTTAAATTACGAAGCATGCAGCGAAACGACTTAAAAGTACAATGGAAACTTGCGCAACGTATATTTTCCATTTCCATCTGCTCATTATTCAACTTTCATTTAAATCCTGTCGCATTACGGTAGTATCAACTTTATAATTGCTGTTCGCGAGTAAAATTCGCGATACACAGCTGCGTTACATGGCACGCAAAAGAAATAATCATTTCTTTATTTAACGTTACTCACAATTATCGCCGACATGTATTTCGTTTAGGAGTACTTTAACAAACGATTCAACGAATGAACGCGATCGTAACATTTATTAAACGCAATATCCCGTGCATTAAAGGGAAAAAAAACTGATTACACGGAAGCGCATAAAGTCTCGCCGTGTAATAAATTCAGGCCGTCAAAGTTTTACACCTAAAGCGTTCAAACACGTTTAAAACCAAACGGAAATTGAATTGATAAATTAAATTCGACCTCGGCGCGGTACGATTTCGCATCGCGGAGTTCAACGCGGCGAAACATAAAAAAAAATTCGACGCATTTGCTTACCCAGCGTCAAAATTGAGGCGCAACTTGCAAAATTACCATCTTCAGCCCGCAATTCGAAATTAAAATTCTTTTTCCCTGTTTGCTCTCTGACGGCCGAATTGAAGTTACGCGAAAATGAGGAAATACCGTGTAAAATATGCCGCGCGGTGAAAATGAGTAAAAGAGCGGCCCAGAAGCACGCGGGTATGCATCAGGTTTAATCGCAACCCCTTTGTTTCAAAGACGATTTGTTTTACATGAAATTTCGCGCAGTCGCACACGCATCGCTCTTCCGTCGCTGCCACATCGTCATGCGATTAGTGTAATAACGTTGGTCTCATGGCAGCTGCACCGTGAGAATCAGGGATGCCAATCGGGTTAGACGGGGGCCGAAATTCAATATTTAATGCTGCTGCAGAAATTCCACGGTAATCAGACCGCCGAGTAATTGGTAACGTCGCTTCTCAAAGCGGAACCTGGTGAAATTCGGAGAGAAACGCGCCACCCTGCTCTTTAACCTGCACCCTGCGGTCTATCGTCTTTAGAATTTCCAACGGAGGATCTTCCTTTTTTTAATTTCAACCCCCTATGCATGGTTCGATGTACAGTATTAATATTGTTAGAACATCTTGCGTGTCTCGAGTAAAAAACCAATGCTCTTTTTTGTTGCATTACATTGCCCCTGTTCGAATTGTTGACAAAATTGGTTAGGACAATTATAGCATATTTACCTTCCCGTTAAGGTATGTTCTTCGCGCCACGCGAAAGAAGGACAGATTAATTACCCCCTGCAAAATGATTTTCGAAGTACGGGAGAGCACTCGGCGCGAACGCGTGAGTGCAATTCGGCTCGTACAGCGAGAAGTGTTAATTAACTGTCTATCGCCCAGTGCTAAGTGTTCTCAAGTGTTATGATTATGAACGTATTATGACGCTACAATCAGTGGTTAACCAGCAGCACGCGATAGTGAAGCACGCGAATACACAATGAATATTAATAATCTGATCGTACCCCTTTAGCTTAATCGAACTCTCTCATTCCACTATATCCGCCAGGCATTCATATCTGACAGATATGTAAAGAAAAAACAAACAAAATCCCAATACTGGTCATTAACCAGTGAAAATAATATTTTAATAAACAGCAAAAAGATCTGCATTTTGATTTGGTGAATTTGACCGAGCAATCGATATTTGATAGCACTGCATATGGATATTTTCCATAGAAATAGGGGCGCAAAATAATTCTAACGTTCGTTCTACGTGCTTTCAGTTCTGGTCTGCCTACGTTCCATGCGGTGCTGCACAGTTGAATGCGGTTCAACTTTCCTTGGAACAGATCGACGTGATCCGCCGACTCGCCGAGATGAATGCTCAACATTTAACTTTGGTTACCTCAGTCAAAGGTAAGCACTCCAACTTGGATTCACGATCAGCTTTTAATTGCAAACCATCGGTATTGAAAAACCGCCTTTCGTTCCATTGAAAAGCAATGATCCGTTGCAAATCCCAATTTTATTGGCCTTTTTTTTAAATACACGATTCCACGAGTTATTGAAAGACCGTGCAATTTAATGATCGTTCACTGGCACGGAAATCTTAGAATTCAAATTGACGAAACAGTTTTAGCCATTATTAATTGTAGGAAACTAAAAAAAGAAAAATAATGAAAGTATCGAACAGTTCGATGGAAATTGCTCCTCGAACAACCGCATACAATTTCCGCGTCACATAATTTAAAAGTTTTCGGCCGTAGTTTGTTCGATTTTATCGCTACAAAACCGCATGTGAAGATGTAAAATGCAACAGAAGCATCGTAACAGCGAGTGAGAAGGGAAAAGTGGAAAGGGTCTTGGAAAAGATTGCAACACAGAAGATCAGAGTATATGTAATGGCTGGGGCAATATTTATCAGGCATGATTCCCTAAGGTTGCTGTACAAATAAAAAATGCAGCTTGATAGCGCTGAGAAATAGAAAAGGGGGCGAGACTTGCGCCTTGAGAAAGAACGATGCGTTACCACGGATTTCGAAACAATATGACCCACGATTTATAATTCCGTATTTCACAAAAGCAGGAATTGCATCGTGAAACGGAACATCAATATCGTTCCCTGATTTATTCACCGATCCATAGGAATGTTGCATTTGCGGGGCTGTATATTTTACGTAATTTCAAGAATTTATACGAATCACAACTGTCATTTGTGTTACACTTTCATATCAATAATTTTGTTTCGCTTATCGTGATAAAAATGAATTAACTTCCGTGCAAAACTATTGCCACTGGCGAACAAAATGTTGACCTATAAAAAAATCGGTAATTCCTTGAAACTAATACAGGAAATTCTCCGAGCGCACTATCCGGGTGATAAAAATCAATGGTCGTAAGGAACTCGTTGCGATAGCAGTCAATAGACGCCAGCAAGCAGATTTTCTAGTTTAAAATGTTGGTGCTCGTTCCAGTGGTAATTAGATTGCCGGAATCGCGTACCAACTGCAAGTAACAATAGGCGCAACAGAAACGGCAGAACCTGGCAGGAAGTTTGCTCTCGAGGAAACTCGAGGGGACAAAGGAGGCTAGTATTAATTGCTCGATTTCTCTGAAGCAGTATCATTCGAGAGGAAAGTAATTATTGGTTCCAACTTGATAACACCGTTCCATGCTGTCGTACCTTTACCGACGACCGAGAAAAATGTTTGCTTATCGTTGGCTAGTTAATCGATAGAATTGCCCTCACGCAACAATCTGCCGTCGTTCATGTTCAACTAAATGCATAAACAAATTTTCAAAATTACTGTGACTCGTGCATTGTTGGGCGATAAATTCTCGCACTTCTTCTCAATTAAAATCCAAGCTTTAACATCAACAGTGGCGTTAAAGAAGATTGAAAAAAGCCACAAATGAACGCGTTTATCCTACATACTTCCCAGCAAAGTATAGTCATTATACGTACGAAGAACGTGATAAAACCTTACGACACCAAGGGTATTCCCTCTCTATTCAGCTTTGCTCAGTCACACAATGCACGACTTCCAAAGTTTTCAGAACACAAGATTATTCTTCCAGCGTGAGTTTGAGAATTTACCGAGGAGAAACGAAAGAGAAAGATAGGGGTGGAAAACAAAAACGAAGGAGTCTATAACCTACGCGAGAACTTGTAAAAGTTTCGTCGACTAGTAACCAGAGCCGGGAAGCTGTCAGCTATTTTCATAAGCTCAAGGAACTCCAGCAACCAAAAGACCGAATCGAGGTCGCGAAAGGAACGTCCCAGTGGATGCTGAGGGAAAGGACTTTTCACTTGTCTTTCGGGCATCTACATGCATTACCTCGAATTCTGTACGAGATCAAACAGCTGGACGCAGAAGCCAATTCCGGAAAACGTAATGAAACTATGGAAAGTTAAATAAGAGGAAAAGGGCAGAGACTGCCTGGAAAACTTGTCAGGATTAAAGTCTCGGTTTATTTTGAAGAATTTGAAGCCATCTAATACTTCCCCTGCACAGCTCAAAGGAACAATGCCAATGTTACACATAATTACAACAAATTCATGAAGCAGATACCAGTAAACTAGCTGTACAAGAATAGATTTTCTGGAATAATGAAAAATCTCCACACAGAGTAGAAAGGTCTCTGTCTGGCGCTAACAAGTTTCCAAATTATTTACGCTGCCCTTCCTTAAATTGCGAATAATTTTAAGCGGGGGAGATATTCAGCCAACGTTCCTGGCAAGTCCTTCCGCCTGCAACTTCAGTGTATGTTCTTGATGCATCCAACGTGAGGCAAAAATCGCGTTACACACGTTGTTGCAGAAAAATGAGAGGAAAGCACAGGGCAAGTGCGACAGCAAGAGGAGTCGAGCAGGGCGGAGTATGGCAAACGCCTTGTTGTAAAACTTCTCACGACAAGTAACCCAGCTCCAGAAAGCTGTCAGCCATTTTCATAAGCTCGAGAAACTCCGCCAAGTGGGAAACCGAAACGAGGTCGTGGAAGGAAACGGGCAGTAGGTGGAAAAGGCACTGGTTCGAGGTGGAACCGGTGGTTAAATTCTGTGAACACTCGTGTGACCGATCGAGGCAAAACTTGTTTCGGAAAAACGAAAATAAGTGACAGCGTGTCGCGAGGAACGACCGAAGCATAATGATATCGAATTCTCCTGGATCCTTTTTGAAAATGAAATCGGAAACCGGAATGGATATCCGGCAAATGAGGGCTCGTTCAATTTCTGATCCTCGGATTATGGTACACGGAAGAAAAGATCTAATTAACCCGCGAAGGAAATGCAACTCGTAGGGAAACAAGATCCAAACATCGATAACCCAATGAATGAACGAGCAGCACGTGACTTACGTAGTTAAGTATTCTTTGCTCGATTCGAATAATTTAGCGTAAGTACTCTGGTTTCGTTGAACCTCTGCAAAATAATTCCTCGATTACTGATCGGGACACCAAAGAGCAAACTTTTCCATGCAGATACTACCCCAACTTCTTTGCCTTCCGTAGGAGGCATAAAAAATACACGTGAAAACTGATTTCTGACTCACTAATCTTTGAAATAGAGAAAGAACGAGATACTGTAATGTCTTTCTTTCACCTGCGTAGGTCTTATCGAGGCGCACCGGCAAGGCAAAATCGCAAGTCTTATCGGGGTCGAAGGTGGTCACTCTTTAGGGAATTCCTTGGGTGTTCTCCGGACATTTTACGGCCTGGGTGCGAGATACCTTACCTTGACGCATGCCTGTGATACTTCCTGGTGAGTACATTCCATACCACTTTCGAAACATAAAAAAGGCAGAGTGTAAAGGAAGGGTGATAAACAAAGTTGGGTAAACGCGCTCTTATTTATCTAAAACACGTATTTAAGCATCTAGTATACCGTGACTTTATACAGTCCTCTGACTTAATTATAAACTTAAAAATATGTGCCCCACATAATCGGGTCATTTTTTACCCGAAGTCCACGGGCGTGTAATAGTCAAACTGAAGAACGCACGAGGGTTAAGTTCTTTAACGCAACAGATTTTTAATGTCGGTCTACCATTTCCTACGACACCAGTCCATTAATTTAACTATCGAAATATGTTTAGTCGAATGCTCGTCCCGGCGGATCGATAATCCATTCGAAATGCTGAAACCTCGGTGCAATTTAATTAACAATTGAATTACGATACACGCGATTTCATATCGAAACGTTATCATTATGTTCGCCAAGCGATTCAATTCGAGCACCGCCGTATATGAGATAGCGTTTAAAAGGAACAATACAGCTGCACAATGCAGATTCAGTGGAAGAATGAAAGGAATTCTCTCGCTTGGTTGAAAGGGGGAGGAAATTTCGAAAGCATTGTATTCCATTCGATCCCCGTGGTTGAGGGTTATCTAATTTTGTATAAATATAAAACACCCCGCCCACAGATAAAGATGGCCCTCCACTTTAATTAATAGTCGAGTGAAACGCTCCATCCTCGCGACCCTTTCCCCAACGACGAATACTTTTTACCAAATCGTTCCGTCCCGCTTTGTACCGTGATCCATCGTGGAATAAAAAGCTATCCCACGACCGATCAGGCTGAAAGAGCTCGAAGCAATCTGAAACCTTGGCGCACAGAAATTTCCTCCATCTCAGCGATTCCAGTGCCCTGCCAAAACCTACACTTACGTCCCACGTTCGGAGAAATGAACGGCCAAAGAAGTTTGCCTCGAAAGGAAACGAAGGAACTTTTCTTTTGGCCAGCAATTGTGAGCCAATATCCAAGAAGTAGATTGTCTATCGATCTGCTTCTTACACAGCCTTTGCGAATGAAATTTTTTAAACGTTTCGATTGGGGATGCGTGAGTCATTTGAGGGGTTGCCGGTGTGAAGTACAGGCGTTGTTAATGGTCCCGACATTTTATAGAAATTCATTCTATTATGTTTATTGTTTTGTGTAAATCTATATTCACTATATAAAACTTAACAAAACAGTGCATTCGCGAAAGATTTACTTTACAATGTGTTAAAATAACAGGCAACGAAACCAATCGGGAAATAATGAATCACTTACTGACGGGCCTGATTTAATTATTTTTGAGCACGGTTCGTACAAGTGCCACGACATTCAAGTCCATTTTACCAATATATACGTGCACGCTATTTCTCCGCCCCGTTCCGAGAACTTTTCAAATGATTCACGTGTGTATGTATCTTCGCGAAGGTAAAGAGGGTCGTTATGCCTAGAAATCAGAATTCATGCGAAAGTTTCTATTCAGTTTCTAAAGCAACGAATGGACTGAAAGATGGCTCAAAGAGCCCGCGGATTCTCCTACGACCGATAACCGATCCCTTCTGAAGAGAAGTTGATCGTCCGTAGGAATTTCTTTCACCATAGTCTCCCGCAGCATCGTGAAAGTTTTGCGCGGTTTCCTTTTTTGCCCGCTATATCTCAACGAAATTCTCGGGGCTGGCTATATACGCTTCAATCTCCGGAGACCCGATCTGGACTCTAACATTTATGGCTTGCAAAGTTTCTTATTATTTTCTCCGTTCGCGGGGATCCTGAAATCGTTGTCCTCGGACTTCCGAGAAGCATGGGACTGTCGGTGGAATAATGTCGAGACGCGGTGGAAATGCGAGTTCCTTGAGAACATCAATCCTTCGGGCAACTTTCATGCGTCCCTCGATACCTTTGTTGCAAATAGAGAACATTTCTTTATGCATCTCCTGGATATTATCAGGTTAGACGAGCAAATATTTGCGAGAACGTTTTAAATCTTGATTTCAAAGGCTGTCGATCCGGCTGTAAACCGAGTTGTATAAAGGCTGAAGAAACAAAAAGCGGAACAGAGTGATGCATACGTAGCTGAGTCGATTGGAGCCGTGGAAATCAATTGATCGTACAGGAGAAAGAACAGGATGACAAGTTGCTTTCGGATATCAGGTACCCGTCGCTATCGAGCTTCAATTTTGCAGAGAACACTTCGTCGTCTAGTGTCCTCAAAGCGTGTCCGCGACACGACCCACATGCTGTCCGCGTCGAAAGCTCACCATTAAGTCGGAATAATTCCATGAACCCCGCCGCAGCGCCGGAATTTATACGCCCGAGAGTTTCCACGAGAGCGACCCCACGGTGTATCTGTCTGAATGTGGACGAACGACACGGTTGCTGATATCGCTGCCCGTAACTAACAGTTCGAGTCCAAAGTATCGCACGACAATGGCCGTCGACCCGATTCAGCCTGCTTTTCAATCCTTGCCTAGTTTATGTGTCCCTCGACGCCGTGCCTCGTGGCGCCGTAAATAAGTACCCGAGCCGCGTTGTCCTCGAGCAAATCTCTCTTTCGAAGCGACGTATTTTTCTTTCCGAACGGCCCGCCTAATTCGCCTCGCATCTATGCCGGGCGACACGGATGGAGAAAGGTGGATACGTATCAGAAGAAACGAATAGAATGCAGCGGGTACATTCATTGTTGCTACGGTTACACGATCCGAGGGAAATACTGTGTGGAGGATTTCTTGCAACTTGTAATAATGGAGCGACGTGCACAAAATAATACGATGTCTGGTCATCGCGAATATCTTTCTTCTAGAGAAACGCGGGGAAACGTCGTTCTACTTGACAGTCCCGAATATATTTTAGTTCAATTTTTAACACCCATTGGGTACTTTTTTTTGTCAAGTTTGCAATGTTTTGATTGAAACATTCGTGTTGTTCAAACGTGATTGATTGATACAAAGAAGCGTCGCTGAATCGAATGCAGTACGCCGCGTCTGACTAGGTAGCGTCTAATCTACTGCGCGCTGCATCAAGACAATAGTATAACACAGCTTGCCGAATACATCGGGCATACTATAAATGCTGAAAATTTCATCACGCCACATCTATTTGCATTGGGGAAATATGCTAGCGGGAGGCCAAAAAGGAAAAATCGATTTTCATCCAGATTACGCCCCCTTGTTACAGCGATACCCAAATCGCTTTAAAGAAAAAGATAGAAGGGGGGTGCTTCATAGATCTAACGTCAATCTCCAATCTTGCCTCTCACCCTTTCATCTTTTCCTTCCGCCCCTTTTGTCTTCGTCCGCTTTTCCCGGCGGGAGCCGGTGGATTGTCGAGACGATTGGATTTTCCGCAGTTCTCGATGACGACGAGCTGTCGACCTTCCCTAACGTTTCCCTGAAAACGTTTCCACTACGGCACAGCACGGAGGCGAGAATCGAGCGGAGAAGAAAGATTACCGGCTTTCGCCGGTCGGATTAAATTTTCTATGGCCTCGCAAGTCGCCGACGATCTTTCGGCCTTTTACCTTCTGAACCGTGACCACCCACCCGAACGGCTCTAACACACCACCCCCCGTTCTTCCACTCGGGGATTGCTTTCCACGGTGACAAATTATTTCTCGATTTTAAAACGATCCGGAAGATTACACCCTCGAACTCTTTCCCCTCGGCCGGATGACACTTTTCCCCCGGGGAAACAAAAAGCGCCCCGTTCACGCGCGAATATCTTTTTAATCTTCCCGATTACCCATCGACGATGGAATATCCGTGTTTCGTGCATGAATGACAGGGGGGGGGGGTCGTGCTAATTTCGTGCAACGAGATACATTTTTCGAAAGATAGCGATGTCGCGCTGGGGAAAGGTGTTATCGTTGTTTTCCAAGCGAAGAACCAGCGAAGCCGCGTGTATCGAAAAATTATTGAATTTCCCGACGATATCGCGCGCCAGGAGAAAAGAGTTCTAACAGACATTTTCTTGGCAGGGCAGTCTGTTCAGTTGGCGAGACGAACAGTACCCAGGATTCGACGCCAGGCCTCAGTGAGTTTGGAAAGGTGAGTTAACGATATTGTCCAGCTTTTATGTAACGCATTTTAGAGTGATCCGTTAGTTTTACGAGGAGCCTCGAAGTTGGAAGAAATATTACAACTAGACGGTGGATGTTTGTGCAATTATTATAGACTGGTTTCGTAGAAAGCAGAGAAAGAATTGTCATTCTGGCATTGGGAAATTGTGAGAATGTGAATTAGTTCAGTCCGCAAGCGGCAATGTTAAACGATGATCTTAACTATCGCAATGTATTTCAACTTACATCGAGATAAGCCAAATAATCGAGAACACGTGTAGCATATTTTCGATAAATTTAGCACACCTCGACGTATTATATCCGCATAAACATCCGCAGTCTACTTGCACCGTGTCCGTTCGTTATGAATAAACGATTCCACTGCGGTTTCCGTTTAAATAAATACGAACAATTAAGCGGTGCTCCCGGCATTCACAAACACCTGCACGAACGATTAAAACTCTATCAAGTATACGTGAACCGAGGAAGTGTTGCATGGACAAGTATCTTTCTTTTTTTCTTTTTTTTAATTCAAGCCACTGAAGCGGATCAAAGTCGCCGTTTTCCGAAGAAAAAAAAAAAAAGCGAAAGTGCATTTAATATTCCTCTGGATGTCATCCGTGACCCCATTGGAAGTCAGGCAGGCGAGCAAATATTAAAGTAAAGACAAACGTTATATTTATAAGTAACCGTGGCACCGGCGATGAACGGAGGCGAATAATAATCAATGGAAAGCAATCAATGACGTCGTGCGCTCCATTTACGGGGCGCTTCTTCGTTCTACGCGAAGTCGTGACCCAGTTCCTTGCGGAAGATCGCGGTGAAGTTTCGGCTCCCTAAAACAGTATCGACAAATTTCCGAGCCGAATTTCTGGCATTCGTTGCACGGGCACCGATATAGCGACGATAAAAAGAAAACACCGGTGAATCTTTTTCTGAACAGAGGGACGTGGTTCAGAGAGGGGCGAAGCTTTTCGTTTTTTTTTTTCATTTTATCGATCCATCGAAATTTGCAGCCTCCCGCTGGTAGTTTTAGTCGCGTGATAAAAAAAGGAGGAACGATCGTTAGAGAGGAAGAAGAGAGAGAAAGAGAGAGAGAGAGTGAGGGGGGGGGACGTGAAAGGGGTTGGAGGAAGAAGTGATGCAAACGAGAACGTAAATCAAATAAGCCATCTCTGTTATCTTCCCGCCAACCCTCGCTTGTCCACCCCTTTCTCTCTTTCTCTAATCTTTCCACTTCGGATTCCCCTCCCGTTTCTCTGGATCCTGCCCTTTCTACCGTTCGCTCTTTGTTTCCACGCGTTCTTTCCCCCTCCGCAACCCCTGCCCCCACATTTCCTGCCGCATTTACATACACACCGACGACCCTGTCATCCCCGGGCTCTATTGTTGCCTGTGTGCGAGCACGAAGCCACATCGCCCGACGACATGCCTCGATTGTTCAAGCGCATTGTTGACTATATCGAAACAACGTCAGTGCAAAATCGTTATTGCGGAGGGCCACGGGGTGACGCTGCCAGACGATTTACCGCGAAATTTTCCGCTAATCCGAGGATTTCAAAGCTATCCTGGACTGTCTTATTCGTTTCCGCGTCGCAGCCGTCTGTTACGGTGCAGAAGGGAAATAATTTCGTGACGTAACCGACTGCCACGGCGAAAGGATTTTCCTCGGGTTTGTTTCTTTCGCGATATTGTATTCCAGCGGCTTTCAATAGCTCCGTACGACATTACGTAAGCATCCGTCGACGGATATTTCGAGTGCATCGTGGGGAAATAATTTTTCATCAAAATTATGACCTCAGCGATTTTTATGCTTCGCATATTTTTGGGTCAAGAACCACTGGTCCAAAGAATAACAAATTTGGACACGCCTTAGAGAAATCAACTTTTTTTCACTTGGTCCACGGGAAAAACGCAGTAAGCGCCGAACAAAACCAGGCGCCATTAATTAAGGCCAGTCCGAAATTTCTTCGCGGCGACGGAAAAAGTGTAAAATAGAATGATCCCGAGCTTCGTTTGAAAAATGTCGTCCGACAATCCGGGGAGTACAAAGAAAACGACTTGCAAAAATTCTACGTCCTTCTTCGTATTTATCTCTGTGAGCTTTCTCATTTCAATTCGAAACTGTATGTGCCATCCCTGCTAGATCAAATATATCTCAAGAAGTGATTTCCTTCGATGCACATGTGTGCTCGATATACCTACAACATTTTCCCTGATCCTTTTCTATTTCGTTCTTCGATTGCCCGACACCTGTATCGCCCATCCCTATATTTCCCTCTCTTACCACACATACGGTGCACCTTCTTACACGTACACGTGCAATGCCTTTCTGTACGTAACGTCCGGAAGAATAAAGAGCTAGCACGGCTCGCAACAAGGGAGTAGAAAAATAAGGAATGCATACTGTACTCTTCTTCTATTTTATTATTACCGTTACTACGATCGTTTCAGACTATCTAGGATATCGAATTTATTAATAAAATATTTATAATCGTATCTTATTAAAAATCAAAAGAACGAAAAGACAGGAATTGCATCTCGTCTGGTAAATGCAGAGAATGAACTCCATTTCCCCCATTGGCCTAAGTTAATTACCTGTCGCCCTATGCTCCGCGTACAAATGTTGGGTTTCCTAATATCGTGCAGCTTTCCAAGAGCCGCCGCAATGGAATCTCGTTATTTACTGCCCCAGCACATTTAAACGTTCCCCATCGAGACCGCGTGCCTACTTGGAAAGGCCGTTCAAACGAAGGGAAACACCTCGGCATCGTTGTCTCTATAAAATCGCGCGTGCAGAGGAAAAACGAGCATCGCCGACTACTCGTTAGAACGGGTATGCTCTTGCAAAAAAAGAGAGACGGACCCATTGTACTCCTTCTTTTCCTTTCCCCCGTATCGACGTCCCTGGTCTATGCGCCGCTGCTTTTTCATATTTTTTTTTTCTTCTGCTACCACGCGATAGGAGAGGTGGCTTGCTCACGCCATCGACTAATGCACGCTGGTCGAAATACCAGCGTTTTCTTCGTCCCCTCTGCTATTTTTCACATTCACCACTATGCAAACTCTATCCCTTTCTTTCCACCCTGCTTTAGGCATTCTTTCTCCTTCCACGTTTCAATGAGTCGCCCTTCTTCTATCCGTCCTACCTCCACGCAGGTCCTTCGATGTCACACTTTCTTAATCAACGTGATAATAATAATCATTTTATTAGCGAAAGTTGGATAATAAAACTGGATAATACCGTGTCGAATATAAAATATTACACGCGTCGCAATTCCACGCTTTCCCGCCACGAAACCTCGGTGCATTCCTCTTCTCGTCAACGCGTTCATTAATTTAAAACTGACGGGGGATCGCCACCGTGCAACCTTCCGTCCCCCCAATTTGCATCCACCGAAAATGTTCAGCCATGCAAGTTCTTTCGCGTGCCTATTTTCATTTTCGCGCCGACGCCGCGCGGAAAATGTTACCGCCGTGCGAAAGTGGAAAAAACTGGCCGGGAATGGTACACCAGAAATGTACATTGTCAGCGACACTACATTGTCGAGACGCGTACGCGTATACGTTCTCGTTTTCATGAGTCGGGTACGATTCACCGGCAGTTAAGTTCCCGTGCTACGACCAGGACGCGAAAAGGCAGCCCCGCGAAACGAAGGAGAAGGTCCCCAGATTACGAACGGGGTGAAAATGGGGTTGCGGGGATGGAAGAAGAAAATGGAAACGAAAAATTGCTGGCAACAGCGTGTTTGTACAACGAGCTCGGCGCTCTGTACGTTTCGTTTCTATTAATTAAAGAGCGGGTACATACACGGATTGCGCCTCGACAGGAGTACACGGTCGTCCGTTATGTCCGTTAATTTCTATAATGTCCACCGCAGTGGTGAATGCAAAACAGGAACACGTGGCTGCCGAAACGAAATTCGAATCGTTCCGCGTGCGAATAAAGTTGCCACGGCTAATGGCGATGCAAATTTGCAAATCGCATAATCTCTACGGAGGGGGCGGTATGAAAATTTGCATTCTAACCGGGGCCACGGAATTGCAGCTAGCGCGGTTCAATCGAGTCCGCGTATCGAAACCATCGTCGCGGTATCGATCCTTAACTGCCCGGCAATTATTTATCGCGCCCGCGACGCACCCTCGACGACGGGCGGAATTTATTCTGCTCGAAGGCAACAGGTAAATTGACGACCGGTGCAGCGATACGTTCTTGGAGCCGTTCCTCGACACCCGATTGACGGGCCGATTTAATTGCCGTTGATTTATATTAATAAATAGCTGCGCGACCGAAACCACATTTCGAGATCAACGAAGAACAGCTAATAATTTCAATCGCTGTCTCGGTCGAGCAAAACGTTCGAATAATTTTGTTCGCGACCATCGATAATTAGAAGCTGCACTCTGGAACTCTAATTCATTTTATGGTATTATTTTTCAGGCAGTTGTCAGGGAACTAAACAGACTGGGAATGCTAGTGGATCTCTCTCATGTCTCAACGAGGACCATGAGGGCGGCACTGCAGACGACGAGGGCACCGGTGATTTTCTCTCACAGCGCTGCCAGGGCACTCTGCAATTCCACTAGAAACGTGCCAGACGACGTGCTTAGAAATCTGGTGAGTTTCCGAGCAGCCACATCGAGGCTGGGAAGTTAGGTGCATGGAAATGCGATAGGATGGCGCGGCAAGGTTAAACCAATTTCGATACTCGATCAGGTGTGCGTTATGCGCTACCTTTTCCACGAATTGGACACCCGGCAAATGCTTGCCGCTCGCTGAATTCAATTCTCTTCCACTGTGCATTCGGAAGCGCTGCATTCGCTGTACTAAATTCAACAAGAAACCGCGCGTTCTCGCCGTTTCCAGAAAAAAGAAAAAAAGAAGCACTTCATATTTGAACAAAATATTTCTGAAAGAACAAGCTGCAGAGTTAGCTCGGTGGCGTTTTATTTTTCCACGTGTGGCGTTCGGAACTCCGCTGGCAGATGAAATGATAAAACTTGCTTCCTCCGGCAAGGAGGTGCACGGGACATTAACCCTAATGAAAAACTTTATAGCCCTTCATCTTGCAAAAAGGGTATTCGCGAAATGACGTGTAGAGACTAGCCTTTTTTGCGACCGCGTCTAACGAATACGCCCTCGGAGTTGCCTCTTGTTTTGAACAGCCGTATCAAAGAAATTAATGCCCTCGGAAAATTGTCGTCCACAAATTTTTTACTCTCCCCGTCCCGTCAGTACTTTTCATCCCCCTTCGCCACCCCCGACATTGAGACGCGAGCACCTGGCTAACATTGACTCGGTAAGCCCGCGTGGTCATTTTCGTCGACGCAAACTTGGATACGCCGAACAAACGAAGGAACGGTGCTGTCTCGATTAGCAAATAAACTGCGCCCGCGTGGAAGAACAGGCCAAAGAGTACGCTGGAAAAGGGACCGCGAAAAGAAACGGAAGTAGCAAAAAGCCACGCCGCTCGAGTTCGAGGGCTAGCACGGACCCAGAGGGGCGGAAAGGTTACAGGACCTTTCACAAAGCAGCGGCGAAAGAAGCGGGCAAGAATTGAAACGAAAAAGGGGCAAAAGTCGACGCGCGCCGTCCGCAAGTTCATTCGGTGGCGACGCGACGCGACGCCGTGCAAGGGTGCATCCGCCAAGAGTGCACTCGACGGCTGCACAAAGTTGATGCAACGAGTGCAGCCGGCTCTGCAGCGTGTTGCATACGAACGAAGCAGGCTTGACCAGATGCGGAAAATGTGCAAGGGTTCGGGATTAAGGAAAAAAGGGTTCACTGTCTACTTTCGTACGCTTATTGTAACGCAGCGAGTGCCCCCTTGTGAAATTAACATTACTCGCTTCGTGTATTACGCTCTTCTGCACTGGGACTTTCGTGCACTTCTACCTGCCATGCGGATCTGTATTCTGTCTTTTGTGACCGCTACATTTTTTATGTCGAGGAAAGTGGAATAGGCTAGAAGTATTACGGTTTTCTGTATCGCAATATTTACCTGCACTTGAACCTGTCAGGTGGATAAGAATTTTGTCTTCGGGGAATGTAAATTTAATTGGGACGAATCTTCTTTGCTCTGACCGCAAGTCAAAAGAGACGTGTTTTAATGTTGCCGATATTTTTATTACGCGCTGGAACTTTGTATTGCGATTTCGAATTCATCGATATTCGAATGAAACAATGGTGTAACCCTTTCGAATTTAATACCGTCGGAAATTTCGTAGCAATCTTGTTGGCTCGTGCCCGTAATAAATCACTTTAAATGTAAACAGAGGAGCAGATAAAATAGTTAGCGAGCATTTATGATGTAATCCATGCTTAACCCACTGCACAGCAGCGTCGCTTTTTGGGTCGCTCGATATATCTTAACGTTCTGCATTGAAAAATAGTCGAACGCCATTAACTTTAATCTCCGTCTGGGGCGATATGTTAAATGCTCATCCGACAAAACGACAATCGTTGACTGTGAAAAGAAAAAAGTAGATTCAAGCATACATTGCACTCGGGGAAAATGTACACCGCCAGACATACTGATACCGATTGCGATCCAATTCTCAACGACCGCCCCAATAATGCAGAGAATTATCGCGAAAAGGTGCACGGAAATAATCGACTCGTCCTTCCGACCAACCGCTGGCAAACCTTAGCCAACGAAGAGATTATCTGGTTTTAGGTCAGCAAGCACGCAGTCGGAACCAGGTCGGCCGTTTCAAAAAGTTCAGGGTTGTAACCTGGCCAGCTTTGTAGCGCGATTTGATGAAAACGCGTTACGTGTCGCTGCCTGCCCTTCCCTTTTCTTGCCACGAAATTCGAAATCGCTCGAGCGACTGAAAGTAACGGGCGAAGTGGGCGAGAAGGGAAAAAAAGGCAGGAACGTATTCGTCGGTTGAAAGTGTCGGGTCCACGGGAACGAATCGAAGGGAGCAAAACAAAAAGGGTGAAACGTGAAAAATTCGAAACAAGTTCGAAGCGACCGGAGAGGATATATATTCGGAGCAGAAAGTTGGAATAATGGCGGAGGAAAAAAGTCGCACGGGATGCTCGTATAAAATAATGCACGACTGGGTCAATGAGGCGAGCGGAAAAAATAGTTCTGCAGAGAATTCCGTGGGATTAAATTGGGATTACGGAACGAGATGCTGCATGATTTATCTGCCGGGAGTGTGTGCTTTTAAAACGTTTGAAACGAGGCGGATCGCGAAGCACGGGAGTCGGAAGTAACGCAGAAAATGATCCTTTTTCGGATCGAAACGAATTTGCGACGCGATAATAATTCACGCCCTTCTGTATCACAGAACTTCGATAGATATTGGACTTGCAAGCGATATCGAATCGACGACACGGGACCGAACGAACCGAACGATTAAACCCGGCGTGGAAAACTCGATTAAAATTGAATTGCCATCGAAGGTCTGCGCCTGCCAGTCACCGGCGCCGAAATGATAATTACCTTCCATCGATGCCTCAAACTAATCCATGGGATTAAAT
This sequence comes from Nomada lathburiana, assembly GCA_963667235.1. Taxonomy (NCBI): domain Eukaryota; kingdom Metazoa; phylum Arthropoda; class Insecta; order Hymenoptera; family Apidae; genus Nomada; species Nomada lathburiana. Next base: position 9,418,923 of record OY763910.1, read on the forward strand.
TTGAGACGGGAACAATGCCAGACCCGCCTTTAAATCCAGTCGACTATGCTCGTGAACTCGATCGACAGTTATTAATCCCTCTACATGAAATATCGAAGATAATCTGCAAACTGTTATCCATATGTTTCTTTTTTAACAGTGCGCTTAAAAAGATCCCCCAATGTATTATATTCAATCGTGCGCGATTCTATCCGAATGAAATGAACCGCGAATCGGGAAACATTTTTTTCCCAATGTCTCAATTAGCTTAATTAAAGGACCAAGATAAATATCTCTGTGCGACGAAGAATCAAGGTGTTTCTTATTTGGTTCAACGACACAATCAATACTACCTCGATCATGACGAAGCAACAAGGGTATGAGTTACACCAATCAGAGGGCGAACGATGGCCTGTCTGGTAACATGTTATTAGCTGCGCCACACTGCTGCCCCAATTAACGTCGGCTACCTCATAGCTTAAGTCAGGTCAGGTATCGGGTAGACAGCAAGGTATTGTCTCTTCTCGACTGGTACATTCGGTAATTCCCGATAGGAAGCGAAGATAAAAAGGAGCAGATAACGCTGAAGTAACCACTGGACACTGGCCGGTGGCATTTCAAGCCAATCGAGGCAGACAAAGATCGCCCTGCACTTCTGAGGCTCTTTAGATCTGATCAGGAATTAACGAGCAACCTAGACCCGTTGATTATCTTCGACGGAATTATAATATTGAAACAAAGCACACAGATCGATGTAAATGAGCAGGAGAAGCGAAATGGAAATATGGAACATCTACTTCTGTTGAACTTAAATAAAATAAAACACCGATGAACTTTATTTTTGATGTACATTCGAATATCTGTGATCGATACTACACATGGAGGTAACTGGTTTCATCGGTGTACGTATTTTTTTAATCGCTTAACGCTACATGTAATATAAGAGAGTGCAATAGGTAGGTGTCTGTACTAAACTGCCGACAAAGCTGTTGAAAAATCGACGAACGTGCAGGTAATACTCCTTGCTGTAATAATCGTCAATTCGCTTGCTACTATCCTATCGAATGCCTGGAGAGAAGAGGTCCGCGAGGAAGAGCTTCGACGATTCCCTTTACCGCCGACATAAGGGCATAAACATAAAAACGAGTGGGAACGGGTGATTTTGATGGCGGAAAAGTCGTTTCCCGCCTGTCTTTCGAAAAATGTCTCCGTGGAAAATCAATATGGAAAACTACGAATGCGCCGCTGGTCCCAGCAAGCAGCTCGCTCATCGAATTTCGATGTTCGTTTCCCAGTCGCATATGCATTTGGAAAACTTTGCCATCCCGAGTCGCAACTTTTTTAATATCGTCCATCCTTGTGAAATGTTCGAAACGTGGATTAAAGTGGAGAAATCATGAATTGCTACTTTCGCAAGCAACTTGGACCTTTTGCAGATATTTTAACGGGGACCTTTGCGATTTCTATTGCAATTCGAAAATTTCAGAAGGTCCTGGACAGAAATTCTAATGAATTGATTTGTTAGAAGAGTAATATTCGTTCAGAGTTTTAATCATTAGAGTTTACCTGAGAGTTTAATTAGAATGATACTATATGAAATTGGAAAAAAAAAACGATGACAATCTTTGCAAGTTTACGGATTGAATGTCCATTTTTCGACGTTGTATAGATTATTTCGTGGAAACATTTTGATATGAAAGTAAAGAAGACACCATGAATCGTTAATCCCGTGAAATCTTCCCCGGCAGAATATATATTCTCCATCAAATATTTGGTATTCAAATGATCCAAAGCTGAAGGTATTATACTACTGTACACAACGACAGTAGATCAAGCTGTGATATCAAAAACAGAATATATCAAAATCATAAAGGCGGTAAGCTGAACATTCGATAAATTGGAAAATAACGAAACTGAGAAGAACGCACGTTGTCAGGAGAAATATTTCATTATAAATAAATTTTATTTGTATTCCTAGTTTCACTGCGAATTATTTTATCCGCGGGCATAAATCAATATCTGCTATTGTCCCCCTTACTTCCGCTACGCTTTCTCGATTTTCCATTATCCTATAAGCTGCATGCTAATTTAAAAAGTATCGTTGCATCTCTAGTGTGACAGAACCAGAAAACGAATATTAATAGTCGAATAAAATTCACGCGTTACACTAGACATTTTACACAGATCTACTTGCAAGATCATTACGTTTTATGAGTCATTGTTCCTCGAAATTTCTATACACGAATATGAATTAAATGATTGCAATGTGCACCTACTATTTTCTACCAGCTTGAAAACGCTTGCAATTTTTTTTGTGAGCACAATAGAAGCAGAAATCAATGCCTTTACAGATGGAAGAGAATGAAAGAACCGCTTTATTTCACTCGACACAATTTTACAATCGCATTCCTTTTGGCACAAAATATTCTGAGGCTAATGCATCTGTTTGCAGGCTAAAAATGGCGGAGTGGCAATGGTTCCGTTTTATACATACTTCATAACGTGCAACAGCACGGCCACCATAAAGGACGTTATTGGTACGTAAGACACCATTCTTGATACATTACTTCATTGCCACCATGGTATACCATGGTAGATCATAAAGAAAACGAGCTTTCGATTATTTAATTCGTAACCCATTGCACCCATTCCATGAAAAATCAGGAACACATGAACGCAATTGTTTCGAATGAACAATTTAGCGGATTGATAATTGTCTCAGAATTCTATGCACAACCATTGTAATTTATTATAAAATATAATCGATAAATGATTCGATACGATCCAGTTAAACGCATTCGTATACGAACGGAATGATTAATTTTCTCTGTTCATTCTTCTTCAACAGAGATGCATGTTAATACAACCGACAATAATGACGGTGTAGACTTCGAATAATAATATCAACATTTTAAACGGCACGGTACGAACAGAGTTTATTAAGCGACCATGCTGTTTCAGCACACATCAATCACATTCGAAAGGTGGCCGGGATCGATCACGTTGGAATAGGAGCTGGCTTCGACGGGATAAATTTGTAATTATCTTTCGAGTATCCTCCGTACAAAGTGCATTCAGAGAATAATCATTATCGATGCTCGGCTCAATGAAGCAATTACAGTTGCAACTATAGGGTAGCGGGAGGGGTGAAAGAGAGCTCGCCAGCAAATTCACGGCACGCACAATGAATATTTAGGCGGGCGCGTAAATCGGAAAATTGCATCCACCGATACAATACTGCTGGAACAAATTCCATTTTATCGTCGAACATTTATTCTCTGGATGGCGGGAATCAATTACGGATCAAACAATGCGACACAGCGATTATCGATGTCCTTTTTCAGTACACCAACAGGCTTGGAGGACGTTTCGAGGTATCCACAATTATTGGCCACCCTACTCGAGGACCCAACATGGACAGAGGAAGACATTAAAAAATTAGCTGGTCTCAATTTGCTGAGGGTATTCGCTAAAGTCGAGCAGGTGAGCTATATACTTACTGCTAGCCGGTAATTAAAGGTGGATCGCAGTTACGGTTACAGATTCTCCTTTCAATTCATTTTTTCGTTTTGTTTTGAATGAGAAAACACATCGTTTAAATTTTAGGTGCGCGACGAATGGCACAGAGCGGCTGTTCTGCCAGTGGAGAAGATCAGCCCACCTGACAACTCTGCCTGCGTTTACGGAGCGTCTTGATCTTCTTTGAGGACATTCACAGCAGGATTCCTCGATTTTCTACGATCGCCGAAGATTCGACACGTCTCACGGAACTACAGAGCCCTGTAAACGTGCGGGCTGGATCAGCCGAAAAAATCGCTTCTTCCCCTGAGAACATCTTTCCGAGTTTTCCGGGGAGTTCGATCGCGCCTTATCAGAGATGAAAAATTGTGCGAGAGTGAAAACTGATAAGACCGAGACCACGTGCAGAACGATCATCTTCAGAACAAGTTCCATTTTCTCCTTTTATTTTTCCCCCTCGCGAATACCGATAGATCCTTATTTCCTTGCAGAAACGTGCGAATTAATTTTTTGTTTAACAGACATGATGTCCGTGCGATTTAATAATTTGCTGCTATTTCAATAGCTGGATACGTCCGTCCATATTTTCAATCGCTCGCAGAATGCTTAGCAACTTTATTTTCCGCCTGTTAATTGCATCGAGAACAAACAGCATCATATAAACAGCATTACCTTCTATACAAATTTAGCCAAATTTCGATAATCGTTTCACTTCATTTAGAATGATATTTTATTACAAATATTAAACCCGACGGGAGCAAGAATATATTTGTTATCATGTATTTATTATTATAATTATCGTGCAGAAAATTGGGCCTGGCTCTGAAGATCTATAGATCAATACTCGTAAGCATAAGAAAATAAGCGTTCCTGAATGAATAACTTAATAACGATACGGACAATCGAGACGGCCAAAACTGCTAGCTGGGACGAATTTATTTCGTATGTGAATATTCGTAAAAAGAAAAAGAAGAATGTTCTGCTGGTACATGTTATCTGGACAGAAAACCAGTAACTGTTTTTCGATAAAATTATACTTCTACCTTGGAACAATTGTGTGCAAGATCTGAAGCGATGGACATTACGCGGTGGCGCGCGTTCAAATGTAAATTAAATGGAATTCCTATTAGACGATTCGAACGATGAAAGATCCGATCGATTTTATTTTGTAATTTGTAATTTACACGCGTTATTCTCGATACAGAAAAGTTACAAAAATGTACTACTATTAGATTACTTAAAGAAAAAAAATTACGCTTTGTTTCCTTTCTTCGCTCGTACGTAATAACAGTTACCGAGATTGTACATTTAGAAACGCGAACCATCATTTGAATGCTTGCTTAAAAATAGCGCGGACTTGAACAACTACGCTTAAGACCAAGCAATTAAACAAAACTGAAAAAAAAAATGAGTTAGCAGAATGGTGAGAAAATTTTTTGTCACACTTGATTGGGAATTTTTGAACAGCAAGTTACAGAATACCGATATTTGCGTACACTCAATTGTCTCAAGCTTTTAGAGTTTCTATATTTGCAACGGCAGCATCTTATGATATACTCGTACATAGAACTCGTCGCCAAGACCATTAAAATGTGAGACACGTTGGTCGGTTATTGAATGTCTCCCAACATTCGGCTGAAATCCTTGAAAACTGTTCTTATAGCGTTTATTATAATGAGGCTTCTATTACGCATGCATGACGCAATTATTTCAGGCAGCCGCTTGTTCATTTATAAGCGATACACCTGATTAGGACTGCGACTATCCGGATACCAGTAATATACGAATGTCCAGGTAATTTTAATCCTATACACAAGTTTTGTGACAAATATTGATGTGGCGCTTTACAAATTTTTTTATCTCGCGTTGGTCAATTCACTATAACTATACACAGTATATTTATACTGATTTTCATTATAGAAAAAATATTGATTTATATTGCCATCATTTACTAAAGGAAATTAGATTAATCGAACAATCAATTGAACTTGTGCCAAATGTTTCTATTTTCTTTCTCCTTTATTTTTGTACAAAGGTATAGTGAAAATGCGAAACTTTTCGCCAGTGTAGTCTTTACTCGCAATAATTAATTACTCATGGATACTCGAATGTTACTGCAATTTGGTCGCAAGCAATCACTGGAAATCCGGATAAATTGGCAGGTCGACTTATTATGCTCACCAACATATTAAACACTGCCAAGCCAATTTGTACTGAACCATAAAGACAGGAAGAAATTGTAATTGCCAAAATCCCTTTTCGATATAGTAGCCAAGACGTAGCAATAAAACCTCTTAGTCGGTAAATGGTTCGACCGAAGGTGAAAACTCGAGAATGAGAACACGTAGGAAATACTTCTGCATATCTGGAAAAGGGAAACTCTCATGGAATGTAAATTAATTGGACGAAGGGGCAAGCGCTGAATATATCATCCGGTTTGCCGATCGCTCTCGAACGTTGTCCCGAGTCATCCTAAAAAAGAAAAAGGACAAATCTGCGAACGCGCAAACAGCAAGAAACGTAAGAGTGATTTTCGAATATGGATGCGAGACAGAAGACACGAAGGGAACGAGTTGCGATGAATTGGGGAATGATATCGGATCAATTGTTACATTGCAGACACTGTAAATATTATAAAGTCGTGCTCGCGTACATCAAATACTACTACCGATTTCCCTAGCGTTTACTCGACGAAGAGACAATTCTCGCAAGCGTCTTCGTTTTGTTTTTTCGTTTTTTTCTTTTTCGAAACGAACTTTTCGTTTCCATTTCGACTTTGAAATATCACGATAAGTATTATGAAAATAGGGGGTGGCCGATATGAACAAAAAATTGAAACGAAAAAAAAAAGAAGAACAGAAAATACAGAAAATGACGGACGCCCCGATTATAAAAAGAAGAAAACGAGATGCGAATAGCGTAGACTGTCCTAGCTTGTACGAACATTTCGACTTTTCTTACTTTTTTCCGACGTGGGGAACGCGTGCGAGAAATTTTTAGGTACCTGTAATTAACATTGTTAACGACTATACATATATATTATATACATATATTATATAAATGAAACCAAGGCGCCTTCGACGACTCGCAGCACCATTCTACGAACTTTCAGTAGAAGGATTATATTCCGTGGCGAAAATTCGTTAACAAAGATTTTCCTCGGCGTTTACACCGTTTGATGAGATCAAAAGGAGCTGGTGTACTGGTTTATACCGGGGGGGAAAATGATTGTTAATAATTTTACACGAAGCGAAAGGTCTTGAGTACGAACGTTAGTGGAAGCTTTTTTCCTCGAAGTGAAAATAACGTACGCCTCCGTTTTCCTCGACGTTGGCAGGGATAACAAATTGCAGAATTTCTTGTCTACCGATTAAGTAACCTTAGCAGAGAGAACAGAATCCTGTTGGATGAACTTTTTAGCAGCAATAACACCGATAACCGCCACGTAGTGAACGATTAAATAGCGTAAAAGACCAATAGGACGATATTCACGATTTCTAATTCGTAAAGGGTAAGTCTAACATGTTAAAATATTCATTGGATCCATTGCTTGAGGAATACTTTACGAAAGATGCAACAAGCAATGACAACTTCCTGTACATTCGTATCCGTGTCACTGATTGTTGAATCTAAAAATCTGAAACCGCGCAGACGTTCGCCGCAAGGGGAAAACGTCGAATGTATTTCTCAAATGATTGATTCAATGACAGTACATTGCTCAATACCGTTGATTGGAACATGGAAATGGAAACAAGACTCATTCTTGTGTTTTACGGTAGCGTTACAACCACACGACTCATGGAATTATTCACGTGTAGACAAATTGATATCGTTCTAGTTTCGTATAGCCGCGACGGTGCATTCTTCGTGTAAGGGAAAAGCGGGGAAAGAGAACAGAAGAGATCATTTTTCCTTCGGGCGAAAAAATTGAATGGGTCTCGAAGCCGCGTGAGATGCCGAGAAGAAATTAATTAAATAATTAAAAGAAGTATTTCGAATCGACTCGCGAGGTGGAAACTCTGGATAATCATTTCGTGTGTGCGTGTGTACGAGTGCGAGTTTGTAGAATGAGAAACGAATGCGGTTGATACGAATCGTGCTATGTAATCGAGCAATCGTAACAATGAACGAAACACCTTCGAGCGTTTCAAGAGAAAGAACCCATCGAATAAATTCAATTCTCCCCTGTCTCGAGCCGAATTTTTCTCATTTCGGACCAACGAACTTAACGTGTGCTTACTTGTTGCGTTCATTTTCCAGATTTCATTTCTCCTCGACTGGACGTTGATTTTTCATGAAACGCTCGAACATCGGGAACGTAATAAACTCAACCTGTTCATTTTCTATTGAATCGAGTAGCGAAACGATCGAGCACGCATGAACCTTTCGTAGACGAGCCTTCGTTTTTTGTTTTTTTTCTGAACCGATCTAGCAATGAAACAGAGGCCAAAGAGAAATATTGTTCGTGTACAGGGCGAAAGTGGAAAACGTTTGATCGATTTAGAGAGAATGAGAAGAAAAAAAGGGGAGCGTGAGGGAATCCTTAGAGATAAATCTTAACGTACATAACATAAACAACACACAACTGCCTAGAAACTCAGATTAATAATATTATAACTTACTATATTATATACAATTACAACCGACATGTCCAAACGCACAAAGGGGCAAGTTTGGCAAGACGAGACACGCGCATGTAAATAGGATCTATCGACGTGTAATCCACATGTATATAACAGGGGACGCTGGAGAAGCAGTCTCGAATATTGAAATTCGAGAGAAAACTCGGAGCCGTTTCTGTCTGATCATGGCTACGATTTTTCACTTTATTCCTCGAGAGTGTAACACTTTATGACCATTCGTGGCAAACGGAGGATCTGGTAGCCAATGTATCGAAGGGTTAAATGAGTGAAACTGTCAGCATACGTTTTCCGTGTACTGTTTTTCGGCTGCGATATTTATTTAGAACGTGCCTAGGCGAAAAGGATATTTTACGGCAAATAATTTGTTCGATGCTTCGAATATTCTTCTGGTTAATATTTCTACATTCGTAGTTGTCAGTTTGCAAACGGCTAGATGGAAAATAAGTCAGTTATGTTTGGTGTAAGGGTAGAATGTAAAGCGAATGAAATTTTGGAAAACTGCTTGCTGACAGTGCGATTCATTTTCACTTTCAATTGTCGACGGTTCGGGATGAAACGCACGATGTTCCATAATAATTTTATCATTTCTATAATAATTTTAGAAAAAGGCTAAACCAGGACCGATTATCAACGGCCTTGCGATGTTAAAGGTACACTTTATAGATACGTTGCTATCTAACTCCAATAATTTCTTTCTGTCCCGATTTTCGTCTGTGCTAAAAGATTCCTTAATTTATTCAATGGTATTACAATTCCATCTAAAATCAAATTACCACACTGTTACTATTAAAAGGCGTATCATCTCGAGCAGTTCGACGTACACCGCACGCGGATACCTTTTTAGATGAATTTAAACTAATTAGAAAAAGAGTATTTACGAAACGAAAGGGCAGCTATTTCCGAGTGAAAGATTGTATAGAAAACGTATGATATAAAGAACGAGAGGGGAAGAGAGAGAGGAAGAGAGAGAAAGAGAGAGAGGGGGTGAGAAAGGCGAGAAGGAATGTATAGGCGATTATTAAAGAGACTATGAAAATTAAAATGATATAGAAAGTTTTAATAAATTAATTATTAACGCTACAAGCAAGAGACACTATTGATACCTATTACCTAAGGAAGACGGTACGTTTACGAGCATGTACACGATCGTATACAATCATTCGATAATTCAAGCACACAATACACCTATGCAACATAGAATCCTACGAACACGAAAAAATGGAATGAACACGAGAATATGCTGTATGCCGTGCGTAAATGGATTAATCTCCATTCGATCCGAGATTAATATAGTTACGAACGCGAGAAAAAGACACATAAGGCTAAGTTAACTTGCTATTTACCTACGTAAAAATGATATATTATATAAATTAAAGAAAGAAAGAAAAAAGTATATAGAAGCGAAATGAATGAGTGGAGATGCGAACGAGGGAGAAAGAGTTTGAGCGAACGTGAAGGGGAAATAGGGATAAAGAAATCGAGGATTTTTTTAAAAGGAACCGTCGCGTCAGGCCAATTTTTCCGAGAGCCTCGCTCCATTGGCCAATTGACGGATTTAGGTGAACAAACCGTTTAAAAACGTGATACGTTACTTATCGACGACTTTAGTTGGACCCGAAGCGGTGAATCCTTAGACTCGTGTATAAAACTATTATAATTTTAGGGACTTCGGTTTGTTTGATGTTGAAAAACTCGCGGGAACGTTGGATCGATCGCCGTGTACTCGTGAAACGGAGCACCGAAATCGAATTACGTTTATTAGAAATCAGAGGCCAGCGCGTTTCTAATCCGAACGATATTTATTTGAACGGCTTAGCCTCGTGGAAAGGAGCACCATTCGATACCACAAATCGTTTCATCGATATTCGATGCAAGTCGATCTTGTTTAATGGGTCTTTCTTGGAATGTAAGCTCGAAAGACCAAAGAGTTCTACTCTTTGATGTGGAGTAACGGTGCAAAGCTGAAAGATTGAACTTCCTGCTAGGTAAATAATTAAACATCCGCCTGGGAAAATATTTTTTTCTTCCACGCGTACGCTTCTATTCTATGGTTTTTGGTAAAATTTCTTTGCTGTTTTAATGTGCTTGGTGTTTCAACGTCGAAACGCTTGTTTTTCTTTTTCCTTCCATTTGTTTAATCCAAGGCAAAATTTCGAAGAGTATGTTAAATACATTTCACGACGGCCTCGACGTTTTACAAACTGATTCGATTTTAGGTGTCGACGCAAGATAAAGGGACTCGCATGATAAAGAGTCACGCGAGAGAAATAGATTTAATAAATTGAACGAGGACAAAGGCGACAGCGATGACAACGACGATGATTTTATCTATGTTAATCTAGAAGACATTGCTGGAACAATGATTTGTACGCCTTCTATGAAGGACCGTAGAGTACATTATGTTACCTAATACTCATAAGCACGCATTATCTAATAAACATTATTTACAAAACTAATCAAAACTCTATCTTCCCCGTCTCTCTCTCTCTCTCTCAAAAAAGAAACACGAAAGAATAAAATGCAAATTTAGCTTTAAATAATTCAGTCGATTGCGGATCAATTTATCCTAATTGTATTTTTTCTAAAACCCATCGTTCTACTTATTTTTTAATGAATTTTATTTTTTCCTTAAAGAGGCAAAAAAACATAGCCACGCTGCTTTCGCAAGCCAATGGACTGTTCACGCTGATCAACAATTTCTTGTCGAAGGAAGTCATCCGTCGCCGAAGAACGCCTCAAAGAAAAGTATCAGGATCGATACCGGAAGATCGATGAACCGAAGAACGTTTAGCCCCTTCCTAAAACTACCCTCGAGCGATTGGAGCCGAGAACGCACCAAACCAAACATCAAATCGGAAGCTTTTCGAAAATTATCAAAAGCACGAATCTCTATCTCGTTTATCAGCAACCGCGGGTTGCAGTTTACCGTTCGATGCGTCGAAACGAAAAACGAAGGACGGAGAATTTCATCGCGCCTTTCCCTTCCTTCCCCGCCACCCCCAAAAAAGGGGATAGAAGAAGAGTACAAAGCAGCGTCCGATAGACACAATAGCACTCGTCAAATCGACGATAAGCGTCGACGGCTAGTCTGGTCTCATTCGCGACAAGAATCCCAGAGAAGGACGAAGCGAGAGCAGAGGATCCGTATATGAGAGCACGCGATATAACACATCGATCTGCGTTAGCGCAAGCGTGTTCCTGGCCCGTCTACCTCGAGCAGATTCTCCTCTCGCCACCCTGTATAGGCCGTGACCGGGATACGATACCAACAGGTGATGTTGGAGGAGTAGAGAGACACTCCCTCAAGCGGCACCGTTGATCGTCGTCCCCCGAGTCCTGATCCTGTCGGTGATTTAGTAGCGTTTTCAGCCGGTTTTCCTCGCCGGCGAACAGCCACCACCTGTCCAAGGTGAACGCGGACCCGGGCTGGGGGTCGGCTTATCGTTGCAGGGACGCGGGAGCGATGAAAATAGAAGAAGATCGGAAGCAAGTTCGTCCTCTGTAGCGCGATGATTTGAGTGAACGACGCACGGTTTTCAAAAGTTTCACGGTGCTCTCGATTCATTTTTTTCTCTCGTCGTTTAATCATCGCTCCCCTTAGTTCGCGCGTCCAATCTCTGCCCGTCACTGTGCTACCGTAAAAGATACATTAAAATCCCGCCAGAAGGGCTATAACCTCCGCTGGTGATCGACGATATCGCGAGCTCGAGTTACGAGGACCGTGTGATTACACTTTCGCCCCGTGTCTTCTGCGACGAAGTTCGGAAATTGTGAGCACCGTGCCCTCCCGTAAGATTGCCCGAGAGGAGGGAATCGTTTGACGCTGGTGGGACGAGAAGAGTTACGATCTAACGATGATTCAGTGTAGATTTAGTGGGCTGCTTCCGTGACGAGACGAAGTATCGTTGCGAGAAAAGTCGGTCGAGTCGAGTGGATTCGGCTCGTTTCACCGGGATGGGACTTGGGTGAATAAACCGGTTCCATTTGTTGACTGCATCGAGGTTAATTAGTGGTCCATTGGAAGGCATCGAGGGTCAGCGGAAGCATGATCGAGAGACTGCACAGGAACTGCGTGGAAGGAAGACAAGTATCCGAAACTTACGGTATGGACGAAAGGGTTGAACTTGCATGCTGCAACTTTTTACTGTGAATGCATGGAGCTGCGAAAGCTCGACGAAATAACGGGGATGGCAAATAGAAGGAAGCAACAGGATATCGATTTTTCAAAATACTCACAGAGATATTTATTTCCCTCTTCTAATTCGATAAATAATACGGCAAACTGATGTGGAGCGGGGAAATTTGCTTTTGGAAATAAATTAACGAAACTCGCGTGAATAGTGCGACTTAATTGAGGCGAAAATTCAATGAAACTAAATTGAACGGTGGGACACAATAGTCCGTATCAGAGTTGGTCCATAAATAAATTAATTTGGCAGAGGCAGCATAAGCGCCGCGAAACGAAACGCAATGCAGACGGTATCGATGCAAATAAATAGCGTCTGAAAATTCGAAATAGACAAGCAAAATTGGAGCAATCGATTTCCAGTTGTAAACGACTCTGGCTTCCCCGATTGCGCCATAATGTAATGAAATTCCCGTTCAATTTAATCTGCCATGAATCCCATGGAACGGTAACTAAATAAAATCGGTGTGCCAACTCTATCGACAAAACTTTGCGAACCATGAAGGAGATGATTTTTCGCTCGATATTTTCGCCGGAGAAATTGACCGAACCATTGGACCGGGAGAGGCATGGAAAACGTAATAAAAGTTCCCAGGACAGCGTAAGGTAACTGGCAAGCGCATCAAGCTCTGAATGAAGAAGAACTCACGTTCGCATAGAAGCTACGATACAGATAATTCTAGCACGGTGAAACGGGGGACCGATGAATAACCGTCGTACTCAATGGAACTTTTCCCACAATCGAGCACAATGTAGCATCTGAACTATCATTTGGCGGGGGATCCATCGTTCGTATTTCTGTTTTCGAACGAATGGAACACTTAATTAGAATCATTTACCAACGTGCAAACGAGGACGTCGGGCGACCATTAAAAATATCGAACGCGACAGTTCCTTCAAAGAATAGAAATGCAAACGGGAAAACTATTCGGGGGTTGTTCGAAAGGAATGCCCAAATCTCCATTTGCACCAGTTGCACAAAATTATCGCGCAACGCGTTACCTTTAGAATACAGAACGGGACACTTTAATTTCGCAAAAAGCAACGAAACAAAGCGAATACTTGATATCCCGAATCGAGTGTCATCACGAATGAAGTTCACGCGAGGAATTAATTCGCATTTGCACGGCGACGACACAGAGAGTTAATTACGGGATTAGGGTGCACCCCGAAGAAGAGACCTCGCTGAAGCGACAAACGTAGTTCAAACGGCACAGTCTGAGTTCGTTTGGCGCCGTTCTCGTCACCAGAATTTCACGCCCGGGGTGATTCGTGTCCGTCGTGCCACGTGCGGCAATAAAACGAAAACGACCGCCGTGAATCGTGACGAGGATGAAATCGTACGCTGTTTTTAGATTTTCGTACGTTCCGGGAAACCGCGGCCGCGAATGAATATAATCGCGGCGATCTTAATCCCGTCTCACGAGTCTTCGAAAATTCGTGACGAATGGACCGGTGCGTTTCGCTGTGAAAATGTTACCAGAGACGAAGCGCGCGAGATGAAGATGCTGCGATAGCGAGAATGAAAGCGACGCGGCGGGAAGGTGAGTGGGAAGCTTTGCTTTTTGTTCAACAATATTTTGAAGGGATTGAAATCGCGTTCAACCGGACGAACGATAAGAATTGTTGCAAAACTGAACGAACGGGGACGGCTCCCTGAGCAACGCGAAGGAGAACTTGCATTATCTCCCTTTAAATTTCTTATCTCGCGTTCCACGTGAACGTTTCCTGCGCGCCGGGCGTTAGCAAGAAAGCACTTCCATGGGATAAAGTTTAATCGCGAAAGCAATCCTGCTTTCTGCATATTAAAGCACGCCACAAGAGGTGGAACTTAAAAGCCGAATCCCTTTGCTCGTGTTCCTGAGAACGTTCGACCGGTACGAATAATCTGCTAAATGGAGGGAGGATCTTCTTTCTCGCGATGAAATATCCGAAAACGCCGGGAGAACGAATCTCTGGCTAAATTTTGTTTTTTTTTTTCATTGTCATTATTCAAAAGAAACATTCTGTTGCTGGCGACGGTGGTCTGATTGGACAAAGGAGAACAGTGAAACACAACGAGACATCGTGATTATGCAAATGTAATCGGTTCTGTCGTTACAGTACCAACGAAGTGCCCAAGAACGACAGAATTTATTATTTATTTCAGCTACACTTTGTACTTGGCACCTATAGATATTTCAGTAAATATGTCACGAAGATAAAGTATACGTATCGGTTGAAATTCTAGTTATTTAAATATCAAAGATGATTCTTTCACAGCGACGACCCCCTGATATAATTGTCAATTAATCAGGTATTGCTAGCTTTGGTAAATTGTTGACAATATTATTCTGAATGCTATGTACCCAAATTTCGTGAAACTTGTGTTGTTAATTGAAGACAACTTTTAACTTTTGATTATAATTTGTATCAGGTAAGTTGGAAAATGCACGTTTAATCGTTCCATCTGAAAATTTATTACGTTTGTCACCATCGGATAGATTCAACAGGCCGGAAGGCGTCGGGCTTTAATCTCCTTAATTATAATGAATCCCCTTTCATGCATTATGGATTCGTACTTCATACACAACGGAGCAAAGCTCCTTTCAGCGAGCGTTGTGTAGTCGCGCACCAATGCCGCAAAAAGAACAAAGACACTGTTTTAATGAAATATTTTATTCAACAGAAATAGAATAAAACCGAGGCATCCAGTAGGTCAGATCAAACAATGCCAATTCCCTCCTCCAAACCGCAGTGTTTCTCGAGAATTCGCTCCACAAAACTTCAATATATTTCCATACACACTGTACCTACATACGAATACGTATGTATTTCTCGTGACGCGATTCCGCGAATATTCGGCGCGATAAAATTCGACCAGCTTCGTATATCGATGGAAACACTCGTTGTGGGTATTGAAGCCGTGATCGAAGCTGAAATGCATCTCGAGTTCCTGGTAAATCCGTGCCAGAGCAAATGGGCAAGTTTTCTGCTGGTAAACAGAGATTGCAAAAGAAAGTGTAAAGATGGATTTGGATCGATGGAAAGTAGGAACTTTCCACGGTGAAAGACGTAGGAAAGATACGAAACAGGGATGAACAATGGTCCACGATGCTGCGTGCACGTGTACAGGAACATGGCACACGTACACGTCGAAAAGTGACAGATAATTTTCCACGAACACATTGTGCACGCCTGTGCTCTGTCTACCTACCCTTCGTGTAAAAGTGAATGAGCGCGAGAGGATGGTGAATGCCGAGGCAAGTGCTATATACGTATTTACGAAGTTGAATTAAAGCGACGCCAGGCAAGAAGTTTCGTCTACTGTTAAATGAAACGAGGCACTGCACGAGCTGGTACTCTATTTTCAAACGAGCAAGTTAGAGCCGTAACTTCTTTACGTCGAACGTTTGTTGCGAAATGGTTTTTAAACCAGTAAAAACATAACGCTAACATTTCTTCGGGAGAACGTTGTCCTGTATACGTGAGCGTTCTATTAAATTGTTGTTAATACTTTCCCGACAGAAATAACGCAGCTATGCAGTGTAATCGTTATGATACGCAGTCTAGTTTGTATTATAATAAATAAGCTTTTTCTTTTCTCAAGATTGTTAGTTTGAAATTTATCAATCTAAAAATCGTAGGTTTTTCCATACTACGGCTAAGTTCTACATTCCACGCTTTATCTATACTCGATCGATAATCTAGGAATAGAACATCCGCATTAAAAACTAGTATCTAATTTTAGAACGACCGGACTAATAAAGTATCAGTTGCGTTTACGAATTTACGGCGGAAACAATTGAACCTGTGTAAAAGAATAAAAGCTTCGGATTTTCACTCGGTACCGTTCTAATTAATTTCTCTGCTGTCTGCAGTTTTCCCTCGTCCATTATCTCAACTTCTGCCCAACTAACTTCTCACCCTAATTTATCCCCGTAACTCCATCTTTTATTAATTTCATTGCAACGCTGGTTTCCCTTAATAATGCAAAAATCATTTAACTTTAGGAGTGCAAAATGCCCCAAGGAAGCATCCACTGGCAAGGGACGCAGAGAAGAGCCTGCGGTCCAGGAGCACACTGGAATGTCCAGGTATGTTCCAAACTTCCGACCAAAACGCTCTAAAATTAACGTTGCGCTAAGGATACTCCATTCGGGCCAACTTGAATCAAAATCAGTTTCATTTACTTGCAAATACCACACTTTTATATCGATAAGCAATTCAAAATAATTCCACTGGAGCGAATAAATCGTTTTTCTTTAGTTTTATTAATTGCATTGAAAATACTTCACACTTTATTTTAGCACAGATACTACGTACAAAATAGAGCATGTATAGGAATTTAGACGAGATATTCGAGAGTTAAATTGTGCCGATTATATTAATTAAACAGAGATATAGGTCATTTTAATTCGAGATTTTTCAAAGTTTCTTAGGTAATATCATGATTACAAGATATTAGAATGGTTCACTTTTACGAGACATGTAGTCGATGAACAATCTTCTCGGAGGAAGGGGGGATTATATTCGTATCTCTGATTTACATAAATATTTCCCCTGATTTGCATACGTAAGAAATATTGGCACAGTCTAGCTGTTATATCTGGAACATCTTGCTTTGGAACGGCAATAAACGTAAACGGGCGATCTTTCTTTTCCAAAGATAAAGATAAATATACGTTCTCCACGGCACTGTGACTTGAATAGTCGTCATATGTAATCTAGAAGCGCAAACACGTAGCTCCTACTATTTAACTTTAAATGCAAATAGGTATCAGTAAAGCATGCTTCTAATAAGTACTTCCCTGACCCTTGCACCGAAGTTTAGTACTTTGAAATTTATTACAAATTAAATTTATAAATGCACTTTAGCTTTCTCTGAATGAAACAATAGGAAGTGATGATTTTTATAACAGAAATGACAATAATAGAAGGACAATGTTTGCATTCAGAGAAAGCCCAGGTGTCACACAACGTGGGACTTGTGTTAGATAGAATTACAATGGACACTGTTAATAAATGGAACGAACTAATCGTTTTAGCCACTCTTTAGACACAAACGAAAGCTTTGTGAATGTGGCCAGCAAACGACTGGACGTCGTCCAGCTTATTAACTGTTAACGAAAGCAATTAAATCGAATAGGTGGTGAGAGGCAAGGTGACAACGCGGTGCTTGTGGTACGCCTGCAAAGCTCTCGGAATTGGTCTGCTACTAATGCTTTTAGGAGCTTGCATGGCGACCATAGGTAAGTAGGACTCAAGGGACTAACAAATTATCTTTATCATTGCTACGTATTATACACCGGGCGAGCTATTCAAAAAGAAATCAACCTTTTTCTTACACTCACACGTCTCCTATTCCTAAACGTCATACCTATTAAATAAATAATAGTAATTGCATTTGAATACTCCAATTTACATTGTATCAAACTTTAGTTCATTTCTCGCGCATGACGTTAATTTATATTATCGCCTCTACGTGCAATGCCTGCGATTACCTGTTAACATCTTACTCTAGGCTATATGCAATTATGTAACTGGTAAACTGTCGAGTATTGATCAGCATGCATCAAACCGAACCAAATATTAGCACTTCACCTAACTCAAACCAACGGGCTCGGAAATTATTAATGGCACGTTTTGGAATCACCGTTGCTTTACTGAACGAACGTAATTGTGATTCTAAATAAGACTCCTCTGTGTGCGAACAATGAAATAATTTGTTGAACTATAATATACCTCCTCTTTCTCGATGGCTATTATTAGAGTAATTGAAATGTGCATGTGCTGCAGGATACTTCGCAGATCAGCTATCAGTGGCGCAGGAGATTAGAGGTAATCTAACGATAAGAGTGAAGAATGAGTCGCGTGGATTTCACTTGAACAATCTCAGTTATGCCGGCCCAATAGTAATGGGCGTAGGAGGTAACGATAAAAGTTTTACACATAGCATTCTAATGTCTTATAATTATTTTGTACCTTCCATACGTTAAAACCTATATACTTTATCCAATTATTTGACACGCATCTACAAAATTCAATACATTAATCCATACTACATATTGAGTGTGAAAAGTAGAATTAAATGCACCTTTGAATGGGCCGAATTTCAAGTCATTCAAATATGAAGATTCATATAGATTGTTAAGCAATTCGTTTCTTTAAAACGGCTATATGCTATTCAATGATATATATTACGCAAAGAGAATGTATACAACGGGTAATGAAACTTTAACACAGTAGATACGCTATTGTTGTGGAAATTTTTGCTCAAAAACACGCAAGTGTGATATTTTATCATTAGTATAATAATCTGAGGGTAATGACATTGATATTCGAAAGACAGAAAAGAAAAAAAGATTTTGCCCCCAGAGAGATTTGAACTCTCGACCCCTGGTTTACAAGACCAGTGCTCTAACCCCTGAGCTATGGAGGCTCACAGTTACCCACGTCTTGAAATTCGCACACAACGCATTCATTATTTTTTATACATTCTGCAGAACTTCTCAACTTACACGCATCGAATTTTTAACAAATTTGTAGTTATTTGTTTAATTTCAAAGTACAATCGAACAATTTTTGTGGAACGAAAAGTAAATTGTTAATCATTTCCGAGATATTAGTATGCGTATTGTGATATATCAAATAGTCGTGTAACGTACGACGCGACTATAATTCATGAAAATTCCAAGTATTATAAAAACAAATTTAATAAAAAGCAATTACGTAAATCAAATGTTAGCTTGCTGTTGCATAAAATATGCATTTTATTAACAATAATACTCGAATTGGCAAGAAAATCTGGTACTGCTTCCCCACTTTACTTTCCACTTTATCAAACAATTCACCAAAATTACTCATCTCACAGCAGCACATATAAAATAATAACTACACAAGATATCTCACCACGTGTTACAAAATAATTATAATAAGACCGTCTCACGATATCCTTCCAATAAATACGTTACAATCTCGCAGGATTTATCGTAGTGGCGGCCTGCGTAATGACCTTCGAGGCTCGTGATAACGCTGCCAAAGTGGTGCCAGCACGTTTTCGTTTCAATCAAACGTCGGCAATAAAAAACACGCGGAACCAAAGGAACCGAAGATCCACGTCCAGCCAGACAACCAAATGGGATCACCAACTCGGTCTGTTCAGGGTTAACAAAAGTCCAAGTCCAAGTATCCACGAGGTTTCCAGGAAGCAACTGACCGCGGAGTTCATGCAATTCTCCAAGGAATTGAGCGAGAAACAAGCCGGACACTCGATTAAAAAGAGCCCCAGCGCGCCGACGTTGATAGACAAGAAGTCACCGCGAAAGAGGTCGCCGAAGTACGCAGGATGCGCATTGTTGAATCCAGAATTACTACAGAGACACGCACTATCCGTGGACAACCCGAGTTACAGTCCGCATCAGGTAAAACACTGGGTGTAATAAGGGTGCACAGTAGTATGTGGTTGATTGACTGTTGCATGATCGTCTATGTGATTTAAATAGGTCAGCAGAGAAAGTTTGGACCAGCAGAAAATGGGAGGCAGCCAAGTTTCTATGGCGATGGATTTGCACATTCCTAATAGGGGTCCGGTTACGTTGAAAGTTAAGGACAGGTCGGACACGGCGAGACGTCATCAGCTACTCCGTCAGACAAAAATCGAGTACGTTGAAGAGGTCGACGAAGCTGTGCGATCTCCAACGGGTCGTGGTTATTCGCCTAAATTGTCAGGTCAGTCATCGAATCGGCGACGATCAACGAAAAAAAAATGTTAACAGGGAATGATTTGTCGAGGTATTGCAATGGGAATTACCTGGTGAATCGTTTGTTTCTCCGAACAGGTGCATACAGCAAATACCCAGACGATTTTGTACCGAGGAAAAGAAATTCGATAGACATAAGATTGTTCGAGGAATTGACAGCGACGAAAGATCTCACGAAAATATCCCCCAGGGATTTCCGCAAGATCTCCTCGCCAAGCTTTCACAAAATGTCGTTCGACAAAGGTGGGAGCGAGCGAAGGATCGAGAGATCCATGGGACAGCGAAAAGCTAGCCTCGAGTTCAGGAAAAGTCCTGACTTTCGCAGAGGAGACTATAGGTAACGTTGGAAATCAATATCGACACGCACCTCCCGCCTTTAAAATATTACAAATTTCCCCCACATATTTTGCCGATAAATCTAATAAGTCGCCTCGCGACATTTGATAATGAAATAGAAAACTTGGTAATCGAAGACTCAATGCTCAGTCGAAACGAATAATCGCACTTATTTCTTCCTCACTCGTTGAACATTTTTACCCCCAAATGATTCGCGGTAAATCATCCACTCATCCAACAACAAAAGACCAATAGAAGATTCTGAAACTGTTTAATAAATTTATCCCAGAAAATTGTCAGTGGACAGATTCAGTATTGATTGCACCAAGTACCTCTCGGACGAGGTAGAAATCAGATCAAGGGCGAGCAGCGGCGAAAATCTCCGAAGGCAACAGCCGAGACAGCCGAAGCTTCATCATTCCAGGTCGGACGACAATAAGAGGGCATCGTTCGAGAAACACCAGAGGGACGCGCAGTCGAGCAGACACTCTTTGAACACGCAAGCCGTGATCGAGAGCGGCGGGTCAGAGGCAGATTTCAAGTATTTCACGACGACGTCGCTCGACACCGAGGAAAGTCGAGCGGATCACTCGGATGATAGCCACGCGATCGATATGGACGAATCGATCGCGATGAACGTCTCGGCTGAAGGACCAACCGAAGCTGATGCCCTGCTCGAGGAACCCGAGCTGGAGAACGTCCCAGAGATCGAAATAGAGGCGGCGGGGGACGATTTGGACGAAAATGAAACGTCCGACGAGGCTGTGATGAAAATGGTGAATTATATTCGCAACGATCAAGCGTCGAAGGGACTGGGGCTGAATCGTTGTGAACGATTGCAGGATTTTGTGCAACACGAGGAAACTACTTTGTACATAGAGGAGGACGAAGTTTGAAGGTATAGATCTCTAACTTTGAACTGATTAAACATTTTTAGGGACGTCGAATGTTGAATTGTCGAATCGTCCGGGGGAAATAATAGCGATCGATTCTCTGCTTTGAGTGAGAACAGATGGTGATGGGTTCATGGTATCCTCGGGTTGATACAGCGGCTTGTTATTCAATAACGTATTCGCTAGAGTATTTGGAATGTTTAATGCGGAACGCAAGTCCGAGGAAAAAGGGCAGACAAAATTTAGGCATGTTGCAAGTACTGAGACTGCAGTTGAGTTTAGGAGAAGTAGTAGTTTCACGTGGCAGTTTGTTGAGATGATATTTTTGCGTGAATTTTAAAGAAGGAACCGGGATAGCGTCTTTTTTTATCAAACGAGCACATTATTTATTGCTGGCGAATCCATTTTGCGTTTGAGATCATTTGTCGCGTAATAATTATCGCAAATAATTGATGGAGTAATTGAAGACCATGCGTTATTAATTGGAGACAATGCCGAATGTTTAATACAGCCACACGACACGTGCTCAATGATCTCAACAATGTAGTATAAGTAATGGTAAGACTTTATGGGCGAATTGCATTCTGTTGCAAGACAATCATTTACAAGGAACGTTATTCCCTTTACAACGCTCC
Organism: Nomada lathburiana; assembly: GCA_963667235.1. NCBI lineage: Eukaryota > Metazoa > Arthropoda > Insecta > Hymenoptera > Apidae > Nomada > Nomada lathburiana. Next base: position 9,440,856 of record OY763910.1, read on the forward strand.
AAAGTGAGCAGAAAATTTGCCACACAGATGACAAATAATGACTACATCTGTAGAAAATTATTCTGCGTAATAAAAAAGGATCCAGATGTTACGACCGAATGATGAAACATATTTCTGCCAAAAACAATCATAGAACAATCACAAACTGTCACATTTTTATAACAACACAAATGAGGTAAAGCTATGATGGTGCATTAAAAGGTGAAGGTGTTGACAATTCGTTATTAAAAATATTTAACGTGAGATACCTGCACAGGTGTAAAATGGAAACGCCACGATAGCAAATCATTCACATCCATACTCGATGCATCAGTGCAAAATGACACGGTGTCGTTGTATCGCGTTGAATTCGAATTCAGTAAGTACGACTTACGACACTATATTTGTGCAACGTTGAAATATATCCAGTACTAATCTTACTAAGGCACAGTAATCCAAAAAGTGATTGACTGTTGTAAATGATCTTGTTCTATTGTTAAATCGTTTCGCCAGCTCGCGTAAACGCGGCCTAGTTCATAATTTCAGCGTACGATATTGAAATCGATCGATAGATTCGATGAAAAATATTTTCTTTTCGATGATATAACAGGAACGGAGGAATTAATGAATTTTGTACGATACTCGAATCGAGTATAAACCTCCCAAAAAAGAGAAGAGAAAGAAGTGTAATAAAATTGACAATCCTTTAACGTCGAGTGATATACGCGTTGTTTTATTTTTTTTTTTTAAACGAAGGCTTAGCCAAGTGAATGTAAAAATCTATTTTTATATCTCTCGTACGGTAATATCGCGACAACATTGATAAAGTACGATTGAACATATTAAGTGAACGTGCGATGAAAAACAGCGTTCTCCAGTTGAATTTATTTATAGTAGAGGAAACAGGCGTATGGAGTCGGTAAAGGAACTGGGTTTATTTTTCCTCCAATGATTTATATTGAAAATTGCTCATGAAATTGTTCGAAAATAATTTCACGAGAAACGGGGTAAAGGGACACGCATTTTCGTTTGCTCGGGGAACAATAGTTTTTCGTTGTTTCAAGTTGGAATGGACCAATGTAGAAAAATGATAAACTACTGAAAATATTTGGATGATAGCTTGTCTGTCTCGATCTAATACTTCACGCCCAATGTAATATACTTTGAAAATTCTGCAATCAAGAATTTATAGCGTACATGTTTCGTTTTAAGGGCCAAAACTTAGTTTGCGTTTGGGTTAAAAATTGAAGAGTTATTAAATACGACGTGTCGCATGCAAAAAGACTTGCCTCTTAATGAATCGCGAATTTCAATCAAATTTTAACATTGAAAGAGTTATTTAACTTAGATTAATGAAATGAAACGTACATTGTAGCCCCTAAAAGAAATACATGTGCACAAAAATTCTGATCTCATTTACTGACAAGTATAAATGAAATGTTAAGATTGCTCTGTTGATTATATATACCAAATGGTGTAAATGTATTAAATATGTAGCTAGCAATCGACAAGAAAAACATAATCAAGCTGTGATGAAATTGTAAGTGGTCAAGGGTTAATAACGATAGGGAAGATTGCTTGCTATTGTTGCCAGTGCTGTAAATCCACTACGATAATTCCAGACACACAATTAAATAAAGATTAAACCAGATACACAATTAATTAAAGACCCGTGTAACATATTAAAGATACTCGTGAAATACACATTCAACGCCAATTACGTATTTACATATTAAATCCATGCACACAACTTGTAACGCAAACTTTACCATTCAAATAAAAAGAAAGTGACTGCTGCAAAAATAAGTTTCTCTTCAGATCCCAATTTTACTCTTTTCAATTTTCAGTGGATTTACATTCTCTAAGTAAAATTGTTTTAAAAGAATATTTGCGCGCAACCGGCATGTGTATTCACGAGTATCTTTAACAGCGCTGGCGCTGTTCTTTACCCGACATAAGCGGGTTTTATCGCAAGTCAATCATGTACTTAGCAAGCGTGTTAAAATAAATGAATATCGTTGTAATATTCTGGACTCGATGTAATCTTTGCATGCTGATCGTTGTAACATCTCAATAAAACAATTTCGAAACCACCATTCGTGTATAAATTAAATTAAGAAGAAGGAACACTTGCTTGTATTGCAAACACTTGCGAAAAACAATTATCTTATTGCACGCTTGCAGCTGATAAAATGTGCCCACTCGCCGATCGCGGCGTCCTCCCACTATGCAGGTAACTTTCACAGCCTTAACTCTTTCGATAGATCATCTCTGGTAAAGGGACTCCAACTGATCCATCAACTGCTAACGAAGTTAATTCCCCTGCGTATTGTTCGCCTGCAAAATTCGAGTAAACTTCGTCAAGAACGCGCCGACGAAGAACGTTACAGATAAGGAAGTCTATGCAAGATTCATTTTTGATTCAGCGTTATTTGGTAAGGAATCCAAGGCTTGTCGGTAGAGTAGAGGCAGGTTGCATACCTGTGCGACAGAGTGCTGCACGCCAGGTGGCGGATAGCATTCGTATAGGGGCACCGGTACAGGTGAGCTACGGCGGGAACTGGCGAAAGAGCGAGAGAGGACTTATGAAATTAGTGATGGAAAGCAAGATAGAGTTGGCGAGGGGCTACGGAACACCTTCCAAGTACATACCTTGGTTCGTTTCAGCAGTACACTGCTGGACGCCATACTCAGCACGCGTGCTTACTCCAAACCGCAGAAAGTATGCAGGATCTCTGATCCGTCCGTTCGTTGTTAATCGAGGTGTCTATTATATAAGTGCCAAAAAAATCCAGTGTTCGGCAGGGATGCTTCGCCATCGGTAACGAGCCTTCCAAAAGGGTCAAGGAGCAGAATGACGTCCGAGCGGTTCCACAAGTGAGTTTCCTTTTATACAAAGCGACAGACTTTGTGCATACCATTCTGAGTTTTCGTGCTCTTGTTTCCCTACCAATGGTACGCGTTTATGCACGCTGCGACGAGATATCTATCTGAGACCCAGGAAGCAGAGAAATGTCGTGGAGCCAGGTTCTTGTCTCTGGCCAGAGTGAAAAAAAAAATGACATGCCTGGTTAACCATGAGAACGAAGTACGTATTGCAGTTTGAAATCTTGATCACCAGCTACCGATCCCAGGGGCTATCGGTCGGAGAAATTCATTGTTTCATAATCCTTGGAGTATCTTGGTTTTACACCCGTTTTATACCTTGCAAATTAATGGGAGAATTTTTTTAATGCTACGCGCTTCCTAACAAATGTGATAGAACTGTTTGGCGTGCGGTCGTACGAGGACGAGGACAAATCAATATGAAATCTGTTTAGTAAATGGATACTTGTATGCATATTTATAGCAGTCAAATCGCAAGATTTGTACGATGCAAACGTATGGTGGAATTTTCAGCAATTTTAAGTACGTACTTATCTAATAGTTGTGACCACGATGTACATTACACCGCGCGTGTAGAATTTATGCATGAGAACACGTTCACTTTTATTTGATTCAGCACAAAGATTTATCACCCAGCCCAGTCCTACGTGTAGCTAGATGTGCGCGGTACATTAGTGTTTCATTATTGACGAAAAAAGGATGCTCCTTCGCAATAATTCGCTGCTCGAATTAGGAATACTTAATAAACTAAACTGTTAACTCGGAATCGTCTGCATAACTATACATATAGTAATATAAATCTCGTCTTCTGTACAACGAGCAACGTTATACAATTAATATTGCTTCAAGAATAATTCATTGCGCAATTGCAGCAGAAGCAAACAGATTGGATTTAATATGAAATTCCTGAAATTAAATACTTTATTTCTTAACGGAATTGATAATTAAGAGCACCTCATTCAGCTCAATGAAAGTATTCTTTTCTCCTGCAACACTTATACTTTCATTTAAGTGGAATCGATACACGAGGAACAAAGATGTCAAGACGCGTTCACGGTAAACGATTTACAGCACACAGAAAATGATCGTGCAAACAACTCGTTAAAGCTTTGTACTTTCTCTGGCTCCTCCGCTCTCGTTTTTCATTTAGAATCTTCTGACCACTTCGTTTACGTGGAAATTCCGCAGCAACCATGTTCGAGAAAAATCCCTGCAAAATATTATAAAGTAACATTGGATGACAATGAAATCAGTGAAACGTGCGAAATAAATGCCAATCTCCAAACTTCGTGACACCTAGATATAGGTACATGAAACGATCGTATTAAAAATCGTCGACAGTGGCTCTTAATTAGGTAAAGACCGATCAAAAGAAAACGAAGGAGAAAACAATCACGTGCCGTGGCGCATTATCGCAACGCAACGTGCGCAGTTTAATTCATAATTGGAGCTACGAAATTATCAGAGACGAGATAGCCAGCAATTAAACATCGGGACACTGAAAAATACGATACTGCTTGCTCCAATAAATTAGTAAATTAAATTATACTCTGTCGAAACACATTTAGAGTATAACTACTTTGAGAAAATAGATAAGTTTCTTGCAATTAAAATACATATGACACATCTACCCGCACGATAACAGATTGTTCGAAAATAATTGGTCATTTTTTTTTTTTCTTCAGAGCTGCACGCGATGACGCCTTAGACATCTTAAAAGAAGCAACAAAAAAGGATTGTAACGCGCGGGATGACGGAGGAATGACCCCCACATTATGGGCAGCCTTTGAAGGTCATGTAGATGCTCTGAGACTGCTCGTCGCCAGAGGGTATGCTCGCGAAAGTATTTACTTATAAACGCATTCGGGAAACGCGTTGCCATACGATTAAACGAAGTTGTAACATCTTAAACGTTAATAGATATTAATAGACAATTTAAATTAACTCGCGGTATCAGTTGTAATGAACGATAAACGATAGTATTCTTGATATTACTGAGACTGTTCCCGCCGAAATCGTAATTTCATCGTTTCCGGTTACATTTCGCGTTTCCATTTTTACGCGCCAACTTTGGACCATTTCTGCGCGGCGAAGTTCGAACGCCCGCGCATGCGCGGCGTCTATGGTTCAAATCTGTCGCGCCTATCGCGCATTTGCATGTGTAATGTCAATCTGCTTTAAATATAATTGAAAAGCGATACGTATTTAACGTTTGTTGAAAATATTTACGAAAGCATCGAGAGGAAAATTCGAGGAACAGTCGTATGCAACTTTGGCCAACCTTGAATGCCAACATGTAAATTAAGTACGAGGTCGTTGTGGCTAGTGAACACGATACTTCGAACAATACTTAAATCGAATGACACTCATTGTCGGTGAAACGACGAAAAGGTTGCACCAGCCAATGCACCGCTGATCGCTTCCAAACCGTGAAACCATGTATACATAAAATTAAATGCACATGGTTTGTTTTTTCTCTGTACATTGAATGGATACGTGCATGAACTCGAAAGTTTCGTATGAACCGATGACAGATGCGCGAAGCCGGAAATATACGCTATAATCGACCCCACAAACGGAAATGACGGTCAAGCGAGCAGCGACGAAAAACAATCGATTGCGAATTGAACAAAAGACGGGGGAACGGAACAAGAGAACGGGGAATTGCTATTCATGCAGTCGCTTCAAATCGTATCATGGTTTTTTTAAGTAAAATATTTATTTTCAAATCGTATTAACAGGATTACAGATGCAATTTACTTCGAAAGAGAAGTAGAGAATACAATACGATCAAAGATAATCGCATTTTATTGTTCCACTACTTAAATGATTATGCATGAACACTAATGGACAGTACACAATTTAATGCCACGTGTAAGCATATAATAGCATAATATATGTGTAACAACGAATACGTCTCCCAGAACGTTCGCAGCAATTTTTCAATTCATAGAACAGTACTCCCAACTACCTGGAGCATGTTCAACTTCTCAAAGTCCATTTCGAATGGCAATCTGTAGCGAATCGTTGAAACCACTTTACGACCGCATATTATATCATAGGATCTGCGATGATCCGTGAAGAGCCGATATAAAAGCTGAAAGACCGCACGTGCCGTATTGTGAATAAGATCAAATGTCGTTCGACTGGCTTCACTGTGGTCGACGAACGATAGAAATTCGATATGAGACCTGCTATCCTTCCGGAACTTTGTTCCGCTCGTGTGTCATCGCGTGACAGGATGTAATGCTACAGGGGCCATTTATTCTCTTCACTCATTTTCCAACGACACGACCCTTTAGAATGAAACCCTTTCAATAATAATAATAATTATTGTTATGTAGACAGAAAATACCGTGTAGCCTTTACAAATGAATATTTGTCCAAGTTTTTGAAATTTTATTTAGTCTCGAGTCGAGCATATAGATTGAACGCTTGCACGGACATATGCACCAGACAGGAAGTAACAGATGCAACTTAATTAATACTTGAACGGTGTTCTCCGTAGGGGCGACCCCGATAAAACCGATTATTTCGGTAATACAGCCCTTCATCTAGCAGCAGCAAGGGGTCACGAGTACTGCGTGAAGTTTCTTGTGAAATTCGGCTGCAATATCTGGTCGTTGGACATCGATAGACATTCCGCCAGGGATTTGGCCGCAATAAACGGAAGGGAGGTAACTCTACAATTTTTAGACCTTGCCCAGGCCGATCAGGAATTGAACAATCGCAAGAAAAGTCGGATACTACGAGAGAAAGCTGAGAAAGATGCTGAGAAAAGGTATCTGCATGGTCGTTGAAATGTTTCTATGTGAGAAGCATTCGGGGCAAGCGTTTCCTTATCGTTTGCGAATTATTTGACAAAACAGGTTGAAGGAATATATGAAGAAGCAAAAGATGGCAGAGATCAGGGCCGAGAAGGAACAAAAGAAGCTGTCGAAAGATCGTACGAAATTTGATTTAGCCACGGTGAACGAGACCGGCATTCTACCTCACAAACCCAGTATGCTGACCTTCAAAGGTCGACTGAAACCTTCACCAACCTTCAGCGACATCGTCGGCACCACCACCAAGAAACATGGCAGCGCGGTCTGCAGGAAAGCCTTAGCAAAGAAAGCCGTCGATGATTTCAAAGTAGTAGAGGTGAAATGAATATTCATACTTGCACTTTCCTCGGACTTAATTAAGCGCTCAATCGAATACCCAACTGGGAAATAAATTTCATTGTCATTTGCTGAACTCATTAGGGCTCCTCCGGAACATATTGCATCAAAGAAAGTTGTACAACTTTTAGATCGAGGTGAACGGGAAGAAATCTGTGCGTAGCCTCACTGGTCTCAGAAGGGATTCCGAGGTGATGTACGTGGGGACTTACGATACTCAAGCTCAACAAATAGGAAGGAGGGGAAAGATCGCCGATGTTTGGGGCACGTTGAGCAAAGCGCAAAGTACGCCGGATCTCTTGGGCGACCGGATCTTCGACGAGGATGCAGAACAAGACGACGAGGAAGAGGCGAATGGTATAACAGATGTGTTCTTGCAAGAACCTGCGAGTATTTTCAATCGACCTGGTTTCGGATCAGTAGCGTTTCGAAGAGCGGTAAGTTTCTGTACACCCGCATCTCCTTGTTTATGTAAGAAGATTGAATGAAGAAAGCTTCCCGGTTAATCGATTTTATGAGCGTGAAAAATTAATCCTTCGTGGAAATATTACATAGGACTATGGAAGATTTGAATGATGTAATTCGAACGATGAATTCATAAACATGCACACTGAATTTATGCACGTTGCGAAATGGTATTTAATAATACTTACTTATTCATGGTATACGAAACATGTATCACGCAATCGCATCTCCGTCTCTTGTGATTCATTATCACACTCGTTAATATTCTAATGAATGCATATCTGTAAATGTAAATAATTATACAGACAGTGGTCACAATAGTAATTGTTTGGTTCTAATTGCTGGTGTTACTTTCTCCAAGGATGTTGTAGTGATTTCATTTGATTTTCGTAACACCCGTATCACGAAATGTATAATTAAATGGATATTTACTGGGTTTGTTTAAAAGATTCGTTGACGTTGCGATGAATGCTCAAATGTAATGATATAAAATTTATTTAAAGCAGCGTATAGAAGACTGCTGTTTTCTAACTTTAGATAACAACTACTTTCGATAACTTACCGGGCTCGCAAGTGGACTCACATGAACAAAACGGCAGCTCTTGCGTGAATGGTTCCTTAAATGGATCTATGAATGGTCATAGAGCCAGCTCAAACGGGCACAGTGAAGAAATCAGTATAGGAAGCGCTGGTAGTTTAGCTCGCAGACAAGGCATGTGGGACGATGATTTACTTTCAGGTAAAATCATCCCTAGTTTCATTACTTTCTGCTATCATTCATTTCTTAAGATGTATTATATTTGATATAATAGTAAAATTTTCCTTAAAAGCGTAACGCGTAATTCTAGAGGAGGAGACCGACGAGGAATGGACACCGTTGCAAAGATTCTTAGTTGCCAATAATCTTTCGTCGATACATCCGATTTTGGAATCAGAACAAATTGATTTGGAGGCGTTGATGTTACTAACCGAAACGGACATCGCAGCACTTAAACTTCCACTTGGGCCCAAAAGAAAATTGATGAACGCGATAGCTAACCGGAAACGAGCATTAGATGCGCCAGAAAATGTTATAAAGGACATCAAATTGTGAACGTTGGTCGAAAAGGGGACAAAGAATCGCTCTTTTTTTTCCTGAAAATTTCTATCTTGCCCAACGAATTGCCCAAGTGCCCACTTAAGCGTCATGCAAACAATGTTTAACCGCAGACGAAAATTGTATATATCATTATATAAAGAATCCACGCAAGTATTTTTACTTACAGTCGTACGTCGTATGTAAAATGTTTCCGCGTGGCTAAATATGTGGGCAAAATTTCTTTAACTACATGGATTTGTAAGTGTAACGAGCTTCCGTCACGCGTTAACTCCTTAATGAAATTAAGTCATGCGACGAGAAAACGTATCGGATCTTGCCATTTTTTTTCTTTTTTTAATAATTAGGATACTGTAACGACGCCTTTCACGTTTTCATTTTTATACTACGTATGGTGCCTTAAAATATTAATTAGTATGTACTCCGGTAAGTCGATGAATGTAAATGAAAGTGTAAATGCCAATTGAATAGAATGTATCCTTATACATTTCTCAAATAGTAGAATCAAAGAATTCATGTTTTTGTTACTGCCCGTATAAGTGCAACACGATTCTTATACAAAGTGTACAAATCGAATGAATAAAAATAAAGCGTGTAAATATCGTAATGAATGTCCAAAGAGTTTCGCGAGATATCCTTATTATTAAGAACGTAACGATGATTTCGTAGATAAGAGGAGGGTTGTAATCATGTAACGACAACACTTTTTTTTTCCTTTGCAATTTTATTTGTAAATGATTATCTTACAAACAAGAGACGCAAAAATATACAAGCTTCTTATGTCCGCAAAAAATAACAGCACCATTTCTCGCCGCGCCATAGACACACACGTGTATCACGGCTTTTCTGAGTTCGTGCAAGTAGAGTGTGATGATACGTTTTGTTTGCACAAAAGTACGCCACGTCGCGATTAATGTGCATCAGAATAAAACAAAAAAAAACAGGAGGCTCGTAGAAAATTTCTTGGTGCCCTGAATTCGTGACACGTACGGCACCTGTATGATTAGCGTACGAACTACCATTACTGTGAAAAAGATATGATACAGAAGTGACTTCCTCGCGATCTCACCTGGCAAAGGCTGCAGATTAATCGATTAATGGATAATAAATATTGATGTTTGTTCAACTTATCCGATTATTCTAGACAACTATCAATTTATTAATATAAAAACGGATTAATTTATTTTTACTATTAATCGATTAATTTCAGAGCCCTATAAACTACGTTTGTTTTCCTATTTCTATACACAACAGTCGGTTTTGCATAATGGCAACTTCATTGGAAACTCCTTTTTGGCAGCAAGTACGAATTACACATCTCATGTTAAAAAAAAAAAGGCGGAAGTCATTGATTCACAAAAGAATTTCTTATAACGTAAGATCTAATTTCCTCATGAAAGACATGCTACTCACATCACCTCCCATTAATTTACAATCTCAAAACATTTACTTACAAAAAATATTTACTTTACAGTATTCTTGTTACTTTTTCTTTTAGTTATAAATAATGGTAAGTTTTAACAAAACCGTTTATTTCTTAAACCGTACACAACACGTTTTATGGGCTTTATAAATTAAAAAAAGAGATTGTTTCAATGCAAGATACAGTATAGATTATAACAGGACTAATTCTCCCTTGCAGAAGGGAAAGCTGTGTATGGGTACGTGGGAAAATTCTGTTTGCTGGCCACGAAATGTATCATCGTGCGCACGATATTAGTCTTGCGTTATGCAAGATAGGAAAATGCCAATTACACCGACAAAATCTTGCGAGTATTCGAACAAATAACACATTATATATCCGATATGAACAAATCTCCTTTGACAACAACAAAAACAGAGCTCTCGAGTATAAATCTGAAACGTCTCTCTTTACTAACAAAACTAAGATAAAGATGACGGTGCCTGTACAAAATGACTCGATGTTCAATCATTAATCAGTATTCTCTTATAGATAAAAGTATTCCTAAGTATGGCATCTTCAGCGTGTTACTTTCTTCTACTATGCAAGTTTTCAATCGGAGTTACCTTTGTACGAAAGATCCAGCAAGAAATAATAATTTACGGCACATTGTGGCAAAAAGATAAAGAAAGAGGAGGTACTTTTCTACTTTTTAAAAACAACAAAAGAAAGACCACATTATGAAGTTATCCCTGACGTACAAAGATAATCCTCGATGTTGCATTTCGTACATTTCGTTTGAACGGAACTTTCAGAACTTTCAAAAATGCGACCCTGCGTTACCAAACTGGTCAGGAAAGTGGAGTCAAGTGAAGTCCTTGGAGTTTTATTAACTGCCGATCATATGATAAATATTATTAAAGCTACCGCATAGTTGTCGATATTAATAATGATAATAATATTAGCAATACCCCTAAGGCTATTGTTTATCGTTATCATTACGAACGTACGCTATATTTACAACTGAACAACAATATTCGCTTGTTTCCGGAACGATGCTCAAACAATGCCGAGGAGAAGGAAACAAACAGAAACGAGTATAACAGCTCCTAAATGACTTTCGAAGAATGAATAGACGGTAGGGAAATTCGGAACGTGAGAGTAGGAAAATCGAAATCCTTTTTTAAATAAGTTTCCCGGCAGTAAAAACTGAATGGAAACGTTCACGAATTTCCTGCGGTCTGATAGTCTTCAGAAATTCAAATAGATGCAATTACGAGGCACAACGCTACAATGTAATATACACTTTACAGTGACCCTTAAAAACGGAGTGGTAATTTAACCCCCAGTACAAGTCTTTGAACGTAATGCTTCTTATTAAATATCCACGTATATTGCCGCACATACATACATACACAGAGCCAGATAATAAATGTGTGTATGTGTATATGCTTAATACAGCAAAGAGCTGTCGTGTCTCCCCGACAATGGCTACATCTAAGACGGAAAAGCTTGCTTATTGATTACGTCCATACTAGGAATTGTGGAAAAGTAGATCCCTTTACATTGCACTGTCTTTATGCAGACTTTGCCTGAGACACATTTCAATTACGCTGTTCAACCCTTTGCTTGTAACATATACGCCAAAAATTAAAGAAATTAAATCAACTTTATACTAAGGGTGATCTTTCATCGCTATCCAATTGACAATCGAATACAAAAAGATTGGAATTAACTTCGCGTAAATCCTTCCCAACGATCCGTTCATATTATCCGTCGATTCTGTTTGATATAAAGCGTTGCTTACCCTAACTTGTTTTAGGTTTATAACTACACAAAGTCTATTTAAGAATTTTATCAATTATAGTTACACAATTATGAGCACCCGCGACACATATTGAAAAGAATAAAACGTGAACATCGTTCTTTTCTTTCCTGTTTTTGTGTGTGTGTGTGTGTGTGTGTGTTTCTTTCCTTTTTAACGTCCTCCTTGAACCTTGCATTCCAAGCTCGATCGCACGTTAATTGAAACTTTGGCGTGGATGTCATGACGCGAAAAACATGGCAGCGAACACTTCTCGATTGTTTCCAAGGGATCGCACACGAAAACATGTAAAGCAGATGCAAAATTACAAACAAAAGGATGGCAGAAACAGTTACATATATTATCCAAAAGACAATTTTATGATCACTCTACATACGGAGGTCGTGTTAACAGAAAATGTAGATCCCTTGTTCATAACTGGTGATTAGAAACTATTACAGAATTACAGAAACCAAACAATTTGTCAACACATTATCTTCATTGCTTTTGTTCATACTCTTATTCTTTCTCTCGTCTTTCAGTTGTTGTTCTTTTTTCTCCTCTTTATTGCCAACAAAAACCGTATAAAATGATCTTTTTATTGATAAAAGCGTCCAAATACGAATTACCTATGATCATTTAAATAATCATAACAATATTATAATCAGAGGGCTAAGCGATCCTTTGGATTGCGAATGAACATTCTACAATGGTCCTCTCCCTGTCCCCCTTTTCTTTTTTTTGTTCATAAAATTACAGATACGATAATAATATAGTTATAAAACATTAAATCACCAATTCATCACTTGTCAAACATCCCACTTGAACATATTACACAGTGCACTAGTGATAGTGACTGGAAAATATCACGAAGTATTGGCTGCTAATTTTAACATACACACGAATTATGTGTAAAACATGTTGCCTGCAGCTTCTAACACCTCATAGTACATTTGGCAAGGTTCATACTCTTGGTTTGTAAATTGATAAACTAATAATCACATATACAGACTTCCTGCACCAATAAAACAATAACATTCACTCTGTATGGGCACTTCGAGTGGTATCTATCAAACACGTTTGTATCACTTCACTGCTCATATAAATACATAAATAAATTTCCAAAAAATAATGTCTAGTACGTATTACTTTAGCAATGTAACTTGAACGTTACCAACAAACAATTTCCCCAAAATAATAAACAGCAATTTCAACGGTATAGTCATATCTCCCATAATTAAGCTAATTACCTTAATCTGTTGATATCGAATATAAAACTATTGCAAAACCTAATGGAATAGTAGTGAAACGTGGTAGACAATTCAGATTACTCGAAGTATACGAACGTGTTTTACATGGCAATGCAAGCCACTGCCATCGTCAAGTGATTATGTTTAACCGGGAACTATGTAGGGGAGTTGAACCGTTAATAATTAATTTATCAATTGATTAATTAATGGGGAACAAGGGAGTGAGGCTACTTTACACATCGCGCGCCGTTACATGAAACGCGAACGTTTGTGCGTGGGAGATCCCATATCCACGTCATGCGAAGCAGGCCGTTTGTGATGTCGAGCGAATTCGCTACTAATAAAAGCCGATAATTCGGCTTGCCTGCCAGTACGCCGAGACATTGGTGAACCTATTCACAATGATTGAAACACTGATTACTTTAAATGCACGATACCATGGTTAATCTTAAACAAATAAAATTGAAAAAGTAACATAAAAAAAGAACTACATCGGTATGACTATCACACGAAGCATGCGAAATAATTTCTTGTAAAATAATAAATGAAATCAATGTACACCAAGCAAACAGTACGTTCTGCGCCTAGGTTTTGTACTCTCGTATAATGAAACACTCGTGAACCAAACCGATTACTTCTATTGTTTGAAATCTTTTTCAAATTTAGTACCAAAGCACACAATAAATGACGTCACATTCAAGTAATTCCTTTATTTCTAGTAGAAAATTATTGTTCCACGTGTTTAAAAATAATATAATCTGCTTTTTATTTAACAGAAGTACTCGGTTCGATTTCTAAGTAGCTCCTGTCTTTCCTATGTGGAAATAATTCTTACCAGATAATGCAATTGCTTCTCTAAATGTATGTAATTCAGGATCAGGATCGTTGCCAGATAATGGTGTAGGTGCGACAACCATACTTGGCGTTGAACTTTCAGAGGGAGGCGAACTACATACCATCATCCTTGGTTTAGGTGAACTTCTGGAAATTTATTCGCAATTTTGTTACATCTGTGTTATATATATTAGCACGACAAACTTTATAAAAGTTATTAGCGCATTATTGCCTACATAATAAAATATTAAGACATTTATATTTTATAAATGCTATTGAAAATATGCTTATCTGTATATTTAAATAAGGAACACCCGATACAATACTTACCTGTGCGAATGTGGCCGAGGTGGTGGAGGCTTTCCAGCGAGATACGCTAATAGGTCTTCTCTACGAATCATACGCCTTTTTTTCCTAGCCCAATTCATTATTTCTTTACTACGCTTTTGTCGACCCATTTCTCCACCTAATTCGCTGCATCGCCGCATGCTGTCCATTGAATCTGTCGAAAAGTCCATTACACTTAGAAATGAAATTGTAACCCGGATTAGATAATAGTTGTTTCAAACAACTTGAACGAATAAAGTATATAAACAGTCAGAAAAAAACCAAAACCTTCTTCGACGCATAATTATTAGAGTACACAACGACTTTTGATTATCAATAGGGGATAGAATAATTAGCAATGTATGTTGAAATTGTTTTCACATAAATAATAAAAGAAAGAAAAAGAAGAAGGGATGTAAAAGTGAAAAGGATATTTTAAGTAAAAAGTGATAATTGTAAGACGTCAATATTATTGCTGGGCGAAAATAGAACAAGCGTACGTATAGGAAATTCAGCAGAAAAATGCATTTAGTCTGAAACAAAGTGTGCAGCAGAAAAATATAAATTAATCACTTCCATAACAAGATTCGCGGGCAGTAAATGGTTAATAAATGTTCAACATTACTTTCGTATCACACTCGACAACAGCATCCGCATGAGTGATCTAATCTTTCAAAAATGACAAGAATTCGCTCCTGTTTTCTATAAATATTCACTAATAGTCCTAAAAGTTTGCGTCAATTAACAGCTGACCTTCAGCATTGGTCAGCTGTGCAAAGCGATCTGACGCACACGGCCATCCAAACATATAATCCGTGTGTGTCGGCCTGTGTGCGTGTGCAAGTAAATGACGGCTTCACAAAAGGAGTAGAGGGACACACAACCAAATAGTACTAGGCTTGGATAAAGAAGAGGGGAAAAGACAAGACAAGACGAAGATGAAATATATCAATCGTAACGAACGGTGGAAAGGGACAGAACTAAACGTTTATCTTTCTCGCATTGTTGACAAGAGTGTGACTAAAAGGAACTGTATATATACGCACCTTTGTACAACGACGTTATAGTACCTGCAGCAGTCTGGAAGGGTAGCCACAGAGAGACACCCTGTGTACGATCTGTAAAAGAGCAAAAGCCGAAAGGAAACTGGTTACACCATTATCAGATCGATATTGCACATGCGGCGAAAAAAAGGGAATCGAAGCAAACGAGAAGCGAGAACCAGTGGCGTATCCTCTCCTATAATATACGTCGCACAAAATGGATGTCACTCAAAATGGTAACTGCAACGATTACGAGGAACTTCTCTCGATCCTCGTGATTTACGAAATCCCGTCGGGCATTAGAGATAAGGATCGGACAACGAACGACGACCAATTATTAACTTGAAACTTTAACACTCGCCTTTGTACAGCTGGGCGATGGCCGACGCCGTGGTTTGAAAACTTGTCCACATCTGCTGGGAATACAGTTCTTTATCGTTATGCAGCTGCGTTTCATAATTTGGCTCTGACTCCAACGCCTCGACGCACTGTTGCTCCCAGTTGCTATACCAGAGATCCATTAAAGGATCCTCCTCGCTACGATCGTCACTCATGGCTCGTCGGGTCCCCTCAAGAATCTTCTTGCGAGCTCTCGCCTCGCCCACCCACACGCACTCACGACACGCACCGAGAATTCTCGTAACCCCTAAAATTCCTTCCGTATATTCACGTTCTACGTACTCGTGTTACTCTATCCACCTTTTCTCTCGCTCGTCTGCTTCACGTAACGCGAACACGGTAGCTCGCATGCACGCCACCCGAGCTCAGGTCGCGGCCATTACGATGTGCCTCGCTCGAGGATCGCACGAGTCTCACGCGAACGAAACACGAAATACGAATCGGCAGGTATACCAAGAACGAACTAACCCAAACGATACATTAATCCCTTTTCACCCCTCGACTGCGACGACGCAATGTGATGCCTTTAGTATCGCTGCTGCCCGCTGTTAAACGAAATTCGGTACTTTGTACTGGCAGTTTCCTATGCACTCAACATTGTGCCTACCGATAGGGAAGGATTGCATAAATTATACTCTTCTTCATATTTAATTCTATTTCAATAGATGAGCAATGGTTTTAATTTTACTGCGGGCAATTCTTGGAGTAAATTTTAGATACTACAAATACGACTGAAATGTCATATCGTGGACTACATTTATTTTCAGTCTTGTGGAGAACTTGACATTTATGTAGATTATAAACGTATATGATAACCAAATGTATTTAGGTAGTTCTAAACTTTATTAAATTTCCGTGTCACTCATTACGTTACCAACAGATTATAGAAAACGATGTTAACGCTTTTAAATACTTCTTTATTGTACGTTCTTTTTTCTTTGTTTCGTCTTTATTGGTACTGCCACGTGTAAAGATATGCTTGAAACTACACAGGTTTCTGCCATAACTACAGTGCGAGCTATGGTTTCGCCATCTATACAGAACTCCTTGAAACTACTCGCGCCTGCTATGTGTCGCCATCTATACGGAACTCCTTGAAACTACTCGCGCCTGCTGTGTGTCGCCATCTATACGGCACTTCTTGAAACTACTCGCACCTCTTACATACCTTAAGTGTAGATATGGCAGAGGCCCGGTAGAATCACTCACATTTGTATAGATGGCAATACTAATGACTCTAGATAAAGTAACATACATGTAGTTTCGAGCAGTTCTTTATAGATGGCAAAACTGAAGCCACTTTAAGTGTAGATAAGACAGGGAAACGAGTGCTCCGTAATTTCAAGCAGTTTGTAACTTGTGGTACGATAAACTCCAAAGAATTAGGTTATTTATGTCTTCATTTATAAAATGAAGTTATTAATGCTCGGAAATCATTTCGTACTCTTATTTACATATCAATAAAGTGTTAACAAACACGGTATTGCAATCTACATTAAAATTAATATGTGTAGTAACAGGCTCTTTAGCAAAGGTAAATACATTTGTGACTAATTTTTTCGTTAAACAAACTTGCTAGCACGTAATAAATACATACTAATAGTAGTATTATTCTTTATTTCGGTCTCGCAGCAATGAAAGTATGTTACATAGCAATGATATGTACACTGCGCTTAGTGTACATATAACCTATCTTTGCAATACTATTTAGGATACTAACTCTTGCACTCTCATCTTCCATTTCGCTCTTCCTTTTCAAACCTTCTCTACCTTACGTATTACGTTTCTACACTACCTTGCCCTTTCCTCCCTGTTTTATTTCAAATTCCTAAGTCTTTCTGGTTATCTTTACTTCTGTACATTCTGTTAATAGGTGTCTTAACATTCCAAATTTTCGTCTGCGCAGGTGATATTTTTCATTCTTTTCCTTCTCCCAATTTTCTCTTCTTTGCTTTGCTCTGCACCTGCTATTGCACTTCATAGTGTAGGGGACTTTACGTAGGCGCATGGTTTTGGTCAGGTCATGATGGTTTACGTTAGGGTGTGAGATAGTTGCGTCTATGCTGTAACGCTTCTTATCGGGCACCAGCTAACATAAACCATCTGGAGGGCTGTGCGTCGCCGTTGCGAAAGGAAGATCGGTGGGACGATCGTCGTGGACAGGAAGGCATTGAGTTGTGTATAGGCATTTGTGCATTGGCATTCGTATATTGACGTTCGTTGATAGAGCATTCGTGTATTGGCGTTTGTTGGTAGAGCATTGATTAATCGTCCTGACAAATTATTAATAAAGTATCATTTTATATTATATATATTGTTGCATCGTTTTCATCGTTTTAATGGTTTCCATCCAACAGCCGATTGTGTCCCATAGTTTTCAGAAGTGGGATTGTTTCCCATACTAGTCTCTTCCTTTAAGGCACTCTGTCACCTCCTTTAATTCTGTCCTCGTCAAATTCACTCTTGCCAGACACATTCCATTCCTTTTCAAATAAACCTCTCTTGCTCTTATGCTTCTAGTTTGGCCTTCCCTTCTTTCTTTTTCCTCTAAATATCCCTTAATAATCTTTCTCTCTCCTGTTACATACTTACTAATATATTTTTTGTGTGCGCAGGTTTCATGGCAGATAGTGAGGATCATTGACGAGCACTTCTCTTCGGGCATAAATGCAAGAAAGAAGAAAGAATAACTCTTGTCACATACTTTAGTTATAGTAAATTAGTTTATAATAATAGTTTGTAATAATTGGTTCATAATAAGAGTTTGTAAGTATTAGCCCATAAGTTTAATTTAGAACAATTGTGTAATTAATTGTTATGTATACCTATTATATATTTTATTTTATATTCAGTTCATTTGGTAGATCTTATACAATCTTTATATTACTTATATTACAATTACAAGTTCTACTAAATGCAATGAATGTAAAATAAGATGCACAATTGCTGTAATTTATTGTTATAAAGCTTCTACATAATAACCATGTAAATTTTTAGTATAAGTTTTATCTGTGTTTATTGTACTTGTTATATTACATAAATGTTATTTAAAATTCATAAAGATTTAGTTGTAAGATGTATTCTAAATAGATTTAAAAGAATAAGTATTGTAAGTTTTAATTGCAACATGTTTCTAACTTGTATCGTCATTAATTATTTAAAATAAATCTTCAATAAAAGAAATTCTACTGCTCTTTTTATTTTCATACCTTAACAATCCTTGAAAAGACCTAATTCCAATTCCTTAAACAAGTGCTACTGCAGAGGAACTTTAAATGTAAAACTCTAAAGCAGGGCACTTGTAAAAATGGCCCTGAACATTATTAAATTTGGCGCTAGCCCTTGAAATTTATGCCAGAAACTCAATAGTTTAAGCGCTCGGAAATTCCTGGAACGTGACGTCATTTCCAAGAATTACTGAGCTCGGATACCTCCTCGCACATCATATTCTCCTAATACAAATCCACGATTTTCAGCAGATATTTTTGCCAGAAACTCAGAAATTTAAGTGCTGAAAATCTTGGATTTGTATCAGGAGAATATGATGTGCGAGGAGGTATCCGATCGTACCAATTCTTGGAAATGACGTCACGTTCCAGGAATTTCCGAGCGCAAAATTTCTGAGTTTCTGGCAAAAATATCTCGCTGAAAATCGTGGATTTGTATCAGGAGAATATGATATGCAAGGAGGTATTCGTTCTCAGAAATGACGTCACTTTCCAGGAATTTCCGAGCGCAAAATTTCTGAGTTTCTGGCAAAAATGTCTCGCTGAAAATCGTGGATTTGTATCAGGAGAATATGATATGCAAGGAGGTATTCGTTCTCAGAAATGACGTCACTTTCCAGGAATTTCCGAGCGCAAAATTTCTGAGTTTCTGGCAAAAATGTCTCGCTGAAAATCGTGGATTTGTATCAGGAGAATATGATATGCAAGGAGGTATTCGTTCTCAGAAATGACGTCACTTTCCAGGAATTTCCGAGCGCAAAATTTCTGAGTTTCTGGCAATAATATCTCGCTGAAAATCGTGGATTTGTATTAGGAGAATATGATGTGCGAGGAGGTATTCGATAGCAGCAATTCTTGGAAATGACGTCACGTTCCAGGAATTTCCGAGCGCTTAAATTTGTAGATCCTCCCAACAAATTTTGCAAGAAATGAAGACCGAAAATGATTGAGAATTTCCTGCTGCCAGGTTTAATAACGTATAGGACAATTTTTACAAGTTTCTCGCTTCAAAACTTTGCATTTAAAGTTCGTCCACGGTACTTCTTGTGTAAGGAATTGGAATCAGGTTCTTTCAAGGATTGGTAAGGTATAAAAATAAAAAGAGCAGTGGAATTCTTTTCATTTAAAATTTATTTAAACTAGTCAATGATGATACAGGTTACAAAAATGTTGTAATTTAATTTTACAAGCTAATACTTATGAACTATTCTTTTATATCTATTTACAAAATTCTAAACTAACATTTATCTAATATGAGGAATACTATAAACATACTTATAAACTATTCTTTGAAGTTAATTTACAATATATCTTTCAGATAAAACTTATACTAAATGCAGAAATTATAAATTAAAATTACAGCAATTGTGTAACATGTGTGTATGTAAAACTATTTATTATATCTTTCATTTTATATTTCGCACATTCGGTAGAACTTGTATTCAAAGTAATATTAAAGTTTATACAAGTTCTACCGAATAAACTGAATATAAAATAAAATATATAATAGATATACATAACAATTAATTACACAATTGTTCTAAATTAATCTTACGCGCTAAGAGTTACACAACATTGTTATAAGCCAACGCACTATAACTAAAGTATCTTCTTCTTTAGTAGAAGTAGTTTCTTCTTTCTTGCTTTCATGCAAGAAGAGAAGTGCCGGTCAATGATCCTCTCCCAGGAAACCTGCGCACACAAAAAATATATTAGTAAATATGTAACAGGGGAGAGAAAGATTGTTAAGGGATATTTAGAGAAAAAAGAAGGAGGGCCAAACCAGAATCATAAGAGAAAGGGAGGATTATTTGAAGAGGAATGGAATGAGTTTGACAATAGTGAATTTGATGAGAACAGAAGTAGAGCCATTAACGCAGAGACTTAACACTTTACCAACTGGTAGCTTCACCACTCGACCCCATTCCTTTCTTTAAAAATACGCTGACACTAACAGGTAAGATATAAAAAAATATATAAGAATATGGGAGCCTACAGTACAATCTAACAGTTGTACCTCAATAGTAAACAACAAATTATTGCTTGCCGTGACAACCAATTAATAGGCTATCGTTCAATAAGCGTTAGAGACAAAAAGCCGATTAATCGGCTACCAGTCAGTAAAGTGTTAAAAGAAAAATAAAAGAAACAAGATATTATGAAAGGTTTCAATATATTAAAATGGGAACAGTACCACAGTACCAAAGCAAAAATGACTTAGGAATTTGAAATGAAACAGAGGGGAAATGGAAAGATATATAATAGATGTGCGATAAAGAGACAAGAAATAGTGTGATGCATAATGTAGAGGAGGTATGAAAAGGAAGAGTTAAACAGAACATGAGAGTGCAAGAGATAAGATAGTATTGTAACGATAGGTTATATGTACAACAAGCCCAAATTTCATTACTGTCAGGCCAAAATAAAGAATAATACTATTCACCTGGGACACGGCTGGTTTGCAGGCAAGTAGCAATGGCCTGCATGAACGAGTGGAATTACACAGTGTAGATGGAGGATCAGAAGAAGGAAGATTGAGCTGCAGCGTAATGTAGAACCACGTAGAACAGTGTAAGCGTCTGTAGAATAAATTAAGATATCTACGTTTAATTCAGAGTTGTACCTCTTGTTATATCAAATGCAAATATTTTATATTACACTTACATCAGCCCTCATTGCATAAACCTTCCAATCCCACAAAACCAATTTACTATAACTGAAGTATATGGTAAGAGTTATTCTTTCTTCTTTCTCCTTCCTTCTTTTTCTGCACAATGAGAATTGATCGTCAACGCTCCTTATCCTTTGCCTAAGAAACCTGCACACACAAAAAACATATTAGAATGTATGTAACAAAAGATAAAGAAAGATTGTTAAAGGATATTTAGTGGAAAAAGAAAGAAGAAAGGGCCAAACTAGAAGCATAAGAGAAACAGGGGATTCTTTTAAAAGGAATGTAAGAAGTCTGACAATAGTGAATTTGATGAGAACGAAAGTAAATGAATTAACACATTAAGTGCTCAACTGGTTTTGCGTCGCTTTCTGTTCGTGCCACTCGACGAGTGAGCTGAAGAATAAACAAATGACAATCTATGTTTAAATTGTTTTAATCAATTACATTGATTTTTGGTATTTACTTTGATACTCTCTTATAACCTTTAGTTAAATCTCGGACATGCACAACAGCATAAACAAAAAACTTAACGTGTTAACAGAGAGCCTTGGAAGAAAAATAAAAGAAGCAAAATATAGTAAAAGGTTTAAATATATTAAAACGGGAACAGTAACACAGTACCAAAGTAAAGGGGGAACAGGAAAGGGTCAGCAATTAATAGCACAAAAATGACTTAGGAATTTGGAATCAAATAGAGAGGAAATGGAAAGATGTATAATATAAAGATAAAGAGACAAGAAATAGTGTGATGCATAAGGTAGAGAAGGTATGAAACGGAAGAGCGAAACAGAAGATGAGAGTGCAAGAGTTAAGATAGTATTGTAAAGATAGGTTATATGTACACTAACCCAACTTGCATTGCTGGGAGACCGAAATAAGGAATAATACCACTATTAGTATGTATTTATTGCATGCTGGAAAATTTGTTGAAAGAAAAAATATTCACAATTGTATTTGTAGATTGAAATACCGTGTTTGCGAACACTTTATTAATATGTAAATGACAGTATGAAACGTTTTGCGAGCATTATGAACTTAATTTTATAGATGAAGACATAAATAACTAAATTCTATCAAGTGTATCGTACCGCTATTTATAAACAATTGCTTGAATTTACGTACCACTCGTTTCCCTGTCTTATCTACGCCTGAAGTGGCTTCAGTCTCGCCATCTATAAAGAACTGCTCGAAACTGCAAGTATGTTTGCTTTATCTAGAGTCATTAGTATCGACATCTATACAATGTAAACGAAACTACCGGGCCTCTGCCATATCTACACTTAAGGTAAGTAAGAGGCGCGAGTAGTTTCATAGAGTTCCGTACAGATGCCGAAACCATAGCTGACCTGTAGAAATGGCAGAACGCGCGTAGTTTCAAGCATGTGTTTACACGTGGCAGTCCCAATAAAGAAGAAGCATAGAAAAAAAGGACTACTTTACAGAAGTACTTCGTTTTCTATAATCTGTTGGTAACGTTGTGAGTGACACGGAAATTGTGTGGGTACCTCAGGTATCCAGGAATCCAGGCCGAAAAAATACATTGGGTGATTTGTCTATTCCTACATCTCGTCTGTGTTATTTATATTAGCCAGCGAGAAGTTAAGAACGTTGCATGATGTAGTATAGGGGGCGTAGGATAGATGGAACTGCGTGTCGAAATAACGGTGATAATTGCGGTGGAGTACAACATTTTATATGCTGTTCGTGTTTGTATTTCAGCTGTTGAGTCGTACACTTGTGCGGCTCGTGAATTGGAATACGAAGGGTTTCGTATCGCCCTTGCTGACGAAATTACGTTGCTATTTGAAAATGACAGGGTTTACAGAAAGTGCACTTGTGAAAAGGTTAATGGACTTAAATCCTTCTCAACAAAGTATTCAAACACTTTCCCTTTGGTTAATTCATCACAGAAAACATCACCCGACCATCGTGAAAGTTTGGTTTAAAGAGATGTGTAAAGGTACGTGACCATTGTCGTAAGTATGTCATTGCTGCATTATTTCAATTGGAAAATTTTGGGGCATTAAAATATTATTTCGTTGTCAAGTTGTTTCAAAAGGTATTCAAAATGAACTGCATACGATTGTAATGTTCGTTGAAATTTCTAGGTTAACTTGTACGATAGACCTTTGCTACGTAATTGTAGACATATTTTTCGTAGCAGTGTGTCAACTGTGAAATTGTATTTATACTGTTAGTAGTTATCTGTTACAGACGGAATACATTCCGTTTTATGCGCCGTTATCATTTGTAACGCAAAACCGTCTCGTTAATGTGTTACAATTGCACTAACTGTTTACGTGGATAGTCGTGGAATTATTGTAATAATATTTCAATATTTTCCTTTTCCTTATAATTAAAATATTTATACAGAACTATGTAGTAGCGGTACAGCTAATATATATACCATTAAATTACTATATAATTCCAGCAATTTTTGCCTAGTTTATCATCTAAAGACGAAAATAAGGTTCATTTCGAAACACTCTTCAAATTAATATACTATTCTGTATTTCCTGAAGTGAGGTTGCTATTAATATATTTTTGCAGTGAAGGATAATCGGAAACTGATGTTTATGTATTTGGCAAATGACGTTATTCAAAACAGTAAAAAGAAAGGACCAGAGTTTGGGAAAGAATTCGAGACAGTTTTACCAAAAGCGTTCGAGCATATGAAAGGATTCGACGAAAAGACGAGGGAAAGGTTAAATAGGTTGCTTCAAATTTGGGAAGAGAGAGGAGTATACGATAAAGCACAAATTTCAGAGTTTAAGGCTGCTTTTGTAGATACGTCAAAAGATCCAGGCACGCCACCTCCAAAAAAGAAACTTAAGAATGATATAGAAAAAGTAAAGGTAATGCAGAATGTATAATTGCAGATTGTGTTAAATCTAATGCCACAAATTGTGCTACATGCCCATTGTTCGTTACAGAAAGAGAAAAAGGAGAGAAAGAAATCAGAGACTGAAGTTGAAGTGGATGGAACCAAAGAGCTGCATGTAACGTTAAGTCCTCGTACTCCTGCAGGAGATCCACCAGAGACAGAGGAGCTCATCAAAGCCTTAATGGTTAATACCATTTATAAAAACAACAAAAATTCGGAATATGTATCGCTAGCAATAAACTATCTTATACATAGAAAAATATATGTTGAATCCATAAGGCATATTGGCAAGCATATTTACAGTTTGATATATCCAACCCCATAGTAATTTTAATCTATTAATAACCGCCTATTTTATTCGTAATACGTTTCACAATGTTTCCTTGTTTGACTAAAGTGTTCTGTATTTATTACGTCTTGCATCAATAACAAAACGGTAGAATCTATTTTATTTACAGTTTACACATTAAGTAGTTATTTTATCATTTTAAGATTGATAAAATTTCATCGTATTCGCAGCCTCGTAAGAAAAATTTGTTTCGCCCTTTTAAATAAACCTTATTTGTGTGTGTGCATAATTCTTGTACTTTAAGCATGTACATTCGCATAAGTATATTGAAGGCAATCATTAAAAACGGCCTTCTCTATTTCAGGATTTGGAAAACACTGCATCCTCAGACGCTGGTGTCAGAGAACGCATTGCATCTTTGCCACCTGAAGTTTCTGAAGTTTCGCTCCTCGCAAACTTGGCTGATAGAGCAGCTGCAGACCAATTAAGTGTTGCAGTAAACGAAGCTGCCGCACTGTTAGCAGACTACAATGGGCGATTGCAAGCAGAAATGGAAGATAGAAGGAGACTGTTAACTATGCTTAGAGATTACACTTTGGCGCAAAGACAATTACTTCAACAAGCACAAACAACATTAGAAGTACGTTTATAATTTCTTTTTGATTGTACAAAATGTTATTCAACATATACACGAGGCAAATAGATAAAGGTATATGGCTCGAAATGTAATAATATGTTTGATATGTTGCAGGACTATAAAGAAAAGCTTAAAAAGGTATGCACGGTTCGGTCAGAAGTAAAGTCACACATTTCCAATTTGCCTGATTTGACACAATTGCCCGATGTTACGGGTGGTTTAGCACCACTACCTTCTGCAGGCGACTTATTTTCCATGCACTAGCACCGTGAGCTTAGAGAACACGATCATTGAATTATTTTTGAGTTCCACGCATAAAATGAATGCAACCATGCTGTGTTAGCTTGGTTTTTGTGATGAAATATATCTTATATGATAACTTTCTACTTTTCAATATTTAATACATTAAATATTGACCCTCGCATGTAATTACAAGGTATGGAATGAGAAAGGTAACAAATAGAAGAAAATGATATCATGAGATCATTTAACAAAATACTTTAGCAATTTGAATAAACAAACGAACCAAGTAATTATATAACAGAATTTATAAAGCTGTTGTGCCAGTCATATTCAATGTTATATCTCAGTTGCAAATTATCAATTTGCATACTCTTGTTTTTATGTAAAAAAAAACCAACATACGGATTCAAATACGGCGTTTTGAAAAATTGGACAAAATTTTTAGGACAGAATAAACAACGTTCCTGCTTTGCCATGTGCACACCCTATGAGGAACTTAAACACAAATGGATTTCTTGCAATCTCATTTGGCATTAATGAATCAAGATATTTAATCGCATAACAGTTTACAAATATACATATTACTTACAAATTGAGACTATTATAATCAGAGGATCGTACTAAAATTTAAAGAAACTGGTCATTACTTCATATGTCAGGTGATATGAGCTGGTAATTTCGTTTTATAATGAAATTATTCCAACAATATTATTATTATAAAGACTTCCATTAGAAACGAGAAACATGTACACATGTACGAAGTAACAGAATGTATTACACGCATCGAAAATGTGCAGTTAGAAAGCTGCAGATATTGAAAATTTTAGTTCGCCAGTCATTGCTCCCAAGCAATGCTTAGAATGTTGCACTTATAACATTTGGTAATTATCACTTGTATATATAATATATTGTAGGTAATATAATTCTGGGACTGAGAAACACGTCTTAAAACATAACGCTGCAGTTGATTTTGAATGAATACTGATCTGCGTAAATATGTATATGTAATATTGTACGAAATAAATCGCGTGATTGTGCATTGCGGAAATTGTAATAATATGCAAGATATTAATACGAATAAATGTTTCGATCGTTATGACAGTGTCTTTTATTTTTTCCTTGGTCACGTCCATGTTCCATAATAATGATATAAGAAATAAAGGCTTGGCGAAATGCAGAATTCTTAAAATATGTTGTGAAGAAGCAATAGTCTGAAATTTAAAATAAAAAAGATCATCCATTTCACACGAATATAATAAAGAACTTTATTAGGTAATGATTCGTATTATTTGAAGTATATTAATAAATTTATTTTATATTTATCAAATATACAATATTACCATTTATATATATAATGTTGGAAGATTTAATAAAATATTTGTTATGATCCTATTTTTATGCGCTTAAATTATGCTAAACCAGCGACGTTCTACAAAACTTGAAATTTGTGTTAACTCTTGGCAAGCATATGTGGCAAGAGTTGTACTCATGTTGTACTCATTGAAAAATAGCTAACATTCGTCACAGTATTGTATGTTCAATTTTTAAAAAATGGTCCTAATCACAATATATACAATGCATAAAAACAGATATATCTGAAGATATTATAAAAAATTGTAGTATTAGGGTTTGTATGATGAAATATATTCCAATGGAATTTACTATTACTTTAAAATAGGTAAATGGTAAACCTACTAAGTGATATTGCTCCTTCACGAAAGAAAAATATTATTACTATATTATCATACTTTGGTAATCATTTATACTGTATCATTTCTTGTTTAAGAGTGTTCAAAATAAACGTATCTAAAATACATATAATTTAAATACCTCATTGCATACTCTCCAAAATAAATTGACGAAATACAACTTATTTTCTACATTTATACATTACTTATGGTTTGATTAGAGTTTTAAACAATAAAAAATATCACCTCGATTCATTAAAGATATAATAATATATCATCATTCTTTTAAACACTAAGTACAACAAATAAATATTTTCAACTATACTAATTCCACAAGTCTGCTTCAAATTACACTGTTTATGGACACCCTGTAATAATTCTTTCAGGTGGTAATGAACACTTCAACGGTTAACATAAAGTCTGAGCCTTCTTTCTTCAGGTTTCATGATGTCTGTATGAAACGTTGTTGGCTTCAATATGAGCTTTCCAGTATCATCGCAGCTCATATGAAAATTATCAAGAACGCTTCTTGCTCTTTGAGTTATAATGCTTGGCGCTATTACCCGCCTATGGACACCCATCATAAATAATATCACTGAAATAAATTTACAACATTTTTTACTACGCAAACAAAAACTTTTGCATTGATTGTGCTTACCTAAAAGGATGCTAGCAATTGCAAAGAAGGGATGATTGCATAGACTTTGCGTGAACGATACAGCTGGTGTATTTGGATCCGTTAGCCAGTGCCATGCACCGACAGCAGTGCATACCGAAATGATACCCAAAAGCACTAAAAATAATATATTTATTTAACATGGAATCAACCTTAGAACTTTTATCAGGCGAGAAGAAAGATCTTCCGATGTATAAAATTTAATTTATTGTGTGCAAAAAGAAAAATATGGAAAACATACTCCTCCAGCGTAGAGTTGCCGGTTGTAAACTAGCAATTACTTCAGTGAGACGTCTTTCAAAAGCTTTCAGATCTGAAAACAACAGTGTTAGAAAGAGACAAAAAATAACCTTAAAACTATTTATTCATTGCTATATATGTAATTTGTTATATTACTTTCATTCGTTTCTAGATACATTACTAAATTAATCATTTCGGCCATCGGTTTTTCATTTTTACCTTCGCACACTGTTTGATCTAAAGACATTTTTCATTTCATTCGTGTATGCATTTAATCTAGAGTGGTTACAAAACAAACAATCTCAGTTACAAGATCACATCATTCACGCCACTATCGTTGAAGATATGTATTATAGCAATTAAATACTTGTGTATGCATATGTACACATAATATGCATATCGTGCCCTAAAATTTATAATAATTACAATAATTTAAATTTCTTCATCGGCGGAATGAAGACTACCATTGTAATGTTCAATCAAATGTTTTAATATCAAAATTGTACTGTTCGAAGTTCATCGTACTTGGTGATAAATTCATCGTACTTGATACGTCCTGTATGCAAGCTGTTGAAATGTTATTCTACTTTATTTGCAAGCAGCTGGTCAGTCATTCGAGGCATTTAAAATCCGAAAAATATGTTCCAGAGGACCAGTTCGTATATTAATTTTTCGAATTTAGCGGTCAGTATCTCAACTAAAACGTTAGATAGCGCCACTATATCCATTTCATGACATTTATAAGAATTCGTAATATTTATAATAAACGAAAATTGATAGAAATTGCTAGAAAAATGATGACAATTCATAGTTAATAAATTTAACTTTGCTTCGAAACTTCGAAAGTTGAAAAGTTCTGCCTCAAAATGGAAAAACTGTTATTTGTTTAAATTAGTATATATGATAGTAGTTCTAGCGTTCGCCGCTAGATGGTTCCATATTTTCGCGGCCGGAAATAGATTTTTCCAATTTTACAAATGGAAGCGAAACGCATTAACGACATTCATTTTTCATCTTTTACGATTGCATCTTCTTATTTAAGGTAATTGATTTCATCCTATATAAACTTTATAATAATACTATTTGAAGTAACTGATTTTCTAGGTAATCTGTTTTGCCCGTATATATTATCCATGACGAAAACTATGATACTCGTTATTCATTAATTAATAGCTTTCAATACATAACTTATTGACTTTTATAGCATTCTGTTTTCACATATAGAGACAAATGAAATATAATGTCATGAAAAGGAAGACAGAAATCACATTATAACGATGCAAAACTAAATAGTAAGTATGAAAAGCAAAAGGCCGAAAAGTTGTAAAACTCGCACTAGCAGGGAGTTCCACATTATACAATGTACAACTAAACGCATTATTTATTATCGTTTTCATTATATAATTCATCTCGTTTCTAAAAACCTTTTTATGTACATCGAAAAGAAATTGTTTTGCATTAATCATACTAACGATTTTTAATATTCTATTCCAGGATTATATTTTAATTTGACCATAAAATACCATAGAACATGAAAATATCCTCGATGTTCTGTAATATCTCAGGACGTACATACACGCTCTCCATAGCTAAAGGATTGTTAGAGAATTAATCTAAACTTATATTTACATGCGCGCGATAGAAACCACCGGTTGAAAATACCTGATCATATTCGACCACGTGTCGATATGCACGACATTAATCGCATAAATGGCAGCGCAATCATTTTCTCTCTCTGTACTTATTCATTTACCAACGCATTCCACGGTAAAAGATGTGATCTCTGACCGTCAACTGGACGGTTAAAGGTCATTATCCCTTATCTCTCGCCTGTCTGGTCAATATTATCGACCCTGACAATAGCGCAAGAGGTTTCCGTGGTTGATTCACGATTGTTCCCATAGAAACGTAGCCGTAGCCGTCGATCGAATTCGCGGCCGCGCGTTCCTTTCGAGTTTAATACGGGGCCACGCGTGTATGCCTTTGTGTGCTTCTGTGTGCCTGTGTGTACGTATCAGGTAAACCTTGTAGAGCCTTGCAGGCCTTACCGCAGTTTCAAATATTGACACGACCTGCGATGAACCCGTAAAACGTCTTCTAACATCCAGGGGATTTCGAATCAAACGATTTCGCGCCGGAAATCGTGGCGGTACCGGAAGATCGTATGGTTCACCGATCGCTGGAGGAGAGAGAATAGCCGAATAGGTAAAAATAGTCGCGCACAGTCGTTAGATAAAAGGCTGGATATATTGAATAGACTGGATGATGTAGGCTGTTCTTTCTTTTCTTGATTATACTTTCTCTTACCGATCGTGGAAATTTTTATTTCGCGGAAATCGTGTCGCGCGTCGAGAAATGTTTGGGAGAACATCTCTGGTGGAACAAAAAAGGATCCAATGGGCAAGGGAGAGAGGTGAGTCTTGTGGAATTTCAATAATTTCATTACTATTATATATTATATCATTCTTCTTTTTTCTGAAATTCCGTTAGAAATCGTGTGGATTTTTTTGACAATATTAAGATTACGACGAGATAGTACGATCATTCATAGAAATGAAAATGGCACATCGCGTGTTTCGATATAAATTTAGATGGAATTGTGACTTGCTTAATATATGAGGCCGTTCGAAATCTTAATATAAGTAATCGATAAAACATAAATGACGCCTGTATAATATATTAATGTCGCGATAATATTTTATGCGAAAACTGTAGAAGAGCTGGCACGTCTTGGGGGCAGCTGGGGCCTTCTGAAGAACAATATCAATATCCGCACCAATATCCGGTGAGTGTTAGATACAAAAAGTTATTTATATAAATCATATTTTTATTGAAACAACCTGTGTCTGAGAGTGCGAAATATATATTCGAATCACAGGTATGAAATGAAATAGTAACCCACATGTATATTTTACATTATAATTGAACCGACACTATACGTATTTCAATTACTTTGCATCGCATTTGCTATCGAATAGACTGAATTAAAGCTATTCTAATTACTTGGGGTAGTACAAATTTTTCTTCACTTACTTCATCACACTTATCTTTCAATTAGCTAATTTTCTTTAAAATTATATCAAAGATTGTATAACAGATAATTTAAAATGATCTAAAAGAGAATCATGAAATAAAGCAGTCGAAAAACCTAATAAGCCTACCAAATAGAACACCAGTATTATTCCACGTTGCTCAAGAACATTGGAATATTCTAAGAACATATCAGCACCCGAATGGGGTCAGGTTACTCCTGTCTAATTCATTCGACCACTTACACTTAATAATCGTCGGCTCAAAGCGA
Source organism: Nomada lathburiana (assembly GCA_963667235.1). NCBI lineage: Eukaryota > Metazoa > Arthropoda > Insecta > Hymenoptera > Apidae > Nomada > Nomada lathburiana. Next base: position 9,472,363 of record OY763910.1, read on the forward strand.
GCAGACAGGGTTTCTATCGACCAGAGTGTAAATCAGGCTGTTTCAACCCCGCGATACATTAATAAAACGCGTAACGCAGCACCTATCCAAGCGGCGTAAGAATGTCCATGGCGGAAACGAAGGACAAGCAATCGTCCTCGAAACCTTTTCGTGCTGCTGGACATTACGAAAGCAGCGTCAGTCTGAAGAGCCTGGCGACAGAGACTTCCGGAAACGGCAGCACGAGCCTAAAGTGTCTGGACTGCAATGGTGGTAGCTTGATAAATCTGCACGAGCAGCCGGAAGTGTCGCAAATCAGGCACCGAAGCCCGAGCTTGCCGCCGATTTACAACAAGGATCACCAGCAGTACCCGTGCGAGGTTCGTCTACCCTATAAAATTAAATGGTAGTACAGTCGAACCACCACGAGACTAGAGTTTTGTTCATTCCCTTCTGCACCGCAGTAAAAACTACTGAAACTCGAAATATAAACCTCTTATAACGATATCCAATTACTATTTGTTACGTTTTGATGCGCTATTTTACCTCTGCAATTAGAATTCAGACAAGTTCTTTTGCTTGGCATTCGATTCCCCAAACATGTATATATTTGAATTTCTTTGAAATAAACTAATTAGATATTGCTGAAGAAAGAGAGTAAAAAGGAAGCAGAGGATCTATTAAAGTTCCGATTGTTTCATAATTGGTTATCGTTAAGATTGTTCTACTTCTCGTATGGCGATTACCTTTGAATATTCAATGTATGTAATTTGTTATAATAGTCGTCTCGTGTTGTGGCAGAGTAACAAATGGGCATGTGCTTTTAATCGCCACTGCGACACATTGTTGAAAGGTATCTAGGGTCATCCGGAACCCCCCGTCCGTTTTTAATGGGGGTTGCTGGGGTGACTCTGAACAACTTTTTCCTTGACCAAAATGTTGGATGAAGCTTCGTTTTTGAGTTATTAACGAAAAACAGTGAGCAGTCAGAGCGCCCGTAGAGCGCGCGCTTCAACACACATCCTTCCTCTCGCACGGTCGCCGTGTCAATGAGTTGGTTCACGACCGCGACCGAACGCGCTGGAGCGCGCGCTCTACGGGCGCTCTGACTGCTCACTGTTTTTCGTTAATAACTCAAAAACGAAGCTTCACCCAACATTTTGGTCAAGGAAAAAGTTATTCAGGGACACCCTAGCAACCCGTCATTAAAAGCGGGATGAGAGATTCCGGGGGACTCTGTAGATACGTATATGTGTGAGTTAATTATTCGTGTGGGGAAAGCAAAAGTAAGGCAGTCTGGCAAATCGATTCTTATCTTGAGGCTAAAGTTCAGTCACCCCTTTGCTACCCTTTGCATACATTGTACATATACATAGGAGTACAGAGAAGTTCGAGTGACAAGTTTCTTGGAAAATTATATGTTTTGTACGTATACACATACATACGTACAAAACATAAAATATAGTTCAATTTAAAAGTATATTTTATAAATTTCCACGGTTCCAGAAAAGTGTTATATTTCCCTTTCCATGCACTGTAGAAGAAAACTTATTCTGTAGCACTCGTTGTTACATCTGAAGACTTATCGTAGGTATATACATACACAATACAGAATATATTTGCAGTTAATCTTAGGTAACGATAGCAAGCGGGAAAACTACCTACTTATACATCTTGGAAGTCGATAGGGAACCCTGTCACGGTTTGTCGTCCCTGTCTCGTACTGGTACAATATAATCGTACACGTATATGTATACCTAATGTATTATACGCGCACGATAAAAGCAGCACGGTTTCAAGATTAATGCAAAGCAGAGAATTGTTCTTTCGTCACGCGATCTTTTTTGCCATTTCTCCGTCTATAAATCTCGTCCCTTCATATTCCAGAGTCAAAAGCGAGACTTCGCCACGGAAGGGCTGCGCCATCATTCCGAGAAACCCCAACGGCAACACGATCATCGACTTTACGATCGTTACGAGAACTCGAAGAATAATCACTACGGGTCGCAGGGCGAAGAACGCGAGGGAGAGACTTCCGGTTACGCAAGCGATTCAGTAGACGTGCCTGTATCAGCGAAAGGAAGTAAGTCAACGTACGACATGTTTTAATTAATATCGTATATTATAACGCAAATTTATTTAGCAGTTTATTAAATAATATTGTATAATTATACTGTGTTTCATTCGAAATTACGTAGAACACTTTGATAGAAGATGAGAATGAGTAATATACACGTCAGACTTTACCTAAAATAAAGGGGAACGCTATTTCAAAATTAGCTTCATTTTTAAAGAATTCAACATATACTCGAAATAACAGACATACATATTACACAATTGTCTTTTCCGCGGCAGCTCTGCTGCCCGGTTGCAGGCCACCAGGGGCAGATACGACAGAAAAGATGTGGCAAAATTCGTACCATACTACACCTGAAAGTTCGTTGCCACCATCGAGGAGATTTTCTGATAGCAGAATAGGCGAACTTAATAGGCCAAGGTGGGGCAGTGTCTGGGGCCAGGAAACTGCACGAGGTGATCCACCACCGCCTTCTTGGCTGTCGAGATTAGGACACTCGAGTCAGGTACGATTACGCGAACTCTATTTTCAATTCGATTTCTACAATTATTGCTTTACTCTGTTTAACAGAAATGTGTCTCTAAAACATATCTAACATTACACTCACATTTGTCAAGGTTCTGGTTATTAATCACGAAAGTACGAGCAGTTCAGACAGCTCGACCATAGGCTCGATTGGATCAGACAATAATAAAACCTACCTTCGTGGCCAAAACATTCCTGTCGACGCGGATATCCTTCAAGAACGAGAAGTAAAGAGGCAAAAAGCTCTGGAGCTTCAGAATGCCATTAAAAAGCAGCTTGAAGAAAAAGATCGATACAGAAAGGAGGAGAGAGAGCGAAGGCTGAGGGAAGAACGATTAGAAGAGGAGCGTATCAAAAGAGAAAGGGAAAAAGAAAAAGAAAGGTATGCACCCGAAAAACTGAACTACGCACACTGCTAATTCATTTTTGTTGCACAATTCAATTCCTACGATTATTTTTGCATGTCAGACACGAAGAGGAGCAGAGGAAATTGAAGGAACGGGAAGCGGCTAAAGTAAGACAGGCTGAAGCGATGCGAGAAGTTATACAAGCCGCAGAACGCTTAGCGAAGGAGCAGAAAAGGATTCGACGTAAATGTGACAAGAATGACGAAGAGAATACAGCAGTATCTTCCAGAGATTCCGAATCAAATGTTTCGAACGAAAATCAGTTCGATCAGAATTGCTTGAGTGGAAGAACTCAACGAAATCTAACTTTCAGCAATGACGATGATAAGGATGAGGACGGTGAGCAGGACACGTCCAATGAAAATGAAACTAACAATACTAATAGTAATACTAATAACAGTAGTAATAGTAGAAATAGTAATAACGATAACAGGGCAGAACAATCAGATCAAAATATAAGCGACACGAGGCCGGTGCAAGTTCCTATTAGCAAAGACGTCGCGATCGTTCTGAGTGGTCGAATCGAGGATCCAGAATTACTCAATAAAGCGAATCTACAATTGGTTAATCTAGTATTGACCCCGTCGCCGAGGAAATTGGACAGTAGTCCCAGCAATAATTTAACACTAGGATTGAACAGTTTTATACAGCGTATGGAGAGTTCGAATTTCGCTTCGAGCTCCAGCAAAGTGCCGTCGACGATTATACAAAGCCGATTACTCACGCCAAGCAAGTACAGAGTAACGAATGGCCGAGACTGTGGCACCCAGACAGACATTGAAAACGATCTTCAGGATCTTCAAGAGAAACTACAGGAATTGACTGTCAAGGATTGCTCTATGAAGGACCGCAAGGATGCAACGAATGCTAGTAAAAGGGACATAGAAAAGTGAGTCGTAATATGATGCATTGAATCACTTGAAAAACTTGAAGAGTCGTAGAGGATATTATTCTTCTGTCTTGCAAATAGCAGCGGTAATTATTATTTCATTTCGTTCCTCGAAATTCCATTCTTTATACACTGCATTAAGAGCAATGATTTCAATGATTTGATTGTTACATCTTTCTTACCTGTACATATATTTATTTGCACGAGTATCTATTGTTGCAAGCTGTATTTTTTCCTTTTTTCTTTTATATTTGAATGATATCACTGCCAATCTATCACCAAAATGCTGTTAAGTTTGGTTCACACTTTTTCTTCTTCTCTCAATTTAGAAGATCTACTAACGTTTGCTCGACGGAGGAAATTATTATAAAGACTCACGCTCGATCGAAGTCTCAACCTAAGAGAGGCATCGAATCTAGGCCACAATGGAACGCTAATAGGTAAACTGATAGAATGCACTGATGATCACAATTTATATGATTTACCACCACGAAATATTTCCTTAGACCAGGAACTCGATATCGTACGCAAAGTGAAAAGGATCCTCATTATCAAAGAAGATTACGAATGAGAAGGCGCCAGGCTGAATCTAGTGATGAACGCTCCATGTATAGATATACAATCATAATTCTTTTTTTAATATCGCCTTTTAAAACATTGCAACAACTTGACCAACGGTTACCTTCGATAGATCGCCGTCTCCCGACAGAAGGAAGTGTATAAATATTAAATCAAAAGTTCGAGCGACAAATAGACAGAAGTTGAAAGTTGATAGCTACGATGCTGATCTTTCGATGGACAGTCTGAATTCTATCGTACCATTACGAACTGACAAGAACGGGCGAATCGTCATTGGCGAGGGCAAATACGAAGAATACAATAAAACTCGGCTTGACAACGAGCGTATCAACGAGGCTGATAGTATTACGGAATCGCAAACCGATCATTCCAATGTGTGGTGCGGGAAAGAAATTCTATCGAAATTGTCTACCTTGAAAAACGTAGGTGGTACATGTGTATACGAGATAATGACTAGAAATATATTTTCTAATTCTAACGCAATTCTCTTAGGGTCTTCTGATGAAACAGATCGAATGGAATTCCGAGAGATGCCTGGTCTCTCCTGCCGCATCGGAAATCTTTTAACAAAGGCCAAAGAATCGCGTTTTTAATGCATATTTTCGTTCGTTCCGTTTGATTTTGGTAGAAAGTGAGATTGTGCAGAGAGCATGGAACGCAGAGGCAGCCGACGTCTTGCGCGTTGGAAAATGTGATCTGAGTGTTTTTCTTGGATTACAGATGTAAATAATGGCCTTCCAGTTGGACGATCTTCTGAAAGAGGATAAGAAGGATGGAAATTTATTACCGGACCTAAGCAGAGCGACCTGTGGCTCTCAAGAGGAGTTTCGACGACTTCTCGAGAATTGTCCTGAATTTAAGATTAAACCAGAGAAGGTTCGAGCAATACAAACAATTTTGTTCCTTCTTTGACTAAGGCTGATGTCAACAATGTTTGTATAATGTTATGCTCATAGGTGAAAAAAGAGGATGCAAAGGTGCGCGACAAAGAATTCTCCTGGAAGGCAACTAAAAAAGAGTTAAAGGCACTCGAAAAGGAATGGAATTATGGAAACCCAATTCCTCCAGATATGCGAGGTTTAAATCTTCGTGAATTGCAACAGGTTGCTATCGATTGGAGAATGTTAACACCTGTCAGACCGAAGCATCGTCAAGATGAAGATATGTTCTCTAGATTGGTATTCATTTTATTTCACTGCGTAGCTTTATTTCAATGAAAAATACGTACAGTGAGTATAACGAAACCATTAGAAATTAAAACGACAGAGATAGTGCTGCATCGACTACGTAAAGTATTGTGATTTATTTATTGAAATCACATATATTATACTATCTTTCAGGTGGAAATGGGGAAATTAGAAATGAAGACAATTGCTAAGGAACGACGATCGACAATAAGCCCCATTAGACGTAGTAAAAACCGGGCAGGCATAATTGAGAGCAGCGTGAAAACTTGCGCAGAGTGTGGAGAAGAATATTGCTTTGGTGAGTTTTGCGGTGATGTTCTTTACGATTTATATGTTAGGGTAACCGTGTCGACGCAACAACCGAAGGTGAAGGTATCCGCTGACACGGAAGCGATAATAGCTAATTTAGATCGCAAAAAGAAGCGAAAAGGAAAGAAAAAAATTCGAAGCAAAAGTAGACCGCCTAGAAAAAATGCGAGATTATTAATTCGAAGCAGGGGGAAAAAATCTACGACCAACGATTTATCAAGAAGAACTAGTAAAGGCAACATTGAAAGTGTCGATGATGACGCAAAGCCGATTAAACCATTTAAAAGAAAATGCAGCAAGTATACTAAAAAGGGTTTCCGAAAATAATAAGGAATGTTAGGAAAAGTTCATACCTGTTACAAATCTTGAAAATATTTATGCAGCGAAGTTGAATTCTTACCGAAATAATACTTAGTCTACGATTGTTCTTAATATAATTGTTACGAGAAACGATACGATAGTCCCGAGTGTAAAACACATGTGTTCTGATAGTATTGCTTGCGTTCGTGTATAAGTTAGTCAATAATGAGATAGACTCTGAATACATTTAAGTGATGTAAATAAATATTGTAGAAAGTAGAAATTAAAAATATGAATAATGATAATAGTAATAATGGAGGAGTAATTGATGAAATAGTGAAATGAATAACGATGATCCGTATGGTTTATTATTTGTCTATATTCTGTGGTCCCTTCAAACGACACATTTTGCTTTGAAAACGATTAGCGTGGAATAAACTAGCCTTTCTCGTACAATATTTAAATCTGTAATAACAATTAAATATGTACAAAACATTGTATAACGATAAACAACGGGCGGGCGCAGTAAATGGTTGCAACTGAATGTTGGAAAAATATAATTTTTATTCCTTGTTCCGTTTACGATTTTTCGTTTTTTTTTTTTGCTTTTTGCTGCATTCTTTCTGGTTTGTGATTCGTTCACTTTTATCCTAATATACCTAGCCCAATAAATGTCACAACCAAAATTCAATCATGAAGTAAGAAATATTCTGTTTCCTTCTTTCATATAAATATTGTGTAATGAATAGATTTTCGCATTGCAAAGGATTTTTGTGAATTACATATTAGCATAGTAATAATCATAATGATTCAAATAAGAAATACGCAGCTTCGTGAAACAGAATATTGCTTTGAATTATATCTTTTCCACTGAATTTTCAAGTATTTCGCTTATAGAAATGTCTTATCTTAACATTAAATCGCACGCTATATAATAATACATAATGCAATAAGATTTAAACTGACCGAAACACACGTATTTTACACAAATATATTCATGTAATAATATTAATAGCTACGACACTTTTCGCGAATAAAATTCTAAATACATTGTAAATGGCCATGAAGTTTCTGCTTCACGGAAAATTATTGTAAATTGTTCAGTTATTCGATCGATACTTAAGTTCCGTTTATGTAAAATACATATTCCGTTCGAATACCTCAGTTATGATCAGAGTTCTGGAATTTCACTAGCAGTTTAATAATATTGCAAAGCGTTAGGCCAACGAATGTTCGTATCGTATCTTTTTCACAAAGATAAACTATACTTTCAATCGAAACCAATAGGAATATCAACTTCGTATCGATGATCAAATCAAGCAATTGGGGCAAAATTCGAATAAAAGCATTGCTAATTTCGTTGAACACTAATCAACACTACTGGAGCATCCCTACAATTGTATCGATGCAGATAATATTATTCAATTGCTATCTCTTAACATACTACCACCATAGTACGACATGTATACGACAAAATTGCACATATACATATATTTAATTAGAAAGAACATTGCTGATTAATATACAATATGTACAACAGCAATAATACTTTATATTTGTATCAGCACGATGAAATTTCAGCTGTTTCTTGGAAAGACTTCATTATATCGCCAGCATTTAGTTTCGTGTGCAATTTTCCGTTAGGATCTTGCGAAAGCAAGAGTATGTTAATTATTTATACATCAACATGTTTAGTTAATCGATAGACATGGGTGAGGTGCATATAAATCTTATGCAAAATATGATTATCCTTCTATTAACACGGGTTTAAAAACACCCATGGTTCCCAGGCTCGTTAATCGAATTAACTTGATCTCTTCCCCATCATATATAATTATACGGTTATATATAACTATATAATGCGAGTTAGCGACTCAAAGATTATATATAAAAATATGGTAGAATATTAAATACCTAGACCGCTTGGTTCGGCAGCTGCTCAATTGGTTTCAATTAATAAACTTAAGTACATACTTTATATTGCATTATTTCAATAATTATAAACATTTCTTACGACCAGCGTCGAAGTATGACATTATGTCACCGTTTGTAGTATAACTGATTCAATTAAAGTTCCTTCCATCAATTATTTAATTAAAAATACACATCTGTGCACATCTGTAGGTGTAATAGAAAGAAAATGAAATTTGCATTCACATTTAGAGCCGTTTATAGTTTAAAACAATTCAATATAGCAACTTTTAGGAGGAAGAAAAATGAGTATGCCCTCCAACACTGATCGCAATGTTAATATAACTTTTGCACATTTTCGGATAATTTAATTATAATTGGTTAGATACTTCTCGTGTCTCGTGGCATTAGTAATTAGACATAGACGACTAAAATGATATGACAGCAGCCTCTTTTTATACATAAAATCGGAGACTAAAAATATTACTATAAAGGGCCGAAATCAAAGTGATAATGAAGAATAATTCTTGATAGCGAAAGCACATTATCAGCAGTTGCCCTTAGCAAAGTGTATATTTTACTTTTGGCACTCGAAAGGGACATACTATGTATATGTATGAAATATAAGCAAATTGTGTTCCATTTGATTTTTTTCTTGTCTTATTTTTTTTTCGTAATAATACTTCTTGGTTCTGGGTTACACAATAGAATCGAAGCTCGTTCGAAAGTGGTGTTCGTCTACAAAAAATCGATTGTTTTTAGGTACCAATATTTTGTAACAAAGAATTTGAAAAAATATGTGACACTCGTATAATAGTCAATGATTCGTATGCCGCGAATATACATGGTACGATGAACATTTTGTGAAAATATATTAAGGATAAAAGTTCAAAATATGATTCGCTATTTAAACAGATACTTCTTCATTTTTCTTTTTATAAGTAAAACCTATAAACGATAGTATTATTTAATAGTACTATTTTACAACGTTTCGTGTAACGATCAGGTATACAGTATACTTATCACAATATTTCATTCGCCATACACCGTAAATAATCTTTGTTTATCTCCTCACTAATTATCGATGCTTTACATATTAACATACAACACTAATTATAATAATAAATTGTTTCGAGCAAATGACGTTATAGCGTATACACCACATTAATTATTACAATAACGCATTCACTCGCAACGAAGTGGCTGTAACTAACTTCACCTCTCGACCTGAATCTTTTTCCTTCTCTATTTTTCAGAAAATAGAAGCCAAAGAACTCTGACTATATAGTACTCAATTTTCATATTTCTCAAAGATATCCCCGGCATCTAATTTGTGTTTTTTTTTCTTTCAAAACGTACTGCCCTTATAGAGTTAAACGCTTGCAGCTCCATAAGTGATATTATTATACACAATAAATATATATTATATGTATGTATATACGTATATATAATATATATGTATATATGTAGTTATTAACGATTAAATAACCGCCACTATTTTAGTTAAAAAGTCCTTTTTTAGGGACAACATTGAATTGTGTAATCAATGTTCTCTCACTTATTATAATCTATACATGGCATAAAATGTGATCGGCTGGATTAGATTGTTCGTAAAAAATTAAAGAGCAATTATCTCTGACTATTTGATCTACGTTTGATCGTATTCATTCGTGAAAGTTCTCTCAGATTTGTTGAATTTTATTAGAAAGATTTTCCTGTGTACAATGAAAGAATTGGCAAAAAACGGTATTTTCTCTTTATTAAATATATGTTGCACCTAGGTACTTCGAAAGTCAGTATACAAATTTATTTTCACTTTATAATATAACGTAATGAACAAATCCACTCGCGGTATATTTTACGGTCTGAATTAAATATTTGAAATATTTTTAGTTATTCTACATACTTTATTACACCTGGAAAACTAATTTACAGGTCATAAAATCCAACAATAAAAACAGTAAAATTCAATTACTTAAATCGTACCTATCAATATTAATTAATTAATCACACGTTATTATATAAAGACTTTCGTCGTACCCTGTTTTTATTCGTTTTCATAACTTGGCACAAATTTTGTCACAGATTCGCATACCCTTATAAATACATATCGATCCTTAAAATTCATCGCTGATGCACCTTTTGTGATAAAATATAACGTATTGTTCGTCATTACAAAGCATATAATTTTGGATCTATATGCCGGAATAAATTACCCGCTATCATATATAAGAAAATATTTTCTCTTAGTACATCAAGAAAGACAGTGTACATCAGTAATGCAAAATTTTCTCCGTAAGAGATTGTCCTGCACTTTATTATTGTTTCGGGATATACTCCATCATACTTTCTAAGTTTTGGTTTACCACCGTCCGCGTGTATTAACAATTAAATTAATTACTATCAGTAACATAAAGCGAATACTCGAAATGGTAATAACGTGGATGCAAACATGTATTATTTGAGAATTAAGCTAATAAAGTATTGTCCCTAGGATTTCTTGATGAAACGTAAAAGACATAAGTACTGTCTGTTAACAATTTATGTTTAATACGAGACTGTTATAAATATATGTTTTAGATCTGAAACTCGTATGTTACTAATGCATACATCGTTGACATGTAACAAGATTCTTAATGAAAGAATAATAGTAGAATGTAATTATATTACCGTGAAAACTATGACTTATGCCCCGTTCGTTAAATGCAAGGCAACTTTGTTAAAGCAGACAATTAGTATGTTGAAAAAATCAATGATCCTACAACGATATCTTCTCCTCACACCAATCTATGCACCTACGGTCGTGAAGTCTATATATAAAACATAGTCGATCGAACAACCTAGCCCAATTGGTATTATGTACAAGGGAAAGGAACAATTTTGTCAGGTGGTTGATTAGTAAGTCACTTAAAACACACCTGATGAGCCCAAAAAGACACGTGTCGTTTGGACCAAGCAGGATTCTCTCTATTCCTCTTCGCAAGGAACATAATTTTCATTACATTTAATCATCCTCAATTATCTTTGCGAGCCTTCTTTTTACTCTTCTTTTGGGGCTTGGCCTCTGTCCACACATCTGAAATATATTTCAAGGGTCATCAACTATTTGCAACTTCGGGGCAAAACAATTATTGCAATTATTGCAATGTATACAAATAATTACCCCCTAATTCATCGAATACTGGACCCTTCTCTTGGATCTGCATAATTTTCGGAGTCTTGTCTTCTGCGTTATCGACAGATTCTTTTTCAATGGTGTCATCCGTATTTTTCGTTCTTTGCTCTTGAACTTTATTATCTACTTTTGTTGTAGATTCGGTTGCTGCAGGTGCGCTTTCACTTTCTGATACCCTTTTAGCTTTCTTCGATTTGCCACTTTTTTTCTCCTCTTTCTCTACCTTCTCATTCTTAAAAAAAAGGAGAAAAACAAATGATTGCACTGCTAAAAATAAGTCATACACAATTTCAACAACATATTTGTGTTTAAAAGATACCTTAGGTTGTTCTTCCTTCTGCTGTTCCTTTTCTTGATTTATCTCCTCGTTGGAAATAGGTGCAAGTATCACATCCTTTTTATCTTTTTCTTTCAGCTCTTTATTTTCAGTATCTTTAGCAACTTTATCTTTGATTTCGACTTTCTCCTGAATCTTTTGCTTAGCTACTTCTTCGTTAATTAAATCAGCTTTCTTTGTGTTTTTCTTGTTCTTTTTTGACGGGGTTTCTTCTTCCTTTTTCTTATTTTTCTTATCCTTCCTGGAATAAGCTTGTTCCCAGTCTCCTGCATTGCCAAAATGAAATCAATATTAGTGTAATGTAAACTTGGAAAATATTTAGAAAATATATAAACAAAAGCTTACCCTCATCAAAGTCGACTGGCTTCTCCTGGAACAGGTTCTTCATATTCTTTTTGTTCTTTACTTGCTCTGCCTTGTTCTCTTTATCCACTTTGCCTGTAACTTGATCTTTTTCTTTCTTCGATGCAGAAATTTTATTATCCTCCTGCTTCTTCTCCTTCAACTTTCCTTCTGTTTCATCTGGTTTAGACGCAGCTTTTTTTGAACCATCGGTTTTCGATGGTACGGTTTTCTTGACAGGACTTGCTTTTTCGCTGGCCACTTGTCCATTAGCCGACCTCTGTAATATGTACTTAGATTTTACTTCAATCAGAATTTAAACATTCGTAAAGGGGTAAAGTTATTTCACAGATTCCTAAAATTCTCTAAAAGACCTTCAAACAAACACGCATATACTTGAATACAAGAACGAGCAAAGTTACCAGAATAATTCAGAAAGGAAGAAAAGCACCAAGTTCGAACAGCACGAACACAATTAACCCCCTTTGTACCTAACAATCTTTTTAGGTACCATCTAAAAATACCTTGAAAAATATGCATTTCGTAAGATGCTTATTAAAATGAACTCAGTGTTTCGACAAAAATAACGTTAACTACACTTGTAATTTCCATTTCAATACACTATAAAAGAGAAAAAGATGAAATACCTTAAAATATCAACTCACGGTATTCGTGGCAAAGATCGTGTACCCGATATCTCGACTGTCGAGTATTAACAATAAGAAGGTTAAATCGCAAATCTACGCGCTAAGGGAGATAATAGAGAAGGGGCCCTTTTTAACCAAAGGTGCCAGCTGATTATCAAGCATGTGTGCGTGTATATTCATTCAGTCGCACAAATAAGCAACCATATGGAGGCTAGCCAGTGTATACATATATATTGTTGCATTCGCAATTGTCAGTTGATTCGAAAAAAAAAGAAGAAGAAGATATAGTATTTAAAATCTTTCACTTGTACTGTGCTAACCTTCTCTTTGATCTTGCTGCGTTTCTTGTTGGCAAATTTCCGGTCCACGTCGGAGCCTACCGAGAGCTGTGCAAAAGGTGGTTGTTCGGCCTTCTTGAAGCCAAAGACGAAGACGAGTATCGCGCATACAAGCACGATACCAACGGGCAACGCATATTGTGAGTGCTGAAGTAACAAGCCGACGTCCATGGCAATACAAAAGGACGTGTCAACGTGTGCGAGAACGACGACGGAAATGAGGGACGGCAATAGAGTGACGACGACAACACATACGAGTAAAACTCGACGATGATCGGTGAACCGGACGCACCAACGCACACGGTACAGATCGAAATACTCAAAACATAGCACTCTGGTGGGAGGTCTACGAAATAGTGGATGCCAGGCGGGCGCTCGATCTTCGCTGACGCGGCTATGACATGCCACTGGTGAATCAAACGACATTTTATTTTATCCGTTATTAAAGATTCAGGTGCTGATAAAACTAAACTTTTAGGGGAATTGATGAGTTTGAATATTATCAAATAATTAATTCTACTTTTTCAATGGTTGAAAAGTTATTTATCATGCGCACCGTTTAATTTCCTATGTACAGGGTATTGCACTTGATCGTTTCGCCGCATCGATTTTTAGATCCACGTTACGAGTGTGTGCGGTCGAAGTTTTCGATAATGCAAATATAAGGAGATATGAATAGTTTTATTTAGTTGCGAGTAGAGATTCGGTGTATGGTAATGTGAAATAAAGAATTTATTTATTTTTTTTTTTTCTTAATAATGTTATTAATTGCAAATAATACTGTACACGTATGGAAGAGAATATTTTCGTTAACTTTTCCCTGCTTTGGCGAACTGTACTACCATTGGTTTATCTTTTAAAATAAAACCATTTGTTTCCTCGAGAGCTAGCTGGGCCTGTTCTGTATTCTGTAATGTGATAAATGCCTGCCCCTTCATTCTACCTTCTTGCATGAGCCGCACGTTGTATCTGAAAGAACAGAAATTATTTAAATAACTATACCGATGGGCTAAACGGACTGCCATTTGATTATTGATCGTTCATGCAATGTCCTTTCAGTGAAGATACTTACTCAAATTCTGTTTTTAATTCGACTATTACATATTTTTGATATATAAAATGAAGATCCTTTTCTTCAACTTGCTTCGCAAGGTTTTTTATGTATAGACGATTAGATGGTTTACCGGGATGATAATTTTTAAATACCGGAAGCAATCTCTGATCTGTAATGTGAGTTAAAAAGGGACTTCTTATTTTACTCTTCAAATATGTACACTTTATATTGAACGAATATCATTAAGATATTGAAAAATTCAAACCCAAGAAATAACTCGTACCATTTGCTGAAATTCTATTATTTGCTAGTTCTTTAGACGTAATAATGTCTTGCTGGATACATTCTGTATTTTCGTTGTTTTCATCGGTATCAAGGCTTCTGGAAGCTGGGAAGATAAGTCCAAAACCTCCGTCCATGGTGCTTTCAAATTCAGTACTATCTTTATTTATAGTATCTAACAATTTATCCACAGTCTTTAATTCAATTTTCATATTTTTCGATTCGCCGCGTTGTACTGTTTCAAACATCTCTTCTGGTTTCACAATTTTTTGTGTGGAACTCGTAGTTGCCACCTGTTTTGTAGGATTAATAAATTTCGGAATTTTTAAACGTTTCGTAGACTGCGGTCGCTTTCTTTTTACTGGAATAATTTCCATAGGTTTTGCATTATCCTCCTCGTCGGACTCTATTTCGGATTCTTCGTCATCCTCGTCACAAACACCTATTCAATTTGACATATTAGAAACGAATACAAGATTCGAAAATAAAAATGTCAGACAATTACTATAATAGTACCATCATTTTCCTTGCTGTATAAACTATCTTTTAGAAATATGTCCTTATACTTTTCCACATCATAGACTTCCTTAAGTGCGGGGAATTCTGCTTCCAATTCTTCAAAGGGCGGCGGTAGATTCATTCTGTTCATTAAATGTAAAACCTACATGAACATAATATGCACCAATAAAAAAAACAGTATATCAGAATATGCTTGATGTATCCGTACCTGTGTATAGAATGCTGGTTCATTTAATAATTGTATCGCTATCCTTATCAAAGTACCCCTTGTAGGCTCCGAATATTTGTATTGTATATTTGGCGGAGGTGGTTGTGTAAATACTTGATTCATAGTCCAACTGTTTAATTTCTGCAAAAACGCTTGGAAGTTGGATTTATTTATATACTCCTTCTTATTCTCTTCTTTGGCAGCTTTCTCATTATCAATGTCTTCATTTGTACTTTCTTCCAGTGGTATAGACTTTTTGGCAAATTCCACTGTTAAATATTGTCCTCTAACATTCAATTGATGTAAACGTAACAACGCTTCCGTAGCTGCTACTTCAGATTGAAACTTTGCAAAAGTTATAGTATATTTCTTCGACAGTCTTAAAGTTCGTGTTTTAACGGCACCATATTTTTTAAACAATTGGCTACGCCGATCATCAGAAAGTTCAGGCGGTAAATGAAGAATTCTAAGAGTGTCAGACATCTGAAAAAAATTAAGAATTTTTAGCACGTTTCTCAGTGTCACTAAAAAGAAAAATTAAAGCAATAATTTCTTATTTATATACACTGTATCAGGTTAAATACTAATGAAACACTTTGGAACATAAAATCAGTAAAGTTACTATACCCTTGTATGATTTTCTAATTACATGATAATGAATATAGGAAATTATACATACCGTTCTCGATGACATTCTAAATTGCACGAAATATTAAATATAATCGAAGAACAACAACAATGTTTGTAATTATCCCCTGAATTACAAATAGGAAGTTAGAATGTACTATGTATTATTATAAATCGCACTCCAGCGACATCTACCTAAAATGTGCTAATCAATAAAGTCGCGCCATATTCAATTTTTTGCAAATACATTCCATCAGTTTATTACTACTTTTTGTTAGCTTTATTTTAACCCGTTACTCAAGGATGATAAGTTAATTCGTCATTGTAAAAATGCTTTGCCAGCGTGCAAAATGAGTTAATAACTCGTTAATATCTCGTTATTTTCTCGTCATCCCCAGTTAAAATGTTCATTAACGATTTCGTAACGATGTTTTCATTTCAAATATAAGCTTCATAGCAGAATAACTTTTTTAAACAATATTATCTCCCTTTTGAAAGTATTCTGTCTCATGTTTTTTTTTGTTTTCTTTTCATTCATTTTTCGTGTATCACTACGCGAATGCTGTCATGGAAACAGTTTATACGGAACTACTTTCGGAAGTTCACTTGTCAGTTTGATCTGCCGGATTTACCGGCAAGTTTAAAGATAAGCAGATATTTTATTTCCATTGTCAGTGTATCGATTGGATTTTTCCAACGAAAACTTTTAATATTGCATCGCATTCGATACGATTCTTATTCAGATAGGAATACAAACTTTCGAAACGTTTGCTTCTGTTAAATTATCGATTGGCGTTCGCGAAAGGGGCCGCAAAGCAGAATAATCTGTTGCTCGCTATATTTCAGG
Source organism: Nomada lathburiana (assembly GCA_963667235.1). Lineage (NCBI taxonomy): Eukaryota > Metazoa > Arthropoda > Insecta > Hymenoptera > Apidae > Nomada > Nomada lathburiana. The sequence continues at coordinate 9,488,902 of OY763910.1, forward strand.
ATATTCGTATTTCCAAATGTAAGTACGTTGTGACAATTTAATTCAATTGTACCTAATAAACTTTTACGTCCAATTTGTTATGAAATCACCTTGCAAAGGTGAAATTCCATTGAAATGTACGTTTTATCGTGGTTGGCAAGTAGCGCCGAATCGTATTGCAGGTAATGGTAATCAATAATCAAAATTTACAATAAAAAGAAAGTAATTGTACGTTTATGTACACTTTCTAGTACATATATTATCGAAGAACTATTTTTCAATCCACATCTTTGAAGATGTATTAAAGATGGAAAGTAATTCTCCAGTTACTCTTACGAATTTATTTATTAAATAAATTTTCCATTTTCATATAGGCGTAATGATTTTCCATTTTTATTTTTTCGATGATTAAATAGGCATTCAAAAATTTAAATGACTGCAGTGAACAGTTATGATACCAATATGCAAGATTATCATTAGTAAATTTGTATTTTATAAATATGAGGAGCGAATAATGATTGTATTATATTCAGATATTTATATTTCTTAATATATATATACACAGGTTTAGTCGAGAAAGAGATCATAGTAGAGGCCGACGAGGTGGCGGCGGACGAGGTAGCAGTAGAGGAGGCGGTGATAATATTCGTGGGAGTAATATTACCAGATTTGGTATACGTGGAAGAGGTGCTACTAGTAATATTAGAGGTATCGTTAAAAGCAAACAGCCTGGAGGAGCTCTTAAGAAAATTAACTGGGATGTAAGATCTTTGGAACCTCTGCGCAAAGATTTCTACATTGAGCATCCCACAGTTAGGAGCAGGTAGAAATTCTTCAATATTTCGTTTCTTGCATTCCAACTTTTTTTTCATACAATTTTTCATATTAGGTCAAAGGAAGATGCATGCCAGTTTCGAGAAAATGCAGAGATAACAATAAAGGGCGACAATATACCTAATCCTATACAATACTTTGAAGAAGGCAACTTTCCACCTTATGTGTTGGACGAAATACGAAAACAGGGCTACTCTCAACCCACTGCGATTCAAGCGCAGGGATGGCCTATTGCACTCAGCGGCAGAGATTTGGTTGCCATTGCTCAAACTGGCTCTGGAAAAACACTTGGAGTGAGCCAGATTAGAGATAGATTAATCTTTAATTTGTAAAAATGTACAGACGTTTTTTTTTATCAGAATTACTGCAGCGTATAGAGAATTGAGTTTCTATGGTTTATGCGGAAAAAGAACAAAGTATATTACTTATAATAATATGTATACTTTTATTTCAGTATATCCTGCCAGCGATTGTCCATATTATACACCAACCGCGTCTTGGGAATGGTGATGGTCCAATTGCTTTAATCTTAGCTCCTACGAGAGAGTTGGCCCAACAAATTCAGGAAGTAGCTAACTCCTTTGGAGAAGCAGCGGGTGTAAGAAATACTTGTATTTTTGGTGGTGCACCTAAAGGTCCACAGGCACATGATTTGGAGCGAGGTGTTGAGATATGTATCGCTACACCAGGTAGACTTATTGATTTTTTGGAAAGAGGAACTACCAATTTACGAAGGTATAGGTATAGTTCTAATTCAAACGTTAAAATTGTTTTATTATAGATGATACTGAGTGTATGCCTTTTTTTTTAGATGTACGTATTTGGTACTGGACGAGGCCGATAGAATGTTGGATATGGGTTTTGAACCTCAAATAAGGAAAATAATTGAACAGATTCGGCCTGATAGACAGGTTTTAATGTGGTCAGCTACGTGGCCTAAGGAAGTTAGAGCTTTAGCAGAAGACTTTTTAACCGATTATATGCATCTTAATATTGGTTCTCTGACTTTGTCGGCTAATCATAATATTATTCAAATTGTCGATGTTTGCCAGGAGTTCGAAAAGGACGTAAAATTGTATAGATTACTTCAGGAAATCGGGAACGAAAAAGAGAATAAGACAATCATCTTTGTTGAAACGAAACGAAAGGTAGACGATATTACGAGGAATATTAGGAGAGACGGATGGCAAGCATTGAGTATACACGGTGATAAAAATCAACAAGAAAGAGATCACGTGTTGCAAGAATTTAAGAGCGGAAGAGCCCCTATTTTAGTTGCAACTGACGTAGCTGCCAGAGGTTTAGGTAGGTATTTATTTTTTGATTCACAGTATTTAGAATTCAATAATCGGGTGAATATGGGAATCGGCAACACTTATTGGATTAGCCAGTGATGCGTTTAATAAGACCAGTGGACAGCTATGTATGTAGCGATGTGTGATTCATTCAAAACTTTTTGTTATACCTGAGCCCTGAAAATATATGTAAACTAAACCCTATTCTTTTTTCTTGCTTTCGAACTTTGCATTGCATATTTTAAATAGGTTTTTACTTTTTTTTCATCATTAGTAAAATATGTAAGATTATTTACATCTTAAATATATAAATGAATATAATTTTTGTAATGAATTTCAATAATTAAATTTATATAAAGGGTTCTAAAGAAATGCACACAAGCTACCACTAAGACTGTCTGCTTTTCTTTTTCAGAGGCACAGAGTACCCTAAGCGAACGCGGTGTACTGCCAGTATTGGGCAGACACAGTGATTGTTTTATTTTTCTTTGCTTGTATTATATCGATATTTATATCAAATTATTGTAAAATCATACTTTGATGTTGAAAGAAATATTTATACATAGCATTATATTTTTTCACAAAAGATTACTTACAATCTCATTAACTTAATAACATTTTCGAACTTTACAAAATGGTTTTAATTTTGCAATATAATAATTATCACCATGCTTTCCAAGTATTTGTAAGAAAAGTAATTGTAAAATAATCTCACTATTTCAAATCATTCTCGATTTTAATATTATATTCTTTATTTTTTATTCTTATCTATTCATTTGCCAGTATAACATGCCAAACAAGTCTAAAGTGTTTTCTAGTGCCTCTAATTATTAAAGTTATAAAGTAAGACCTAACGAAGGTTGGTGCATTCAGGCTTAAACCCTAAAATGCTGCCCTTATCCCAAACCAGACACTACCGCTGTGTCTGTCTAATCTCTAGGCCATCATACATTATGAAACCAACAGAATAGCTCTACATTTAAAAAGTAAATGGGGCAGTTTTTCCTGATTTTCAAATGGAATTTCCAACTAAAAGGTGGGTGGTTTCCAAACGTGATTTACAGACTGATTTTATTTTTAAGCAGTTTGGGGAGATTAATTTAGTTAAATGTTAAAAGCTCTCGAATATATTGTACGATACATAATAATTAGAATGTATTCCAAAACATGTTACATCTTTAGTATTAAGTATTTTATATAATTACTCTTGCAAGTTTAAAGATCATTCTATGAACTCGATACATTCAACAATCAGGGTGATGATTATTATAAATTATATACACGTAATTGTAAATATATTAGAAGGATTCTTTTTATGTGTTTTGTTTACTTTGTCATAGATGTGGACGACGTTAAATATGTGATAAACTTCGATTATCCATCATCATCAGAAGATTACATACATAGAATTGGTCGAACTGGACGAAGAAGGCAAACTGGAACTGCTTATGCATTCTTTACGAGCCATAACATGAAGCATGCAGGTGACTTAATAGAAGTCTTAAGGGAAGCAGGGCAGAATGTAAATCCTCGACTCACGGAAATGGCTGAATTAGCTAAATCGGGAACCTATGGAAGTAGAAGTATGTTTTTATTGTATTTTCGATATATTATCTGACAGAATAAAGTTCCTTCACGCATTTATTCTCAATGGTATAGGTGGTAAACGATTCATGAGCAATGATAGAAGCAATGTTAGACGTGGGAATAACGATAGTAGAGGAAGAGGTGGTTCCACAAGAGGAAGAGGTGCCACAGGCGGACGCGGTGGAAACGCTTTTCCATCTTCTTCGAGCAGTTACTCAGGATCAGATTATAGTAATTATAGTAATATGAAACAAAGTAATTCTGTCAATCAGAATGCAGGATATGGATATAATACGCAAAGAACTTATGGTCAAAGTAATTTAGCGCAAAGTTACGGTGGCGGAGATAATTATGGAAGTACTTATCAGTATAGAGGAACAACATATTAAATATGCATTCACAGTATTGAAACAAAACGGATTTTACGATTAAACAGTGTTAATAGTGGTATACTTAGTTAAATTTGTGTTAAAAGTAAGATAGCGTAAAATAAAAAAAAAGTACACAAGACATGAAATAGAATCAAAGGAAAAGGTGTCATGTATTTTATATGTACATGATGAAAAAAAAAAGAACATATAAAGTTAGTATAATAATAGACAAAATAAGCTTTGTTAAATATGTATGTACTATCAAAATTGGATGACTAAGTTTCACTAAAAATGATTATTAAAAAATACTTCAAACTAATAAACATATTACAGTTTTTATAATATATAATTGACAAATGTTTTAAATCTTCTGTGCTATTATGAATATTTTATTCTAATTACACTTGTAAAAATATTGTTTAAGTGGGATTAACATGTGTTATTACATATCATATATGTATATTGTGTTCCATAATTTATTAAGTTTGTTAAGTATAATAGAAAAATTCCATTTTTTCGCAAGTTGTACACATTATCTTTCATATCTTGTGGACAAATTTTTATTAAATGAATTTCGATTACGAATATCGATCATCATTGTTTATGTACGAAACAAATTTCTTTTCATCGGAAGCTTAAGTACATAAATACAATAAAAAACATGATATAAATATTGAAATTTGTATTAAGCGATTATACCGAAATGTATTTTGTCAAATTTTTCTGTTTGCGTTCAAGATCATATCAATAAATGTGTTTTTCTTATGAAATTCAATTATTCTCGCATTTAAATCATATAATTGAGAAGCATTTAAAAATTAAACTGCAAATTTGGTGTTTTATTTTCGTGCCAATTCCCCTACCCCGATACTATGTTTCCGGTATTTCACCTAATTGTAATACTTGATGCAATAATAATAATAATCCAATGTTTAAGCGTTTATTAAGTAAAAAGATAAACTCTATTTTTTTATACTTTATTGAGATACATTTATAAGATAAAAGTAATTATGCATATAATGTAATAAAATTACAACTAAACCGATGCTTCTTCCTGGTATAATACGACGCCATGACATTTGTTTCGCAGATCCCCTTCGGATCGTGTAACGACTAGAACGTACACTTCGTTAAATTTCATCCCTGGTACGCCGAATTATTTAAGGAAATCATCCGAATTTCGTATTAAAAGTACTCCATATCCTCGTAAGAATGTAAGTAATATCAAATTCCTGTAACACTGTGCAGAAATATTCAGTTTTTCGCCAAATTTACATTGACATTTAATGTCTATGACTGACTATGCTTTCCTCCATATTGCTTTTATATTGACGAAATCCTTTGCCCTTGCGATATAGAAAAATATCAATAATTAACTACAATTGAACGAATATTAGAAGATACCTTTTATATTTCGAATGTTTATCCGTATATGCAAGATATATACTTATTTTGCAATTATAATTTTATAAATTATTAGCACGTGTTTAATGTAATATATTAAAAAAAATTCGATTTTCTTCGAATACCCTACTTAATATTAAGTAGATTTAAAGCAAATAATATAATAATAAGCCAGTATATATCATCGAACAAATCGGTCTTTTTAAACCTTACTGTTGTTTTTCGATTGATTAGATATTGATTAGTTATTGCATATTGTTATTTATATGTAACTATATTGTAGGGCATTCCGTGACCGTGAACGTGGAGATAGGAGAGGAGGCGGAGCACGTGGCGGTGGTCGCTTTGGTGGCCGTGATGGAAGTAGCGGAGGTGGAAGATTCGGTAGTAGCTCCACAAGAGAGAGCAGCTTTGGAAACAATTTTAAGAACCGACAACCCGGAGAACGTCTTCGCAAACCAAGATGGGATATGAGTACATTGCAACCATTTAGCAAAGATTTCTATCAGCCTCATCCTAATGTAACAGCTAGAAGTCTACACGCAGTTGAAGCCTATCGTTCAGACAAAGAAGTTACCGTGAAGGGAACGAATGTCCCTGGACCGAATGTATATTTCGAAGAAGGTGGTTTTCCTGACTATGTTTTAAATGAAATTCGTAGGCAAGGTTTCGGCGAACCTACTGCAATTCAAGCGCAGGGCTGGCCCATTGCTTTATCTGGACGCGACATGGTTGGTATCGCCCAAACTGGATCAGGGAAAACACTCGCCTATATTCTACCAGCTATCGTACACATCAACAATCAACCGAGACTAAGTAGAAACGACGGCCCCATAGCTCTTATTTTAGCGCCAACAAGAGAACTTGCGCAACAAATTCAGCAAGTCGCGTCAGATTTTGGAGTTTCGTCGCAAGTAAGGAACACTTGTATCTTTGGCGGAGCTCCGAAAGGTCCTCAGGCTCGCGATCTCGAGCGAGGTGTTGAAATTTGTATAGCAACGCCTGGGCGCCTCATAGACTTTTTAGAACGAGGTACAACAAATCTACGTAGATGTACATATTTAGTACTAGACGAAGCTGACAGAATGCTGGACATGGGTTTTGAACCACAGATTAGGAAAATTGTAGAGCAAATCCGACCAGACAGGCAGACCCTTATGTGGTCCGCGACATGGCCGAAAGAAGTTCGCAATCTTGCGGAAGAATTCTTGACCGACTATATACAGATTAACATTGGCTCTCTACAACTGGCAGCTAATCATAATATCCTTCAAATTGTCGATGTATGCGAAGAGTATGAGAAGGAGGGTAAACTTATGAAACTTTTAGAAGAAATATCAAACGAGCCGGAAAACAAAACCATTATTTTTGTTGAGACCAAGAGGAAAGTAGATGATATTACGCGAGCAATTAATAGATACGGATGGCAAGCAATTGGCATCCATGGAGATAAAAGTCAACAGGAAAGAGATTACGTGTTAAATCGTAAGTGATAATTAAAGCTTTCTGTTTTCATTTATTGCGTACATTCTGCCAATGCCAGAGTATTTGTTTCAGAGTTCCGGAGTAGCAGATCTGCCATACTAGTAGCTACAGATGTTGCAGCAAGAGGATTAGGTAAGAATCTGTTTTCACACGAGTGGGTATGATGTAAGGGTCAGGCTGCGATGGTTATTTCACATTTGTGAGAGTTGTATTATTGTGATGTGGCAACGGATAACGGCATGTGCCAGACTGATTGACACTAGTCCCTTCTTGGCGTGAATGGAAATTGTTTCTAAAAAAATTGCAAAGGTCCCAAAACTGTCGATTAATCCTATTAGCGATCCAAGCTCTTATTTGGAAACATTGGAGAAATTCTATTTTACGCGTATTATCAGTTCAGGGAATTTAATTAATGTATTTTAAAAGCATAGTGAGAGAAAAGTTAATGCTGTTATTCTCACCCATTTCAGCTCAACAATATTGCAGGAATGTTTTGTAATTTGTTCAGTTTGATCATAGATTAGGCCGATTTTGACATACTTTTAATATCTGGAGAGTCACGTCGGCAAATTTGAAAACGTTTTATACTTGAAATGGGGATTATTCCTTACTTTTTGCCGGCTTTCTACTCACTAGATCATGCTTTAATATTAGAGTTAAAAGTAAGTCAAAATATTTCAGCAGGAAAATTAGATTAGGTAAGCAGGTAAGATGTTAGGAGATTCGTCTCTTTAAATTTTGCTGTTTGAGAAAAGTCTTGTCAGTCTGGTATTAACGTGCTGTTCTATGTGTTTTCAGAGGCACATGCGACGGAGTTTTATCAATGATAAGAACTCTGGAGAGCTTGCTTTGGAATATATAATTGAATGGGGCGTGACTGCTGGTCTCTGTCCCCGCGCAACAAGCTATACTAACGCTGTGCCTCGGCCCACCGTGCCACTTGAAAAAAAACACACTCTCACTCTGTACCTGCGACGGTCCAAAGTATGGAAGTCATTGAGTTAGGGTATCTAGTGTACAAGGACAACTGAACAGGATAAATGTTCAACCACTCATTTTCTTAGATTAGACGGATAGGAAATGACATTACATTGTTTTGCAATGGCTGTGAATTAATCATTTCTCGTTTTTTCCTGCTTGTCTTATTAATATTCATTTCTTGAGTATATGCATAAGAAATTTCAATTACATCGAAGATTAAACACTCGTAGAATTTGAAAGATCATATTTGAAACTATCAACATTGCAAAACAAACGTTGATGTTACTGATATACAATGGAATGCATGTGGGGTTGATCGGAGAATGCACACAGTGCTCATCCAATGTTCCAACCTCACGGAAGCAATACGCAAGGACCAAATTTTGCCAGATGAGCACAGATCCATACTTTGGTGCGGGAGAGAAGGGTGTGAAGTTACTAAGAGTAAATATACAGCTCGCTAACGCATAAAGTGAGAATTCCATGAGAACCATCTGAGCTCTGATTCCTCTACATTTCCAAAAAATGTATTTACGTTTCCAGCTTTTGGCAACCACAGGTAAATAATATGAAGACTTGTTCTTTGTGGTCAAACCCTTTTTTTTGTACATCATGCGTGAACCTTATAGATGGAATTAAGAGATATCACGATTAAACTTTCAATTGAATGGCTTGTAAACGAATACGTTGCTTAATTCCATCTGTATTGCACATATTAATTATTTACCGTCTTACTAATGCTTTAACTAATTCGCTTTGTAAGTTAATTGAACCACAAAGACATGAATGATGTACGTTTTCGATGATTATAACTTCTAATGTTGTACAGATGTGGAAGATGTTAAGTTTGTGATAAATTTGGATTACCCGTCCAATTCGGAAGACTATGTACATCGGATCGGACGTACAGGACGTTCACAGCGTACGGGAACAGCGTATGCATTTTTCACACCTGGTAACGCACACAAGGCTAGTGACTTAATTCAAGTTTTAGAAGAAGCAAAGCAAGTTGTAAATCCTAAACTGTATGAATTATCGAGAAACCCAGGAGTCTATAAACGTAAGCTTTTTTCTTATTTATTAACTCGATCACCCGATTCCGTATTTAATACGATTATATTTCATGTTGGACATTTTGTTTCTTTTTACAGGAGGTCGTTATGGAGGGCGTAGCGGAGGTGGTAGTGGACGTGGCTCAGGAGGTCGTGGAGGTGGTTCCCGAGGTTCACGGGGTGGCCGCGATGGAGATAGGGGTGGCAGATTTGATCGTTCTAATGGCGGTGGGGGAGATCGAGGAAATAAATGGAATGGAAGTAGCAGCAGTATGACATCCAACAAAAATAGTAATATTACTTCCTTATTTGCGTAGCTTTTTTGTGTACGGTGTTGAGTAATCTTTGTTTATTCAGGTGGCATGGGAGGAGGCAGTTACAGTAGCAAAGCGTTTTCGCAAAACAGTTATGGTGGCGCTTCCGGTGGTGGCTCTAGCGGCTACAGTCAAAATGGTGGATATGGAGGAAGCGGTGGAGGTGGTGGCGGAAGTAATTATAGGCAACAAAACGGCTATTAATTTCAGAACGGTTAATTCTAAAAGATAGTTTTATGTAATATAGTAAAAAAGAACCTGGCGGATAAATGTTCTTATATGATATAGAACATATTTTCCGTATAACGTGCTTCTCATCGTGACTGAACACAAAGTAAAATAACATGAACGTGGTTATTATCGCGATAATCATTACTGATCGAAATATCATAATTGAAGGTATTAGCGAGTTCAGATTGTTGCCGATTCAAGAACACCCATAAAGCATTCTCTTTGTTTTAGTGAAAAACGAAAGATATATATATATAATATGTAAGTGTAATAGTAGTTAGAATATTGCTAATAACTTTTTGACTTAAAGATTCTTGCAAATACGACCATAGTTTTTATAGCGCAATTTAACATTTAATTTTGTAACTCACTCGAGTTACTAGCTTGTACATCAAAGAAAATTGGGGGGCTTGAAAAGTCCAATAGTAAGATTAGTCTAAACCTGTTACATAAAGAAATTTAAAGGATTAAAAATGGAAAATAATATTAGATTGGAAAAAGCTACCACCTAATTTACGGCAATAACGAAGGTTGATTAATACCTGTACCTATGAATTTCCAAAGCTAAGTCGTAAATGCATGAATCATGTGTATTGTTTCAAACATACAATGCATTGCGCACTGTATTAAACTTAATGGGGCATAAAAACATCCCGTGCATTGTAGTATTACAAATATAATAATATAATATAACTATAAAATCTAAAAGGAAATCTACAAAAAATTTGTACTAGCATAGTTTACTTTCTTTAAACGTAGGGAAAGTAAATTATATACAACTAAATTTTGTATCGTCACAAGTAGCTTGCTATATTTTACATAAAAGTTGTTCGACGAAAATGTACGATAAATTAAAGTTTATATTCATCAAAACAGTATTTCACTCATGCAACCATTTGGAATCTTTATTATCTAACACTTTTTATCGTAAAATAAAATATTACGATAATGTATATCGGTCCAAGCAATCAGTGCTATGCTTCATGAAAGAAATATTACTTATCGGTTCAAGTATTTATCAGAAGTCATGCGATCAGGTCAGAGTTTATTGATTCATTCCAACATTGTACAGTTACACTTTCGCCATATAACTACTAGAGTTGTTATGACTGCCGATAATATGTGTGCCTGTCTGATTATTTTTGCGATAACAGATTGCACATTGTTAAATCATTAGTCATCCTTTCTAGTATTTAATGTATAATGCTATTAACATGTATTTTTCAATGTTTTACCGATGTTGCGTGAATATATTTTGTGTAGCAGAATAAATTGAACGATTAAAATAGGTCGAAATTCTAGAGCCAAAGTATTACCGTCTTTAACCGATACAAGTAGATTTTGCAGATCTAAAATTGTCGTAATATTTTTATATTATACAATGTTGTCCAATAAATAATGAAGTATTCCATTTTTGCATTGTACTAAGACCATAATTATTATCGCAATGCATTTTCGTATTTAATGTAATTTCTATTCAAGTTCTATTTAAAATAATATATTAAAATAAGACTAATTATGGAAACCCACGAAACGTGTCAATTTAAAATGTATTTCGCTAAATTTATCCTCAATGAATGTGTATATAAATCTTTTCATGAAATTAGAAAGTACTTAAGAATTCGTAACATTACAATTAACTTGTTTCAATTCACGGCGGTGTATTGTAATATACGTGAAAAGAGTTAATACATGGATATCATTCGAATGCTTTGTACATTAATTTTTTTTTTCCAAAACCTTGTTATTGGTTTGGATTATATTGATTTCTCCTTGTTAATCCTTCCGCCGGGGATGACTATTTAACAACTCATTGGAAAATGAAAGTTTTGAAAATTCCTTGACGACTTAAAACCTCTTTCGCGCTGAAGAAGCATTTTCCAATGATAATGTAGATAACTCGTCATCCTCGATTAAAGGGGTAATAAGCAAAACCTTCTGAAAATCTGTACTGGTGGGGGAAAAAAAGGAAAAAGTGGGGTGTAGTTAATTGAAATCGTATGACGCGTGAGTAGGAGACGCGCGCAGTGTACTTCAAGATCTGACGTAGTGTGTTTCGTAGTTATCCGCTGTTGAATATTGAACAGAAAAGTCCCATTTCCCCTGTTATAAATATCTAGTCGTATCATTATGACAGAAAATCGTAAAGAAATAAGAGTATGGTGCGATGGATGGTAAGTTTCTGCTCAATTAACTCAGTCGTTCCTTTAATTAGAATTTCACGTGTATACGATTCATTGAAATTAAATGATGACTATGATTTCCCAATAAAAAAACCTCGATCAGTAGTGTTTTGTATAAATGACACGCATTCATTACATATACAATGACTAACCGTCACAGGCCCAGTTGAAAATTACGATAATATCGTGTAATTGATATCTGTGGCAGTATGATATAATATAATTTAAAAATTGTCTCATCATTTATCTCTTAAGTGTTGAGGCGTATTCTCTGTGATGACACAATTCGTCAAGTATTTTTCGCCGCTTTGAATTAATAATGTACGCGTGCTTTACCGTGGTGTAAATTCATGGGTACTCCATACCGGCATAATCGATTGTAAATGTAAAACGGCTACTCCCTTTATTCAGAGAGACTTAAATATGTATGTTACATTTTTAACACAGTTACGATATGGTACATTTCGGCCACGCGAATTCTTTGCGTCAAGCGAAGGCATTAGGTGATTATCTAGTTGTCGGTGTACATACGGACGAAGAAATTACTAAACATAAAGGGCCACCAGTATTTATGGAACAAGAAAGGTACGACTTTATAGAACAAGAATAATTAAAAAATTTGCATGTTTCAAATACTTATAATAATATTTATCAAATTATTCAGTCACACTTATTTATTTATAGAATTTGTTTATAGAAATATCGTATTTGTAGACCTATCTTACTCCATGCTTGTTTTGTAAGTCCATATATTTGTTTCAGGTATAAAATGGTTCGTGGTATTAAATGGGTAGACGAGGTGGTAGAAGGCGCGCCCTATGTCACTACATTGGAGACATTGGACAAGTACAATTGCGAGTTTTGCGTTCACGGTGACGATATTACTATGACTGCGGATGGCGTTGATACTTATCACCTGGTTAAAGCAGCTGGACGTTACAGGTATATATTGAATAATAAATTAAGACAAAAGTACCTCTGTAATAGGAATGAAAATAGTGGATATTAACAGTATCTACAGAAATGTAATTATTACAGAGAAGTGCAAAGGACAGCCGGCGTATCAACCACTGATTTAGTAGGACGTATGCTTTTAATGACACGACAACATTTTAAACAGGGAGACAGCGAATACAGTGTTGACAGAGAGCCTAGTAAAAGTATGGGCCAAGATCGGACAGCACGGAGTCCGTGGACAGGCTGTTCACAATTTCTACCTACAACCCAAAAAATTATTCAGTTCAGCGATGGAAAAAGTCCGCAGCCTGGAGACAAAATAGTTTACGTTGCTGGTGCATTTGATCTGTTTCATGTTGGTCATTTAGACTTTTTGGAAGTTGCTAAGAAGGAAGGTGATTATCTCATAGTCGGACTTCATACAGATCCAGTAGTTAATCGATACAAATACGGCAATCATCCAATTATGAATCTTCATGAAAGGGTGCTAAGTGTACTAGCATGCAAGGTATCAGATCAAATATTTCTTTTGAGCATTGGGTGATAATACGTATCTTAAGTTTATTCTTTTGCTTGCGTATAGTATGTTAACGAGGTGGTAATTGGAGCTCCGTATGAAGTTACAAAGGATCTTATGGAACATTTTGATGTATCCGTTGTTTGCCATGGTCAAACTCCAATCATGCCTTGCGAAGATGGCTCTGATCCATATGCTGAACCTAAAAGACAAAACAGATTTAAGTTATTGGATAGCGGTAATGACATGACAACAGAGAAAATTGTTGAACGCATAATTCTTCACAGGTATGCTATTTTCGTGCATTGTATTATACGCATGACTCTACGAAAACAATAATTGCCACGCTTTGTTACAAGTCTAATAGTAAATGTAATAATAAGATATACTGTCGTAGTATCTTACTACATTACGGAAAAGATTTCTGTATAAGATTCATATTTTAAGATAATTGAAATTGTCAATTGAAATCGTTGTATATGATAAAAGTTACAGAAACTACTTCATCGAAATATTTATGGTTGCATTAAATCAGGAAAATGTACACTGTACATCATTATATAATTACATAACAAAAGAATGCACTTTGTACAGTAGTCCTCCTGGATTGCATGAAAAACATATGATAATTAAGGATACAAAGAATTCTTTTTCCTTTAAATCTTTCAATTATGCATGTCCTAATACCTCATGCAACTTGTGATAAGCGTTTTTTTCTTTTTACTTTATTTAATAATTTTGTATCATTCATTTATTCATGCTTTTCTAATGGGATATGCAATTTCACGCTAATGAGACACTTCGCAAATTCATTTAGCATTTGCATTTATCTTTCGTCTGTGTAAACGTGAATTAACTCGTTTTAATTCAAATAATTAGGCAGAAATGTTTGCATATCCCAAATGTTTAAGACAGCCTTACCATTTTTTGATATAGTGATTAATTGCAGGTTGGAGTTTGAAGATAGAAATTTGAAGAAGGAGAAGAACGAGATTGCCGCTTATGAAGCGTTAATGAAATCAGAGAAAAACAAAAGGACTGAGTAATTTACTCTGTACGTTGACAGTGTGTGATGATCATATTTTATCGATTATATTTGTAAATACGATGTCACACTGAAATCTAAGTTATTTAATTATATTTGTGGATATGCGTGGCTAAAGTATTTATAATTGTACAACATATTTAATGTTTTATTAGGCAAAAGTATTGTTTTTCATTCGTAACTACTCAACGACGAGCAAAAATACAACGATAAAGGTACATAAAAAATTGTGAATATTTGTAAATTTAAATATTTTTAATTAGAAGGACTTAGAAAATGTATTTTATGGTACTATGACTAGTTGTGCGCACACACACACATATATATATAGATATATCTGACGAAGTATAGATGCTTTTTTTCTATTGCAATACCATAATTATATGCATATGATTATGAGTATAACTATAAAAAACTGATAACATAAATATTATAGTGCTTTCGTGTTATGTAAAAGCCGCAGTTTCAACTTAAAGAGCCTTTTTACAGAAATTTTACTGTTGTACAAAAAGCATTGCCCATTTTTAGTTCCAAATTTATCAGTCAATTCCTTACATAGCAATCATTCCATTAAATTTATAGCACGTAAAATGTGTGTCGTAAGTAACATCCTAAAAGTAAATTGTACGTTAAACTGTATATATTATTAACTTTTAAATGGTTTATTTAAGAAGCATTATGATTATTTTTAAATTTAATTATTTTATTCAAGGTTTTTTACTAAAATTTATTGCACATTTGGAATGTAACCGAAATAATTTTTCGTGAATTTTTACTCGAAGAAGCTATTTTATCCTTCGTACTTGCAATCGTGCACTCTATTATAGCATTTTTAATATGACAGGGAAATCACTTTTAATTATTTTATCGCAGCATTTGTTATATTAAGTGCATTGCAATTTTTTGTACCTGTAATCATTTATTACGTGGGCAAGGAACAACAACCATTATTGTTAAATATGTGTATATTTCCTTAATATGAATGAACAGTGCGTTGTACAAGAGAAATTGTACACTTGTAAACGAATGTCAAAGATATAAAGTAAGTCGCCAAGTGCCACAGTTTGTAACGTATAACGACGTTACATTACTTCTCTGGGAACTAAAATATTAACCGAAGGCATGTTTCCGATGATGCACATGTAATATGAAATAGTAAATCTCGTTCTATACATTTATTTTATCAATTATACATACGCGTCCATCGGATTTCAATCGACCATAGAATTTGGTTCCTGTATGGTGTAGCTCATTTAACATACTCACCCATAAGCATATTGTATTTTATTTGATCAAGCATGTTCCGCTTGTGTTACGTGATATAAATAAGTGTGAGCGTAGAATTTACTCTCAGTTTTCAATGTATCGTGCGTGTAGGTGAATATGCATTTTATTTTTAACGATTATAGTATACACATATTTCTCTAAATTTATGCGTGACGCATAGTATTATCATGCGTCTGCGTTATGTCGTATTCAGATTGTAAAGTGAACAGTACGCTATAAAATGTTGCAAAATGGAGCGACTTATTTAATTTTTACAAGCGTTCTAGTATCTCTAAAAGTACGACGACATGAATAAATATTAGTTGATCCCATTGATAATTGGTAAAGTTACCATTGAATTTGATTTAAAATAAACATTATTGTTCGTTTTGGTAAACCTTATTACATAATCACATTGTATACATCGATTTTTTATTAGAATACTTGTAAAAAATGTGACGTATGTAAACGCAGGCACAAAATGATGGGATAATCTAATATACATATAGTAATATTTTATTTCACAATAAATTATTGTATGTGGCATATACATAATTAAATACCTAGTTGTATTTATTTACCTATATGCTTGATTGATCAATTAGGGAGCTTGCATATACATATACATTTAGAATCCTTAATCGATCAAATGTCTTTTGTTAACAATAAATAATATTCTATTGTGTGTATATATACATTGAGTCGAACTTACACAACCACCTCGAAAAAACAAAAAGATCGGTACACTGTATACAATTAATGTAACAAGCACGAATAAGTTATTATAATACAATTATCCTATAATCACTTACTGTTAGGGATTACATACGCACTATTTCAGGTCACGTAATAGCACTGCACGTTTGAGAAATTTATTTTACGATGAGATGGAGAAGCAAATTTGCAAGATATAAATGTTTAATGTAAAAGAAAAAAAAACGAACAGAATTAATTTTTCGTGCAATTTGTTGTATGAAACGTGCAAAGTGAGTGATCAATTTAGCGAGAGTTGTAGCAAACAATTTAGTAATTGCGAATGCTTGTAAATTACATTTGTGATTTTTACCATATTAGCAAAGGTCTATAACATATGCATACATCTTTACGAGAAATCTATGGTCTTATTAAGATTGCCCTGTTTGAATTTAACAAGTATAAATTGTATAAAGTAACTATATTAGAAATTTCGCATTCTTACCACAGTGATCTGTTAAAGCTCTAACTAACGTTAAAAGAAAAAAGGAAGAGATGTTCTTGTATAATTCAGTTCTTTCTAAACGACATTTGTTTCGGGTCGATGTTCCTTCTTTTTGTTGTATTAATATTTCTAGTTCATTTTGATTCGGCACAATAAATGGTGCAACGTTCTCAACATTTCACTATTGTACCGTAGATCGGCCAGTATAGCCTGGTGCTGGCTCTGAATATTTTCTAGCACGATCTCGCACTAGTTCGTCGATCGTTTTATTTTGTGGTACAGTCGACGATATATTGTGAAGTCGCGTAGCTAGATAACACATGATAAAAGCTGATAAAACCAGAAGTGCGCCTAATCCGGTTGCAACGTAGAGGAAATTGCCACAGCTGCTTTCGAGCCCAGCTGCTACTTTTTGATATAAATCTAGAAACAATTACTTGATTTTTAATCTGGATACCAGTTTTTTAAATAATTTGATTGCGATAAGAAATGATGAATAGTTCGATCAATAGTTAAATGGGTGAATGAAAATTTATTTCTCGACTCACCATCAGGCATCATCACCGTGTATTCAATATTTTCCTTAAATTTTGTGAAAGGCGTTGAATCGTTGTACTCTTTAATTAAACGCCCGATTCTTGGAAGGTATTCATTTGCCGCTTCATCGACAGCTCTTTTTCTTCTTTTTCCGTGTCCGGATGGTTCAAACAGATCGAGACAGAAATCCTGAAAATACGTTATACGATCGAATATTAATCACCTTTTCGTTTCCCTTTGCATTGTATAATTTAAGTTTTTTCCTCTCTTTGTAAAGTTTATTACGTACAAATAATTTGTTTTAAGTGGCGTACTATATACGTTATATTTTGTATATTTTTTTATATCTCTAAAGATATTCATATAATTTTCGAATAATTAAATACACGCATTAATAGTTTATTTTGTTCAATCAATAGTTAGTTCGTCTTCTAATTTGTTATATACATACAAGAATGATCGAACACGAAAACTTTATTACTATCTTTAGAAACATACACGAAAGCGTCATCCAAAGACAAAAATAAATCGAATCGATTTATACTACATGCGATATTCTATTTAAGCGACTGCAATAGGTGCTGGATTATTCAAACATCGATACTGCACTTGCCACACGGTTAATGATTCATGCACATATTTGCTACATAATACATTCGAGAATAAATGTACCGTTCCCCTTCCATCGCGATTCAGTACCAAATTATTCGTTCAACCCTTTCATCCAACTAATTAGCCAGACATCGCCACAAAAAATTATACCCCCCTTCTCTCCTTCAATAATAACCAGCCGCCTATTGAATTCGCCCGCTAAAGAAAGCCTAACAATACGTATATTCCAGCGCGTCAATTTTGTCTCTGGTTCCGAGGGAACCTGCGTAAACTGAGCCTTGGTTCCACGACAAAGTCGCAGGCCCGCTGGAACTCTGCGTAAAGTCAAAAGGACGACGCGACATGTGCGACAGGCACATGTCATTCATTCAGTGGCCGACAACAGTCGCGGCAGGGCCGAAAATGATGTATCCTTACCGGCTGGCAGTCCTGCGGTTCCATGCACGCCTTGATCTGCGAGTGAATCCACAAAGTGGACCGTTCTCTCATGGAGCTGAGGAGAAAGGCCTCGAAATCGAGGAAAACCTCGTTCTTTCTCTCGCGATAACGGGCCGGCTGATGAGGAATTATTGACGCGAAATCTCGATTCCTGCAGCCGTCCTTCACCAGCACGACACTTCCTGGTGCGTGAGGCTGATCGGGATCTGGGCTAACGGTCACCTCCAACAGTTTAATGTAACCCCATGCGCTGTCCGGGCTGATTCGAGCTCTCAGCTGAAGCTTCGTGCCGATCGGAACCGCTTGATCGACAGTTTGCGAGCCCGATGAGTCCGATACATTATTGCCCGTCGCCTCGCGATAAAGGGCTACCTCGTACTCCAGCCGACCAGGTGTCTCCTCGACCACCCCGGACACCCTCGCCCCGTGGGGACTGAAAGACGAAGGTGATTAATCGTTTCTTTACCTAATCGTCTTGTTAATGTGGAACAATGACTTACAAGGTCCCGGCGAAACCCGCGGCCTTGTGTCGGAGTAACGTGGGCTCAGGTGGTCGACACATCAAGATCAACTCTTGATCTGCTAGCATCACGACGCCAGAAAAGGCGGGGAACCATATTCGCAGGTGAATAAATCCCTAATGACAATAAATTCTAGAGTTAATGAAAAGAAAAGGTTTGAACTTTTTAAAAGCAATTCGGTACTCGTACAGAATAGTAAGAAGATTTTAATTTCGAATAGCTTTTTTTATGTGAAACGTAATTTCTGGCGTTTGGCAACTCTGCAAAGACAACACGGAATTACACTCTAAAATAAGTAATGTATCCCTATGATTGACTATGATTATTATAGTAAAATCTATGATTATTTAAATTGTCATGCGGCTCTTATTCGCCAATCAATACGTGCCGATAATTTCGTAATCACCGACCGTAAGAAGCTACGTACAGAATAGTAATCAAGTTCCACGATTAGTTGCACAACTACCAGGCGTACGTGTAAGTACTCCATTCTGTAGCAATTTATTCATTATAGTAATCGGTGCCATTTCTTTAGATTTTTCCCTATTACTTTGCCAAGTCAAGTATTTCAGCTGCGTAGAAAGATTGATATCTGTTCGTAATAACGTGATTTTGTTATGCCAGTTAAAATTGCCAAAAGACATTTCATTTTAATGCCCTCAGAATATTTTTAATTACTTGAAATAATCATTCCGCACGGCATCAAAATGAATCGAGAAAGGGTGCATTACTTGTCGGTGCACCTAACAGAAAATGATCAGTCAATCGATTTCGTTCATCTATGCACAATAGGGAACACGACGCAATCGGGATTAGTAAGATGACTCACGTTTCTCTTCAGGACGCCGCATCTGGTGAAGTCAGTCACCTTCAGGAAGTAGTTATCTTCCTGAGGATCGTTAGGATCTGGCCTGATCTGGCAGTGAATGTCGGTGAGCGGATTGGCCGATCTGTCGTCGGCGAAGAGCGGTCCACCTCTGAAGCCAACTGGCCTTTTGATCTTTGCTGTCAGGAGATCTGCAGCTGATCCTGCGCCGCTGCACTGAATGTCAGAGACCTCGTAATCCTGGGCAACGGTGGCGGCAACCTGAAACAATGCATTCATCTGTACAGCTTTGCAAGAAGTGATCATTTCGCTGGGCCGGTATGTAATTCATTCTGCTTTTATCTCCTACATATGCACTGCTGACCGGAAGTTTAGGAACACCAGATTTTTGCATATGTATATATTCTATTTTCTAAACGCTCAAACGGTGAAAATACTAATGCTCCAACTTGGCACACTTTGAAACGCGATTAAAAACGTAACAAAAATTGTTGTCGTACATTCTTGCACGACATTGCGAAGCCGTATAATTTCGTTCTGTTACTGCAGTATTCCTCGTTGCACCTGCATTTTAATAGGAACGTTCCCTTAATTTAAGAAACGGTTCCTTTCACTCCTGGCTGGTAAGATGAGGTCAGAATGATTTACGTTCATCTTCTTTATAAAAAGTGATGTTATCTCATGCACAGCCGTTTCACTGAACCTTCCTCGAGCTGCTTGTACAATATTTAATCAAATTCGCCAATGTTACACCACCTCTTCACGACCCCAATCTATCTTATTAATTACTTCCATCGATTTTAAATTGTTCCTACACTATCGGTAGATTTGCAATCGAGTCTCCATTTTTCACGTCGCCTGTCGCAGTATCATTATCCATTATCTATCGACTAGAGTTCTACAACCATTAACATTAACAATCCAACAATATTTTCACAAGATAAATACAAAATCGGACCTCCGCGCGAAGGCGATACGTGAGGACAAGGAAACCAGGTAAACGCTAAAAAGAGTTCCACTAAAAGAGTTAAGCTTTAACGAAATATGTAGAATACAGTGCAGCCATAGCAGTGTAGATTTTCATAGTTGAGCGATCTTTTCACGGCAGTAGCAGTATACTGACCATTAACATACTTCGCTAACAAACTTCTGAACTGTTTCACCGTGAAATCTGTTCAGCCGTGTCACTGTCCTCGACACGACCGTGTTCTTCTCTCCTTTTTTTTTTTTAATTTTTCGTTAAGCATCTAGGTGATGCGTTACCTCGTTTACCTGTCCTCGTGTCGTCGGAGACTAGCAATTTCCTTAATTAGCATGCTCGATATCGCGCCGAGGCGGGTCCTACACACATTTAGAGCAATGTCCAACCCGACGCAAAGCTTCGATATGAAACAAGGTGACCAACACGCGAGGAGAATAGACTTCAATACGAGTAACGGTGTAAAGAAACGCTCTGGTGGCCGCCTAAGTTATTCGTTATATGCGTAGAATACAGGTTGCCCATCGTTATATCAGCCAGACGTGTAATCGTAGTACAGGTCATGGTTATTTCTTCGAGGTAGGTCAATCTACATTCGGATTAGGTCGGCGGACTTTTACGATAAGATAGCTTGATAAGTTGATACGAGTGCGTAATAATGCAATATCAATTTCGTGGAATGTATTCATCTGCTAAAGTTAGCCCTTTCATTATGCTGGCAAATATTGATTATTACGTATTGAGAAGCGAAACCATCTCGATGCACAAGCATTTAACGAGGAGTTAAATGAAATCATTTTCAATTCTTGAAAATGTTATCAAAAAGATATGGATCTCGTTTAACGTTACTATCATTATCGCGCTATCATATATCGGTATATTCCTAACAAACTTTTTTTCCACTCACTTCAACACCAATGTACATAACAAAATTTAATCAAACTTCCACACGATTTCTAGTTCAAATCTTTAATAAACAGCCACGCGAGAATGCGCCCGCGAAATTACGGAAATGCTCCGGCAAAAGTGGGAAAAGGATCTTACATAGTGGTTTAAAATTCAAATCCGGTTCAGTAATTAGCGTTTTCAAAGCAGCGTGATAAATTACTCCTACTATCTGTGTCAACTGCTTGCATATTAATTAGCACGGTATTATATCATACAGAATTATAAATAATTCATAGCTCTTTCTACCGGTGTAACTTTAATTAGCAGTTGCATTGTCGCGAAGTTGCTAGCACGAGGAAGATATTCAATTTCGAAGCTGTCCACAAAATTCTATTCCTTACCAACAACAGAACTTATTGAACGAAAATAATACAAACCTTCGTGCAGACCATTATTATTGAACTGTCAATAAATTAAATACGTATTAATTGTATTAAGCAATTTGTTTACTATTGTTAGAAAGACAGACTGCTATTGTACATTAATGCGAATGCCTTAAATCTCAGTTAAAGACCAAATTAATTACTCTGACAACCCTTTTTAACTGAGCATCAGTGAGGCTAACACAATTATTCGAAATACATATGAAGTTTCTGTCCTCGATAAGATCGATGCAATTTCGATGCAATTGGAACGTTCGAGGATGATCGTCCGAATCGTTAAACGGAAACTATTCGCATTAAATAAGAAGCTATCTTATTCTAAGGGGAAAGTAAGATAGCACCTGGTATCTATACTGTATAATAGGCGTTTGATCAAGGCTTGTTTCAAATTCAATACCAAACTATGGACCGTTACTGGTACGAAAGGACTTTTATCGAAACGTTCATGTTTTTTCGATCGACAGGACGATCGTTCGACGAACGATTACAAGGCAGCGGGTCTCTGTGTCACGAAATTCAATTCAGACTGTGCATAGTAATGGGGTTGATTACGGAGGTAATAGTAATAGTAAAATCGTCGATAGCAGGAGGATCTTGCCTATCAGCACGCGTATATTTATTCTGCATAGATTATTTGTTATCTAAACGGAGTGCAGTGCAAATTTTTTGGGAATCGTGCATACTGAAAAGTTCTTTCCCGGCTTGCTATATCGTCATTTACTGGTGGATTAGGCTAGCTTCATCTAATTATTTCGTTTGTGCGTGTAATGATAGATACGATTTGAAAGCTACAAATTTACTCAGATAATTATTGATTCTTTGTCGAGGATCTGTTAACTCGTAACTTGAATTTATTTATTCTGGATGAATGAAATATAAAAAATATATTCTTGTATTTATATTTAGAAGAATCAACATGAATTGATTCGCTTTCATAAATTTTTCAATCCTGTGTTTCAAATAAATTCTGGATCGAGAAATCATTACGGTAAAAGATTGAATAGTATCGTATTAAGGCACGTGTCTTCCGCGTTTGATATATCCCTGCTTGGTTACTAATTAGTATTTATTAAATTACGAAGTTATGCAACTTTTAACTGTTCATTCACGATACACGGAGAAGAATTTAAAATAATGCAAATTATATACGATATTAATATATGTACAAATTATGTACTGGTCGTTATTTATATTTTATCAATCGTCTTTCAGACCGTCCCAAAATTATAATAGTCTTACAGTGTAAACGGTGTACTAAATTACTTAATATAATACTGTCCTCAGAGACCAATTTAATTAGTTAAGATAGAATTGAAAGTTTTATCAGATAAAGATAGAGAACATCTGTCAATCTTCCTTAAACGTGTATTGCAATTTACATTTCTCGATTTCAATAAATGAAAGACTATCGAAGAAAGCTACCAGCTAAAAACGCACGCGTGAAAGAGTTTACGCGGTATTACCTGTGCCCAGGTACGCTCCGAACTGATTGATGCGCGGACGGTTAACGGGAAGAGACAAACAGCCGAATCTGTTATACACGTGAAACAGGCTTTCCTGTTCGGCTGTTCTCTCGAGATTGTCTCCTAGATAACCATACACACAAATATTTGTTTTATTTTTTTTTCTTTTACGAAAGAACCGCAAACATTTTTTTATAGTGCCATAAATCCCGTCCTCGTTCCTCGATGGTTTTTTGGCAGGATGGTATCAAATCGTGTTTGCACGTCACTATCTGAATAAATTAATAACCTTCTGAATGCCTTGTTGGTCAAGGAACTTTGAGATTTCTTATGAACGAATGTCACGTGCCCCATTTGCCTTTCGATCAATAAATATACATGTCCACATGTGGAGGAATATTACTCTTGGAAAATATTTTATTTTATTAAATATAATAATACAAAAGTACCCAAAGGCGCGTTAAGCTTGAGGTATCAGATGCTATCGTAGGTACAGATTTGGCTTTACTTTTAAATATTTACAGTAGTACTTCGTATCTTAATAATCTCGGCGCTTTTGAATATTTTTGTGTTGCCGTGTTTGATAGGAAACATTTTTCCTTGCGGTAGGGTGCAACTTTATTAAAAGGATTCATGCAATCACAGCAATAAATTTTATTCCCCGTGCTTGATCCATGCCCGCGACCTCCAGGCTCGTAATTTCAAACGAATGTCGAAATTGAAAAAGTTTGATAGAATACCGTCTGGCGTGGTTAAAATGCGTTTCACAGATTATCCCGGCGATCTTCCCATGCAAATGAAATTTCACGTTTCTGCTACGTGGCGAAGTCATTATACATCTCGAGCCGCAAAACGAATTCACGAACAACTTCCAATGAATCCATCAAATTCCGAAAGGACTGCATAAAAACAGCATTCCCAAAGCCCCCCAAGTAAATCAGGCGAAATAATAAAAGAAGAGGATCCGCGAAAAAGGAAAATCGCCTTATTATACAGTCTCAGGATCTATTCCTCCCCCGTCTTCTATTCCTCTCAAATAAATCTCGTCGTGCAATGAAGAAGCAGTGTCGGCCGCGGGGGCAAATAATTTCGTGACGAATGTTCGGTTGGAGGTCAGAAATTCGCGAGATTCGTGGTGGTAAGGTTCGAGATGAAAAATTGTTGGAAACTGGTACCCACCGTGAGAAATCCAGCGATCAAAGTGGTCCACATGACTCGTTGGAAACGTTCTCTCCTCCTTATCCTTGTATTTTAATTGAAATTGGAGCAACACGCGAGAACACACTTGCTGGCAGAAGGGATCGCACGAAGAGGGATGCAATTTTGGCGAAGATTCCCGGTGAACTGAGGCGCGTGTACCACGCAAGAATTCTCCCTCCGTGGTAGATGTTCCTCCAACGGGTACCGTCTCCTGGAGGGGAGGAACGGAAATCAGGGAACCAGAGAACCACCGGCCCATCCAGAGTACTGTTAATGCATGCTTGCTGCCTCCGCTAACAACCATCCTTACCGCGTCCTCTTGGGGAGCAGTGACGGCCTCGAGCGGACAGTGGGTCTCTCGATATTCTTTTTTTAGGATAGCTTTAGTCGTCTCTCCACACTTGTTTCTCTCCTTATGTGTAGATTCATAATATGTATCGTAGTCGAGAGGTGGTTCAACCCTTTTCAGTGAGTCGCTGCTACGGGACAACGAAAAGTAATTGGAGAATTTTAAACATACGTATTTGCCTCCAACATGCTTTAAATTTCTCGCGACAGCTGAACTAAAACAATTTTCTAATCATCGATTCTGTACATTAAGTTTCTTTCGTTCTGCTTGACGAAAGCGACGAATAAAACTTGAAAGGATGAAATTTCTCTAACGTATTACATTTTTTTATTTTTCAGATAGCGAAAGGGCAACGGATGCAGCGTTAAAACGAAGCAGCGCATGGATGCGATGGAAACGAAGTCGACCCGACTGCCTTCAATGGTGAGTCTGTATTTATTATATTTTCTACATTCGATTATTCGGGAAGAGAATCAGATCGTTAACGAAGAACTGAAACTCGCTCGTTGCGCGCGAAACGTTTTTGTTTGCGAATCAAAATTTCATTTCGGTTTCCTTTACTCGTGATAAAGCACTTCAGTCTAGGAAGCCTCAGTGAACCGACGGAATTGCGAAACATTACGCGAGATTCTGACATGCATAAAAGGCGAATTGCTTAGCCGGTTGCTGACTTTTCCGGTGCGTTGATTTTGGGTCAATGCCAGTATTCGATCCAGCCCGTTAAAACACTGCTAACGTATGCTTTTACCTGGCGAAAAAATATTTGAGGATATCAGAAAACATTAGACTAGATTACCAAAAGCATTATGTCGTTTACAAATGATATTATATTTGTCGGATTCAGAGAAATTAAGCTTAGTTTATCGGCGATGATGTTATTTAAACATTTGAGTAATATGCAGGATAATTGAATTTAAATAAAGCAACACCGCACCGTTCGTTTAAATTATACTTAATAAAACATTGATCAGCATTATCTGCTGATAAATTAGTAACGCATTTATAACTACCTGTAATCTCTGAATTATGTAGGCGGATCAAATCATTTTAGTATTTCCGGCATTTTCCCATTCGTCTAAACATTGAACTTTATTTAATACAGCCCTTTACAAACGTTCTCGTTAAGTATTTGTAGCCACCTACAGAAAATCCACTGACAAGGTATTTCAGTAAGGTGTTTGGAAATATAAAACGCACTGGCGTGCAATAAATTTACTTTTCCACGTGTTTTCAAGAGCTCGGTGCATTCAGCCAGCTTCATATCATAGCGTTTGATGAAAAACTTGTTGCCAGTGACAGTGGCGGGTAATAAATAAACGCGAACGTAATTAAAAACAAAAGTTCCACCGATGGAATAATTCGTACGCAGAACTGCAATTTATTTTTCCAATTTCGCATGCACAGACAGCCCAACCGTAAATAGCCCACTGAATTTTTCATATTAACACCTTTCATTTCTGCGCCATCAATTAAACTCGTCGCAACTTTCCTTCAACTTCCAGTTTCGACAAATATCTTAGGCAAGGTATATACTTTAATCCTTTAACGCTTCGTGCGATTCGACAGCCTCGCTATATACGACAAAATCGTGACCAAAGCAACGAAATTTCTGCGGTCCGATTCTGCTTTATTTTTCGTCGTGCCGCGTTGCTTTCATCGGCAGCGTCAGATGCCTGGGTAAAAAGTGAGAATGACGTCGTGTTGGTCGTGATTTTTCCGCCAGTTTACCGTACCTGTCGCTGACTGTGCGACTAATAGAGCACAGTGCGATGTCACACGTTTCAAAACGAAACGAGAGATTCTCGGGGAAAATTACGTTCCCGTTATTCCCTGTCCGTCTGGGCCCAGGTGAATCATCGTCGACGACCGTGCACCGATTACTTTTTAATGAAATCGTTCTTCGAAAACCACCCAACGCTCGCTCCTTTAAACGGGGGGTGATCCGTTTCAGTGCTGGCACGCGCTTATTCCTCGCAATTACGTTGGTTACGCGGTCTCACTTGCTACAGGTTTAGCAATAATCGTTGACCGTTATCGTTTGTTACGCTTCAAGACGGAAAATGTATCCGTTACTTGCATATTAGTACAGTGATGACGATGGAAATTGAAACTGTACAGTCTTGGGGATTGTTCTGGAATTTTTCCTCGGGTTTCGTTCGGGGATAATAAGTTCAATAGACTATTCACTGAGAAATTGATGACAAATATTGCGCACACTTTTTATGAAGTCATTAGACTTTTATGAAATCTGTAGATAAGATAACGTGTTTTTTTGGTTCGTTTAAAAGGAAAGAAAAATTCATCAAACTAATTAAATGACGTCAATTATAGTTTAATCCGCGTGAAAATCAGCATATATCGAACTAAGTTCGCGACAAAATTCAATTCATATTCGATATTAATTTCGACATGTTTAATATGTGAGATTAATTGTCACGAGTTTTCGAAGAATCGACGTTTAATAAAATGTAACGAATGGAGAAAAATGTGTTCGTTATTTTGTTCAATTCAATTACATGAACCGTGTAGGACAAATTACTTTTTTTTTTAAGCGGGAAGGAAATTTCAAATAAATGTCACATAAAATGCTATTATGAAATGCTGTGTATTGCTCTTCTTCGTGAAATGTACAATTGTCGAACTGACAAATGTATTCAAATATAAGTTTGCAAGGGTGATTTTAATAAACGCACGTATTTCATAACATTTTTAATTCGTTCCATTATAAAATAGTTCGCTCGCTAATATCGCGTGGAATAATGTAATACTTTTAAATGAAAGGATAAAGGGCAATAGAAATATTTGTTTCTGACGAATGTTATATTTGTGCGAAAAATTCCGCCAATTATAAGACGACAAATTTATTGATACTTTAAAATTACTGCACAACAGAAGCAATATATCACAAATACCATAGGCATTCCATGTGTATTGGTAGTAGACATCGATATTTATCATATCCTGCGATCGAATTTATATCTGAACCTTTCTCTTTATCAACATTCCAATCTGGCAAGATAACAAAGGGTACAACAACCATCAGAGCCTGATTATTAATTATCGTCATACATTCTTAAGATCCCGAGTCCTCAATTAACGAACCTCTCAGTAGCAGCAATTTCTTTTTCGCTGCCTGCTACAGTAATAGGGATGCAGTATGAATATTTTGTACTTTACGGTTTATGGCATGTAAAAATAAATTAATAAGGCAAAGTTAATTGTTCGCTACCTCAGACTGTACATAAATATTTTGAATACCATTTACAAAAATATTTTCAATACTACTTGCTGTACATTCTGCTTTTTCTTTTTAAATTATTTTTAAATTAAATTAATATCATTTTGGGTCTGATGAAACTTAAAATTCTATGGTTTATTATGATTTAATAAACCGTGAACGTATGTTTGACAAATTTGAAAATCTTTGGACGACAGAATGACAAATCCCCAATGTTGCAAGCAATGCATGAAGGAAAATTGCAGCGTGCTGCATTACGGTTCTTTATATAATACTAAGATAAAGATAGATACGCCTTTCAATATTCACTGTCATAGTTCAGTGGATGGAAACAAGATAGTAGGGGATATTCTTTATTTTATGCTCTGTCGACCAGTCAAAAATTTACGATAAATACGACAACTTATTTCCGTAAAGTTTCGTCGGACAGTTAAGCCTTTACCTAGTTCTAAAGGGCGTCTCAGTCGATACCCTTCTCAGCAAGTGAATATACTTCTTTAATCTTTTACGCGGTGCACCGGCCAGTTTACGCTTCGAGGCGTCTGGCATGCTTTATGGAAGTCCATAAGCGGATACAACGGTCCACTGCATAGGCATTCATATATTTAATTCATTTCTGACTTTATCTCGATGGTTGCGCCGATTCGAGATGCGCTTTATAACAGAAAGAAGTCACGCTGCAGTCTCCTGTTGTTTTTTCCTTCAAACGTGCCGTTATCGTTGCTTCACAACGTAAAACGAATATTGCGTGTATGCCTACATATATATAACGTAGTTTAATTGCTCACAAATTGTACTTTGCAATTTTAGTAAGAAGAAGTGGCGCGAATGAAAATGAACTCGGTACCGTAGCACAGTTAGCGTTAATGATCGAAACGAATATGTTACAATTTCGAAGTCTCTTTATTTAATTGTTCAATACAACGAAACTTAACATACAAATGCAGCAGAGTGCACCATTCGTTTTCCTTTTTAAATAAACCTTTTGTGGTACAAAAATATATATATATTTTCCTTTAATATCACTATGTATGTACTTTGTACGCAGTTTCACTAGCGATAAATATAATAATAATAAAAAAAAAAAGATACTGAAGAACGTCGTATGCTAATCTCAGAACTTATGAAGAACGAAAATTGCGTAGCGTCTGAATATATTTTATATATAATATGTCGCAGTCTCTAAACAATACCTCGTTTCAACGTTAATCTGATTAAATAAAAATCAATGAGCATAAAATGAATCGTTAAACAAAATTAATATTAAATATTTCTTTATCATAAACTAAAAATAATAGTAATTAATGTGTTATTTGTACATATCTTTTGTTAACTAAGTCGAGTTTCGTATCCTTCAAGGATACAGTATATTACTTTTGTTCTAACGAAAATAAAAACTTAAATACAATACTGCAACAAATAACACTCACGTTTTATCACACTTGAATAAAGTTACGATAAGAATGAACGGAATGATTATAAACCTCGGCTACTGATAACAATATTAGCCTTATAATTAGTTAAAAGGCACTGGAGGAGAGAACTGAAATGCTTCGATTCTTATTCCGCCGATATAATCGTACTGTTATCACAAGAACCGGTTTTGATTTTAAGAGGCGAAATAGACGTAGTTGTGTCCGGACTTTCGGTGCCAGAATCACACTTATTATTATTTTCTTTGTCGTCCATGATCTTAGCGTTTTCTTTTTTAATATCGATCTTGTCCCCAGATATTTTCAACTTTGGTTTTTTATCAGGATCGAAGTGGCCTTCAAGAACGACCAGTAAATCTTCTATTTTCTTTTCCTCTGCAGCAGTTAATTTTTCTTTAATTAACTTCTCTAGACCTTCTTTCTTACCGTTACCCCATGCATCCTGAAATAATAATAATAATAATAAAAAATGTAAGCACCTCCTGATTACCACACTTATCAATTCAATACATTTGCATAATACAACTTAATGGATAAATAATGATTTGCTGTTAAATTACACAAACCTGTAACTGTGAATATTCTATTCCTGCTTCGGCAAGCAACCGTCGCAAAGGACTAGCATGTTGACGTTCTCGACGATTTACGCGAAATAGAACCCCGAAAATAGGTCTCAAACTATTCTGACGTTCGAACACTATTTTCAATTCTGAAACAAGGGCAACACGTTACATATTTATCTTTCCTATCGTGACGTTTTTATAGTAAACAAATTTAGTCGCATATCATTTCTATAAATCGGTTCATATACCTGCATATTCTTGTTCTTCAACGTCTACCGGTTGAACGAATTCCCTAATGAATTCAACAGTTTTTTTCATGGCACTATCGCTATCTCCACTACCGTTCCCTTCGTTTCCTTCAGAAACTTCTAATGAACTTAAGTGTTGTACTATTTGTAGTGCCAGACATGCTCTGTCTGTTGCATTGTCCAATTGTTTTTCCTGGAAAAAAAAGGATGGCAAATTTTATTACATTGTCTATTAAATATACATCGATGTATCAACCTATATGCGTGCTTACTTGATTAAGTAATGTCCGTGATAATGTTCTGAGAGAAAATGCACGAACTGTGTTTGCACATTTCACTTCAGCAACGTTAAATCCATTTGCAAAACCTTTTACAATTTGCTTAAATCTTTCCAGCAGATTATACTTCTTTAAGGATTCGAGGAGCATGGCAGGAATAACTTTACGTGGTTCATGATAAACCAATATTATCCCATCCGTTGCATCTCCTCTAATAGATTCTAGCCACGATAGAAAGTCTGTTAATGCAGACACTTCGCTCTTGGTTTTTAATACCTGCAAGAGAAGGTCGTAAAATGTAATCTGATTAGATATTCGGACATTAATCCTTAACATGTTGCGAAGAAGTTCGATGATTACCTTGTTACTCTTATTATCTTTAAGTACACGAAATTTGCCAATAGTAACAACTTTCATGTTGTGCCTCTTCATTGCTGGTGGATTAAGATCTTTATAGGGCATCACGTATTGCGAATACGTTGAACTCGACGTGTAGCTAGCTATTTGGCATATTTCGTCTATAACTTTTTTGCCAGTAGTGTCCATGTCCCAACCAACTAAACGATAATTGCCTGGGCCAATTCCTACTGCGCTAGGTTTCTTTGGTTGACCGGCTTTGCCGTTTTCCATTACTGTCGAGGACACCATTTTCTTAAACTAATTATCTGCAAACGTAATAAATAATAAGTACATATAATTATAATTTATCGCACATATGTTCGAAAGTAAGCGAGCTATGGGATATTTTCAATCGAATGAGCAACGACGATATTAAGAAAGTGTTAAATATAATTAAAAATATGAGATATCACTCATTTAATTTAATTAAAAATGAATTAAACACAAACATATTGTGTGCACAATAATTAAACGTGAAATAATATTTGAAGCTTGATTGGACTACCAAAAAAAAAGAAATGGAGAACATTTAATATACAATGTATGTACAGACATGTATACGTGGAATAGTAAAATTTCAAGTCCTGATCAGGGAAATCGATTATGTAAAAATATATAAATATCGATGTGATCAGCAAGCTGCGTAAATCTTTCGCGCAAATCATAAACCTCTAGGAGCACGAGTTTTCCTTTAGCAAATGTTTGGAACGAACGTTCAGTTTTTGCACAAGGGCGAGATATTTTGGTGCGTTCGTAGAGTAGAAGATTATACACGGTATCGGCGAGGCCGTCCTTGGAATTCAATACAATACACAAATATTTTGGAACGAAAGTCCAAGTTGAAGAAGTCAATAACGTAAATAATAGATGACATCAACCATTTCTCTTACCTTTCGCAATTAATTTGACCAATTCGTTCATCGAACCAAAATATCTTTCCTATCCTTTCGCTGTTGCACCTTTCCCCCTATTCCAATGACGCCAGAAGGGCGTGAACGTAAAACGCGTGCCAAGAACGCGACGGCAAAGATATTCAATCGAAGAACAAAAGAGACTAATTCGTGAAATATCGACGAATATTAATGCCTGTGGTGATCGAGAAAGTCGCCCGTGATGCAACGATACGCCATCAACGATTGCAAGAAGAAAAAAAAATGACAGTCTACCAGCTGGTATATATTGTTTTTTACCGTAGACGTAGACGCATTCACCAGCGAAGAAAACTGAATGTTGCCCGGATTTTTCTAATTCCATGCCGTCTACGCAACGCGCAATTTACTCGTTGAATCACGGCGAATCGTGTCACGGATATGAAATAGAACTTTTCATCGGCACGTGGGTTGGCCGCGATTCGCGCATGTCCCCCTCGATTTTAATATTTATCGTTCGATTCATTTCATAGATCATTAGTTATCGTTACGTATCACTCACCGATTAACGTGGTGCGTGCTTTTTTTTTCAATTCTATTTTCGCTGATTAACTTCCTATGACACGTCGTAACGAACAGCACTGTAAATACTTCGCAGATACTGGAAACTACTGGAACGCAACTAGATTCATTTGAACGCACGTGCGAGATCGACAGTAAACCGCCCGCTATGATCGTACGCGCTTGCGTGCTCGATCCTGCGATCACGTGGTTGTAATGTCACTATTAGGTGAAGGCGAGTCCCTGACAATTGTAAGTACATATGTGACTTATTTGCTTCAAGAAGATCCGCTAAAGCAGTACGCGGTCGAATTGAAACGGCTCTGTACGTATGTTTGCTTGTGATTAAGTGTCGTTTCTATTCATTATTTTATTGCAATTGTAAGTTCATCGATTATGGAACAATGGTGAATATCGCAGGAAAAATAAAAATTAGATTCGATCAAAAGTTTGTCGCGCGTATCTTGATCCTTAAGGTGTGAAGGTTTCGATTAGATAGCCACTCCTTTAAAGGAGAACGAACGCGATTAAAATATAGAACGTCGTTTAAACGATAGAAAATAAGAAACGATTTTCTCGCTGGAGATTTAGAGTGTTATTGCGTCAGGGCGCGTTACAAAGTTACAGGTGTATCGTTCGTATTTAACATGAAAGTGGGTGCACGAGATTTGTCGGACGTATATAAAAGAAACTCACGATTTCGCGTATCGACGAACAGTTTAAAACTGGTTTGCAAGCAAAATTCATTGGCACCGTGGTACGCGTTTTCTTACTTACGCGGCTGGTTGCGCCGCATCTGCATAAAGTTCGATTTGCGCGTTGCGCTCCATGAAAATTGCTGACGGTATCGATAAATTGACCTGCAAGTTTATCTGTTGTTTATCCTTTTTTATTTTTTTTTTTTCAAAGCACACGCTTTGTAGCATAGATAAATTGTTTCAATTGGGTTATACGCCCGCCGCAGATCGCGTTTTTGTCTTTCACTTATACGCGGGAATTTCTGCTGCGCCGGTTGTTTCGAATTTATCGAATTCTCCGCGGTGTTTCACGCGCGAGAAAATTGAAAGGCACAACAACGCGCCGTCGATTATCACTGTAATGAATTTCTTGTGCGATTAAACTGCAATTACGATGCTCCGTTTACGATATACATTTCCGTATTATGTATATCGTAGGAATAATTGTCCGGTGGCAGTAATTGCCGTCATTACGTTGGCACGTGCACGCCGTTCCCGGGTACAGTGAGTGCAACATTGCTATCACTTTTTATTGTTACTATTATTTGCTTTTTACAGCTAGCGAAACGGTGGCACGAAGCTTTTCTATGATTCCAGTTTATGATTGTAATTATTTTTTATTCGAGATGAATGACCATTTTGGAAGCGAATTTTACCTTTATACTGGCAAGTATTAAATTATTAAATAATCGGGTAATATCGCCGGGTTACGATTTAATGTGTAAAGAATTTATTTCATTTCCGCTTGTTAATTCCCGAAACATTTTTACATTTGTTGCATTCATGAGAGGCGTAATGCAAATTACATATACCGAGTTATACCGGAGTTAAATATATTATATTTGGTTTATTAAAATTCATATATTATTAAGGATGCTTGAAATGTTATTAATCAGTCATATAACTTGATGAAAATGAACTGGCATTGTAGTGTGAAATGAAATCACGAGGTATTTAAATGCCATTCAAATAATTTACCCCTTTCGGAGATTTTCTGTATAAGTATTTAGTTGTCAATGCATAATCATAAAAAGTAAAAATATTAAGACTTATTGGCAGCAGCGTTTATCAAGTCTTTCAAGACTTTAATCTGTTTAATTAACAACTTTTTAAATGTGCACAATTGTGTAAGAAAAGCCGTGGTTTCGGGGCGCCTGGAAGGCCCATCTGGCAAATCTCACCGCGAGGCCGACAGGGGAGCGGAAATGGTAAACACTTGGGGGTGCCGAAAAATAGGCCCTTGAAGCAGCGTCGAGGCATTCAATGGAAAGCCGTCGTTTAGAGTGAACGCATAGCGATCCGAAGGATATTATATTTAGGAATAAAATTGAGTACAACCATTTTTTAGGGGTTTCTCTTTTAATTTTGTTCTCAAAAAATAGGGAGAAACATTAAAACGCGCTTGAAACATTTCACGTTCACGGGTCGGTTAATATTCGAGCTTGGTTTTGCTATTTGCGCACGTGTTCCACAATTCCATATCTGTTCGCTGATAGGAAATGTTTACACTGTGAAATTCGAATGAAACGCAGTGAAACAAAGTTATCGACGATGAAAAAAGGAGGCAGGACCAAAGTGATCATTTTTCCTAGTGCTAGTCATGTAATATGCATCGTATCGAAATACATAATCGGTTTGGTATTAGATTACAATTCTAGGGGAGGAAAGAAAAAGTAATCACGGGCAGGAAGAACGAATTGGCCGTAAAGTTCGACCAGAAAGCAGCTTAGAATTAATAATTTGCGTGTAACGAAGTACGTGCATATGTACGTATCCACATGCAATTTATTAATAATTTTTTAATTCACGTTTCAATTTGTGAAAATGTTCTTTTTCCAGCAAGACTGTATACGCTCGTTTTTCAATTTGCTTTGTTAAATATTTACTGTTACGCATGTATGTACTTTTTCCAAGTACCTTTTCATGTATGAAACATCACGTGCACCTCTATGGTTTATTTAGACACGCGTTTCACTTGAAACCGAATTTCAACCCCAAACGACCACTCAATCCCTTCTGCACTTGTCATTTACATGCAACGCACGAGAAGCTCATTTACATCCGACATCCGTGAAATTCATTCGCCTATGCGGTACAGTAGGTATATACAGCAACTTAGTAATCATGCTATTGTAAAAATTGTTTAGGGAAATTATATTCTTTAGCAATACATAGCTTCTTGTAGAAAAATGTGCGAAAGTAATAATTTATATGAATGATTGAAATATTCGAAATAAACATTAATTTCTGCCGGAAAAATGATTAAAATAATAAGAAGATTGCATCCATAAAACCCCCATGTCTCAAACAATGATCGAATATCCTTATTCGAAAGCATATTTCCCGAACCCGAAAAAATAATTGATGAAAAGTCATCGCGACCCACGTGGTCGTTACCCAAAATTGCGTCATCCCAAATAATTAGCGAGCATCCCACCATCAACATATTTCTCGAACATATTACGCATCAGTAAAAAAACAAAAATCACTGCCGGTCTCGCGTCTACTATTTTCAAACTCGAACCACGTATTCCTCCTCACGATAACCTAAACCCTGCAATTAATTTCAACCCGAGACGAACGTTTAATTTATGCATCAGACGCCTCTCAACAATACCCGCGTAAACAAAAGCAGTGGATGGTAGAAATGCGGCGAAACTAGGCTCGGTATGACGTGGAAAAACTTACAATGCAAAACGATCCGCTCGTGAATCTTTCTGCGCTTCTGCTGCTCGATCACTTCAGCTTCGCTTCAATGGATCACCTCGATCTATCGGTCGTTAAAAACGATTCTTCCTCGCGGTTGCAGCGTACGTGACTCTCCTCTCCGCGATCCCGACTCGTTCTCTTCAACGCGACAGCTCCGTGGACGCCGCGGGACGCAGACAAAGGACCGGTGGCTTAGAGCGGAGATTCGACAGTCTATTGTCTTCCCTTCGTTTCCGGCTTCCTTGCATTATACATTTATGTCCCTTCCGCGTGTTATGCTTCGTTCATTTTTTCTCTTGCCAGCCAGCTTTCGTCTCTTGACGACGATGGCCCCAGCTCGATCGCGAACGACTCTGCTCTCCTCTTTCGACTTGTCGCCGATAACGACGCATCAAAGAAAGATACTGGGGAGATTTGCGCGTACCCGAAACGTGTCAGATATAGGAGCGATTCGCAGGTAGCACGGCGATAACACCTGTGCATGACGTACATATGTACGTGTACGATACGAGATACGATTTTAGAGCTCTCGCTGGGCTCGACCTTTTAGATTTATTTTTCGGGGAGTCTGATTTTGTTTTTTATCTTTTTCCAGTCGAGCACGAAATTTCGCGGGCGAGGTTATGAAAGGAGGTTCTTAATTGGGAAGATGGTTTGCAGGTCTTCGAATGGAACGTTCGGGGCGGTGGTAGAAGTAATAAGGATAATTATGGAGTAGGCAATGCTGATGATACTTTTTACTTCGTGGAGGGTTTTGTTTTATGTATTCGAGAGATGTAGTGGCAGAAGAATTAGGTGAAATTGTGATGCAAGTGCTGAAGTTTGTAGGTTTTAATGAAGGCAGTTCGAAGGGTAGTGATCGTTTTATTTAATTTGCTTGGGAGGTTGTCGATTTTAGGAAGGAGCCATTTCTTTCATTCTTATTTGTTTCGTAGACAATGTGTTCTTTACACAGTTAATAATTTTTGGATGCTTACGAAAGAAAGCTTATTCAATATAAGTGGTATCAATAATTATTAGTAAATTATTGCTACTGTTGCTTACAGTTGGCTTATGCTTAAAGTTTGATACAAATTGGTGTCTGTGTATTCATTTATTATCTGCAATATCTATTTTGATAAAAACTGAGAGATAAGTGGGAAGAAACGACGAGAAATATAAAGTTAAGAATTGAAAAACTGTAAAAGTAGTAATCTGAAGGTAGTGATAAAGTATACCTGTATAAAACCAGGTAACGGATTCGTTTCGAACCGCGGAATTATCGCTACCAAAACACTCTTGTCGATAAAGCAATAAAATATTATAATCTAAACACTTGCTTTGAAAAATATGAATCAAGTTTAGCAAAAAGTGTTTCCTTTTACCTATTTCTATAAACTAGTAATACATTATTACAAATTAAATTGCAATTTCAATTATTGAATAATTAACGTTTTCATATCTACGCATGAATACGAAAGATATAATGGAAATTTGCATAAATAATTGTTCCAGTTGTTGTCGCAATAAATATAAAAAGTGGAATCGTAAGGGACATAGTCAGGTATGTATTTCTTAAATGTTTAAGCAGCAGCCTTTGAAAAATTTAAATTGCACCGTGTCATAAATAAAAAAGTCGTATTGCAAAATTTATTTCTTCTCTACGCTTTGGACGAGAATTTTCTGTACTATAGCATTCGAATTTTTCTTTCCATCAGCGCGTAGAGCATTTTCTATCACGTGGACGGATCAAATGAATAAAAAAAAAGGAAGAATATATCCAATAAAAGAGAACGAGGAACGATATTGCGATCTTTTATTCAACACTTTTCGTGGAACACGAGCTACATGCATGTTGGATAAAAGCGGTTGAAAATTTTGTTGGTTTCGTTATTCGTAATAAATAAAGGGTGTCAATATATTAAATCAATAAGCAAAAGTTTTGGCACCGGTCCCGAACCGTTTTGCCAAACAAAAAGAGTGTCTTGCATATCAGAAGTTTCATAAATGATACATTCGTTACCGGAATATATACTTCGCGACGCGATGTACATTATTGAGCGCGATAATAGAATTTGTAAACGGTATTATGCATTGTGCGATAAGCGTACAACTTCCAGAATCGCAATGAACTGATAAGATCACATCGTTTGCCTGTTGTGTGCATCGAATTTTTGCGAATGCGTCCCAAGTGATTAAAGTTCTCACGTACTACTAATTTAAAGCAATTATTTATTAGAATATTCAATATTGTATTATTGATCAATGTAGTTTCACTATGCCAACCAATTTATGGTTTACAGGAAGAAATTGTTAACAAACTTAATTGGCCACTTAACGCTGGTATGCTAATTGTACAACAAAATGAGAACGGGTACATTAATCCTGCATTCCTGCAATCTTCATTTTGTTCTATTGCATATGTCAGACATTAATAGCTCGAATGCATGTCCGCCGTCGTAGAGTATGAAGTAATCTATTACTTAAACTGGTCAACCCGATAACAGGATTTATAAATAAACCACAAGCATGCAAGGCTTTACCTCGTAATTATATAATACAACCTTTTATTACCTTATTTTCAGGTTTGAAAACTTTAAACGCATACATACGTGAACAATTGAGTTATCATATCGTGCGTTCATTTTATTTCGATTGATGATAATTACATAATGAAATACTCAGGTTTTGTGAGTTACACGAACACTTGTCGTGCATGTTTGATAATATCACGAGTTATGGAGGTGAAGTACATATCTACGTGATAAGGGCTTTTCGTCCTGGTGTGCAATTTGCCATGAGTTTCTTTTTTTGGTAAATAAATAAATACGCTGCGGGTCGATTGGAAAGATTACAGTTCACGTTTTAAAATTGTCTTTGTATTTTATCTTAATTAACGCGTATGGATTTACTCGTAATGCATGATAAAGCTTAAGAAGTATGTAGTGACGTTGTCTTGCAAACGAGTAGAATTGATAAGACAAATATTTTTCAGAGTTTGGTCAGTTTTATATTTTATAATTGCAGCTGCTCCGTTGATAGCTCACATCGGGTATCATAGCACAATTACGACACGTGTGCATGGTTAAGTTTGTAAAATTACAAAAACGATTACGGCTCATGATGTGTAACAAATGAATACTGCAACGCGATATCAAGACACATTGTGTAACAGAGTTACGGGGTAAACAGCACGGCAATGCGTTTCCTTTGTAAATGCATTCTAATTCTGGCAACAAATTGGTGCTTTTAGCGACATTAAAATGGCACCATTAATCGTATACTTGAAACATTTCGTGTACCATTACTTGCATAGTAATGACACGCAGATATAAATTTACGTTCCCTAACCGGCGAAGAAACGTCGCACAATTTGTAACCGTGGCAGCGTGCGCACGCGTTGATAACGACGAGATAAATTTAATCGAATGCCCTCGAATTTCCGGTAGAAAAAATAGGTGCAGTCTACGTATCGACCTATCGTTTCTCGTTTTTCTTTGCACAATTTCGTGCAAAAATATCGAGCTCCACATGAATTTCTCAATACCAATACCGCGCATTGAAGTGACCTGCCGAAACGTGTAAAATTTCTTGTCCGTCAGAAATAAATAATAAATTCGTTCGGGCGAAATTCATTTCACATTTTCGTGTTAATTCCTTGCGAGCAATCTAAAACGATCATAAACAGAAATGCAGTACGTACATACATATGAACAAAATCATCCTGAAAAATGAAAAATGAATTCAGTTATTCTACT
This sequence comes from Nomada lathburiana, assembly GCA_963667235.1. Classification (NCBI taxonomy): domain Eukaryota; kingdom Metazoa; phylum Arthropoda; class Insecta; order Hymenoptera; family Apidae; genus Nomada; species Nomada lathburiana. Next base: position 9,528,629 of record OY763910.1, read on the forward strand.
GAACTCTGCTTTTTTTTCATTCGACTCTGATCGATCTGCAGCAACAAGAACAATCGCGCCCCCTATCCACCCCCTACCCCTCACAAATCCATCCCCTGTCCGTTGAGAAGCTTCTACTTTTCTTTTAATTAAAAGTAGTTACCGACTAGCGGGCCGAGTCAATTCAAACAGAAACTTTAATCACTTTACGACTGGCGTGGATTTTAAAAGAAAGTTGCGATCTTTGATGAAAAGCAGGGTAAACTTCCGTTTCCGTCGTTTGCAACTGTTCACCGTCGGCACCGATGATTTATCGAGTCGCGTTCAGGACAACAGCCGAGAGTAACCGGCTCGGCGGTGTCTTTAATCGCGGAAAGACAAACGCTCTTGTATTATCGACTCGTACAAGGGATGCAGCGTGTTGCTCGTTATGGTATAATTAGCACGTGGCGTTGTACATTTTCCAGTGTACACAGTGCAGCGATGCCGTGCGGACGTGTACCACAATATGTATCCAGCTACACAGCCAGCGATATCGCAGCAGGTGGAAAACGTTACCTGCGCCAGGCACTCGTCTTACTCTTAACACGCTGCTACGTTCGTTGCGTTGCTTTGCTGAATTTTCGGTAGACGAATTTTCTTTCGCCCGCCACGAATTCATAGTTGGGCGTGAGGGGGTCGTTAATTTGAACGAGGCAGGGTCGCGTGAAATTTCGCGGAGGGTTGCTGAAATACGAAATGACAGTAAGCACTGTGTGGGTTCTTTTTTTCTTATTTATAGCGAGTTTCCATTTGTACATTGATTTGAAATGTTTTCCTTTTATTGTTCTTCGTGCCCAGCTTTCGGGACATTTGTATGCAATGTGCAAGGCGCCAGAATTTTTATTACGCGCGTTCGATATTTGCGGTACGAATAACCATACAGCAATTAAATAAAATGTTCGTACTCACCTTTCGGTCAGTTCCGTTGTGCCATATTTCGTATAGATGATGGTATTTTTGGTTTAATTATAGGAGGAATGGTAATGGTTTAAATGTTTTATGAAAAGGTTTGGGTTATTTTGTAGTCACTTGATAATTGTCGACAAGGATGTAGAATAGTTTCAAAATACCTTTCTACTATCGCTTTGAAGTACCCATTATAAAATACTAGATTTTCACGTATGGGAATGGCATGGTTTTTGCTTTTCCGCGCCACGTATTTCGATATGCAAAGATTGCATCAAATATCGTTGAACGATACACAGAGTGCAACTCCCGCGAGCAAAAAGCTGTGAAAATTGTAACAGATTTTGTTTCCCCAAAAAAAGAAAAAAAATAGCTATATTTTGGTCCAGGAATCTAGATAACGTTGATACATTCTATCAACGATGGATGATAGCAGTGATAGATACACATTGATAATTTGCAAGAATGCTATTTCCGGCATCCATTTCATCTTCTGTCCTCGTTCCAACTTTTTCCTATCACCTTTTTTGTCGAATATTGGGATACTGTTCTTAAAATCTCAAACAATTTTACAACTGTACAGGATACTTACGTGAAACAGTTTTCATGCAATCAGTGTTCAAATGTACTACATATTTAAAATGATATATAATTTCGTTTAAACAAATTTTTATTCTGCGTTCAACTTAGATATACATTCACGAATATTCTTTAATCGTTTTATTGTAATTCAGTGTATTTGATCCAAATGGCCTACGAATTCTTCGTATGGTGAAAAGCATTAAGTGTCTTAACATTGTGCTTTAAGAAATAGAATAATAGGATAGTGCGCCATGAGTTTTCTTTTTCCTTTTTCGAAAGATGATTACTTCGCGCTAACCTGTGCAATCGTTATACACCACAGAAATACGATAAATAATTATAATTCATAATATACTGAAACAAATGATCAATAAACTTTTGTCAGTACCGCTGCTGATTTTTAACAGCACGAATCATCTTTCGACACAAACTGGTCGTCTCGGCAGCCTGTGCCAGGCACATTTTCGACATGTTGTTACTCGGTCGCTGGTCAGCACGTGGGTTTTATGCGATTTTACTCGCACAATTACCAGACACCACTCCAGAAATCTGTGGTTTTAGTGGTCGATCGTTAGAACTGGTGGTCGCTTGTCCGTATAATTAATTCTCTGTGTAATTTGCGCTGCTCTTACACCTTTGTCATTTGACACTCTATCTTGGTGAACGGTTAGTTTACAAAATTGTTCATTTTAAATTTACGGTCTGGGAAAATGACAATTATATTGCATGCCAATTACATATTATTCCCCCTTCTTTTCTGTACTATCTATTTCTATACTTTTTGCTGCAAAGTTCCCCGTCATTTTGCAATACAAATTGAAACGAGCCTCGTCGTCGGCTCGCACCAAGCAATCGTTTGGCGGACTCGAAACGAGGAAAAACGAGGCTCATTAGCCACCTGAAGCTTGACGTTCGCTCGTCGAATCAGTCGATGACACGAACGGTTTTTCATATTTCCAAGCAGAAAGTCCGAATGCAATTTCTCGATCTCGATTAATTCCTTTTGGAAATTGTTTTAGAAAATTATTCTTCTTAAAATATTCATTCTTGTGCACCACGCGACTTATAATTATAATTGTATTCTCAGCTTCTGCCAAGAAAATGGGTCGTTTATACTTTATATATTTACTAGATAATAATAGATAATATATAAATAGTAATATTCATTTTTACAATATCGTGTGCATCGTGGTGTTACATGAGAACAATCAGAGTCGAAGGTAACGGCTAGAAAACTCGGTTTAAAGCATTCTGCTTCTTTCCACGAGTTCTGTTAATGAGTTTAAAGCGGTCGGGCGGTAATAAAACGATGTGATCCAATTATGCAGGAAGATATAAATATGAATGGCACTTTTAATGTTCGTTGAATTGCGCACCACGTACGTTTCATATAATTGATCGTTGAATTGCATTATTTTCTTTAAAAGATTTTTGAAAAGTTAGAAAATTTGTATATGTTGAGTACGATGCGTAAAATTATTGTATATTCACGTTTCAATTCAAATCAATTAAATGAAAGTTTAACGCTGGCAATGGGTAAAGAAAGAAAATGGCTACTATTCTGGCACGGTTTAACTACAAGAGTGATCTGATTCAAATGATGTAGCAATCTATTAAGCATGTACAAAGTTTGTAGAAGAATTATGTTCACTGTTTGAGCTTATTTTGTAGTGGTTGTATAATAACGATGATACTTGTTCTTTACGCAAACAAGGTAGCATAGAACGCTAGAAATGATGTACTAATCGAACTAGACAGGTGACATCATTGGCAATTCGTGTCGATGATATCACCTTTCGTTCCTGTGTCTATGCTGAAATGATCACTTCGATGATCTTTCTATTTAAATTTAAAATAATATTAAATTGGTGGTATTTGGGTAATGGGAAATAAGTGATTCATAGCAGGTATTAGAAATGTGTCTCCTAAAATCTAGATAAAGTTTTACCAAACACCCATACATATCTTTATTACAAAATAAAATGCCATAAAAGCGATTATAAAATAGAGAATACACACTTTAAAGAATACGTACAAGAACACGTACAATATCGTTCCCTTCTTATTTCTATTATTTGCTTTTCATCTTCCACGTATCGACAGACATAAAGAAGGAAGGATCAAGTTTTCCTATCTCGTCCTAAAATTTTCCGATCGATGGAGTACGCATGAGGGTTTTATCGTTGATTCTTATTTCTTTATTGCTTGACCCAGATGATAGATATAACTGATGACTTTACAACGGCCCCATAAAACCATTACCGTTGCATTGTTTTACACGCATACCGACGATACTCGTGCTTGTTAATTTAATGTATATTCCAAAATATTACAGTGGACATTTGTAGCTCGCAGGCAGCACAGTTTAATAGTATGCTTGCCTGGATATTCGTTCGAATTAGATATTTCTAAGCCTGCGAGAGTAATTCCAGACATCTGTCCAGTAACGTACACCTCACCCCTTTTATTGTATATACATTTGCTTAATCGACTAACCACCAGTATCTCACCCTTTGCGAGCACATTTGTCTCGTGGACCACCCCAAATCGTTCACAGTGGGCAATTACGTGTCGAAAACGGGTCTCGATTTTGACGAAGCGGTACAGAAGCAAGTTCTGCGTTTCTATCGACTCATCTGCAGCCGTTGCGAAATACAGACATTAGGGGGTCATTTATCTTACTTACGCGACGCTGGCCGATGAGCCTGGCCCATTACAGTCGCCAGGGACTGAAATTCCTCCGTCCTGATCTAGTTTCTTCTGGCGGTGGCGAGTTGCCACCTTCGGGGGATCAATATTCATTAGGGCACGACCACCTTGCCCCTGTTACCACCGGCTGCTCTCATTCTCTGTACTGAACGATTAATAGTTAGATGGTTTGATTGACCGATCGCCTGGCAAACACGCTGTAGCTAATCTCGATGGGATTTGCGTGCACCGACCTGGCTATCTGTTCCCTTTGCACGGGAGAAATATCTGTAAGGTGTGATTTATCGTTGCAAACGGTTCAATTACAACTGGTTCGATTACTGCGCGATCGTATTCTAGTGGGAAAGTGTGCCTGGAGAAATGGAATGTATGTAGCACGAATAGCCTTGGTGTTTGAATAAAAAACATCGCCACTCAATAAATCTATTTTATTCAGTGAGAAGCAATACCGAAGGGCTGTACGGGAATATTAAGAGTCGATATCACAGTTCATTGAATTGTTAGGTAGGGTAGAAGTTCTCTCAAGTTTTCTCTGATTGCACGAAGAAGCGGAAGAAGTATTCAAAATGAGACTATTTCTGTGATTGATGGCTTTTTATAAATATATTGGATCTCGTAAGTATGTTAATATTTTCGGCCAAGTACGCACGTCGCATTAAAGTTTGACCGAAATTGATATAACAATGGTTGATAAATGAATTTTTTCTTGAACTATTCATAAGCAATTTGTATGAAAATTTAATCATTTTAACATGGATGTGCTTTTTGAAAAGATTCTTAGTCACGAGAAACTAATTGCAAAATTCCATTGCATTCTTTCTTTCACTGATGATGGAATAAGGTACTAAATATGGGGCAAGGAATTCTTTCCTAGAAATTACCTTCGATATTTTGTCCCCATTTTTTAAACCAATAACGTTCAAAGGTTCTTCGACAAATTCTTCACAAATATTTCAGTTACGAGCAGCAAGAATTCAATTACAGTATTGAAAGATACCTGCAATTGCGCTGTAAAAATTAATAATAAAAGAGGAAAATTTTTTAGAAACCGGAAATGAATGAACGAAGGTTGCACGATAAAAGGATAAGTGACGTTTACAACGTTAAAAGGTTTCCAGGACAGGAAGAGTCGAAATATTTAATGCAGAGATCTATAATATTCAAGGGCGATGTTTATGAAGTTCGTTGTTACAACTTGCGACTAACTTTGCACCCTTTCATCACTTTTTATCGTAGTCAGAAGAAAGGTGGAGATAAACGAGCTCCATGAATATTCAGATAAGTGGTTCAGTTATTAGGTGGAGCAAAATGAAAAAGTACGATAGAGTATGATGATAAGGGAAGCATTTATAGAGCAGAAAATTGTCTGCATCTTACGTTATTCTTTCGAACTATCTTAAAGTTTAATATATTTTTAGTTTGAAGCGCACTTTCGAGTACTGATCGCTTGTCTACTTACTTATCGTCGCGACGAAATCGGACAATTTATTATCGATCGGACCAACCAACAATTTCGAAGAAATTCCGCCATCCAATTCCCGAAAATTCCCCGCTGATACACGGTTCCAGCTATTTTTTTGTACGATCAAGCTTCGATAAAGATGCCCTTAAATACATAGGAATAGAAGGCAGCGTCCGTGCAGACATCACTTCCGGTTCCAGGTCTTATCAAGTCAATACGTTTTTCTCGCTTCCAGACCCCCTTTTCCAAGCCTAACTTTGAAATACAGCAACGGTAGGGTCGCATCGTTCGAATCAATTTCCTCCTGACTCGCGTGCAGGAAATCGAATATACCGGAAGCGGGTCGTGGCGATCGACTGCGAGTACGACCGGCCACCAGTGACGCTGCTCGATGCATTGTCAGATAATCTTCGTACTTTCTATTATTATTTCTTTTTTCCAATTTCTCTTTTTCGAACCCATTTTTCCTTCGTCACTAAAAGGTGCGAGCACTAATGTCAAGTATTAATGACATTATTGGTTGTTTAGTATTGGTTAGCTAATAGTAGCAGCATAATTTGATAATTAATAATTACTTTAACGAGTTCTCTGTAATAAATAAAACGATATGAGTGCGTTAATTGCAGATAATCTGTGATGTATTAATTTGATGTATGTTCACGTTGTCTGAACGTATATTTTGTTGTAGATTGAAAAATCGTAGCAATTTAATAGAAAGGCAGTATTAATTTACTTTACATTCAGCGACGGTAACAGGGTGGAATTTTATTTTTAGAATTTCCATGGGCATCCATGCGAAGTAATTTGCAGCATGACACGTTGGCGCGAATGAACTACCTCTTTTTTGTCAATTTGTTCCCTCTTCTCGACCCTCAAAGGGAATGTTTAAATACGCGTAGAATGCATACGAACTACGAACACTCTCGAAATTGCTTAATATCGCCTCGTTTATTTATTTCTCTTTTCCTTCTAACAAACCGATACTTCGCCACAGGAAAGGCTTTACTCGCAATCTTTTAATTGTGGCGCTTTAAGGTACGGTAGGCAGAGTATGGTGAACGTTATTTTTAATTTATTAAAGTCAACTTTTCGTCAAATAAAGCAAAAAGCATTTTTATTTCTTGCAAAATAATTCTGAAATTGTCGCGAGACAATTCTATCGTCATCACTGCTAATCAAATATCATATCTTTAGGAGAAATTTCGTCGGCTGTAACAGTCGGAAAAGTATATCTCATGCAGAATACTGTTAATTGTTAATGCAATCAGAGACTGTGCTGTTTACATATTACGAGCCCTTCTGCGTAAGCCTGTTTGCACGTCAAACGTGAAACGATTGGCTGGCAGCCATTTAACACAATTGTATAGACAGTTGCATAATTTTAGGGGCTAGGTTGACGAAAACTGCATTACCGTTTACAGTCGTCATTGCTTTTCTAATATATTTAAATCTTTCATTATATTTTGCTTGTTCTACTTGTAATGTCTTGCTCCTGCTCTTGTATTTCATAGTCTCTGCCTTTATGGCACCCCATCAATTCCTTTCCTTTCTTTTTCATCAAACTCACTCTTGCCAGACCCATTCCATTCCTTTTCAAATAATCCTCCCTTTCTCTTATGATTCTGGTTTGGCCCTCCTTCTTTTTCCTCTAAATATCCCTTAAAAATCTTTCTCCCTCCTGTTACATACTTACTAATATATTTTTTGTGTGCGCAGGAGGTTTCCTGGGAGAGAGTGAGGATCATTGACCGGCACTTCTCTTCTTGCATGAAAGCAAGAAAGAAGAAACTACTTCTACTAAAGAAGAAGATACTTTAGTTATAGTGCGTTGGCTTACAACAATGTTGTGTAACTCTTAGCGCGTAAGATTAATTTAGAACAATTGTGTAATTAATTGTTATGTATATCTATTATATATGTTATTTTATATTCAGTTTATTCGGTAGAACTTGTATAAACTTTAATATTACTTTGAATACAAGTTCTACTGAATGTGCGAAATATAAAATGAAAGATATAATAAATAGTTTTACATACACACAAGTTACACAATTGCTGTAATTTTAATTTATAATTTCTGCATTTAGTATAAGTTTTATCTGAAAGATATGTTGTAAATTAACTTTAAAGAATAGTTTATAAGTATGTTTATAGTATTCCTCACATTAGATAAATGTTAGTTTAGAATTTTGTAAATAGATATAAAAGAATAGTTCATAAGTATTAGCTTGTAAAATTAAATTACAACATTTTTGTAACCTGTATCTTTATTGATTAGTTTAAATAAATTTTAAATGAAAAGAATTCCACTGCTCTTTTTATTTTTATACCTTACCAATCCTTGAAAGAACCTGATTCCAATTCCTTACACAAGAAGTACCGTGGGCGAACTTTAAATGCAAAGTTCTGAAGCGAGAAACTTGTAAAAATTGCCCTATACGTTATTAAACCTGGCAGCAGGAAATTCTCAATCATTTTCGGTCTTCATTTCTTGCAAAATTTGTTGGGAGAATCTACAAATTTAAGCGCTCGGAAATTCCTGGAAAGTGACGTCATTTCCGAGAACTGCTGCTATCGAATACCTCCTCGCACATCATATTCTCCTGATACAAATCCACGATTTTCAGCAGATATTTTTGCCAGAAACTCAGAAATTTTGCGCTCGGAAATTCCTGGAAAGTGACGTCATTTCTGAGAACGAATACCTCCTTGCATATCATATTCTCCTGATACAAATCCACGATTTTCAGAGAGATATTTTTGCCAGAAACTCAGAAATTTTGCGTTCGGAAATTCCTGGAATGTGACGTCATTTCCAAGAATTGCTGAACTCGGATACCTCCTCGCACATCATATTCTCCTGATACAAATCCACGATTTTCAGCCGATATTTTTGCCAGAAACTCAGAAATTTTGCGCTCGGAAATTCCTGGAACGTGACGTCATTTCCAAGAATTGCTGCTATCGAATACCTCCTCGCACATCATATTCTCCTGATACAAATCCACGATTTTCAGCGAGATATTTTTGCCAGAAACTTAGAAATTTTGCGCTCAGAAATTCCTGGAACGTGACGTCATTTCCAAGAATTGCTGCTCTCGAATACCTCCTCGAACATCATATTCTCCTGATACAAATCCACCATTTTCAGCAGATATTTTTGCCAGAAACTCAGAAATTTTGTGCAATGTTAATTATTTGTGACATAGGTTTATTTTTACAAGTTTCCCGGTCCAGACCTTGGTATTTAAGGCCCAGTCACGGTACTACTTGTTTAAGGAATAGGAACTGGACACAGTAGTATCAAAGGAATCGTTAATAACAAAGCAGTTAATTTCCTTCATTCAATATTTATTCAAACTAGTTCAGAAATGTCAAAATTACACTATTATTTAAATTATATACTTATAATATATTACTTAGAAACTATTCTTCGAAGGTAATATACAATACATCTTACACATAAAACTTATACTAAAATTTACATAATTTATACGTAGACGCTTATAAATTTTAATTGCAACACTTGTGTAATCTATGTATACGTAGATTATTTATTATACTCTTCATTTTATATTTAGTACATCGATTAGAACTTGTAACAGAAGTAATATTAAGATTTATACAAGATCTATTCGATAAACTGAATATAAAATAAAATAAAAGTATCCATACATAACAATTATTTACACAATTGTTCTAATTAAACTTACGCGTTAATAGTTATAAACTATTTTTATAATTTAATTTACTATAACTCAAGTAACTGGCAAGAGTTATTCTTTCTTCTTTCTTGCTTTAATGGAAGAACAGAAGTGCCGGTCAATGATCTGCACTCTTTCCCATGAAACCTGCACACACAAAAAATATATTAGTGAAAGTATGAAAGAAGAGAGAGAAAAATTATTAAGGGTTATTTAGAGGCAAATGAAAGAAGGGAGGTCCAAACTAGAAGCATAAGAGAAAGAGAGGTTTATTTCAAAAGGAGGAGCCGACATATAAAATTTATGATTGACTAATAATTATTATTAAAAATTCGTTTGGGAAATTCACAGTAACTGTAGGCGGGAGTTATCCTTAACTATAAAGAGATTCTTCATTGAATCCAGAGCTTCAATGTAAGATGTTGTTGATTAAAATTGCCCCAGCAGAAGCCGAGATAATTGTATTGGTTTAAAGAAATTAAAAACAAATGCGATTACTGCCGCTTCCTGGCGAGCTACATCAATGATCAAATGACACTAATGAAAGCTAGAAGTGCAAGCTACCATCTGCAATAGGTGCGGTCATTATGCCGTGTGAGGTTCATTTGTTATAAACAATTAAACAATTGAAATTGTTATTACGGCCACGTGGACACAATTACTGCAACGGGGTATTTTTTTCTGTGTAGCTTATTCTCTTCCCTTTCATTTGAGACCTGGAGGAGCAAAATCGAATCATCAGGAGCCGAGATATAAATTTTTTAAATTAATTGTATTTTTGTTACCTAAAAAGACCGGTGGCGCCATCTCGCGTTTGCGGCCTTTTTCGCATTTTGCCGCGCCGTCAAAATCGAATTTCTGGATTACATCGTTAATTTAAACAAATGCGTTTTTCTCGGCTTCTAGTGGGTATTTTTGGTCCGGGCTTGTCTCAAATTAATGCTAGGAGCCATAGCTACCCTCTCCAAAGGATTCAACAATACGGCATTTGCCGTTTAGAAGTTATAAACAATTAAAGAATCGGTAAAAATGCACTTCGGGTCACTGCAATTATCTCGACTTCTGGAGATGCTAGATTAATGATCGGGTGCTTAAAATGAAGGTAAAGGATGCCGCTACACGGCAATAAACGATTAACAAATGCTACATGCGACGTTTACTTTGTATAAACAATTTAACAATTCGTTTGAGAATTTCACCGAAGCTATACAGGAGAGCCGAACTACTGGTGAATCAGATTGTTCCTTGAACCAAAAGCTTCAATTTGAGAGGTAGTTGATTAAAATCGGTCCCGTAGAACGCGAGATAATTGAATTTGTTTAAAGAAATTATAAACAAATGCGATTACCTCGACTTGTAGGCGAGCTACATCAATCCTCAAAGGACATAAAACAAAGCTAGTGGCATCAGCTACTATCTGCGAAAGGTGCGGTCATTATGCCGTGTGATGTTCATTTGTTATAAACAATTAAACAATTGAAATTGTTATTACGGCCACGTGGACACATTTACTGCAACGGGGTATTTTTTTCTGTGTAGCTTATTCTCTTCCCTTTCATTTGAGACCTGGAGGAGCAAAATCGAATCATCAGGAGCCGAGATATAAATTTTTTAAATTAATTGTATTTTTGTTACCTAAAAAGACCGGTGGCGCCATCTCGCGTTTGCGGCCTTTTTCGCAGTTTGCCGCGCCGTCAAAATCGAATTTCTGGATTACATCGTTAATTTAAACAATTGCGTTTTTCTCGGCTTCTAGTGGGTATTTTTGACCCGGGCTTGTCTCAAATTAAAGCTAGGGGCCATAGCTACCCTCTCCAAAGGATTCAACAATACGGCATTTGCCGTTTAAAAGTTATAAACAATTAAAGAATCGGTAAAAATGCACTTCGGGTCACTGCAATTATCTCGACTTCTGGAGATGATAGATTAATGATCGGGTGTTTAAAATGAAGGGAAAGGATGCTGCTACACGGCAATAATTGATTAACAAATGCTACATGCGACGTTTATTTTGTATAAACAATTTAACAATTCGTTTGAGAATTTCACCGAAGTAACAAAATTACAATTAATTTAAAAAATTCATATCTCGGCTCCTGATGATTCGATTTTGCTCCTCCGGGTCTCAAATGAAAGGGAAGAGAATAAGCTACACAGAAAAAAATATCCTGTTGCTGTAAATATATCCACGTGGCTGTAATAACAATTTCAATTGTTTAATTGTTTATAACAAATGAACCTTACACGGCATAATGATTGCACCTATCGGAGATGGTAGCTGATGCCTCTAGCTTTATTTTATGTCCTTTGAAGATTGATGTATCTCGCCGGCAACTCGCAGTAATCGTATTTGTTTATAATTTCTTTAAACAAATTCAATTATGTCGCGTTCTACGGGACCGATTTTAATCAACGACGTCTCAAATGAAAGGGAAGAGAATAAGCTACACAGGAAAAAATACCCCGTTGCTGTAAATATATCCACGTGGTCGTAATAACAATTTCAATTGTTTAACTGTTTATAACAAATGAACGGCGCATGCAGTACTTGCCAATCGTTTATTGCCGTGTAGCGGCATCCTGGACGTTCATTTTAAGCACCCGATCATTAATCTAGCGTCTCCAGAAGTCGAGATAATTGCAGTGACCCGGAGGGCATTTTCGCCGATTTTTCAATTGTTAAGAACTATTAAACCACAAATGCTATATTGTTGCAACTATTGGAGAGGGTAGCTATGGCTCCTAGCTTTAATTTGAGACAAGCCCGGACCAAAAATACCCACTAGAAGCCGAGAAAAACGCATTTGTTTAAATTAACGATGTAATCCAGAAATTCGATTTTGACGGCGCGGAAAACTGCGAAAAAGGCCGCAAACGCGAGATGGCGCCACCGGTCTTTTTAGGTAACAAAATTACAATTAATTTAAAAAATTCATATCTCGGCTCCTGATGTTTCGATTTTGCTCCTCCGGGTCTCAAATGAAAGGGAAGAGAATAAGCTACACAGAAAAAAATACCCCCTTGCTGTAAATATATCCACGTGGCCGTGATAACAATTTCAATTGTTTAATTGTTTATAACAAATGAACCTTACACGGCATAATGATTGCACCTATCGGAGATGGTAGCTGATGCCTCTAGCTTTATTTTATGTCCTTTGAAGATTGATGTATCTCGCCGGCAAATCGCAGTAATCGTATTTGTTTATAATTTCTTTAAACAAATTCAATTATCTCGCGTTCTACGGGACCAATTTTAATCAACGACATCTCAAATGAGAGGGGAGAGAATCGGCTACACAGAGAAAACAATAAATTGTTTATAAAAAATAAAAGCCGATCTCATTTGATACACCATAGATTAAAAAACAACCCCAGGAACCGAGATAGTGGCAGCCAGAATCGGCACACACCAAAATTTATTAGAAAGTATGTAAAAGGAGAGGGAAAGATTGTTAAGGGATATTTAGAGGAAAAGGAAAGAATGGAGGGCCAAACTAGAAGCATAAGTGAGCCTTAAAAGAAGAGACTTTGAAATGCATGAGCACTTGTCTGTGTACAAAGCGATGTTAATGCTCATCTATGTACTTTATGAAATGAGCGAAATAAATGTTCAGTAAAAGAAATTAACTATTCTTTATTATTAACAATTCCTACGACCCACAGGACCGTAGGAACTACGCGTGGCCCGGCAAAGAGAAACCTCTTTAATTGAACGTCGGCCAGGCGTGGTTATAATCCAATTTCCAAGAGGAAGGCATCAGAAGAGATTCGCGTAACACTGCTTGTCATACGTCGCCGATCAAAGCGTCTCGCGAACGGTTTCGAACATATACGCGAGAATTCCCCCGTTGATTTCGAATGGCAGATCGCACGGTTTGCTAAGCACCTTTATATGCAGGCGAGCACGTAACGAGCCTGGCCTTAATACTGTCGAGTAGAGCCCTGAATCGTAGTGACACGGACAACTGACTAGCGAGAATTGGTGTAGAAAAGAACATCCGTGAAATAATGCGTGGAATCTGTGGTATCTACAGACTTTATCGTGTCGGGATTCTGGAATGGTTTTAGAAGACGTTGCAGTTTGCACGCAGAATGTCCTGGTGGTTGATTTCTACGAAATTTTGATTTAGTGTAAATTTTTCATCATTTAGTAATACAGCAGAATCTTTTGTATCCAAATGTTGCTAAGGAATAGAAGTCTTCTCTTGTATCCGAAAATGTATGCAATTTAGTAGACAAACGAGCAATAACATTTTAGGCAGCGGCAGCGTTAACAGTCTGGGAAACGGCCCGTGGATCGGAATATTTTTCCAACGATCCTTGCGCATCGAGCCGAAGATTTCTGACCCCCTTCTGCATAGTTTATTCGTACCTTTGATATGCAAATGCATTGTTGTCGGCGGGGGTCGCCTTGGCTGTTGAATTTTAAAACGCGGCCGTACAGTTTCTTACTTTTCGTGGCAATGTTGTGACGCGGTCCACTTAGAAAGGGGAACGGATGTGGTTGCAAATCAGCAAACTTTATTACGAGCTGCTACCAACAAAATTGACGCATTACTTATTCAAACGACTCGTGCCACGCTGCGTTTCGTTGAAATCTTCTGGCCAGCAATTCGGGAGGAAATGTTTTAAGATAAGTTGCCGAAAGGATAGTTGTATAAGAAAAAATGTTGTGCTTTAATAATACAACAAAATCTAAAATTACCTTTCCAATTTGGCGCATAAATTTTCCCACAGCTTAATCTACAATAAATCGATGTCCGAGCAAATCGTCATACTCTTTTCGTTGCAAGCTATACCGTGCCGTAAAACTAAAATCGTGCAACAATTTGCGATCGTTCAACAGTAACGTAACAATACGTGGCACGAAAGAGTGGATTTGAAAAAAAGTTACTGCAGCAAATGGAGACCAGTGCATACACCAGTTGGATGTCCTTTTTTTCTCGTGACAGACGGTTTCGAAACTCTGGACACAGTATCGAAATGTGTTCTGCAACGAATTTTTGTTGCGAATATTACGCAACGCACGCACTTATTAACGCTAACGTATCATCAGCTGTCGATAGTGTGACGTCGCGTCGGTCAAGTAAAAGAGCAGATTTGCTTTCAGGATTGAAAAATACGCGGAAATGTCAAGGGTGTACAAACTATTAATTCCCATTCCTTTCTCACAAATAGTACAAACTATAATGAATAAGTGAAATAAAAGAGGATCGAATTTTGTTACCTTTCTACGAAATACGGTGGCCTGAATAACTTTCTTTACAACTGCTATAGATTTAACTCAATGGCGGAATTAACTTTTAATTTTTACTTCAAACTGTTTCGGCTAATGTATGGGAATTTGTAACAAAGTGAGTACCCTGTATACACTTTGTATATACGCATTTGAAAACGAATTTTCGAATTTTTCCCTCGTAAAGCACGCCAGCAGTATAGATTTTGCGGCTTTTGAGTTTGCCGCTTTGATACTTCGATATCAGGGGAACTCTCGTTACTTGTCTTTCTTATTGTTCGTTACGGTTTGCAGTATTTCTGCGCGTTTCTGTGCGCTCGTTTGATGACGCGTGTAATATTTGTAGGAAACATGGATTTGAGTAAATCTGCGGCTGGGAATGTTTGCTAGCAATACGCGTTGATAGTAGAATTCGGGGAAAATATTACCCGTCTATTTGAAAAGAGCAGATTTTCCGAGAAGAGAAAATGTAGAAAAATTGTACAAAAATTGTTGCTGCCCACTTAAGAGGCGTAAGGGATATTAAAATTAATGTTACCCGCAGTAGACCTCGATTTCGTCCACGAAGCACCGGTTACATTAATAAAACAAATTAACAAAAATAGTCCATCTACTTTTATCGAAGCAAGATCGAAGCCACTATAATTGTAATAAATATACTAATCGCTCAATGGACGAACCACGTTAAAAAATTCGGCCGTTTCGCAGTACCACTGTTATCCTAATATCGTTTCCCTGGAAACGTTCATTAGATGAAGAATCGAGAGCAATCCAGTCAAACATTTAATTCACAACGTCGTCTAGAGAAGTTCTCGGGTACGATCGTAGAAATAGAGCGGGCGAAGGATATTACCCTGGCATAGATGGCCCCGAGCAAAGGAGATTCCGACGGAAATTGAAAAAGGCACGCCTTAGCCACTCGTCGCCGCTCTTTTAAACTTCTTCGCTTCCTCGTTGTTTGCGCTACACACGGCTGAGGGGCACGCGTGATATCGCGACCCGAGCACTTTGGGTGGCGGGCAGGTGGGCGTCGCGACGCCGCGGAATTTCGCCAGCTTTCATTTCGATTGATCTTTTTTCTCGTGAAATTCATGGGCGTACGGCGATCCGGTGAAATGACGCGAATAGCGAAAGTTTTTCGCAGAATACTATCGCGAGAATAATTCTATAGTGCAGGGGCGATATAAATTTCTATTGAAATTATGGAAATTAAATTATTAGTTAAAAAATGAATTGTTCGGTGCGATGGGAGATTTACATGGACCAAATATTAAGTAAGATTAATACTTGATGACATTTCATTTAATATTGCTGCACGTTAATATTTGTCTTACAAAATTGTTGGTTTTATCAATAAAAATGTAGGGTTCGAAGTTGTCAATCTTCTTAATAAAAATGATTATCTCGCTACTGCTATTAATCGTGTACAGAAATAGTGGCGATTGTATTTTAGTCTTACGTAATTAGGTTAAACATTTCAATGAAATATGAATGCAATGGAGTTCGTCTTTGTTTTCCTTGATAAGCAAGCAAGAGGCTACAAATCAGAAAAACTAACAAGCAAACGTGTCCAAATTGAACGAATTATTACAACGTTGTACGTTTTGTTGCTCATTTAATGCCGTAGGTATACAGAGAAACATGTATGTACACCCAACACCGAAACACTAGTTCCAATTAAAACACACGACCTGAAAACGCTAACGAATTTGAGTTGGCACAGTTTCACGCAGAATTCGTTTCGCGATCTCGAGTCAGCTTCACTAGGGAGCCACACGAACTAATTTCAATGAACTTTTGCAGCTGTGTTGCTGAAACATCGAAGCGCAATTCTTCTACATTTCATTATTCGTGTGGACAAAAAAATGTACAATGATTTAAACCCTTTAACGTTAAGAAACTGGGCAGTCGGATGCAAATCAGTCGAATATTCTATGAATTTTAAATCTATGGAATACCGAGTCGAAGTTGGTTGAAAAAGGAAAATAGATATTTCTATTAACAATGAGAGATACATGGAAAAAGGTTGCATATTACTTTTTTGTATTCCATTACTTCTTTACTGACGTAAAAAGTTTTCTCTCGGTACATTTTTCACGGTTAATTGATTGATTGCTTCATTCCACTACTCAATTTTTTAAGCATGCCAAAATTGCTAATCGTCACACGAAACTGCTACAGAACTCCAAAACACATTTCCACCGTTTTAGAAATAAAAAAGGGAACGCAGAAGGAACGTTGAAAATTCTGTTCACGAGCGTCGCATTCGACACGGGGTATCCTTTCTGTGGCCAGGCGAAAGTGAAGTGCTCTGATTAACGTTGTTAATTAAGTTCGGCCGGCAAACAATAGAAGGCTGGCTTGCCACGTCGAATTTAGGATACTGGCTGACTCGAGTGTCGGTTAATCAGCGTGTCTCTGCGCCTGCTGTTTCGCGAGCTCACGGAAAATGTTGAATTAGCATTCATCGCGGCTGAAATAATTAAGGTGGCTCATTGTACGCAAGAATATTTCATTATACTGTTCTGGTTTTTCTTGCTTTTCGTTTCCTTTTCTCTATGCACCATGCAACGAGATCACTATTGACACGAACGACTATATATCTATTTCTATTTGAAGCAATTCTCTAATTCAAGTTGAAATAAAATAGTATTCGAACTGATACAAATGCAAACATCTGAGAATATGCGAGCAAGCGATTGCAAATGTTTTTCGCTAATAAAAATTACAGTCACAGGTATGCAAGTATTACTATCGCGCAGACTAATTAAGTTATCCTTCCAACTGATGTATACACTAAGAAACGGAGAGATAATTAATAACTTTCACCACCTACATTTCTAGTCTTTGTTATAAAATGTACGTTTCAAATATCCCGATGAGAAAAAGAGGAAAACCCGGTGTTCCCCCTGTGCATCGTGAGAAATTAATTACAAGCAACTCCACGACAACGTTGCGCACACTTTTATTTCTCCAATTCTGCCCTGCAGTATGTCACGGGCAACTCGAGGCGGTCTAATTAACCGTGTCACCCTCTTATCTCGCCACGCTATCAAGAGGAGTGATTCGCGTGAACGACCAAATTAATCGGCAGATCGTCGTTATTTCGTGAGCGTGGCACGCGAAAGGAAGCCCCGCTATTCCAAGTCGAGCGTCCTTAAATATCCTGAAAGGCGAGGGAAGTTCAAGCGCATCGAGGTCAGATCTATCGATCTTTTCCCGACCTACGACTCCTTTCTCGTTTCCATTACTCTCGAATCACAATCGGCCCCGCGGAGGTGCCTTTAAAGTTGAAACGCCGCCTTGGAAGAACAAACATCGGCCCTTGAACCGCGTGAATCATCTCGATAGTGAGAGCTTCGTCGGCAATTCGTGGCTCCTCTACTTCACCCCTTGCCGTATTTTGACGAGTCTGACTCGCGACGAAAATTTTGGGACCAAACATGAATATCACGAGTCCGACTGTGTATAAAATTTTAGCTTTGATTACACGTTTTTATATGAAAGCGTCTCGCAATCTCCAAATGATTATTGAACTCTTCCTAACAATTGCAATGCTCACCATATTTTACCTGGAATTACCTGTTACATGGTCGTATTTCACTACCAACAGCGTCATTGTTCTTGAAGCTATTGTTTTAAAAGCCACTAAATATTTCATCAATAAATAAAATATCGCATTAAACTGATTGGAATACAATTAATAATACAAAGTCCTGTATAATTCTGCGGCGTTCATGAATCCGGCGCGTTGCTATTAAATGAACGCAGCAACGATTAAAGTTAACGCACTAAAATTATCGGCATATAATTAATGGAATTTCGGCATGGAATAAACAGACTCGTCCGGATCATATGGATAATTTATTTACAAGAGTAAAACATTATGTACAAGAATGCGTCGAGAGTCGTGTGAAAACAATACATGCTGAGGGGACGTGGAAAGGTAACAGAATCTTTTCGCTCGCCTCCACCTTTCCTTTCCCCCATTTTTATCCTCGTGTCGAAAATTATACAATTCTACGAGGCTTTACACACAGAGATTCTTCTACGTCTTATTTAGCTCGCGGTGTTCACGCTTACGTTTACCTTTACTTCTCTCGCGACCCTGAATCACCACCATTTTCACTTCGTAATTCATGCTCACGTTTCAGCCCTGAACTCCAGCAACGAGAACCAGTGGTACGTATCGCGCAATAAAAGTGATTAATTACACGTCACGTCGTTTCAAGAAACTTCGTTAGGGGAGCGAAGAAAAATAAAACTGCGGAAACTTCGAGCCCCCTTTTCTGGTTAGTTAGATATGATCCTTTTAATTGGACGCGTTTCTGGAAATACGAGGGCAGATGACGCGCTAGCGATTAACCGTCACTGTATCACGACAGGTACTTGGACGAACAGAAATATCGAACGATTATAGAGTTTTACAATAAATGAAAAAATACCGTAACGACAAGTGTTACAGTGAATGACAAAGTAAATATTAATATTACTATTATTATGTAACATCAATCATGCACAAATCATAGAATCTAACGAAACTAATAAATCACATACGTATACCCGACACGAAATTTCGAGAGCAGAGTGACTTGGAACACAAGCCAGCCACGATGCAACGATCGAAGTTTCCACCCCGTGTAGTGTAGTGGCCGACAGTGCCGTTAAAAGCCGGGAAATCGTTAAAATTGCGTCGAGTACAGATGCATATTTGCACAGGGTATAAAATTCGTTGCGATGGCACTTTGTTAGAGCAACGGGAACCGGTTCACAGGTGGCAGATCAAGGGCGAACACTCCCTTTACATTTGTTAACACTCACTCCGTAGTAGAAAGTATTTCGTTAAGGGATGGGGTATAAGTGGGGAATAATTCGGTGGACATCTTTTCTCTACGCTGACGTCTGACATTTTTCTTCCTGGTATCTTCGTTTTCCTCTGGAATTTTAATACGTTCCTATTTTACACCCTTCTTACAAGCGCTCTCGTTTCCCCCGCACTCTATTTTTATTTGCCGCCCGACGACGATTGAAGTTGTATCCAGATGAACGAAAATAGAAATGACGATATTAGGAAGCTTAGAATGTGCAAATATAATAGCTTTTATGTTGGAAGATTACTAGATCGCAAAATAATTCGAAGGAAATGACAAGCACGTTAATTACCACTGAATAGAAATGGTGAAACGTTCGCAGAAGTTGTTTCGTGAAAGGAGGTGACTTTATTCCGGTAACGAATTAACAGTCTTCAATATTTGCAAATAATTTGACTGCATTTAGAAACCAATACAGTAAGAACAAAGATACGTAAAACCACCAAGTTTCATTCAACTTAATTCACCTCGATAATGAAACAATTGCGAACGCGAAATATTTAGCAAAGTTTCGTTTGAATTTTCATTCATTTGGACACGTTATACATTGCCAAATGAAGTTACAAAATTTGTTTCCATTTCAACAGAGACGCGTACCTCGATCGATTCGCCATTATTCCACGACGGTTCGCGCGTTCGATTCGATCGAGATCAAGGGACGAGCAACGCGGCCGTAGATCCGAAAATCCTTCTGGATCCAACGGGAAACGAGCAACTCGACGATAGAAAAGAATAAATTGGATACGGGAACGAGAAAGATTCGTTCGACCCCCTTTTTCACGGGCCTGCGAGCTCCCCAGAGATCTCGCCCCTTCGCCGTTTTAATTTATCACGGAATCCAGAGTAATTTTTCCGTCGCCACGTCGTTGCTATATTTCTCATTCTCTTGCACGAACTTGCACGCACGCGTTTCTTTCGCGCGAACATTCTTGCCTTAAAAAACTTCGTTTCGTCGATCGTCGATATTCCTTAATTATCCGTTTATCTTGTAATTAAATATTCGCCGTTGTACGCATACTGTGTATCGTGAAATTCATCGATATATACACGTGTATTATATTTTCATTTCACTCGAGCTTTTGCTTAAATCAACGATTAACCGTACGTAGAAACTTGTTTGCGTTGTCGAGTGGCCGTGAAAATATTAACAGCAGTGACAGTGAGCGGCGTTGACTATTGAAAATGCAAGCTGGTGGATCGGTCTTAATAATGAGGTAACAGAAATGACGATCGATGAACGATTATGAGACAGTTTTATATTAATATCGCGCAAGACTGAGCCGCATTCGCTTGCAATGATTTGGTTCTTGCAATTAGTTGTGACTGTCGGGTAGTCTTTGGTAATTAACGCGTGAAAGACTTTTCTGACAATCAATCAGCGCAATTCGTTCGTTATAAAAAAATGGGTGTTGCTGTGATTAAACTGTTGTGCGAGTAGTGAGCAAGTTTTACATTTCTGCGCGATGTTCTTTGTATTAATTTTGCTTTATGGTATGCATAAGGAGACATTCATTTCACATTTCTCTGAAGGAACTCCCAATTAAGCGACATTAATGAAACCCTGCATTGTTCGACAGAACCGAATACTTCATCGAGAGAAAGAAAACCAAAAAAGAACAGAGAAGAAACGTACCAAACGCTAAAGAATCCCGCGGCTCGTAATTCAGGCGTTAATGGCCGCACTGTTTTCCTTGCTGCAGGCACAATTCCATCTTCTGCCTTTAGACACGAGATCGAGTTATTTCACTGGAGAACAATCAAACAAACTCTTTGTACCACAAAGACATTTCGCGCGGATATGCTCGCAGGAGCACAGTCGAACGTTTCCAAAGGCTTCCGCAATAAAGCTCACAATCCGCGCTGTTGATACGCGCGTTTGTCGTTAAACAATCTCTTTTTCCTTCTCGACTTTCCGGGCGCTTCGTATTCTTTAATCTTCTTCCGCGTATTATAAAAGAGCGGAAAAGCCAATGGAACTCGTGCACCACGTTGCCAAGGTTTCTCGGAATAATCAAAAGGAACGGGGAACCATAGAAATGTTTCTTAATCGACTCAAGGTCTGAAGGATTGAGCGCGCGTAACTAAATATTAATCAGAATAGATTAGGTTAATTAAATGAAAATAAAGTATTGAAGCTCGCGTTGAAAATTATTGACACTTGTCCCATGGAATCGTTTACTTTTTTAATAAATATATTTCCTGTGTCTCATGCACGCCACACAATTTTTCAAACGAAGTGCAATCAAGATTCCATTTTTACTTCGTATTTAGAATTTCCTTGAGCAGCCTGTTTCGCTCCTCTGTATGCTTCGATGAATTTGAAAAAGTAAAATTACTCGAGCGTCCTTAGAGAACGCAGCTACCGCAACTGGTCTCGCGTTTCTTTCAAGTTTTCGTCGGATTTTGTACACGAGTTCGCATTGTTCCATCGTGCAACTGCAACGGGATAATGTATGTTTTATTCAAGAAGGACACAACGAAGCGCAAAATTTGATTTGCTCCAGGATCCACGAGTTTCAGGCTGAAAACGTGCGTTACAGTGGAACGTTGTAATGTTAGAATTTCTTTTTTTTCGTTGAGAGCACCTCTTTGAGAATCTCATGTCAATATTGGCTGCGTTACAAAATAATGCCAGTGCTTCCTTTGTTGGAGCTGAAAGCTCCCTGTCTGGACAAAAGACAAATATAGCTTGGATACCAGCGGAATTCTCTCGTTTTTTGATTATTTTTCGTTGATACTTGCGAAGCGTTTTTATCAGACTTAAGGAAATCATTAAAAAATGGAGACCGCTCTAAAATTGTATTATCCTGTATCAACAATTCTATGCAAAAATTGTGAGGTAAACGTCGCGCAGCAGTGGCAGTAAAAAGTGACGCTGTCCCGGCGTTTGTCAATGACCAGCGCACGCGCTACTAACTTGGCATAGGTCAGTGAACAGATACGAATGAGAGGCTCGAGTTGTGCGAGCGAGAGGGCCGAGTAGAGCGCTGAAAATTGCGGCTCGCTTTTTTCACGACGATATGTCCGGAACGAGAAGCTGTGTCGATATGGAACGAGGAGCATTTTAAAGGGAAGGCCATCTCGCTCCTGCGACATTTGTTTCGCGACGAAAGAACGAGCAGCATCGGAAGACAGATTAGATTGATTTTGAGCAATTTGAATTCACGTTAGATTAGATTACGATAAGTAAATTCTCCAAGATTTGGCAATGCGTTGCTTGAAAAAATGAAGTGGCTACGACGCTACATGGATCTGCAATGATATATTTGCAGCAGCTTTTCTCGTTACTAATTCATAACGCTTATCTGTCAGGGAATCAACGGAATTAATTATGAAATATATTCAATGCTCGATGTTTCGATCATCTTCGAATGCGATGGGAGGGCGCAAAAACTTTTTACCAAATAATTCACTGCCAACAGGTCCACGCATACAAAGGCCATGAAATTGAAACACTCCATTCGTCACAGAGCTCATGATTTTCCTCTAGAAAAAACACACATCCCGCAGAATACAACGCACGGCTATTAAAAACCCATTGAAACGCTATTATCCATTAACGAACGAATTGCAACTTTGCCCGAACGATCACCCTCGATTTGCAACAATTACAGGATACACAATTGTTCCCGCTAATTCACCAACTTAGACATCGAATTACCATTTTCGAGCACACGTTCGCGACACCTGCGCGTAGTTTCACCTCTCACGTTTTAAGACACGTCCTATTTAAGACACACCATGTGTACAGCGTTATTTCGATACTTCATTTGGTTTTCCATACCTCGACGACACTAGAACGCAGTAGTAATCTGCAAGTTATTAGACATATCGAACCTGGGATACTACGACGACGTTTTTTTTTTCCCCTCGACAGAGTGTCTGTTTTTCCTATGGATGCACTTAGAGTGGCGATTTTCCACGCGAAATCGGCCACGATAGAGTTCCCTCATCGATGAGTCTTCTTGCACACAATACTTTGCGTTTGGAACGAATGAAAATTACGATGGGAGGTGTACTTTAAGTATCTTCACTGCTGCTCGCTGGTTTTTCTTCCATTCCGATGAGCGGGGATCGGGGAACGTGAATGCAAAGAAGCTTTCTTTCGTTGCAGTTAATCTCGTAAATGATTGTGCGCATGAATGTGGCTCTAAAGAATAGTTCTTGAAAATTAATGGGAATCAATCATCGACGACTATCTTCGTTTCGTTATGGAATATTGCGAGAACATTACGCGTTTCCTTTTTAATTAATTTTCAGTTGCGGAAGACTGAAGACGAAATTTTATCTTCATCGTGTATCAATTTTTGTTTTTAAATCAAATATATCCTGAACAGTCATTGACCAATATACTGTCATTAATTTCATGGACCTTCTTACTTAAATTTGTAATTCAAAAAATTCCCAGAACATCAATTAATCCGTCAATCAAGCTTTGTTGTGGGATAATTCTCGAAGCACAATACCCGGGCTATTATCACGAATGCAGTGCCGCAGAAGAAAATTGCCCCAACTTTTCGATGGGAAATTCTTCAAGAAAACGGCACACGACTCTTAATTCGCGTAGAGAGTTACTCCGGCTGTCCGTGGGAAAATATCGTTATCCCCGTGGTTGACCGGATTAAACTACAAAGTTTTTTCATCAACAGTCGTTAATTCCCTTAAAAAGCACAGCTAGCACTCGTCGTTGTAATGTTATCCTTTCGTTCCGCGGCGTATAAACTAGTTTTCAAACTAACACCCTCCAAAGAAACGTAATTCGATAGTGAAGTTCCTCGCACGATCTTCCCCTTACCACGATCATCCTCCTGTTATCTTCGTTTTAATTGAGAATGTAGAAGTCACTTAACCATAGAAATTCAATAGTAACATTTCGGTAATAGTAGAACTCGAACCGCTTTTGGAATTTGTAACAAAATCTTGGTTTAATTGCCTGTTGAAACTTACAATTCACGATGAAATATTAATTATTAATTTCAGTTCGACTGTTCATATTTGATGAACTTTGAGGACACGATCGATCGAGGGAACAGAGTATTCCCGGCAAATATGTAAAATATTTGAAAATGTATTCGCACTACTTTCAGCATCATTTAAATCGCACATCAAATTCACAGATTATTTAAAAAATCTCGAGCTAGTAAAATACTATCATATATTATATTACAATCTTTCTCTCGCGATCGAAAATAAAAGAACACTTATTATTTTCTATTCAGAACTACAATATACAAAACACAAAAAAATTCTATTCAAATTCCTACTTTATATATATCGCTCCCCCCATTCCAGTACCATAAATGCGCGACTCCACAAATTACAACAATTCACAACCGAATAGAAAACGTATCTAAATAATACTAAAGATAACAATATCAACAGTGCCCTCCAGACTTCAGTTTTCACTTCCCGCTTAAATTTACGTACGAAATAAATTTTCCATTGAAAAAATCAGTTCAGTCCACTTCTATATTCAAGCAGTAAAAAATTCCACATTTATATAGATTACCCCCTACGCTCAGCCGCGAGCTTCGCCCTACCAATTCTCGCGCATCTATAAACGACTATACACAACCAATTCCACTTATCTACTTCCGACAGACGAGAAAAGAAAAAACAAACAAAAGTCACCAGTCATCGACAATTATTCCATAACAAGAATTCTCGTAAAACACGCAGACGCCATAAAGGAAACCGTCTCACCGATCGGCCTCCTTCGTGAAACGTCATCCCGTGCGAAAGAAAGCTTCCTCCTCGTCGATGATCGTTCTGTCGCAGCCTCGGTCGTCAATTAAATCTCGATCAAGGTACAAATAGGGTAGGGGGGTGGCTACGTCTTTATTCTGTCCAACGATCCATCGAATTTCACTTAATGCTCGGTAAGATTCATTATGCTCGCTCAGACTCGCGCTGCACTCGCATCCGTACACCCTCGCAACCACACATACACACGCATACACATATACAACCGCGTGTACATACACGTACACGCGTACATAGTGCACAGACATGCAGGATTGGAGCCACACGCACGAGAACACACATTATCTCAATTGACCCAAAAAGAAGGCGAGCATTACGAGGACCGTCTTCGATGTTGGCGAGCCTGCTGCCGTGTTCCCGTGCTGCATTGCAGCTGGATGCTCTCCTGGAACAAGAACAACGAGGGTAGGATTAGTGTCTGGCCTGGCACTTCCGGTTCCAAACGGAACACCTCGCGTTTGCGGGCTTTGCTTGGTTTCCGTTCGGGAAAGGAGGATCGTATTCGTTCGTTTCTGTTCGTTTGCCTCGAGTTTTCTTTTTTAATTGGGTTTTTTTGTTCTATCGTGAGGATTAACTTATTACCAGTCTGGCCTATTCCATTCTGGGCCACTCTGTTAATAAACTTGACATTCGTGGCAGTTCACGATGAGACAGGTGCAAATTATTATGCCAGGATGGGAGCTGGACAATTAGTAGACAGATAAAAGTTGCTGTGAAAAGTTCGGTGATAGTATAGCGACGATAAATAATCATGAATAAAGTGCTCTATTTTGTTCCGCTCGGAAAATGAGAGATATCGATGTCGATTGATAGGACGGTCTAAGAGTAAAGAATACTGAATAAAAATGCTAGAATTAGAATAAGCTGTGTACACGAACAATTATAAGGAAATAGACGAGAAAACGGAATATGCATATCGAAACAACGGAAGGATAACGCGACGCAAGACATCCTCGACCACAATCGCATTCTTGATTGATTTCTCGCTAATTACAGCAAGCTAGAGCGACGTTCGTTGACGGGATAAGCCAGAGAATTACTGCTATCGGCTATAGGGGTATCATGATGTATACCAGATTAGATGTCCATTTCGTATAGGCAATTAGATAGTAATTGCACACAGCAGAGGCTTCGCTCTGTTTCAGATGAATCGAGGGGAAGAGATTTCATTTCAACCACGGAAAGTGTTATTCAATCTCTAGCACGATCCACTGAATTCTCAAATTATTATAACGCCCCTGTTCGCTGGAACGATTATGTTCTTCATTATTATCTGGCTGTGTTTCAGAAGGAAATTTTGCAAATGCAGATTATTATGCGTTTAACAAATTTAGATAGTTATCTTGAGAGTAAGATGAACTTTTTAAACCTGTCTTTCTAATTAATTGGCCCCTTTGTTATTAGAATCTTCAGAAATTATTAAATATGCAACACGTATACCTGCAATAGAATATTAACACTGACGCACCGTAGAAGTTGGCCCCTGGGTCACTCGAGACCCGTACTGCTCGAAAGGTCACAGCATACTAAACGACTAGCACCATCGCTTCACCTCAACGTGTCAGACTTTGCGGTGCCAATATTAAAACAGAACATGAGAAGACGCACGATCGGAGCCATCCAGCAGCCGGTCTCCAGTGACCCAACCATCATTATTCGAGGGTTAATTTCATTAATCAAGTACTTAAAACTGTATCTTCCATAACTAGCAGCGAAAATAAAATTCGCCGACTGCCAAGGTTTAAAGTGCTCCATATAAATAAATAGCGAAGAAAGAACCGTCGTCGTAAATGCTGCACGTTCAATCCAAATACTAAAGTCTCACGAAGCGCTGCAATTCCATATGAAATTAAGATTAAAACAGTTTTCACCGATCGCGGCCAAACGGGAGTTTGTCAGTGTCCGGGAAAATCGGAAACGCGCGCGATTGCGTCCGGTCGTTTCCTCTAATTGATACCAAAAACCTCTCTGACCGATGCCGCGCCGCCGCTGATAATAGAATATTTAATCATTTCGACAGGCCGGTGAAATTGCGTCGAAACTACGTGAGCCCCGTACCGAATGCTTTTAATTATCGACGTTAACTAATTATATTTCGAACGGTGTACAACCAGTAACGATCTGTATTCCCCGCACGGGCATTTTGGGCTGGAAGCGTCGAATTACTCGTATGATGTCTGCCCGGCGCAATTCCATAATTGACCGTCTAATCGATGCTCTAATTCCCGTTCCGCCGTGACGGTTTAAAGGGGCCCGTCGCCCTACGCAATTGACGGCCAGCCCGATTAACGTCCCGCGTCTTAATTCCCATTGAGAGGGGGCGAATTGACGTTGCTGAAGGGTTGGGACACCCGCGATGGGAACCATGCGTCGCCAGCTTGCTACACATTACTTCAGACTTAAACATATTCACTGAACCTTTGTTATATTTGCAGTAGAACTCCTTGGAGTTAAGAAGTGTTTCAGGTTGAATTTAAATATTTCTGAAAAATGATTGGTACGAGATATCTTTCGTGGATTTTACATAATAATATACTTGTTACGAAATTTCGAATAATTGGACAGCCCATATTAATTAAATCAGATCTATACTGAACCGAAAATGTGAGCAATTTACGTATCGCAGTAATTATAGTAATTAGTGGCACTGCTAATTGCAATATGATTTAACGAGCAAATTTAACGCGGAAATAAAATAGAATGTTGATTAAAGGTAAATCGATAACGCTGGCCAGGTTAAGGGTTTGTCTCCAACGTAACTCACTGCCTTCGTTTCACGTAACAAACTCCTTTAAACTACATATAAATATTATCTCGAGAAACGAGCCGTAAAAATCCTTTCCTCTCGGACCACTGTCTCGCAGCATCAGAATCGTCTAAGCTCCATTTAGAAGGCGCTATTCGCGGAATCAGTAGCGCGATATTTTCGCTGAAAATCACCAGGTAAGGGGATGTGGCTTGTTACGGAACGCTAGGGAAGCTCGTCACGAGGCAAGCCACGTCACGTAAATCCTATTGCGCGTGATGTGCAACTGCAAGTAAGGTGTATGACGGGCTGAAATTAGTGGCGAGTTGCAAGCCTGGTCTGAGCGCCGAAAATACGTGGCAATTTTATTTTCGCGAGACCCAAAAAATCGAAAAGGAAGAGAGGCCAGGCATCTAACGCGCGATAAATCAAAACTACGTACGGCGCGGGTAGGATTCCGGGGGGGATAATTTATTGTCGGTTCGATAAATCTGTAAAATAATGCATCAATTGCAGCAGCAATTTTTTCGTGCAAAGTATTTGGAAATATGCAAGTTATCGCCGCGCGTAACGACTAGAAAAGCTAACGGATTGTTGCCTGTTTTATTTAAAGAGTAAATTGCTCTCTATTTTCGTGGAAATGAACGTGTAACAGCGACTGTTTTAATACATTTTTTATTGTAATTACGAATTATACCTGCCTCGACGTCCGCAGAGAGAGGCTTATGGTGTAATTATGTGATTATGGTATTCAACATTTATTTTCTAACAAATGGCTGCACTAAATTCCCGGCCAAAACGTGTAATAATATTTTCCTTTCTGAATAAACATTTCCAGCGCGCACAGGTATGTCCCTTAAAACTTGATTTATGTTTCACCATAATAAACGTTTAATTCCGTGATAAATTGAATTAAAAATAGGTCTCGCTCGATTTTCAGACCTAAAACGAAAGGTTTCATTGAATCCCTTACAAGTGGCTTAAAAAAAGTCCCATTGAAAAAACACATATTCATAATTTCGTATCAACACCTGCCCTCGTTTCTTTCAAAAACATTCCTATCACTTTTTACCCTTTTTTCTTTCGTCAAGGGTAGTCCGTTTCTTTGAATAGATTTCCTACAAATGGACCAACGTGGCAGCGGTGAAAAATAGTCGAAAGGAAGCAATCTACTCCGTAAAAGACAATAGTGGGTAGCAGTGTTCCACGACTTTATATCTGTTATGCATATTTGAATATTTATCTAGCCGCGGTGTCCAGCGCAGTCATCGAGCACGGAGTGAAGATGAATTCATGCACTTTACTCGAGATAATTGCAGTCCGCAGCTCATTTGTACCGCACGCGGCCGAACAAGAAACGCGATTTCTAATGGCAAAAGATTGCGCGCGTTTCGTCGAGTGTAGACATTGGCTTCCGTTGTGTTTGTTCAATTATTCTCGCCAGACTTTTTTCCTTTGCCAGAATAGTATATTGCGTGTCTTTATTTCGCGAGGCGTCTGATTCTTTCGAATTATCGGGCGACTAATTTTTCACACGCTAATGAGCCGAATTAAATTAATAGCAATGCTCCTTAACAAGTATTATTGCTGGCAATTCGCCGACGATAATTACCTTCTGCCCTCCGATTGTTCCTCCAATCGTGCTTCCAAGTGGAAAAAAGGATAGAAGAAACAAAAGAGCGAAGGTTGTGAAATATAGACGAGGGTACGGGAGAGAAGAGGGTGAGACGATGCAAGGCGAAGAGTCAAGTACACGGATAAGGCGTAGAAGAATCGGGTGGGAGGAAGAGTCGAAAAAGGAATGATATACGAGGAGTAACAAGCGATAAGGCAACCGCTTGTATTGTAGGAAAGAAAATTGTCTACGACTTATGAATCATAAGCTACGAGATATTTTCATTTCTGTGCCTGTTCGTGGAATCTGAATACATACCATGGCCATTAGACCTCGGCATCTATTGATTTGATTATATTTTGTTTTGCTATATTGCGCCCGAGTTGATATTATTCTCCATAGCGTTTTTTATTTTCGTACAACAATTCCCAAATTGAATTTATAACAAATTTCGCTGCCTTGTTAACGTTTCAATGACACGGTTCGCATTTTTAAAAGTACAATTAATTTGATTTAATGAACTATTGTTTGAACTACGAGATTATGCCACCTTCGGGCAATTCATACGCCCCGCCGGGATCGCGCCAAAACAAATTTGAATGTAGGATGATTAATATGGAAATCCATCACGCTTTGTGGATCCATGCGGACCTGTGTATACGCAGTTATGTATATCGTAACAAGATAGATTTCAGCAGCGGTTTCTTGGTATATAACTATTATAATGGGAACAGATTTTGAAAGCTAAGCCGACTTGATGAATTCCTGATCTAAACTAATCGCTACGAATATCCGCCGCGTACCACGAATACAATTTACCAATTTACAATTTTTTCCACCTGCGACATTCTGACGGGAGAAAATTTATTGAAAATATGCTGACCCTACCCTCGCCCTCAACTAAATTCAATCTGCATCGCCCACAACGGGCAGATATGTACAATTCCAGGAAAACAGGAACAGATGTGCATGAGAAAGTAAAGAAAAATGATATACATACATGAACCATCTTATTAACCCTAATGGCAAACGAAAAATGAAGAACCCGAGGGAGAACGATACACGATACAGCGTGCAAGAAGTTGCTATTCCCAGCTCGTTATTCGCCTTAATTAAGCGTGATTCATCAGGAAGCTAAGAGGACAAATCTTTCGCCCAGCGAGGCAGCAGCGAGAGAGGTAACGCAGGCCGATTCGTCTTCATTAATTACTCGCAGCCTTTGAAGTCGCGGCCACTGCATTATTTCCGCGGATGTATCAAAGCCGTGACTCGTGGCCGTCAGGTTTCACGGTTAAATTAAAACGAGCGGGATCAGCAGCTTCCTGCCGAAGATAAGCTACCGGCTACGGAGAAAAGTACCGGAAGTAAAAGGTTTTCAATGGGTTTGAACGCGTGCAAAACCGCGTCCAGATACGATCATTCTACTGGCAATGATATATTACGATGATAGCGAATATTTTGCAACTATTTCACATTTTACATTCTCACTAATTTTATTATCAGTCAGACTGTTTGTTACTTTTGTCTTTTGTATATTTAATATGCATTTATGGGAGGCGAGAAAAGGAAATCGCGTTCGAAGATCGTTGATAGTTCGAAGGTATGTGGAATCGCGGAAATCGGCGGGCTTTTTTCAAGATCCAACGGCGCGTGATAACTCAAAGCCGTGCTACCTTTTTCGTGAAAAACCTTTTGCCTTTGATCACCTGCCACGAAATCAATGTCGGTTCAAAGAACGTCGGTGTGCATCGGCGTCTCAATAGAACTGTTCTAAAAGGGCCAGCATCGCGGATATACGACATGGTGACGTTTCAGAAAGCTGTTGATTCGTGAAAATGGCCGAAAAGTCGAGCGGAAGATTTTTCTTATGTGGCAGAGGAGCACTCGTGTACGCTTCGCTCAGAATGTTGCCGGAGTTATTCATGGGAGGACAATCGATAGGAAGCGGATAGATACTGTTTCGAGGAATTTGTAGGGATATCGACTGGAAAATTTCTGACTGAAAATTACACGAACCGGATAAAACGTTCTGAATTTTGACTCGAAAGGTTTCAGCCGCTGCGGGCTCTTTGTTCGTTAAATTGTGCCAAGTAAAATATATTTTTCGAATCAATTATTCCAATCCAGACAATGCAGCTGTTTTTCCTACGACCGAGGTAACCGCGTTAATCGCACAGAAATTAAGGCACGCCCCATTGGAAGATTACACGCGGGTATTCGACGTTGCGAACTTGGAAACGACGTAAATTCCGCGGCTTTCGAACGAGCTCTTTACCGTTCCTCGTTGTAGCCCACTAAATCGCCACACCGAAGACAGTTCGCGCCAGCCTCGAGTCCATTCGTCGAGAATTCGGGCCAAGATCGTTCCTAGTTTACGATTTAACGACAGTTCTCTATCAGTAAATGATATTCGGAGACGTAATTTTGGATTAGTGCTTGGGCATACTGGTGCTTGCTTCTGCGAAGTTGTTAACGAGAGTTGATGGGCATTTTAGGTACGTTCTCGACGACCAGTTTCTGGTACGATCGGGACTGCTACTGGTATCAACTCTTCTCTAGTGCTCGAGAAATGGGGTGCATTTTTTAATTACTTCAATTACGTTCCTATTTTATGAAGGGTTTTTTGTTGCATCGAAATCAAGTTCGAATTGAATCGTTGTCTTAATTCTAAAAAACTGAGAAACCTTCGTCCAACGTCGCGAGGCGACAACGGAGACCAGAATACGCATCGCGAAACAGAAAAAGAAAGAATCCGCAATCTTGCAAGGTGACATGATTTCCTTCGAGAGACGGGATTTCTTAAGCCCTTTGTTATTGCCTCCATTTTTACTTTTCGTCTGCCGTTTCGTCCTTCTCTCTTGCTTCTCGACGAGAATCAAAGGGAATGTGTCCTTTGCATTTTTTACGAGGATATTCGGTATTCTCGCGAGATCAGTGGAACAAGCGTGTACCTGTACACCGAGCCGAGGACCGGCTTTTTCCCTTCCAACTCACCTGTTCCTTTTTTTCCTGCCAGAAGCTAAGTCGCAACGATCGCTTACACCCCGACAGAGACCGTCGCAACGCTTCGTGCAAAAGCTTCTCGAGCCTCGCTATACATATAGAACGAGCTTTACGCGCACATTTTGCCGCGTGTTTTGCGGCCAGGAGGGCTAATTTTGTTGAAACGAATGAAAATGCAGAGCGGTTCCTTCAGGCTTTGCGCCTTTGGTTCACGGTTTCTCGCGCTTTCGATTCTGTGACGTGACAAGACTGGGTGGTTTTTTGCTGTAAGCAAGCTTGAGGGCTTTGTGAAATTTCCAATTTAGTCGGTTAGTGACGTGGTTATTCCTCGCAGATTTTTGGCGTAATGGAAAATCGCGCAAGAACAGCGTGGAAACGTATAAATACGCGTGGGTGTAAAAGAATATCTTGGGCTGGAATGAAAGCTCGGAGAATTTTCAATTTGAGTATTAATGTTGTCTAATTTCTTGCAGGTACATATCTTTTTAAGAAACGTTTCAGGAGTTCACTAAGATACTCCATGGAAAATGTCCTACTGCATTGCATGAAAAAAATGTGCAAAAACTGATAAATATCTAGGTTTTTTAATCAGTGAAATTGCTTTTATATCCAGCGCGAAAGAACTTACGCGCAATAGCGCAAAACCGAAACTTCTTCCTGTTCTTTCTTTGAAAGTTCTTGTTTCGCGCGTAACACATTTCTAAAGAATTGCAAAGAAGCTGGAGTTCCTTTGTCAACTTCCTGCAGACGGAAAGTTTCCTTGAAATAACGCCAGTACCATGATATCGCGGCTCAGAGAACATTATGCTAATTGTAATATCAAAGTACTAAACCAAATAGCGCTATAAATATCTGCATAATATAATTAACCAAAAATTCTAATTAAATGAAAATACATGTTAGAGTCACGTCTATTAATTAATGTTAGGTTCATTGTATTACACAGATGTAGTAGTATAATTCTTTTTCAACATATTGCTGTTTGAAAAAAATAGAAGAAGAAAAATAGCCAAACGAAGCTATTAATAATTTTAAACAATCTGCTAATCAATACATCTTGTACAGAAAATCGAGTGCAGATTTTATAAACAGTATTTCGTTCTCGTTAACGCGATAGAAGATGTTTAATAACGTAACGCCTGCCAATTCGTTTTTTCCAATTACTAATCTAATCAAGGGGCCATAAATGAGCGTGCTTTGTGAGGCGAAATGTATTTTCACGCTGATATTGACTGGCCGTTCGTTAAACTAGCTGTTCCGAATTTTTTAATTCAGCTTCGGCTATTATGACGCCCGGGCATCATAAAGTGACGGCGTTCTGTGCGAACAATACTTAATAATTCCGTGGTTTAGAGTTAAACATAAAGGGTGTTTACATATTAAGGTGTACTCGTGCATACAAGTCGACTTAATTGCACGTCACTGCACTGAAAGTTCTTTAAGCTTTGCACGTTACTTGCTTTTATGAAGGACCATTTGCTACATTTTTTTTTTCACTTGTTTCAAAACTGTTTGTACAACATAACCAGAATAATATGCAGCCAATTTCCTACATTTTTTAATTAAAAATACGTTCAGGTGTATTTGGTTAGCAAAACAATTTTAAAAACTGTCGTTCAACTTTGAGAATAACTATAAATACATATTCACTTACTTGAATAGCACATTGGTTATAAAGTTCAAAATATTTCACAGATAGGATAATAAGTATCTTACTCTGAATCGCCAATCTATGATTTTATTGCGCGACGTTTTCGGTACGAACAACAATTGCCAAAATAATCTAAATAAGCCTAAATAAATATCTCGTCGCAGGTGCGAGGTTTTCAATTACTCCACTCGAATTATACACCAGTGCAGCGCTCGTCACGTTTCAAGTATAATACTCGCACCTGTGCCCGAATTTTTGAAGCCAGACGCAGAAACCGTACAATTCTCACCATATTTCTCTATGAACACACGTAATCAATGGAACGTCGCGGAGCACAAACTTTGAAACAACGAATTAAATATTATAACGCTTCCGTGGGCGGCAAACACGTTCTGTCTGACGTTTACACGTGACGCTCGCATCGACACACTTTTCGCAAATATTTGACGAACGTGTGCATTGCTTTCGCGCCTACGCGATTCGACCGAATCAACAATGCCTTATGAAAATCGTTTCGTCGTGGCGTTTCGAACGGCTGAACAAGCAAACAGCCGGCGAAACGAATAGGCGCGACGAGAATTCGTCCGCGAGTTCGCGAGAAAACTTTCGAAACTAACCCAACTGTTGGCTTACGAATGCTACGATACGTTTCTATTCGATAAATCGACGAATCTGTGTTTTTTGGAGAAATTTGCAATATTTTTTGTATGGTATTTGTTATCGAGATATTAATTGACCATGCATAAAAGGGAGGGACGTTCACATGTAAGGGGTTAATTGTGCCTGCTCGAATTTAATAGCACGCTTGTTTGAAATTTATTTGCGGGCGTTGGTGGCTTGCCCAGATTGAATAGTAGAGTTTCACTTCGATGATAGTTCGGTTTCTAGTTTCAATCAAATGAAATCCAAAGGGTAAATCGAGTTGACGAATTCGTAACTGGCAGGAAACGTGGAGAATGAACTCTGTATACGTCTATCTTTGAACAGATAGCCAAACCTGTCTGCTACTACGACGCACAACTTTCTAAAGTCCACCGGCTTCGTTACGAGCAAATATTATTTCGCAGGCAAGAAATCCGCGGCGAAAGGAAAACGCGCATCCTCCATTCCCTGCGTTTAAGCACCGAAGCCCGACGAGGGGACTTGTCGCGAATAAAACATTCATCGAACAAGCTGCATTCAATTCCATGGGAAAAACGACACAAAAGAGGCGCCCAGGCGTATTCAATCAGCTGCACGTTCAATTTCCACAATACGGTCCGCATAATTTATGAAAACTG
Organism: Nomada lathburiana; assembly: GCA_963667235.1. Lineage (NCBI taxonomy): Eukaryota > Metazoa > Arthropoda > Insecta > Hymenoptera > Apidae > Nomada > Nomada lathburiana. The sequence goes on from OY763910.1 coordinate 9,564,180, forward strand.
CAATGCACCCGGTCCTGGAATACGGAAACAAAGGGAACGGCAGGTGAAATAACGAACTCGATCTCCGCGCCGTTATTGTCCAAGTCAAACGAAACCGAATCCGTAGGCCTCGCAGAGACGAAAAATCTTCTTCAACGTATGTCGATGCTATTTCTATTTGCGATTGATCGACGACAGGTGCAATAAATATCGGAAAAGTGATCAGCTGCGGCTTGGCGAAGGTAAAATAAAATAAATAACGCACTGGGTAATGCCGGATATTAGTTTTCCATCGAAGAAACAGCCACGAGTCTCGGGCTAATTAACTATTCCCTGCAAGTTTTGCTAATGATGTTCCTCTACTGCTTGGCGACCTATTTCACGCGTATCCGTTGTTTCGATTTCCTTCAACGAAACGCCAGTTACGTCCTTGGCTGCAAGAAGTTAAGGGGTTTTAATGGCAATTATGATAGACGAGGGAGAGAAGTGCAGCATGATTTATGAGTATTTCGTGGAATAAAAATACCTCGAGTGATCTCAATGTGATCGTTATTAAGAAGACGAATTGAATTATATTTTATTTCCCGAAATAGGTACTTATTTCTCTTTCATATTTGAATAAAACTGTACCAAAATTCTGGACGCACAGTTTCACCTTGCAATAATATCTCATGTAACTCTATACAATTGTTGAATTTATTTTCTCCGTCAATCACTGTCGCCATTTCTTCGCGCCGCAGTAATTTCTCACCGCGACTAAAATTCTTTCAGTACGAGAGCTTAATAGGCTATTACCGGCAATCAACGGGGAAATGTTACTATTGTACTTAAGCGCGAGCATAATCGTATTTCGATCCATCGAAACCACGAACCAATCGGGACCGCTGCGCTCCGTTATTCCAGCGCAATTTTCGTTTCATTTCGAAATGGTAATACACGTATCCGCGACGTGGATTAGAAACTCGTGGCTCACCTGTGTATTTCGAGTGACGCGCGTGATGGATGTCTGTTCCCTAGAATCATGGATCATCCTCGTTTCTAGCTAAATGCATCGTGTTTTGACTTTCCTCGCAACACAGGGTGTCTAATGAACTTCAGCATGGTGCCACGGTTACGTTGACAAATGAAACTGTATGCCCGTGTTGCAATCGAAAGTATTGTATCGCATGTACGGTATCGGTTCGGTATTAGTGAAGCTTGTGGTGATTTTCGAAATACAAGAAATGTTAGACTTTGGGCTAAGCGCAAGGAAAGTATTTTTAAAGACTAGCGATACTTTCATTTCGAACGGTGAACAGGACTTGCTGTATTATAATAGTTGAATTATGGCCATCTGTTTAAAGTTGAAATATAAAAACGTCCTTCGAAATAATAATATTCTACTAAATTACACACCACTTGGAAACGTACTATATCTTTAAAATAATAAAACGGTGAATGAAAATGAGATCTGACTATCGAACCGTGCTATCCTCCTGATAAAGAATCGTCAGAAATAAAAATACGCATTAATCTCGCGCAAGTACATACTAGAAAAATAGTTTCTCGTATGCGATTCTCCCGCCATACTTCATCAGTCACAGATTTTGAAATCGCCCGGAAGCTCCTCGTCTTTTTCGAGGATAAAGTATTCTCGGGAAATAAAACCGAGAAAGAAGACGCTCAACCTTTTGTACCCTTCTGACCGCGATATTTCTTGGTACACCCCGCGACACTCTGTATATTATACGAAACCGTGTACACGCCCGTACACCCGCACACCCGCACACAGTGGCAACGATAATCGCTGTAAAGATGTCCCGGTATATTTATGATCGAATTAACCCACGGAAATACCAAGTGTGCTGGCATAAACGTGCTGGTATAAATACACGTCGACGGTCGCGTTTATATAAAATCGTCCAGCTGGCAGGAGCCAAGTTTTGTAATTTATGGATTCAGCGAGGGGTTGTTAAAGGGTGATGGTTTAACCGGTGAAATTCTGGAGAAATCGGAGAAGTATCGATTTCTATTGGTCGACTTGGCGAGGAATTTGAGAAGCTTATGCACTTCTCTAGAAGCTTTTGATTTGCGTCTACGTTTCAACCCTTTCGCCGGGAGCGCATCTGAGAGTAAAATAATTCTCGGCGAACTAAACGTACGAATACGAATACCCGGATATTCTACCGAAGTAATTGATGCATGCATTTTGGATAGCTTTATTCGTCGCGTTACAAATGTGTAGCTATTGCAAAGAGAATCTTGTAACAACGAACACTTATCTCAACAAATTAATTAATAATTGATCCGTCAACCGAACTAGCAGCATCGCCTTTTAATAAATTCCAACGATGGCATTCCATTGTAAATATCAAAGGCTTTTCGACGCACACCTGGCCACCCCAGTAAAACGACTGCTGTTCGTCGACGACGTTGAAGAATCGTGCACAAACTTCCGGCAACGTCCCCTGAGATGCCGGAAATTAAGTTGGCCAGCGAATTATGCAAATACGGTTGATCGGTAGAGGTAAGCGAAGAGACGGTATTACCGTTTCGTGATCAGAAAGACAGGCCACGGCAACCGATCCACGGTATTTTAAATTGAATTAGGAACGACGTTCCAGCTTTTAATTAATGCAAAGTTCGCAAGGGCCGGCCGGCCGGATTTTCTTTTCATTTTTCGTCAATTAATCTCGCATCGGCGCTTCGACGATATTTCATTGCCTCTTGCTTCCTGCCCGTTCGCGCACCGCGTATTCAATTAACACGTCTTCGGTTAATTATGCGTTCCGGTGCAAGGACAGTGACGCGGCTGGAATTCGTGATGCGATCAATTTTATATCTTGTTTCATTCCCATTGCAATAATATAGGTACGTAAAGTTTCATTTTGTCGTTGTAGTAACTAAAAACACATTTTAGTTCGTCAAACGAACGTACTTCAATTTCTCCGCACAGTTCCTCGTTAAATGAAATTTCCAATTACCTCGAATCGTCGTTTCTTATAAACGAAGATACGTGTTTCTTCGAAAAAGAATCGACCAGTCATTATAGCGGAAACGTACATTGTTACGCTTGCTCGTCCCTCAACTCCTAAGGAACTTTTAAAAACCAAGTGGTGAGAACACAACGGAAAGAAGAGCTTTTCTTGCCGCGGCACTACACCCGTATAATTTCTTAGGGAGAGCTTTGTAACTCTCAACTTCCTTCTACTGTGCAAGCATTTTCCCTATCGCCTGCTCCTCTTTCCACTTATTTAACAATTTGCCTATGTACTTTGCCTCTTTTATTTCTTTTCTATGGCTCGCTTTTGTCCTTCGTTATATTTGTACACTGGTTATTCGTAAAGAACTCGCGACGAGAAAAAGTCCACCTGTATCGAAGACATCGCATCGAAATGTTTTATAGTTTGAAAAAAATATGGAGCAATAAAATTTGTAATACATTGTATTTGATTCTATAATATAGAATATGTCGAATTTTTAGATGCATAGAACAATTCAGAAATAATTGAAGAATTAATAGTACCAAATTTTCACGAGGAATCGTTTCAAATAAAATAACAATCGTTGAATTATTTCATATTTTCCTACTTTCGTATACCTAACAGTCCATTACTGTTAAAAAATGGCTACAGAACTCCAGTAATCAGCGGCCCATTACGAATTCAATGAAAGCTAAACAAGCTAGCCAAGTTGTTCCAAAGCAAGCACAGTTATATTACGCAGTCTCACAATCGGCAGGGAAAAGAAGCAGAAACGGAACAAGCGCGTGTGCAGAGGTACAAAGAATCGCGGAATCTTCCAGATTTCTGGAGCAAAGGAAATTTCTAACAAGTTCACAGAGAGAGAGAGAGGTCGATATTGCTCGCTGATGAAAAGAAGCCGGATCCGCGAGTTTTCCAGCTTAATACAATCGAGATTCGAGGCCCTTTGCGTCGACTTGTTAGCCGCGGTAGTGCGAGATGTACGCGTTTACGTTTCTTTCCTGCGCTACGTGCCTGGCTTGCTGCTTGTCTACTTGGCGTTGATTTGATTTCGATATCCGGCCGTGTTCCCGCGGGATTTCGCTAGGAGAAGTTTCCCTGGGCCTGTTCGAATCGCGGAGGCTTCCTTTGTACCACAAAGTTTGTAGCCCTGTGTCTCGATGGAATCGACTGATCGAATATAGGAATATCTGCTTTTTCTCTCTTCCTTCTTTCTGTTTAATTTCGTTCTTCCTTGCACTTTTCTGGATCAAGTTAATCTGTATATTACACTAATATCTTCACTCCATGTACTCGAGTGCTGTTTAATTGTACCATGCAGTAATGCAATTATATACGAACCTTCAATTTCGCCATTAAATAACGCTACTAAGATATGTTATTGGCTTGTAACACTAACTATGCTATTCAGTCGACCAAATTCGAGTGGAACGTATGTTGGCTGTAATACTATTGACTTGCACTACTGAATTGTATTACTAAGCTATTACGGTAATTGCACTATTGTTACACGCTTATGCCACCAATAATAGTTGCATTATTATTATCGTATTGACGTTGAAAGTTAAAAAAAAAATATAATAGAATGCGCCTATTGCAATTACGAATAAATAAATTATATTTTACAAATATCAGGACGAGTCCTAACATTGTTATTTTGTTTTATTATTTCGGAATAAAATAAATATATTGACGACCACAATTTATATATTAATTTCATATTCGATTTTCTCTATTTCCCGTGGGATTTTATTCCAATCTGTTAGTTGAGCCCCCAAAATATTCGAAAGCCATTTCGAGATCCAAACGAATTCCATTATAAGTTCCAAAATCATGTAAGTCCTCAATTTTGCCCCATTCTCGTTAATTCAACATTACAATTCTGAATCCGACATGCAATTACGAAATTTGTCAAAGAATCCAAGAAATCTAAAAATGAAAACAGAATTCATAGCCAACTCTCAATAAAATGAAAATGCAAACATTTTTATTTAACTCTATGAATATTTAGACAGAAGAAAATAATAGAATATTATCTGTCTTTTCATAATTTCAATTTCATTCTGACATATTATAGTTTGTCGCAGACTCCACTATATCATAACGAATTGTCGATGTTTAAAGGTGTTAAGGGTAAGAAATACCACACACGATCTCATCGATTTCGAATTGAACCACTATGGGAAAACGACGTTGATTGATATAGAATCGTTATATTGACGTCCAGCAGCGTGTGTCAACTTCGATGGGTCACTTCGTGACAGTAATCTGGTGCATTTTATTGCCGTGCAATAAAATGGCTTCGATCCATCTTGTTTTACACATTACTCAGTCATAATGTCAATACGAAACAAATGATTTTCCAACACTGTCGACATTTTAATCTTTTCCCAAAATAATATCGAAGCTCGCAGTGTAGGGAAAACGAACTATTTTAATCTCCTATTAGTTTGGCTTATGATACAATAAGATACTAATTTGATTGAATTAAAATCCAATGAATAAAATTCGATTTAACTTCAACGGTCTCTCGTAATTTATCTTTTCTATTGCTCGATCACGTAACTTCTATAGCACAAGAAAAACGTTGTATACGAGAAATCCTGCCGCGCCAATTAGACCAGAAACCCCTTTCCTACGTATCAACAATTTTGCAGACCGACCATTTCAGAGCTTCCGAGAACATTAAATCATCCATTTATCTCATCCGGCGACCCAATTACTCTACCAATAATTATTTATCCATCAATTTCACGAGTCCTCGACTTTCCAAAAACGAATCGCCGTGTTTCCAACCCGATTTCATATCTAATGTTACACAGCAGTGTTTCCGTTGGAGCAAAAGTTCTAGCACGTTCCAAATATCGTGTTCTGAACACTTCCTGGGTATTGGATATCCACAACTTCCATACATACGCAACGCATCGAGTTACCAAGTATGCATCTTCGAGGGCTTTCGTGCACACCTTTGGCCGGTCCGCGCTCGATTACCATAGAGATGCGCGATGGAAAATCGTATCTAACACGAGCATGTATTCTTCAAAAATACGCCAGAATAATGTCCAACCGCATACATTTACATTTATTACGCCGGTTCTTTCTGTTTCTAGCCGCCATGCTCGGCATATGCGATCGAGAGAGTACCGTGCTGCAAAAGTATCGCCTTTTTGGATCCTGTTTCCTGACGGCGTTCGAGACTTCTTCTGTACAGAATAGTATATCGGTAATCGTGGTCAGAACGTTGGATTATTCAGAATTGCAAAGGGTTCGCGAGTAATCTGCGAGCCGTGTCCGACTGTAAACGTCGAATCCAGATTAAAATCACATCGATAGCGATCACGCGAATCCCCACGTATTAAGGTAATAGCTAGATGCTGCTCGCAGAATCAGCTTTAACGTCGCCGGAAGTGGCTCGTGAGTGGAGAAGAGCTGCGGATGGCGGTGTGGTATAAGGAAGTGGTTGCAGCTGATAGGGGATGCCATACTGGTATCTAGCCTATCTAGGGGTTAAAGGTTACCAAGCGGATGTCTAAGCGACTTGCTAGGCTGCAGCCTTTGCGAACGTTGAGAATCTTGTTAACCCTTCAGACAGTTCTCTCCCTATCTTCCTCTCTCTCTCTCTCTCTCTCTCCCTCTCTGTCGCTCATTACATCTCACTCCTCGGATAGCTAATAACTCGTCGAGCTGCTGGCTCGATAATGTGCCCTCGGATAGATTGGTTGTCCGGTCGATATAAAACCTATGCGACCTCTATTTCACGTTGCTTGTTCGTTTCCGATTGTTCCAGTGAGATTGCCCGATGAAACATTTAGGTAGAATCTATTGCTTGGATTGACCTGGCAGATTTTTTTTGCGGTTGAATGGTTTCCAGGTGACTTTCTGTTTTAGTAGCATAGTTCAGTACGTCGAAGGTTGGTTTCTTTTTTCCGAGGAATTGTTACCGATTGGAGTGGTCCGCGAAGGGAGACTTTGCGCATTGTTGATTGTAGAACTTAACGAGTTTGCGAAGTGCTCGTTTCAATATGCAAAGACCGCTTGTCTTAATGATTATAAATGACCCCTCGTGGACGAGTTTCAAGGGGCAACATAAAGCAAATCTGCAGAATAGTAATGCATTTTCATTTGGCTTCCGCCATGGTCGCGCAAAGGAACCAGATAACTGGACTCCGATTCCCAAAGGAAAAACGAGGAATAGTAATAGAGGGAACGCACTGTGCCAACCTTCAATCACTGGTCCATCAGCCATTCATGGTGCTGATTATAGCGTGGAAAACAAATCAACCCTACGGTGCACCCTGAATGTCGATAATACAGTCCAAAAGAAAAAGAACCTTTAAAGCTGAAAGAAAAAGAAGAAAGAATAAAAGAATTTCTCAACTCCTTTTTGCCTCCCGGCTTTCGCGCTCTACACCACATCGTTCTAAAAAAAACACGCAGTCTAATTAATCTGTCAAATGCAGTCGAACGCGTCGAACCTGAACGCCGCAGAGACGTCAAAGAGCTTGTCAAATCTCGCCGGTAGCGTCCAGCCAGAGACGCCTGCAAAGCTGCAGAGGAAAATGTCCAAGGCATATGAACGACAACGGTGTGCATCGAGAGATCATCGATGCTTGTAATTGTTTGGAGGGAAATAAGGACAGCAGAAATTGGAATCGAATTAAATTAGACGGACTACGAGACTAGAAGTTTGGATTCGATAATGAATAGTTGTATTAAAATCGATTACCCAATCTTCGCCAAGATTTACGGCGAATCATACAGAATCCGTTTTCCCGAAAGACGAAATCCCATTAGTCTTGCGGTCTAATTTCCATGCGGTTCCCGACGTTAATTCGAATTTGCATCGTCGCTTCCGCTAAAGATGCAAAAGTTGCACGGGGCAAAATGTATCAAAGCCCGTCAAAGGCAAAATATATGACGCTTAATGAGAAGTTTTAAGCCGACGAAATATCAAGATTTTCTAACTTACATAATTTATTGAGACCGGGAGACGTTGCCGTTTGAAACGAAAATATTTCCACGGTGTACGATCGTAATCTTAATTAATTAGAACCTTCTCTGCTTCGAAGCGAAATAAAATTACTCCGATTTAATAATAGCATTTAAACAGACGCCGAATAAAATTTATTTCGTATTTTCATCATAACGCGCAACACACGAATTGTATCGCAAAGTATTCCTCGATACTATTGCGAAAATTCTGCTTCTCTCAACCGTCGCGATTCGAAGGGGCTCAGAAAAGTTAATTAAAATGAAATATTCATGTGCCATTTTTCAGCGTTACAGTAGCTGTCAACCGCCAGCAGTATTGTGGGATTGAAAACGCTGCGTGATCGTTTAAGAACGATTTTAATGTTCAAGAATGTCTGCAGCGTGTACTCCTTAATGAGTGGGGGCAAATGGGGAATAGACCGAAAGAGAAATTAATTTTTAGAACAATATTTTTCTCCCCGTTAATTTCGCTTTACCAATGTTTCGTCGGTCACATCACCAGCACTTGCAGTCGTAATTAAACACTCGCTCACCGTTCAACCAACACACGGCATAATGTGCAACAGACGACACGAATGTTCTATAGTTTACTGCGCACGTCGCGAGACTTGGGAACAAGCACAAGTTATCAGGAAACAACGGGGTCTGTGTGCGACAAGCGAAGACAAACAAGATAGTTTGATAGTTCTACGATCAGCTCAATTAACAATATGCTGTGCTCAAAGAGAAATAAAAGAGGACGTGCTCACTTGAAACTTGTTTTCAATGTTTCAATTTACGTTGCGATACAACGATGCACCTCTCGTTCGGTAATTAAATCGAAATCGAGCGTGCTAATTTCGGTAATCGTTGCGCGACGCCAAAAACTGTCGTCGAAAATGGAAAACGATTGCGTTCGTGCGTATCGCATAATTAAACCGCGGCCGATTTGCCGCCGTTACGTAATAACCGGTATTTTCATCGGTATAACAATTTCGTTCGACATGAGGTCTCGTGGAAATTCAAATTCATCCACGGTTTCGGAGTAAATTCGTGACGTTTCGATGCTGCAACGCGTCGCTCGTTGATGAAACGTTGCAGCAACAAAAGTCGTTGGCATCGATATTCGATACAGTTCGATAATTCTTCATCATGCCGACTGATGTAGCCAATTTTTTCAATCGAAGATAGGTGATCCATCTGATGCAGACTGAACATTTGTAACCTGTATCGTTCAAGAAATTCCTATCGCTATTTTCGTTTTTTCCCCCACTGTCTTCAGTTTTACTGGCCTCGTGAATGAGATGTTCAAAATTCGAAAAGCTGCTCCACGTCCCGGACAGGCCACTAAAAACTTCGACAAATGACAAAACTGCTCGGCCATGTTTCTTCGCTCCACGAATTTTTCGCGAAACGGGCAGACACTCTGTTGGAAACGCAATAAGGACGGGCAAGAAAATATCGCAGATAAGTATACTGTATACTCGTGGATTTTCTGCCACGTAGAGTCACAAGAATTTTTTTGGTGGCTGGGTTTTCGTGAATATGCTCAAATTACAATGGCAAATTCGCTTCATTAATTAATGGGAATCCAGAATGACAACGAAGACGCAAGCTTTTTTTGCCTTCGAAGAGATATTCATCTAATTGCAAGGAAGATGCGTGGCTACGTACCGATCTGTTAATATCTTACGCAACAGCCACGAAAATCCAGCGAAAAGCTGGATCTGTCGGTGCACGTACACCGGATATGCTCGAATGCGGTGTGGAAGGGCAATCGGAAGACAGTTTCCGGAAGCGGGAGGCGAACGAAGGAAAAGTACAACGGACAGAGGCGAGTCTCAGAGGGAAGATTCGATCGGAGATCGAGAATGGAATCGAATTACATTTCGTTGCAGCCGGCGCAACAAAGGGGAGATAATGGCCAATGGAAAAGTCGAAGCCAACGAGACAGACCCGAGATCTTTGGATTACAGCTGCACCATCTTGCTCTGATATCTAATTCCTCCTATTTACAAGGCCCCCCAACCCTAGCGTGAATCGACATTGATGAGGAAACCAGCTTGCAGACCTTTGGCCATGAATGTGAAGATCCAAAGCTCCTGGCTGGCCGTAATAGATGAATTTTCTGTCTCACGACCGTACAGTGTATTCTTATGTAAATAGTTTCGCAGAAAATTTAATTTGCCTGAAAAGTAATGCGATATTGTACATTTGTGGGTACAGAGTTTGAATTAAGTGAAACGGGGCAACAATATTCGAACGATTATTGTGATATACTGCTGTGATATTTGTCACAGCAACGAAAATAATAAAAATACAACTCGTTAGAATTTTCAGACTTCTGTATTACAAAACATCGAACAGGTCATTATTAAGCCACCGGGCAAAATACTCGGTACTAGAGCAATGTTGCGTGCAATATTGTATATGCAACTCACCGTTAATAACGTGCACGTTGACGCTGGCCCTCTCTGCCACAGTGGGCACGCAACTATAGTTCCCAGAATCGCCTGGCTTTGCATGGGTGATCCTCAATCTGCAACAGAATGAAACGCGAGCGTTCGTGTTGGTAAAAGTATGCGTGAATGCAAATTTAATTAATTAAGGTTTCACAGTGATTACGCTGATTTGAATTTGATTGCCGAAATCAAATGAAATGAACTTTAATGCAATCGAGAACTGTATTTCTTCCTACCAGGTGATTCGATACTGTGCAACTCAGGATATTACATACACCGCAACATGTATTGATCCATTAAATATTTCATCTTTAAAATAACAACAGGCGTTTACACTTTTACTGTGACGACCGTATGTGGATTTAACTTTAATTACGATTGAGCATCATAGAGCAGTATATTTTATTATTCGATGAGCGTCACGAAACATCCAAATAATGTTTGCTAATAATGTTCATTAATGCGCTCAAATTATTATAGTAGAATAGCGAACCATTTAACGTAAATTACTGTTGAGCTGCACGATTGAATTAGCGCCCTAATACATGAAAGCATGTTGGGGGCATAAATTATACCAAACAATCGCATATGAACGGTAGAAGTGGCTGTAATTTCTCCGATGGCCGTCGATACGCGGTTTCGATGACGGGTCGTACAAAATAATTGATGACGAAATTAACAGCGAAGCATCGATGATGATCTAACGCCGATTAATTGCCGGTTAATGGCGACCCGACGAATTTCCCTCTTCAAGCGTGGAAAAATGTGGACGATTCATGATTAAACTTCACCGATCGTTCATCGGATGAAACTAAAACTTTAATTACTTCGTAGTAATTAATTATTTACAGGCTACTGCAGTTACTGTTAAAGGCCGCCGGTCGAGCATTTTCCGCAGAGTTTAAAGTGTATCGGGAATTGTACAAGTGCTTCCGGCTTCTCGAGGATAAAGTTTAAGCTGACTAGACGTTTACAAATTGTGCTTTATGATTTTGTTACGTGTTACAATTTATATTTTTGCCACGAAATAGTCTGTACGCTTCGGCAAGTAATGATTATTAATAATAATTGCAACAATGACTACTTCCTAAATATTGTATGATCTAGTTATCTATTAAATAGAGTTCATTATTCCGAACGAAGTAATTAGAATTGCAGATATTTAAAATAGTTTTTAATGTGAGCAACGTATGAATGAAGTAGAAAATGTGCGGAATAAAATCGTTGGAAACAACGTCTGCCAATTAATATCTATTGTTGTCGATTCACTTGTTATATTGTTCTATTGATAAAACGAGAATTAACGACGAGTGAAACATATTTCTGGCAGCAAACGTTTCATAGAACAAACAAGCTCGCTGTTGTTTTGATGTATGCCGATTATGAACAGAATGAAGTCCATAACAATTCAATTAATGAATATGAGTCATTGAGTACAACGAAATTGACAAGCAATGAAAATATGCGACGCGGTGAAAATCGTTTCGTCCGTTGGAAGCTTCCCTATTTTTCCAATGTTATCAAATTCAATTTTCAAATCCTTCAATTCAACTGGGATTTCACGATCAACAGCTGCATGAAAATAAAATGTATTTCAATGAACTTTTGTTAAACGTACAACAATATTCAAAAGCTTACTCGTTACTGATACAAAGCTTTTGTAATTTAAAAAATAAATGTATTGCCTGTAACAAAGTATATCACGAAATGACGATGAAAAATTATTAACTGGCGAGTAGACGAGCAATTTTATGTTAAGTGCTTCCAGGTGTTAACAACATTAACCCTACCTGTTTTCAATATTACCGCTGAAGTAAATTCTAAACAAAATTTACTAAATGAAATGAACTTTTTCAGCGTTGCTTGGCACGTGCACCTTTGTAACATAAAATACAGATCCTCGGGCGACTGCTGTCAGACGCAGCTGAGATATCGGTTGTCACGGGCAAGCGTTGTAAAATTAATCCAACGATCATGTTCACCTGAGCGTATTATCCCCGTGGCAATGTTATATGTAATTCTTTCTAGGGTGGTAATAATGGCCCCAAACGCTACTCTCACGCGCAACATAATGCACGATACACATTGACGTTAAGGGAGCAACGTGTCGGTTGTAAGTAAAATAAATAGTCCCTTCGGGCAGGGTGATGTTCAGCCATGAAAAGTATTTTCGTATTTTGGAACGTGACTGAAGGTGGCTGAAGTGCCTCACTGTAGGGGATGGTTAAAGAATTCGGGGGGTCGAGGTTGATTGAAAACGTGGGATTAATCACACTTGAAGTAGCGGTGAAAATTTCGATTTGTTCGTTCGAAAGACGTTAATATTATTATGAATGGCAAAGTTTAGAAAAGAAAAAAGAGAAACATGCAATAGTTTTTTATCTGATGTACTCAGATAAAAATATAGATACATCAAAATGATTCGAATAAACAAATATCAGCCTGCACGAATTCTTCATTGAATATGAATCAATGCCATTTGATAAACTTCTGATCAAATAAAAATCTTTATCGGGACACTCTTGAAGTCACTATAAATAATAAAATTACTCCCAACCAAAAGTACTCTCACGGCAACGATTTTCAATTTACAGCGAAGTAAAAGTCGCTCTCGGTAGGCCAATTCTAAGCTAATCTATTGAACGGTGGGAAATAATTCGATGTCAGAAGCACTGGTCGTAGGATGTCACGGATCGTAAAGAAGTTCCGGCAACTTGCTCCCAATAGATTATCGATTAATCACTTACTTGCCGCATTTCGCTAGGTAGTTTCATCGTGTTGCATTGTAACGTATCTCACCCCCGGGGCTACTAACGATCGTTTAAGGGTTACGTAGGGGTGTGCCCAGTGTCGTTGTCGGTGCATCTGCACACGTCTTGAGAAATAATTATTTCAGTGCTCGAGAAACCGGCTAATGTGTCTAACCCTAATAAACTCGGCAGGTTGGTGGCGTCTGTTAGACGATGTTCTTCTCGGCTGAATAGAAAAAGATCTCAGCTGATAACTCTTATTCCCATTCTTTTTCGTCAAAATGTAATTGCAATATAATACAAAGTATAATAAAGAAAAAAACTTTTTTCTTTCTGATCCGCAGATTTTCTCGCCTCCTCTTCGAAGCATTACTAACACCCGAGCGGGTGCCACAATATTCAGCCGGTCCTCGAGATGCAGAGGAAATAGGACAGTCCTTTGTCACGTGGCCCGTGCACCGTGAAGACGTATCAGGCATGCTCTGCATTTCTAGCCGGCCCTTGTCAACCTCTGTATTCGTGTGCCATGGGAATATTGCAACCGGTCTGCGTCTGTTTTTGGACGTGATTGACGATTGTCAGGCCGGTGTTTCGCGACGACGAAATTCACGAGCATTTAACACCGCGATGCTTGACCTCAAAAAATGCTGGAAATTAATCCGCCGGCTGATATTCAGCTCGACGCGTGCCTGCATTCTCTTCGACGAGAAACTGCCCCCTGTGGAATTTTCGTGCGTGATATTTAGGCAAGAGTGGATAATTCTGAATGGGCGCTAAAGAAACAGGGTGCTACGATTATTATGGACGCCTCTGGTGTTCAAATACTCTGTTAAGCTAATATCTGAATAAATATTTTGTTATGTTTGCATGCATTTAATGGGGCCGAGAATTCATATTAGCATATCTCCGATCTTACTTTTATTGCGTGAAACGATTTTTATTTCATTTCGTAACTAACGTTACTAATTATCATACATCTACAATATAAATGAGCACCATCCGTACCTTGATGTGAGGGCGTCGCTCCATTCGGTTTCGACGGTGATACGTGGTTCGTCATTGACGTCGTTCTCCGAATGAGGCGACGTTACCACTGGCTGACTACCACGGTACCATGCTACTGTGCCCAAGTCGTGAGGCCCCTGAGACATCAGGCATGTGAGCGTGAGAAGACTGCCAGTTTTCACGTAAATGTCCGATGGGCCGCTTATTCTGGCACGTGCCTCTGAAAAAAGAATTTTTTCCATTAGTTAATGCTCAGTACTAAAAATTACAATATATGCATTGATCGACCCTTGCATGGGAATGGAATCAATTAGACGCCAAATTTTATTCACTAACGTAGCACCAGGATTCTTTTCACTGTGACGAAATGTATTAATATTACGTTAATATTATGTCTCGAGTGCCGAGCATTGTCAAATAAAGCTGTGCAATAACAAAATAACCAGTGATACAAAATTACATTCGTCGCAATAACAAGATCCTATCGTTACCTTCGCTTGTTGCAATTATCGCCAGCATCGAGTGCAACCAGAATTTTCTGAACAAACCGTGGGACGATTGCGCGGTTGAAACGATTAGAAGTTGGGAACGACCAGCCATGTCAAATGAACGCTAAACGTCGTTTTCGAAGCCGTGTCAATTTTAAAGACCATTATCCGATAACCGATGCCGATAAATTATTCATATCGCGGGCAAATCGCGCAGTATATAAGCAGCCCGCGTTCAGCTATCCTGGGGATTCTGTTCGACCTACTTTGTGATTAGCACGCGAACGTTTCCTCGACACTGTGCATTTATAATGGCAGAGCGAGTAATTATGTGCGAGCGAAATTATCGCCAATGCGGGGAACGCGAGGGCAACGATCACAAGAAGCGGGCGTCAACTAATGGATCCTTTAAAACTGTAATATTCAATTGGCGTTATTAAAGACGTTATTAAATAAAAAAGTCGAGGCGACAGATGTGTTATGTTTTGGTTGACTGAAGGCTTCGTTGCGTTCTTCTTCATTCGTGCCCGCAGGAGAACGAATAAATACTGTATTTCTTAAAAATAAATGTAATCCTTCGTATTAATTTCAATCAACCCCCAAAGTGCATTTCTAGAGCCTAATATAATTTCCGTGTCCGCAATAAATCTCCAAATGTCGTATTTAAAGACAGTTCTGTGTAGCCAATTTTCGCAGGAAAAGTTCTCCATCATCCCACCTCCCACTTTTTTCTTTTTTGAAAAGCACTCATCAATATCACCGTGGTCAGCCAGGGTTCCTATCAGGATACAGTTCAATGACTTCGTGCAAATAGGAGAAGAATGTGTCTAGTCACTGTTGAGATATCAAACTCGAACACGAATAGCAGACATTTGATTCACCGAGATTCACCACGGGGATGTGTATCGATTTTCGTTTTACACTTCAACGTTTCCCCAATAGTACCGTAACTTTTGCGCCCTCCTGCTTTTCGAACGTTTCTTTTTGTCTCCAAAGAATGGGGCATATCTCTGCAGTTATTTAAACAAACGCTACATTTTTATTCTGGAACGCATAAATGGCCAGTTTTATATCTCCAAAATTAGGACACTTTATTAAAATTGGGACAAGTTCGACGCGATCGATCTAACATTTTCCGAGATATCCCATCGTTTATCGTCACGACGACAAGCGTGCCTGCAGGTCGTGCATGCACCGTTCGATATGTGTATAATCGGGCACGCGAAACTCGCTATTACACGAATAATCGTGCATCCCGACACACGTGCGGGGCACTTTAACTACGGGACAAAAGCGACCACACGATAAAAAGATTTCGCTGGATTTTCCGCGCGATCGGTCGAATAAATGTTTTCACTCGGCCATGTGATTTATTTTGTCGCGTGCGCTCGCGATCGGTGCGCACTTTGAAACAAAGGGATCCGTTGCGCTCGACCCAACGCGCCCAACCTTTTCCTCCTTTTTCATCCCCTGTTTCACTCGTTTTCGAGTGGTACGATTATCGTTCGGTATTCTATTAGCGTCGTGTTTGCCGCAGCTTGCACTGTTTTTCGCGAAACAAACACGCGTGCGCGTTTTTAATCATCATTCAAACGCCTGGCTGTTTCGTCTTCGTGTAAACGATTGGTTTGCTGGGTTCAATGAGTATTATTCTTCGTTATCGGTTTCGAGATCCCTGTGGGCAAATTTGTGGGGAGGTAAATGGAGAACGTGTGGACTGGGGAATGAAAATGGGAGGTGAAGAATGAATGTGCGCAAAGGTTTGGAAGAGGGACAATTAGGTAGAAGGTAGAATCAAGAGTGAATAACGATGGATAAAGACAGATGAATGGAAGTTTCGGGCCAAAAATTGTGAAATAAAAATAATTGATGTTTTATAACGAAGAATGGTGTACAAATGGATATTCGATATCGATCATATGTATCGTGTACTTGATGCGACTGAAAACAAAGGAAAACGAAAAAGCTTTGGAAATTCCTAAAACAAGAATTGCGAGCTAAAAATATATAGACAAAAGCAAAAAAGAAATTTAGAGGCAGCCTTTAAACTAGCTGTTATTCTGAAGCAAACAGGAAGATAAAGCTATGAAAAATATATAAAGTTAAAAGTGAAGGGTGTAAACTATGTACAAGATTTGAAGTGCAAACAAACGGAGAACAGGGTAAAGAATTAATAAAAAAAAAAATAAAGAAGAGGGGACTAAAATGCCTAATATAAAGGAAAGGGATACAAAATTCTCAGTCGAAAGCTAGTAAACATGAAGAAATCAAGAATGAAGAGCATGCAATGTAGTCAAGAGCTGAGGCTATAAAATGAAGTGAAAGGTGTAGGACACTTTAAGTACTCTACTAAACCGAGTGAATGAAAAAAGAAAACAAAGCACGGGAGGAAATATCGAAGGCAGAAAGAAGAGACTGTCGAATTAAGTGTTGAATTTTCTACAAAAGAAAAAGTGCGTACTGAATAAATAAATGTGAGCGTTAAAATTGATAAAATATTTCACAAGAAAGTTTGAAAAAATGCAAGTCCAAAGTACACAAAAGTCTCTGGATCTGCTCTTCAATCTTTCACCCTTTAAAATACCGACCGAAAGTCTTCGTGCAAAAAATGTAATGTCCATATTGAACCAGGATGTCGGCACCCTCTTTTTTCGGTGGTAGAGTGATCGATGATGCGAACGCATTTTGTCACGTGTCGTGTTCTATAGCTAGAGATCGCCCCGAATGATTACATCGCGTAAATGATGAGAACTACTAACACAGGCATGTTTACGGGGTACAATTCTCCGACATAGCTTCATCCTTTGAAATTGAATAGCAAATCCATTCTATCATATGCTGCAGCATCGTGCAACAAAGTGCTTCGCTTCAATAACGTTGAAGAAATTTAATTGGTTACTGAAGATTAGAACGAAAAAGAGATCCAGGCAACGTTTGCAACGTTCGTGTGCTTATTTACGCTTATTATTATCGTAACAAAACAGACGAACAGAATGAATCAAGCTAGCAAAGCCAAGAAGCCGTCTACTCAATTGCGGATTTACGAAAAGCTGGTGAGAACTGTTTAAGCTGACTCAGAGAACGTGTATTCATCCACAAGCGGATTCCTCGCGAGCATTGAGCATTTCCGGTGGATGGTTCCACGGGAGATTCGAGCACGACAACATGGTACAAAAATATAATGCGATATATTATTCGAAAGATTTCGTATTATTCTAGTCAGTTCACTGTAAAGTTTTCAAGCATCTTGAGGAATTAATTGTTCGTATATATCGAGGTGAACAGTCTTAGCAGGATGAAAAATCTCCTGATCCTACGCTAATATTATGGAAATGAGCCGAGTTAATGCCACAATAAACAGGTAATGTAATCATATCGGTATCTCGAATGTAATCGGAGATAAAGTACTTGGAAACTCAAACAGCCGCTACTCCCTCAAGGGTTAAACAGTTTCAGCAAATATATAGAGCTGTATCCAGAAAGCTGGCGCCGCGGCGCCGGTGTGGCTAAATACCTCGCACCATACACAAGCAAAAGGTGTGTCCAGTATGACTACCTTTGCAGTACTGACAGAACAAACAAATGGAAATATTGTTATTTGCATTCGTTTATACACTCCAGTTACAGCTTGTATGCTGTGATTATTGTTATTGTCAAAGGGATTGTCATTATTGTTATTTTCACTCTTTCGATGGAAAACAATTGAACGAAGACAGGATATTTCTAGGAAAAGCTGGGAACTCGTTGAGATTTGTAATGAAATGCTGCTTTCATTATATGAAATAGATAGCGACGTCTTTTTCCTTTCCGTTCCCCTTTTTAAATTCTCCACCTACGCCAACTTGGAATGTAGGTCAGAGACTCTTGCTCTAAAGGGTTAAAAGTAACAAGAGACAGACCCCTTCTCGTTTTTCTCTGGCTTTTTTCAAGTTATATCATATACGACGTTGCTCGTATTCGCGGATGACGTTCTACTTGCGTGGTGTCTTACGAGAATTGTAAGAAATACATTCTATACACTGTCGTGGAAATGTCAAAAGGCGTGCACGGTGCACTTATCGGTGCACGATAGATCGTGTAAAATTCAATCTCAAATTTTGTACAATACATAACAATATAATATGTATTAAATATATTTTACATATTGCACTTTAATGATTAATGATCTGTTTATAGATTTCTTATAGTTTAACTATTGTTTCGCCATACCCAGTTGTTTGTCATTTTCTCGTACATTTCCAAGGTGACACAAGTATTCAAAGAGAAATAAATAATCGTATATTACTACTTTATGTTTGCATTTTGGATGGGAAATAAATGTTATGATTTTATGATCGCGCGAATAGATAATGAAACGGGCACTGAATGTGCGAATATTCGCGGCATACAAAATCGCGAGCTCGTGGCGGAACGGCTGTTCATGGTAGAAATTTGCAAAGAACCGCTCGCGTGCTTCTAATTGCACTAACTACCTTTTCGAGGACAGATTTATGCAGTTTCCAGGTCGAGGTGCGAGTGATAATCAACAACTTTTGCGCACGGTGAAAAGTCTCTCGAATAAGTCCGCATGGCAGTGCAATGAAATCCTTTATACATATATGCAGATTTGCGTACAAACGAAAGTAAACGAATTGGCACAATTGAATTCGTTCTTTAATTCCACTGAAATACTCTCAGTTAATTGCAAATTCATTCGGAACGTTTTGTTCAATTTACGAAAAAGCCTTTATGCACGGGAACAATCAGATGCTGGCAGAAATATCGAAACTTACATTCCAACGCTGACGGAGCAGCAAAAACCCAAAGAAATAAAAAAATATATATACTGGCCAAACCCACGCGATACCGTTTGTCGACTTTCAAAAAAAAAGAGGTAGAGAGAAGGCAGAGTGAAAAGGGGTGAAAAAGAGTGAAAAAGGGTGAAAAAGGGTGAAGAAGGATGGAGAGGAGGATTGAGAAACAGGAGGAAAAAGAAGAAGACGGTGACGAGCGAAGGCAAGCTTTGTAAGCAGCGGCAATGAGCTTACCTGGGGTACTTCTAGAATAGCGGAGGGAAAGAGTGAGGCCTAGCGGTGGCTTGGGGGTGGAAAAAATGCTGAAAGGGTGGCTGCTCTTTTGTCGCCCCGGTGTGGAAACCACCGACGCCCGGCGTCGCGACGATGCTAATATCTCCGTGGGACATTAGGGTTTATTAGAAGCGGGCCTTCGTGCAAGCGAGCAGTTTCTTTCCACCCTTTTCGTGGCTTTTCTTATTCGTGTCCTTTTTTGCGGAACACGTGGAAGCGGCTCCTTGTTTAATGGCCGGTTTCTAATCGCGACTACCCTCCGCACTGAATTGCGGCCAACACGCATAGTTTGATGAGGACGGACACTCTTCTCTCTTTTATTTTTATTACTTTGTTACGATAATTTGTATCGTACGAGGAATATGTTAAAGTGGCTTTCTATTCATTTCAATTTCGTTTCTACCGTCATTTGGAATGGACACATTTTACACAGATCTAATGTCGAGACAATGCCGAGTATCTAATTAGTTAGATATCAAATCCATGCTATCTTTGAGGCAAAACTTTCGAATAAAAATTGTCTACGCAAACGATTTCGTATAAATCTCTCAAATCAGTAACATACAAGCACCAACAAGAACCAACATCAACATCTGTACGTTCATAAATAACTTCGTGACATAAAAAGTTCATTACCATTCCGCCAAAGAAATAACGCACAGTGCCATCCTTAGCAAAACAGAATAACCAACGCATGTATATTTCATGACTGATAACAAGATTTCTCTCAGCAGTTCATTAATCAATTTCCGAAGAAAAAAAAAAAAAGAGTCCATCCATTTCAGGCCTTCCACCGAGATTATCAAGTTTAGATCCATGCCAGCGCAAGTTAGGTGTTAAAATTATACGGAAAACATCGATCCAGGGCGCGAGGCTATCGGGAAAATTCAAAAGCTGCGTAAACACGAGGACCATGATTACGTTCACCAGCAAGAAGCACTTTCGGTCGGGCAGATATGCGTTAAATTACATCGTTATGCAAATCGAACGATGCTGCCAGTTTTCGAGTCGGCTGAACTGGCCGACCGGCAGATCCGTTTAACCCCCGCCTCTTATAATAATGACACTCGTCTTCCACTTCGCAACCTCGTTTCACTGATTCCGCTTGTATCTTCGATGAAGGATGAAAATTTTCTACCGAATGGCGAGCAACGATGTCGCACAGCGGCAATTGCTTCTCGAAGAATCGCGAATTCTCTGATTAATTAGCGGCCGATCGTTCGGGCCGTTCATTCGTTGCAATTTCGTCGATCGTTTTATTTTTTCCTCCTTTTCCTTCTTCAAGCTTTTCGCGAGTCGGTCGGAACATTTCTGCCTCGGAATACGAATGAGCAGTACGAGAAATGCGATTGATTGAACTTAAGTATACTTTTTTTTAGAGTATCATAAGTAGGAGGGTGAAACGTACTTCAGATTGAATTTGCTACTTGGTCGGGGGTTTTGTTTCTTTTAACGTGGAAGCATTACCGGCTGAATGGTTCTAGTTTTTTCTCTATCACGATTACTACATTTTATTAAATGTCCCGATTATCGCGAGAATTGTACGGGTCTCTTGAAATCAAGTTATAGGTCGGCTCCGTGTCTATCCAGAAAATAGATTCAAAATCTGATCGCGCGGAGGCAAACCGCGGGGAGACAAATCTGATCGCACTTCGAGGACCGCGAAACACATTCGAATGAAATATTCCACTGTACAACCGTCAACGTTGCGCCGAGCACGTTGGGAAATAAATTTGCCACGTGATAGCATCGCGGACACATCTGACAATAGGGGATGCCCATTCTCTTGGAGAAGGCATTAAGTTGCATCATTCCAGTTTGCGTCTAATTGCACGCAATTCCTGTTAGAACTGTCCGCCGCATAAACACAGTTGGTTGGGCGCTGATGGAAGTTAAACGTGGCAAATAATCGATTTCGGCCAGGCAGCGCGATACTGGCGTAAATTACACGAATAATCCTCGATACGATAACGTATCAACAACTGGTGGCACCAGCAGTGAAACGATCCATCACGAGTGCAATTAATTCCGTCGATTCGTCTTTAAGTTTGCTTCGAACGAGTTGCGCACCGTTGATCGACGATCGATGACGTTAGGTTTATTCGTTCCTTTTCATTTTCACCGTGGTATTATTGAATTATGCGTGCTAAAAAATCAATAGCTTTCACGGAATATAATGGAAGGATAAATATGAAGAACGTGAGCGAAATATAGATATTCGAAATGCAGAAATGTTGTCAGGAAGAATCGAGGGCAATGACGCGGCAATAAACTCTTGCCAAACGCCGGCAGAATGGCGATCGAACCCTTTCTGGCCAGTGCCCGTACCTGAGCTCCTTTCCAACTCGCCTTAAAGTCGCTGATCGAGAAAGGGACTCTTGAACATTGTTAAACTTCGAAGCGCAACAAATCAGACTTACTGGAGTATAATATACGAGTATTTGCGTTTCAAGCGCATCCTACGTGTACTTAAGCCAGGTATTCAAGTGGCCCGGACATACTTGTGCAAGGTATTGTCGTTGCGCACTGTTCGGGGAGTGCAGTCTCGGATGAAAAATAATTGATACTCATTAGACGAGTTTATATCGTATTACCTTAAATGCACTTTTTCGTGCTTTGTTTCAGTAATATAAAAGGTTGAATTGACCGATATCTTAGCAAACCAAAATTGCCACCCACAAAGTCTACGAAAAATCTTCGCAATTCTCAACCCAAAACGTCGTTGTTCAACGTCCCGTACATCGCGCACCCCGCCTGCCCGACAAACCACCCCCTTCGATCTCGAGGCCATATCGAGGGCAGGGGGATTGCAGTAAATCGATTAAACCGTTCGAGATCGCGATCCAGAAGCCACGAACGACACCGAGCATTTTTCTTCACGCTGCCGCAGCCCGAGTGAGCACTCTTAACCCAGATACTCGGGCAACATTCCAAATTTTACGACGTGCTAGCGTGTATGATATAAACGTCCCTCTACACCCCCTCCCCCACCGAACCGTTGTCGAGGATCGCGAACGCCTATTTTTGAATCGACTCGCCTCCACGTATTTACTGGCGTGGATCTTTTATGCATGTTGGCTGGATCGAGACGAATTTTTACGCGGACCGAGCCCTCTTCATCGCTGCTTACCGTATCTGGATCGTTTCTCGTCTGTTCCCTTCGCGCTTTATATCCTCCTGCCGCGTAGTTTCGCAGGGGAACGAGAATATAAAAGCTCGAAGATAAAGCAAACACTGGTCGGTAGCTTCTTCTGTTTAGTTGTTGGAAATTCTTTACTGGCAAATGTTTCTTTTTTTTTTAGGGGTGTTTTATGATGAAAGGCTGCTTGATAAGGGACGTTCAGGGATAAATTGGAGTGCGCTATTTTGTTTTATACCCTTCGTGCAGTTTCGTCAAGTTTAGAGGATTGTTCGCTGCTGGTAACAGTGTATACAATTGGTTAGTGTTACCGGGAATGAGAAATACATTCTACTGTATCGTAGATTCGCTGTGTTTTATTTTTTCCAAGGAGGGGCAAGTTTCTTTTCCATTTATTTATTTACTATTGATTCAGTTCGATCTGTTTCAACGAGGACTCGTCAGCAGCGGCGAGCAGGCTTTGTGTGCTGTCACATCAATGGAAGCTGACAATAGACGGCTTAATTAATGATCCCGCTATGTCCGTCCCGCAAAGTATACATACACCTCATCCATCCAAGATACTAACCACCCTTCAAGCTCACAAAAAACTTACCACGTGTATGCGCATGCATGCACGTGTGAAAGGAGAAACGCAAGACGAGAAGAAGACCATTTGGCTGGATGGCAAAGGAAATAGTGACGTGAAAAAATACAAAACTATGCACGCACGGCAACCCTCCTTTCTCCCGATATTCCCGGGAATAAATTGTTCCATGGAAAAAGCAGCTCGACAGGGCGGCCAAGCGGATTCACCACCCTTCCTCTTTCGCTCTCCTCGCGGCCCCATAAATCGTCGACGCATCAAGGCGGACATGCCCTCGTCCGACGCGATAATAAGCGCCCCCGTGTTTCTAAGTTCCCGCAATTTCGCCGGCTGCGAAGTGAATTTATACGGGCAAGCGGGATGCGAGACTCGCGGTGGCTGAGTTATTCGACGCGCAGGACCGCTCTGGAACTTCGGAACGGAACAATCGTTGCTGATGATAATCACCTCGTTGTTCGCCGGCCCCGACAATGGGGCGGAAACGCGGGCGAAAAACCGGTTGGTCCGCACGGCTTGGTCCAAGAAAACGCCCCGGGGGCGGCTTCTGTCGTGGCGCAAAACACCGGGGACGAGTTCGCGGTGGTTCGTTTAAGTTTGGATGCTAATGACCGGGGGTGAAATTCGATGGAGCTGTCGCCATCGCGAGTACTCGCGGGCCCGCGCGTCGTGCAAGGTGGCGCGCCATGGCGGAGAGATAAGGTTAATGGGGAGGGTCGAGTTTGCGGGGTCAAAATTGGGGCAAGGTGTGGCTAGGATTTATAACGGTGACCGTGGCGGCGAGGGGACGATTTTCCAGTTTAATGCGGGGGAGGGGAAGGGTTGACGTACGGCGCGCGGTTTTGTTACGGGGGTTGACATTTGATCGCCTTTGGATTGTACTTTCTGGGGTGCAGGTTTTATTATTGTGTGCCGGGAAATTGTAGGGGGATGTTAATTGAATTGAAGTACGCCCTATTGTGCGTTGCCCATTGTTCAAATTTCTGTTGAATAAGTTCGGGTGATTATAAGTATTTGTAGCCGCTTTTTGGAGAGGAGTTTTGTTGCGGGGACCATTGTAATTGTAGGGTATTAGGGACCGCTTTTCACTTGCTACAGTATAATTGTATTGTATCTAATTAATAGGAATTGTCTAGGTAGATCGGAAACTGTTAAAATTTGTACAATTTTCCTGCCATAATAAAATTGCGACTTTCTAGTGCGGGATTTCACAAAACATTAATTTGGCAAAGGAAACTAACTTCGTACCTGAGAAACGAAGCATTTTAATTTCGCGTTCCAGCGGGAAAAATTAATTAAATATGAATGCATCATAATTTGCATTTTCTTATTTTCCTAGCCATACGCACGTACAAATATTACTCCCTTTACGCTTCAACGTGCTCCACGACTATCAACTCCGGAGTCTAAATGTTCGTGCTCGTTGTTTTTGTTCTACAACGAGAATACCCGAAGTGTACGGTGAACTGCGGCTTAACATCTAAACTAATATGTCACTGCGTGAAGTTCCAATTTAGAATGTGCACGAGCAAATAGTTGGCGGAGTGGTTAAGTCGGTGTCCTATGGACAATGTAATCTAGGCTAGCTGCTTCCTTAAGCTGCTTACTGTCGAAATAACTTAATGCACAGGACTCTGTGTTAGTAAGGCATCTAATGCCCAACACTATGTCCATGCGACTAACGGCACGACGACTGAAAGATGTTTGGTTATCAATATTTTTGACCACAGCAATTTTCAACCGTCGAACCACCATTGAACAGGCACGCGTTATGGAACACACGCCAATAGCCAAATCCAATCCTACATGCTAACAGTTAATTAGTCACAGGAGCAATGTACTTTGCTAATGAATTACATGTTTCAGTTTCAACCCTACCTTTCACTTCGACCATCTGAACCAGTTTGGACAAAGGACCTCGTGTGTATCCGTTGCACAGCCGACTAAATACACGGTTTATACAGTTCGTTTCAAGGCGTTCCGTTGACGACATTTGCGCGCTCTGTAATTACTCTCGCGATATTTGCATAGGCAATAATCGTCCGCCGGAGCGAATAATTATCATCAAACTTTCAGTACTTGCGCAGAGCGAATGCGTAATCGTGTTTATGATTAGAATACCTATGATTAGAATGGTTATGCAGAGTGAATGCATCGGCACACGCGTCTCCGAGTTATCAAGGGGTAACATCGATTATTATCTGCTAACAGGGCGGGTTCACCTGCTGGATAATTACAGTCTCGTTGGATATTCCGCTAAAACGTACGAGATACCCGTACGAAACCACTTGTAGCTTAATAATAACATCATTAAGCCAAGGTGGCCCGTGTAACGATATTATTCCTGTTCCTCGCGAGCATCTTCGTGGTTCTGTTCATTTCAGCACGGGGAACTCGATTGGAACTGTGCACGAATTTATTCCGAACATTAAAACGGAAAACGATTAACATTGCATCTGTACTATGAGCGAATCACAAAAATTGCCAATAATTTTTGAAACAGACATTATTCTCGAACCAGTATAGTAGCTGAACGAACCAAACTTTTCCTCACTTTACTAAAATAATCTTAACGTGATAAAATTAATTGAACACCGCGGGGAGCATACATTGCAATTGCAAAGACTGCAAAATTATATTCCAAAGTCACCCATCCATGTGTCCTGCGAAAATTCGCAACGAGTCCCAAACCGTGCAGTAGTATAGTGCCGAACTAGTCAGACGCGCCGCCGTCCAGTCGGTCGCAGCCAACCGAGGAATTCTAATTGTTCCCCCGCCCTCGATTGAAATCACTCGAATTTCTCGAATTCGCGGATCGTTCTTCGGTCGACGCATAGATCGTGCTGGAAACAAAAGAGGCAGCACGTGCTTTCGTCGAACAATGTATGACCGGTTATAAGCAACGAAACAGTCGGTAAATGCATTCTAGCGCGGCCGGAGCTTTCGCCTCGCTGAACAGTCGTCCGTGTATTAATTATCTCGTTATACGACACATTCCCGTCCCGACTGGTAATTTATGCAACCTATTTCGACCGTTTCACGTTCACCGCGATCGTTGCCAACCACCCGCGCGATTCCACGCCGTCACGCCTTGCTGCGAACAATTTTTCCATCGCTCCCTTTTCCACAAAAATTTCCCGACCCCTGCTGCTGCGTTGCCACGCAGGCTATGTGCCTCATTTTCACTTGCTTCGCTATACTTGTATGGCAAAAAATGTTTCGATTAATCGCGGAAAGTTACAGTTGCATTAATTTTTCATGGCACGGGATTAAAAATAACGCAATGGATGCGTACGATTAAGAAACCTTAACTTATTAACTGCATAAAATTTAAGCTGCGTTACGCTTCTGCTCTATTCCGTTTAACAATTTCAAACGAGCCAAAAGATTTTCAATTAGTGTAATTAATTCAGCCTAGCATGCCTCATTTCCATTGATGTCGTCAAAAGAGAAAACGCAAATATTTTTCAACGTATATACCTTGTCACCGGCTGCATAAACAGCTCGATAATTTAGAGTGTTTAATCTGGCCATAGTCCATCGGGTAGTGTCAAGCTTAATTAATATTCCAAGAGCATCCTGACCCTTAAACTTTCGTGAATGCTGTTAACGATAACGTTTATCAACTTCCTTTATGCACACACCAATACACAATCAATATACTTTACCCCTTGACACGTCTGCCCCCATCCATAATATCCGTTTATTGATGCTGAATTTTCAATAGCATTAAAATTTTCTAGCAGCTGAATATTTGGCAAATATTAAAATCCGTAACTAAGCTAGGAATCTTATTATTCTTATTGATGCACAAGTATTTATGAACAATTCAATAATTGAAAGAAGCACAGACTACCATTATAAATAAATTACACGTTAATAATGCAACCGGTTCAGTCCTCAATAAATAGCAAAAAAATAAATAAATAAATATAGAACACTAAATCTGAAAGCAGTAAATCGTTAAGCGGACAGATACAACGAAAGCAACAACGGCGAGTAAAGAGGTAGATAATAGAGAGAGGGCTGTGGTCGTTGCAGCGAACAATAATTAAAGCGACGAACGATGTAGCCTGTTTGCCCGACGTTCAAGTGTTCCATTGCGGAAGAATCTTCAAATATTTATCGGACATCTCGTTACGCGTCGCACACACCGTAGTTCGCTCTCGTAATTTATGCAACCTGTTCACGCGCTAGCGATTGCCATAAACCCGAGGTTCGTTTAAAAATACTTAACTTATTATTAGCCTCGAAAATGCCGGGAAATGCGGTTCCTCTCGCCCCAGAGGCGTTCGCATTAAATTTTCACCGACGATCCAAGCCGGATAACGGTACACAAAAACCAAATATGCCACCGCGCAATTTCTCCTTTTTTTCTCTCATTTGCTTCCTTTCTGTCGGTTGCGCGCACGCGACTTTCGTTTCGAACGATAAAAATTCCGCTAATCGTCGAGGCAGGCTTAAAAAGCTGGCAATTAAAAGAAAGTCTGCGCGGGTGTCGCGATTACGAAGGCAGACGAGGCAATTTTTACGAAGCGGTTCAATGAACGTTTATGAATTTATGTCTCGACGTGTTATGCTTTCATGGCTGCCCAACTAAACCGAGACTACTTTTCCTTTGATCGGTGGCGATCGTACACGCGTATATTTCTGATCAATTACTCATTTCAATCACTTCACATCTAAGGTAACCAGTCTTTTACTTTCAACTTCGACAACCATCCCCAGATCCCAGTTCATACCCCCCTCAATGTTCAACGACCCCAATCAACCCAGGAGAGATAGCACCCTCGAAAATTCATCATTTTTCATCTTCATTAGCCCGGACGGGATTCCAGTGGAAGCAGCAAGAGACATGGTGGGAATCAAAGTCGTCGTCAGTGCAATCAGGTCAGCGATCTGGCCGCGATGCTCAAAGCGATATGCCGTGCAATGTCCCAATTAGTCGAGTTTACATTTTTAATTGATCGCTTAACTTCCGCCAGGCGGCTGCAAAGGCAATCAACTGCACAAACAAGCTGCGTTGAACGAAACGGGACAGGGATGTTCGTCGTTGGAGACGACGACGCCTTCCTGCCGTTTTCGTCCCGAAGGCGTCGCGACGCGTCGTATCGGGGCGACCGTGTACACAGGGATTTTTGGATTCTGGAGAGGCTAGAAGACTGCTCGTAAAATATTTAGAGTAGACGCGGTGTGTTTGGTGCTTTGCCGTTTAGAAATCGGAGAACAGCCTTTTTTGCCTTTCTCCTTTTCTTTGAAGTAATTATGCTTAAGCGTAAATTAATTTCTTCGTCTGTTTCGGCAAAATTGTGAGAGTGAATTTTAAATTGATTACGATTATAATTTTTAGTATTGCGTTTGGAAACATGTTTGGGGTATAATAAATATCGGTGCAGGTGTTGTAGCTGCGAGGGGTGAGAAAGTTTTTGAGTTACAGAGTTGACAGTTCGGGGATTCTAGAACATGGGAGAACGGAGTTTAAATTGTTGGATTTAGAGACACAAAATTCGGAGTTCGGAGAATTCCAGGTTCAGAGTTATGGAATTTAATGTTTCGAGGCTTTGGGGTTTATAGTTACATAAATCGGAATAAATGAGAATTGTATTATGTTTTTCAGCAAAACGAAGACTAACAAAATCTTTAAATATGTCAGTCGATGAAACTGTGATTCGTTTTATGGATGAATGAATCGTGACTTAATTGATCAAGCGCTAGTAATGAACAAATTTGATTAATGGCTAATTTGATTAAATTCATTGGAGTATAAATGTTCGTTGCCGGCACGCTGGTTTTCAACGTTTTAGCGTATAAATTTTATTTCTGTACCGTATGAACTAAGGAAGTTATAAAGTTTCAAGTTACGAGGTGCTCGATCAAGCGCAATTCCAGCGGTAAGCGAAGTGTGTAAATGTGTCGCCGAGTATATGACTCGTGGATAACTTATAACATAAAACATAAAATATTTTCTGTGCCCGTGTCAGTACCATCAGAAGCTTTTACTCAAAGATGTTAACAGCTTGTTAGTTCGCTGTTTCTACACTAACTTCTGCGTCAGACCCTTTACTGCGGTACTAAAACTTTTCACTCTCAGCATTAATACAAACACTAGTTTCACCAATTTCCATTAAGAAAAAAACTGAGTAGCATCATTGGTGTCAGAAATAATTTTCTGCAATCGTAATTGCAGGGGTACATTTTGTTCATTTAAGAAGGCAATTCGCTCACGTTCCTATGCTTCCAAATTATTTTTCACACGATCTCTAATTAATTGCACCGCAGACCCAGCATGTCAGCAGATCATTTATCAGCGCTTCTTTCGACAGCCCTTAATACACCGTCGTTAAAAACGTCCCCCTTCGAGTAACAGAATACGGCAAACACGATTCGTTTCTGTCGCCAAGTAGACCAAGAAGACAAAGATACACCGGGGCCGCTAAAAACAGTTCGAACTATCCGAAGATCGCGTCCCGGCGCTACAGCGCGATTTTCAACGATAAATCACCAACAAAGAGTAGCAAACGCGCTAACAATACGTCGCGGAATTTTTCGTTCCATTCCAACGTGTCGAAAACTTCTCTACAGAACTCGCCCGACGACGGAAGAAGGGTTGGGCAGCGAAAAAGCGTGCCGCCGTGAAGTTGCTAAAGTGAATTTTTATTGGCCGCCTCGGGGGGTAGTAAGTTCGTGTTTTGACCGTGTTTGAGGGGACACTGTCATCGACGGGCGGGTTCGCCTCGCGGCTGGCGCACTCCGGAATCGACTTTCGATGCCGTGAAATCGTGGAATCGCGACGCCGAAGAATTAACGAGCCACTTGGACCGAGCCACGAATTATTTGTACGCTCGCCGGTCCGAGGATCGTCGAGTGGCACGCTTGAATAATAATCGGACGAGTATCGACTATCGATGACGTTTTAGAAAGCTTCCCGGGACTAATTAGGGGCTGCTCGAGTTATTACTTGGAGCAAATTTTTGTTCGCGTTCGAGTCAAAATCTATAGCCACTATCTCACAGGATGGACGACAGAAATCTTTGTTAACTTCGTTTCTGAATCATGTTTCCGGTCACGTAAAATCGGTCAAATGGATGTCATTAGACGGTAGTCGCATGCAGAAAATACTTCTAACTCTGAGAATGTTGCCGAGTCGTGCTACACTTATTTCGCATCGTGACGTAGTGATGGTACTTTTATTCGCGAAATGAAACCCGATTCTTCGCCGTTGCGAAATAAAAAAATTTAGGTGGCTACGATTTTATGTGGAATACATGGAATTACGTGTTTTTGTGACGTAAAGAAGGAATTTCGAGCGTTAAATAATATATTGTGTGAAAATTCTATGTAGAGCGTTATACGATACTCGTAACATTTTACGCCGCGAATTTTATTTAGGTCCATTCCATTTCGGTCTTCGTTTCCCAGGGTAACCAAATATACTGTTTATTATGCCAAACTGCGGTGAAGTATCATAATTTTCATAGACGCAAGTTTGCCTTCAATACCTGGATAAACTATAGCTGACTGCCAAAAAAGAATAAATTAATAATGGTTTTAGCAAACATTACGCACCAGAACTTTACACCTGTGCACTATCTGACCATCGATTTTATCCCAGCAGTACAATCATGCAAAATTTCGCCATCCCGTAATTGCGGAAAAGAAACAAAAAAAAAAAAAAACCTTTGTGTCTCGTAAAATTCTGTTCAATTTAATCCGATCCTGTCGGGGTACATTCTGCGAATAATTAGAGGCAGCAAAGGGTTTACTCAGCGTGCGTCGTTAGCCGTGCATTTCTAAATCCTGGCACGCATTGTTGTCGAAAAACACCGAACCCACGTCAGTTCAAACGACGCTGTTTTTTTTTGGCAAACAATGGTCACGATATTTCTACCGTACGCGTCCAGTGTATCGAAAGTGAAGCTGGAAACAAATTGGACGGCTAAGGCCTGTATGCGTCTACGTTCGTTTCGAAAACGAAATACCACAAAAAGACAAACAAGCGGGAAGGGGAAGAATAATCGAAATCTCGCGAATCACACTGCAGCGAAATGAATAAATGGCAGTTTTGAATTGCGAATCAATTGTGAAGTAATTTACATCCAACTGCACTTGCGAAGGAGTTTTATTATTTGGTGAATGTTGTTCATCTGTACGAGTACATTCGTTGCAGGTAATTAAATTAAACAGGACCAGAAATGGGAAACGAAATTACAGAAATCCCTCTGCCACTTGCGCGGACCTGGTATTAACCATTTCGCGTTGAAACCCTTTCACTTAAAAATTAAGCGAGACAATTCTTCAGACCTAATCAAATCTGCCATACGACATTTCCTAACCAGCAATTAAATAAAGAGCTAACGTGCCCCAGAAACACTTGAAAAATCACTTGCAACCCAGGTTAGCCGGGCGTAGCAAAATTCATGGCGTTTTAATTACACTCGTAACAAGACCAAGAACGCGTGTTCGAGTTTCAAGCGGGTCCACGCGGGAAATAAAACAATAAAACAAATCCGTCGAACGTTTTACACTATAAAAACAGCGCAGGTACACGCCGGGAAACGGGTGCAGCATCAGCAACAGCAGGGACTTTTATTATTCGTCAGCTTGCAGTCGGCCAAGTTCCGTCCAAGCGACCGAGACTTTCATGACTGTATTACGCCGGGATGCAATATGTGCATCGAGGGTTTACGGGCGTCGCAACGCCGCGCGCCGGCGTGTCTTAATACGCGTTATAAAATGAACTTTCGAATACAATTCCCGCAGCCGTGTGTCGTTTTTATTTCGACCGAACTCAAGATAGCGGCCGCTACGCTCTCCAGCTGCTGTTCCAGCGGAAAAAAATAGTAACGCTGCAGGGGAACAATGGAACTCGTTGGAACGGCAATTAAACGCCACGAGGCCAACAATAATTTCGTTCCCATTTTGCCCGGCCGACTCTTCGCTGCCTTTATTTCACGATTTTTCTTCACTTTCGCCTCGTTGCATTATATTTCGTTCGACAGCGCAGCGAACTGTTTGCTCCTTCGACGTTCGAGCGGGGAATAAATGTGTCTTGCGCGGCAACTCTTTCATTAGTTTTATTTTCGTGTGCACGGCGAAAGGAAGTCCGGTCGTTTGGATTATTGTTACTACTGTGGTGGCGATGTCGAAGGTGTCGCGGTATTTTTGTGACCCGCAATCGTTTGGATTTCCGAGGGCAATTCTCCTTGTGGTCGTTATTTGTGAGATAAAGGGAGTGCAAATTCCTTAAAATGTTAGTAGAACGAATCAATAATTGATTGAAATGAGAAATTAACATTTGTATTGTAGTAAGGAATAATAGTAAAAAATAAACTGTCTGGAATCTTTGAAACTAAACTCGATTGAACTGTACATTCGTGTGCACGCATGCGAGCGATGTTTAGTAATTTTTTAATATTGTGCAATGGATAATAAAGCTGCAAAATTAAGGGATATGTAACGCGTCGTGTGAATAATCTGAATAGAATTATTCGGGGCATGGAAAAAGTGAGGATTTGAACCCGATTGCGACTTGGCAAGCGTGTCTGACTAGATACATCCTTATCCACTTGAGCCTGAATATTCACGTTAACACCAACTTTCGCGTGAACGCAAACGTTTTGCAGTTTCCAGATTGTCTTTCCCTGATAAATCTTGGCACGGATACAGAGAAATACAAGTGTAATTTCCTCGGTGAAAAAGCGTTGCCCTGATTCCATTGCAATTCTTAAAAATTTACTTGCAGCGTTCAGCCGCATAGTTCGCTGCCGTTTCAGTTCTACCATAATTTTGAGCAACACGAATTGAAATTAGGTGTACGATTTATTATTAAAATAATAGGCGAATATTTGTGCCGAATTTTTAGGGAAGCGAAGATAACCAAATTAAAATCAATTTCAAAAAGCTTTAAAAAAATATTTAAAAGGCATGAAAGCGAGGTAAAATTTTTTACATGCAGCCTTTCATCGACGCATAGCTCGCCTATAATATTCAAATTATTCGCAGAATATTTTTGGAGCATTTTAAATTCTCCGTAAAAATGTTTTGCATTATTACAGAATATGCGAAAAATATGTTGCTCCGTAATTCACGGGCGAAGCGTATTTACGTATTTCCAAAGTCGTTAGTATCGATCGACCATGCTTCAAAGCTGAACCTAGTCAAACATACGATAATACATCTTCCTCAAAATTTATTAACTGACCGAATAAATTTGACAAAACCTTCGAACTTCGACAACCTTTCGACAACTTTCGACGTAAATACACGAGTCAGTAAAATAATATGCTTGTTAAACGAACATTTGCTTTGCACCATTTGGCAGGAATATTAATTTTCCGTACGGGAATTCGTTCGGGAACGGAAGCTGCAAAATGGAGATTCACAGACGCGTGAATCGATAGGACAAGGTTAAGTGTGGGCATCCATAAAACATCATTAACAAGCATGGCTATTGGAAGCGCGAACGCAGCGGCAATTATCACTGGGAATGATGAGAACGTAATGGGAATAGGTAATAACCGTGAGAGGCTATTATGCGTTCTATTTAGCAGAGTCTGAATTGGATCGCGCTAAACGTGTCTTGTCACAAACTTAAGCGTTATCACGAACTGACAATGGAAACCTGATTTTGACACGTTGATTGTAATCTCTGCTTTACGCTGTTCAAACGATAAATGGATTAACCCGGGCGCTATGCTGCATATACTTCCTGCGGGAAATTCAAATAAAAGATCTTCGTTTAGAACCAAAAAACGACATACAGCTGAGCTAATTGAATGAACAGTGAAAATAATTATATATAACGAACAATTAAATATATTGGTTTCGGCATAGCATACAAAATGAGGTGGCCGAATATACAAACATTTTCGCATAAATTGAAAATACGGAAAAAGAGTTAATATGTCTTCTAATGTTAACTAATCTGAGAAATATAGAACACGTTTATTATTATTCACTTAAATTTGTATCTTCTAAATAATACTTTCCAATATATTAATGAATTATTCAGCATAATATTTCTTTATTCCAGATATTTTCACGCACAGTACCCCTAATAATTTTCACCAAACGGTCAGATAAAGGGTTAACTCCTCTTTCAAACTAACTTCCCTGGCCACGTCCCACGAGCGACACTTTGCAGCCCCCTCGTTTGAGTAGTCGTTTATGCGATTCAGAGTCCCGAATAAAAGACAAATCGGAGCGGCTGAGTGTCAAAAGGGGCGATGGGTCGAGGAGATAAGGAGAACAGATTGTCAGACGAAACTGGAGGAAAAAGGGAAAGAACGTCCCCCGATTATGCACGCTTTCCCGAACCGAGAACTGGGCTAATGGTTAGTATTCGAGACAATTATCGTTGCAGACTAATTGCACTAGTGCTGGCTGTCGCCCAACTCTTCTCGCGGTAGAATGTTTCTATTCAGTGCTTTGTCAATGGTGAAACAATTGCACGGAGGAAAGCGATGTACAATGTACGCAATCGATCAAAACTTTGAGATCACCTGGTGTTCTAGAGAGCGTAATAACACGCGGAGCAATTAAACACTTTCAGTTGGAAATATGGAAGAACATATTCCAAGCCGGGTTAAGTAAATTAAATCGAGAAGAAGGAAATTATTATTACTGCTTTTGATGTTGGAAGTGAGATTCGAAAAACTATGGAAGTGATTCCAATTGCTTTATATTCGTTTCACGGAAAAGTTCTTTAATAAAGATCAATTATTCCAGGCTATGACCAAATTAAACATAGACAAAATCTGAGCAAAATATTTCGTACATTTCCACGCGAAACAACACCCATTCCAATCTCAATTTTTGACATCGATATCGTCCAACGTTACGCCAACGATTAAACCATGATTAAATTTATCGTTCCATCGCAGCAATCACGACGATTCACCGCAATCTATGAAATCTACCCAAGGTCTGCTCATCAAGGGTCTCGGATCGCTTCAAACGAACCTCGTGGACAGGGAAGTCGACAAAAAGCGCGAGCAAGGAGAACACCGTCATCATATCGCCGACAAGCGATTCGCGGGAGCGTGTGTCAGTAAAAATCGGCGTATCCGATACCCCCTTTTCATTAACCTTATATCCCCTCGACTATCTTCCGTGTACGCCACGCGGTCGACAAAGAAACCCAAGCGGAGAAAGGGAGACGCACACATGCAGAGGCGAAGAGGCTCGGGTAATTCAGTTGGAGAGCTTAAATGCTGACTCAGGCATCGCGACACCACCACGTGCACCCGCACAAACACCCGTGAAACGTTTCACAGGCGTGAATTTCGCAGGCGCACAGGTACACGGGACACGTTCACGAGCGTGATCGTGAATTTCCACGAAGTCTGGCTGTCCTTTGAGCCCTGCTGCGTCGGCCAGCAAAGGGTTAGACGAAGGAGTCCCGTAATTCTCCCGACTCCTCTCTTCTGCACACGCGCCTATTTTCTGCGGTTCACGCGTATTCCACGACCGCTCTGTCTGTGAACAGGCGCGCGAGTTCACACGCCTCGCGTGTTTCTACCCTTTCGTTTCGGGGCGCGAGAGATCCTGCCCGCCTACTATTCACACGGCCTTCTGATTAACGTTGGACATATTCAGCGCGCGACTCAAAGGCTGCGTTTAATTTGCATGACTCTGGATGCGGGTGTTCTCGGTACTTGGCGGTAAGACGTTTTGACGCTCGGGTTTTTCGCTGGCTACGGCGTTTGAAATATTGTAATCAATTTATTGCTAAAATATGAATTGTCTTAGATTATTCTGGTGTACGTGGGTCGATCGAAAGGTTGGCTGTCTGATATAACAAGTTTAGGATGGAAGGGTCTTTCAATAAATGTAGGCTCTCTGGAGTAAAGTAATAGTGCTCTGTTTATTCCACTGTGGCTTCGACAAGACTGTTCCTCTCGAAAAAGGATGTCCCTTCCCATGCCGAAACCATACCACCCCTCCGACGCAATGGCGACTCCATGGCGCCTTATACCGTAAACAACGATAAGGGCCTTACATCGACACCCGATCCAGCCAACGCTTACAATTCGGCCATCCTGACAATTGATCGTCCCGATCAACTCGACATGCATGCATCCAACGCACACACTACATTCACACAAACGTATGCAATAAACTATTAACTAACTTAACTAACATCAAAGTTACATTAGAATAATACACACAATTAGAATACTGTACATCAACCTTAATTACTACGTTAACCTTAACCGCTACATTTATCACTTAATTTACATTACACTTAAACGCTCATGGTTGTGGCGACACCCATGGTCTCATGTTCGCCGCTGCCTCTATAAGGAAGACGCGTATTCTGAAACCCAGCAATATCTTTTATAACGTACCGATCATTTCTCAATACTCTTCCAATCTCATACGGTCCCTTAAACAAATGCATTAGTTTCGATGAATCACATGTAGTATGAAAATTCCGAATCATTATTTTATCCCCGACCTGATACATTCCTGCCGGTTTTCGTTTTTCGTCATGATATTTCTTATTTATTTCGAAACTTCGTTTGATTTTTCCAGCAGCTTTATCTCTTATCCCCATTAAACCTCTCGTATCTGCTATCCTATCCAATTTCCTTAACGTATCTTGAATACTATCCACTACTTTCACCCGCTGACTCACACCATACAATAAGATACTTGGAGTTTCTCCCGTCGATTTATTTATTGTATCATTGCACGCATACTCTACATCATCAAGTGTTTCGTACCACCGTACGTTCCGTTCATCCGCTAACTTCGATATCATCGGCACAATGGTCCGATTGAATCTCTCCACCTGACCATTCGCTTGTGGTGAGGCTGTAGCAATTTTGAAATGTGTCACCCCATTCTCGTTATGATATTTTTGCAATATACTGTTCTCTGTAGGCCGAATACCGTCGCTCGTAACGACATAGCCTAAATACTCTAACTTAGTTTGTAAAAATTTATATTTGTCTAAACGCAACTCGAATTTATTTGCGACGCATAATTGAGAAACTTTCTCTAGCACCCAGAACTGATGCTCCAATGTCCCCGTTGCCACTAAGAAATCGTCCAGATATACCGAAACATCTCCGGCCCCGATTAATTTTCCAAATATTTGTACAACATATCGCTGAAACCTCAAGGGTCCTCCTTTTAAACCGAATGGCATCCTAACACACTCGTACTGCCCACATGGCGTAACAAATGAAGTGTACTTAATGGAATCCTCGTGCATTCTAATATGAAAAAATCCGTCCTTCAAATCCAACAAGGTAAAATACTTTTTCCCGTCTAGCAAATCCAACTGATCTTCTATCAATGGCAGTGGAAAATTATCTCGAGCTGTAATTTTATTTAAAAATCTAAAATCTATACACATAGGTAATTCCCCATTCTTCTTTTTAACCAAAACTATCGGCGAAGCATATTCGGAAGCACTTTCCCTGATCGCGCCCTTTGCCAGCAAATCATCAATTATTTCCTTTAGTTTCATTTTTCCATAATAAGACAACCTGCGTGGAACATAATGAAACGGGTTTTCGTCTGTTACTGTAAGCTTCACTACATTCTCTATTTGCGGTTGTTCGGGTCTGACAGGCTTTTGATAATGCTCTACAAACAATTGACAAGCCTGACCTTGAATATCTCGTGGAATTGTCTCATTAATATTTAATTTGGATATTTGATTATCATCATTCGAGACTACTTCAATATTCATAATCTGCATAATTTCCTCGTTAAGGTTAAATGAAATTCCCGCTTTTTTAAAAAAATCTCTGCCTAAAACTAATAAATTTTGCATGGTACTTGCCGCAACTACATGCAACGTAATGTCATAAGTAATACTACAAAAAGTAAGTTGGACCTGAGCACAACCAAGAATTTTCATTTCGCTATTATTAATTCCCGCGAACTTAATTGTTCTATCCATACCACGTATAAAGCTAGCCGGTATAAAACTTTCTTTAATGAAACTAATGGGGCTACCCGAATCTAGTAACGCGCACACTTGAATAGGCTTAAAATTATCTTCGCTGTTTCTTATATCTAACGTTACCATAGGGAAAAAATCGCTGTCTTCTTCTTTATGGGAAACTACGTAGTTTACATTTTCCTGAAGTGCTGGGCACTGCGCGTACCGATGTCCTGTGGTGCCGCACTTGAAACAGGCCCCTCGCTCCCTCCTGGGTTTCTTGCACTCTGAAGCGAAGTGTCCTGTCCCGTTGCAGTTGTAGCATCGGACACGCTTAAAATCTTTCGGGCCCCGCTGCTCCTGGGTGACCCTTGCCGCTGGTGGACTGACCTCCCGTCGCGCCATTGTCTTGGCCCTCCTCGTCACATCCGGCAGTGTTGACCTTGCAAAGGCCCGCACCAACTCCTCAACGGTCCGGAACTCTCGTACATTTGCCAATGTTTTCAAATGTTCATCTGGTATTCCCTCGATAACATAATCCACCATCTCCTCGTCTGAAATGGGTACTCGATTCCCCATCACGACCTTGTCATGGACGTAATCCGCGAACGTTTCACTACTCTTCCATATCCGCTGCTCGAATTCACGCCTTAATGCCAAAGTACTTGGTCGGCATCCGTACATATTACGTAAACCGATAAGCAATTCTTCGCACGTCAATTCAACGCAATTTGGCTTTGACTGATACCACTTTAGCGCTTTGCCCTTCAATTTGTTGCAAATCATCGCCTTTGCCACACAATCCTCGAACCCGTGCACTGCAATCAATTTTCGCATTTGCTGCACCCAAATTCCCGCATCAGAACTGCTGCCATCGAAATCGCCAACCAATTCCCTGACATCCTTCCAACGAACTTCACGCGATTGCGACGCCGTACTTATTGGAGGTGTTAATCTGGCAAGCTCCAGCTCCCTGCGTAACACCTGGTTTTCGCGTTCGGCCAACTCTATTTCCCTTCTTAACGAGTCACTCTCGGACAAGTACCTACCCCGCAATTCACTCTGTTGCGCCCGTACTTCCTCCTGTACTTCCTCCTGAGGCCCACTATCCGCCACAGATTCCTCGGAGATCGGCAGCATCGTCAACTGCAATACCGACTCGGGAATGCCTTTTGCCAGCAACCTGTTCACCAAATCGGCCTTATTCCCCACTATCGGCAGATCATTTTCCTGACACAACTTTTTCAGCTCAGGTATCTTAAGCGATGACATATTTCGTAATCTGAATGTCAAAGTCTTAAAAAAAAATGTCACTAACACACGTAGCTCTTTCACGGTCACACGCAGTTAACAAGGTTCACTAGCTGACTTATTCCAAGCTTAGTTCCACAAACTTAATTTGCACCTTATACCTGAACTGCACTCGCGTACCGTGATATCCCACTTCTGAATTTTAGGATGGAAGGGTCTTTCAATAAATGTAGGCTCTCTGGAGTAAAGTAATAGTGCTCTGTTTATTCCACTGTGGCTTCGACAAGACTATTCCTCTCGAAAAAGGATGTCCCTTCCCATGCCGAAACCATACCACCCCTCCGACGCAATGGCGACTCCATGGCGCCTTATACCGTAAACAACGATAAGGGCCTTACATCGACACCCGATCCAGCCAACGCTTACACAAGGCATGGTCTACAATTTTAAATAAAAAATTTGATAACCGCAAGGTAGAACGTTATAATAATTCAATGTTTTAGAGAATGTGATCCCCGATTTTGAATAGCACTTTCTAAAATACAACATCTTTGTTGTTCCAATGGGATGGGCAGCAAAGAAAATATTTGGAGCAATCGAAGTTTTCAAAAGTATCATAGCAAAGTGATCCTTAAAAGATTTTGTCCGCAAACTTTTTCTAAATCCAATTCCCAACGTGCCAGACGTACTCTACCTTGCTTTCTGAAATTCTCGTCACGACTCAAGGCCACTCATCAAACCTAACTAACTTCTCATTCGCTTCAACACTTTACGTCTCCATTCAACACCCCTCAGCAGAAAATCCGGCTCACAAGTCGTAACTATCGAATCACCAAACAATGAAGAATCAAACTCTGTTCTCGATTCTTGCCAGGGAACAGAGCACAGATGCATACGTGCTCCTTACTTGACAAGTGAGTTACGCCCATATTCTGAGTGCTGCGAAAATTGGATTCTCGCGTAACACTTTACACATTCGCATTATCTACGATGCAAAATTGACTCTTATTGTGTAATATTTTAACATAATATTGAATACTTGAATGCCGTAATATTTCAATTGTTAACACAGAAAAATATATACCCGAGTTACATTGGTAAATAAAGTTGCTATTACTACAATAAGCTATTTCCTAATTAAACTCATATTTCGTAATGCTGGACTCACGCCACTCGTCAATTGGGGGGCTCGCATTCGGAATGTTTCGTTGGGGAAACGACAGGGGCGAAACTGTGGAAAGTGAAACAGACGGCGGAGAACGAGCAACATGGAACGTATACGCGGAAATTGCCGCGGGCACGTAACAAAATTTGTCAGGAGATGAGATTTTCAGCAGAGGCAGTTATATACGCCGCAAGAATGAATGGCCAAACCGGTGGAAAACGAGTTCCCGTGGCGTTAACAATAAGGGTCCGTTCGTTCGCGGGTTGAAAGGGTGGTCCAAGTAAGTTCTTAAATTTCCGTCCCGCGATTCGGTTCACGGAGACGGACGAACGAATCTGGCCACGGGGAGAGAGACATTGTCCTTCGAAAATCGGTTGATAATTATTCGGGATAAAAGCCTGGCAATCTCTGCGACGAAAACGATCCATTGAAACGGCTTCGAGAAGAAAATCGTGCATCCCTTTGGGGTCGACCTGTTGAGTAATCTCTGAGAGGAAGGTCGACGTCGATGGGGCGTCTTAATGCGTTTTGATGGGAGCCGGAGAAGTTCAGGACTGTTGGATGCTGATTTAGTGAACGGCGAATTCACTTGAATATTCTGATACTATTATTTCGTTGCGGCACTTTGTATGGTTGGCGGAGTGTGGTTTATTCAAGAGTTTGTTAAACTATGGACACTTCATTTGATGGAAAACAAAATTCTTTCTTTATTTTCAATTTATTTTCTGCGCGTGGAATGCCCTGCTCGACTGTACTAATTTTTGCATCTATCTATTCGACATATTCAAAATACTTTTAACAAATGAATGTGGCCTATTCATTATCACGAAGGCTATCGCTCTACGGTCAAAATTCGCGGCAACTTTGTTACGATTTTTATGCTGATCCGAGATGAATCGAGTTTCAGCTGCTTTGCATATAACGCGAAATCTTTCTTTCTCGATAACGCTGCCGAACTAAAGCTTACTCGAGATCGGCTTTATATCGGTATTATAAAGGCGTCTTTGGAAGCGTGATTGGCTTCCCTGAGGAACGACAGAACATCGATCTCTCTCGAAGGGATTTCGGTTATTCCCACTTTATTTTGCGACAATATGTGCGGTGCCTTTACGGTCTAGAGATATAGTAGAAATTGAAAACAGCACTTAACACCTTCCTCTTTCATTTTAAAAAGTTCGAAACAGATACAGCTGGTACCTATGTATTTTTTGGATGTTTAATTATACATATCGTTTGCTCTCTTGAAATGTTATTAATTCATCTTCCAGGAGACTTAAACATTCCAGCGCGAAGAAATTTGTTTGTAACCATCCTTTGGATCCTACCTATATTTGTTTGCGATAAAGCAGACAACATCAAACGACCTACGTCGATAGATGTGAAAGTAAAAAGCAGGCTTGAAATGATACAGATATCTTTTCATTTTTGTCATCGAGTATCAAATTGAAGTCGTGGCAATAAAAATCCAAATTAAATCCTACTCTCAGTTTCCTGACATTGCAGCTTGCTTTCCAACAACCTCAAAGGAAAATGGAAAAACTTCCGGGAATTCGACATGAACTTCGGAACAGGAATTATTAACTTGCAGTCCCATTTCCTTTTCAAGCACCCTCAAAGGGAAATCAAATAACACCGATGAATTATTAACTGGCAAAAAATCAAGCCAATTATACGAAAATTCATCAAGAACAATCTTAAGGTTAAAGGAGAAATTACTAATTCAATTATGTTAATAATTGGAGAGCAATTATTTCACATGGACTTGTTAATTAAATACACTTGTGTAAATGATATTTCGCTCTTATAAAACTGCAAACCATTCAGCATGAAAGTTGTGATAATATTTTCTTTTAGTACAGTGAAACTCAATAGAATTTAAGGCAAATAATTGCCAGGACTTTTCGATAGAAAAATACGATACCAGCAAACGAGTTATTTTATAACAAATACTGAAATACACTTAATATTGAACGCGGAGTTACGCGAGTTAAAGAATACGCAATTTTCAATGACTTTAAGAAGAAATTGCAAGCAGCAAAGAACAGAAGCAATCAAGTAAAAAGATCAACAATGTGTTGAGCAATCCTTCGAAACCCATTCGAAATTCGTAGAGAAAGTTTCCGATTGATCCAGTTTCTGGCAAGATTGAGTGGTTGCAAGTCGGGTGCATGGTGAATTTAAACGTGGTCGCGGCTCGTTCAAATGTGAAAGTAAACGTAATTTGTCGACTCGATGTACCCTCGAAAGGGTTGCATATAAGCGTGCGATCGAACGCGTGCAATTGCGATTCGCAGCTGCAGTAGGCAGCTACGAAACCAATTACGGAACTGTGTTAATCGCTTCGATGTTTCGAGGACTCGGCGTGAAACTTCTGACTAGTTTAACTATTCGCTAGATCCTAATTATGGAACACAGCTTGGAAAAAAACGGAATGGATTTGTGCCGAATATTTTGAGGAGATTTGAACGAAAGGAAAGATTCAGGATAACATTGGATTTATCCGGTGAGTAAAATTAATATTTTGTAGAATCGATAACGAAATGGGGAATTGGATTAAATGAGGAGTTGCAAATATATTACGCATGAATGAAAAGAACGAATGAAAATAAAAGATGTTGCAGATCACCATGGAATGTTGTATAAAAAGATACTGCAATCCATACCGTATTATGTTTCGTACTAA
Organism: Nomada lathburiana; assembly: GCA_963667235.1. Classification (NCBI taxonomy): domain Eukaryota; kingdom Metazoa; phylum Arthropoda; class Insecta; order Hymenoptera; family Apidae; genus Nomada; species Nomada lathburiana. The sequence continues at coordinate 9,607,584 of OY763910.1, forward strand.
TTTACGAAGTGCAACTCTAACATAAAAATTTAAAAAGCAAGGTAAGATTATATATAATCTCTGTAAAAACAATTTGACTTTTGCGACCTGACCTGACCTTTCGTTCCGCGCTATAACTCCACAGCAAACGAGAAATAGGGAAAAAGAATTGGAAAACGTTTTTTTTCTTCGCAGCACAGAAATTCATCAGTTAACCGAGCTGCAGCCATCTCTGGATAATTGAAATTTCTATATGATCTACAAGATGAATGGAATGTAATTGTGATCTAGTCTATGACAGATTTTCATCTGCTTTTTCCTCTTTAGCACAAACAGATTAATTGAAAACGGGAAATGAATTTTTCATAGACTTCCATTTACATCGAATGAACTTTAAAGCATCGCAATTATTGAATGCAATGAAAAAGTTGGATATTTCAAAATCAGTCGTGACAATTTTTAGCGAGTTTTACAAATATTAAAAACTATTACGAAGCTTTCATTTATAGGGTACTGTTATTACTGTTATAGAAGCTGGGCTGCTACTTTTATAAAGCTCAGGTAAAACACGGCACCGATTTACTACCACCTCATCCGAATTTTTCGGAAAACTGCCGAATCGGCAGTTTTTAAACAGGACAAAGCGGCAAAAGACGAATAACATCGTCGTACAACCAGTCAATTAGAATGCTCGCTATAACAACGTTGCGTTATCTCCTTCGCGAGCTCTGAATACAAATCATTCCGCGGATTACACGATATACGGGCAGGGTGCACGTGTGCGTGTGTGCACTAGCGTATACGTGCGTTACGGAAATACAGACACACAATTAGATCCTGCGGCGGTAGGAGTCAGCCGGTCACGAAACTGCCATGAGAAACTGTGCTAATCCCTACACGTTGCACTACCATGTCACTTGCCTCGATGTTACTTCGCTTTGACGACTGCCAGCGAGTTTCAACAACTTAGTTTGCAACCACGGATCTTCGGATCTGCCTCGTGGCAAATGGTGCCTGCTTCCATACCGGTGTCCAAGCGGTCTGACTTTGCCTTTCCTATGTCGTTTTCGAGTTGTATCGCGCCCCTTGCACGAATCTACGTGATCCCCTTTGATGGGTACTTCGAATGCCGTTGAATCCACCGGCAATTTCTTTTATCATAATGAGAAGTTTATCGTCTGGCACTTTTGTAAGGAGCGTATATTCTCTTTTAGATAAACAACACCTCACACTTTCACGACCGAATGTGAAACAATCGCGAGAGTATTTAGCATCGAATAAACGGCCAGTGGAATCGGATTTATTCGTATTCGACGGGAATCGATCGGGTCGATTGCACGGACAGTGCAGGGAAACGGGTAAACGGCACGAACAAAGCTGGACAAACAGAATGACGCGATTCTTCAGGACGGGCCGGTCCGTTCCAATTTCTACACTTCGTTGCAAATATTGCCTTGTGCCGTGTTACAGCCGCCGCCCGCGACTCCGTTTACAGCGTTTCAATTAGAACACCCAACCTCTGCAGAGAATGGGTGTTTTCTGTGCGCACCGCGTCCGTTTTTCATTCCCCGACTGACAGTCGCGAATCGAGAAAATATTTCGCATTCTCCGATGCTCCCCGATCGACTTCCACCTGCGCCAGCATTTTCGTCTCCTCGAATTGGAACACCCCTTAGAAATCTTTCAACTATTATGCACACGTATGGAGAATTTTCTTCGAAGATTTCGAAATGAACTCGGATTCGCGAAGAAGGCGATATTTGAGTTTCGCACTGCTGACTCGTGGATTTGTTGATCTGTATTTTAGACAGACGAGTGTTTAATCGATAGCGCGTACGCGACATTCGAGGAGGACAATAATTTATATTTCATTGTTCAATTGAAAAATGATCGCACGGTATCAAAGGGTGGTATGTTTACACCTGTCAAAACTGTGCGCAAGTGTCGCTTATACATGTTTCGTATCGCTATATATTTGCAGGGGGTCTTGTTGTTTTTAGCAGCATCGCGGTATTCGTTCGATTCATTTCAATCTCAGTGGCCGTGCGCTAGAACGCAAATATTGGAGCTGGCACGATGACACGTGCCGTTTGTTAGATTTCGCGTGTACCATGTATCCTTTCAATTAAAATGAACGCATGTTGAACAATGGTTGTGCTGAGAAGTGTTCTCGTTATTCCCCTCACTCCTTCCCCAACCTCTCGTTTTCTCTTTGACTGAAATCATCGTATTTGTTTTCGACGATCCGACCAATCATGCGTTTCCGGGCTTTCTCGTATTCATTCGTCCGGCTCGCATTGTCTAATTGCTTGGAATTGGAAACGCGGTGAATATGTTTATTTTCTAGATGTTTCAATTTCTCTTGATTTGTAAAAGCGTGGGTGAATTGATCGGAAAGTTAATGGAACTGGAGTTGTACGCTTTCTATCTTACGCGGAGCAGAGTGCAGCAAGTAGATATGGCGCGTCAATGGTCAGACATGCCCCTTGGATAATAAGGATTACATCTGCTTGCGACTTTAACACAGCACAGTCCAAAGTAAACACAAATCTGGACACTAATCTTAAAGTAATCTACGCAACTCTCTAGAAATTTGTCCGCAGCCAGCCCCCATTGATCGCTGGAACAGCGTAACGTCGAGGCAAACAGAGTTACCGTACGAAGAACGTCGCCTGTGCCATTTCTATTCCCAGGTCCCTCTCTTCTCAGACTGAGACAGAAAAAGATAGAAGACGTAGGGAAAAGGCGGCCAAAAAGAGACTGCAATTCAAACAAAAGAAAGGAACACGCGGTGGATCCACAAACGTTTCAGCGATCAGCACAATATGACTTTCCGATCTCTGGGCGACTTCTATCGCGGCTAGAGGAGGAAATAAGTACTTGGAGACTTCTTCCTTCGTTCCGGGAAGAGCATTAACGATCGCTAAGCCGATAAGAAGGCTTCTCCAAACACGGTGGAAGAAGGAAATTTTCAGCGATTCTTCCTTTCGTCTTCTATCGACGCGCGGATCGTTCCTATATCGTTTGTCTATCAAAGGGAGTGACGGCAAAGGGTTTAGGGGGAGTTATGGCCGCTTGTTTACTCTGTTTGCGGCGTTTTACAAGGGTGGCTAAACCTTCTAGTTAGAGGGCGAAAAGTGGAGATAGATTTTGATGCTTGTCCTTTGGATTAATTAGACAAGAATCAGGCCGGCAATAAAAACTTAATCGTTAAAAGCTTTCTGTTCATTGTCTGGAAGATTGACTCTGGTCATTGCTCTTGTTAGATTTTATTAATTGACGTACGGTGATGCAAGTTAGCGTGGTAAATTGCGTTGTTAAGTTTCGGTTTGTTGGTTTGAGCTGCAGCTTTTTAATTCTGCTCGAACGAGGATGGTTTCGTTAATAAAACTGCGACGATAAAATGATTGAGTTGTAAATGAATTTTTGCCACGTCCTTGTTACGACAAATTTTTTCGCCCGACGTTTTCATCGGTTCATTGGGAAAATGCTGATTTTCTGTCAGTCCCTTGCGAACGGTGAAAACTATTCTACAATATATGTTACCACTCAAAACAAATTACCATGCTTCTGACAGAATTTCTACTTCTAAATGTGTCACCGGCACATTTCAGTAAATATTAAACTGACTAAGACACTTTGCAAATGAATTTGTAATATCGACAGAACATAACTTGTCGATTAACCAGGTGCAATTGATATATTGAAAACGAAAATAACAATTGAAAATAATTATTCCAGTGAAAGACCGATTTAATTGCTTGTCTAATTCATGAAAGAGATCCCTTTAAATTTGGAATCCTGTGTAACTGTCGCCAATTTGCCCGCATGGAATATTTCAGTTTTACCGTGTCGTACGTTTTAGTGTCGAGCACGGGGAAGATATGCATTATACATACATATGTCTTCCAGTAATTTCTACGCGCTATGAGGCTGAAATATAGCAGCAATGTGTTTATCACGTGCGATGGAGTTGTGACACGTTGTGGCAAGGCGTGCGTTCGCACGACATAATAGCTCCGACCGTCCAATTTCCCACTTGACAGAATAATATTTTTAATGGCGAATACGCGAGCATAATATAGAAAATTCACCGCTGCCGTGGCAGTTATCACGGATTTAAAAATAACACCGCGAACGAATCCATAATATGCCAGTTGAAAACATAATTCTGCGACTAATTTAAAATAAATGATTCCGTCGAAAAAAGAAAACTTCATCTATGAATAGTTTCGTTCCAATTTTATTCCCGTGAATGAACCGATTCAACGTTATTCGTTTTATAGTTTTAAGTCGGATAACTGTGATCATATAATTATTGACTTTGACGATACTTGTTGTCGGACCGAAATTATTACTCGAAAATCTTTGTCTATAAAAAATCTAAAGAAAATAGTTCAATGTCAGAAATAAAATGTGCGAACTCAACCCTCTCCTCAAAAACGCTCTTCGTAACCACGAACAACAAATATCCCGACTCACACCATCGTACCTCTGATCACTATGAAACAGAACCTCCAATCTTCCCCCGTTTCCAAAACTTTTACCCATAATCATCGCGATGCAGCGTTCGTAGCCCATTTTCCATTCACCGTGCACCCAGCTAAAGACCCAATTCAACAGTTCGACAATGCTGACCGTTTCCAAAGCGCAGCTGCGAAAGATTCAGCGCGGATTCATCAAAGAATCCAAGTCGGACGCGAGTCTGTATCTCTTGCAATTCGATTCGTAATCAACGGACGTCCAATGGAATTCCTTTCGGGGGTTCCATTGTTCCGCAAAACAATGACGACGTTCGACTGCAGGCTGACCGTGGGGCGAAAAGCCTCGACGAGGAACGGAGAACGGGAAACGTAGGCGAGAGGAAGAGCGACACGAGGGCTCCTTGAAGCGTTCGCTTCGATCAGCAGAATTCTTCGTCGAATTAGTCTAAGACCATCGGTGGTGTCGAACCCGACGACACCGTGGTATGCTGTCGACGACTCGACGAATGCACGGAATGTTCTAGTCGACTGTCGTCCCAGGTGAATCAACCTTGATGACTTTACACAGACTTGTGAGAGTACATTTTGCGCAGTCGAACGTCCCGTGACCATGGTGCTTACGCGAGGGTTGTTAGGGTTCAAGAATTTGAAGGGACCACGAGGGTGAGATGTGGATTTATTGTGGATTTCGGACAAAATGATTCTACCGGGTACCAGGTTCTATTCAAGTCTCCTCGTATTATTTTCAAGCCAAACATATCGGAGCCATTAATTTTCTTAACTCATCTTGCGACCAATTCCTTCCTGAAACACGTTCTGATCGGTATTCTTCTCTGAACAGCAACAAGATAATGTGAACCGACTTCGAGATGGGTCGCCTAACCGAATTTCGCGGGGAGGACACGTAATAAGAAGAGATTCCGAGCACTTCGCCGTTTCATTTCGCGATCGGCCAGCGGCATTGTCCGACCCAGCAATTGGTCTTCGATTTTTCCGGCTGCACGTCATTTTACGTCCCTTTCACTTAGACGTAACCCACCACGGGAACAGATTTTTCTCGTTACGTGACAAATCACCGCCAGCTGAATGACCGTCTCGAGTGAATAAACTGACCAATCGCGGCTAATGGAACTGTTCCGAGTGCGCTGGTCGAATCAGAGGACAGTCGTTCGGTTTTTCCTTCTGTGCAACGTTTTTCACTCCCCCGGGACATTAGAAATCATGGCGTTTGCTTTGTCCGTCGATTTCTTGCGCGGCCAGGACCGAATGATTGGGACATTTTAAACTGGATTACCGGAACGATTGTAGATCTCGCGACGACCATGGTTTTGCGGTTCTGATAGATCTGTAACTTCTTACGCGATGGTCTTCACTCGTTTAGATCGTTAGCGCGTTGGAAGGTAAAGGAATTTGTGCTGCGAGTAATAAAAATTCCACCCCTTCAATTCGATCACACTTTAAACAACAAAATTCATTCACCATCGGGCGACAACTCGCTCGAGCCAGACATTCGCCACTTTGAAATGAATTCTACCAACTCGAGGTCGAAACACAAAAGGTCCCGACCAAAATGCAAGAAGAAAAACGATAAAAGAGGAGCACAAAACAGAGGGTGAGGGAGATGAAGAGGAAGAGAAGCGAAAAAGGGTTAAAACAGTCGTTGACCTTAATTACACAGCAATCAGAGTTCCGTCTACAAAGGCGAATCGTCGCGACGCGAACAAAGCTGCGTGCACGGGAAGAGAAGAATTTTTCTGTGGGTTTTTGATTTTCCTCTTCTTCGATCTGGGTCAATTCGAACGCTTTGACCAATCTTGCGCGACGGAAGTGCGCTTCGAGCAACGACGAGGAAAAGAAAGAAAACAGACACACACACACACACACACACACCGCTGGCAAACGTACGAGAAAGGGAACGAGCCTAAATTAATAGGCGTTCACCGGGGTGGCTGACTTCGTCGTTTCGTTTGAAAGTCGGCGGGGAAAAGTTCGAAAGTTACTTGGAAAAAGTTCTCTCGAACGAAGTATTACCGTAGACAGTCGCTGAAGCTCTGCTTAGAGAAACAGATATCCCCCCCGGTGGAGTTTGCAATTTTCGAGCCAAGAGAAATCCGTTTCCTGCTCAGCCCGACGTGCTCCCGTGGGAGTATCGCTAGAGCAAGTAAGCAGGATCAATTTTTGGACGCGTCTCGATTGTTTATTTCTTACCTTGGTAACGCGTCTATGATCGATTCAATTTTGCAATATTTTTGGAAGACCCGGTTGTGGATTAATAATGAGTGTGAAGTTGCAATGAAATTTTGATTTAAGTACGCCCTGGATTATAATTCGTATTGTTATTATTATTATACCATTATTATTCATCTAAATGAATTTATGTTTCTGGGAAAAATGGCTTAAATAATTATTACGTCGGTTAGTAGCGTGCAATGTTTGCTATTTGAATTTAGTGAGTACGGTATTATTGGCGTCAAATGAAATTTTGATTGGATTAAATATACGATTGAATTGAACGAAATAACGTTCGCGGGAAAAAATTGTTGAAAAGTTTGCACAACGTTTCGTTACGTATTAATGAATCGCATTGTACATTTTTGTAGCACGGAAATCGTCGATGGATAAATTGAAATGGAATATTTCACTCGTGGATTTAATACCGTTTTTGTGATAAAATCGAGAATCTGCAGTGCAAACGATTTAACTAATATCGTAACCAGCGTGGATTATCGCGTCTCTGAAATGGAATATTTGCAGGTGGATATTTTATGCGAATTGATGATAGGCGTTTCATTTTTTATGCCTTCCAGCATCCTGTTTTGATGCAGGCTCTGGTTTCTTATAAACATGTTTACAACTCATGCAGTGGCTGCAGTTTACAACTTGTGGCGCACAGTAAATCTTTTTACTCCCTCAAAGCACGTAGAACGGAAAATCTATGTTAAACAAACTTGTTGTCTATGAAGCATGCCAGAACCCTGAGCTATGTTTTACCAAGTTCTCTGAATAAATTGCATTTAACATAAAACATTCTTCCAACAAACCTACAACTTAATTAATACAAAAGGAACTTTCAAACTAACACAATCAAGTAGTACAGCAACATATACAATATATATATATAATTACCAAATGCTGCACAACGTTATTGGTAGTTAATGTTACACTTTGGATTATATAGATCAGGGATAACGAAGTTTTTCTCCTCCAAGAGTCATGTTCCCACCAACAGTTAAAAATGCCCTACTCCTTTGCAAAGATAAAGACTGGCTGGACCAGTACGCTGGAAGTGGAAGATCTAGATGAGGGAAGGGCCACTGATGGCTCGCGAGCCGCCAGTTCGTTGTCCCTGATATAGATTAACTTTTATTAATCTTCTACACGTGATATATCGCTTACCTCACATCACAGAAGAGATTATACATAGTCAAGCAAAGGAACTATATAAACTTGCATAACAGTGCCACTTATAAAAGTATAAATGAGCGTTGTCTAATGCATCTAATGCAATCGAATACCCTACCTCAACGCGAGTTACTTTCTTTCATTTATTCTCAAACCTAATTGGAGAAGTTCGTCCCTGCCCTCAATAGTACTTCTAAATGTTGTGCAGCTATCCGGAATGCTATATATTAATAGTACAACCAGTTGTATCCATTTCCGACAGTTTATCTACACTGTTTGTAATTTTACCCATGTTTCTCTGGATGTCTGGCATTGCTTTACATGACATATTTGTGAAGTGCTTATTGACAGTATAATACTTGGTCTTACCTTTTGATCGGTTTCATCCCGAACTGTGGCTTGGTCTTCTTCTTCCGGTATTATTGTCAAGTCGCTTACGTAAACCAATTGATCATTTTGCGTTAAAATTGCCTTCATCTGGATTGCCCATGTGTCGTAATTTTTCTGCGCTAATTTGTCTATATGTACTGAATAATGCGACATGATTTCCGCTTTATACACAGTACCACTCGGCGCGAACACGTGCACCACTTCTAATTTTAGGTTAACCGGACAAGATTGTAATTTCTTACTTTATTATTGCCCCCTTTTATTAATATTTATATTTTACGTTTTATTTAGCAGAATGGAACACTACCTGGGCCCATAGCCTATTGTTATGTTACACTTTAGATTATATAGATTAACTTTGTATTAATATTCTACACGTGACAGATCGCTTGCAACTTGCAACACTTTAAGGAACAGACTATACATAGTCGAACGAAGAAACTATATAAACGTCTCTCACATAAAAGGCGCCACTTATAGAAGTATAAATGAGCGTTGTCTAATGCATCTAATGCAATCGACCAAACATAAATAACAAATTCATTTCAGCTTTCAAACACCAAACAAAAAGAAATGTTCCTTAATTCCCTTTCACTTTAAATTACCACCAGTAACGGGAAGAAGACGGTCGAATAAAAATATCCTTGTCATGCAAAGCAAATAAAAAAAGAACACTCCAATACCTTTATTTACTTCTAAACCGACATCGTAAATTTCTTCAAGATAGAACTTCTAAATCAAATTTTTTAACACCAAATGGACAGCATAGATCGCGACGCTGGCAGTTTCGATTCACGACAGGCGAATAAATTCCAAAAACGAAGCCCTCCTCCTCGATATTCGCTCGCAAGAACACCGTCCGAAAATTCTCCGCCCTCGGGAAACGTGGCCACATTTCACCGCAGAACGTCATGGCTATTGTGGCCCAAAGACCGCGTGAAAAATACTTAGCCACAGAATTCGCTTTTTATTTACCGTTCCCGGCTAAGATCCCATAATTTAACGCGAGGAGAGACGTTGGCATTCCGGAGCATTGAAAGAAAAAAAATTCAATGCTCGAGCAGGGTGGCGAGAGCGCTCGCTTGCACTTGGCCAACGATAAATGTGAATTTTCAAGACAACAGGGGGTGCAATAATTTTTTTTCCACGCGTTTTCCCACAAATGTCAAAGAACGGTACGAATCGGGGCTATACCCACGCGGGGGATGTCGGTAGTTAATTTTCCTGCAAATGCCGCGCAACTTCCGGTATCGTAACACCCCCTGGTCGAGTCGGAAGTAATGCGACTAAATTAATATCCGTTTGCGAGATAAAGGGGCTGGTTTATGAAATTCTCTTGCTGTATTCGTTTTCTTTTGTCGCGTAAGTGCTGTTAACGCTGGATTCCACTTTTATTTATTTGTTTCTTTATGCACTCTTTAGAGGACTTTCGCTTCTTTTTCGCATCGTACAATCTCATTGAAATTATATCTATTCATTCTCTCACGGCGTATTTCGAATTCTTAAAAAAAATCTGCGTCTCTGGAATACCAAAAGAAATAGACATAGATATTTTACAAATTTTAAAAGGCGATACTTAAGACGGCTTAAAGATTTATGAAAAATTATAAAATCACAAAGTTCGCGTACACTTCGCAGATAAAATTGTAATTCTGACGTTCTTTTACACCCTCGTTCACCCTTGCAGCTACTCTGCCATAGAAATCTGGCCCCCATAAAATCCTTCGCGTTCACGTTTCGCTAATTTCCCATTCGCCATCAAACATCTGGCCAATAAAAGTAAGCCCCGAGGGCCTCGTAAAATCTGTACAGAATTTCTGCAAGTACATCGTGAAGACGATATTATCCAGGGTAATTAAAGCGTGACCGGATGAAATTATCGAACTGTCGCTTCCAGCCCCCAGAGAAATGGCATCGTGGCTTCCGCCCATGACGTCACATTTCCGCGCCCTCGTTGTTTCCTGTCAATAAACGTCGCGCCTCGCCTCGTCACCCCGACGACTCATCGTCTCCGCTTGTTTTTTTTCATTTTCCGCGCGAGTTAGGCGAGCGTGCGATCACTCGTTGACATTTCCTCGAATCGACGCGTGTTTGCTTAACAAATCAGTGCTGAATCAAGCACGACTTTCCCCATTGGATGGTGTGTCGGATTTTTATTTTTAAAAGGACAGGACAGACGGTGGAAACTTTTTAGCTTTCGTTGTTTTTTGGAGAAAAAGGAAATAGAAAAAATATGGTGGTTCCAACTGTAACGAGTGTCGGCAGAAAGTCGGAATATTCTGTTGCAATGTTCGTCTGTCTCTGCCTTGGTATAGGGGATGTTTAATTGCCGAGTTCTTTCGCTATTTATACAATTTAATCCGTAGTTATTTATTACCGAACGAGTTTATACAGACGGAGATTCTATTCGAAGCCCATGCATATTGTTCCATATTATCCGGGCAATTTTTTAAATTTTCTTATTAATTCTACAACTTTACCTCTATTAATTTCATCGACAGAATCTAAACTAACAACTAACCCATGAAATTGTACTTCAAAACAATATTCTGCCCTCGTATCAGGTCGTATTAACGTTTCAAAACTCCCATTCGATTTCGGAGTAATAAAAAATTACACGGAAGTATTGCAATGCATAATATTAAATTTCCGATTATATAATGCATACGGACATTTATTCAACGTACCGAGGCAACCGTAAAATGTCACGAAGTTACATTTAATCGAAAATATGGATCAGCCATAAAGTGTGGCCGCGTATTTAAACCGTTAGCCGTCGCAAGAAACGCAATATCCGGTCTTCGTATGCGGACGATTTTCCAGGAGGCTTTAAATGGGCCTTAAAATTTATTGTGCGTTTAAAGCAAGTCGACGTTAAACGTTTTTAAAAACGCTGAGACTCAGTGCCATTTCATGGCTGACATCAAATCGGCTGGCGTTATCGAGAATGGGGATCGTCGTAAAAATTCTTATCGTATGATGAATCTTCCTTGGGAATCCGCTCAACTCGTCCACCCCAATTAATATTTAGACGCAGGAAGTTTATACTCCTTATCGGAACATTTAGTTTAGCATGACATTCGAATTATAAAATTTCTCGTGATTAGACTGCACTGTGTTTTATTCATATTTCTGTGATGTATTGTATTAAATATGTTAGCAATGACAATAACATATCTACAGACATCACAATATTTCCTTTATAAATTGATATCCGAATGCTCAAAGAATTATATGTAAAATGTGGGAGTCTTTTCGATCTATCTATGTATCTATAAAAAGAAATGAATATACATAATTTTTGAATTTGCAAAAAACGATTTTTAATGAAATAGGCAGAAAACGATTCATAATTTATCCGGTTACGGACGACAACGATCTAATTTATTAGATGTGGAAGAATGGTTAAATCTGGCTTCGACCACTTAATCGTTCGACCGGCGGATCGGTAGTGAAAAATGTTCTTCTTTGGAAAGAGAACAATCCGACCGCTGCGTAGTGCTCTTTGCTAGGCGACAAAGAGCTCGTCCGCCAAGTTATAAATTGTATTAATGAAGGGACTATTAATTATGGCGGCGATAATTAATATTAAAGTGGGCTCGCGCTGACGAGGCCTCTTCGTTTCCCCTCGCTTTGACACGGCAAACCGGCTTCGTATAATGCGACTTCGCAGACACGCTGCGTTACAGAAAGCGATACACTATTAAATAAGAATGAAGACAGAATTTTTCATATTTACTTGAGTCACGTTTAATTTTTCATGCCGGGTCAAGCAATTCGATTAACAAAAATTCGACGCTAATAATTAAGCGTTATTAGAAAACAGCTCAACTCTTTCTTTATCATTTCTTTCATCTCACAGATTATTATCCGCGAGATAAAATATCATTTAAAATATTCAGACATTCCAACCTTCAATCCCAGGAACATTTTACCGGGAATACTGACGTACATATTCGAACAAGATGCCTAGAAAAAAAATTATTCGCTCAGAAAACCTTCAAACGTCATTCCACATATTTCTATCCGGATCACACCGCCTCGATTATCGAAATCGGCAGAAATCGCTCCAATTATTTCTTCCTCGTCGAAACGGGCACACGATAAAATGCGGCTCGTAATAAATCGACGCCGTAAAAAACGAAAAAGGAGCACAAAGGTACAGAAAAAAGAGGGAAACGTAACTGAAAAAGAGAGATAGCGAGGGAGAGGGAAATAAAAACGAAGGAAAGGTAGAAAATATCCAACGAACTAGGATGTGGCCTTGGGAAACGGTGCAACATTCGATTCGATTTAAATTGGCATTTACTGCACCGGCGAAATAATGGCGGCGGCTTTTTTTATTGAACAATTGAATGTTCATTAACGTATCAGGCGTCAGTCGGAGCGGCGCACCTGCTGTCCGTTCACCGTTTGTCCCCGATTATTTCACCAACGACCGGGAATAATAATATTAATGGCCGACGATCGCGTTCCAACTACATATAACGTTCTCGACGCTCGAAAACGCAGCATGGAGTTGATCAAGCTTGATGTATTTATCAGTGGAATATTGAAACTAGTTGCGCGTCGAAGTTGTATTAATTGAATGCAAATTTTTCGGTGCAATTTTTCCGAGCGTGACTCTTTTCTTTGTGGAAACGGGCTGAGTTGAATTTGTTTAAAACGGAATTTGCAAAATTGCAGAAGCTGCAAAGTTCTTTCTCCATTTTCATTTAACATTATTCCTCCATTTCCATCAACTTTGATTAATTACGCAACGTTCCCCCGTTAACTATGGAAGCCTCAATGGATTAGACAAAACTGTTACCGTGTATAGTAAGTGCTTGGACAATTAATAATTTAATGGAAAATACGCTTCCATTTAATCCACGTGGCTCTACTTGAAACAGTGCATTAAGGGAATTAAATTCCCGCCTCTGAAGTATGAATACGGAAGTTGAATTCTTCTGCGATGAAGTAAACCCGTATCGTTCCTGTTCCCTCGAAATTCACAGTACCCACTTGGAAGTCTAACAACTCGACGTGTCCATAAACAATTAACCGCCAAAGAATGGAGTTTCATCAACAACGTTACTGCGTGCACCATTTCCGAAATTTATTGCACAATATGTTATAAATTTAGAAAATACCTCCCGCCAAGTCATTGTACGTTAATGTCCATCGTTGAAATTCCTTTAATATTGTCAGAAAAATTGTATATTTAATTGCATATTGACGGTATTAATTCCATCAACCCAGATATTCCAGCAACATATATAAATTCGATTAACTGAAGAGTTTAAAGTAAATTCCTTATGAAAAGATTTCTGTCATCCATCCTGCAGCTTTATAATATGAAAATTTGAATGCTCGTCAAAAAATATTTGATTTGTTATCACGGCCAATCGGGATTTTTCTCTGTTACTGTTAGAGGATTTTACGGTGTGTCCTGTTTATTGCAAATTGTAATGCGTTGGTGGATAGCGAGGTGCAGGCGAGGCAAGAATGATTGCACCGAGAGAAAATAGGGTGAGGTGGTTAAGGTAAAGAGAAATGAGCAGAAAGAAGAAGAATACGGTGATTCTTTTCCTTGTCCTCCCTTAGTCCTCGTGTTCGCATAACGTTGTCGTAAAAAGAGGAGCGAGTGAGGGGAAGAAAATAAAGAAATCGTGTAGTGATGCATTGCGGTCACCTTTCGTCGGGAAAGGAAATGCAATTTAAAACGGAAGGGGGGAATGGAGAATCTTTTCTTGATTGCCAAGGTGAAGAATTTTGTTAGAGAGGGAAACAAAATTCGATGACAAAATTGACTACGATAATAACTGGCGTGATTCTGTTGGAAATTTTTAGTTCAAAATGGGAATTAATGTTTTCGGGAACAATAAGCTGGAGCAACGGGGAGATACATTAAAACATAATCAAATTTTGTTTGCAAATAATACAAATATTTCGGAAATTGCGAAATATTATTTAACAATGAACCATCAGGGGAAATCAATCTTACATTTGTTTTTGTTAGATTTCTAGTTTTTACAGTTTACTTTACTCTCCTGCTGCCTATCTTCTTTTTCTTATTTTCTATCATACTTTACCATCCCTTCCCATTTATCGCTGACCATTCTAAAAATAACTTTTTAAGCGTTTAAACCTTTCAGACGACCGCCCAAGGAATTGGAAAACTGAAATGGTTTCTAAAGTGCTCAGTCATTTTTAAAGTAAGACTGTTTTCCCACTTTTATCTCGAAATTTCTATGCGTTATTTAAAAACTGCGACTACTACTTCGCATTAGTTACAGGTGAAGCCAAGGAATTTTCTCACTCGTTCGGATTGCATAATTGAAATCCTTGAATAACGTATAACAAGGGATAAAACACGATCCAAAAAATATACAATATATTTTAAATATTATTTTAACAGAATCAGTGGTAACAAAAAAGAAACAGAAATACGATACGATTTACCTGTACTACGTATACCATTACTATTACCTATATGTATACTTATAAACTGACAAAGCATATAGTATTGTGTAAAACGAGTTACAAAAATATCGAATAAATGCGATGGTGTTGCATTTCAAGAAAGGATACAGAACGAAATACAGAACGAAAAAAAACCTGGGGAGCAAGAGGCTCGAATGAAAGGTGAAAAACACAGGGAACATTGGAGGACAGGGGTGAAGGACCAGAGGCAGACGTTGAAAGGGGTCAGGGGGTTAATCTGTTTAGTCTTCTCTGCTGCGAAGTAAATTACTTTTGTTTGCTGCAAGTTTCATTATAGTTTAATGTCTTGCGTTTCGTCGGAGATATTATTTATCCCCAATTATCTGAACTTGTTATGTGTTTTACCCTTGCTTCTACTTGGAATCTTCTCTAATTACTTATGAATGAATAATTAATCTGATTTCCGTTGAGTTGCAGCGTGCAGTTAGTTGCAAGCGGAATACTGGATCGACCGAATTATCTTCTCACTTTAATTGCTAACAACTGTGTAAGATTGAGGAAGCACATGGAAACAGAAATACAGCAGTAGAATACGAGGAACAGTAGAGACAAAATGTGGGACAGAGAGATTCAGTCGGGAAAAAGGAGGAAGAAAAAAAGAAAAAAAGGGAATGTATTAAAGTTGGATTCGACAGAGGGGGGGGAAATGTGAAATGTAGAAATACAACTAATTCTATGCAATCAAAAATTAAACGAGCAACCCATTAAATATAAAACACATTAAAAAGTATATTGAATAAAAAGACATTTTTAATTTCACTTTTAATTATAATACATATATAAAATTTCCACGCAAAGCTTTTTAATGAAACAGCTCAGCGAAACAACAACATGAAATTAACTTTTAAAATGTTAATTAAATATGTACCGTATAAATTGTAAATCTGTGCAGCTCCTTACTGAGATTCAGCGAGTAAAATAAATATTCATTTAAACGAAATATCACGTTCCAGAAATTTCAGCTAATTCCCCCTGACGAAAAGTAAAAAGTAGCGTGGCATGTGTTTCAATTTTTTTTTTTTGCAAAAGTCACTCCGACGAGAGTCTACGCATGCTTGACGTAAAAAAGGGTAAAAATGTCGGTCTTGCAATTTTTCCCGCCGCCCCCCTTTCGCTTCAGAGGCGTATAAAAATGGCAGAACGTTTGTACGCTGTGCGAGAACAAAAAGCCTAAGCCTTTTGAGTTTCAATAATGACGGTATCGTAGGAAAACCCTCGACACCGGCGCGTCGCGTCGCGGCGCTGCGATGTCGAGAGGCTTTCCCTACGCGTACATCCCTCCAATTGAAAACATTTTTATGGAAGAAAATCTGGAGCGCGGATGTTTAGAAGCTTTCATAAGAAATAAACGAAGCTCATGATACAGTCGATTTGAAATTAATTGAACGCAAACTACCCAACCCTTGATCCCTTCTTTTTCTTGTTAATCAATATTAATATGATCGGTCTCGTAAAAAGAACTTTCAAGTAATTGACTTTTCCTTTTTTCAATATAATCCTACTGTTGGAAATATTGAATATTCGAGAACGCTATTTTGGTAGTGAAAACGTTAGACGATAAAACGAGGAATTACCCTGTTTCGTTAATGAACAAAATTGTCGCGACAGAGGCGAATGGATAGAGAAAAAAGGAATGCAAAGAAATCACGAAATTGAACGGGGAATCGAAAACAGCGTGACGCGAACTTCGAGGCCAAGAGCTGACCAAGTTTTAAACCACCATATCGATTTACCAACGTGGATACGTACATGCATCGAAGTTGTTTCACATATTGAAATTGTGCAGCGGATAGATTCGAACAATTCACTTTATCGGAAAATTCGTACACGATTTTGGAACGAGAATCGAACAGGAACAGCACGCTCAACGAGCATTCTACTTCAAATTTTATGATTGCACAGCATTTGTATTGCGATATTGGTTCTGTCATGTTTTGCTATCATATTTTTTGCAAGAAGCAAACGAAAGGGAAACGAATTTTTTCTAACGAAGGGGGAGGATTTTGTAAGATCGATTGAGAAACTCCCACGAATGGAACATTATCATAAATCTTCCTGTTACAAAATAGAAGGCATCGAAAGAAATTATA
This sequence comes from Nomada lathburiana, assembly GCA_963667235.1. Taxonomy (NCBI): domain Eukaryota; kingdom Metazoa; phylum Arthropoda; class Insecta; order Hymenoptera; family Apidae; genus Nomada; species Nomada lathburiana. The sequence continues at coordinate 9,624,415 of OY763910.1, forward strand.
TCGTACACGTTAGCAATGCTTTTTGTAATTGGTTGAATTTACATTTCAATTTAAATTACGTCCATCATTAATTCGGGTATCTCAATTATCAAACAAAAAATAGTTCCATTCATTTCTCTGTATACGATCGATTTACTATTTATCGACAAGCAATTATAAATTTTTCGTCCGGATGCAGAATGCCGATTTATAATCGATGTAAATGGCGTGTCTGCAACTGACCTCGGTCCAGTTTAATTACACGTGCAATACAGCCTCATTAGCTTTGAATCAATCTTTCCCTTATAATAAACGCTGCGTTTCTAATTAACGAGTCTGATAATGAACAGGTATTCACTGATATTCAATATTCACGCTAAATGTACGCATATACCATTATCGAGTCGACGTTCCATCCTCGTTTTTGCGGCTTAATGGCGCGGTTTTTCATCACCGATTTTATGTTACGATCATAATTATGCGAAATATAGAATATCTGTATATACGCATACTTCAGTGACGAAGAAATTTTAACTGAAGTCGGATGCAGTCCATTTGGAGTGATAAGTCAGAATTATAGTCGCCAAGATAGATTCATTTTGTTGCCTGAATCTGTGATCCGAATTATCATTGATAATTAAAATTATCAGGATGAAGCCAGTTGATGTCAATATGCACTTTGAATTTCCTCTTTGTATTAATTAATCAATTAATAGAATAGTATTTATAAAATCAGTAATATTAGTTACCTGTAGTAAATTATTTTGGTAACGTGATGAAATTGAATGCAAATAGAATTTAATATTATGGTTTGCCAGTGCCATAAAACGGTTCATTTTAATAAATTGCAGCAGGCATTAACATAAAATATAACGACCGACATAAAACTTTATTTTCCTTCCTACCCACAGAAATGATTTAAATAACTTGCAATATCCAGAGCTTCCGAATAGTTCAGACACTTCATCCTCGATATTCAGGAACTTTAATTTAGTTAATATCGTTAACCACGAAATCTGCCACTCATGGCGCCGTCGAAACATGAAGAATCTCTAACAAGAATTCACGGTGTAAAACAATGTATTAACAATCGAGAACAGAATCATCCGAACAAAAAAATTCAGACGGACATCAAACTATATTCGATTCGACAAATTTCCCGTGAATCCTGCGCATGAACGGCTCGAAATCCCCCCGTTAAGTTCTCGTAATATTAAAAGTAAACACAAATTCAATAAATATCCGGGACCCAAACGTCATAAATTATTTCAAACATTTCCCTCGGAAGTTTTAACTACAAGCAGCAATTAGCCCCCGTCGAGGACGGGAAAAAATCGTTTCGTTTACGTGCTTAGACCGATTTCCACCACCGCTCCGCCCCGTTGAATTTCAATATTGACCGTTCTCATTGGAGGATTTCATTTGGTATCGCCGAGTATGCTTCCCTCTCGTCTTCTTAATTAAATATCTCTTAGCCCCTTCCCGCCGATGCAAGCGTCCCGCGGTTTATCGAGTATTTTCATCGCGTCGTCGAGGATCGTTATCGGGCCCTACCAGAAACGCAACTATTGATTGAACCATCATTTATCATGTTTTTCGCCTCTATAAAGCTGCACAAAGATCGCGTGCACGTGTCCGGAATATCGTATTTAGTTATACGCCTGGACAAACGACGATTTATCACGTTCGATCCCACCACCCGTCCACCGACGTTTCATACGGCCGATCTCTTTATGCACCGTGAAATAAGCAGTTTACTTTAATACGATGTGTATTGTGTATACGCGAGAAATTCGACAAAAAGGTTATCGCGCAGCCTATATATTTTATGTTCAAGCTAATTTATTGGCCGTGCCTGGCGGGTCGGAATTTCGTGCCAGGTGACGTAAGAGGATTTATATTGGAACTGATCTGAACATGGGTGAATTTTTTCCTATTTTTCTGTCATTTCGTCCGACACGATTTACGCACGCTAATATTGACCCAGATTTTGATTTTGATTTTATTCGATTGGATAAGTTTGTTATTAGGCGTCGCTCACGTTATTCGTTCGGGGAGGATTCATTTCCGTGGTGGTCTGAAGGCCGCTTTATAGGTAGAGCCATGCCAGTGTTAAAAAGTCGACGTTTAAATAAAGCGGATCTATTTCGATCGACTGGCAAAGAAAGAAACTGTCCCGTGAAACAGAACCAGCCAGAGAGAAAGGGAGACAGAGTTCTACCCACGTCAAAAATAACAGTCGCAAGAAAATTTACATTCTACGCGCGAGCACGTGCGGCGTGGACAATAAAAAGCTCGGTTCTTCCGGCTGCAAGTCTCCAATTGATTGTCGCCGCAAACTATTCGCGCCCGTCATTGAAACCGCCGGCCGCAATGCAGCAAAAAATAAAACCGAGCCACTGGCAAAGAAGCCGGCCGTAAAATCAGCTGCAATAACACTGCTGACCGCTATTTTCCATCGGTTCGGAAAGCTGATCGTTTAGCGATCGTGACTGGTATAGAACATAGAAGATATCATTGCACATCAATTTTGTAGAACTCGGAGATGTAAATATTATTATTTTAGCTTAATTCCTACATATTTTTAGGCTACCGAAAACCGCAGTTTATTTCCGGCCAATATCTTACTCCCTTATTTCCCGTGAATTACAGTTTTCTACCGTTCATTGAAAAATTTTCCATTAAACGAGGATCGTAACGTGCAATTGGAATCATTATCGATGAGTTAACGAACGAAATACGAGCGGAATCGACAATAAGCTTCGCCAGCGTCTTTCATCGGCGACGTTGGCAACTCGAGAAACTGGATTTGAGGAGAAGGTGTCGGGAGCTTTCAGCGAGAAACCCGTTAAGAGCTAATAAGGATCGAGCCACCGCCCCGGATTACGTACCTGTAAGCCGAGAACTACTTTCTTAATACTCGATAACATTCTGCGAATGTCATATCGATATCCGCGGCCGCAAATGTGGTAGCTGCGGGATCGTTTTATCCGATATTCGATTGCGATCCGAAGAATTTCGCTATTTAGACGAGAAAGGGTTAAATGGAATGTTCCTCAAGTTCTGTTAGTTCAAGAATTATTATTCTGCGTTATCTCGAGGCAATTCAATTATTTCGCGTGATACGTTATTATAATGAAAAAAAGTTTTCGATATACTTTTAAGAACGCTGTTCTGAATTTCGAATGCAAAATTGTGCATGCTTTTGAAAACAAAATAATCTATCAATAATTAAAATCACGTTTATCCAGTTTGCCTGTCTCAAACGTTCATTTGTCATTATAATAGAAATTAAGTTAATTAATTTAACGAATATGCATACAACAATTGACATTTCAGTGCATCGCGATTCGAAAGGGGACAACGGGAAGTTTGAGAACAAATAAAATCACTCGAGCCTGATCAAACTGCGTACACTTAATTGACACACCGCAGGCGACGAAACCCGGTTCAGTAGATAATTGGAATTCTTCTGACCTATATGTATCAGCGGACAGTGAAATAGCCCGACAGGTAACTGCATTTTAAATGAAATTATTTGTACGCCAGGAGTTTATCACATTTAGTTAGATTCGCCTGGTTATTCGCGTCATCAACTTTTTACGCCTTAATAACGTTCCAGGTCGTGATTAAACAACACGCGATTACAACAGTTTCATAAAGTTTAGCTGCGGCGCATGCAGGGTTAAAATGAGGCAGAAATGAAAACTGTATTGGTGCAATACTACAGAACAATGCGATGTTAATTACACGCAAAGCGTAATAACTTTAGAACAATTCATTGTACGCGTAAATCTGGTTAGAATAATTTCGCGGGTAAATGATTTATAGTTTCGACTAAAGCCGGCATTTTTCTTTTTAATTGTTAGGAACTCCATCATTTTGAAATATTATATTCAGTGTCTTCTCGTTTATTATTGCATTCGCTCAATTGCTTATATACATTAGCGACTCATGGATGCATCAAATTTGATGAAAGTCATTTTCAAAATATTTATGATTCAGCAATGGTTATTTCACATGGAAAGGGAATAATTCTTGACGAGTATCGTTAATCCAGCGTCCGACCAGACCTGTACCCTCTGTCCGAACGACGTCAAAATTAACGATCGCCTTAGTGTAATACGGATCGGGAAACTGATACGGCCTGAGCCCTCGCATTAAACTTTAAGCCGAGCTTTCCACGGTGACTCGCCTATCGATAGAAATACGTCTCTCGTACGACGCCGTTCCTTTAAGGCGAATTTAGAAATCGACTCCCGGGAAAATGCGATTCCCGTGGGACTTCCAGCCGCGCTGAATGCCAAGGGTGGAAAAGGAGAACGAAAAGAAATCGCGACGACCGAACGACTGTTGGCCCACTTTTATTTCAGCCATCTTTTCATCGAGCCTTATCCCGCCCGTCGAACGGGAATGAAACAACGACGCCTCGAACGTAATTAATGATTATCGATACCTCGATTCGCCCCGATGCGTCCCGTCGTTAATGCTAATGCGAGGTGTGATTATCGCGGGCCGCCCGCGGGGACGGATATTTTTTTTCTTGCATTGTGAAGAGTGCGGCTTCACACTTCACTTTGATCGATTCGGATCGAGCTGGATACATTAGGAAAATTAATTTCCACTGGAAATATGTACTTTGTGCGCTGAATGCTCGTTGCGGTGTGTATGCATCGATGGAAAGTGTGCATTTGTATTTTCATTCAATTGGATAAGCACCCACAGTAAATATCAGTTATTATATTAGCAATTGTGAAAATACGATAAGTAAATCTCGTTGCCCCGAATAAAGGACGACCGAGAGAGGCCACGGCCAGCGGTTGGGGCAACGTGAAACGGCCACGATGAGCTCGACGACAATGAAACTTCCTGGAAGGAAGTAGCAAGTTTCGCGTGACCGCCAAAAGGTGGGTAAAAATCATGTCTGAAAACGGAAGCAGAATGGCACGGCACTGCAGACGAGGAAAGCAAGGGAGAAAAGTAAACTACGCGCTCCACGCTCGACGTTGTTACGCGTGACGTCTGACCATTCATCGCCCCGTACTACTTACGCCGTACTACTGCTGATTCGCCAGGCGCTACACGAGCACCTTTGCCCTTTTTCAGAGCAAACTTTTCGACGTGTGCACTTGTCAATAATACTAGATTCAGAACGAGGGATTAGCTCGCTAAAAAAATAAAGCTGTTTAACAAGTAAGCGTTTGAGCGGCCCAAAACCTATCGCCTTAATCACCTCGAAGAATTCACCACCTCGGCTATTATTCCCCCAACTATGCTGCGCTATTCATCCTTCCAATTATACTCTCACTTGAATCACTTGAAAAACGAAATCCAAGCTCAACATCGTCGCCGTATCCCTGGAACCCGCCAGAAAAGAGAATGAAAAAGAGCACTACTTTCATCATCATTCACGAAAACTCAAGCAGAACCGGCTCACACCGACTTCCACTCTTCCATCGACCCTGTAAAAAGCACTAAAGTCCGAAAACGCGGTGCAACGGACAGAACGAAGACGTTCCCGGTGCCCCGATTGAAACAGAGATAAATATAGGAAGGAGGGGAAAGAGGGACAGGACATCTTCCTCGCAGGAAGTACTCGCTTACGAATAGCGGAAAAGGGGGAGGGCAAAAATGCAGGAAAGCGGTCTATGCGCGCCGCTTGAAAAAGGGAGGACGTGGAAACCGGTGTGCCAGAGAAACGGCGTCGTTGCGACGACTTTGAAGGGAAATAAAGAGAGGAAATGGAACGGCGGAGTGGAGCAACGGCGAGATCGCAAGCGTGGTCCGGCTTTGTCCTTGATCGCGGCGCTTCTATTGAAAATTCACGCTGAAAATTTCAAGCCAGCCGACTACGAGCCACGCCGCACAACACCCCCTCGAGAGACCTTTGTCCATGGTTGCTTTGAAATTAATAGCAGCCTGCCGGTTTACTCGATTACATTGCGCTGTAATTGAATAAGACTGTGTTTCGAGCGACAAGCGGTGGCTGCGTCGTGTCGTCGCGTCGTCGCTCACGGTTTTTCTGGATATCGTCTTGTTGTTCATTAAACGAATGCAGGAGGTGGAAGTGTCCAGTAAATGTGAAAGACTCGTGATGAAATGTAAAGATACGTTTATTCAATATATGTATGTGACACTCGTTGGCTATGGTTTGTCTAAGACCGCTTAAATAAGACTGGGCCCTTCGAACCCTCGCTGGCGACGGGATGTCGACCCCTCGTAGGACCATGTGCCCTGATCGCCGCACGCATAAGCAAGTCCCGTATCGCGCTAAGGCACTTGACGACGATCTCGTATTACATACTTCGAGGAAGATCGTCTCCTTGCACAATACGTCTTCGGGCCCGAAGTTATATTGTAGAGAGTGCAACGTGACCGAGGCGTGAACGTTCCAAAGTGGATTTAGCAGAAGAAAAAGAATGAAGGAAAAGTGAAGGAACGAGTTAACTGTAACTTATTCCGATTATTATTCATTAAATATACAGGTGGCGAAACAAACGTGCCAGTACGCATGCAGATTATTTCACACCCTTTGCGTTTCCACTGGACCACTGGAGTGATTTGGACCATACGAATGAGACTTTACGTGAGGCTCTTTTTTTTCGTTTCTGGTTTATGGTCGAGATTCAGATTTAGATTGGTGGTTGGACTTTTCGCGAATTGAAAGTGACTAGTATGTGAAAGCGTACAAAAAGGTTCGGGGATTTCCGAGAAATTCGATCAACTTCCAAAACTACTTTATTTCCTTAAGTAACGATGGCACTCCAGTTATTCAGCCATATATTTGAAAATAATATTAAACGGCAGTCGAAACAATTATAAAAAAATAAGTCTGTTCTAAATTTCTTTACTTTATTATCTTAAAAAAAGAAAATAGAATATTCATATTTATGGCGTGACCTAACGTAATTTAAAAATGTGCTAAAATTTCAAAGTTATCAAACACGTGCTTTCGCCAATCTCAATATCGCTTCACTACCATCCACTATTATTAAAAGGTATTTCTGAAATGAACATTTTAATCGTAGAAGACGAGATAATTCATCGTCAGGATTACCAATATTTCGACGCATTTAATTAATTCATTCTGTCACCGGTGTTTTAATCCACTGTTACATGCTCGTATCATAAATGCACGGTTGAATTTACATTTCCAAGAGGCGGAATAAATTCAAATCCTTCCTTATTAATATTTAATTCTGCGCCCGAAAATAGTTTCCATTCGAGACACGACTACCAAATACAGGACCGAATTAAATTTACCCCTTTCCGGGTCACAAATGTAGACATTCTATTTTTAACATACACCCATTGCAATTGCTGCAGAAATTTCATTTCTCTATTTACTAACAACTTCCGAATAAATGTTTAATATTCCAAAGAAACTTAATATTTCTGTTTCTCCATCAATTGTATCACCATTCCATTTGTCTCCGCGTTTTAATCAACCAATTGAGACCACGAATGCCTCAAACGACGCGGCAACTTTAAAAGTACATTTCCCCGCATCATCCGCTTTAAAACCGAGAGCCTTAACCCTTCATTCCGTACTCGAAATGGTGCAACTTGAATTCCGGCGACCCCTTCTTCACCAACCGCAGCAACTTCGTATTTTGTCGACGCACTGGCTGTACTTTTCCAAGCAGACCGCGACGAAGCTTTGAAAATTCGCGTGTCTCATCGCGTTTCATCACGTAAACCCGGATTTTCGCGAGGGGCGGACACGTTTTAATTACTCAAACGTCATTTTAGCGTGATGGCGCGAGGTCGCCCCCTCCGTTCTCTCGTATTTCGCGTCGTTTTACGTTTCCCGTCATTAAAGGTGTTCTATTAGACGCTTTAGAGCCCGCTTCGAGCTAAACGATCGCATCAGACGCGTTCACCGTCGGGGCTCGACTTTTATCTCGCTGACAAAACAACGATTTTTCGACGCCTCGACGAATTAATTAACGACCGGAATGTTTTGTTAGCGACGACTCTGCTAAAGATAATATCGTTTTCTTTCGTTGTGCAGTTCAGGACGTCTAGACACCTTTCGTTACTGCTTTTCGAAACGAGTCGCGCGATTCGCAATTAAGGAAAATACCGAACTTATTATTATTCTTATATGCTCCTTAATTGCAAGCTGCTCGCGCGAAGTTGTGCGGGGAAAAATGAAACGTCTACGGGGTATATATTTTACGATTTGTTCCTTTCATTTTTAAATGCAAATAGTTGTCGCACAGCTTGTCTTTAACATATCATGTTTTGTACTATTTCTTATGCAATTAATTGTGTCAATTTTACATAATTGAAATTTCGAGTCTGCACCGAGTACTCCCATTTAAACTGTTAAACAAACCAGACTTAAACCAACAGTGTTTCATCATACCTACGCAACTGGGACGTAATAGAATCTTTGTAAAGATCGCTCGATCGTAATAAAAGTTCTGTATAAATATGAACTTCGGTCTGGACGATTTCTCGAATAAAAATCCAGCAAAGAGCCCGTGGACGAACCTCTTCCCTCGTCCTCTGTTAATAATGTAACCAAATTTTTCTTCAACGCTGGCAAAATTTGAATGCATCGAAAACAAATATTTCCACGTCGTTCCGATTTCACGTACGACCGAGCTTGCGAGTCGATTATTCGAAATAAAAATTCAATACTACGCCTCGGCCACGATAAATTTTCGACCGGCGTTCATGCATTCATTCAGTCCTCAGACATGAAGAATGTCCTCGCCCCGGCCAAATTATACGTCCCTATAAATCCTACCCGCCATACAGACGACTCCCGATGAAGACGTCTCGCCAGAATTCTGTATATCGACAGACGCGAATAGATTTCAGCGTGGACGAATCTTGCTGGAATGTTTTCGATACCCTGGAAAGATGTTCTTCTGGATTTTTTGCGGCCGCAAATTCTTCTTAGCAGAACTTGAGCGAAGTAAATGGTGTCGTGATTAATAACAGCTGGATGAAATATTCGGAAATTATTGATTGCATGTGCAGAAGCAAGAACAGAAAGATTACTTCGTAAATCTCAAAATACATTATGGCATAGTAGAGGTGATTCAAAAATCTTCACCGCGTGAAATTCTAAACAGGAAAATAAGTATCTCCAATGTTTTACATAATTAGTTAACTGATTTTAGCATTTGAAGCATTTTATAACAACTGACTTTGTTACGACGTCGCGAAGCAAGGGTTGTACTATAATTCACTAGAATGAACAGATCACCTTTTTTCATGGTGATCCTCGTCGTTCGTCGGATTTTCGTTGATCAACGACGATTAAACTGTTTCGTATCGGTGACGCTTTTTCCCTCACCGGATCTGATTCATTCCGGCGCACGACGCAATGGTAATATTTGTAATTAAAGACAAATATAGGAGCCGTAACCCACCGGATGGATATTGGAAGTCTCGTATTGGCATCGCTCGCATTCGCCAGCACGGTATTTCCGGCACAGTCGACCGCGAGAAAAAAAAAGAAGTATGCACCGTGCAATATTGTTCTGCATTCGTATGGGAATACCTATGGGGGAGGCGATAATAAATTGCACGTATTGAAACGCATACATTTTCCATTTGCTGAATAGGTAGACGGTCGGTTTTACCGTGGACTGATTTGTAGTAGGATAGGTATTGGTTTTGTTTGCTTTGATTCGAAGGTGGTTTTCTGGGGAAAATATTTGCAGCGAAAGAGTGACGCCCGGATGAAATATTTAATATTTCCTGATATTTTCCACTGTTTTCTGTTAACCAATAGAGCGGTGCTGGGTGAATTAAGCGGGGGGGAAACAAGAAATGCTTTGCTAAAAAATGTGAAAATGTTTTGTGCTATTTCTATAAGCAAGGAGAATTTATTTGTCGTGAAAATTGAGAATGTTTAATTAGTATCGTTTGCGAAGGGAAATATTTCCATCTTTCGATGGGTATATTCGTAGATAGAACGAGCTTTCATCAGATACACTGTGCGAGACAACGTTCAGGCACGAACGGAACCGGAAATGAGGGTCATTTTGATCCGGACACGTTTCCATCGCTAACATGAAAATGGCAATATACACCGAAAGGATAGAAATTCATTGATCACGTTTACACGACCTCGGCTTGAATTCCTATTAAATTGGTTCCCCTCGTGTTCGTCTAGTTTCACATTGCTGCTAAATTTGTAACATTCGCGTAAATAAATAATGCATTGGAAATGATAAAATCGACGTGCAATTTTACACATTTATACATTTACAATTTTCCAAATTTCCAACAATGTGTTCTTAACTCGATGCCAAAATCTGTACCACTTCAGACACCACTTCATCCTGGAATTCAATGGGAACAAATCGAATCGGAACTTTAAATACAAAATTAATGCCCCGCGTGTACGCTTCAGGGCGCGTAGCAAATTGAAATCGCAACAGTGCACGAGCGTCTTTGAATGTTTAATACGCGGAACGCTCAGGTGCTTCCTCGAAAATAAACGGAGCACACCGTGCCGCGGAAGGGAAACAGGTGTGCTTGCCCGTGTGGTGTACGTGTGAACGCGGGCCAACGTCAGGGGCAAGGAGGACGGGTAAGATGTTCTCGAGAAGTCTAAACAGTCATTTCGCTGGATGCATTCATCCAGGCATGTCCCTCGGAGAATGTGCAAACGGAAATGCGCGAATATTTTAGGCGACTTGAAACAGAGGCACAGTCAGAAACGTACGCGTACCATTGGCGATTGTGATTGTATTTATAAAAGGGACAATTGTGTGGAAGTTTCAGCGGCGCAATTCGATGATGTGATTATGCGCGAAACAATTGCTGCTGCTACTGTTGCGTAGATACAGAGTGATAATTGGAGCTGAACGTGTAACCGCAGGTACTGGCTAAGGGAAATAATGAATCTTGTGTAATATTGGCTCGGGTATGCTTGTAATGTATCGTGCACGTTATAATGACTGGTGTGGCGTAATGGAGTTGTGATTAATTAATATTGTACGGTAGCTTTCTGTGTATAACGAGAAACGGCGGGGCACGTTTCTGTGTCAGGTGTTGTGTTGCTTAATATTTGCTAAAAATGTAAATTACAATTTTGTATATGTCCAATGCATATTTCGTTTAAAATTAATTGAAGATTGAAAATGCTTTCTGTTTATTCCAAATGCATGTCCATTATTTAATTTAATTCAATAGTTGATTCAAATATGATGGGATTTTAATTCATTTCTTTATTCTTCGTATTTCATTCCGGCAATGCGTAATACATTTATGAAAAAATGTTTTCCTTCAATTATTTAATTGGTGTTTCGTTCACATTACGGTCTCGCTGTTAGTGTAAATAGTTTTGTAATTGAAATACAAAATTGCGATGAAATACTTGGAAGTAATGCATTTTGTACAGTTCATTCTTTCCCTATAATTCAGTGGACTTGCTACATCATTAACCACATTTGTTTGGCAACCAATACATATTTGGTAAGCGTGTGCGCAAGAGTAAAAGAATTTATTGTATCCCTCGATTACAAGATCTCCAACCTTTCTATCCCACATAATAGCAACAAAGAATCTTCCTCCTTGTAATGTAATCATCTAAACGAGAGCAAACAATGAAGATCAATTTCAGCCCCAACCTATAGTACAATATCAGCCATAAGAATGGGGATGATCAATGGTTCTGTTATTATTTAACTCTAGATCGCAATATGATAACACACTGCTTGCAATAATTTATTATAATTTATTAATACAGTTTATAATTGTACGTTCACATGTACCACAGTTTTCTAATATTTACAGAAATTTCGCCGAGACTTCACACTTGCGCCATGTATACTTTTCTATTCTCAAAAAGGTCCAGTAATTGATGAAACCGTTCTATCGAAGTTCAATACGTGTACGTCAAAGGGGAGAGCTACGAAATAATTCCACTTTGGTGTACATAATTCGTTTCACGCACGACCGATTCTTTCGCATGGAAACGTTCCAGAGGAGCTTAAACCTATAGTCGTCTCGCAGATTATTAGCCACGCTCTTTTACGGTGCCTGCAAAATGACGTTTCACTTCGTTCTCGCGAAATCGTTTTTTTTTCTCTTCCTCTACCTTTAAAAGGGTACCTTTTTTTAACCGCTTTATCAAACGATGAACACTCCATCTATACCCTGTCGACCCGCGAGAAGATCGTAAAGTTTGGATAAGGAAATTAATCGTCTTCTTGTACACTTCGATGCACTGGGTTTTCTTTTCTCTACGGTAGGTATATTGAAACATTGTTGGATCCTCGATTTAATGGGTTATAAATGCGTGCTATGTGCTGGTTCATTGTGGACATTTGCTGCCTTTGTTTGCTCGAATTATAAACAATTTACCGATCTGTCGGTATACAGGATAATCATAGCTGATCAAAGAAGCGGCAAAATTGATATTAAGTATTAAATAAATGATGAAACATTCGAATCATTGTACAAGAGAAAAATAACGAAAAGATCTCCGACACTTTCGTGAGACGAATATCCCGTGTAAACATGATGTGGTCGATTTTCAAGTCGACTCCGGTATTTCCCCATTTAATCACCATAAGTGATATCAGCCATAAACCTGTCCATTACTATGCTTATCCATGGGATTTGTCTTTGCTACCATTTCTCGCCCCTACTCGCCTCTCTCTCTTTCTCTCTTTCTCCCCGTTGGTCACGGAACGAATAACTTCTCCCATCCCTCAACTCTTGGAGCTTTTCCAATTATCGGCTGAATCATTCGAATCGCGCATTTGCATTCTACTCGCTCCCTTCAGAACTTGTTTCAATGCTAATACGTCACCGTTTACCTCCTCTTATGTATTTAATTCGTACAAGGTATTCTTTGTGGTACATGCCGGGCCGCTATTGATTTTTTCGCTCGAGAAACACAATGCTTTATACGTTCCTCCAGGCCCTAGGCTATACAATTGTCTACTCTACATGATCGTTGTACTGCGTCGAAAGGTGGACACACAAACCCGTAGTAATACAAGTTCTATTATTGCATTCTCTAATGAACAAATTTTCTTTCCCGCCCTAATAATCTTGCAAAACAACAAAAAGGTGACACTGTATCCCTCGACGGGAGGGGCAACCTTGGTCGAATGTAAAACACCGAGGCACGAGGTTTTCTGGACGGCCAAGGAAACAAGGTAGACATTTCCTGGGTGAAATCGATGCGCCCGTTAAGCGCCGACCGGAACAGATCAGTTCAACGTGGAACGGAGCGAGCAATAAATGGGGCAGAAAAAAGCAACAAGATTTATCTGAACGCGTGTGTAGCTACGTGTAAAGCAAAGGTTTTCGGGCGACGTGGAAAGATTCCCCGAAGACATTCCGGTGAAACGAATGCTTTCTTACTAACAATCTGCATAGAATTTGTGGAAATATTTATGTACATTTCCATTACCTTGTTTATCGAGAGTGTTGCTTGGACGGGGAAATATTTGCAGAAGTGTTTGATATTTTTCCTTCGCATGGGCGGTGCGGCGAGGCGACGGACATTTATGGATAGTCTTGGCACCTTTATTTATTTATTGAAATATGGAAATTAAGGAGAATCCATTGGGCCGGAAGGATGAATTGAGAGGTGTTAGTATATTCGTTGATCAGGTGCGTATGAATGGGTTGGTACTGTGAATATTCAATTTGGGGAAAGGGATGGTTGGTCAATGAACTTTGTTTCCCTTGAGAGCCGCATCGAGCAATAAATTATCAAGGAAAACTTCGACGCAAGAAACGGCAGCGAAGGGAAAGAAAATACAGAAGCGAAACACAATGCAATATTAAGTAGACGATAAAATCCAACCAGCAAAGGGTTTTCAAAGAATTTTCACAACAGCGTTCAATCGGATTTGTAGCTACCTGACAGCGAAACGTATTTCCTTGCAGCAGGATTGGTCGAATCGAATCACTATAAGGGAGAGAACACGCGCAGCGATAATGTTACTCGAAAATCGGGAAACAAATTCCAGGATGTAGGTTCCCGTGGGAACGAAGAAGCAGGAAAATGAAGTATTGCTGGTCTGCGGCGTAGGAAAAGTCGGTCGGTCGCAAATTTCGTGATCCTTTCCTCCGGATCTTTGAAATTTATCGCGCGTGTGCTTCCCAGAGCGTGCATCGTGCAACGAGATTCCAAATGCTTTTTTCCCCCTTCCATGGTAAAGGGAAACACACGGAAAATGAAGCATGGCGGAATAAACTGGTCCCGATTTTATCGAGTTTCCTTAGGAAAAATGTTTCGATCGTTGTGGCTTGCGCTGGTTACGTATGTACTATTTTAGTATTACGGCATCCGGTTTATGAAACGGGATATCTTTTGCTTCAAATAGAATCGTATTCTTCGTTTTAAGAAGGCAAGAGATCGGTTATTCTGGATGGCCGGTTTATAATTGAGCTAAGTTCATATTATTCACTTGTAGATTGTTAAGAATAAATGGGTAGTATAAACGTGATTGGACGTGGCAAATATAGAACTGGAACGAAACGTTTGTATTATAAATGCGAGGAGGGGTTGTCACATGGAACTGTAATGAATTCAGCGAGTAATAAAGTTTCATTAAATAAAAAGAACTTGCATATGGATTTTATGCAACAGTTTAATGTTTCTTTCGACTTCAATATCATATCAAGTAAAATTATCCTCGCATAATGGAACAATTACTCTTGCACAAGTTTTAAAATTGTGAATAATCCGAGTCCTACCACAGCTACTTAGTACATAACCATCCCATTAAAAATCTTTTCACTGTTACACGACCAAACTTCAGGCAATTCTATCATCCAACTCCTAAAAAGTTGCCAGAAATGGTTGCCCGAAGGATACTAGTAATATTGTGCGAACTAAGTTCTTACATATTTTTATGCATTGTTAATAAAGTCTCGTTAAAAAGGAGAGATACAAATTGCCCCGTTCCTTAAGAGAAAAGTAAAAAGTGGACGCACTGCGGTGCTCCCATTTTTATCAGCCACGAGAAATTCCATACATATGTATATTTCCCGTGTGAATCTTCAAGAATCGTGTTTCGATGCTTTCGCGATCGAGAACGCTCCTCTGGATAACGAGTTTCTCTGTTCGTATCTACATATCTTGTATTCATGTGAATCGTCTCGTTTATTTCGCGACGGTAGAAGAAAAGTGGCGCGAAGGAATTCGGATATAAATCATCAAGCAACTGAAAGACGACGGCAGGTATAGACTCTGCTTGTGAATGAAACGTTTGTCGAAGATCGAGGAAGATAATGCAACACCTGAAGAATTGTACTAGCGCATCGAAATGGGAACCAAAAAATATACAAGGACTGTCGGAACCTAAGAACCAGCACAGCTCTAATAAAACATCCTGAAAAATAACGTGGAAGATCCGCAGGAAATTTTCTTGAATGTTACATTCGCACCATAAAATTACGCAATAATAATACCTGCGGTCAGTTCAAACACTGTCACCAATTTTAGTCAAACGTTGCCCCGGCAATTTCAGTTAATACCACACAGTTAATTAACGTTTACCCCGATCTATTCGGAGCAAAAACCAACAACCAGAATAACATTTCCCAAATTTGTAGATACTTCCTGTTTTATCATTGCTTTACTTTGCATCCAGATCGATCGGTAAATGCGATCACAGTATCGAAACGGTGAATTTAATTACGAAATTACACAGCGCCCCTGGAGAGGTACAGAGGATCGTTTCCCTCCATTATTTTCCATCGATCCAGCCGCTAATTACGAAACAGTAATTTCGAAACACGCGTACGACGACGGAACGATCTATGGCGGTCGGCTTTTACACCGAAAACTAATTTCGCATGCGTTTCGCGTGCGTTTCGCGTGCGTCGAAGGGGATCCCTATATCGTACGTGAGATTGCACCTAGATACCGGAATCGTCGAATATAAAATTCGACGGTGCCGTTCGACGTGGAAAATTTCGATCCGTCGACGTTCATAAACGACTCGCGTTTGCGTATTGGAACGATCGAGGAGCCTTCGAAATTGCGGCGGGGAATCGTATGTGGCCGATCAAAGGCAACACGGACGAATAACATTCGGTTTATTGTACTATGAAGTTATTGCGATGGCCATGCGCGAGCATCGTTGGCCGTTCTTTACAATTGAAATAAGCTCTGCCGAAGTGTACTGTGAATTTTTATGCTCCTTTTAGCGTTACGCAGGATAGAAGGAAATATCGATCTTTGTCTTCGAGATGAGACGAACGCGGATGGAACATGTGTTTTGGTGGATATTTATTGAAAGTGTTATTTTATTCGCGTGACACTTGTTTCGTACGAATGTGTTGCTGCGGTGTTGAAATAACGCGTACCTTGCAATCCAGGTTGTAGGCATTTTTGTGTGGCGCTTTGAATAAAGTATCACCCTTTCGCGATGATTTATATTTTTTATGATTAAATGTGCTATCATTAAATAGGTAATGCGGAATCCTGAGAAAAGTGAGGTTGTTGTTAATTAATTAATTAAGGAGCACAGATATTGTCCATGATAAAGTGAGGTTGAAGAGAAGAATTTATTAATAAGGTAATGGAAATGTTAATTAATTAAGGACCACAGATATTGTATATAATAATTGAGGCATATCGATGACTAATCATAGTAGATGGGCTGCTGCTGTTTAAATATATTTGAACAGCAAAGGATATTTATATTAATTTATATTGAACTTGCACAAATACATATTCGTGTAGAAAAATCTTAATCGACTTAAAACGAATCTCGAAACACAATGCAGATTACATACATCGCTTGCAACTGATACAGTTTATGTATGTAAAATAACGAGAGATAAAAGAAAAAATTCCAGCCACAAATACCTGCGTTACACCGCAGTGTAGAGGATGCTACAAATGGATGCTGGTTAATCCTCTTAATCGCACCTTAATCCTTTAAAGCATTAGTCGGAGTGCAACTCGTTGTAACAATACGCTGAATGCGTTGTAACTGCAAAATAACAAACCGTACTATGTACAGGTACGTACGATGAGCACTTAAGATATCAGATAATCGTATATTCCACGTACATTGTACGTGTCTTGTGGAAACGGTTCCAGAATATTTGTGGAGCTTCGGTAGGACAAGGTAATGCGTTCGTCACAGCGTATGAGCAGGGACTGCGCGCAAAAGTCGAGTTTTCCGATTAATCGATCAAGAATTGTGCACTGGAAAATGAATCGCTTCCAAATTCAACCAAATCAGTGCTCATAAAACGGGCAAAATACTCAACAGGCTATTCCTGAAACACTTTGGCAAGTGAAAATCTCTTAAATCAATCGTCAAACAATCGGCTTGAATTTCCTCCCATGGAAAATCCATTAAACTACAAATGCAACGACATTCAGGGAGGAAATAAAGCATGCTGCCTTTCCAAGCGATTAAAGGATCGAGGGAGTCTTGTCGTTGCAGAGACAGCAACGACGAATCGTCTTCGTGCACTTTTTCTTTCTCCGTCGCCATTACACGATTGCCGTTGCCTCAAAGATCAGAGTTCCTTGAGCTGTAAGCACTCCGAGCTACTACAATCTATTTTACGATTTCGTCGATAAGTCGGCGATGCACTTGCTCATAGCCACAGAGAACGCCGTGTCACGAACACCCCGGCGTGTTTAAAATTTCCATCGCATGCTTGAGAAAACAATTTCACCGGCTGCATACAGTTTCGAATTTTGTAATCGGCCAGCCCACCTCGTTATCTCTATTCTCCGTCGCGTTATTCAGACGAGCATCCTCGAAATTTGTAACCAGATAACAGTTGACCGACTGTAAATTCAGCGGCCAGGAACGAAGAAACAGAAATAGAGAACAGCATGAAAAGAAAGGAAAATAGAGAAGCGAGAGACAGAGCTAAAGGGGTAAAATTACGCTCGATATACACTCGAGAGGCGAAGATACGTTGAATCAAAGGGTACGTTGGCAATTTTCCATTGGCTGTTTACTGGCCAGCACGTGGTTGTTGCCTCGTAAAACACCGCCTAAGCAATAGCAATTTCCGGGAAACGGCTGCCTTCGTTGTAAAAAAAAAAAAAAAAAGGGAAGCGGGACTTTAAACGGAAGACCCTGCACTTTTCTCGCTTTAAACGTTCCAGAATCTGATTTTCTATAAAATCAGGATCGAACGTTGATGCTCGGTGTCACTTCAACGAAGCCCCCTGCGTTTACCGCTTGTGACGTTCAGCCAAACGAATTATACGGGCAACGTCGACGTTTGTTTAAAGAATGGAAATGTTTTATCGGCTCGCGTGATGCGGAATTTATATGGTGGGTTGTTCCAAGAAAACGTTTCGGTTTCATTGCGGCACTGGTGCTTGGGATTCGATAGCGCTGCCCTCGCAGGCTTGTAAAATTCCTCTTTTTATTTGGTTTGCTGCTGTTTTTGGTCCGAGAAGTAGAATACTTCAGCATACGTTTTTCCCCTCTCTTTCGTGTTTAACCCATTTTCTGCCAAGAAACATTGTAGCGGTTTTCCACAAATTTATTTCCATATGTGAACAGTAGTTGTGGCCTGGGTCTTCTATTAATTTTTATCTATGTTTATATTTTTAGTCGTGTGATTAAGTGCGTGTGATTTGTTTTAACAATGCAACACGATGCAGCATTTCGTCCCCTAGACGACGATTCCGTCGACCGACCCCGAGGAACGTGGCAACGAGTGTTGAACCGTTTTCCTTGACCCCCTTTTGGAGGCTGGGTGGTCGATGAATGTTTCATGACGGCCTCAGTGTGCTGATTGTTGTTCCAGGGATTGTGGTTTGGCAGTGTGGTTTATATGCGAAGATTGTGGTTGGAAATCTTACAAGATAGGATTATTTTCGGTGGCAAGCGTGTTGTATTAGTTGCTGCCCGCAGGCTGTTGAAGCAATTTAATATGTGCGTGGATTTACTTGAATAAATCAAACATATTTTATTATAACATAATTTATTTCATGTCTAAATTAAGCCAAACCAAAATTAAGCAAAAGTTTATCGAATTGTCAGCCAAAGTTTATATCAGACATCCCAATATGAAAAAGTAGTGTCCGTAGCTGGAAGTAGTATAAGTCGACCGCTGGTCAGACGTTGCTCTAAAAACTTTCTCCCGTTGACGTTACGGTATTATTGGAAAATGTTCCATACGAAAATCACATTACCAAGGTGATAAGTTTCGAGACCTTCCATAAACCGGCCAGTTTTTTCTTCGCCAAAGCCTCTAACGTGAAATCTCACGACAGTGCTATAGTCATGCTACAGTCAGAATTTTCATCGCAAGTTTCTTCTGTGGCAACGATATCATATTCAGACCTCCATGGAATCCGGAGAAAAGAATTTCACGATCGTTTCTATACATCGAGATTCATAAAGCCACGCCACAGACACCATTGTGTATTCTTCGGTCGAATCGTCCACGCCTAACTACCCTATCGACTTTGACGATTATTATTCCCAGTTTATTCGAATCAAGTATTACCACAGGCAAAAGGGAATGATGGCATTACACCTTTAAAGTATCGTCGACAATAATGTTAGGAAAATAGTACACGATAGCCTTTCAAGCCTGTCTCCTATTCCTGAGAAAAACGTAACGAGTCATGCCTCGTTATTTAGTCTAGACGGGTCAAATGTAATGAGAACTTGCAGTTGCATTTTCGGAAGACGTTGCACTTTTGTGTAACGACCAGGGAAAATAATAAATGCACCAAGGCGAATCGATTGATGACGCCATACGACGAACAGAGAACGATTCGTTAATATTAAAGAACGATGAATCGTCGAACGACTGCGGGAAAGGGGCGGGTAAAGAGCGGAGACGATTCCGAAACTGTTTAATTATTGTCGAGGCTGCGAGTGGAGATTGTTTCAACGTTTTCCGCTCAGCTAAAAGAGCAATCTTCAAGAATGAATTAAAGTTGAATTAGTTATCCGGCCAGTCGTGGACGGGAAATGTTCAAACGGCCTGGAATGCTTCGGCTACTTCGTTTATTTGCGATTAGCGAGCAGGAACGTGATTTACCGGTTATCGAGAGATTCATTACAAATTGAAATCGATTTGAATGTCTGCAGGTTTACGAACTTGTCTCGATGGGGCAACTATTGAGAGACAATATCGGCGAAATGAGGAAGACCCGGGGAAGATTGTCACAATCAAAGGGTTCAATTTCAACGAGAAACTGCGAGATTTTATTCCTTATTTTTCCCTCTTTAACCATTATTATTTATACGTCTCGTTGTGACAGAGTTTCAGTCCTTAAATTGCTGCAATGATCTTTTTTGTTGCGAACTGTTCTTTAGTTTGAGGGAATAAGTTTGAAAACGACAAGAATTAATATGGGCTTAGAAATTGACAGGTGTTTCGTTAGATATATTAGGTTAATATAAACAATAAATTCAATATTCCATCGCCACTTGCAAACCTCTGACAAAATATTATCTAAAGATGTATGCATACTAAACAAGTAAATAAAGATAACCAGGATTTCCATTCCTCTAAACTCAGCTCCCAGAAAAATCATACTGCTCACAGGGCGAGCCAATGTAAACCAACATCCATGCACTTCGGGTTACGAGGATCCGAAACCGCGAACCCTTAATGCTTCATGGTTAACTATAGAGCTTCCCCAGTTAACGCCAACTATCCATACAATTATTCACGAACCTACAATTATCTCTCCAACAAACTTCGAATAACGAACTATTCGCTGGGTGGAATAGCTTCACGTAACCTTTGGCGATCAATTAAAGCCGAAAGCCGGACGTAACTAATACCGAAAGTCGTTCGTGAGCTGATTCTTGGTCGAGTCGCCACGCACACGATTCCACACAGCAGCCGAAAGGGGGGAAACTGCGGGCTGTCAGTTTCAGAAACGTTGGTCCTGGGGAGGGAATCCAAACAGTCCACGGTCAGAAAAGTATTCGCGACACAAGGCAACTTCTGTCGGGAAACTTTTGCTCGTTGCCAAAGCCGCAAGAGACTTCATTCGGGCCACGAAGCCGCCTTCGTGGCGAGAACTTGAAGAACGCGACTCTATAACCCATTCGATCGGCACGTTTCGGGTGAATACTGTGTTGTGCAGCGAGGAAAGTAATTACAGAATCTTGAGGGGGTGGAAACTGTTCGAAATTGAATTTGTGAAACTCCGTCTGGATCCGAACTTTGGGGATTCTTTTTACGGCTGAAATGAATGCTACTAAACGTTTGGTTTTAATGGCGTGTAGTACTTAATCTTTATAGTAGTATAAACAATGTTGTTCCTCAAATATTCATTACTTTCCACTGTGACTTACATTCTATTGCCATGAACGGAGAATAACCGAGAAAATGGGATTCCTGTGGAATATCCAACGGATGAAATTTTGATCAAAATCGTGGAAATCGAACGAATTTTCTTGTACTGTCAGACGTCAAGTAATCGGGACGGCGAGAAGTGTCTGAGATGGAATAACACAAGAATTCCTGCAGGGTGACGTTCATTCCGTGAAATTGGAAATGCACTTGTTGGATATTTCAAGAAACTAACCCGCAGAAACGAGTGGCCCTCTCGAAATTCCACTCGAAACAAGTGGAAACGCGAGGCTAAATATTGTATTACCGTAGCTGCTGTCATATGAACGCTATAATGTTATGGACGAAATGTACAAATATTTTCTAATAATAGTTCTGCACTTTTCGAGCCGGAACAAAAATATATCTCGATTGTACATTTATTTTTCTTGCATATAATTTTAATTAATACGCAGCAAAGTACGACGGCTCATAGTACACACTTTTTAAAGAAAACGAAAGCTTGAATCCAGTGCTGGCATATAGTCAGTATAAATTGTAACAAGAGAAGCCCGATTAAACGAATCGGAAAATCTTCAAATATCAAACAATAGTGGTACCTTATTTCTCGGGCTTTCGAGGCTACAATATTCCATTGCAAGGTGGCACAATTTAAACGGAAGCAAGCAAGGTTTAATAATAAAAAAAAACAGAGAAAGACAAAACCAGATAAAATGTCCAGGTTCAACTATAACGCGGAAACTTCGTTCTCCGGTTTCACCTGGCTGCATATATGTACAAATATTTTTTAGGGCCAACGTCGCGATGAAACTTTGCATTTCTCATTGCAGAACTTTGCAGCGCGACGGAGAAAGTTGGCAAATATTAACAGGCGTTTCGTTCGTGGGAAATCGGCTTCTCAAGCGCGACTCGTGGCCGCGGGATTTTTCTAAGAGCAATTTTCACGGCGACCGCGTCGCGACCGGCTCTTTCGAAAGTGCCGTAAGAGATTCGCGATGCCTGAACCGAGAAAATGAAGTCGTCAGCCCGTAAAGGAAAGGTTTAAAGACCTTCCACCACCTGTCTTATGTATCACGCTACTCTGCACGCAGAACAATTTTTGTTTCGATTCTTTATTCAGCGACAGCAATTAATTTCACAGGTATAGCCCTGCTTAGCTTTGCTTAGAAATTAAGATCGGTACACGTGTCCCTGAATTTAAATAATAAATTGAAAGGTGATTTCGTACTCATTAAACGAGCGTGGTAGAACGATTGGTTGTTTGTTTCGAAGTTGATATTACTGCTGTGTTCAAATGAATTTTTTTATTCTACATATATTCATGTTGAATGTTTAATCATTTGGCTTTTATTCACTGAACAGAATGAAATTATAAGGGATAAATTTTTCCACGAGTTGTATTATATTTGAAAATATTTTTAAGGGCGTTTGGAATACAATATTAATATGCAGGGGAAGATAAGTGATTTTTATGTTTGCAAATGTGAAAATGTATACAATATTTCCCATATAAATTGAACAATATTTTGAAATGGCATCGCCAGAATCTCAAATGCATTGTTTTCACGTCGACCAAAAGCCTGACAAAATCAAGAATTTATTTCCCTCGTGTGTGTCCATGAAATAACACTAATTTAACCGTATCTTCAAAATACAATACCGATAAAAGAGCAGATAACAGTTTACAAATGTACGTACGAATGTATTTTAAATAATATCAGCCTCCGGGGACAGTCCAGCCGCGGTTTTCCATTTATTTCCTTGAAAATCGTTCCCTTGGACCTCGATACATCGCTTCTACCGTAGAAATAACTTTTCGAAATATTTTAAAAATACCGTCCACGCCGTATCCTCCGAAGTGTCAAGTGTAAAACGCGAACACTGTACATTTCAATTTCGATGTATGAAACATTCAAGCAAGTCGTGAAAAGTATAAAAATATGACAAATATGTATTATCAATTTATTGTATAATTTGGAATTCGGGGTAGACAAATTTCTGACTACATTGAACAATACTGTCTAATCACGATTAAAATTCCAAATCAAGGAAAACGTTTCATATTTCGAGCGCAACAAATAAAGAAACTTTGCCTGGGATTTAATTAAAACTTGTATTTCCAAAAAGATTGCCTCCCAAGTTTATTAAAAATCTAAACCACGACTCACGATCGAAACGTGCCCGTCACGAAACACCAATTACGAAAATTACAGCGCACGCTTCGATGCACGCAACATGAGCTTTCGTCAGAGAAATTCTGTGGGGGGTGTTTTTTTTTTCTTCTTTAAAGACTGCAGGTATTCTATTTCATTTATCACCGTCGATCGAAACTGCGACGAGAAAGGGGGCTTTTCTTTTCAACTCGAAGGGGATTGATTCGGTCGGCCTTATATTTTTCACCGTGAACGGGGCATTCCGAAATGAAAGAAGTCGTTTCAACCGACGACGACACGCTCCAGCCGCCAAACGTCAGCTGTATAAAAATAATATTGATCCTGGTATTTTAGCGGGGCCGGCTTTCAACCAAGGAAGCAGACCCCGAGCAATACTCATGCGGTTTCTATTGCGAGGATATCGTCGATATCCTACGATCATCCAGAGACACGAAAGTGTCTCTCCTTCGTGGTAAAACTGTCCGTTTCTCGTGTGATTTTTCTGGTATCCGGAAAAATACACGGTTGCACCGTTACGTTTTCCTCTATTTTCGACGTATCTCGTTTACTCCGAGGGCGATTTTCGTATTACATATTTGTGGGATATATGGTGTACCGAATTTTGCAAATTAGTTGCATAAATTATTAAGGGTGATTTAAATAAACGGAGTCTTCCATGGGATTTTGAAATACTTCGCATGTGGCATACTTTAAATCAGTATTTTTTGTGGATAAAGAATTGTATTAAAATAAACGCTAATTATTATAAACAGGCATCCTGAAGCTCATCTATATAATTTTCCAATGCAAAATACCATGCCACGTTCTAATGCCAATTTAACCCGAACCATATAATACCATACTACTAAAAGAAATGATTAAATTCTGACTTTTATTCAAAAGATCAAAGTTTTGGTTAAAAAAAAATCTCCATTTGCCCAATCTTCTGCTTTTCAAACCAACACCTGCACACCGTCGATGGTACGAATTAGTCACCGAACCCGACTATTCGCAAAAGTCGAAACGGAAGTGAAAAATCGTGGCGTATATTTCGAAAGCGAGGGCGCGCGAAAATATCGTTTGCGCGTCGCTTAAACCATATTTCCTTGGAAAGAGGTTCGTCACGGATTTTGCAAACGTTCTCGTCGTAAATACTTTACTGTTTCGGCCTTTACGTCCGCTGGTTTTCACGCGTTTCCATTTCGATAGCGGTAACAGAAAGAAAAGTCGATTCTTCCGTTTAGTATTGAAATTCCGGAGGGGTTTCGTAGGTGTAACGGGGTCGTTTATTATGTTCTAACAAGCACGCGTTCATTATACCAGCTTCCGTTTAACGAGATATTCGCGATGCAATGTCAGCCTATTAACAGTGTGCAGGCTAACAAAGATTATTTTAATAATGTATGTGGCGCAGGAGCGGATGAAAAGAGAGGAACGCTGCATACTTAAATCATTGAGCCATAAAATATTCACGCATTTATTCATTAGTAAGGCCGGCCAGATCGGAATTACCGTTAATTGTTATCTTGTTGAATTTAATACTTTCTGCTGCTTTTATTCCTGTTGTTCTTTTTTCGCATTGCTGTTGGACGGACAATGGGTGCGTTAATAATGGGCTTAATAAAGGTAACGCGACTGTAGCTTATGAAAATTCTGGAATAATATATTCACTGCTGCTGGAAGATGGAGAACGCGCGAGGGTTGTGGATTAAAGAAATAATATTTTCAGAATTAATTCGATGCCGACTAGTAAGGGGAGTATAAAAGTATCAAAATGCAGTAAGGAATAGCAGCCTCCTATAATTTACTGTGCTCGCACGAAGTGCACTCCAGGTTTATTAAGCAATAGTTTTTTAAAGCCGCAATAAAATGTTGGAGTAACGTTAAGTAATCATAATTTTCACGGTACACATAACCTTCTACGATCATCCGACTGCAGAAGATTCAATTAAAACGGGAATAAAAATTCGAAGCTACCTAGTACTATTACAGCGTAGAATTTTAAAGCTAACAGACATTTCCCCACGCCAGTATATAGTTCTCGATATATCGTTTTGCGACGGTGAACAAAAATCCTTCGTATTCAATAAAACGCAAGAAATTGAAACAATTTCAGCAATTGTCAAACCATTCATTTTTCGCGTGGAACAAACATTCTATCGTTCTTGGTTAAGGACCAGCTTCTTTCGCATTATTCTGGCAAAAATGCGCCAATTAATCGAGCATCGGTGGAGACCAGACGATGTAAGCGGATTACTGGGAATGGGATCGAGCAAACAGAACGTGGAAGGTTGGCGACAAATCAAACAAAACGAATCGAAATCCCGGCTATTATTGCCACCGTGACCTAATTATGCAAGTTGTGCAAGAATACATCGGAAAGGTTAATGAAGGCTCGATGTGTGTGACGTAGCTTCGAATTTTTGTGGGAGTAATCGAAAGGTCGGGTGGAAATTAAATAATCGATTGTCCTTCCTGGATATGGATCGAAACTCTCGTGATCCCAAAATTGCCGGCGGTTCAAATCGTATTTATTTAACAGTGTTAACTCGACAAAGTAACATCGTTTTGAACGACGTCGGTTTCTGCGAAGCTGGTATTTCATTTCATAGAATCTAACATATCGAACCCTGTTTCAGATGCTGTCAGACATAAAGCCAGACGGAAAAAAAAACATGAGAACGACTGTTGCTTCAATTTATTTCGTCGGAGTTTGTTTGCGAACTTTTCCCGAATACACACGTCAAGTGGAGTCTGCGTCAGTGTCGAGGACTGATAACTTCAAATTTTCAGGGCCATCAATTTCGTACCGCGAGGATGTGCGAGCCGAAATTTCGAAGAAAATGAAACAAAGCGATACTCTAAGGCTCTAAGGGATTTTATTTTCATTTGCCTTTTCCGACCATTTCTAAAAAGTTTACACAGCGTTAATTACGAAAGCGTTCACATTACCCAGCTCATGAACAAATTTTTGAGCTGTTTTTTGTTCTGTGCTCCACGATCTGCTGCGAAAGTGCTGGAGATACCAGGGCATTTTTTTCCCCCTCGCGTTTTTCCAGAATTATATAATTCTACAGACGCGCGAACGTTGCACACCAAGTTATATAATACAATTTTACGAGAAGAAAACAATTATTAATAACAGACCCAGGCGTTTTTCTTTTTTAATAACAAAAGTTACGTATATATTTTCGTCACTGGAGTTGAAAAAACTGTACTCTCACAGTGACTACGTTTTGCGAGGTGAAACACAATTTAATTTATTCGCATGCACGAGATGCATTAGCAACGCTCAAAAGCACAAACGGAAAAGCGAAGGAATTTAATCCGGCTGTGGTTCTGATTTTTCCGTTTAATAATTAATAACCCAGACGAGTCCCCTCACTGGTTGCTTTGGAAATGCTGATGGGGTAATTCAGTTAAACTTAAGAAACTTTGGGCTGTGCAGATGCTTCTAATTAGCGAAATCGTAATAACGTTTTACTTAATTCGCTAAAATGCAACCAAACCGAGCACGGTTAATATTGCTCGAGGCTGTTTGCTCTAACCCGTACACCCCTTTGAACGACTATTTCTATGTTTTCCACCAATCTACAACTATCTTCGCGAGTCCGACAAGAAGCTGACACCTCACGATTTGATTGTACAATTCGACAATGCTAGTGTAAACGAAGAATAGATTTGCCAATTCATTCGAAATATTTAATACGTATAAATCTATCAATTTGGTTGCAATAAAGCGTCAAGTATTTTAAGTAGTATTAAGTAGTATTAAATAGATTTTTCGGCAGCAATATCTGATAATATTTAGCCAGTTTGCTACACAATACAAGGGAAATTGTATAGGACACGCGGGCAATAAATAAAACCTTGATAGACAGTAAAATTCGTTTTTCGGAATGTAATAAAATTCGATCGACGGCCTGTCATCCGATAAATAAAATCACATGATATAGGTACGTATCGAAGATGGTTCACAAAGGGATGTAACAGTCTCCTTTCCTCGTGCAGCCTTTATGCTAGATTTTCAGTGGTATCAGACGCTTCGTCTGTCGATGCTTGACATATGACAACCACTCACGTGTATTGTAAATCATCGTTACACTTTACTGGTGAGCTTGCGGCCAAAATTTGTCTGGGAATCAAAGTCATCGATTATCCGCACAATACAATGCTTTGTATCCCATACAAATTCTTCTTCTCGTCATACCAAATTTTAAAACGTTTCACTACCCCTGAAAGGGGTGTTACGAATTCTGAAGAATGCTTTTCAATTTTAATATCGTTTCGTCTGTTACACATATTTCTCCTCGAGGAAAGTCATTTTACGACCAGAGATCGCTGTTTCATTTTTACTGCGTTTGTTAATAACTTTTTTGCGATACCTCGATCCAGCTTACGTAAATCTGCTGCCTTAGACTGTAAGGTCTTATGCATACTAAAGCAGGTTAGTGGTTGCGATCGATAGAGAAAATTAATGTGAGCTGTAATTAATATTATGGGGAAAACGATTTTGGGCCTCGCTCGATCAGCGGTGCACGCGTTTGATAAACTAAAACCGTCAAGATTTTAAACAATTATGATATTATTAGAAAATAATGGGCAACGACATACTGTTGTTGGATAACCGAATGAAATGCTGCCTCGATTTTTGTTTCAACGCGACAACGCGGCAGTTTATTGCAGTTAAATTGCGCCTGTAACGCCATTATTACACGCGACTTCACGGTGCATTAAATTAATTAAAATTCCTCCCTAAAAAAACTCGCTTCAACAAGTTTCTCGACGAAAAAATCTTTATTACCATTTACTTGCACACCTAGGGTCTGTGCTGCACCTCCGCCTATAAAAGAAGTTCCGTCACCCTCGCCAGGACTACTTTACTACCTCGCTGAAAATAACGTTTTACAGGTGGCCGTAAACAATTTAATAATCTCGGGAATAAACGCGAATCCCTGAGAGCATCAGCATACACGGAGCACCAATTAATCACAGAAATCCTGATCGAACTGTCTCCTTGGAGAACGTTAACGAATTATTGCATGCCAGAAAAATGTTATCATGTCTCAGGGCAAGAAAGAAAATGTTGAGGAACCCCATTGCTCCAGGTAGCGAGGGCAATCTCGAATTACTAATAGGATATTAATTATTATATTAATAAGTTCGCGAGAGATAAGCCTCGATATTAAATAATCGATCATCGTCGACGAAGCTGGGTCGTTTCGTTTAATTCGACATTATGAAGGAACGAGCGAAATTTCCTGGCAAATCGAAAGGTCTTCCACAAGCCGCAGAAAGAAATGGAGAAGAATATTTGATATTCGTCGAAGAAATCGTTGATTTTAATCTTCGAATCGCACTCTCTGCTGAAAATATCGACCTATGCCACCCCCCCATGCCCCCACGAATGTGTTCAACTACCGTTTTATGCATGTTTGCTACTGACGTTTGGATTCTAGAAGTGGAACAGAAGTTACAGCCCTGCAGCCGTTTCGAAAATGTTTTCGTTCCGTCCAGATTTTCATAACTGAGTCCGTTTGGACAGAAGAATCGAAGAAACTCGCGGATGAACTCGAACAAGCTTTACGGACATTTTTATGAACACTCTTCTGTATTCAATGTTCGGTATACTGATAATGCGACCGTGAATATTTTCGAAATAAAGTGAAATTCATGGCGGGGAAAGACGGAAGAGGAATTTCTAATTTACAAAATTAATAAACAATGGAGGGAGTGTTCAAAAAATGTCCATATGAAATATTACTTCACCTGGACACAAGCACAAAGTAACGTTCTCTATCTACAATATAAAACTCGTGCAAAAGAAAGAAGAAAGAGAACCAACTACCACTGTATCGTTCTTTAACGATCATAATTAAATTCGATACCACGAATCTTGACTGAAATCTTGAATCTTATTCCATTAAGATGTTCCGCGGTAAATTCGATTTGAAAGTTCGTCTCCGATGATCACGATGAATAAGAAACAAATAATGTATCTCCACTGATCTGGTCATACCCTTCCACGAATATTAGTTTCGATAATGACGGCGAGGCGTGACAGAAATATCCGATAGCGGCAGTTAATAATGCAAGTGGCCCGCTCGAGGAATTCTTCCAATTATCGGAAAACTGAAGGAAGGGACGTGCACTTCATCAAACGAGGGAAAAAAGACATTTCTTTGTTTTCCTGCCGGTGAACACGCGAGATAACTACTCGAATTGAACGATCGATTTATTTGTAGTAGGCGCACAGCAGACCAAGTGAATCTATAATGCCCATATCGATCGTTTCTCTGCTCTACGTGATAATAGCGGGCCGTTAATAGCTCCGAAACGATGGAAGTCGTTTACGCGGATAGTATATCGCCTTCGAGATAAATGTTCGGCCTCTTAACGATAGATTCGCGATATAGACCGAGAGTACGTTCCCCTTCTTGCCGCGATCACTAAATATTATGCTTCCAAGCGTGGCCGTTTTTCACTATTTGTCAATGCACCATTGATAAATTTCTAATAATTATTCGGTAATATATTCTTACCATCTTCTGCAATGCCCGTGGTATTATTATCCGTATAATATTACATCTAACATTATTAACCGAGTCAGACGATGTATCAGTAATTATTATTAAGCCTCCGCCATTTAAGCTTAGCCTAACTCACAATCACGTAACAAAATTAAGTCTTCCTATAATTATTATCTCGAGTAATTAATTTCCCTCGTCGCCAGATGCACGCGCAATTCAACGAATAGGCGTCTGGCATCTTTCAATACACAAACACGTGCACGTATCTCTCCTTGGACCCTGAGAAACTCGCGGCAAGATGCAATTTAAAATAGTAATCCCAGTTGAGCTACACGCTTTTCGCCGAGTTTGCCGTGAATTCGCAATTTTTGAACTATTCTACTCGAACGGCGCTATCACTCTTGTGCTGCTCGAAAATATTACGTCACATTATTCATGTCGTTTTCACAATACCGCGGCGAAGTACCGTGAAATTCTTCGTGCAACTGGGAAAATCTTTCCAGCTGCGAGGATCTAATTTCTTTCGCGAAGCGTCAAATCTGATGGCCCCGCCACGGTGATGGTAGATTCGTCGATTTTGCCTCATAAAATTGCGAAAGGTGAAAATTTATTCAGCCCTGTCTCGTCCCGGCTACACTCGCGCGGAAATCCGTTAGTTACACGTGAAAATATTCGATTCTACGCGGCGGAGGACAAGTTATGCGTTCGAACACGCGCAAATAACTTCACTTCGAATCGTCTGCCTTTCAATGGACTCTTCTTCGTCCGTTCCCTCAATCTGGTATCTGGTATTCTACCTTGCTTCAGAATTTTCCAATGCATTTCGTTTATGTACATATGGAATGACTTTAAACGAGTTCCCTATCTCTTCAGATGCAACACCTTTTAAATCAAAATGGGACGGATAAAAATACAGGTTGAGAAACCTGAGGTAGAAATACAAACATATTCTGTGACAAATTATTATTATCATTGCGGCAACAGCTTTTGTTACAGTCTTAACTTGAACGATTATTACAGCGAAATCATTAATCGCTTCGACAAACATTTCATACCGGTGTTCCATTTCAGCTATTTCACGCAGCACTTTAAATTCAAGAACTTGCAATAAGAATGATTCTTGACACAGGAAAAAAGCGAAATTGAAAGTACCTCTAAATTCAAGTGAAAACTATATTTCACTCTTATTATTTTTGTAATTATGAGTATGTCTCATGCAACGCATTATATCATTATCAATTTTGCCTATTCGTGCAATCGTGCCTCTACCCATATCTACCCCCAACGATGACACTACTACTCTCCACCTGTCAGCTCGCAGCTTTTGACTGCAACTCCATAACGATTCACCCGTTTCTGCAAAGAGCAACGCAACCGCATATCGCGGAGTTCCCTCGCAGAATACCATCACGACCCCAGCATCCTTTATCCATCGAAGCGTCAGGAATTAATCAAACTACCCCGACGAACGAAACGGTAAAGCGAAGACAGCGCGAGGGAGAAACGAACGTCCGGGTAGAACTTCATACGCTTCGGGATCACCGAATATACACTGGACGACGTCTATTGTTACCAATGTTACCATCGTACCAGCTATGACCTATGGGACGATCCGCCAGCAAAATGCAGCGGCCGCGTCTCGTCGCTCCTTTTTGGTCCGCGGAGAAATGAAAATTTATGATCACGGAATACGTTTACCGGGGGCTCGACCGGGGACAAATAAGGGTTGCGCGAAGTCGTGATGAATTCGCGTGCGAGCCGTGCAGATGTTTACTCCGTCAGGACGCGTCGCGTCGCGACGACGCGTTTCAACCACGCGTGGATATAGGCGTCGCGTGGTTCAATGGAACGCGGCGTTACCGGCCAGCAACGCG
Source organism: Nomada lathburiana (assembly GCA_963667235.1). Lineage (NCBI taxonomy): Eukaryota > Metazoa > Arthropoda > Insecta > Hymenoptera > Apidae > Nomada > Nomada lathburiana. Next base: position 9,656,203 of record OY763910.1, read on the forward strand.
AATAAAATCGTTTTAATTGCACGCCGGCTGTTGTCGAGCTTTATCGCTGGCGGTTGAAACGATTTCCACCGCGACTTCGATACGCTTAATGGCGAGGACACGCGCCAGGTGCAACGCTGCACGAACGACTGGCTATCGCGGGATGCTGGAGATCACCGTGAATGGAGCCCACACGTTAACACGGTTCTGAAAATTGTGAATCGCGCGCGGCTCTTTTTGCTTGAAGTTTCGGTCGCTCTGCAATATTCGAGTAGCTCGTTCGCTTGCTATTCTTACGTCAGCAATCTCTATGCAGAACAAAAAACTGATTACAATTGCAATCTAACCTCAGCCACTGGTCACCAGATCGAGTTCAACATCCCGGCCAGGGATAATAAAGAGCGAAGTTGAATGAAATTTCAGGTCAGAATTCAGAATGGAACGAGATTTCTGGCGGTCGATGTGTCGGTTACCGGTTTAAACCATTGCCACATGGACCCCGAAGAACGAACACCATTATTCTCGCGCGATTACCGCGAATTTCGCAATTGATTTGTAGCCTCCTGTGCTGCGTTGCAACAATGCCAATGCGACCGATGCGATGGGTGCACTGGGTGGCGGATCACGGGGTGAGTTAGGGTGAAACCAATTAAGCCGTCAGTGCGTTAACGCGTGTCATTCAGTCCCATATTGTAACCAAGTGTGACCAATCGTGACAATGAGACTTAATTGCACGAACGATGTCAAACGCGAGCCCAATAATGATTTGTCGTCGCCTTTTCCGTGTCGTCGAGGTTCTCGTGATTTCGTAGAATCTATATACGGTGATACAAGAATTAAAAAATTGTGGAAGAGGTAAGTGATCAATGAGCCGTGGAATATTCGCCATTATTAATTTGCTGAGTTTTATCTTCGACGCTTATTTTAATTGGAATTTTAATTAGCGAAAAAATAAAGCATCCTCTGTTGTAGGAAGTAGAAGTAGGAAAAGGCTGAAATGCGAGAGCCACGGCGCGATCATAAATAAGAACGTGGACAGTCAGCATTATGGCTAGTGTTGCCACTGGGCAGTAATTTTAAATTAAACGAAACGCAGTAGTAGCGGAATTTAATTCAATCTGCGTCAAAGCACCGGCTAGTCTCAAGAAACCGTAACAATAAAACACGACACATTAGTAGGAAGCAAAGTATTGTATTCGCTTTCGCCGTGTATGAAGAAAACGACCAAGAAAGAAACATTTTCGATACGATTAAACCACCTGATCGATGTTCGAGATATTGTTAGTACGACGGTACGTGTTCCCGAGCGTTGAATACCACCGAAGATGTTATTCCTGTAATTGGAAAGGTAAGTGAATGATATGAGAAAAATATAACAATGCAATGCATTGCGAATGGATGCCGCCCTCTTGTTTTCTCACCTTCACATTCGATCGACTTTAATATTCAACCTGGAAACCAGCCAGTGCTGGGACAATCCGTACCCTGACCCACAACACTTGGGTCCTGGAAATCGAACATTGTAATAGCTGCAATCGAATTGAACGTCGGATACAGTCGAAATGAATTGGTTAAGAGAAGCGGATCTTCGGTGTCTGTGGAAAGTCGAACGACTCGAGATCGGGAAATATTGTTAAATCAGTCCGACTTGAATAGGATGGTAACTTCGTATCGGTACCAGGCTTGTTACATAGCGTAATTGATCGCGATGTTATGCTCGGCTAACCGATATTCATTTATAGCGGAATCATGCTGTAATGCCTGCCCATTCGATGCTCTGCCTCGTAAATAAATTACTCCTATTTATACGGCCGAAATTCTATACCAGGCCAACTACCACCTCGTTACCAGTTGAGTAGCGATCGATTAATGTGCTCGGATAATGCGGGAAGTAATAAAAGTGGGAAGAGGAAAGGGTGGCAACAGAAATATTGAGAAGCTCTTAGAGTGGATGGCGTGAAATGGTAATTATTCTCTTTCTAGGATTATTTGCGCCAAGATGTTGAGACGGGTTTATCTAGTGTTGCTTAGGGTAATTGTAAATTTGTCAAGGGTATCAAAAAATGAATTTTTACATGCACCGCATAAATATTGTCCCCATAATAATAATCACGAACAAAAAACCGCGTATCACTGGGAATGCACTATATATTCCAGGTCCCTAAATCTATCTGCATATCTCTGCGTAACATATAAGCTCCATCCAACCAGAATCTCCCACGCTCAATTTCTACGTAATATCACTACTCTTCGTAATACAGTTACGGTTAGAATTCATTCCAGGGGCCACGCCGCGGCGCGTCTCGCCATTTGCTCGCACACTCTGCATGCAATTTATTTCGTTATTTCACTCCGTTTGTTGCCCCATATCTCCCAGATAGTGAGTAATGAAGGTGATACGGAATCACGCATGATCATTCAAAGCGCTTCCTTCCAATTTCCTCTCCGTTAATTAACACATTCACGAACGTTTCACCCCTTTTCCTCCAACATCTGTAGGTACGTTCCATCCGGCCGCGACCCCTCGCTCTCGCCCGCCATAAACCGCATCCTTTCACCCTTGTCGCATCGCTTAAATATCTTTCACGGGGACACGATGAAAATCGATATCGCCCGCGTTCTATCCGGGGACCGTTAACCGACGTGTCTCGAAACGGTCGCGGCGCGGCGGCGTGGTCTGACAACCCGATGAAAATGCTAATTAACTGGCGTGGATTTGGCAAACAATAACGGTGTCAGGAAGGGCTGGACAAAACCTAAACAAGCCTGCCAGCGATCCAAACCCTGATTCTGAGAGCATCCTCCCGTAATTATGCACGCACAAGCGGAACCATGATGGTCGAACGAGTGCAACGGCAAACCACGAGTTGAAGAATGTTCGGGTCCCGTGTGGAAAGCGTAAGTGTAATTGTGACCACAGTCGATCCGCTCTCTTCTCGTTTATTTTATAATATAGTTAGGATTTTTCTATGCGCCCCCTTTCTCCGTATTTGTCGATGGCTGAAAACTGGTTGGGCATTTCGCAAATATAATTTCAACCCGTTGGATCGCTCTTTGTTTCCGTAGTGTCATTAATTGTAGGTACTTTTTATATACGACGTGGATGGTTTCTGACGACCGATATCCGCGACTGTTCGTATCGATTCGACCCGGGACACTGTTTCTAGGCCAGCAGCTTCCCTTTAAGAATCAACTGGCGCAAGAAAACGAGTACCCTATCAAGAATACGATGGTAAGTAAAAGGTACACAGATTTATTTCAACGAGGGTGAACGACTCCTGAATTGTCTTATAAAATCATTGGGAAATGGCCATCGCTGGCTGCTTCCGTGTTCAAAGATTTACTCTGTGGATTATGGGAGATTATTATTTCAAACCGTTTATATTTGTAATGCGTTGCACGATTAGATTTTTGCAGATCAAGTTTCCTGGCTCTTGATGCAGCTGTCAACGATTACAGCCTTGTGGAACTAAAATTTATCAATTAAATAACGATCCACCAGATTCAATCATTTATTTTTAAACAAACTTTTGCTCGAAATACGAGGAAATGTTGGAAATCTCATTTCACTACGATTCTACAAAAATGTTTGAGATTCGGGCATCCCAATTAAAATTTTTCGGACCGTCGAATACTCATTTCGTTTGCCGCACCTTTTCTGAAACCAAATATCGACGTTCAAATTCCTGTAAAAAGAACGCCCAAAGGCTTTCCATCCACGATACGTTTCCCATGCCCGATCTGTCTTTTCAATCTACGACAGCAAAAAATCCATCGTCCACTTTACGTCCAGTCGATCTCGAGCTTCAAATAAATCCATAATAAATAAATCCTTCCGCTCACGTTTAATCGATCGAGAAATCGTTTCACAACCGAACACCCGTCCCCGTGTCCGACCGTCCAAGATATTTAGAAAATCTAATTCGCAGCCCAGATTAAATCCGGCCGAACGGTAGGCAAAGGTTAAGCCCACGTGAAACACGTTCCATCCGGGAGCAACGGTCTCGCGATCCCCTGGCCAACAAATCTTCATCTAAAGGCTGCACGCGTAAAGTTTCCAGCCGTGCTTTTTTGCCCGGCGGATTTGTAAAATTGATTTCACCATCGAGTCCATGCTTTACGGCTTGCACGAAGCGGGTAGAAGAAATGCGATTTATTTCGCGCCAACTTTTTCCCGTTTCCACCAAAGAAACGACGGCGACGTCGTTGCACGAGGAGAGGGCTTCGCGGTACGCACGATCTCCGGGATTCCACCAAGGCGACCAAGGGGGCATACTTCGTCGTGGTGTTTTCTTCGAACCGCTTATCGTGCCACCCTCCTCTCATCCGGGTCCATTTCCACCGCGGTACGATCCCTTAGACGCGACCTTTTCACTTTTTCTTCGTCTTGACGTAGTTTAGCGACGTCGCGCTCCTCGGTCTCGCGGCTATCTTCGCCAACATTTGAACGTCAACGCTTGTCTCCGCGATTCTACGTCTGCCACGAAGTTCAACGAGGCTAGATAAATCCATTCTGGCTCCCTGTTCCTCAGTTCGTTGTATGATGGACCGCGATAGGGCTGGTCTGATACGGGGACGCTTCTATTCTTTTCTCTTTTATCCTGTTTTCAGTCAGGAGATCCCACGATGGAACGTCGCGTCTGATGTGGCTCTTCTTTGGGCTTGTAAGGGCGGACTCGTGCTCGAGATGTTTTTAGGGTGACGCGTAATCTAGCCGAACGGTGTATAGATTCTCAGTCGCAATTTAGTAGTCGATGGGGGGCGTGCAACCCTTTGATATTGTTTCCGTGGGGAGTCTGGCTTTGATGACGATTTGGGGATAAATTGGATAACGTGGATGTGCGAATATGGGAAGAGTTTGAAGGGTATTTGGGCTACAAGGATTAATGGGGCAGATTACAGTTTAAAGGGAAGGGTGAAAGGATGAACGCTCCCTCTATGCAATTCGCCCAGCAAGGTGCAATAATTCTCTCACTGTATCGTCTAATGGACACCCTCAATTCCAGTGTGCCCGTTCCATAAACAGAAACACTGATCGCACCTAGCAAGAAAGTTGTCGACCCCGAAGATGGACATAATTTGTTGCAAGCGTTGGCCCGAATTGCCGAGAAAGAGAACCAGCGGCGGCTGGGCACGAAAGTTTACGAGTTCGGGTATTCGGGTTGCAAGTAGCGGAGTTATTGAACTGCAAAGATTAAGTTGCCGGTGAGGCAGTTATGCCAATATGAAAGCCTTCCGGAATACACCGGGCAACTTAGCTTGTTTATAGCGCGTCTCAACTTCGGCTCCCGATAACGGGATAACTTATTCCTGGCTCCGCATTTTATTCCACCGTGAGGGGACATTGGTAACAGGAAGAAGTAAACGCGAACTCCATGCTATCGTTATCGGCCTAGCCTGCCCAATGTTCGGTGGAAAAAGCTGGAAACGAGATGGAGCAGGTAAAAAGCTTGCTATCTCTCGCCTGGCCTAAACGAAGTGCCCCCCGCTAAATGAATATTTAAGGGGACGGTAAGTAGCTTGAATTAGGTGAACTCTCGCAGACGGAAGTTAATCGACCCGCCGAAGAATTCCTGCAGTGGTTTATGCCGGAGTTTTTATTAACTTGGAATTCATTATGTTTCCAGAATGTGGAAATGTATGTGAAGAACTTTGGCATCGAGATGTGAAAAATATTGGTTCACAGTGCCTCTGTAAGTAAAACTTATGGTGACTGTTGGATTGGGTAAAAGTATTGATTTGAATTATACGATAAAGGCATTTTAATGGAAGCCTGGGTCATAGAAATTAATACCTTCTTAATTAGAAAGGAATACAGGCGATGAAAAAAGAAAAGCATCGATCGTCCGAAGTAATTACGATGACCTGTTTTCTAACCTAAGACCCTCGTACGTTACAGCAGCCAATCTTTTCAATATACCAAACACCCTGTCTGCAAAACGGAGCCACAAAAATTTCCCATAAATTTTCCTGCAGCAGCAACCCTCCTATTATCCCCGGAAAAAATACTGCAACGCCGCTTTCATCGCGCGAAAGGAAAGATCCGCGCCGGCCACTATTTTCCATCTTTCCGACTTCCCATCGCGAAGTTTCACGGAGAACGAACAACGTCGACGGTCCGTGAATCGGGCGATTTAAAAATCCAAGTTTGGGCCCATGGTAATCCACGATTAGGCGACAGCGTGAAGACTAAAACGTTGTTCTCTGCGAGGGAAAATCGACGGCGCTTCGTCGATTCAGTCGGATTTCGATGAAAAATGAAAAACGACGGGGCTCGCCCGGTAACTTATGCGGCCGGCTGAATTATTCAGAATGCACTCACCGACCACGTTCAGGCTATAGTTCAACGAGATCTTCGGCTCCGCGCTGACCTGGCACTCGTAAACCCCAGAGTCCCGTTCTTGTGGCGATTTGATCTGCAACGTCCAGTTCTCGGACTTGTCCGGATGGATCACTTGGAACCTGAGATCCGACGTGTACATCAAGATGCCCGCGCTCAGGATATGCATGTCCCTTTTACGCATCCAGGACACCTGAAAGATAAACATGAGGGTATCAGTGTGAGCCGAAGCGTCGCTGTATAATCCATTTGGGGAGGTGCAGCTGCAGCTGTGCTGCAGATAGAAATTGAATGTTATCTCGACTAGGTTAGGCTGGATTTGCTTGATTCCCATTTCTGTTATTGGATAGGTGAAAAGATTATTGTAGTCGAGGGTAGATCGTTTCAGGTTAGTTTATAGGTGATGTGGTTGGATTTTCTTGATTGTCGTTTCTCGGATTGGATAGGCGAAGAGATTATTGTAGTCGAAGGGTAGATTGTTTCGGGTTATTTTATTTGCGATGGGGTAGTTCTTTGTATCTTCGACAGGTGTGGAATGAAACAGTTTGTTGGTTTATATACACATATAAATGTTTTAATAAATATTCATTAATATAATTATTCAATTCAACGGGACGGTGGAAACGTTTCCACGAGCAGAAAATGTTTTCTCGCCAGGCAAAAGATATCTCAGAGGGAGAATATAAATTCAATTTTCGATGCGGTGTACATTTGCCCACTGTGTACATCAATTATTCACACCACATTGCAGTAGCGTATCTCTACATAGATCCACGTGCAAACAATGCACTTCAATGGGTTTCTGTTTTGACAGCAGACAAGGTCCACTTATTTGCATTTCACGTCCGACTCTCGACCTTTTTTCACACCCTTCTCCTAACTAAGCAGACAAGCTTTGCAAACACACACAGAAGCGTTCTTCTCCGCAAAAAGGGGAAGAAAGACACGGATTGCAATTAATTTATAACTGTCCTTAAATTAACTCGTGCTTCCATTGTGATAATAAATACACGATAACCGCCGCTCGATTTTATGAACTTAATTGAAATTCTCTCAAAGCATTCCTTGGAAATATATTTTCCACACTGACGAACTTCGCAAGGGATAAATCATAAAATAAATTGTTGCTCGTTCCACGTTACACGTCATAGAAATTTCCTACAGAGGAAACTGTGCCTCAACACGAGGGCTGGTTACAGGATCGTTCCATAATTAATTTCCCGGCTACACTTTCTCGTTGCGCCGTACAATTAAAGGCGTTTCAGAGGTTTTCACGGCGGAAAGTTTTTGCACGGTAATTACGCCAGGTGAAAATTAACGCCGACAATGTAAATCTAAGGCGGTTTACCCGTACAGTTACACGTTGTTTCGCGCGTGATTCAGAGGTGAATGACAATTAATTCTAACAATTACACAATTACCAACGCCGCACATAAAGCTCAGAGAAGACGACATACGTTGAAAACTTTATTGTACCACGTATATGTGATATACTTTATATAATATTTCCCCATGATTTCTTCATACACTTGACAATCTACCTCGCATAATTGCATCGTACAGTTTTATCAAAAATTACAAAACAACAGTTTCATACGAAACGCCGCGCTCGCGTATCCCACAATTTACTAATAGAAATTCAAAGCGTGCATACTCAAGAAACACTTTATCCGCAGCATCGTTTTATCTACAGGCACAAATTAAAACGGTTTACAAAGTACGCCCCATTATTTCATCCCTATCTCGAACTTTTTCCAACGGAACCACCAACACCACTTCACAATCATTTTTCCGTTTCTTATTCGTCGCGTACCCTTCTACCCCGTGATTTCATAGTCCACGGACTGATAAGCCCGAATTATCGCTGACAATGCGAATTTCAGCCAGTCGACGCCCGTATCGCCACCGACTTTGTTTCGTTCACACATACACGCACGTAGACACGTTTCGTGCAGGAAAACGTGTCCGCCAGTAGCTTAATGCACCGTGAGAGTTCTGGAGGGTAGGTCACCGTGGAATATGCATAATGCAGCAGGAAACCGTGTTGCCAACGAAACAATGTGTAACCGAAATGTGCGAATAACTACGAGCCAGCTTATAATTAACGTCGAATAGATTTCTTGTCGGTGAACGAAGGTACCTCGCCATTTTTAACACGGTGAGATGAACGCGTTCTTTGGCTATTTAAACCACCGGTGGATGATTGCTGGATCGCGTTTCAGCACAATTCCAAAGGGGGGTGGTATACGAACTTCGCGAATGACGTTCCGTTTTCAACCTTCCACTGACCATTGTAACTGTCGGGGGATAGAACAGGCGAAGCAGCAAAGCCAAAGGGCAAAGCCATTCACGTTTTAGGAACTGAAACTGTATATTACCGAGGTATCCCCTTGATTAGAAGTTAACACGCGTTACTTTCGTGGATCTCGAAGTTTCAGATTAGCTGGATGGTTCTGCCAGTGACGCGTAGAATTTCGATATGGAAGTTTGTAATTCTGTGCGAGGAGGTTGCGAGTTTAGAAAAGCTGACGACTGTACCTGAAGAATCTATTATAGTTTTATTATACACTTACTCCCTGTATAATAAAATCCTGATGATAACTGAGATATTGTCGATCAAGTGTTGCGCTCTTCGTGCATCCCACTCTATATCTGTTTTCGTCGAAAGCTCCATGCGCATTCCTATTGTTCGTTCAGGCGAGCTTTTCCATGAAAATCGATGCACACGTCGTCCAAAGAAAAATTGTATCTCTCCGTGCTTCTCTTTTCAACCCCCCTGTCATATAACCAAAATGTTCACGACTGGTTTATAACCGGAGTACACGAGATACCGTAAGAGGCTCTATTGGGACTATTATACTAACCTATACTACTGAAAAAATCTTTCCGATGATACGCAATTGACCTGCAGTCCCTGAAAAATATCTCCGAACATATTCTCGATCTTTACTACCAAGAAAAAATATGCCTGGGCGCGTCACCGACCTGTACTGCTTGAAATAAATACATGTCTGACATATCGTTGATCTGTACTACTTGAACCGTCGTTTGTCAGAGAGCAGAAGTTTATTTCTATTTGACGCTCAAGGGAAATTTAAACCACGATTAATATTTATACGATTCTACGACTAATTAAAGGAGAAACTACATTTTACAATAAAATCCACGGCTGTTCCGAATTTTCCTTAGAATTTAATTCGCTAACTATCAGCGGCGATGCATAACAATCATCAATTTATATGATCGATTATATCGCTAACCGTATTGATGGCAAGTCGTCGGATCCTATTAGCAGCCAAGATTAATTTGACTAATTCGAATCTCCTGGTGTAACATCGAATAGTGCTTATTAGTTACGGCTGCCTGATCTTAGACACACAGTGATAAAGCTTCGAGGATCACGTGTACAAAATGATATTTTATGGATTGACATGGACGTTATTGATCCAGCATCACTCCCACGTTTATCGATGGCCATCGAAGGTTGTAGCAGTTAGATGCAGCATGGCACCGATTAATACGTTTACCAGGATGATTATTGGCAGTGTCTGTTAGGCATTAGCGAAACAATGTCCACACACTGCTTCTATCAAAGGGGAGATTGAACGCTCGTGTTCCGCGTGGCTTAACAGAAATGTTTTACGTAGTTACATCCAGTAATAATTAATAATTATTTCAGACAATAATTTCCGTGGCAATTGCCAGGGCAAGGGTGAATTATTTGCTTCGTATCTAATCTTTATTTCACGCGAAGCAAGCAGGCTTTAAAAGTCCCCGTAAAACGTTCGTAACCGTGATAACTAGCATGGAACTTTTTAAATATGAACTCTATCCTTTAGCGGAACTTTCCAAATATAACCTTCTATCTTTAATACCTCCGGTGAATTTTTCTTAATTTTCATTTCCCTTCGCGGTAATCAAAAGTTAAGGTTACCAAATATACAATACTCAATGCGTTTCTACTGACCATTGACAAAAGGGTTCCTATAAAGAAAGAATACAGTACTTTGTGAATTTCCACGAACGTTAGAACCATTGCATGGAGAATTTTAATTCTATGTTCGTTTCTTGCGACGGCCGTGTTGGGCATCTTGGATGCATTCGAATTGACGGCCGCTTCTACTAGCACGCACGAGCGCCCGCACGCTCGCGCGAGTAAATTTCGCTCTATGGTATAAAGTTTGATATTAAATTCTCGGACGCGCCCGGCGCTTTCTCGCTCGGAGTGACGCGAATGCCTCGCGGAAATTCAGGCCAGCGGGCTTCAAAGAGGGGAACGAATTTCTACTAATTTCAAAGACGCGACATGAAGAAGCCCGACGCGTTTCGCTAATGCGTTTTGGAAATTGCCCGGGTGCTCTAAATTTTATCGTGATTCATTAAGTTAAAATCAACGATATTAACATTTAACTCGGAGAAGCTCCACCCTTTTAGCACTGTACTTAGGTCGGTCTGAGGTAAAATTGTTTCACCTGAATCCTCTTCAATTTCACTTGCGGTACGGTTCTACAAATTCTGTCGAAATTTGGAAAGATACAATATTATTCACTCTTGAGATCTTTCATTGAAGATGTTGGTAAACGAGATTCGAAAAGGTACACAGTACCAGAGTGTTATTTATTTCGTAAACCCATCTCTCATTATGACGATTCCAACTTAATTGCCCATAGCGAATTTCGTGCTTCCAAAGGATCAAACCAAATTCCCAACGCTTCGACCTGCCGTTTACCCAACAGTTTGACATTTACACCCCCGCCCAACCGGACACCGTCTCGGCCCGTTTCAATCGATAAGCCAGCCAAACGAACGGGTCGACCCGTATTTGTTCTGCTCGCAGGGCTGCTTGGATCCTCCGCTCAATCTCCGCGGCGCGCGAACTTTCGGGCAGGTGGACACCGGGAAGACGAGTCTGGTGGCACGCGCAATAACTTCGCCAATTGTCAAATCGTGAACTGGTTTCGCAGCCGAGCCCGAGGATCGAGCTTCTGGCCAACTTCTGTGGATTACTCTGGATAGCAGTTGGAACAGCGGCAGTTATTTGGACGTCGCCGCTCGCGAATATTTCGCGCGTGAACAATGGACACGCCAAAGCGGCAGACGGATCGTTACCGGCGGAACAGCAGAATTTCGGATTCCACGGTGTGGCCCGTGTGGCCAGAACAACGTCCGCGGTGTCTTTGGACGATCCCCGGGGGTCCACATAGTGATTTTATCATAAGCCCCGGCCCCTCTGTGTATCTCACAGTCATGCATCATGCCGCGCATGGAACACTCCCGTATTTATTATTCACGGGTATTTACGTGCAAGCACTTTTCTCGTTCCGTCTCTGTCGCTGCGAGGAAACGTCTTCTTTTAAGTATTGGGGAAATGGGGCGGCGAAAAGTATTGGGGATGAAGTGAGTTCTGAAATGTTGGAAAAGCCATGTTTTCCATTTTTTGTTACCTTGTTTAAATTATTATAAAACGTATATGCTACACGAAAAAAATGCCCCGCTGCTGTAACTATATACAGGTGGCCGTAAAAGCGATTTCAATTGTTTATTTGTTTATAACAAATGAACTGCGCATGGAATTATGTTGACACCTATTGGAGATTGTAGCTTCTACAGCTAGCTTTAGTTTATGTCCTTTCAGGATTGATGTACCTCGCCAGGAAGTGGCAGTAAATGTATTTGTTTATAATTTCTTTAAACAAATTCAATTACCTCCGCTTCTACTGGACCGATTTTAATCAACGATATCTTAAATTGAAGCTCTAGATTCAAGGAACAATCTGATTCACCACTAAATCGGCCCTCGTGTATAGCTTCGGTGGAATTTTTAATCAAATTGTTAAATTGTTTATATAAAATAAACGGCGCATGCAGCACTTGTCAATCGTTTATTGCCGTGTAGCGGCATCCATTACCTTCATTTTAAGCACCCAATCATTAATATAGCGTCTCCAGAAGTCGAGATAATTGCAGTGACCCGAAGTGCAGTTTTGCCGATTCTATAATTGTTTATAACTTTTAAACGGCAAATGCCGTATTGTGGAATCCTTTGGAGAGGCTAGCTATGGCTCGTAGCTTTAATTTGAGACAAGCCCGGGTCAAAAATACCCACTATAAGCCGAGAAAAACGCAATTGTTTAAATTAACGATGTAATCCAGAAATTCGGTTTTGGCGGTGACCAAAACTGCGAAAAAGGCCGCAAACGCGAGATGGCGCCACCGGTCTTTTTAAGTAACAAAATTACAATTAATTTAAAAAATTCATATCTCGGCTCCTGATGATTCGATTTTGCTCCTCTAGGTCTCAAATGAAGGGGAAGAGAATAAGCATCACAGAAAAAAATACCCCGTTGCTGAAAATATATCCACGTGACCGTAATAACAATTTTAATTGTTTAATTATTTATAACAAATGAACCCCACACGGTATAATGACCACACCTGTCGCAGATGGTAGCTGATGCCACTAGCTTTATTTTATGTCCTTTGAAGATTGATGTAGCTCGCCGGCAAATCGCAGTAATCGTATTTGTTTATAATTTCTTTAAACAAATTCAGTTATCTCGCGTTCTACGGGACCGATGTTAATCAACGACGTCTCAAAAGAAAGGGAAGAGAATAAGCTACACAGAAAAAAATACCCCGTTGCTGTAAATATATCCACGTGGCCGTAATAACAATTTTAATTGTTTAATTATTTATAACAAATGAACCCCACACGGTATAATGACCACACCTGTCGCAGATGGTAGCTGATGCAACTAGCTTTATTTTATGTCCTTTGAAGATTGATGTAGCTCGCCGGAAAATCGCAGTAATCGTATTTGTTTATAATTTCTTTAAACAAATTCAATTATCTCGCGTTCTACGGGACCGATTTTAATCAACGACGTCTCAAATGAAAGGGCAGAGAATAAGCTACACAGAAAAAAATACCCCGTTGCTGTAAATATATCCACGTGGCCGTGATAACAATTTTAATTGTTTAATTATTTATAACAAATGAACCCCACACGGTATAATGACCACACCTGTCGCAGATGGTAGCTGATGCCACTAGCTTTATTTTATGTCCTTTGAAGATTCATGTATCTCGCCGGCAAATCGCAGTAATCGTATTTGTTTATAATTTCTTTAAACAAATTCAAGTATCTCGCGTTCTACGGGACCGATTTTAATCAACGACGTCTCAAATGAAAGGGAAGAGAATAAGCTACACAGGAAAAAATACACCGTTGCTGTAAATATATCCACGTGGCCGTAATAACAATTTTAATTGTTTAAGTGTTTATAACAAATGAACAGCGCATGCAGTACTTGCAAATCGTTTATTGCCGTGTAGCAGCATCCTTTCCCTTCATTTTAAACACCCGATCATTAATCTAGCGTCTCCAGAAGTCGAGATAATTGCAGTGACCCGGAGGGCATTTTCGACGATTTTTCAATTGTTAATAACTATTAAACCACAAATGCTATATTGTTGCAACTACTGAAGAGGGTAGCTATGGCTCGTAGCTTTAATTTGAGACAAGCCCGGGTCAAAAATACCCACTATAAGCCGAGAAAAACGCAATTGTTTAAATTAACGATGTAATCCAGAAATTCGGTTTTGACGGCGCGGCAAACTGCGAAAAAGGCCGCAAACGCGAGATGGCGACACCGGTCTTTTTAGGTAACAAAATTACAATTAATTTAAAAAATTCATATCTCGGCTCCTGATGATTCGATTTTGCTCCTCCAGGTCTCAAATGAAAGGCAAGAGAATAAGCTACACAGAAAAAAATATCCTGTTGTTCTAAATATATCCGCGTGGCTGTAATAACAATTTCAATTGTTTAATTGTTTATAACAAATGAACCTTACACGGCATAATGATCGCACCTACAGCAGATGATAGCGGATGCCTCTAGCTTTATTTTATGTCCTTTGAAGATTGATGTATCTCGCCAGCAAATCGCAGTAATCGTATTTGTTTATAATTTCTTTAAACAAATTCAATTATCTCGCGTTCTACGGGACCAATTTTAATCAACGACGTCTCAAAAGAAAGGGAAGAGAATAAGCTACACAGAAAAAAATACCCCGTTGCTGTAAATATATCCACGTGGCCGTAATAACAATTTTAATTGTTTAATTATTTATAACAAATGAACCTCACACGGTATAACGACCGCACCTGTCGCAGATGGTAGCTGATGCCACTAGCTTTATTTTATGTCGTTTGAAGGTTGATGTAGCTCGCCGGCAAATCGCAGTAATCGTATTTGTTTATAATTTCTTTAAACAAATTCAATTATCTCGCGTTCTACGGGACCGATTTTAATCAACGAAGTCTCAAATGAAAGGGAAGAGAATAAGCTACACAGGAAAAAATACACCGTTGCTGTAAATATATCCACGTGGCCGTAATAACAATTTTAATTGTTTAAGTGTTTATAACAAATGAACAGCGCATGCAGTACTTGCAAATCGTTTATTGCCGTGTAGCAGCATCCTTTCCCTTCATTTTAAACACCTGATCATTAATCTAGCGTCTCCAGAAGTCGAGATAATTGCAGTGACCCGGAGGGCATTTTCGACGATTTTTCAATTGTTAATAACTATTAAACCACAAATGCTATATTGTTGCAACTACTGGAGAGGGTAGCTATGGCTCGTAGCTTTAATTTGAGACAAGCCGGGGTCAAAAATAACCACTATAAGCCGAGAAAACGCAATTGTTTAAATTAACGATGTAATCCAGAAATTCGGTTTTGACGGCGCGGCAAACTGCGAGAAAGGCCGCAAACGCGAGATGGCGCCACCGGTCTTTTTAGGTAATAAAATTACAATTAATTTAAAAAATTCATATCTCGGCTCCTGATGATTCGATTTTGCTCCTCCAGGTCTCAAATGAAAGGGAAGAGAATAAGCTACACAGAAAAAAATATCCTGTTGCTGTAAATATATCCACGTGGCTGTAATAACAATTTCAATTGTTTAATTGTTTATAACAAATGAACCTTACACGGTATAATGATTGCACCTATCGCAGATGGTAGCTGATGCCTCTAACTTTATTTTATGTCGTTTGAAGATTGATGTATCTCGCCGGCAAATCGCAGTAATCGTATTTGTTTATAATTTCTTTAAACAAATTCAATTATCTCGCGTTCTACGGGACCGATTTTAGTCAACGAAGTCTCAAATGAAAGATCTCCATTCGATGAACGATCTGTTCCTATTTTAGAACGACCCTCCACCCCTCATTCCACTCCTTTTCAAATAAACCTCTCTTCCGCTTATGCTTCTTGTTTGGCCCTCCCTTATTTTTTTCCAATTTTTAACAATCTTTCTTTCTTCTGTTACATACTTACTAATATCTTTGTTATGTGTGCAGGTTTCGCAGGCAAAGTGACGAAGAACATTGACCAGGCACTTCTCATTGCGCATAAGATGAAGAAAGAAGATAGAAGAAGTTTTGCCACATGCTTTAGTTATTCTTTAGCTATAGAGAAGTGGTTTATAAATATAGTTTCTAACTATTACTGCATAAGATTAATTTAGAGCAATTGTGTAATTAATTGTTATATGTAACTATTATATGTACATTTTATTTTTTATTCTGTTCATTCGGTAGATCCTATATAATTCTTAATGTTAATAAAGTAACATAAATTGCCGCATTGCTGTAATTTATTTTTATAAATCTTCTACGGACAAACTATGTAAATTTTTAGAATCAGTTTAATGTGTAAAATGTGTTGTAAGTATTAGATTATTTATTTTTATAGTATTTTTTATATTTACTTAAATGTTAGTTTAGAATTGATATAATTTAGTTGTAAGATGTATTCTACATAGATTAAAAAGGATAGTTCATAAGTATTAGCTTGTAAGTTTAAATTGCAACATGTTTGTACCTTGTATCTTTATTAATTAATTTAAATAAATATTCAATGAAAGGAATTCTACTGCTCTTTTTATTTTCACACCTTAACAGTCCTGGAAAAACCCAATTCCCATTCCTTAAACAAGTACTATCGTGCAGGAACTTTAAATGCAAAGTTCTGAAGCGAGAAACTTGTAAAAATAGACCTGATCATTATTAAATTCGGAGCTAATTATCAAGGAATTAATACAACGTTTTGATGGGAGCCCTTGAGATCTTGCGCTCGGAAATTCCTGGAACGTGACGTCATTTCCAAGAATTGCTGCTATCGACTACCTCCTCGCACATCATATTCTCCTAATACAAATCCACGATTTTCAGCAGAAATTTTTGCCAGAAACTCAGAAATTTAAGTGCTGAAAATCGTCGATTTGTATCAGGAGAATATGATGTGCGAGGAGGTAGTCGATAGCAGCAATTCTTGGAAATGACGTCACGTTCCAGGAATTTCCGAGCGCAAAATTCCTGAGTTTCTGGCAAAAATATCTCGCTGAAAATCGTGGATTTGTATCAGGAGAATATGATGTGCGAGGAGGTATCCGACACCGGCAGTTCTTGGAAATGACGTCACGTTCCAGGAATTTCCGAACGCTGAAATTTCTGGGTTTCTGGAAAAAATATCTCGCCGAAAATCGTGGATTTGTATCAGGAGAATATGATGTGCGAGGAGGTATTCGATAGCAGCAATTCTTGGAAATGACGTCACGTTCCAGGAATTTCCGAGCGCAAAATTTCTGAGTTTCTGACAAAAATTTCTTGACGAAAATCGTGGATTTGTATCAGGAGAATATGATGTGCGAGGAGGTATTCGACAGCAGCAATTCTTGGAAATGACGTCACGTTCCAGGAATTTCCGAGCACTTAAATTTCAAGATTCTTCCCACAAATTTTGCAAGAATTGAAAACTTTGAAAATGATTGAGAATTTCTTGCTGCCAAGTTTAATAACGTATAGGGCAATTTTTACAAGTTTCTCGCTTCAGAACTTTGCATTTAAAGTTCGTCCACGGTACTTCTTGTGTAAGGAATTGGAATCAGGTTCTTTCAAGGATTGGTAAGGTATGAAAATAAAAAGAGCAGTGGAATTCTTTTCATTTAAAATTTATTTAAACTAATCAGTGAAGGTACAAGTTACAAAAATGTTGCAATTCAAATTACAAGCTAATACTTACGAACTATTCTTTTACATCTATTTACAATATATCTTACAACTAAATCTTAATCAGTTTTAAAATAACAATTATGTAATATGAAAAGTACAATAGACACAAATAAGATAAAACTTGTACTAAAAATTTACATAATTTGTATGTAGAAACTTTATTAATTTACTATAACTAAAGGATAACTAAAGTATGTGGCAAAAGTTCTTCCATCTTCTTTCTTGCTCTTATGCACAATGAGAAGTGTCGGTCATGAGCAGAGGATGCTCAAATCAGCGTAGGATTGACGAGTCGATGCGGCAGTCACGTTGGGCCACGAAAGTCCGTAAGGTGATTTGTCTATTCTTATATCTCGTCGGTGACTGAATGGTCTGACCACTTGCGGGCTCGTTCTACTTACCGCGCGATATCCACCAGCGAAACACAGTAGCTTATTTTCTATAGCAAGAATAGTTCAATGTAATCAAAATGATTTTCTAAATAATTTCTAAATGTTCATATTGCCTACACTATACCGTCAACCAAAGTGCAGCGGTCTGATATTTAATGTACCTATTCTTCGTCACGATACAATTTATGAAATTTTTCTTCACCTGTCCTGCCTATATTTCGAATCAAGTTTCACTTGTTTTAAAACCTAATTCCGCGCCGTGAAACATCGTACATGTGCGCCAGCTGACCGCAAACAGCGTAGAATGTTGAAAGCTTCGCTCTCGTCGGGAACAACCAAACAGAAATTAATATAATACAAAGCCAGAGAAGTATGATGATAACAGAGCTGAGCTGAAAGAGGAAGAATGAACGCAGACGAGATTTAAACTTCTTACGGAACAAGCTCTTTGTGGATGGAAAAAAAGCTTCGATAAGAATCACCTTGCTAAACCTTTGACCCGGATCCACAGTTCGTTCAATGGCGTAATTACGAATAATAGGCGAGTCTGTGTGTCGGTTCAAACAAAAGCTGCCTCTACTCGAATCTCAAAGACATTTGCCCTTTTGTTCGTAAAAAAATTGGGAGCTATCGCGAGGCTATTACAATTAATTTGTGGTAGAGAATAAACAAGCTAATGGGAGTTTCTTGACACGAAACGTATCCACGATTTTCTATACTCGAGCACAGTGGCGAGAGAAGCCTCTATAAAATCGATCGGAGGTTTTTCTCCACGAGGATCGACACGAGATTGTGGCGCGTTTGGGAGAAAAGTCCTATTTTATTTTCAGATTCGTCTCGCGCTTTTTTTCGAACAGGAATTATGCCCCGGATCGGTTCGCCTATAGATATCCCAGAAAAAACCTTTTTCAGTCTATTCAGCCGCGTTTTCACGCGTAATCTTTTTCATTCGCAGATGGAGAGAGTCCGACCGATACAGAGACGCCGAGAGCTTTCGAGCTTTTAAGATAAGTGCTACGTTGCATGTGAATAGCTGCAGAACAGCCAAGAATTTCCGGGTTTAATATGTCCTAGAACGATATCATGAATTATATAGTATCAAATGAAATAGCGTAAGCCAATTTATTAAATTCGTATATGCTTTACTTTTGATACGAAATTTGTAATTGTATATTTTATGCCAGCCTGACACTATAATATTTACTGTAGCATCAACAACGAACGAATTTTATCCTCTGTAATACTTTGCTTTTACTGTTGGCACACTAATTTATCCATTGAAACAATGATTCATAAAAATATTCATGGCATCGTTGAAATAATATAAAGTGGCTGATGCTTGAATATTATCAGCATTCTATTAAGAATGGTTAAGATTAAAAATTATTTTAGGAAAGGCTCCTATGAAACATGAATGACTAAATTATGTTTACTTCTGTTAATGAAACAATCATTTCAAATTAAAATAAAGAGATTACTCAAGTTTCCCAGAGGAACATCGAAACCGTATAAAATACCGTGAAAAAGCAATAATGATTTATCTTAATTACTTCTGTTCGTGATCTAGCCGTGCCAAACAAACAATTGAATTAAAACTCTTATTTTAACTACAAACCCGAGAGACCTCAGTAGTTACGTTCTCCTATCACCGAAAAAGCAACAATAAATTACACTTTTACACTTCTCCGAGGAATATTTCAAACATCTGAATAATTCTATTAAAAAGCAAACAGCGATACATTCCACGAGCTTTCCAATTACATCTGAACAGAATGAATCGATTGTCGAACATCCTGTACGTAATTTAAACGTCCCCCGATATATCGTCTTGTTTCGAGGGCAGTGCGCGTTGTTGTTGTTGTTGCATTTTGCAAGCGACGTCTCCGTTGAATAAAAAATAGACCCGGAACACTCCGTGGCACGGGGTAACGATTTAATCCGCTGATTGCGTGGAACGTATAACACGGCCTGGCTCGCAATAACGTTTCGATCTGCCGTATATTTGTGGAAATCGGTCGGCACGATGGGATACGTTTATGAGTCATAAATCACGGGGCGGAAGGGCGGCGCAGATATAAACCCTGGGAAACGTAAACAGGTATCGCGATATACGATTTTTTAAACGCCCGGTATCGCGGGGAATGCCAAAAATTCGTTTAGAGTGAAACATGACAAGAGGAAGATCGTTTCAGGCAGGGAAATGTTTCCTTGAATCGATCTAGAAAATGCTATAGCTATAGCCTTGCAACAGTTATGTTTTGCAAAGCCTATGATGAATAAATTACTTCAACAGTGCTGACTATTGAACGATAAAATACCAAACAAAATGTTGGATCGCGTATTAATACGCCTGACAAGTTTCATTCGATTCACGTCGCTGCTGACCGACACCTGATTCCCATAACATTCGAGAAGACGAAGCAATTTGCAATTCGAGTGCTGTCCGGGGCAGTCCGTTCTATATAATGTACGAAAATAACCGAGTGCGGCCGCGAGGAGAGCGTCGGGTCGTCGGGCAACGTTGTTGCCGGGATGCACTGAAGAATCGTTGGAACGCAACTTATTCAGAGCATTTGCAGATTGCATGCAGCCTGCTGCACCCGGGAGAACGCATCAAAGTAAACTTCTTCCGGTATGCGCGACGACACTTCGCCCCGTTGGGAACCCACAGACGCACGGCAGGGCAGAAGCAGAGAAATTTCACTCGCTAAGAAACGACCGGTCGAAATCTCGCGAGAAACAACACGTGCCCCTTGGATCAACGCGATATATTCAAGCAGATCGAACCATTTTCATCCGGCGCGCAGACCCCTTTGTCATTTGACACGTTTTGTTACGTCTCGCACTCCGGGAAGATGAGAAAGCTCGTTGGCGAAGTGCAGGTCACTGATTTACGATGTCTGAGGGTAATACGAGCTTAGGGACAGGCGTTGCTGGACTCAATTTATGCTCGAGCAGTGGCAAAAATTATATTTGTGACTTGTATTAATCTTGTCGGGGCTTGTGGGAAATATGAATTAAGAGGTTTATTGTTGCGTTCACATGGGGGGAGTATAAAAATGTTTTTAACGAAATGCTAGCTAAATTATTTATTGCATGCACGAGTCAATTATTCTGGATGAATTAATAATGCTACATCGTTACTTTACTACTACCGTAGAAGGAATGTGCACTTTATACTATTTTGCGCTGCGGATTTTAGAATGATTTTCACGACCTATCCTTAGGAGTATATACACGTTTTTGTGGCGTGCTTGGTCAACAGCACGAATCGAGAACAATGAAAGCAACAGGATAAAGAGAGTGTGTTAAAGAAGAAAGGGAGTCACAGACCATTTTCTTATTTCATTCCTTGTCCTGTGGGATTTAACCTTTTGTTGTAACACCGTCTGCTTTTTCTTCTTAAGATCTTTCGAGATGCTCGATAGTAGTAGAATTCTGCTTGAGGAGATACACTGTTCCCACTACATTATTACTAATTGTGTACCTACAAGTGTAAAGTGTTCAACGAATTCCAAATGTAATATTCAATATACATATATTTCGTAAAAAAAGAAAGATAATCGTTCCCTATTTTTGCCTCTTCAAAATTTAGCTTTTCTGCCTGCATATTTTATTTAAGAGAGAAAAATAAAGCAAGCAAAATTAGATTAATAAAATGTAGAGGATTTACTTGCTTCCAAAATATACAGAAAATATCTGTTCCCTGAAAGAAGCGGCAAGCACGCGTCTTCAAATTACCAGACTGTTCCATCGCCATGAAAAACAACGAAATGGTACCTGTATACAAGGAAGAGCAGAGAATGTACTCCCAAGAGACAAGAAAAGCTCGATGAACAAGTCCCTATCTGATTGATCCCACGGATCGAAACGAAAAGCGATTCAAAGGCGCTTCGACGATGCGACGTTCGTGTAAACCGGTGCCTCAAAATCGTCTGGCATCCAAAGAATTCTACGACAAGTGAAATTCCGAGACAAGAAAGAATCTCGCACATGGGTGAAATTCTTTCGTTGATCAGCCGTCTCTTCCATTTCGACTATCGTAAATTTGGAAACAGTGGAAATGGTTTCATCAATGAAAAAGAAACAGACAATAAGAAACATGAAAATAACAAATGCAATTCTACTTCAAGTGCCTACAAATAATTTTCCCTATTTGAGTTTTCAGAAATCAAAGTGCAGATATTAATTTCTTATTTTGATTCAGCTGAATGGAAAGAACGAAACGTTTCTATTTCGTGAAATATTCCAGGAATATTCATTCACCTTTTTCGTTCCTTAGGAATATCGCGGAATGCAGTTTCGCTACTATAAAACTGGGCAAAGGTTCAACTAAATGGACACGAACGTAGGCAAATCGTAAGCGGAATTGCTTGCAGCTAGAAATTCGTGGGACACTTTCATCCCCCGACGAAAATGTCCTCGTAACTGACCATTCTCTGCCAGAAAGTGTAAAGGGGCAGCCTAGAAGTACTGGATCGGCAACTATAATTTTTATAGCGCGATTACTGACGATATTCTTCAATTCGATGCGACTTCAGGAAACTACACATATAGTACACAGCAGAATTTTTAAATTTATTTTGGGGAAAATTCATGCAAGCAAATCCTTTACAGAAATATATCTCACTGCACGAGCAAAGTATATAATAGAATTTTCCTCTCTTAGCCGAGCTTAAAAATAATATCCCCTTTGTCTAATTTAATTCAGTGCCCAGGAACTTAATTATGTAACACGAGTTTTTCCCGAAGCAATTTTTGTTTGCACAGGTTGAATACCTTCTTCATTAACCCGACCCTGCCTCTTTGGCATCATAAACTACAGTCCCTGATATCATGTCTTATGTAACATAATGCCCTGTTTCAACGATACCATTTTATTACTTAGGGGAGAATTGTAATATACGGGGTGTGGCAGAGCCATCAGGAAGAGGGCTGTCTGACGAATATGAATTCATGACAGCCATCTCTTTTTCTAGAACACGTCTGGAGATAGGAAATTTATCGACCTGTTGCTGGCTACGGTGAAATTTTGGAGCGAACACGGGGAACATTCGTGCGGAGATGACGCCATAAGGCGAAAGATCCGGTTGTTATGGAGGCTGGGCAGAGTTTCATAAAAATTGGAGCGTATTATCGTTGAACCTCTCTTGCTCTCTACTGGTACAGGTTTATTTTACCTAGCCGATCAGCCGATCGAAACGCGCTAATCTTAACAAAATATTGTAGTGTGTGTGTATTTTTTATATAAATCCTTAGGATACGTGATGTGTGAAAGAAGAGTGTTTGAATGGTGTGTGAAATTTCAATCCGGTACAATAAAATTGATATATATCCAAGTGAATATTACAAAAATGTTCCCTTTGAAAATACGCGAAAAACATTCTTATTGTTACAAAATTGTTACAATCAATTGGTAATCGTAAAATCCGTGGCATTTCTGGAATAACTGGAAACCCTCAGACAAGTAGTAACCCGGAACAGACTTTATAAAATAATATCAACCAAATTCCAGTGCAATTTTCAACTCTAGTAAAAAGAAAAAAGGCAGAACAGCAAAAGGTATTTGTACCGCGAAAATTTCACGAACAGCAAAGGGATGAACAGAAGCGTGCATTTCGTTAATCGCCGACAGAATGGAATTCCGACGTTCGTGGGTACGCAATAGTTGACGTCGCAACCCAAGATACTGTAAAGCATACTAAGAACAGTTTATTCCTCCGACTAAAAGCCTTTGACGACGTAATCCTCAGTTATCAAGCTTCCTCGCGAATATTCGGAAAATTTCTACGAAACTTTGCATGACGAGATAAGAGCCACCACGTCGGCGTGGTCTTTGTGTTGGAACGAGCGTTTCACTTCGTATCAGTTATCGAAAGTCTGAACAATTCGGGAAAATCGTTCGACTAGCCCCGTTAGGCGACGGGGATCACTGGGCGAAGCTGTGCGTCACGACGGCCGACAACTTCTTGAAAAGGGGTAAAACAAACAGTCGGCAAGTTGTGTGTTTCGTGTCGCGACGCATGACAAATATCTGAAACGAAAGTTCGAAAGAAGCGGAAACGTGGAGAGAAGGAAGAGCCGTCGACGCGAAGAGATTTTCATCGGTGCATTTTCTTTAACGGAGGGTAATATTCAGTGATATTTTTTCGACATACCGCTCTCTTTAAAGAGAAATTTATTTACACTTTTTTTTACAAATGAATAGAAAACTCATATTCATTGTCTTTTTAAATGATAAAACCTCAGGACGAGAATAAAGATTATACTTTCGATTTCTGACGAAGACATTTTTATTCGATATTTCTGTGTAATAAGAATTCTTTTGGAGTTCTTTAATAGGAGAAATCCAGTTTCGGGGCAAATAAATTCAAAGTTCATATCATCATTTGGGTGGTTTGATTAAGGCTCCCTGCGTGACAGACTTTTGACTTTCTGGAACTGTCACTATCGGTAGAAATCTTTTTAGAGTGCAATGAAACGAAATGAAGAAATGTCGAAACATTGAGTTCGCTACTTATTTTCGTGAAGTTTCCTTCCTTTATTTCGTTCATAGAGAAACCGAGAGAATGCGATCGACATTTTCGTTATCGATTTCTTGTCATTCCCTTCGGTTGTATTATGTTCAGAATCAACATTGAGGTTGAATTCTACAGTTAAATTTCTTCCCGATTCTCTTGCGACTCTCTCCCTCTCTTCGTTCCGTGGAAACTGCTTCGTTTTCCTTCATGTAATTCGTTTTCTTATTTAACTCGGTTATTTCACCAACGTTTTTCGAGTTAACCTAGAATAGATTTACTTCCACGGTGGTTCCTTGGAAAAGAGAAAGTACTTTGAAAGCCAGTGATGCAACTCTGTGATATTTCGGTTACAAGACTATCTTTTAAGACATAAAAATGATCATGTTTCCTCGAACGAAACAGTCGAAGTATTGTAACAGTAACCAAGAATTTTATTAACCAAGCGGAAACATTCCGTCCACCTTCGGTTTCAAAGCAATCTACCGACCAAGAGACCCAACCCACGTACCAAATTTCCCATCCAACAAAATCCACCAACTAAATCCCCCATGATCCAAACGTCCACCCGCAATCTTTTCGTAGCCTGGACCACATAACAAGCCTCGATATCGAAACATCGAAATCGCCAGAGGAGGACAGCCACGAGTTCAACGTTGCTCGAATAAAGAAATTCAAATATCGCTTGGGAAAAGTGGTAAGAAAATGCAAATGGAACCCCGTGCCATTGAGTTCAGCCACGAACAGCCTCACTGGGGCGCATTGACAGCAGGTATGGAATCGTTATCCGGCCAGGAAGAGATGTCCCAGAGCCATGCTAGGATCGGCGAAACTTGCATCCAGCATGTAGGCGACAGGAAGGACAGGTCTGGACAAGATAGAGGCAGAGAGCGGGAGAGAGAAATAGGGAGGAGATTTTTGTCGGTCGCGGGAAACACGAAGGCTTGGCGTAACGCCACGCAAACGAATATTGCCAATAAACTGCCAATCCAATTTAGCTACGCAGAAAATACTGCCGCTCATCGTTACGGACGGCTTCGACTTTCCATCAGCCCTACTTCCATATCTGCCTACCAGCCCCTTCTGCTCTTGACGACCTGTTTCCATGTTTTTTCACCAACTTGATGTGGTTGTGCATACGAAGTCACGCGTGCGCGTACACCCGCGGAGGGTGAATGTCTGTGCACGATGTTTTTTGTTTCGGGGTCTTTGGTTTTTACGAGGTGGCTGCTCTTTTTTGGGGGGGCGAGGTGATTGCGTTTTGGAAAATCATTTTTTCCGAGGCATGCACCGTTCTTTTTTTATTTTTTTAGTTCATTCCCCATTGTTGATCGGAAATTTGACAATTGTTATTGCAGGAGCTGGAACATTTTATGTTAACTTTTATCATTTGGGAAATAGTGCTATCAATATTTTTTCCTCGACGCAAAAACAATTTTTCCAACGCGATACGTATACGATAAAAAAGACGGACAAAATATTCTCACCTTCCCTTTTATTATATCCAGGATTTCCCCCGGAATTTATACCCTCAGTTAAAGAAACAACACTGGCCGGTGGATCCTCGACATAAAAATTGAACTAAAGCCGGGTATAATACATTATTTTCCCTGTACTTGCAGGGTATCGTGGTAAATATCGATAGACTTAGCTTTAAATCGAAAACCAAACTTATGGTCTAGAAAGCCGCCATCCACAATAAATAATTTGCGCGTGATTTTCTTTGTGAAAAATGTTACATCGAAGAGTATTACATTCGCGCTACATTGATAGTTGTTAAAGTACTGATATTGAATTCGTATTTTCGCCGCTCAGATATTCCATACAGCGGATGATTGATTCTCGAGGCTTCAATTTATAGGAAAACTTCGAACAATAAGTTTATTTCAACGACCATCTATTCACCCCCAAAGTAATTCCCTGCCCATAAATCTTTGCTACCTCTATTACTTACACCTTGGCCGTTCCTACAAAGATCCTATCAAATGAAATGTTAATCCTCAATCATTGGGTGAATCACGTTACCTTGAAACACACTCTGTTAATCAACTTTCTTACATTTTCGTAGTTCGGCCAAAGAATAAATGTATTATTCAATTTTCAATGCTGCCTGCTGATCTATGTGCACCACACTGAATCGCTTGAATTCTGACCTCGGGACAATCAGCAAATTCTAACGACAGCTAACGTACCTGCCAAGCTCCTTTAGAATATCGTGCAGGTCTTAATGTCCGTTCGCGCAGACGTCCACAAATAATTCTCGAAGTTATCCATTTACATCGAGCAACTTTTCAACCAGAAACTGATACGGTTCCAACGAAATATTGGGGTTAAATAAACTTTCGTGCACTTGTTACACGCAAATAGAACACTCTGCTCAGGGTAGCAGAAGATTAGTTTAGATAAGAGTATAGCCAAGTGGATATTCGTAGTTTCTATGCTAACAGTCGGCCTAAATACATATCTCACTCCGTGCTGCGACAAGATCGCTGTGTCCTTCCGTCTGGTACCTCCTAATCCTATTTGCAATCGAAAAGAACAACATACGTCACGAAAGCGCAAAAAATAGATCTGTGTCTTTTATTTGAGAAAAATCGACGATATATATATGTATATGTATATTTTTTTGTTCGTGTACTGGAGGGTGGAAAATTGAAAGCTATCACTTTCAGAGCGCATGAAACGGCTACTCTACTTGGGAACTCCTTTTAGGATGCAAATGGAGATTTATAGTGAAATGAGATTGCCAGCTGCTTTGTACACACGTTTACATTATCGTTTCTTGTCGTTTTGCTTTTATTGGTTGAGAAATGCTGGGCGTGCATTGTGTAAACTACTTAAGAGGAGCTTTGCAAACATTAGCCTTTAGTTTAGTCTGTTTCGCTGGGAATAAAGAAAATAAAATGAATAATGTCGTGAGTATTTTTAGGATAATGAATAGTATTAAATGTAATTTCTTCTGAATTTGTTATTACAAAATTCTCCGGTGAAAGAATTATTTTACAAATTTGTACTCTATCAGTAACATATTTTAATAACGAAAAAATAGAAGTTTGTAACTAGTTTGAAGTAGAAATAATTTATTAATATTACTGTACCTCTAAAAAAGTTTAAAAAGTGATAGAATATTCGATACGTGTTCACTTACCCTTACGTAATATTTGATAGAAACCCGCCGAATTGAAATACTATTTGATTACTCTATCATATGCACTGCTGATCAGAAAGCTTTCGACGTGTACCACACGAGTCTTTGGAAAACATGTGAAACGTTTCGAATTTGTTTTACGGCACGGGATATTCAGGTTACACGCGGATTGTCAGGAAAGGATTTCGCTGACCAATAAGAATTTTTTCGTCCCCTGTCAGTTGCCATCGTGTCGATCAATTTTTAGACAGATTGATTACAGTGGATGAAAAATGGATAACGCTGCAACCTGGCAAACCAGGAAAATAACCAATAACAACTTGAAAGCCACTGCTCCAAAAGATTTGCTTTATTACCAATCGAGAAAACTTTAATTTCAATCACAACTGAAATATAAACAACGAGATCCACTTTTCCTTGATCTCTAAATTATTACTTTTTCTTCAAATAAAACTTTAAACAAATAATCGATATGAGAAACAGATTATTTCGCCGTAAATTAAATCCAACGCGAAGATTTTCAAGTATATTTGTAACGAAGTGCCCACTGTATCAGAGAAAGCAGGGTGGACTTTTGTTCCAGTCGCGCAAATCAAGGGGCGTGTCAGAGGTAAGAAAGATAGAAAATTATTTTCTATCGCTCGCGAGCGTACACCCGACAACTATGGCAAGCAAATGTAATTTGCAGTGCTTTAAAATTCCGCGCACAGACGAAGCTACGAATGATACCGCGCTCCAACAAATATCCGCCTGAATGATGCAGTAAAAGTGCATGGCACGTACAACACCGCTTCTATTTCTTTCGCTTCATTTTCCAACCGGCCGGATTAGAGGCTCGCCTTCATTCCGTTGCCGTTGCTACTCTCGAGATGTATACACGTGCACGCTCGATGAAACGGTTCTTCAACCCGAATGGATACGTTTTAATCGCAACCGAGAGCAATTGGATGTTTCCTTGGACATAGTTTGTAGAAAATTGCCACCGAACATTCTCCGCCGTGATTCGATTTTTTTCTTTTTTACCAACGAGGTACAGAGGTGAAGATTTTAATTGGAAGTAGTTGATAGAAGTAACGAGTTTTCAGAGTGGGAAGTATTTCGATTTTGCTGGTGACAGTATTTTGATAGCATTATTCCTGTTACTTATTTGGTTCTGAGTCCGTTGTCACTCACTTTTGACTCAATTATCTTATGCTATCTGTAATAAACTTTGATTAAAAATTTGCCATCTCACAGGGCCAGGTAATTAAATAATAAAAGGATAAAATAGAATCGTTTTAATCCACGAAAAGCACAAATCTATTTCACCATCCTCCACACACACCTTCCAAAATTATTCCAATTACCTTTTACAAAATCAAACGATTGTCAATTCCATATTCCTCAGTGCCTTCTCAGAATCGAACTAACCGCAAGCCTATTTTACAAACCTCGCCAGGCAGCCACGTCGCAATTAATCTATGAAGTTCCAACTACGGACCCACTGGACGAGTTTCCCGTAGAAGAACTTTCCCACAAACAGAAATTCGGATGAATCTTTCAGCAGGCCGGGTCCCTCGCTGCCCATTACCACTCACCGAACTGATTAAATTCTCCATTGTCCCGAAACTTGAACCGGGCACAATTTTTCATACATCGGTTCACCGAATTTTCCATATCGATCCGACATATCCTGCTCGCATACCAAAATTGTCAAAGGCTGCCTTCGAAGCATCTAAACTGGCGCGGCAGTTAATATATCAATCTGGTCTTCTGCGAACGAAGCCAGGACGAAGTTGCTTCGTCTGATCTCGAGCGTTAATTACGTTTCGTCCTAGCGGAGGGACGACGTCCTGTCTTACGTCAAGATCAGAGGCTGCATCGAGCAACCGGTGAGTTGTCGTATTTACATCGGACCAATGAACCACCGCCTGTGTAGCCCCTCGTCATTGCTAGAGGAAATGCTGTGAAACAACCTTTGACGTTCGCCCGATTCCATCTTCAGAGATACGCGAGGCGATCTTCGTCTTAGAAACGCGCGACGCATGGAATCCGCGATATCAAAGGACAGGAATTTCCACGTCGAATCGCCGCTTTATTTTTACGGTCTGATCGCGTGCTCCGATGTCACGAGACAGACTCGACGCGATCCTGGCCCCATTATGCTCGCGTATCTCGAGGAAAGTGGGAAGCTTCTGGTGGGATACGGTAAATGGAATGCGGACTAACTATGCCTTTAAACGAGTTGCGCCTGACGGGAATTTTCGTGCAAGTTTGTTGGAACCGCGGTCGAAAGGATTGCGCGTTCGCGACAGGTACAAGTTCGAAGGTAGCGCGAAAGCATTTCTGCGACGATTGTGTGTGTGTGTATGTGTGGTTTTTTTGCGGCGATACGTGGAAGAATAGAATACTGTTGCTCGCGTACTCGAAGAGGATCGAACGAGCTAAAGGAAAGCTTACATATTTAGATGGAACGATATCCCACCAAAAGTCCCATCGAAACAGAATGCTTTTGTACTGCCAGCAATATGTTCTCCCTTGCCGCTGACAGATACGAATGGCTCGGTATTGTAAAAGCCGGCGAAATTTCACTTACCCTCCGTCTACTCCCCTTTCTCCCTGACCCCTCTGCAACCCCGTTATCTAGTCTTGACCAAAGAATTTTGTTACGATGGAAAACCGTGATTTCGAGGTATATCCAATAGGAGGACGCGATAGATACTCTTGGCCGAAGTAGATCATCACTACCCTAGGGACGATTAAAGAAGATGAAGAGTCTTTTTTTATTAGAAATCGTTAAGGGTGCTCGATGATTCCTACCAGGGGTTGTTCTTTTTTAGTGTGAAAATGGAGTGCACATAAAGCCTTGCTATTTATGATAAATCTTCGGGCAGACTAAATTTGTAGAAATTAAACTTTCATTTCAATTATCTATTTGATCTTGACTACGAGCAATAAAGCACTTGCTCTGCACAATAATCTATTCGATCCCAATGAAATTTCACAGATAAAAATCATCCCTGAGTTTCTCAAGCACGAGCCATTTGGCGTTAACTTGTATAAACGTCGAGTGGTGATATCTCGCGCGAGTATCGCGTAGCGTAGACGTAGGTAATCCAAAGCGGTAGAGGCGGGAAACAGAAGACGAAAGGTCTGAAGAGAACAGAAGAAAGGTGGTTCGCAGTGCACGTTTTCCAAGAGAGAACGGGCCGCCGAGAACATTGTCGAGTCACGTGGAAGAAATTATGGCTGGCAAAGTGGCTACTTATTACTCGGTTCGGTGCGTTTCCACGCTTGTGATTACGCTCGCCAGCCATGTCGTTGCGCTGCACTTACCCTTGCTTCTAATTATCTAATTAACCGCGACTTTAGCCAACGCTTCTACGCGCAAATCGCGAATTCCGCTTTCTTTTCGCGCGTCAAGCATTCCTGAGAAATTCATAGGCCCAGCGAAACTGCAATGCGCGGGCTGAAAGAACTTCTAAACTTCTAACGATATGCGGAGAGGCTCTTTTTTCTTAGTTAGCAGAATAGTACGCTACTAAATATAATTAGTTGGCCACTATTATTATCGAAATATTGTTGCATTGAATGCTGTCCGATCTGACTGAAGAATCTCCCAATTCACCCAATGGAATATCAAATATTCCGAGAGTGCCTAACAAAGTTAACGTGGAACGACGATCATGTTACGATTAGGGTAAAAATTCTACCTCGTAACTCTTGGACCGTACAACATTATCGCGTGGCTTCGTGGCTGCGTGTGAAATTCACATTCAGCTGTGCATAAATTTTCGCGAAAGTAGCTGAAACAGGCGACAAAATGTCTTGGGTCGATAGTCCGCCCGGTGATTTGTAAGGGAATTAGAAGGTTGTCATACGATCTAATTCATGCAAACGAGCATGCGTTTAAACAGCATGTAAATATGACCAATTTATCGGGCGTCGTTAAGCTTCGAAATGTCGTACAGGTGCGTGGCAAGATACATTTTATCGTGTCAATGATTATGAAAATTAGCGTCATTCAAGAGTCATGGATTTAAGAAAATATAAATTAATTAGAGTTGTATGATCAGATCGGATTGCTAGTTTAATTTCTATAGGACAGTGAAATTGTATTCTGCAATTTTTCTATCTCTTTTTTATAATTTAATTTAATTTTACGATGACCATTGCGTGGCTAGTTTCAATATTAAATAAATTCACGCTTTTTTTTTGTCCCGTATTACATCGTTCTGTAATAATTATTTAAAATGTTTGAAATTAAAGTTAGTAGGGCAATAATTGATATGCTATTCCGGCTTCATTTTTTACCCAAGCATCAAACACAATGAAATGTAATTATTATTAATTATTTCCTAGCCTATGAATTGATTCGCTGGTCCGCACGAAAATATTTCGTAGCAATCTAGCCAGTGGCAATCGGGATTGTAATTGCTGGCGTAAACTTGGTTTCCCAGCACTCTACCCATAAAACAGTTGTATTAAATTGAGAGAGATCAGCCCAATAAATTTATTCAGAAATTTAAAGCAACATCGTCGTGATATGCGCTTGCAGGCGTTATGGTTAATTTATATACACCTTTTCTCTCTCTCTCTCTTCCTCGAGCATTTGTGCAAGTAATAGATTTTACAACGTCCAGCGAGGCGTGCAAAAAACGAGTTGTGCCATTTTTACGGACGGGTCACCATTTCGAAACGTTTCTCTATACCGTTTTTCAACGTTATTTAACAGAAAGCGTGGCTTAGTCGAAATAATTCGTTTCACGACGAGTTTCCAAGCTTTCGAGGCTATTAACAATGTCGCTGAAAACGATCGTTTATGTATGTACCAGTGGCTTGTGGGGTTGAAACCAGAAATAAGCGTCGAAAGCTACGCTTTACGCTGATCTGTATTGGTAAAAGGGAGATGCGGGCGTTTCGATTCGATAATCTTTGTAATGGTATCGAAACGGTGAGCTGCGAGCTCGATATATTTATCTGTATCGGAGGTTTGTTTTCACAATTAATCGACTGAAGGAAATTTTTTCACTGTAGTGATAGTTCTGTTACATTATTTTGTTACATAATATAAAATTATGTTCGAAGAAAACAGGTAGGAAAATGTATCCAGATTTTGTTACGTTCACCTCTTATTGAAAGGAAATTATCGAGAGCCCCGTTTATTTCGACGAGCACGAATCAAAACTGCATCTCTGCGTGCTTAAATAAATATTGAAAAGAATGTCTACAAACTCCGGAACAAAAATGTATGACGTTTATCGTTCGCCAAAATATGAATATTTTCAGAAGAATATTCGAAACTCGTCAGAATTCACGAAACGCGATACTACCTTTGGAAAACAGACACTTTTGCCCTGCTATTTATTCGAAGATGAAAGAAACAGATAAAAACAGCAACGGAAAATATTTCTGTGGTGCAGTTTTCCTACCAGTTTTCCCCATAAACGTCAGAAAAGCAAACTTTGTCGGTCCACAAGTTTGAAACCCCGTGAACGCAAGCCTCAGGCACGATACAAATTAAACTGCACATCGTCGTCTTTCTGTGCCGTACGTTTGGTGTTCCGTGTTGTTTTGGTACGGGCCTAGAGCTGCCCAAAATGGAGATATTTGGAATGACAATAAAGAACGTGGTATTATACCGCGAAAATACTTTTTCGAACAACGGTTCTAGATCATTATCGTTTCACACGTCGGCGTTGATGTCAGATAACAAAGTATACGAAAAAATGCTTGTCGCGATTAAAGTGAATTCCTGGGAAATCGCTTGCGATCTGGCGCGCTTATCGCGCTAATGGAAATTAGAGAGATTATGAAAACGCGCGGGCGACGCCTTAAATATGCCCTCCTAGCTGGCAGCTTGGAAAATTTGTGTCGCTCGAGCTGTACTCTTGTGCTGCCTTCCTAACCACTGTATCACTAACACAAAAGTTAAACGCTTTGTACATGTAAACGCGTACACGGCTCTGTACATACATATACGTGTCTGACCGTCTTAAGGTACCCTGAAATTTATCGCCACTAAACACGACACCCCGAAAACCCACCCCCGTGGCTGTTCGTGAAATTGCGCGCGTATCCCATAACACGTATCGTCTGGGATCTGGCCGATGTATGTATGCATGTATGTATGTATTATAATATGTAGAAACAACAAACGAGTATACGTATGTAGAACTGTCGGCGAATAGTCGAAACGAAATGAAGTACATTTCGTTTAGGGGTTTCAACTGGTACTGCTTTTATTACACGAACGTGACTTCTTTTGTTGCTCTGGGATCGTGCAACTGGCTGCACTTTTGCTGTTCGCTCATTCTCGTTTGATCGCCAGTCGCGCGGAGAATATATTCTCTGCATAGAAATTTGGCGATCTTATGCAAATTTTGCGGGGCACACTTTGAGGTGGCATGGAGTTGACGGTAAAAGTAATTAGCAAATTGATAGAAACAGAATTCAGGTTAATATTAAAATGCCGGCAATTATTACTGCACTTTACACCAGGTGTAAAATACTTGTTTGCCGGCATATAATTAGAAGCATTAAGTCAACTATTTCCTTGGAATTGACAAATATTAGCAGACTTGTATAACGGTGCTACCGCGGCATGGCATCGTGCACGCCGATGAAGGTAGAATGAAGAGAACGTGAACAATGAAATCGTTGCGGGTATCTGCGGCAGTCCGTTGCACAGTTTCCGTGGCGTAAGTCAAGCAATATTTAGTGATAAAGCACAGAAGATGAAATGGACTGAACTATCTAAGGTATTCACAATAGGACCTACGTATACCGCTGCCCAGAGTATCAACATCAAATTGTGATTTTGCCCGTGGTGGTTCCCAATTCACTAAAATGCACCACTTCCTCCTGGGGAATTATGATTTACTGCCCAGTCTAATGCGCGTACATACGTAATCCAATAAAGCCATTCAATCTACGAAGTCGAATGGAATTGTGAAATATTAACGGCAATAATCCTTCTATTCTCCATTAGATAAATAATTGTTACTGTGTTTGTTAAATGCATTATCAGTTTCAACCCTCCAGTGATATTTGAAACACTTGTGAAGCGCGTTCCTCTCTTGCATAAAAATTTAGAAAAGAAATCTTGAAGCATCATTTCGACGAGAGTAGAATGTTCGAGCAAATGCACTTCATTCTTCCAGCACCAGGGAAAAGTAGATACCGAGAGAAGAAATCCCACTGTCTACATAAATTCTTTTACGTTAGACACGCGACGTTTCTACCTAATTCTTCTCGATCCGGGGGTACAGGCATCGACAACATATTTTCCCCGTGGTTGGGCAGGGGTGAAAGGATGTCGAAGCACGACGTCTCAGCGTCGGAAGGAGTTTATAGAAAATGTTTCTGTTTTTCTGACCGAGGACACGGAGTAAAAAGAAGGGTGGAAAATTCCAGGGGAGGAAATCCGTGAACGGCGTCCCGAGGACGGGAAACTTTGGCGTTTCTGCGGCTCGACCTGAACGGCGAAAACAAAATCTCGAATGGAAAAGTCGGAAGGTAAATTTCTTTGGGGAGCAAAATGTTATGTCCGCCTTCTGGAGACGGGTAAATTGAATCTAAAACGCCACGTCACGCCGTTGCCGCGAAAAAGAGACGAAAGTGGTCGAAACAATCGTCTCACTGCGAATCGAACGAACAGAGTAATTGGAGTAATTGGCACTGTCCTTATTGAATTCGTTGTTACCGAATTATAGTACCTTAGAATCGTAAATTTCAATTTTATGCCAAACCATCTCACCATTCATAAAGTAAATAAATTTCTGTTATCGTATTGCTACATCTCCGCTTTCGTTTTACACATTTATTTGCCGAGGTATTATAAATTATGCTTATTTTAGCGAGCTACCGTGGAGACATTGAGGAAAAATAAAATTGTTGACAATTCAGCGAGCACAGGGATCGCCGGTAAAAAAGATTACACCTAAACGGGATGAAGGGGTTATCGCGTATGAGTGATAGATCTTTCCATTTAATGCAATGCAAATCCAGGTATTTCGCAGGAAAAAGTTTCGACAGGATACCGCTATAAATCAACCGGTCGGCTGACTTGGGAGATTCAATTTACCAACACCGACCAGGCACGATTTCTACAGTTAATTAATCTTCATAATCCGATGATCAGGCCACGTTTCAGAATACATTTCTTCCGCTATTTTTCAATGTGTCCTCGAAACAAGCATTCATTTTTATCCACGACATTATAGTCTACTATAGTTACGCTATTGCAAAATGGACAAACAGCGTGCAGCTGTATTTGTATTCAAATATTAATGCAGACATTGACATTTTACGAAACCTGGAGGAATTGAAATCACGAAATTCGTTGTACATCGGAGATTGGTGATTATGCGTGCAGCATTAATTATTCATCCCGAGCCGTCAGCGACAAACGAACAATATCCCGGGAGTTACAAATATTTATAAACACCAAACGGCTAATGGTAATATAATACGAAACTGAAAGCTGCACGAAGTTGAAAGTTCGACGAAAATAAACGAATTTTCACCGGAGTAATGTTTCCGGTTAATTAGGCGCGATGAATTCATCGCGAGCGTGTATACATGTACATTACGTGGGCTGAAAGTTTGTTAGGCGTTTAATGCGTGTATTCAGTTAAATAAATTTTAATAAGATTCAAAGTATTATATCATTTCCGAGGAGAATAATTAATGTAAGCATTCAATTCAAATATTCTGCAACAAATTTATTAGTATTTCTAACGTTTAGCCGCTCGATTTTTCCTCTTATTTGTTTATTCGTCTATCGTTTGTCCGCGAAACGAAAAGGAAAAGGCTGTCGACAGTAAAAGGGGTCGTACCGTCGCGCTATGCTACGATGAACTGACAGTTCTATCGGTTATCCAAACCAGCATCGTGTTCCTTTTTCTGGCTGTTTCTCCTTCTGCGGCTCGTTTGCATACAGAAGGATCGCGTTGAATAGAAAACAGATCCTGCAGAAATTACTGTATCACTTTACTTTCAAGTACCCCGTTGGTCATACTCCTCGAGAGATCGTTGAACCGTTTGGTTATGTATTCGTCGTCGAACGTTTATCACATCAAGGATGCATGTAGGTATGCTTGAATTAAAATACTCGTGTTTACGTCAACGAATGTCCTTTTAAGCAGTGATTAGTATTTCTTAAATACACGTATGCAGATAAAAGGAAATTCTGAGAGAATTTTAGACAATAAATAAATTATAATAATCCATTTCTTGTTGTGAGCACTTCGCGGGGACACCGCGGGGGTATTAACGAAGTTAAACGTCACCTCAAAACTTGGGATCTATAGTACGAATAATGCTATCCTGTTTGTAATTCAAGGGGCAATATCAGATTTCACATTGATTAATTCTGGGGAGTAAATTCCCACAAAGCCTGCCATTACGCCTAATAGGCTGTAAATACACGTGGATGCGTGCGGAGCCTGGTGGATCATACGTGTAGAGAGTATTCTCTGCTTCCTCGTTACGTTTGGTTCCCTGTATTTTAAGTTCCACTCTCGACAATCGATTACACTTTCCTGACTATAAAAGGAATATGTACAAATATACACAGTTGCTAATATATATACTCACATCTCTGAATTTTTTAATGCCAGATTCTAAAAAAATAGTATCAGTTTGATTAAAAAATACGAAAGATGGTTGGGTGTTCTCCAGATTTAATTTAACTCAACCCTTATGTAAAACTTATTATTTCCAATTATTTCTTTTCTTATACCTATCTGCTCTAATATTTTTCTATTTACATGCATTTCTCTATAATAAACAGCCCCTCTGCTAAATAAAATAAACACCATCGTTAATACCCAATCGACATGAACCCCCTTGAAGTCCAATCTTCCAATAACACAGCGATAAAAATAATCGCTACTAAATCCGAGTTGTACCCAAGTACCAATAAAGAGCAAACAGTCTTAAATTAGCCAACCAGAACTAGAATAAAAACTAAGTATTCGCTTATCCACATCCGTATAAACGTCCGAATCGGTTCTCGCAAAAATACCGTAACAATTTCCAAAACATTTGAAAATATCTCGCTCGGCGGGGCATTAATCGATATGCAAGGCAGCGAATTTCACAGAAAGCCGGCCATTACCGTCGAATGGGGTGTAAGTAAACGCGTACGGAGCGTGCTGGATCATACATATGCACCACCTCGTGTGTATCCTTCTCTTCGATTCCAGTTAACTTGGATCACGAGCACAGCATCCCGATGCTACCGGTCACCGTTCCCCAGGGTTCGTCCTGCAATTTAAATGACTGCGACACGCAGCAACTGTCTCTCGGGCTTGGCCAACAACACCGGCTAACCCGCAGCCTGGTCTCCGTTGGTTCCATCGTCTGTCGAATATGTCACACAAACACGTCCAAGGAGCCGCTCATTTCGCCTTGTAGGTAAATGTATCATCGGACCAATTCAATGGCTAAACCCTTTTCCTATTACAGCATTCGTAAACGACTATGCTGATTCGCACTTTCTCTTTGTCGAGTTATTTTCTGAGGAGTAACTGGGTGCCCTGTGTACAGGGCGGCGCAGAAGTCGGGAAGGGTTAAGCATAACCCCTATGTTGGCAACGAAAATGGTCAATAATTTTGAAGCTTGGTCATTTAAAATATTTTGCACACATTTTTTTTCACAAAACGGGAATTGACGCAGAAGAAATGGATAACCGTGGACACGGTTGCCAATATAAGGGTTAAGTAATAATTTAGGGAATATTTAGTTCAAGATTGATTTGTTTTGGAAATAATGAAATATTATTTTTCGTTATTCATGGGAAAGTATTTTAGGTAATTGTAGACAAC
Organism: Nomada lathburiana; assembly: GCA_963667235.1. Classification (NCBI taxonomy): domain Eukaryota; kingdom Metazoa; phylum Arthropoda; class Insecta; order Hymenoptera; family Apidae; genus Nomada; species Nomada lathburiana. The sequence goes on from OY763910.1 coordinate 9,694,478, forward strand.
TTTCAGCCTCGCAAAGTTGGGTTCTTTTAAAGCAATTATGAGTGTCTCCAATCCTTTCGCGATTTTCCTACCCCTTTGCTATAAAGGAAGACCGTTCCTTTCTTGGAACGTGGAATGCAATACAACGCCTCATATAAACTGAGAGCATTGTAAAACCGTTCAAACAGGACGGTAAATATAAATTCAAGCTAACCGGAACGCACATAAAAATCCCGTATTATTAACATTTATACAAATTGCTAATTGGCATTTAACTGTCGGAAGGAATTTAAAATGCATTGAAAACTCGATTCATCCCGCTCCTCATTTTGTTGGAATTGAAATAACGACAGCGAGCAAAATGAAACGTGTAATTTCATCTGGCAACATCGATCTCCCAAACAATTTAACATAATTGGAATGAATTAATGGTACACGGTTGAGGGAAAGTACTTGGAAAGTATCCGCCCCAATTTTGAAACTCCTCCGCGCCGAAATGACGAGTACGTACTTAGAAAAATTACGCCTTAATAGCACGAAAATTTCACCGTTCCTCCTAATTACCCAGCTACATTACGAGCAATCAAATTTTCCGCCAGCGAAATTCATCCGGTTGCACTAACGTTGAATCGCATAATCGCATAAACCTATTACGCTTATCCTTAAAATGGAATAGCGCACTTCACTGTCCGTTGCTACTCATACATTTGCAATGTCCAACGGGGGAAGACCAAATAATTTTGCAAGCAAAATTCCGTCATCGGAGGATCGCTAATTAAGTCGCGCGCTGCTTCGATTAAGTAACGGTTATCCTGTGTCAATTAATTACCGCGAAATAGTGCTGCGCGCATTAAGCGCGCGACGTTGTTTGAAATTCAAAGAGACTCAGCCCTGCAAAATTAATTCATTGTCCGCGGTACGCGGTGGCTGGTCCCCAAGGATGGGCGCAGCTATTTAATTACTTTGATAGAATGTTCCGTGCGAAAAAATGGAATTGCCGAAGAATGGATGTCGTATCATTGGAACGTGATTAAGCTGCTGATAATCGGGGGAATCGTGTGCCCGATCCTTCTGAAATTCGTTCGACACTTTTCCAATCAAAAATTTGTCCCCGAAGTTAAACGCGACTTGAGCTTCCCACTTTAAAATGTACTTAAATTTAACCATACCTCGCCCCTGTGCAGTTTCGTTCGATCGAGGCTCAATGCTCCGCTTCAGTCGCTCCACGTGGCGGGAGCAAATTGTAGGAAGGAAATTTCATACAATTCTAATGTAATATATGAGATTGATCGATGAGTGCCATGAATCAAAGAATTTCTGCCGCGATTTGCGAAGCAATTTTCATTCCGTTCCGTATTTTCACACCTTCGTTTCACATTGCTCACTTCACGCGCTACAATTTACGAAGCCAGCCTCCTAATGCTGGGTTGTATAATGGAATATTTGTAAGACCAGAAATTTTCCCTATGCACAATTATTACCGTTTCGTTTTACCAGCACAAAAATATTATACCCGCACTAATTTATAATCCGTGCAGAGTGTGATTTTTAATACAAACATTCCGATATTCCGGTGGAATATTTTCACGAACAACTGCATTTTATATTTTACGAGCATTTACGAAGCTTGTTCACCTCGATGCGCGATTTTAACCAGACTCCTCAGCTGTAGTACAAAATTTAATGTATCAATTAATCGCTACGTGGCGTATTGGCGCGAGGCAATATTACCATATCGCCATTTGTTTAGGTTAAAGTCGGGACAGGTGACAAACTCCTGTATGTCGGAAACAATCGCAATTGCTACGAATAAATCCTTCCAGAATTATACTCGCAAATTTATCGAATGCAATGACGTGCACGTTTGCCGATAAACGTGTGCATATCGCGAGGATGTATTTTCACAGTGCTAAAATAATCTCATCAAATACGGACAGTCAATACGTTAATCGTGTATCTTGAATCACAGGCTTGCGTCATACAAAACGACGACGAAACGATATTTTAACTAACCGGAAAAAGACATAAATACAGGAACAAAAATTGGAATCAGTCGTCCTGAATTGCTTCCATTATTCAATGTACCACACACGAGCCTTAAGAAACGAATCGATTAAAACTCTCCCAGCGACAAATCACCAAAAAAAGGAGAACACAAAACGATCATTCGCCCTCCCCGATTGTAGCCCCTAATCCTACAAAACCACCTGCTCGCGGCAACGCCACAAATCCACGATTACCCCAATCCTCCTTAATCGAATTAAGGGTCTCGTCTCGGCCTTGCACAATTTTAATCTCGCCACCGGCGAGCCAACTGAAACCGAACGAGACACCCGTTAGGAGGTGTTTTCAATGCTCGAATAAAAATCTCAGCGGCGCGCCGCTATTCCGACCTCTTTGTTTCTCTGTTTTCTTCCTTTCTCCCGTTTGCAACCCCTTTCTCTCAACCCGACCAACCATTCACCTTTCCTCTCTACCCCAGCTTTTTCCAGTCGCTTATATGTTGCACCCCGTGGCAACCTGTTTTACCGTTCCCCCCTTCCTTTCTCCTCTGGTCGCGCCGCTGCGAGAAGCTTCATTCACCTGAGTTCCCCGTGAGAATTCCCGTGGATCCACACGCGGTGTCACGCGACCTATTTCTGTTCACTCGTACCCTATATACGACGACCCTCGTTGCGACACAGTTCGTTGCATGGAGCGTCGCGACGCGACGCGTCGGAGACCCACAAAAACAGGGTGACGAAAGGGAGTTCGCGTTGTCCCGGGAACGGTTTACGTAAAACGCGAGGAAACGCGCGAATTTATTATTTAATCTCACGGCGTTATGCAACCTGCTTGCGCACAAGTCGAACAAATGCAGCTGCATTGGCGATGGACTGCTCGTGCGTTATTCGCGGGCTTAGCCGAGACGCACGTGCGCATCGATCTGCTTACGCAATTCGTCATTGCGATTACCACCGTCTCGATGAATCCCCCGCGGGATCCACCTTTGATCCCGACTGTGTCCGGATTAGAATCGAATCCGATGTCTACGGCGCGCGTCTCGTTAATAAATATCGGGGAAATCGCTCTTGAACGCGGCTAATTGGCTTCGATGGGTTCGCGGGCAGCGGTGGTGGGTTTGGATTTGTACCATGGAAATTTCTTTGTACCATGTCAACGATACTATAATAGTCGAATAATATGACTTCCTATCGAAAGCACAGTCGAACGCTATGAAAAACGCTGAATTCTTTAAACGTATATCCATGTCCGGCATACCTACACACGAAATTCGCCAGAGCTATGAAATTGCATATGCGTGTAAGCAGTGAAGCAGAAATTTAAAATTCCCTTCGCGCTACACGGCCGGGAATAATCCATGAACTGTTGGACGTCGTCTCGGTTTCGAGTATGTTTGCTCTCAGATGAGACAGGATTAATTAACCTGAACGAACGACTAGGTGGAGGGAATCATTTCCCCTGGGACGTAAATTCAGGACGCACCTCCGTTTTCATAACGCAGGTAATCGATTCGTGGCTCGTTGGTGAACGATTGTTCTTCTTGCCTTCACCTGCTAGATTCGTTTGTAATTTTCTATTTCGTAAATGAGTCAGGTTTTGATTACGCTTGGTAGGCGAATTAAAAAATGCGGAGATAGAATGGAATAATTTTAGGAGGCAAATATTAAAAGGTTTAGAAGATTAAATACCATTATAATGATTTACCAGATTACCAGATTGCGTTGTTTCAGGAAGTCGCTAAGTCCTTCGTGTTTCAGTATTCCACAATCCTTACCTGTAACATAAATTACCGAGTCGTATTAGAAAAATTCATAGCTCCGCATAGGCAGTAAATAATCTATACATTAATTTTTGATATTTTTAGCAGGTAGGAAAAATTGTTTTATTACATGCAATTGAAGTGTGTTCCTCGTATCGAGGGCATAAAATGTGTAACTATTCACTATTTTAAAATTGTAAAACTAAATCAAGTAAAACTAAACTAAAGTAAAACTTAAATTTCTAAAAGTTATTTGCAAAGACGCACACCTGACTGGTTCATGCTATCATCGTGAAATTTTCGTTGACGGTTTTCCCGTAATAATTAGCAATTAACAATTTCAGCAGCTAACTAAACTAAGCTTCGTTTATTATTTCATCAAAAAGGCCCCTTGCGCCATAGATTCAACATTAATGATCCGAAGAAACTCTATCTCTCCACCTTGTTTTCCCTCCAAAAGCGAACATCCTTTGTCTAAATTAACTTCTTGCTATCTCCAACGTCCACACATACACGTACACGCAAATGCTCGCTGGAACTCATAGTACCGCACATTTCCCTAACAAAACAGAATCGTCTTTTTGTATCAAGAAACTTCCACATCTCACGACCGAGTCCTCCGAAACTGGTTGGCAAATATAAATTTCGCAGACTTTACTCGATTCAGCTTATTCAACGGTGTCTTTAGCCGGGTACACCCTTAAAAGGCTCGTCTTAACCGACTGAAGTAGGCAAACACGCTTCCGACGAAGTTGAATAAGATGCGTTCCACCATTCTACGAGACGGTCCTCGCGTGGAAGCATAATTTTAACACCTGCCGCCGAGAGTTATTGTGCTAAGGAGCTCCTCCTCCGTGAGAACACGTGCAGGAACACGGTAGAGTAATGCGAAAAACGTGCCCGAATGTTTGAGGCCTCTCGACTGGAAAATGTCTTTAAAAAAAGCTAGAAGAATACCGGGGGCAAAAAAAGAGACACGAGAGTGCGCTGAATGGGAGAAGTTGGATGCAAATCTATTCGCGAGATGATTGTCATCGTAATTCTCGAAACTTGCTGAACTCCTTGCACGAATGTCACTTGTGAAATATAGGGAAGCTGGTAATTAATTTCTCGATGGTTCGAATTTATTTTCAATTCGCAACCTATGGAGGCTAGGAGTCTCCTCTTTCGCACTTTTTTGTTATTGCAAGGGAGCTAAGAAAATTCAGATTCAGATTCAGATTCAATTTTACGTTGATGGGGAAAGAGGTCCATGGAAATTCAGATTGCTTTCCACCTTTTTCTGAATATGCATATAAAAAACTTGCATAGCAATAACGTAGCGAGATTATTCTTATCGGAATTCAATTTTAGCTGCGTGGAAAGTCAAACGTTCACCGGAGAGATTGCCATTCTGAAGTTTCTGAAAGTCTTGAACCCACGAAGCTATTAAAGTAGCAGCTTCTTTAACATCCTTATCTAATATAATTCTCATACATTTTTCTATCATGGAACACGGTTTGCCTAGGTGTAAAGGATCGTTGGCCTACGTGCACCTGGCTTGTTTAGAAAGATGGTTGAATCAGTCGTGTCGCTCTTATTGCGAGTTGTGTCGTTATCACTTCAATGTTATCGAAACACCCCGTTATCGATGGTGAGTACTGCAATTTAAAAACTACTTCGCTTCTTACAATACGCATCAATTAATAGTCGCGTTTCTTTTTCAATTTTTTAAAAGTGTTTAGGAAAGTATAGTACAAAGCAGAAAATAATATGTTCGATGTTGTAACAATGGATTAATAATGAATTACATAAAAGATAAGTTATATTTCCATTGAATGTATGCAATAATATCTGACGAAGAAGATAAATCAATTTTATTTCGAAAATAACGCATGAAATTCAACTTGTTTTCGACTTGCATAGTGATCACTTTTATGGGAACCTTCAGGCCAGAATCGTTGAGAATATGGGTTAGCCATCCGAGGAATCGTAGAAACATACAGTCAGATTTGCTTATCTTCACATTACTTTCCGTCGTTACGGTTGGTTTGGTAACAGTATGTCTCTTAGGTGAGTCCACATGCCATAAGAAATAATGGAAACGAAATTCAAATAAAATTCTACCAGAAGTATATTAACAATAATTGTTTGGCTAAATGCAGGTATGCAATATTTCGTTATCGAGGGGAAGAAAATTGGAATATCGAAGCTGTGGACCAAAAGAGTAATATGGTTCTTTCTCACCATCGTGGTCATGGGTTACATTACAACGGTCTACTTATTGGGAAAGGTAATTAGTTTTCAAATTCGAAATAAAAATAATTTGGAAGACCACACTTCAACATCTGACTGAACTCCTATTTTCCCTTTTTTTTCTTTTTTATCAACTCACAGAGATCAGAAAAGTCTTCTCAAATTCACCAACTGCAATTCAGCGGTTGCGAATGGAGAATTGAAAGTCGGTAGAAAAGTGTCGTTTTCCACTATAGCATATCAAAGCACCTTTACCTCCCTAAATCCATATATCTCTTTTTATCAACCATTTCACGCTTACGAAACGAAGTCCTATAACTTTTATTTTCGCAAGTTCCGATATCTGATTACAATAAATATTTATGGCATCGCTCTCATCGATTTATTACTCGAATGTAGAGCGCTGTAAACTAGCGTTCTCCTTTTGAACCGATTCGCTCCTACCATTGCTGAGAATATCTCTCAAAAGACTGACCACGCTGAACCATATACACCATGTACGTATTGAACACCAGCGACGTTCTAATCAAACAAATTGAACTCTTGTTCGTCAGGTCCCTAGAGGCGAATAGTGTTCTTGCAATTAACTGGTCGGCTGCCGCTGCTGCAGCACAGAGATTAGCTTTGCGAGCAACCCATAAACCATCATAACCCTGCTAATAAGTTCTATATGCACTCCGTATCACGACAGGTGTGTCCAATTTGTTCTCGAACGCACGCACACGAAGGGAGCAATTAGATGCACCGAAATCGTGGGCTTTTTAAAGCTTCTCGAATGAGCAAAGTGTTACTGTCCAGGGACATTTTATCACTCACAGGAACAGTCGTGGGAGCATAGGATTTACGTTCACAGGAGTAACGCTAACTAAGTAATATGGTTCCTAACAAGTTCCGTAAATGACCACGGCGTAATCCCAAAAACTTTCCAAGTTTTTTTCGTGTCAGCCACGGACAGAGATTTTTTACGCGGATTCGAGGCATATCCACGCGACGTGCAATCCCCTTAATGGTATCGCGACTGGCCTCCTTCTTCACGGAACTTTAAATCCATCTGGAACATCCGCAAGGTGGATGGATAAAGGCTCAACGCTTGTCACCTTTGTTCTTGCAGGACCTGGTGTGCTTTATTTAAATTTGTGGTCCTTCTGTAAATGACTGCCCCCGTTAAAGTTACACGTTGCTTCCTCCAAATACCTATACCGACGAAAGCCACGACAGCCTAAATAATACATACGCCAATCACTTTATACCCCCCGGTCTCCGAGTTCACGAACCAACCCGAAGTGAAACCTCCATCGCGAGCGTAACTCCTCTCTGTGCCGCCAACGACTCGCAACTTTCGCCACACCTGTCGCTCCATTTTACAAAACAAAGGGCCAAAAGACTTGCCAGCGCGGCCAACGCAATTACAACGAAACGAAGCGTCTCTGAAAAGCAGCTGCATAGCCGAAATTCGTTTCCACGAGGAACAGCCAGCACCTAGTTCTCCCGCCAGGTAAAAGTGCACGCGTTTTATTCCCGGCCGTTCTTCCTCTCGCGAAATTTTCGCCCAACAACTATCCGCAATATCGAGGGTTACGTTCGTGGGCGAAAATATCGCGGCGAATTCCGCCGGAGACAACGCGTTTCAGAGTAGCTTCGAGGCAGGTCTCTAGGTGCGGGACCCTATACGATGCGCCACGGCTGCGGCTGTCTTTCGCGGTTTATGTTCATGCGACACGATTCCACCGACCCAGATAACAAGCTGCCTCGAAGCGGATACACTGGACCGTTGTGCAAAGGTGAAACAGGTGAGTTCACGCTCCGTTGCTCTGCGTGGACGTATCGTGTCTACGTCCAGGTGAGGCGGAACAAACGCGCGGCGACAGACTCTTTCCCGACTAAGGTAGTAACGGCGAAGACACAAGGACGAGGTCTGGCTATCTGAATGGAACGGCATGTAACGTGGTTAATATAAAGTTTTTCACCGCCAGAGTGGTTTATTTTGTTCATATACTTTCGTGGGCGAGTACCGCTACAGAAAAGGAAGGGGTGTATTTTTGCCTTTTTTTCTTTCGTTCCAATGAGTTGAAATTCGAGGAAATTCGAGGTTAACGGTGGAAGCAACTGCGCGGATGGCAGTGGATCAATTTTCTGAAAGTTTTGGTGGAAATTTGGTGTGCTTGCTCGAAGACTGGGAAATGGGAGCTTAATTAAGTTGGCCGGGAAGGAATATGTCTTTCAAAGTGCACTAGTTTCTAATGCTCTTGCTAGGGAATCTTGTAAAGAACTGTGTCGAACGTTTTACTATAATATAATTGGGTCAAAGATCGTGCGACCAGTTATTTGGGATCATTTATAAATGAAGTACTTTGTGCACAAAGAAAGTATATGTATATTGAGATACGATACCTTTAAGCGTGGGAGAAGTGGAGAGAAAATTGAAATGCACAAATTGCAAATCCAATGAAATCAGAGTACAAATGCTATGCAAGGAAATGTAAGTAGGCTGGCCATAAAATTTCTTAAATTAAAAGATACAACCGTGAACCTCGAAAATTGAGTGCTCGCAGCGCAGAGAAACTTTTTACGAGGGTAACTACACCGAGGTAGATTAAGAGGCGTCTAGAAACATTCCTGGAACGAGACGTAAAAGAAAAGTCAAGCTTCGTTTGAGGAATATCGATGTGCAACAAAGTTCAAAATGCTAACGATAAAGAGTACTTAATGAAGGCATGCCAAGTTTGTCAATCAGGTCTCATAAAGCCGAAGTCTGAACCTGAGGCCAATAATAATCACCGCGATTCTATACACTTCTGAGAACTTTCGTGGAAATATAACATGATGGAAGGGGAAAGTATCGATGAAAATTTTCGACAAGCAATCAGGGTGACGTCTAAGGAAAACAGTCGCTTTGAGACAGAAATTACACGCCACTTTCTGACCGTTTACAGAGAGAAAGAAACTTATACAAAATTGCCTGGACCAGGCGGCAAAGTAACGAGGAGTACGAAAAATAAGGAGCAAAAAGGGGAAACAAAAATTAGAGAGGAGGGAAAAATGGCTAGGTGAATTGAAAAAGGAGCAGCAAGATATCGAGAAGCGGGAAGCTAGCTGTACCAGGAATCGCTAGAAGTTCCTTTCATCCTTTTGAACTTCCCTGCCGTTGATAGAAGCTGTAAAAATACAGCGCGAGCACAACAGAATTTCCGACGTCGCTCTACACTTGACATTACATGGCTTACGTCCAATATCATGAGATATTGGATAACGATATTTGATAAATGACAAGATAGGTGAAAAGTCTCGTGTCGCAGGATAGGATACATAAATGCAACAAATTCTCTCTCTATTATTTATCCGACGGGGAATATATCGACAGGCGACTGCTTATTAAAATTGGTGAAAATATAGCTTCCGTTGTTTTTGAATTTGTGTTCCACTTGAAACTAGATATTCGTCGTTCTTATTATACTTCCAAGAATATTTATTACGAAAAATTCCACTCGGTTTCGTTTTCTTTCACCCCGTGGCGTAATAGTTAGTCGAAATTACGCCTGAACTAACAGATTGCAGGTTAAACAGAATCAAGCGACACCCAACAAGGACGAAACCTATCCTGGGGTCGAATATCTCAACAGGAACCGGACAAGAATTTCAAACAAAACCTTGTTCCCGGCTGCATAAATTCAATTCCCGCCGAGTAGTCGAATCGAAATCCAGCCAGTGCACATTTAATTAAGAATTATCGCGAATACGTGACAGCCCGGAATCAGTTGCACCCCGTTCCGATCAGGCCAAGTCGAAGCCACTCCGTACTAATTTATCGAGTGGAGTGTCTTTTGGTCGTGACAATCGGGACTATCTGGATAATTTAAATCGACGTAGAAAGAACGATCGGCCGGTCCTCTCTACATTGTTCATTTTTTTCCCCATCATTTCGCCAGGATCAGGTGTCGCCCTGGTACAGGTGGTGGAAGAGCACCGTGAACGTCAGACTTATAATGGACCCTCAACTATTTAGGAGGCCATCGAACGAATCCTTTCAATCGCACGAGAATCAAACGTCGGGAAACTCTGTGCTGCAGGTTTCCAGGTTTGTAAATCCAAAGATATTCTGCTGCGATATATTTTCCATTTGAAATTTAATCTGGGTGAACAGGAAATTTATATTGTGCAATTTAATATATTATCAAAGAGGTACTAATGTTTAAAACGATTTCAGATGCACCAGTGGCAGCCCCCAGCACCAATAACGGAGGCCAAAATTCGCCACGCTAATCTATGTTACAAATCTATGTGTTCAACCTATAAGTGAAACTCTCCAACTAAACTTGAATATTAATAAAGTTATGTACAACAAATTTACCATCCCCTGAATAAACATCAATTGCAACATTTCTTTCCACCTTCTGCTTGCGCGCATTATATCTACGTCCGTATAAATATTTTACGTCCCAACAGTCCCGAGCTGAAGAGTTTTCGTTGGACCTGCTGCAACATCTAGACTAAGGATATAACCGTAGCTGTTTGTGCCTAGCCACGGAACGAAACGTATGATAATGGCCGCGATATAAATAGTTGGCGTGGGTCCAGGTGAGTTAATTGCTAGATCAGCAGCAGTTTCGTTTTCTCTGCACGGCTACGTTCGGCGGAGCTAATTTTTTCTTGGCAAAAGGTGTGCTCAACCCCGCAGGATATTCCTGTTTAATGCCTCGCCTTGGCTGTAGCCGCATTCGAATCTCATTTGTGAGATTAAATCTTTCGTACGACGCGCGAATTATGTACCGTTCTTATGACGGACGAAGATCTGGAATTGTAACGGAGATAACCGAGCGAGGAAGAAGACGACTTCCGCGATAAAACTGGATATTGCAACAGTAAAATGAGACGTCCCCTGTTAAATGTTTCCAAGGATGTGGTTTTTATGCGCGTTAGAATTTATCATTTTTCTGTGAGCGATAATAGACAGCGCGAACGTACACGTTTTCGGGATTCCTTTGTACGTTTAACGACCCAAGAAATAATTAGCTGCTCCGTTTCTACAGGAATATACATATACATATAAATACGTTAAAAATCGCCCTACCATCTCGTACTAAAAAGATACTACCCTTCAAATAATAAACCCCGTCTCATTTCGTTTCGTTTTACTTGTTTGAAACGAAATTACACCTGCCGGTTAAGTGGATCATTTAAGTGTACATAACTTCCAGTCCCTTGCAATTCGTTAATTAATTTTATAATATTAAATATCAACCTGGGTGACTGATGCTAAGGAGCAAAAAGATGCAATAAAAGAAGAACGAGAAAAGAAATGACAGCTGCTAGGATGCGCTAATTTCTCCCTAGAAGGGCGGAGGGAAGTAACGTTATCGACTTTCCCCCCCGCCATCCCTTCGCTAAATAAATCTCCTAATGCGAATCGAACCTGTGCCCGGCAAGCGGGAGGGATGATGTCGAAACCAATCCCAATAAAAACATTAAAAAAAGCCCCGCAAATAAAAAACATACGCGAAAAAAGGAGAACGCGAGGAAATCCCAGGGGCAGCTGCGTGTTCGCCAAATTTTCTTATCGCGGAAATAAATCGGAAAGCTAAAGCCCGGCAATTAGCAGTAAATATTGTTCACCTCGTTCTGGATAATCCGTGCTTAAACGGCGGCCGGTTCGTTCGACTTTATCCGGTAGTTAGTTAAGCTCCAACAAACCAATTACAGTGTCCCGCGTCGTACGAAGGAACACTGACTATCGTTGGATCAGGGACTGAAGTGAACTGCGCGGTTAGCTTGACATTAAGTGGGGAACAGCTGATCCTTAATGACCAATTCGCGGAATTAGCCGGCGTAATTAATGGCCGCACAGACGACACGCTTACGATCCGCAGTTACCGTCGCTTTGACAGGTGCCAAAGCGACCTGTTTCCTAAATATGCGAACGGACGATTGACTGGAGTGGCGCTTCGATTTCAGCGAGGTCGGGATCGTATTTTGCGTGGATATGATTTTTCTTCAACGAAGTGGATGGATAAATTGATTCTTCACCGAGGGAAATGTTGATTCTATTTTGGGATTATGTCGCATTCGACGTCGGGACAGAATTTTCAATTTAATTTGTTAATTATGCTCGAGGGTGAATGTATTAATAAGCACGGGATAGATGTGGCGAATAGGAGAATAATAGGATCGATAAAATATAATTTTGTAGACCATTTATTGGGTCAATTATTGGGCTATGTATCTCTTTATACTCTGAATACATTTGCATTTGAGTATAGAAAAACGACCGAGGGTGTTATTTTGATTAATCAACAAATATAGACAGGGATGGACTCCCCGCTAACTGAGACGCATAATTAAACACCAATTGAGTTTTATTTGGAAAAAATCTCTTGCCTGAAATATCGTAAAAAGGAATAAAAGAAAAATAGGTACGTGGTATATAAAACATTGCACACCAACGTACGAGACATTTTATTAACCGCGACGCAGCAGTGGTCTGCTTCTTATACAAATGAATTGTCCATATATTTGAAAGGATTATAACCTATTTTAAGAACCAGAAGGGACCGATATGGAAGATAAAATATTGAGTACGCGGTGGTATTTCCGCGGGTATTTCAATGCTTTTACATTTACCGAGTGCACGTTGTACTTGTAATGCTTTAATAAGACATTCTGACGAAACTCTGAATTCTGTATAATCAAAAAACAACACGATAACGTTTTTGTCAAGGTTCCAAGTTTGAAGCCTGTGCGATAGCAGCTGGCTGTGCCATTAAAGCCAGCTCAAAGCCGAGGGAAGTAAGTTTCTGCCGCTCGAAGATGTGTAATTTACAGACGGGCATGCATTTCCGTCGCGCATGGCCGTTTCAAAAACTATTTTTTTTCAAACAGAAACGTTAATAACGGCCCATCACACGACTCAGGTGGCCGCGTATTATAATTATTTAACCGGCACGGCGACATTCATTAGTGCGCGGTGTCCTGCGCTTCGAGAAATGAAATGAAAGCTTCCATGTTGCAATATTTAATATATTTCAATATGTGAGTGGGGTAATAACTGTGAAAAGTATTCGATGAAACAGTGGAACTACATTTCTCAGAATGATGGAACGTTGCTGCATAAAATGATTTGCGGCGTGTTTTTTTTAAATATTAACTCTAGAAAGAAATTACAAAAAGATAGCGCCTATTAAAGATGTAAAAATGTGGAAATTTTCCTACGAATTTCCATTCGAAAGCAAGATGCAAGAAAAGGATATTGGAAGATTCTGGGAATGGAGATCTTGAAAGAAAAAGGAGAGAGAAGAATCTGCACGGTTTCCTTGAGTATGTAGAAAATGTCTTCGAAGGAAAAACGGAGAAATGAAGCAATTTACCTTTATGTGTTTCAAATAATTTTTTAAAAATATCAATCCCCTTCTTTCCCAGCTACAGAAGATAACAATGCTGGTTTTCCATTTACGTTATTGTATTTTTTACACAGCTGAATCCCTGTTAGAATTTAATAGTGTATAATACATTATGGCAGAAATTTCTAACTGGCGAAACATTAAACCGCGGCACAGATAATGTTCAATACTCGGTACAGAGTAAATGTTTACAGTAGCGAAAATGGAGCAGCTTTCGATTAATATGGTTGTTGATTATTCTGTCGAAAAACTTTGTAGTAGTGAAAATAATAAAGCTTATTTTAGTATGCAATCCGGGTCTCGTTAATGAATATTCAAAAATTGATGGGATCTCAAATTCACCGGCCAGGGCTTTAATTATTTTCCCTTGGAACGCCTCTGTTCGCGAGAAACTCGTACAGACTTGCAGCAATTTACAAGAAATTCCAAACGCTCCAGCTAGCGTGTTACATAAAGATTTCGAAACTTATTGACAAGTCAATACATATTTAATAATCTACCACGAAAGAACGAACATAACCAGAGCCAATTTATTTAATTATAAAAATCGTATAATTAATAAGAAAGGGAAAATGTATCTGAAATTGTATTTCATTGACCCATTTCTTTCTTTTTAGCTGAACGGACGCAATTTTATCTATCCATGTATTTTTTAGTTAATTTCGATAGACACTCCTAGGAATTTTGTTGTACATCATTAAATCTTTCTGACTGTATTATTATAAAGCTTGAATATTTCCCATAATGATCAAGCCTACATTTCAAAGGAACTCAATTTCTTAAAATAATGAAACGTTTGCCACGAAGAAAAAAAATGTAAAGTTCCAAGCAAATTGATTATTAAACTAAATTTATTTCGCATCGTTTACGTAGGGTTTGATATATTACACCACGAGCCTCTTTCTCTATGTTGATTTTTTAAATTTTCCATGGTAAACGTCTCCTGCACAGAGTTAAAACAGACTTGGTTCAGGATAAACGTTCACCTAACTCTGAATGTCTAATGGCCGTGTATACATCCATAATTAATCTGAATAGTTTAGAAACTTTAAATTACATGTGCTGACACACCAACCGGCCATGGTCGGCTTACAGGGTGCAAGAATAATGAGAATTTCAATATACATATTTTATCTAGACTGCTGATAATTCTAGGACATTCATGTTGACAGAAGGACCACGATGAAAAGACGCTCACCTTTGTGAGATAAAAGATTTATTTAAAGTCTGCATATTACAGCCTGAGTTTTTACGATTAATGAGGTACTATAAATCCCTTGATGTTTCCGTTTAATGCGTGCATGCCTTATGATTACCTGAGTGCTAGTAAAAAAAACGAAGAACGGTAGAATTGTGTGAAATACACGAAGGGATGTAAAGGAAATTGATACTGTACTTTAAAATAGCCCTAACTTCTTCATTTTCTTAAGCAGCAATTGCTCGAGAGAATTCTGCAGGTAATGTACGAACTATGTCTGACCGTGCACGGGTCGGTTCTACTTGCAGTCCGTACTTAATCGAGTAGGTTTACGGCTATAAGCTTAATTTGCAGATAGTGTTTTAATTTTGCTGTACTGTCATTTTTAGCAGATTTTTTATGTTTCAATTAGTCTCTTAAAATCACTGCTATATTGCGATTGGTAAAACACTGAATTTGTTGTTACCGAAAAACTTGGGACTAGAGTTTAAAAAAATTTAATACTTGTCATTTCTTGTAAACTGTCTGCATGTTGTAAACAATAAACAAGTGCCCATTGCACGTGAAAAAGAATGAAACAAATGGCAAGCAATTAAAGCGACTGAACTTGGACATCTAATATATCTCCTGAAACGAAACCTGAAAGATTCGAATTAATCCTTCAGCTTTCTACTTTCTTCGTACTAGAAAGTCCATTTATTCGCGGAATAAGAAGCGCATAGGGATGATTTATTGTCAGGCGGATTATGCAAAGGATGTTGCATCACGAATGCACCCCAGACGAAGATAAATTATACCGATACAGAAGGAAATTATAGCGTGCGCTATTTTAAGAAATCCAGCGTGCTGTAAATATCTTTGCTGGTAATGTGCGATTGATTCCACGACGTTTTTTCGTGCCCGAACATTTTTGTTCAATAGAAATTACGATATGAAATCAGCGAAACCAATATTTAGATTTCTTATTAGTCGTGATGCAAGTTCTGTTTTTGATAAACACATTCTTACTGTTTCCGAAAGGGAAACTTCGATATATAAATGCGCACTATACTGCATTAAATTCCACACTATCTGTGATAAACAAGCACTCGAAGGGACCAAATTCTCGGCAGAAACGTAACAGATTATATCGTTGGAAGTACATTCAGAGGCACATTAAATTTCTTGAAAGCTATCGCCGTTACAGCGGCAACCGAAAGCTCCAGTTTCCACGGGAATCGCAGGGACGCGGGGTCAAATAAATTACCAGTGAATTATCAGTAAGTGCACTTTTATAGGTGTTTCAAAACTGTAGCCAAGAAACGACCGGTGTTCTATAGCAGTTTAAATCTCGTCGAAGGCGTAACAAAACTTCGCGCTGCTCTTATCTTTCTCTTCATTCCGACTCCGGGTTATTAAAGCGTCTTCTGCGCGAGGATCCCTCGCGTTTCGAATGCCCCCCGCCAACTTTATAAATTCTCGAAACTATGTGCCCCCCGTATTATTTACTATACGACGAGCAAACGAGATGTTTGAGTGACGAGCCAATTTTGGTGCAATCAATTCTGTTCAGAACTACAGATAGATAATTGAAAAAATAGGAATGACTGTTTGAACAGAACGAATAGAAATTGATTGAGGAGCAACTATTTTCCTATTATGAATTGTAAAAAATAAATAATTTCAGGTCACATTTCTGGCCAAATCCTCAGAGAGATATTGTGAAATTATTATAGTAATTTTTTACAAGCTCCTAAACCTTTAATTCTGCTATACAGGTTCCAACAATTTAACAAAGTAATGCAACTTTTATTTAAATCGAATAATTCAATAATCCGGCAGCACGTATTGTATCGATAGTCCTCGGGGATCGGAATTACGTTCTTCGGTTATATTTTTGTTACCACCCCGTTCTAATGTCATAAACCAGGGAAAGACTCGATATTGGTAGTAAACGTGCAGTTGATGCAAAATCCAAGCGGTTGGAAGGAAAGAGGGGGGAAAAAGGAGCAAAGCCAACTCTAATGGTTATGACTGGATTGGGTCAACCAACTATCTGCTGGCTGGACAGAATACGTCCCCAATTGCGGCGGGTCACGTTATTCCACAATTTCGAAAATGGGGCACTTTAATAACAACACCAGCAAATCTTCCGCTTAGCTAAATGTTTCATAGCTATAAATGTGACTATGCTACGATCGTGGTCGTTATAACAGCAATATTGCTCAAAAGTGGAACTAAAATGTACAAATGGACTTCTAATATGTTGGTACAGATTGAAGAAGAAAAGGTAGAAGGATTTTACCAAGCTTGTAAAATTAGGAATTTTACTTCTCAATATCCTAAAAATTGTAACATGATTGTCATCATGTACATTTATAAAAATTAATTGTCCACAATTTGCAATGATGCACGAAGTACACGCGAACAATTACTTTCAATGTAAATTGAAACGGGAGGGACTGGTCGGCGTATGCGTTGCTCGTACGGAACTCGGGGAGCAATTAATCAAGGCTTCGTTGCTTGAAAGTGATATAAAACAATCTCGAGTGATAGCTTCTAACCTGACGAAACTTTCAACACCGTGGGACGTTCATTATGGGGCCAAGATTTCAAGCGGTTAATAAGAGCGGATCGCAATGAAACCTGTAGGAAACTTGCAAGCAACTTCGGTGAAAAAGCAACGAGACTCTGAAGAGGCACGAATGGAAGAAGAGTTTCGTCAAATATATTTCGCAAACAGCGGAGCAATTTGCAACACTATCGCTCTCTCTCATCCTTCTGGAACTACGTAATAATACAATCTACAGCTACGCTCAATAAAAAAATGGCTGGCCAATTCCAGAATCGATACGCGAAACATGTTCCAATTCAAACTTTAAGCTTCCATAACCGCGAGAAATCGTATGAACTGTGCTCGCGAGCGAAACTTTCCAAAATAAAATTGAAGAACCTTCGTAACCATGAAATTTTCATACGAAAACTTCCAAGTCTGTTTCTTCGAGCTTTTTTTCCGCCCGGCAAAAATATCCACCGCCCCCTCTCGCCCTTCTCTCGCCCACACCCTCTGTGAGCTTTCCACGATTCTGTATCCAACATCAAACTCGACACAATCGATCAATTTCCCCGTACCAACAACGAGTGATTAATTCCCCCGTGTCAGGGCCTGTGACAAATTTGGTAATTTAAAAACATGATTACAGCAATCTTTTCAACATTCTTGACATGGCCTTTCAGTCGGCTGACGAGGAGCGTTTTGTTTTATCCCGACACTCGACGACTCATACCGTTGACATTGTAAAAAAACAACGATAAGTAACAGCAGCAAGAATAGCGAACACGAATGGTGAACCTATTGGAACGATCGGAGGCATAGCCGAACACTCGATGACTGGATATCAATGGGGGATTTACGCAGAGGAGGGTGGATATAGAAGGGGTGAAATGCAAGTGGAAATGGGGAGGGCAAGTGGACGAGGAGCAAGTCTGCGCGATTGGACTGATAATCCCCGATACAGGTGATAGCTATTTGCCTATCGCTCTCAAAGGGTTTTCAATAGGAAGAAAATCATGCGGGAACACCGATATCGTTGCAGCTAGGATAAAACGTTGCCCGCGCGAATATCGAGTAATATCTTTGAAAGGTAAGATGGAAGAAATTACTTTGAATCGCGTTTTCTTTTGTTGTTTAAATTAACTTGTAATAAACTTACCGGTGGAAACGAATATCAATCTAATTGAAACTGTATGTAAATATATTAACTATTAAATGAATTTATTACGAAAGAGATCAGAAAATAAGTAAGACCCCTAACGCTATCGCAACCCGGACACAAAATTCTTCCGCTTAATTGAAATTTCACTGGGTATCATCCAGTGCCTTGTTCTGCGAAAATTCATCGCATCAAAACTCTATTCTTCGCTCTATCACTAACAACCACTCGTCCTTTTCCAGCACGCGAAAGATTTAAACAACTACCTGACCGGGGAAAAACACAGAATTGCCTTTTCCAAGTGAAGAACTCAATAGCAATTTAACTCCGGCCAGCGGGCGCACCAGCGTCGTTCAGCGAAATGAATTTCCTCACTTTCGGCGCAGATGAACCAGAAAATATGCCCGGCGCTTATAGTGACGTATGGCGCTCAAGGAAAAAAGATAACAGCCGATCCCAGCTTAATTTATCGCAGCTTTTTCTCTCCGCCAGCGAATACAGGGGCGATTAATTAACAGCTTTTTCGAAACCATTGGCGATGCTCGAACCACGCGTCAGCTGATTCGCATGATACCATTCGTTCGCTACTTTATTCGTCGGAGATTAGATTGCACGTGTATTCATTTGTTCCGGACAGGGGCATGAGCTAGACAGGACAGAGACTTGATCGAAGATGGTGAGTCAAGAAATTGCATTGCTCGTTTTTGGGGGAGAACTTTGCGAGAATAAGGACCTTAGGATATAACCGCGGGATAAAGGATTTTATTGTGATATTTCTTAAACAGTTATCACAATCCCTGTCCTGTTAAATTTTTTTATTTTTGCACCTGTTGTAATACATCCGTGTAAAAAAAATACACGAATTTACCTATCACCGTTCGATGCACGGTGTATTAAATCAGCCACAACGAATATCAATCAGCACTATCGTCCCAGCTATTCAAACTAGATTAAACTATTTCCATTCGAACCGTTCAATCGAATCGGTCCATTGATTTCCAATCTCTCTCAACGACCTTATAGAAACCTTTCACAACTCTGTCATTAAATGCCCAGTAATCTGACGAGATTACACGAACCAAATATAAAAAAAAGGCGAATTCCTTCACACCACCAATAATAATCTCTGAGTGGCCGGTAACGATATCATCGATCCAACCCCCGTAAAAAAAAATCACCAAGCCCCCGGAACAACGAACATCGTCATTAAAAATTTCCAAAGCTGCGCGGCGGGTAAAACGTTCCGCGAAGAATTCGCCGCGGAAGAAGCAGGAATGCTGAACTTTCTCGGCCGAGACTCTCTACCTACAATTTCTAACAGTTCCAAACTTGCAGCTCGTCTCAGCCAGACACAAGAAAATGCGGCCTGAATGTTCACCGTCATGAATGCTGGCCCCCGTGCACCCTACATATACGTGGCTGCACGTGCGAATTTTGCCAGCTCGAGGCTGCCCCGAAGCGACCGGAAAAACGATTGTTCCCGAGCACCTAAAGTTTCGAGCTTTTTATCGCTGCTTGAATTCCGCCGCAGGACACAGCCCTGAGACAAGCGCCGAGGAGACTCGACAGGGGAAAAGGGTTCTAGGATGAGCGCGACGGGACGAACGAGGGAACGACGAGGCGAGGTAGGCGATAGAAAAGAAAGAGGGCAAAGGGAAGGAACGTTTGGCACGTATCGTTTCGAATGCGTCTCGTTTATCGGACGCGATTCGACTCCTTTTAAAGTTTCCGCGCCGTCTATTTTCTTACGCGGTAATGATCTCTGCCGCGGTTCGCCGTCTCGTTTGGCCCCGGCTGAAGTCCCAGCCGAGTGGGAAGAAACGCAAAGAAACGGAATGAATGAGCCGACTGAATTATTTATAATCACCCGCGTTCGTTCGTTTCGCCGTTTGAACAAAGCCCGATGGAAGAGCGGCGCTCTCGTTTCTCATTTTTGGATTATTTTGCCGCGAGTTTTTCATCGATCCGTGGACAGCTGGGATGATGATACGGGCAAGATGAATTCCTTTGGCTCGTATATCAAACTCTGCGGAAGCGGGTTGACGGGTGGGCAGAGGGTGAGAAATGAAAGTTGGAGAATTCGCGGCGGCGAGAATTTGAGGAACGCCGGGCGTTCAGAGTGTAACGTGTAAATGAGAATTTGTAAAATTCGCCAACTGGCTGAAGGCAGCTGTTAATTACTGCCGTTTCGCCGGTCGCGCGGCTAATAACGTGACAAGGAATTACGTAATTGCCGGCAAGTACCCCCGGCTGCAGCGCCGACAATATTTAACATTCAACTGCAAATCAGAGCTGCGAGTGAGCGCAATTTACTATGCAATAGTTCCGGGCTGCGCGGTCAAACAACTTCTGCTTCTGGAACTTCAAGCAGACTAGGGGGAGCCGGGCCTAACGCCGAACTTTAATTACTTATTAAAACTGCATTGAGGGCGGCGGAGATCAGGGACACGGGAACAATCCCTTTAACGGAAGAAACAGAAATCGCCAACTTCTCAGCCGAAGACGCAGCAGAAATGATGGAACGAATCTCTATCGCTATTCGATCGCCGTTTCGAATCATTCAGTTGCACCGAATCTCGTGAAATATTTCATTTCTAAACATTCGAGCCTCGGTCCGGATGATTTCTTGAAAAGACCAGCGCGCTGAACGCGCGCCGAAAAGTCAATGAAACTTCTCGAACGCGTGCTCAATCAAGGCTGATATAACAATCAACCGAGCTTGTTGACCCGACGTATCAAACAGGGTCGGAAAAAAGGCTCCAATCAAGTAATTCAGCAAACGGTTGTTTACCGCATAGCTCGTCGGGAAAACACAATGGGGAAAAAGCTGCAATCTATGGATAAAGACGCGAGATTGAAAAAGGGTTAGAATCTCGCGGTGATGCATAAAAAGTGAAGGCGGGCAGAAGTTTCCGTGCCTTCGCTAATCGTAAGTGTGAGGTTGAATCGGGCGTACCTTCTGGTAATAGGGGGGAAATGTATGGAAAGGAGAAAATCCAATTTCCCATCCGCCGGCTGAAAATGTTTATTGACTGAGCCGGATGTAGAAGATATTATTTCCTCCATTATCCGTGCTATCCATGATTCTTTTCCCTTCGTCTTCCCTCCTATCTAGCCTTTCTAACTAGGTTCACTTACAATTTCATTGAACTGTCCAGCTGATAACGCGAAGTGCAGTATATGCTACGTGAGACGTGACTTCTGTTCTTCCATGGTTAAGTTTACTTCGATTAGGTTGCATCCACAATTTCTGCCAATCGTGAGACAGCTAGCCACGTTTATTAAAATTCGCAGAAGCTGTCTATCATAAATACTCCACGCAAATCGCCAGCAAACTCTTTAGTATTATTAATCTGCGGGTACCAATAAAAACCGACAGGCCACATTCGTCAGCATTGTCCATGGAGCCGGCACGAGATGCTCGTAATTTTATATCGGTCACTGGAAATTACAGAACGCCAGGTACCCCGAACAATTGGGAATTGGAGGCGATTGTGTTCACGTGAACGTGCCCGGCTACCGTCGCGTCGCGTCAGTGGAATTGTTTGAAAAAACGTTTTGTTTCCCGCGTGCGCGATGAAAGGATTTCTGACCGGCTGAATTTTCTATCGACCGTTTGAACGGTCGATTGATACTCAATATATCGGCTGGAGCGCGGCGATTTCGCCTCTGTCGACGGTTACAATGTCCACGGTTTCGCGTGGCATTAACCAGCGAGCATTGAAGCACGAAACGAAACAAAACATCGATGGGTCTCGCTTTTGGATTTTCCCTCGCAATTAAAACGATAATTATTCGCGATCGTGGCCGGACCCGCCCGTTTAATCGCAACGAGCGAACCGTTTTTACGTAAGTTCACTCACACGGTCGCGTATTATTTATCAGCGGCGCCGGTAGGTACCATCGTGACCGACTCGTTTTATCGCGAGAATAATCATTTCCCCGTCATTCGATGTGTTCAGTTAAACACACCAGTCGAGCCGTGCCCGCCGTTAAAAACGCTCCACGGGGAATCGCGGTTTAACACCGATTCAAAGGGGCAAAAAGTATTGCCAATGAAATTAGGGGAACAGTTATCGAGTGCAGCAATAATTATTGCACACCGTTCCTGTTTCCTTGTAGGCTCGAATAGTTTTTTTTTTCATCCCCCATAGAATTGAGACAAAGCTTCGACTCGGTACTTGTCAGTCGCGTTACGTTTGAACGGAGCCATTGCTTTAAACACAATATCGCGGCGCTATGTGGCAGTTGTTTTATGAAGTACGTTTCTTTCCATTGTCTCGTTACAGCTCGTTAAAATGTTCAGGTCACGTAGCAGGGTTTGTTCTAATTAACGGAACGATGTGAAAGATTGCTCCGAGCTCGACTATGATAAGATAAGAGGCATCAACCCTTTTAATGCTAGGCCCGATGCTTCGCGGTTCATTTTAATTGTAACGATATAGCAGTCTCCGATGCAATAAATAGTTAAAATCTGTATCTATCGAACGGACTTGAGGTACAAGAGCACTCTGTTCTTAATAAATGTGCAATCCACATACGATACTATTCGTCTACTGTATCGAACTTTGGAGTCATTCAACGAGGTTTCTATATTAAAAACTACGCCCCTCGAGCCTTTAAAAGTCATTTCAAACTAGCTTCCCGTGCCTGGCAAGTGAATTTCGAACACTTCCCAGAATATTCGTGCTCCGATAGAGGTGAAGGGGCCCGGAAGATCCGTGGCAAGATTAAAAAACGCGGCCAAGTCGTAAAGAAATAAAAAAAAAGGGAAGAAAGGTTTGGAGAATAGGAGAAGTTTGATTTAAGCGGTCGGAACGTCCGCCTAACGTTCGATTGAACCGAATGAATCGTTTAGCCTTAGTTTTCAGAGGAGGATCAGACCAGAGAAAGATTAATCGAAACGCGAGTCCTAAGACTGATTTCTTTCTGCACGCGATCCATCTAGATTGGAAAAGTTTCCACTCTTACTTTATTGTTCGATGGATGCGCGAGGATCGAGGTTCCCTTAACGTTCTTTCTTCGCTTGCTCACCTTGCATCACGAGCTTTTTTCCGCCAGAGGAAATAACGACTTCTTCTACGACGCGCGTACAAATCAGAAATGGAGATGTAAAAGAAAGAAGCGGTTGCTGGTTTTGCAAACATTCACCGGGAGATATTGACTCGTCGGACGAACGACCTAATGCCTTAGTTCCGTTTCAAAGCGCATTGTGCTTCGACCCATTCGATGAGGTTACTTTTAATCTTCTGATGGACGGAAATCATTGAAAGTATGCGAGTGGAGAAGACTGATAAGAGGCGGGCAGTTGAAGATCGTTATTTGAACGTTTCCCATTGAATGGAATAATTTAACTTCGAAGAATTTAGTAGCATAATAACTGTGTAACTTTCTATTGTCAAGCACCGATGCATACTTTCAATTTCAATTGGGAGTTGATGTATATATAAAGCACATGAAGAATTAAAAAATGACGATACTCTATAACCTTATGCGGAAAAGTGAAGAACTATAGTACTGCGTAATTTGTTTGAAAACCTGAGATACAATTGCAGTGATTATCAATTAAATAGTATTTAAACAAATTTGAGATTAAAATATCTGGCAACTAGTAACAAGAAAGAAAGTCATAGAAGTATATTTTTATTCGCCTGCGTTTATAATAATAAAAAAACGCATCTCGTTCTCCGCTATGCAGATTCCTTCTCACGCTTGTACTAGTCAACACTGAAGGCTACACGAGAGTATTCAAAACTTGATGGACGTTGCTCTGCTCAGAGGGAGAGAGTGCTAATTACTCCATCAATTTGTTAACTAAAGGAAGTCAGCGAAGCGCGAATAAAAAGGACATGCCGGTCCTTTGAAGCGGCTCGCGCGTAAAAGTGTTCAAACTTGCAAATTGAAAATCACTGCCGTGATAGTCTTTCGCTCGTGGACTCATTCTGCCGTTGAATACAGAGAGATAGTCGAACGGGATTCGAGTGGAATAGTTGAACGCGATTCGAGTACTGCGCAAATGAGTCGTGCGTTCCCATAAAAAAAAAACGAGAAACAAAAAAACGTTCACGAGGGACAAAGATCCACGGTGTGCAAAACGATACAAAAGATCAAGATATTGAAAAGCGTGCTCGAAAACGCGTATACGGTTCGTTTTAACAGCAGGATAAATAAACACGGAAAAGGCGAGCTGAATCGACGCTGTGTATATTCTTCTCCAAACAACCGACGGATCCCAACGAAGCTGATAAAAGCATCCCGGACCCATTTTGTACTGTTGCTGAAATTACCGAAACGTCGTGAAAAGAATCGGTTTAAGCACGGATCTGAATCGGTTTTCACCGGTGCCGAAATTACAAAAGGCTGTTTACTGTGACGCGCCGAAGAAAAAAAGAATCGATACTTTTTTTTCAGGTAAATTCACCGACAATTCCACGTCCATTCGAGGCTGCGCACAAATAGCTGTTCCCCCGTGTTCCCACGAATTCTAGGAATGAATGATCCGCACGTTTTAAATGGTTTTAGCGAGGTTAAAAGAACGGTGAATCCTGAACGGGACATCTCGATTAGATTCACAGCGAGACGATTTTCGAAAACGATCTTTATCGAGGGTCGATCGCCGTAAATTAAAAACGATCCGTCGTTCCAGCGATTCGACGATACCTTTTATTGTTTTTTTGGGGGGGTGGTGGAGGGTGAAATAAACGCGCATCCACGAGAGCCACGATTCCTATCTTTCGACATGTTGTTGAGTGCAACCGGGATTAATTAAAAATGTCTGAATCCAAATAGTCGATATTTGTTCTCGTATATCATCGGTCTTTCCGCTAAACTTAGTGTAGAACGATTGATGAAATGCGGGTAGATTATCGTGAAATGGAGTAATCCTGGTCTCTCTTGAGTCACATTTTAAAAATCGTTTGCCTCAAATGTTTTATAAGAAGCGTACAACTAATCTACTAAATATTTACGCCCTCAAAAGATTCTAGCGTTTCGTACCAAACGTCGTGCAATCTCGATATTTCAACGCGATCTTGAGGGTAATGAATTAAGTTAACATAACTAGCATACAAACTTGTCGCAACACCTACGGCCCGATCAACACGGAAAATGGCAACACCTGGATTACCCAGATCAAACGTGGTTTAATTACCGGAGTTTCCAGAAAACGAACTTTCATCCTTGTTAGTCCTCGAAAATTCCAACAGCTTTGGATTTCTCCAAACTGT
The DNA here is from genome assembly GCA_963667235.1 of Nomada lathburiana. NCBI lineage: Eukaryota > Metazoa > Arthropoda > Insecta > Hymenoptera > Apidae > Nomada > Nomada lathburiana. The sequence goes on from OY763910.1 coordinate 9,719,962, forward strand.
GATGCAACGCATCGTTTCAACAATGCCCCATGAATATTTTTGTCGAGCGAGTCATTGTTTAATAACGTATTCATCTGCATTGAATTATGCGTGCAATTAATAATTATGCCGTTATTCGAGTTTCGTGCTCGATATAAATTATACGAACCCATCATTTCCCCCAAATATATTACAGAATTACTTGAAAAATATCGATACTGCCTTTCCCACTTCATGATTCCTATACAAACATAGATATGTACTTTTTAATATTTCAACCCTTTCTGTTACCGATCAACCCTTACGTTAACCAATCACTTCCTCTACAACTAACCACCGTTCTCGTCGCCGCATTTTATAACCGCGTGGCAGATCACAGTCGAGCCGAGGAGCTATTGTCGCTGTCAACCTGAAAACAATTTACCGCGAAATTCTTTACATTTCTTATCTCCGTTGGTGGCTTGTATTCTAGTTTCAACGATGCTCCACTCGATTCGGTCTACACTTAATCGATAAACCGAACCGGAAGACCTGGTGCCGGCGCGTCTGTGTCGCCGGCCGTTGAATACTGGGAAATTATACGTCGTTTCTGGTGCACACACGCGACCCCCCTGTCCAGTGTCATTTTCCAGGGCGTGGAAAGTGCATTCGGGAGAGATCGATCCGCGAAAAAACACCGGATTCCAGATATCTCCACCCGTTGTTCCTTCCTGCCCTATCGACGGGCCCCCGCGAGCTTTTCGAATTGTTTTTATGAAATGGAAGAAATATCGTGACACGAGGAAAATACGTTTTAAGGGGGTTATCGATCGGCCGGCGAAAGAACAAAGATTCCTCGCCCAGATTCAGACTTCTGGCTTTTTGCTGCCGTGGAATTGGCGAAATGTCGCGGCGCGGTGAAAACAATTGGTCCACGGGAGAAATTGAAAGAAACGTTTGGGCACAATACTGATGTCGTTCCGAGGTAGTCGATCGTGTCACAACGAAAGTTCGTATGATGTTCGCGTTAATAAATAGGAAAGACAATTTGCTCCTTGCAAAACGTAGGGAGTTTCGTTGGTTTGTGGAAGTACTAACATTTGCGTTACTATATCGCAAACCATATTATATAAATGACTAATTGTGCAATAAAATATATGAAATATAATTGTTTCTATAACAGTCACGATAATATTCAATCGATGTCGTTGTTAAACTTCTATTCCATTTTATACCATATTCCAAGAACAGTGCTCACTTCTAACTTTCTAACTGTCTTCAACTGCAGAGCATATTCTCCTCGTGTCTGCACCATTTGATTTATACAACGAAAAGTACGCCTCTGTCACGACTGAATGTCTGTTAGTAATTCTAAGCCAAAAATTGCTTTTGTTTCTTCATTTTAAAGTGCTCGCGAGAGTCGTAAAGTTCTCAGGAAAGAACGAGCATAGTAGAAGCGAGAGGAGACTACGAGAAGCAGTGGAAGCGAGAAAAAGACGGAAAAATGGAATCATGAGCCTCTTTTCGAAGTAAGAAGACTTCAGAGGAGGTTACATTCTCCAGAGAAAGATTTCCCAGCGCGATGCTTCCTGCGAGCTAAGAACTTAAATGGCCAGAAGCACGAGGATAACTGTTGTTCTCGAATCCCAATACGCATTTAAATGCTCCAAGTTCGAACGTGCCAAAAGTTCAAAGAGCGAGAAAGAAAGATCGGCACGATCTGCACGATTACATTTTAGTTTGAAGCAAAAGATTGCACCGATTTAGTACGGTCGGGAGGGCATAAGTTAATTCGTTCTATCATTGCCGCTACCTTCCTTATGAGGCGGTTCAATGTAATTTGTTCAATCCACGTTATCTGCAGCTACCACTGCATATCGCAAATGAATTCAAAAGTGAACACCTGCGGCAAATTATTCGACAAACCTAGATATAGGATCCGAACGTAGCAGAAACAACAGCATCAGTGGAAACAAATGGGCCGCAGAATAGCAACTACCGTTCCATGCTATCTGGCGAATTCGGAAATGCAAAGTGTCATCGCCGCGGATCCTCCTCTGGGATTTCTATTCGTGATTCCACTCTCGAGTCCAGCACACCAGAGCAGCGCACTGTCGTGTGCTATAGGAAACCTGAGGGAACAGACTGCCATGGAGAAAGACGAGCTAGATCTGCAGATACGATAATAGATAGTTAGCCAAACACAAAGGTAGACGTGTACATCGGAAAATGATCAATTAACGGAATGGAGCGATTGATAGGTGGTTAAATAGCGAAGCAGAGAATGAAACCGGAAGCCCAGAGTTGGATCTCGAGATGGATAGAAGCACGGATGAAGTTCACGTCGAGATACTTGGATCTAATTCAGCGATCCCTCCGGAAAGGGGATTATTCTGATTCGCACTAATTTGTCAGAGCTCGGGAATTTTCCTTCCGTACGATGTAATTCATGCGCTTGCCAGCGAAGTTGGGAACGCGTTGACTTCCCATGGTGAACTAAGTTTCATTTAGTTATGAATATATGTATCGGTTTCAAGGTATAGTTATTTGACAGATTTTTCAAGTTAAACCTGCTGCAAATTTTACTCTCGTTTATCTTTCAATTACTATTTGTCACGGCGAAACATTTTCTATATTATTTTCGATCAAATTATGTTTTTATTTTATGTAATTATTGGCACGCGTTCGCGTGATTATTTAAGCTTCGTTTGCCTCGGCTAAATCAATTCGTAGATATTTTGAGAATCGTTAATGCTGTGCAAATAATCGGATTGGCTTGATTTATTTAACTCTCTCACTTGTAATACCTATATCGAGGCGTAATTTGAAATGTCTGGTTACAAGTTACTTTACAATCAATGGATCTCTCCTTGCAGAGCTTTTGCGTTACGTAACACTAAAGCTCACGCTATTTTCCTGATTTACCACTGTTCCGTGCGCTCTCAGGACCAAGTTAATTACCCCGACGCCATTCTCTGTTTAACCCCCGGAATTCAGCCAAGCAGAAACTGTTTATCTTATCTGCTCACAACTTTTTACGTGTCCATTCCACCTTCTCTAACTCCCCTCCGGTCTTTCACCAGGCATTACTATCTTACGATACATTAACAGACAGACAAACAGGTTCCTCTGAGGGGCGGTCGTTGAGAAAACCTGGCGAAATATAGTACAGAGGGTGATCAAAACATGATTCGTAAACCGGAGACAGTGAACGATAAAGAGGTGAAGAGTCTAAAGCACAGAGAGAGAGAGAGGGAGAGTGAAGGAGTGACAGGGACGGGTGAAATTTCAATATCGTCGAGGAAGCACCTGAAGAACCGTCTCGTCTTCATAGAACGATGTCCCCAGGTCGGTTCACTGTGCTCGTACAAGATACGTAAGAATGTCTGGCAAGACGCCAAAAAACATGGCGCACCGATCGTCACGTTCTCCTCTCGAGAAGTCTCTGTGTGGTTTCCGAGGCACGACATCCAGGAATCCGTCGGTTGGTCAGTCTTACTCGGAACTAAATCGTTCGTCGTCTCGTAGCCGATCTAAGACGATCGAGGGCGACCTATCGGATCTTCGTAGACTGTTCTTCTCTTATCTGTGACTTCGACGTATGTATTAGCTTGAATGCACAGTTCGGAGTCTTTGAAGAACGAGACTTTTTTTTATCGACAGGTACTTTCACGAATGTTCCAATGTTCCAGCGTTGACTGGTGTACAAACTTCATTTATGGTCGATGTTTTTAAGAACACGTAGATTTCTTATGTGCCAGTGTTTTGAATTCTTTGTACGTTAAAGGGTAAGACGTAACAGTAGAAGTTATTTTCTCGCACCGGCACTGGAAGGAACTTCTGGAACCTCAAGATCACAGAGAACTTGAAAAACTACTCCATTTCTAAAGGGCTATCGAGATATTCGAATGATTGTTGTATTTTAGGTTCCACCGTGAATACCGGTAATCGATTGCTAATACTTGAACAGCTGTGCCATTAAGTCACCCGCGAGCATTGCACCCCGTGCACTCTGCAAAAGCCCTAATTGTTTTATTCCAGTGCCCGCGTGTACGTTATTGCATGCATAAGCATTGTACAGTACGTGCAAGATCGATACGAAGAAAAAAGAAGCAAAGGGAAGCAGGTATTTTTGATTCAGTATTGTCCATTTTTGTAACCACTGCATCTGCCACTATTTCCAATACAGAGCTATTTTTACTGGAATTATAGCGCAGCCCTCCTCTCTGATGTACGAGGGTATAAATATGTCATACATCTTCGAAGAGTAATTATACGATTCACTATTATGGCTTTCCTGCGTTCGCTGCGAGGCTAACCACAGCGTTTCACGGTTCACTAATAAAATGAAATATACCCGATATATTGGACAGCGAGTTCATTTATCACAAGGGACAATAATTTTAACATTTGTAATGCGATCGTAGCAGTCAATTAGGTAGGTGATTTGCAAATAATTATGATTCTCGCGTTGATGAGCGAATCGTGGCGATCGTATCGTGTTCAGTGGCTTCAACGAACAACATTTTGCCAGCTGTAAAATTCCATGTCCATGGTGGTATCAATGAAACGATGTGCGACGAATGTAGAACAATGTGTTCAACTGTTTTCGAATTATTCATAGTGGAAATACAGTTTACGCATCACATCTTTCTTCTGCATTTCGCGTTCCGTGCTTTAATAATATTTTCTTTAAAAAAAAGGAGCCGAACTTTTGGGGAGAGATGTTTACATTAATCTTCCAACCACGCCTCGAGCAATTTGATTAAGTCGTTGCCACACGATGAACCACGACCCAGAACGCGATTTTTCCCCCGATCTTTCCTCCGGTATAAGCGATCTAAAAGTGGTGCATCCTCGCACTCGAGGGCCTCTTAACCGTGTCTGCCCGTTAATTGCGTGAACTTTATCCGATGAGGAGTGGCAAGCTTAAAGGGGGAAATTGTGGCTCCGGGGATTAAGTTGCCGAGATATCGTTCTAATCTTGTCTCTGCCTCGCTTTTCTCATTACTCACGAATACGATGTACACACACTTCCCTGATGCTTCCTGTCGAAATTTCTGTTAAAGTTGTCAATAGCCCGCATCGACTGTGCTGCTCGTTGGATAACGAATCTTCGAGCGTGAAAGTGCTCGTTGTCGTTGCCGTTTAAACGTGAAATGGGAAGCTCTGTGCCATAGTCTGATGCAGTTTGTCGAGTACCGAAAACTTGTCGCGAGATTGGGGCATTTCTTATTCCTTTGTGAATTTAAATGAACGATTTCTCGCGAACCGGCTGAATTTTCGGGGCCGAAGTTTTCGACGATTTCTTCCTCTATGGTAAACTGATTACCCGAATTTGTGTTTCCTTTTTGAGAAAATTAATTTAAAGTTTTCATTCGCGTGTATTTTCAACAAACTCGGGGACTAAAATAAGTCTTTGTCGTTTTGGTAGCTTTTTCAGACCAAAGAATGCTGGTTGGACGAAATAGTGAAAATACTTCAACGAGGAATTACAGTTGCCAAACAATTCTTGCCTACGAATTGTTGCAGGGTTTCGTGGAAATGCATGAATTAAAGAACAGAGATAAAAAAAGGAGCTTGCACCGTTGTAGTACCCAGAAACAATAATAAAGAGTTGAATGGCATTCTTAACTGGCATTCATTGAAACGTAAATTTTCTGTAACCAAAGGTCCGCGGTCGTGAATTATTATTCATCTGTTTCGACAAAATGGATTCTTAACCCTTTCACGGTGTATTTAAATTACTATTTCAAATACACAGTATTGATAATTAATTCATCCAGCACATTCAGTTTATTTACACTAGAGTTATCAGTTATTTGCCAATGTTATCGTTACAGTAACACACCCTGCAGCTGTAATTTGAACTAATATGCATCTATGCAGTAGGTTACAAATTTGCATACCCTAGGCATGCACTGATATCCATGACATGTGTAATTTACATTCCATTAGCAATATTTGCACTATTTTACTTAGCCACGTTTTTAACAAAATATAGTTTACAAAATGGGTTTGGATCGATATGCAAATTTTATACCATCTAAGAAAGTATGTTGAGACAGTCGGCGAAAGAAAATACTTTCAAAGGAAAACCAATGCTTGCGACTTCTATTATTAAAATGTCTGCATTTGTGAATTTCACATCGAAATATCGTTGCTTGTAAATTGTAGACGCGGCATGAAATTTTCACTGCAACAATATGGTTACCGCGCTACTGCAACAAACTTTCCGTAAAATATTAACGTTCGTATTAAAAAAGTTTTCGACGCTTGATAAACTATTCACGCCAGTTGAATATCACGATTCTATCTGCAGCTTGTGTGGATCATGGAAACAGAAAAGGGACTTGGTTTACAGTTTCCATCGAATAACGGGATTGCTTTCAATAAGTTCTGATTATGGGGGGTGTACAATCTACGACAGTGCGTACTACATCATTCGAATCAATTATTCTTGCTCTCGATAATCCATACATATATGTATTTATATATGTAAGTACTATTTTATATTCACTTTATATTCTTCACTTTATATTCATTCTTTATATTCACACAGGCATCCCCTTAACGTTGATCTCCTTTTGTCCCCCGATTTGAAGTCTATAAAACACTTTGCTCCTCGCTGAATAATATCAGTCATCTCGGTCAACGGACAGTGACATCATTCAGATAGCGATTCAACCCTTTCCCCTAATCTGAATCCGCGGCAAAGATCAATGTCGGTGATGTTAACTATTGGAAGACAGCCAAACCAATTCGTATCGACGATGCGCGCAATGAGCAACGATTTATTTACCAAGTCGATCGACCGATACCTTCGCTTCATCTCGATTAAGACAAACACTCGTCAAACTAGCGTATGCCGCCCGTGATGTCGCGAGAAAGGGGCGGGAAAAATAGGAAATCAATGAATCGATTTGCGTTCACTTATTCAAGCCACGACCCAAATGCATTAGGGCTGATTTTTAATTACCCAGTTGCTCCGGAAATTCATTATCGATTTGATCGATTCGCGATGCGTTTACCGTCGCCCGCCTCGCGCTGATCGGCATTCATTAACGAAATGACACATTGCGGGTCGTTAGCGTCCCGATATGACTTTCCCCATGGATTGCACATAATCGTAACGAAATTGTACCGTCGAGGCGGTGATAATCGAATTCTGTCAAGTTTTGGCAAACTTTTCCGTGTCCAGGAAAGCATCGAATGGACACACATAATACTCGATAATTAAATGTATCAGAAGCTTCTCCTTTGTAATCTGGTTATTCGTAACACGAGGTTTGGAATGCTGCATCTGGTTACGTTAATCTTGAAGGACATCGTTGCAAAATAATCCTCTTTTAAATTTTTTAATGAACTTCAGACTGCTATAATTTAGTCTGTTTCAAATTATTTGTCAATTTGTCAAAATACAGATACGAATTTTCGGCAGCAATGCGTTGTTCTTTAATTTTTATAAAATATAAAAATGTAATTGAAAATTGTTTCTGGAGTAGACGTGTGTTGCAAGTATCACTTTATGAAGCAATATAATTGGAGATGATATACATAGCCTGGCTACTTTCAGCATACATTCAGGATTATCTCGGCATCCTTTCGGTTAATCAATTTTTTCTTGTCCTGCAGTAACAGAGTGCGGTGTTCAATGAAAATTCCTGGCGCAATAAAACCGGACACGGAGTGACATCAAGCAGATAAAACTTTAACGAAATAAGCCATGTAAATAAACGTGTGTGCGGGGATAAAAGCTGATACGTGTGTCCAGTGGAACGAGGTCATTGGTAGCTTTTTCCCCTTTAATTTTTACGCTTCGCTGCGGAGAAACCCCAGGTGAGATATTCGCATGTTCGAGATAATTATGGTCACTACGTATTCTGCGATCTCTAATTATAGACGTACGCGTACTATTTTTTGTTGGAAATTCAAAAGACATTCAAATACAATTCTTATTTTCAACAATATTATACTTATAATGTAATATTTAATAGCCTCCAATATATTTATGCACTGTATTCTTGCGCCAATAAATAATCAATTTCAACAAACTCGGCCCACCTTTTCATCCATACGAAAACCGAGAGATTTGCGCCCCTTTTTAATTACACAGTTATCCCTTGTCGTGAACGGAAAAAAATGCAGACAGGGGGAGAGCGTGCTCGTAAAATATTATCCACGCGGAAACAAGTGGCCTCGCGCAGTGCAGCCAAAAGAAATTACGGGAGTTCCTAAAAGGTAAACCGCAGTTGGACTGTCGATTCGTTATCAAAGCGACCAGTTCTCGCAGCTAATTTGCGGCTGTTTTATTGAGATCGACGAACCATACTGCATAGGTGTCCACAAAATGACGTCGTCAGTCAGTCAGTTTTCATCGCCGTTTTTTACACCGAACGACGCGACGTGCCAGCAGTCGACTTGGCGAGCGATTCGACGGCCAATAAAAAAACAATTACCGCAGCCCGTGATCATAAAACTCGAGCATGTTGCACATACACTGGCCCGTTTCGCTGTTCCACCTTCGAACGGGAACACAGTTCTGCGCCATGGAAAATTGCTCCTGCGTGCGTTGAACCGAAGAATGCCGTGAAAATCGGATTGCCGATTGCTGGACTCCGAGGAACGACCACGTTTATTCGATTATGGCGCTTGAAAAATTTTTGTTAAGGAGCTTTGTTACTGACAACTGTCTTGTTATGTGTGGGCCAAAGTGACTTGCACTGGTATTCGGTATAATATGATTCAAATAAGAGATTGGAGAATTTCCTTTTTCTTCCTTGGTTACGTAATTCCTTAATTAATATTGACGCATAATTTATGTTCATATTTGCAAGAGAAACTAATATAATTAGAGAGTTGGTTATTCCTATACTGCACATTCGAGAGAATTAATAAATTCAAGCTCGATACTGCTTGTACGAAAATCTACTTCAAAATAACGCACTCCATTCATGGCAATATCTGATTATTACGTGCCCCTCATTAGAGAATGGCAGGCCACATTGAAATTCCTCTGCACAACTCACTACACGTTCGTATTGGCAGAATTGATGAACTTTATTCAAAGGTCTTTGATGTTTGATGGTACTCTTCGCGTTGAAGAGTGGGCACTTCATTCGTCGCAGTAGTATGGCCCGCGATTGGTCAGCCACCGCGCGATCGAGCGTCGGAGCAAAATTTCACATGAAATCCATTATCAATCGAGGAATGTTCCTCCTGAACTGTGTCCACCTATTTCATGGATCATCAGCAGCAATAAATCCAGACGTGTCGTTATAAATTAGTTTCATGTACCGCAAGATTCAATTACAGATTCGATTAGGCGCGGAAATAAAAATGTGGCATCCCTCTCCTCGACGACCTAAACTTCGGTTTAGATTTCAAACACTGTTTCCAAAGTCTCGCAGCAAGTGGGTGAACTTTATTGGCACTGCTGTAACCCGACAGCTCGGCTTTTTCCAATAATTTGGCGGCCCAAGGAATATACGAGTCGCGATAAAGGAAAATAAAGCAAGAAATTACGTTTATCAGCGTGCACACGAGTCAAGTTCTTTTCTAAATGACGAAAAAAGGGTCGGCGCGCATAGGAAGAGCCTCGGGGTGGTCGGCAGAAGCGGATTTCCGAATGGAGCACTCTTTGCTCGAGGCACGCGATGGTTTTTTGGTAGCCACGGGCTGGCGCAACTAACGCGAAACGAAAATACTTCTTTTCGCTCTGGACCTCATCACGTTCCATCCGTTTAAATTGCCCGGTTTCTAATCATTATTTTGTACGACATATTCATCTCATCTTTAGTTATTTGTTAATTGTTAAATGACAAGTGGTCGAATAGCAAGTTTGAATTCGTATTGGCCCCGGATATATTAGAGCAAGTCCCTTTCGCGGACAAATGCATACGAAATATATTTAAAATGTGAGCAATAAAATTTTTGTTCTGGCTCTGAAAACCATTTCCATAATGTCTCCTTTGAGACACTATACAACCATTGTAGCAGCTTGTTCTGCCTTGCATCGTGGAATGTATTTCCGGGAAATGAGGTTATTTATTTTTAAGAAACTACGTTATCTCCTGCTATATGTTTAACAGAATAAAATTGAAGTTAATTTGCATTCTGTCTTACTCGTCGTCGACCACAGCAAATGCGAGTGTTTAATGAATACCATTAAACGATAGAAGGGTGGATCAATTGAAAATGATTCGATATTACTTTCGAAGGAAGGACGGTAATGCAGCGCAGTTACAATGAGGTGAACAACCTCGATGCAGGAAATTGTATTTTTCCCTGATATCTGACACAAATAATTTCTTCCGCCCGGCCGATTAAGTTGGATAATTTGTACCTCAGGAAAAGAGCCATTAAGTTAAACACGAATGGTGAAACGTCATGCCTTCTATACTCAACCCGAATGCTGAGAGCTTTACTTGAACGATAACGATTATCGTCGACTCATCGCATCATAATGGCAGGTTTGTGCGTCGCGGTGACGATAATTCAGCCGCCCTACCATTTCGAGAACACTGTAGCAAGATTCAGCGCCAATGTTCGAATAATTACGGCGATCAGACCAGCAGAAATGCGCCTGGCTTGCACGTAATATTACGAATCGTTGATTACAAAAAGCAAACTGCCTCTGCTAAACTTCCATCGCAATATCTGAATATTTCGTCCACGAGTAATCGATTCGTGGATATTAAGCACAAGCGAGTTGATTCAGTTTCGCGCAGAAAGAAACTCGATTAACTATTCCGAGTTTCGAACCAATTACGTGTTTGAAAGGAGAATTAACTTTCTTCGTTTTGCTTATTTTTTTGTTCAGAGATTCGTCGTCGATTGTGAATGGTACAATTACTCCTCGCCAATGATTTTAGTATACTAATTCAGGTTCGAGTTGGATCAGATTCAAGAGCAGAAAGTTCACCCTTTTGTCACGCAAGTGTTTGATGAATTATTTCAAGTTTCAGATAACTTCCAGAATGTCTATTTTTCCAAAGCGTCTTGATTATGACGCGGCCGTTGTAAACCTTCGGAGTTCGAGAATTTTTACGGTCCCTTCACTTCCCACGAGTTTGATGATCGTACGAAAAATATCTGTCAACTCATCTAAAACTTTATCCCACGTTCGATTTATCGATACAACGACTTCAGGTGAGTTCAGTGTCGCTTTTGAACGTCTTCGCGCGATAGAAAAAAAATTTGGAAATACCGTGATGTGGTTCAGCGAGAGCCCCGGTTCTGTGCCACTCTTCTAGAGTGCTTTCTGCTGTTGCATAAAGTCATCGGTTATGCGGGAGAATAGATAAAGATGCGATATTGATCCGCCTTTCTGAGGTGGCTGGAAAATATCGGCCATGATTCGAAAAAAATTACCTGACAATAAACCGGAAACCAGACGCCCTAAATGTTATCGTATGCATTATGCGAATAGTAAATTATTAAATTATTTATCCGCCAATGAAATATTTGTCGCGTCCACGTAGGTGCTACGTGCGATATATTATAATCATTTCAATACGATAGAAACAGGATATCTGTTCAGGTATAAAATTTCCAAAGTACAAACACCGCAACTCCCTTATGTTATTAGCTATAGAATACAATACTTTTTTACTAAAGTGTCTCAGAAAGCAAATTGGTCTCATAGAGTTGACTTCAAACTAAAATACTTGTCGAATGCAGTGTTGTTTATCTTAAAAATACCACAATAATAGGAGAAAGTTTGTGCTGTATAGCAGTTACTACTTCAGCAGTTTAGAGGCGATTAGAAAAATCGTTCCGTCGCACAAAGGGAAACGTATCGACACTTGGACAATTTATCTTCGCGATTCGAGTGCACAAGGAAACGATCTACTTCAATGTAAAAGGCAATAAATGCACGTTTGGGATATTTTGTCATTGAACAGCCATGGAAACGTTACGAAGTTTCCCAATTTCTATGGTATACAGCATCGAACCTGGCAACTTTCGGTGGATACTTAAGGTAACGAGTGGATTTTCGTTCGTGGTTCATGCAACATTTCACTTCTTTGCCAAGACGTATCTGTCTAACGGCGATAAAGCAGCCTCTCGGTGAATCAGACTTAATCTTCGGGTTAAATGGCGCGGTTGATTTTCAAAGCTCAACGTTCGCGGGGACGGAAGTCCAGCTTTAGAGTAGTTGGATCGTCAAGAATTATCGCAGTCATTTCAGGAAGTCTTATCAACTGTTGCTGAAAGCGTTCCGGTCGAATGCGATTTCCTAACTGTCTTCATAAACAGTCACGGGAATGTCTTTTCCATTCATTATAGACAGGAAGCCGTGAGATGATGAGAAACGAGCTGTTCGTTAGTTAAAACGCTCTGCATTTCGCAAGACCGTGTTACTGTAAAGATGTTTCCATGGAATTGCTATTATAACGAAGAAATCCTGCGAACCCATCATTGTCTTCTTAAATAATAAATAGAGTTTTTCAAAAACTTTGCAACCATCGTGGATGTTGTTTTGTATTGAAAGAATTTTTTTTTAATAGTACTATTATAGGGTTTAGTGCACCACAAACTCGCCGGTCCTTCTTTTATCAACAAATTACAACGAAACGTTCAGAGAATCCGCTTCGCCCAGTCGATGCATTGTTTATCGCGGTTGCAAATTTTCCGAAACGGAACATCGTGGAAGTTGCCAGCGGTGTAAACTGCCGCCAAGGCCAAAACAAGCGACCCCGACGTCCCCGGATTCCCGAAATTATCGAGCAACCGAAGACAGGATGAACCGGTATTCAGGTTCTTCCGGAATTGGCGCGCGCTGCGAGGACGCGATAAAGCCGGTAGCTCGAAGGGAAATCCTTGTGGCCAACTGAATGCAATTTGCCGCGTCGCACTCGGTTCCCCAACCACTGTACCCATTGGATCGTTTCGTCTTCTGATACTCGATACTCGCCTCGAAACTTCTACTTCAATGCAGGAAAAGTTCTTTATTGTACACGCGTGGCAGTATTCTTTTGTGTGCTTGCTTCATTTCCGAGTTGCGCTGCTAGTGCAGGCAGGAGTAGGTTGAACGATGGGTACAGCAGGCAAGTATTTTTAATGCGCCAAAGTAGCTGCGATCTGTTAATTTATCGCGATATGCGGAAGATAATCAGAGTAGAGGTAATTGAGTATACGCAAATGATTTCGCGTAGTAATTAAACAATATTTGGTCATGAAAGTACCCAAGTCACGTTTTGTTTAATTAAGGCTTTCCTTTTGTGAAGACACATATAATAATTAATGAATCAGTATGAGGCCTGACCCATCGTTGACGTGCTACGACTGGGAACAATAGTTGGTAAATGAACAATGCTTTAGTTGATTACAAATACTTCGTAATGAGACATCGAATGTAGAAAATAGAAATTCCTCGCACCTGCACAATAAACGGGCTACAAAGCGAGGCGGGGTTTAGATTTCTGTCAATCAAATCGGTTGCCTGTGAAACTTTCTCTGCAGACGTGTCGTATGTTACCGTTGCCCCCCGATACGAAACACCTGTTATGTTTCCATTCAGCAAGACGAACTGAGTTTCTGGATGAAAAGCATCTAAATCTTACCGAACCAGCAGGAAGAACGGCGGCCAGATATCCAGAGAAACTGTCCACCAAGTTAAATTAAGAATCGGCTTTCAATTAGCGCGATAAATTGGACTTTCTACTGAAACTTTCGCCACTTCTTATGCCTCATCCTTCGTCAAAGACGAAACTTCCGGTTCGACCATGTGGATGGACGGCTTCTAGAAATCACAGATCGAATCTTCGTAACATTCTGCGAGCTTTTCTCGGATCTTTCGGTGTTGACAGATAGATATCCAGCAGAACGATGCTGACTTCGATGATTAATTAACTCCACCTAGAGTTGGCCGCGAATTTCTTTGCCTTTGGGCCAGATAGATCTTCCTAATCTTATCAAAGTTCTTACTCTCTGTTTCTCGTACAAAAACTTCTATCACTATCGTTCCATTCTCGCCCGAAAATTCTATTGTCCGCCACAGTGTAAAAATCAGCGCGACAAATCAAATTTGTCGAACGTATTCGGGTGCCCAAATAGTTCGGCTGGCTCTCCGTCTAAAAAATGTTTCCAGACCTCTTTGGGATGCCCCGTTGCGTCTGACGCTTGTTAAATTTTCATACCCAGTTTCCTTCGGTGAAATTAAAAAGTTCCATTTCGAATGAACGACGGCGTAGGAAACGGTTTCGCGTATCAGAAGTTTATCCATGACATTTTCCCACGTCGCATCCCGGCGCGGCGGCTCGAATCGTCGAGTACGATTCCAGTGACTTCAATCTCGATACGTAAGAATATCTTCTCTTGCGAATGGAGGTCAGGCGGGGGAGTTTAAAGAAAGTTCCAGCGTAATGGAAACGAACGACAACTTCGAAACTCGTGCATTAAACTCATTACGGATGCACGCAGATATCTTCCAGGCCGTCCTGTTCTCTGCATCGTTGTTAAATAAATTGCAACGACTCACAGCAAGGCGCCTGTACGGATGATTAACGTACGTAATTCTAACGCATCGCTAACACGATATCGAATGCAAATATATAATGAGATTAATGACCCATTATCGAGCATCGATAATTTGTTCAGTTTCCATTTTGCCATGTAGAGAACTGTGTTGTTAGTTTACACTCTGGAACGTTCAAACATGCATACCGCGTATATACCATGGATATAGTAACTTTGATGCGGATTAGTAATACGTTTCAACTGTACGAAATCTATTTGCGTTAAGTATGAGTATGATTGGTGTTGAATAATGAATGATTGAAGTATGTTTCATAGACCTAGATTTTATACAATAAACTAGAGTCTGGGACTATTAACGTGCAGCTGTGTAGATGTAAGTTGTAGCTTTCGTAAAAGAATATTGATATAATTCTCTGGGGAAATTCCTTTATGCTATGTTCGATCATTTTGAAACTCCAGGTTTGAAAATGGGAGGTACTTTCATTGCACTCCACGAGACAATTTAACAAGTTGAAAAAGCGAAAATATCAACGATTCTTCATTTCCGGTGGATATTGCTATTATTTTGATATACCTTCATGTTACAATTCAATCACTTCGGTAATGAGATATTTATAAAATGATTTCAGTAAAAATGTAATTGAAAGGATCGTTTAACATTCACGATATTTTGTTCGTTGTTATTTCAAAGCTGTGTTTCGTTACTTTCGAGTGTTGATTTTCCTTCTGCCCCAATTTCATAGCTTTACATACACTGCAATGAATTCTTGTATTCTGTTTTACGATGTTTTATTATGGGATGTATTTCTGTTTTAATCTAGAATAGCACTCGTTCTATCTCCAAATAGTAACTGCTTTTGCACAATGTTGCAATCGTTAGTTAAACAAAATGAACCCAATGGTACCTGGGGGTATCTCATTAAGTATAACCAATCCAATTATCGAAATCGATTGTTTACCTTCAATAACAATTTGTATCATTCTTCATTGCATGCGGTGAAATCATTTAATATTTTCATCATAATAATTGATGTAATTGCGTTATTTAGTAAATAGGCTAGCAGAACGTTAGCAGCATAAATGGTTCTCCCAAAAGTGCACTTCTAAATGTTAATAACAAATGTTTCCAGTGATAGAATAACTATCAAATCAGTTGGATCGTAATTATTACTCAACGCGCGCGTAATTTCATTCACTCAACCACCCCCCTTAACATCGTACAACCCTCTAATAATCCTACCGTATAAACCACGTTGACTTCCTTAAGGACTATCGCGATAAATCACGATGATTAATATTTATTCGATCAACGTTTGCTCTGGTCACGGTTGTTTCATTAATCGGTTAGCCTGAGTAACCAGGAAACGGACAGGAGTGCCGGCAGGGATTGCCTAATATTTCGATCGAATCTAGACAATCAATCTTCAATGAACGTCTTTATATAGGCGACCCAGGCAAACACAGTAGTTAGTACAGGGGAATGGCTTCCGGATTGCTCTGAATTCGTGGATTTGCCGTTATCGCCGGTGTCCGAGTCACGTAACGGAACGTAAAGACGACTTTGAGCATTGTAACGATAGCTTTCGCCGTGTGGAACGCAATTGGCTGGCCTCCTGTTGGTACACACGTTTTGGCAGGATGGACCAAGGACCAACGGATAGAGAGAGTGGCCGACGTAGCAATAGCTTTGATCCAATGTTTGCTACAATGCGTGCACGTAAACGTGCCAAATCTAGTTGTTCGATCGCTCATTCGATAGGTTTGACAACGCAGTCTGATGCGCAGGTTCGTTGTATCTGCCAGTATCATTAGAAATCGCCGTCCCTCTACCACTAATCCTTTTGTGTGGCAACCGAGTGCGTCGAACATATGCCTCGTTTAACCATTTTTTTCTAAACCAAGCAACAATAGAATAATTTAGCATCTAAGACCAATTAGTCGTTCGGAACGACTACTAAACCTAAAGAATAACTTCCTGCATATCATGAATGGGTAACTCGACAGTCATTCCGCGAATCGTTCGAATCCTGCTCCAGCGTGAAATCATCCTTCACCTTTGCATTGCCGTGGACCAATCGATATTCCGGCCGGCGCGAGTTCTACAAAAAGTTGCGTCGCACGGCAGGTGCAGTTACTTCGTCCGGAAAAATGCAACACGTCTTTTAACCCTTTGTAACGTTGCTGGCTGTTCTCGAGTTGCACTTTATTTCGCGCTTTGTCCCGTCACAGCTCATATCTGATTCACTCTATCAATCTCACAAAGCCTTTCATTGGCACCCCATTCAACGACGTTTTCTTTTTTACTTCCATCCCTCTCGCGCACGCCTTTCTCCACCTATGATTATCCCTTTGCACTCGTTTACGCGCGCGTGTTCCCTCCCCTCCGCTTGCTTTGACAAGCCAACCCTTGACTTCTAACGAGAATTTTCGTTTAACCTGTTCGAGGATCTCTTCGTTCGTTCCACTCCGTTGATGGAATATTAGCTGAGGAGCGAATTATGCAATCTCGTAGAAGAAAGTGCTATTTGGCTTTTTGCTTGGAACTTGGAACTTGAAAATAGTTACTTTGACATTTTCTTAAAGAAACACTGAATGTATTAAATACCTTGGAAGTATAAATACTCTGTTGTAATATCCTATTTTATGTATGTGTCTCTAATAAGCAAAGATAAAGCGGACGTGCAATATCCGGGGGAAAATAGAACGGACGCACTTCATTAAATTCCATGAACTGTGACGTAAAAGAACGAGAAATTTTCTGCTATATATTCCACCGATATTTAATATCTGCTAATTTCGAGATGCAATGCGTATTATTGCACATTCCTTTCATTGTACTCTTCAGGAATAGTTTAATACAGGGACACCTACAGAGAGCTGTTGAATAACGACATGTTTAAATAAATTTTTCTATGCGGCAATTCAACCGTCTGTCGTTATACGAAATTGCTGCTAATTAATAACTGAGAATGATCTTCAACAAATATATGTAAATTGCACTGGAACGATGAATTCTTGCATTAATTTGTTACAACTGTGCGAACCTGCCCTATACCATCCAATGAGTTTCAGCTTCTCTTACCTACGTTCTCCCATTTCTCCATTTCGTCTCTTAACTGCTGATTTCCAACGTGCACAATTGTATTACTCTCGAGTCCTAACCGCCGTATCTCAACTTTCAACTCTCGGTCCCCATGCTGAACTCTCGTATGTCGAACTTTTCAATCGGGTTGCGCGCGTCTACGAAAGCTTAACATATTTCTTGGCATTTTATCGGACACTTAAAATGCACGAGTCTGCAAATACCAGCATTACTTTGATATTTTATTATTCATTTTTTATTTCTTTGCGATTAATGATCGCTGGCAATTTTAAATTTAACATTCATCTTAACCAGTTCTAAAACATTTCACCAATAGCTATTTCTCGCCGTTCTCATTTGTCGATACTACTTACAATAATTACGCTGTCTCTGCTATCGTTTGCGTAACGCGTCGTAAAATATGGTATTTGCAAGCACGTCAATTTTTTTCCTAAATCCCCATAGTAACCATGACACGAGGAGCATGATTCAAGTTGCCAGCACATAGGAACAATGTGGATAGAATTTCACGAGAACCGAGTCAAGGAGGTCGACGAAAGCTCTAAGGGATGATATTCATGTCGGTCACGTATCATAGTCCTGCTCGGCTATGGTGTACCATGCAACAAAGCGGGTCCACGGTGGAAAACGTACGCGCTCACTTTACGCCCTTACTGTATTAACCATTTTCAAAAGGCAGCCGTACAATTTACGGCAAATTTGTGGCTGTTCTCCCACATTATATAAGTCCCTTTCTTTTAAACTTGGAAAATTTTGAGCTTTTTCATTCAAAGCCCTGCTCACAAGCTTACACATTTAGCTCAGATTCGTAACCGACTTTGTCACTGGTACCCCTCTATAATTTAAAAATCTCTGGTCCCTTTACATCCAACCCCTTCGCGTATTTCAACAATATCTTGTTTGCAAAGAAAAATATATATTATTCAATAATATTCTTTAATTATTCTTCAATTCTACAATTATTATTCAATCGCATTTCAACAAATTTTTCCCCGGAGCCCGGTAACGTGTGAAATTAACCAATGGCTTTTTCTTTCCTTCATTCGTTCTAATAATTTCTGTCACGCAGTGATATATCAGCCCAGAAATCTCGATGCATTCGATAAATGAAGATGTATTTTCCATTCCATTTCCGCAACGATTCTACGTCAGAGTGATTATTCATTTTTTTAAATTATCAGACCGCAGAAGAAAATATTCTGACGCGATGTTCTGCGTTAAAACGAAAACGATGGAAATTGGATTCGCATCATTTCCGCTTTTCCCCCGGAGTTGTACCCATTACTAATAATTCTGATCCCTTATCGGGCACACTTTGCGGATTGGACATACATTTTCTACGTTAACGTGGAACCATAATTCACGTTATTCTGCATCTACACCTTACGTGGCCTCCCTTCTGCGTGAAAGATATGATATCACCCTGTCCATATTCTCACTTACTTCAAATACGCTGGCAATAATCCGTGACAAATGCGCGCGTAGTTCTGCCCATAAATATGAATTTTTTCGCATTTTCATTTATTCGGGACTGAGCGGCGTTAATTATTCATCGAAAAAGTTAGCAGGAACGATTTGCCCAATAGCAGTATCAGAAATTGGTCACGCTTGCAATTAAAGTATTATTAATACATTTCTCAAAAAATCGCGAATTTAAAATGATATTCCACGACCTTCAGTTATTCATAACTTACCACTTCTATCATTGCAATGTTGATTGCAGCTTCTCTGCTATTTCGAGTGAAAAGATTCTTGCACGTTCGATTTTAATAAAAGTTTCAATAAAAGGCACCATCCTTGCATCACAATGGTTGCCAAATGCTTCGTGAAAGTCCTTTTATTTGACCACCTTGCTTGAATTTTTGAGGCGCGCCCAGAATACCATAATCGATATCACAACATTACAGCTGACTTTTGAAACGATTACTGAATCCAAGCTAATGCAAAATCGTTTCACTGACAGATTTTTCGTAGCCCTCTTACTGTCCTACATTTATTTCCTCGAGGTGACCGATACAATACGGCTGTATAGTTATCGATTTCTCCTCTGGCCGTAATGGAATGAAAATATTCCGGAGGATCGGGCGTTACTTTCGCGTGGTGAACGTGATTGTCGAAAAATCCAAGTATATCATCGTGAATTTAAAATCGTGCAGCATGAGACTGTGCATCGAAGATTATTTTCTAGAAATATACCATTATTTCAGCACGTTTTCACGTTTCACCCTGTCAGCTGACTTCCATTAATTTCGTTTTAATCATCAGCTACATTGCAAAGAAAGCGTTCGACACGCGTCTTTGTTGTGCTGGAAATGGTTGATGTTTTATTTAAATATATTCCCATTGATGTCTCGAAATTGAACGATATCGAGAACCACTTGATCCTGCAATAATAGATCTTTCATCCCTTCACGCGTTTCATTTATGTCCAAAACGAAACGAAAAAACAACACTATTGGTAAATTTTATAGCATGCATGTCATTAAACCCCTTTAGCTTGTAAAAAAATCTCGTACAATCGAAGTTTATATAGAATCGAATATGAAAAGTTCACGTTCGTTCGAATCAAACGAGTCGAATCGGAAAAGAAGAAAAGAAACGCGACAGATACGTTCGTCCAATGTCGAATATTTTACTCCGACTACGCGCCTGTTGTAAGATTAATAACCGAAGATTGAACGTAAAAATCAGGGGAAAGAGAAGGAGGTGGAAAAAGGGGAGAGAAAGATATTGATTCGTTCACATTTTTCAACAGCGAAAAGTGCATCGGTTTCGCGCGTTCGATCAACTCTAAAAGAGAAAAAAGAAATAATATATACGTACACATATAATTTATGACACGTCACACTCGCGAAAGTCATTTATCATTGTAAACCGTGGCTGAGCACGTTTCCACATGACCGAGGGAAATCTCGATAGGAAATCTCATTGGCAACACATTCGTGGTCGCAGCCGTTCTGATTTCTGCGTTCGTACATAATATATCGGCGAATGCATGGTTTGATTTCTTCACTCATAACTAATGCCACGTCTAGCCGGATGGGAATGTATGGTATTCCGATGGAATATCCGGAAATTCATTTGTTACGATCGATTTTCGATCGACTCGGCCGTCGAAATTAGACGCGAATAGTTCGTTTGAATTTGATCACTCGCTAGGGGAGGGCGAGTTTCACCAGTTTCTGTACTTCATGTTTCATTCGATTCGTCGCCCGTGCTTTCGTATATTTTATTCTGGTCTGCGCTACGTCGGCGATTCTAGTTACATTTGTATATTAAACGATGCAATTATTGGACACGATACTATAGTATCTTGAAACTATAGTTTCAAGATTATCTATTATCAATTACCTACAGCTAAGTCGACGCACATTCTTCTTATTATTTTTACAGAATGATTTCCGTTGTTGTTTTGTATGAATGGTTCATCACCTAGCATCTAGCAGTATACTTTCATCTGTACCCGTTTGTGTATTAAAACTAAATCTTTGGAATATGTCGTCGAAGCTGGAGGAAGCTGCAGACGATCAAACGCGAAAGGTCAGGGTCTGCGACGCAGTCGTAAATCTATTACACGGAGAATTGCAATTAACAAACGACGCATGCACGACAAGATGGATGCGCCAGAACATAGTTTCTTGGCAAGCCAACGCTGCAATCATACGTCAACTAGAATGAATACATCATTCGTCCGTTTGGGAACGCAATCATTGCTGCTTGACCGTGCAAAGGCGTGACAACGATTCAGAAATTACGCATCGCTGCACTATTCCCAATTGAAATGGTAACTTGATCAAGAGATTTACATAAATCGCTGTTTCAAGAGAAGTTGGTTGATTATTTTCGTTATTGCGCTTTAGTAACTTCTGCACAGCTCTGTGCACGCTGATTATTTTAATTTTTAATTATTTCGCTTCGGCCACTGTTGCGCAGTACGCGTTCATTTTTGTTCGAGGGCGCGGTGTTTAGATTTGCGTGAATTTATGAGGTGATGATAATAGATATTATGAGGGTGGATGGACCGAGGTTCTGAATAATAAAATAACTTAATTAAATTTGTCCAATATCTTGGCATTGTTAGGCTCAATATTCTTCTTGGGGTACTTCTGTAAATACTAAAACGTTGTGAAATTGAGAAACAATTAGTTTCCGATATAAGAATGGTTTATACAAGTTGAATAAAATAATGCGAAAATTAGCATCGATGCAAATAATAATTTCATGCATTAAATTCTTAATATCCTAGTAAGCCGACTTAATTGTACTTCTGTAACGTTTCCAATGCCGAGAGTACTTAATTGTATACAATTGACGGGGATCCTTACTATAATAGTAGCGGAAAATTTAAATTCACTTCTTTCGCTGGCGATTGAATAGACATCGATGTTGGTACGCCACAAGCTTTCATACTTTTATGATCATAGCGGTTTAAATTAATCTTACCATTATATCGGCATAAAAACTTGGCGATTGAACGGGTTGAGTGGAATCGCTATAAAGTTTTTTCTTCCCCGCTTTGATCGAAGACAAATGAATCGTTGCACGGGTATTTTGTTATTAAAAAATAATACTTCTCAACAAAAACGAATCATTTACTTGACGAAATGTCAGCACTTTTCAGTAGTACTACCTATTGCTGATTTATTGCCATCGACAATTTATTCCATTCGACAACGTGAACCACTTAAAGCAGACGAATTTATCGAAGCAATATATAAGCAATAGCTCGCGTTTTCAGCTATCCGAGCTGGGCATTTACAACGTTCATAAAACCAACGACGACGTAACAACCGACTTTATGAATCTCTGAAAAGATAAAGGCGCGTCGAGACGTGGACGTTTAAAGGCGGGCAAGTGGCGGAGGGCATTAAATGAAAGTTGAAACGAGTTTAGACGACGATGATGCAGCGCATCGTCGTCACACGACGACATCGAATATCCGCCGATATTTCTCGTCCGGGCAGCTTCCTTCGACGAAAGGTCAAACGTGCATTAGGACCGACACGGTTTCATTGTCTTATCGAGAATAGAATGACCCCGTCCAGGACTGTTTCCACGGAGATCTGTTTGCGGAGAGTTTATCGGACTTGGGGAGATTTTTTTCAGGACAGAGGGACTGTATCTAAGATCTTGATCAACTTAGAGGAAGTCGAATCGCGACAGGGTTGAGTCGTTCGAACCTGTTTGACGTGTCACCTTTACACTGGTGAACGAAACACGGCGAGTGCCCGTGTCTCGATTGAAGACAATCGGATTCTGACCAGAGAGTGGCCAACCTGTCGTGACATTGAACGGCTTCTGCGATCAAAGCTGGAACGAATGCCTCGACAATTTTTGTCTTGATTTTTTCGTTTGTTTGACCAAAGGCACGATGGAAATCTGCTGTACGTGGAGAATTGTGTGCTCTCTGTTTTCATATTATACATTGCCTCAATTTTTACAAGAAATGCGCGGCTAAAGTAAAGCACGAAGCTGTGCTGTTTTCAGGCTTGAGCATAAATCTGTGTAAAATCTGTAACATTAAACGAGGGAGAAATATTATATAATAATAGAGGCGTGTATAACCTATTTCATAAAGAGGTTGCAGGCCCTCGTTTGTACAACACTTTCTTGCATCTAATTATAAAAGATACTGCCGCATTTCGTTAATAAACTCGAAGCGGTATGCTTTGCGCTTTTTACATTCAATTTACATTTATTTTCCTCTCGCTGGAAAGTTACTTGGACGTGGGGGATATTCAGCTTACGAGCGGTTTTCTACTGTTTTTTTTTTGTTATCCAACTTTTGTTAAAAAATTATTTTAACCCGAAGGAAATTCAGGATACGGCAAGTTTTTTTTCCCCCTTCCATGAAACTTCATTTCCCGTGGAAGTTACTTCGAGCATCGATCAGCGTTACTGTTCTTGGTAAAGGGATATCAGTTTAATCACTCCAGATACTATAAAAAGGTGGAAGAGACTTTGCGAGAGACTGCAGCGGACGGGATTAACATGTACAGCGATTTACAGTTCACAAGAAGAGCTGGCGATGAATTATGATCAATATCCCTTAATAGGGTCAGAACATTTTTTGAAATAACGTCGAACGGTGTCACAGTGCAGTTTTCTTCCACGTATTTTATCTTTCAAAGGCGAACGCTCGTGTCATCAATCAGTATTCGTGTTCTTGATCAAAGGATATTAATTTAATCAACCTCGCTTCCAATAAAGTGGAAATTCATTAAATATGCACACGATTTTCAGATCATTTCTTCGATATCGATATCGGAAATTTTGCAGGCTAAAACGATCTAGTTATAACGTTTCGTCCTTTTTTCGATAATTTTCCTGGTTAACTAGTTTAGGTAGGCGATGCGACTAAACTGGCCATCGTTAAACGGTGGGGGAACTTTTCAAAGAAATGATCCTTGTCCAAAAATATATTACTGTGAAATATCTTTCTGTACGTAGTCCAGTCGATACACACACGTGGCGATTGTCCCAGAAGGGGTTGCTCGAAATCCCGCCCCCTTATTTATTCGCTGTGCATTCAAACTTTCCAAATTCCTTGATCCAGGGGAATTCGAGGCGAAGAACCGACAGGCGGTCTCCATCAAAATGCAAAAATATGTTGCAACAAGGATCCTGCGAGAGTCTCAAGAAATAGTCGGGCACGATCGAAAAATCGAAGAGGAATCGGTGCCGTGCGCGTTCCATCTCTTGTTTGTTTTCTGCGAAATATATTCCGGGGGAAGTGAAACGATTGGCATTCGTTCCTCCGCCAATTGCTATGGTTTGTCTATCGCTCGGGTGCAGTGGCGTAATTAGAAACGTTTTTCAGTGGTTTAAAATGTAGATTTCACCTGCTTAATTTAATACACTGGATTCAATTGAATATGCGAAAGGAATATATGGCGGGTGGTTAAAAAATTGTTGCATTTCTTTGGAAATAGAGTTATAAAGGTGTATCGCGGTGAGGGGAAATATTTGCACAAGGGTGTGCACACCCTTCATGACGCTACTGCTAAATCGGAACCTTCCTTTTAACTCTCTTCCTCTTTCTCTTCCGCCCCTTCACTCGTGGATAAACAAATGGATGCAGCCGCGGAAATGTTTCGAGTCTATGGATTTAGAGTGGTGCCGTGGGTTCAGGAGGAATTGGAGCGAGTTTTAAAGCTTCCTTCGAGTGTGGCATGTTTATCGAGCCACTTTGTAATTAAACATTCTTCTATTCGCAATAAATCTTGGTATTGTGAAGCAAATTTTTGCGTAGCGAAAATGTGTGCGTTATTACAGAATTGCAGTTAATTATTATTCCGTTACAATTAAGCGTTAATTAAACGTTCGTGTTGCGAAATGAAACTTTTGCCAAATAGAAATGTGAACGTTAACATGAATTCTTGCTAATTAATATTTCTGTCCAATTGTAACACGAGATATTCTATTGTGTACGATTTAATAATTTCATTTTGTATTTTTTCGTCGGGAATATGATCAAGTGCTAAGAATCGAAGGTGCTTAATAATTTATCCGGAAACTGGCTCCTGCAAATATTATATTCTCATTAATTTCGTATTAAGGGGAATTGGAATTTCGAATGCAGCCAGTCATTGATTCAACATCAGCAGATTTAGGAAGCATTGTTCTTCATAAAATTTTATGTTTAATTAACAATCTGGATCTTTGAAATCGAAAATATTCTTCGCCCACTTAATATTCTTAATTAAATATTCTTTGCGATCCAGAATTTCGAAACTCTTTACCTTCGAATCATAGCTGTAACTTCTCTCCAGATAAGAAAATTAACATAACGAAGTATTCCTCTCAAATCTGTCAACCATGGCAAGAACAGCATACTCTGATTACAGTTAATTCCAGCATAATCAATTACTGAAGACGCCTTATTGGAGACCGAAAAAACGCTAATCTACTAACCCTCGAATTTCCCCGATACTACTCAACCCCGGCACACAAATACTCCACAGAAATCTAAGAAAATCCCCGAACAATACGTCTCATCGCCAAACAGCCTAGACCTCCGCCTTCACCCTCTATATGTACCTCTCTATCATCAAGCTTACGTACACACACCGTAACACAATACGCATCCACAAAATGAGCATAGCTCCGGGTGCCTCCTTCACCGGTGTACAAACTAAAACTTCGCGAGTTTCTTTCTCCTTTTTTTTATTCTTTCCCCTCTTTTCTGTTATCCCTTTTTCTTTTTTTTTTTTAACAAAGCGACTGGCCGAAGGAACGGCGACCATCTGGAAAATCCTCGGCCGCCTGGCTCGCAGCTTATCGCCTTCCGGTGGTAATATTTTAAAAAACGGACTTCTTTAGCCCCGTCCCTTCTTCCCACCTCACGATATGCATTGTTAACTTGACCCACATAGATCTCGACACACCTGGACGCGCATGCAACTAAATATGTACGTGGAAATAGAGAGGAGCAGAGGGACGGTGGAAACATACCCAGCAATGCGGTAACGACGACCTCGTCGCTGCGACGATGAATTATTCTTATGTCCGCCTCGGGTTCGTCGCGATTATTGCTCGCCAGGGGAAACCTTGTTACGGGAGATATTTCTTAGCCGAAATTTCATGGACACGATTATTGTTGGTCAAAATGGGGGGGATGCCAAAAAAAAATTCGCGTTGACAGAATTGCTTTTTGTCTTTTACGCGCGGAAAGCTTTTCGCGACGATGTTGAGGTGAAGGAGGTTCGAGTGGTTGAAATGGGGTTTTTTTTTTGCTTTGGTTGGTTTGGAAGTTTCCCTGAGTTAATTGCTCGAGACATTGGGCGTCATCTCTTGGAGAAGCTGGAGATTGATTAAGCTGGGATTAAAGATTCGATGAGCGAGAAAGAATTTATTCGATTTTTGTGAGAATGGTGTGTGTTGCTAGGAAGATGGTTAACTATTTTGGGGCTTCTATTCCTGGCGAAGTTTATTTATTTATTTGTCTAAGTTATTTTTTTAATGAAAGCACTTGACAAACAAATAGTTTACGTGGTTGTTACGCATTTAATTGTAACATTCAATTTACATTAACCTATTAAATGTGAAACGTTAGTTTTCTTCTTCTCCTTCATCATATTTGGCAAAGAACACAATGCCAGAAGAAAGGACGATTCGAGACAGATTTTCGTTTCTTTGCGGAATTCAATGATAGTCTAACGTGTCATAAACCCCCGGGGTTTCTATAGAGAGCGAGACAGAAATTAGTTTTTGTCGGTGCTGCTCGAGGATTTGGGAAGGGCTGGGGATTCAACCCCGTTGCCAAAGTTCTGTCCACCAGTGGACACTGGAGTGGCATGTTACACCCCCACTTGGGGTGTACCCAAAGAGAGGGTGGAGCTCTGGAAGCTGTGGCTTCAAGTTCGAGTCAAAATGTTTTCAGAGGTATTACGCTGTACTTGGGAGCCATTGTTAACTGTCTGCTAAGTTAACACAATTTATTAAACCTAATCGCTTCGTTTCATTAATTATGATCCGCTCTGTTCGAATTATTAATTCTAATTAATATTTATTATTTTATAACTGTGCGCAGGTAGAAAATGCAGGTACCATTTTGTATCTTTGTACCAAAATTAGAATTTCATTTTGTATAATTATATTAATTAGAATTCAAGGGACATGTATTACGCTTTGTACTTTATTTAATGCTTTCCCGACCTTAGTGGGTGCCGCCTTTGGGCTTTTATAACTTCGCCTAGCACTCAGTTAGGTCTCGAAGGGTCGCCAACAGTGACACTCTTATTAATACGCGCTGGCGGGTCATTCGTTAGGCGGGCTGTTTGCCCTTGGCTTTTTGTGCGGCGTGGAGTCAGACATTTTGCGGGAATTTGCGCGCAACGTGCCAGAATATTCGCCAAATACGTTTTGTTCGTATTTGCTTCTCGTGCCGCCCGAAAATCCTGTTGTTACGTGGCAAAGCTTTTTCAAAATTTTGCTAGCTATACGTAAGCCACTTACCCACCTTTTTCAATTGATTTAACGAATTAAATGGACGGGCTTACCGTAGGCCCGTGGAAAAGCAATTACGCATTTGCGTTGTTTCATTTAAAATGGAATGAACGATTGAACAGAATAAAATTATGTATTTATTAATATAAAAGTGGAAGAATATGTTTTAAGTAGTATTAGATGTCGATCATTTTTGAAGAAAATTTGAATGCATTTGTTTAATCCCCTTTGAAAAGGGAAGTTGTAGCCTGTTGAATATTTAGAACAGTTTAGTGCAAAAGTATGTCTCTTAGAATGAAGAAAATAATACTTTATGACCATTTAACAAAATTAGCAATGGCTGTGGAATAAAGTCAAAGACGATATTAAAACAATCTATGCCTGTCATCGTCGTACTCTTGGAACCACGAAGCACGACAAATTCAATCTCTGTACTTAATGAACTAGATGCTGGGAACTGCGTTTAGTTGCCTCTCAACGGCACATTATTATTTCCTTGCGCATATTCCTTCTTATATATAATGCAATCTTCCAAACCTTTGCCGACGTGGGCTGCATAAAAAGAAGCGCGTCAAAAGCAACTAATTTCTTTTTGGCGATCAAGCGGTTCGATGCCGGGCAAAGTATCTTAATTAACATGGACCAAACGCTGCCGTCAGACGCCGTCAGACGCCGTCAAAAAAGCGATAAAGTAAAAAAGATAAAAGGAAAAACGGAACACGAGCAACGTGCCTGATAAAGGCGTGGCGTACAGTAAAGCAGCGATATTAACGAATGCGACTCTGTAAAAACGGGGACGAGGGGAATAAACGAAAGAAAAAGAGGAAAAGGTGAAAAAAGGGAAGCAAGAAGAAATCCGATGCCGGTAATCCGGTCGAAGTTATTTTGCAATTTTATCGGCTCGTTTTGTGTAGCCAATCGGTACGCCATAAAAAGGGCGCGAGACCAGTAAACAGAGAAAAAAGAAAGGGGGGGGGGCAAAGAGAAGAGGGAGGAAGATGGCGGAGGGGGATGACACGAAATTGGAAAAGCGAGCAGGAACGAAGCAAAATGTCTGGCATTGGAGAAGCAATTGTTCGGATTTAAACGCGCGGGTTCTCCGTTTCACCTTTTCATATCGAGATTTAATTTATTCTCGAGGCACGAGCTGACCGGTATGCGTGATCGAATCACGATTACGATCGGCTGATCGGAAATTCGAAATATTCGATTAATTTCACGGCTGCCAACGTGGACAGCCGGCATGGGTGTTCGATTTCTGGCCAAAACATTCTACGGCACGCGTGGCGTATCGAGTGTTGCAATTTTTCATGGTAGACGCGTAACTGGATTCGTTATACGATAATGAGGTTGACTTTAAAGGTACATACTAATGTTCCAGAGAGATATTCAGCGAAATTCAGTTTTGCTTTTAAACCTTTAAACGAAAAACATTTTCTCTTGGTGCAATTGAAATTCAGAATAATTAATTGGGATTAAAGGCTATGGAATAATTTGTGGTTACAGAGGACGGTCATCTTTAATTTCACGTGTCGATGATTGAAGATCGGCCCAGCAGAAGGCGAGATAATCGAATTTGTTTGAACTGTTTACCACGCTCAGTTCACGATAAATATTGCAATAAAATTTGTTTAATTTTTCATCATATTCGACGTTGAATTTCTGACGCAGAAAAATATACGCTGGTTACGCGTAATCGCGACCAATCATTATTCTTAGGGAGCATTAAACGTCCAACATCGCGTCCTGTTTCCAGTTTCGACCGATTCGAAATTTCCCGCGATTTGTCTGCGGCGGCCGGCTCACGGTCGATTTAAATAAGCGCACTTTCATTTAATGACATCGACAAATGCGAGCACTATTATTAGCGTTATGTTTGCGTTAACAAGCTGCCGCTAGCCGGATAATTTGTTGCTGAGAGCTGGCCAGGAACCGCGTCCATTCTCCGCATGCGATATTAGCCTTGATATGATCACCAGAGAATCTGGGAAAACACTCCGCGAGTATAATTTGTATTGGCATCGTTAGCTTTGCTGTTCTGATAGTATAAATTATTCTGTCGAGGAAAACGAAGAAATCCAAAAATATGGATATGAGGGAAAAGTATAATTTTGGCAATGAAGTTTAGTACTTGCTTCGTAATACCTTTTCCACTTTTCAATTGGTGAAAATAATTTTGCTATTGTAGTTCAGTTTCAATTTATATTATTTTATCAGCATCATCTTTACTTTCTTATTTTTTTAGCTTTCTTCACACTAGTTACACTTTGACAATCGAAGAAAAAGACAGGGGGCCGCAGCATTTTCACGTAACCGGAAGCCTTTCAAAATTCAGGAAGCACTAACGAGCTCATTAAGCAATCGAAACTCTGTAACGACCGCGGAGATGCCGAAAGTTTGAAGCGGCAGCCTTAATCGACTTCCGGAACTGTATTATGTCGGAGGCAGGGCTCCTTATTTGTTTTTCAGAATGCACAAATATTTCTATTCGGTTAAGTAATCACTCGAAAATGCGAGCAACTCGTTCGGTTATAGACCATTTAAGTTTCAAGTGAAAATCCAATCGATCCCAGAGTCTTATTTCACTGATGAATTTAGGAGTGTAATCTCTTAACTAGTATTTGAAAATTCGTAGTATTGGAAATGTGCATACGCACCTATCGTATATAGAATTACAATTAATTTAAAATAAATAGAGAACGAATATAAAGAAATGTCGATGGGTATTTATATTATTTCTGGCTTCTTAAAATCCTTTCCACGTTTCCTTTTTTTGGATTTGTATTGCTACAGAAGGGTCGCAGGTATATGGTAAAATATATTTTAGCAAACCCGAGAAAACATTTAGGATTCTGTCGTTCCTCTGAGACCCGAAATTGAATTCATGAAATTTAAATTGTAGTATTTTTCCGTCAAGTTGAACGCAACTTTAATCCAACGTGATAGGTTTAAATTTTATTCACTGTCAATATATTCCGACCTAGATATTTATTTCAAAATCCTTTACTCAAAATTAAGCTAACCTGCTTTCCATGCATAGTTATATATTCCATTTTAATATCACCTGATTATCGTCTCTGAAATTTCGAAAGTGCTCGATTAACGGGGAAATAATATTTGAATCGCTATGAATTTAAAATGAAATGAAAGAAACATCAATCAAAGTAAATCGCAAATATTTCAATGAAAGATATGTGAATGAAGAATACGTTGCAACACTGTCAAAACGTAGAAATATTTGCATGGAAGTTAGGGTAAATATTTTTGATCGTCGAACTAATTCATAAGCAGAGCGATAAAATTTCACGGCAGACCCAATATTTGCTAAGCTCCCGAATTTTGCTTACTCTAAATCTGAATATATGGAAATAACGTAAAATCATTAAGAAAATCGCGAGTTAAGAAGTTCTTGAATTAAGAATTATTCAAATAACTCAACGCCATTTATTCGATTCCTGCAGGGAGATTTGTGGAGGAGCAAAACTCTGATAAAAGTGGAAAGTGAATTACTGATCCGCGCAATTTAAACCTGCCATAATTAACGTTCCTTGAGAAAATAATGACAGGTCAACAGCATGTGCAGTGATCGCTCCAATAAGAACTTTTCCAAAACTTTCCAAGAATTTACAAGTGGGTGGAATTCTTCTATTTTTGTCTTTTTCATGAAAAGTATCCTGGACGTTTGAAATTAATATTTGATGACGGTCATTCGTTCGAAAGGAAGTACCCCTGAAATGCTCTTTTTACTAACTACTAATTCGTATCACTGTTTTCACAAAAGTCCACAATTATTACTTGGTAACTATGTCTTGTAAAATAATTTCCCCACTTTGACATGTCCGAATCTCGGGATAGAGCTAACGAACATCGGGTTATCTTTCCACTCGCGACACAGTGCCGCCCTTCGCGTGTACCGATTAACGAAAAGGAGCACCCCCAAGTGAAATTTATGCGAAACTAAAGAGGAGTCCCGAAGCTTCTTTCGCAACATTCAAATTACAAAGTTGTCGTCTGCTGACATTTTGCTTTCGCAACTTCGTTTTGTAAATTCCTTCGGGGACATCGTGGAAATTAAACTTTCTGTAACGTCGCTGCTAAAACGATCAATCTGACACAGAAATCCATGTTTGCCTCCGTTCTGATAACACAATTTACCAAGCTACAAAATAGTAAATCCGCCCCACTACTTTTCCCACCACCTACAAACGATTACACCGTTCCCAACCCCACATCCTACCACTCTTCCCGAGGAATCCTCTGTACATCGTCCCTGTATCTCGCAAACGAAAATTCCCATTTTATTCACAGCATGCATTCCGAGGCGACGGACGAGGAAAGCAAGGAAGGAGGCAGCGGTATCGTCGCCGGAAAATAAGATACAAGCCTCGAAAGGAGACGCGCGACTCGTGCTCGACGGAATCCCTCGTTCCGGGCCAACAAACGCGCGCGATGTTACGTGATGGAGGAAATTAGCAATGCAAATGCTTTGTCCCATTTTACGGATGGGCAGCCTGTATAAGCCGCGTAAGCCAGAGCGAAGCCGGTGCCGCCGCACGTGCAAACGTAGTTAATGTTCCGATTTCGGAGCGGGACTAAACCACTGACATAATATCCTGGGGTAAACATTCTGTCGAAATTCCGGAACGTACGAAACAGCGTTAGACGGCCTGTCGGGCGTTATTAACTTCGTTACGAAAGAAGAATCCAACGGCTGGCTATCGCGGCCAACTTGCCGAATCCGCTGCGAATTAAGCCCAGGGTCGAGCACCCTAATCGAATCGGTTCACCGCTGCCAGTCATTGATTTTACACTCGAAACAACGTGATTGGTAAACGGGGAATGGGTGGCTCGAGCCCGCGGAGGGTAATAATTGTTGTACGCGCACCTTTGCGTGCACCGCTGTTCTAAGGGTAGCTTTAGGATGTTTGTTGACAGGTTTATCGAAGCGTGTAGAAATAATTGAACGGGTATATTCGTAGGGGTGTTAAAATTTCTTGCATCAGTTGTACACTGTTATGTGGAGCAATCGTTGTTGAAATTACTAATGCTGCCATGGTAGTACGCGTTTCGTGTGTGTCAATTTAAAACTCCTAAAATCCTAGCATTGCTACAATCATTTCCAAGGAATCGCATCCAAGGTGATAAATTTATAAAAACAGGCCGCAATGCGATGCAAGAAAAGAAACTGTGCATCTAAAGTGCATTAATTCTCCTAGGGAAATATTATTTATTCTTTGAAAATTCGGGATACTCGAGTTTCCTAAATTTAAAGATAAAATCGATCGGTGTTATTCGACGGGTCTTTCTGGGCTATTTCAAGGGCCGCATAATTGCCTCATTCGGCGACCATCAATAGCTTTAAAGGGAAAGGGGCATCCACCGACGAGCTGTGACCTAATTAGAAAGGATGAAACGATGTTTCGGTCGATGGTATCGCATGAAAGCGCAATACTCGAAATTCTTCGACGTGAAAGCGTAGAGGGGAAAAAAAATGTTTGCTGAGATTTCACCGCGCACCACATGTGCCTCCATCCTTCCGCATTTCCTTCGTGCACCGTGGTTAACTTGCATGTTTTCAAGAGCACCCGTTAACGAGTACCATTCCACGAGCGAGGAAATGGGAGGGCGACTTAAATTAGGAAATATCTGTCGTGCGACGTTCCTTCGCCGTAACGACGTTATATTTTCCTTTATAACCTGCTTACACGGCATAATTGCGTTCCCTTAATTTTTACATCGCTCGACGGCGGAATAAAGACCTTAACGTCCCTGAAACTCAACATTCTTCTTTCATTATATCTCGAGGAAATCCGATAAACGTTCGCTTATAAAATCTCGTTTCTTCTTAATTGCTAAATATCGTTAAGTCACTGCGCGTAAATTTGATTTTACCTGCACAGGCTTTTCGATTCATCGAGCTTCTATTTCACGAGGGCAGGGATTCCTAATAAATTCATCTAGTTTGTATTACTTGCAGACAGATTATGAATATGAGAAAGCGTTGGGAACATTGCGTCTAAATATTTGGCGACGCTATTATATTGAAGCAATCAGCAATTATAGACCCCTAAGTTTACAGGGAAAACGAATGTTCAAAGAAAACGTGATATTAGAATATGGATTAACGTCAAGGAAGTATATTTTAACAATTGAACGCGAGGCACATGAATATTGAATGAATATTGAATTACTCAAACAAAACGTGTAGTTTGCTTTTATGAAACGTACGAAACAGGGACTCTTTGACATATCGCCGCGGGATTGTGCGTTAATTGTTATCGAAATGAAAATGAAGTGACAATGACGGTAGCTCGTCGCATAATCGAATGGTAGCGCCAGCCTTTCACCCGTGGCCACAGATTCCCGAAACTCACGTTATTGAGCCGTCGGTGAATAATTACATCGTTAGCCGGTAATCTGACCAGCGGTCCTTTCTCACGATCAGCAAGTATATTCGCGACAATCCTTTTGTTCATGCGGAACGTTGGGAAAGCTTGCTAACCTTGTTTCAGCGGAATCAAGCGCCGGAATGAAAAACATGATGTTTTACTGGTTGGGGAAACTTGTTACAAACTCGGTTTTATAATACGGAAGGAAAACTATTTTTTCTATGATAGGAGTGAACATTGGGTAGCACTAATTGCTAGAATGAACACAGTTCGTTTCGCTCATTAAGGGAAAGCTAGAGACTCTTTGAATTCGAGAGAAATAATCTCCTGTTCGTGTAACAGTGTTATCCTGTGAAACTAGAAAGGTATAATTATCCCGAATGTAGAATACGGTTCATTGAACTGCGCTTGGGATTAATTAGGCGGCGCGTCTGACCAGCCATTGACCGTTACTACTGGGATCGGCCATGAGTTCGGACGAATGAAAGAACTGAAATACGAATTAATATTCCGAATCGAAACTAGTTTGGATGCAGATAGTAGATGAGTTTTTATCATTCCTATTGTTCACATTGCAAATTCCGAAGTTATGTATAATAATTACCATAAAGCATTAAATGGTGTTACCACTTAGCACAGCGCAGTGCAACATTCATTTTCGAACATCTATTACGGTCAGGGAAATTCGATCGTCCATTATTATTATTAGCTGTAAATATGTAAATGTTTGTACCCAGTGGCAAGCTCGAAGTGGACTGGCAAACTTTTTCATCGAACTGTTACGAACGATTAAATAATAAATTCACTTTTTTCTCAGCGAAAATAGATGTACGGGAGTGTAATCGATTTTCTTTTTTTTATATTATAGTAATGTAGAATATTTAAATTGTCTATTTATTCTGATACGTCTGTGCTTCGGTTCACCTGACTTGTATCAACGATGCAGCAATAAAGTTTGCGACAATCCGATTAACAACATTAAATTCCTTCTACAATGCGACCAACATTTTGTATGAATTATTGCGGTATTTGGCTATATGTGTCATTAATTTGTATCAACGCTAAGTCGATTAATATATGTATGTACATCTACGCGTGCGCAATTGCTGTCTCGTTGTCCGTTTGTTAAGCTCGTTGCGCGATGCAAACAATTATATATTTACAAAACTGTAACAGCTATCGAAACAATATAACATTTTGTATCGCACCAGGAAAGAAACGGTGGAAATTATTATCACTCTGCCGTTACCAATTCTACCAAGGAAGCTAGGCAGAGATAATGGTCGAGAACATCTCTTTCGGTTTTACCTCATTTTCAAGTCGACGACGCTACCTAAATGAATGTAACAGGTAAATCCACTTACCTCTTTATCACCCAGCTGATGAACTCTGCAGTGAAGAAAGGCAGTCTGGCCGACCGCGGTGGTCACGTTTCGGGGAACGTTCATTTCGAACGTCGGTCCGTTGGTGACGTTGTGATTGCCAAATACATTTCCTCCTAACAGCTTTTGATCCCGAGCAAAGGTACCTGAAAACAAGAAGTGAAATTGGAGGCAATCGTTGAATCATTTAGTTAACAATCTATCCACGCAATTAGATAGCTGAAACATATATGGATATACAAATGAAATTGCAAAAAAAAAGCAGCGTGAATAGACAAGTCCTGCCAAATTGCCATTAATTATTTGAATATTCG
The DNA here is from genome assembly GCA_963667235.1 of Nomada lathburiana. Lineage (NCBI taxonomy): Eukaryota > Metazoa > Arthropoda > Insecta > Hymenoptera > Apidae > Nomada > Nomada lathburiana. The sequence continues at coordinate 9,755,540 of OY763910.1, forward strand.
CATATCAATTGTTGTTAGTGTATTAAAGTTCACGATATGCCCGTCAGAAAAATTATTTAATTGTCGAATGTGCGTACATCTATTCTGCATCTTGTCGTAATAGGTGCACGTTATTCTTTGATCCCACGCGGTAACAGGCTAAGTGGAATTCAATAAATCCGTTCGAAGTGGAGTCGATGCGACGTCCACGTTGCTATTATTACCTGAATGCCCATTGTTCCCACGGACACGATAGTCTTTTATAGCAGTAACTATTATGAGGTCTCATCGGCAAGGAATCGTTTTGGTATATTGTGAGTTCTATTGGCTATTGTTAGCGTTATCAAGAGAAATAGAAGTACCCAAAGACAGCTGTCGATGTCTACTTCGTTATTGATTGTCGATTCTCGGGCCAGATAACTATACGCCTCTCCGACAAACTGCGGCCAGAAATCATCGATGCTTGATTAATCTAAGCCTTCACGGGAACGTTTAAACTGAAAGGTACACAGGCGTTTCAACTCGTGGCCCTCGCGTCGAAGTTCTTTGGAAAACTGGAAGCTTTGGCTTGTCACGATCGTATAGAGTAAGAAAACCGCGCGTAAATTTGATCTGTCGTATTACTTTCCAAATAACTATACGTATACTGATGTTACTGCAAGTATGTTTTTTTCGTTATCTCTTTTTGTTTTATTATTATTTATATTTTGTTATATTTTGATGCAGTTTCTGAATATTTTATATTTAACAATATTGTTGAAAATGCAACTAAACTTTATTAAGGAGGAGTATTAAAAAGAGATAGTTTATCCACTACATCTAGCTTTGTTTCGGGAGCAACAGTTGGCAGTACTGTGTGTCTGTGCGAGTGGCGGCAATCTCTTGTGACAGGCTGCACGTGTTTGATTCTTTCCTTTGAGTGATCCTTTGTGTAATAATTAATAATAATTATAGAACAGTATAGTTATAAGTAATAAACAATCTCACAGTTGTAACAGGTTATGATCGCGATTAAAATATATATAAATCGTTGTGAGAAAAATTAAAGAAAACTAATAAACAAAAAACGTGGCTATGGCGGACACGCGGTTTTCCATTGTTAGGTTAAACAATGCGAATTTTCAAGTTTGGAAGTACAGAGTGGAATTGTTACTGGTGAAGGAAGATTTGTGGCATACTATTGCAAAAGAAAAACCAGCTGTTCCGGATGAAAAATGGATAAAGGCGGATCAGCAAGCACGTGCAACAATTGGGTTATTAATTGAGGACGATCAACTAAGGCATATGAGGGATGCAAATCCAGCAAAAGACACATGGGCGGCATTGCAAGGCTATCATCGGCAGGCTTCACTAACCACGCAAGTATTTTTGTACATAAGATTGTTCACTTTAAGGTTATCAGACACTGGCGACATGGAAGAACATGTAAATACAATGCTAGGTATTGTGGAGAAGTTCATGGCATTGGGTGAGCCGTTGAAGGATAAGATGATAATTGCTGTACTCCTGTGTAGTTAACCAGTATCGTACGATACTCTCATCGCAGCACTAGAGACCAGATCTAAGAATGAACTGACACTGGCACTGGTAAACGGGAAGCTTTTAGATGAGTCCAGGGGGAGAAAATGTACAGATGAATGTACCAATGAGCGAAGCGAGAAAGGATTAAACGTACAGCGCAAGCTTCCTCATAAACCTTCTGCCAGAAACCTGGACATATCAAGAAGGATTGCTACAAGTACAGGCAATGGAAAGGACAAAAAGAAAAGGCGAACCAAGTAACTATTTTTCTAGAAGCTATTATTCTCTTCCATTTCAACGTTTTACCAGTTATCCCAAGTCCTCCTAGTAACTTGAATTTCTTTTAATATTCTGTGAATTCGTAATTTATGTAGAAGGCTCTTTCAGTAATATCATCCTTTTCTCTGGCCAAAAGATCTGGTTGGATCTTCTTAATTTACTAATGCGGTTATTAAAACATCAGTTTAATATCAAATCTAGCAGTTCGTAATAGAAACATGGACCTTCTAATTTAATATCTTCTGCCTCGGCTCATCCCTTTCGTTTTACCGCCAAACGTGAAATTCATTCCACAGAAATGCATATCACTCAAAGAACAAATTAAGCTATCCAACTTCTTTATAATCAATTTCACAAAAATATTCAAAAGTAAAGGCTTGGCTATACCATTGAAATTACAATACTTCCATCTTTTTCTCCAATACGCTCACGATTTTCCCCCTAAATTCTCTTTCATCCAAAAACAAAAATAAACAACGGAAACGCATCCGCCAGTATTAGAAAATATTCCAACCAGAATACGCTGGTATTCCGTGAAATAACATCGTAGCGTACAAACAACCCCCAATCAATTCACCATCCATCCATCCATCCATCCATCCATCGGGAGTCAGACTTCCGGTTCACGACCGCCTGGCTCGCATTTCCACACGATCATGCGAAATTTCGCGGTTAAGCGCCGGGTCATCCGCATTTGAATAAGATCCGTATTTTCCCTCTACTAGTTCGAACTACGCTCGCGCACCGTATTTGTATCAATATTTGTACCGTCTGCGCAATATTTCATAAGAGAAATTCAATAAAACGACAGTTTTCTTCTCAGACGAATCTAAAGCAACCGATTTCGTTCGTGTCTTAATTAAATTCTTCGTTATCTTAAAGAAGAAAGCTCGTCGTTTGATTCTTCGCGACGCATAGTAGACAGTTGAACTGTATCGACAAGAAACTATTAGCTTTTTACGACTATGTTCGACAGAATTTGTTCATTTGGTCGCACTAAATTATCCAGGGTAACTAACATTTAATACCTGTGTAAAATATGGTCTTCTTTTTAATCCCTGTTTAGTGCCTCTATTTCACGACTTTTACGTTTTTTGTCGGATATTCACGTCGCGGCGCCTCAATTGTCTTCGACTCAAAGTTCCGCTCTCAGTTCGAAATGGAGTCGGATCGAAAAGAGAAAAGGAAAAAATCCTGAGAATCAGACCGACTTCGTCTCGCTCCGGATCTGGTTTCGTTTATTAATCCGAGAATTTTAACGCAGGGCAAAGGAGGAAGCGTAATATTTGCAGATTGCACCTACCCAACGCGCCTCCCGTTGGTTTATTCTTCAAAGACTAATATTCTACTCCCGCGAGTAGCCGAGCTTTCAGCTTCGTGGAATATTACTACTGCTTGGCCTAAGTGGGCACGAGGGGATTTTTCCGGATCGCCAGTCTGAAGGTTGGATTTTGGTTAATTAATTGGAGTGAATCGATAGAGGAAAATGAGACCGTGCCTGGTCAGACGTTTTCTTGGCGAATCGATCGGTCGCGTGCACTTGACCTTCGCCACTTCTTTATTTGAAGGGTCTGAGGTCGCGAAGGACGGTTGGTTTTTTAATTCCTTTGCTTGAAAATTCGATGATGGTTGGCGCGTTTATATCGATTCGCTGGTTTCACGCGTTTATTTGAATATCAGATACCGAGCTTTGTTTTGCTCTTTTAGTGCTTGCCGAGGAGGTGCGTTCCACTGTGCAGCATTTTATTGAATAAATTTTACGAGCCTATGCAGAGATAATACTGCGAAAAGCTAGAAAGCTTGAAGAATTCACTTAACTAAATGTAGTTGAGTGTTATCTCGTTTTGGAAAGTGGGCCAAAATTTAAGATGGGTTTCTTTATCGTATGCTGTTCCTGTTTACGTTACGTTGAAGAGTTAATTAATTTTTCCTTCGGGCTAGTGAATTCTTCAGAATGCCACTGAATTCTGATTAAAATAACGTATTTAATTAATTAAGACAAGCAATGCATATTTTTATCTAAAAATTGAAAAACTTCAGTCGAAAAACGCAGCAATAGAATTTAAATAATTCTACAATGAAATGGTATAAAATTCTTCTTTTAGAGTTTCGTTTAATACTCGTATTTTACCTTTTGTCCAATGCTTGTAGTATTCCATTTTACACATGACATAGCGCAACCTGATTCCCTTTACAGTAGTATACTGAAGTTCGGCGCAAAATTACGGGTGTATAAAATTGTACAATTCAAAGTGGTTCAAAAAGAAAAACGCGGTGTCCCGAAATCGACCTGCCATCCTCCATTCGCGATTGTGGCTTGCACTCGGGCTTAAGGTTTCGTAACACGTACGCATCGTCGTTCAAAGTCTCCTCAGTCTCCTATAAGCTCCTAGGCCACACTGTAGATACGTTTTAAAGTATCAGACTTCCGTTACACTATAACATTTCGCATGCACGTGCATTTTAATCCTTCGCTGGAATTTATAGAACTTATAGTCGAAACATGCGTTTCTACATCGGGATATCTTGAAAGGAATATGGTGATACAGAATAAGTCTCATGAAATATTCATTTAATATTTATCGTATTTTATTTTACTCAATTGAATTATGTACGTTCGGGAAACAGCTACGTCGTCAAGCAGAAAAACAAACTTTTCGTTGAATGATAACACACACATGCAAACAAAAATCTACGTGTAATCTAAAACGAAATTCGAGAAAAGAATCTCCTGGCTTCAAATGCAAACTGCAGACAAGCTTTTATCAGGGTTACATGGAACTATTCCGGGAAAGGGTTGTCTTTCGTGACATGGGTGGGAAAGAGATATCCCAGGCTTTTACAGCAGCTGTAAAGCGATTTATCGTTCGTCTGACTTGTAGGCTATCTTGCCCAGTGATCTTCCTAATATTGCCTACTGAAGTTACACCTTCTGCAGCCTGTATATAGTGTGAACTTATTTCGCACAGAATCACGCTGGATCGCTTTTCAGAAAGATATTCAGTTTCGAATTTTGTTTTATTGCTGCCACCACCGCTGACCTCATGGAATCCAGTTCAGCTTCGGTATGATCGAATTATGCAGATTCTGATCGTGCCCGCGATGATGGAAATTTTATTAGTTTCGCCGTAATTCGTATGTTAATTTCGTGCAAACATTCCGTTCCTCGCGCTGCCAGTCGCACCGATATTACTCGATTCGGCTGGCGGCTATCAATGATAAAAAGTTCCTACGAGAGGGTTGAGAAAATTATGAGGTTTCTGCATGACGGATATGGAATTTTTCGGAAGATTCGCGAGGGCGAGTTTTGTTTATGAGCGAAAATTGATCGCGGACCCGGGAGTTCGATAAGAGAACTTGGAAATTTGCATAAATTAAGGGTGAACGCTTTTAGAGTTTTAAAATGTTGGGATTTATGGACTTAAATATTGGGGGGGCATGCTGGATAATTGCAGAACATATTTATGGAATGGGAGATAAGAAAAATGTGATGGCTGAAAAAAGAGTTTCAAAAGTAGAAGATGGAAGAATGATCGAGTTGAAGAATGTGTGGATTTTGAGAATTCTGAAATAGATCAATAGGGCACTTAGAAAGTCGAAACGTTGTGGCATTAGAAAAGTAAGATATTACGGAATTGAAAGATTGAAAATTTATGAAATTATAAAGCTAGTTATGCAACCAAGAAATATAAAAATTCACGAATGGAAATACTGGAAAATTGAAAAATTTGAGTTTTGGGAAAGTAGGACACTGTACAATTGGTTCCATAAAACTTTGAAATCTCAAACTGCTAGAAAGTACTAAATGGCACAGTATTATATATCCAGTTAAGTTTTACGGTACTTCACATCTGTCACTGCGTTTCATTTTCAAGTGTAGAAATCGATATTAATAGTTCAGCTTGAAACGACACACAATTTTTTCAGTATTTCAGTCTACGTTGAAATGCATCATTTTTAGTGCCACTATTTGTTCGTACATTTACGAGCTGTTGGTGAATTAAATGCAATAAATATAAAAACTGATAAATGCTCGTGACATAGCATGAACTTTTAGTTTTGTCTTCGTGATCGTTTCATTCTCATTGATCAATAGATAGGGCACACTAAATAACTGAGTTGTCGATTGCAACGTGCAAAACTCGTTACATGTCCAAGCAATAGCTGCCTGGAGCATTTCGATGCCGTAATTCAAATTGTTCATTTCAAGATTAATAATACAGTAGGTGCGATAGCGCGAGCCTTTTTCTCTGCAAAAATTGAACATTTATCTTAACGCGTGGAACAGCAGAGATAGAAACAATGAAATCAAGCTGTATCAGATAATGTATAATTCCTTTCTCGAACACAATTTTTGTATGAGCAATCACGATTCGGACAATTGATTGACGTATTGCAACTCAATTCGTTCCCGTAAAAGTTGATTTTAATTTCTTTCTTTTTTCATGGTTCGTGCGGTAGAAATTTTATCCCATTAGTTCAATGCGGGTCGCAGATGTCTTTTGCGACGGCGTCCTTCATATTCGCGAAGAAAAGGATTCTGCAGACATTCAAAGTCTGGGAATCTCTCAATTTTGATGGCCAACCAATGGGCGGTCCTTTCCTTCGCAAATTTGTCGGCAGCCTTCGAATTTCCTTGAACGTGGTATCTAGGAAGACAGGATGGCCACTTTGGTCACCTTCTTCCCATGTCATGAATTCAATCGACCACCATGATCCGCAAGGACTTTATATGCCAAATTTCCTTGCATATCCTCGAAATTTATGGCCCCCTAAAAAGATTTCTGGTCGAAGTGAACGTTTATCACTCCATGAATTCTTAAAAGGTTTCCCTTCATTTAATCGCTTGTCAAGACGTAAAGCTACATGAATAATTTAACGTAATGAAATGAATCGTTGTAAAGAATGATAATTAATCTTGAGTGCACACAGATCAATTATTCTTATATTTGTCGACATAAAATCAATTTTATTCTATTTTCCGCAGTAATTTGTTGTAGTTACAATGGAAGACATTGCAACTAGCGAACCGTGGTAAATTCCATTGCGTTCTCGGAGAGAATAAAAAGCAAACCAAAAAAAATGAAAAAGCATAATAAAGATTAGAGCACGAGTTTAATAGTCGATCATTCAGCGGAAATTTTCATGCGCAATTAAACATGAAAATTTCTGCAAAGGAAGCGGTCGCGCGTAGGAGTCACGGAAATTCATCAAAAAGTGTATTACGCAGCGACATCGAGTGGTTATGAGAATCAGCTTTAATTACACAGGGGACTCAGTAATTGCAACCGGTTAATTAGATTTTCAGGATCGCATGCACTTCTCGCGGTAGAAATAGCTGACCGACCAAGACCCAGATAATAACAATGCGAAAGTAAACCTGTGCCTGCAGTAAAAAATCTTGCACGAATCGATGATTAGTTTTATGTTCAGAAATTTATTTATTAAATACCAAATTCATAGCTAAACTTAATTGAGCATTACTCTTAAGTTCTAAAATAAACTGGAAATCGACAAAGATTTATACGAATTTCGAACAAGAAAATATTGTCAGACTTTTCGTAACTAAAATTTAATGCATTTCTTTCTTCTTTCTAAAAAAAAAAGAAAACGAACCCTCGTCGGTTACCACGGCCACCAAGAGAGTTCTAAAATCATTTCTCCAAGCTTACAATAGCTTCGAACTGTATTCACATCAACGTCCTTTTTTTTTCACCGCGCTATTTTAAACAGAGAGCACGGTGTTGTCGCCAGGTAGGTGCTAAAAACCGATTTCGAGGAATTAAACCTATCCACGATGGGATTCGAATTCCAATTACTTCCGTTCCTCCGCGCCAATAAAGAACCAATCGTTGCGAGTCATCAAGCCGGTGGGAAAAAAGGGCAAACAAGAGGAAGACTGGAAGATAGGAAATAAAAAAAAGTTCGCCACCGAGAGAAACACTTTCGATTCGCGCTAATAACTTCCAATTGGAATCGAATTCGAGACGGAAGGGGGTGAAATTGACTCAGACGGGTACGCTTTTGGCCACATTGACCCGAATCACCAGATTTGTTCGTGACAGGCTGGTGACGACGCTAAAGGTTGCGCCACAATTTCACGGCTGAATTTAGCAACGGTGTACGTGAAATCCCTTGGAATCCTGGCTGGCTGGACGTCATAAAGGGAGTCTATACAAACGTTATCACCATGCCTGACACGCAATCAAGGTGGAAAACGAAATAGCTCATTTACAGCGTACGATTAGCCTCAGAGGCTAACGATCACGAGTACTGCCTGTATCTGTCTACCAGTCTGTCCTGGTCCCTCTTTGTGATCCTATCTCTCTACCCTTCTACTCCCGTTCCGTTTATTTCCTGTTACCACCATTCTGTCAGAGCTACCTTTTGATAGTACGTAGAATTAATTGAAACGAACGAAAACGTTGAAATGGAATGACACGGATTTTTTAATTTTTGATATTGGAGCATCGTGCAACCAACATTTACAGGGTCCGTGCATTGAAGGCTGTAGCACAGGTTGCATTCTACGTATAAAGCAAACTATGGGGAACTTGATTTCTGATCTGTCAACGTTGTGAAATATCTTCAAGGTAGTATAGATCCACGCTGAGTTTCCGGTTACGCTGTTTGATTTATTGTAGCGAAACGGTGATTACGTTCGATCGTCTAAAATGAATGGAAAGATTTTTAATTGCAATTTTCGCGTAACAAAATGTAAAAAGATATATCACGAGATATTTACGAGAGAACAGCTGCTAACAATAAACTTCAATAAAATTGAATAAACCTATCAAACGCGAAATTCAATAAAATTCAAACAAACATCCACACGGAAGTTTTAATCAATGCTCGCTGTCACCGTTAGCACGCACAAGCAAAAAAATCGTCTGCAAGCTCAAAGCATGCAGCAATGAAATTTTTCCCCAAAATACACGGTTCGGTGCATTGGAATTCGTTCCGACGCCGAAAAAGAACCACTCTTTATATCATTAATCTCAACAAACTTCAACAGCCTTGCGTTCTCGACGCGACAGAACAGTCAGCCTGGTATTCTCCTTTTCTTTGCAAACGTTCCAGCACTTGGAACGCAATACGCAAGCTTGTTTACCTCCCTGCGGTTAATAAATTTCCTGGATCCGTTTCCGACTGTTCTCGCTGGTATCCAGCCTCGTCGCGGACGCTCGATTCGCGATAAATCATCCGGCGGGATGTTTGCAAAACGCTCGAGGGGAAACGAATTCGGGAGTCATGCAAGGAAGCTAACAGGGTGAGCAGCGATTTCGTGCATGCCCGCGTCTCATCGATATTTCAGGGAGCGTCTGTCGGGGGTTCCTTCGCGAAGGAAGTCACCGGAGAAAGATGGTACATTCTATTCCAGACGTCGGGCCACGTCGCACGCAGCTGTTGTCTCCGGTTTTTCCGTTTGCATAATAGAAGCACGCGGCCAGGTTTCTGGCTTTGACGCGGTCTCCCCGATCTGGGTGGGATTCCGACCGCGCGACGATTTGCGATACTCATGGTGGTCCGTGGTCCGCGGTCCGAGCCCCATGGTTTTTGGGACCGCTGGCGGAATAAACGAGACCATTGTCGCGGATAAATGTGCGGGCATCGCGTTATCGATGCATGTTTGGTCGCATGGTTGCGTACAAGGCGCGTACGTTGTCTGTGGAACTGGTTCTGGGATGGTTTACGATTGGGAAAGATTGAGCGTGCGGAATATTTCTGAAGGAATTCAAATTGCTTCGGGTACTCGTGGATTTGATAAAGAATGATTATTATTATTATTAACACAGGCTTATATGAGAAACATTGTTTTAGCGACGAATGTCTGTAATTATATTTTAAGGGGAAGGTAATTGTATGTTGTGCTATTGATGCTGTAAGCGTAATATTCTGTTGCAGGAAGCATGGTCAACACAGGAAATGAAAAGAAGAGGAATGTTCTGTACCTCCTTTATATTATTATTTGTAATTTATATTTATATTTATAATTATTTTTAATAACTTTGATTTCTTTACTCATTACCCCGTAAATATTTCACCGCCAATGAATAAGATACTATTTACAGTTCCCGTCGAACGCAGTCCCAATTGAAGTGCTCGGATACTGAAAAATGAATAAGTTTCTCAACGAGCTGTTATAAAGAAGAATCGTAACATTTTTGTGCCGACACGTATAACAAATTCATCGATTCGATGAATTTCGAATAAGAAAGGATTCTCTACCGAAAATCTTGTTAGCAGTTTTATGGTTCGCAATCAAAGCTCACGATCGTATAGCGAATCCGCGCTACCGTTCATTCTAAAATACGTATCCCAGATTCGATGGTCGGTTCGATAATCGAACCGGGAAGCAATCAAGAACAGGCGGCATTTATTACTCGGCCCGGCTGTGATTAAAGAAATTAGCGCCACTACCCTGACACGCAGTCTATAAACAAGGATTACACGTAATCTAACGGAATAACCGGTCGCCCTTTCTATGCTTTAAGGAGAACTCTGCCCGCAAACCCGATTAATTTTGTGGTCGTACGTCTCCTGGTGACAAAAGAGAAAAAAAACAGTTGTAGAGAAACGCATAGAAACGTATACCTTGGCTTTACTCGATAAATATTTCATACAGGGCCCTCATCTCTTAATCTGTGGGTTTTTTCGTGGCACTTTACTGTAAAATAGTAGCAGAGCTTTTTCTCCGCCTGTTTTTTGTCCGCCGTGGATTTCGATTCCTCGGCACCTGTCGCGCGGTGCTAGAAGTTTGGAATAGAATCAGTTACAGGGAATTCCGTTTTGCAAGAAGCGAAGGACTCATGTTATCTATCGATTAATTCGATTTACTTGGGCAAGGGTTAAATTGCGTTCGGACGAATAGATATTGTAAGGAATCTAGAACAGGATATGATTAAATTATTTTTCAACGCAGTCCCCATAATTCTGCTCCTCTGGCCATCCAGCCTTGTTTTTACGAGAACCCTGTTTAATTATTCAGACCAGTCTCATACATTCGTCCAGTGGAAAACCACTTTTCAGTGCAATTCTCATGCGCGAAGTTAACGCTGTTATATTGTCACGAATTATTTAATAGCGTGCACTGTTCGTGACATACGATACGGAGATGTTCTCTCGCTCCTTGCGAGGCTTCTCCTGGTTCGTAAACGGGATTCCAGATAATGTAATGGGAGCCTCGGTCACAGGACCCAGCGTCATTTCTTTTTGTCGTCGGAAGACGACGCCAAGCCTGTGAGAAATCACAGGTCGCTGTCTTTTCGATGCGCTCTGCTTTGTCCATGTCATCGATGGATACGCGGAAAGAGCTGGTGATACTTTCACGAAATTCCTGGGGGATTAATCTGTCAGCACGACTCCTCTGTGGAATTCCGAATGTTCTACTAATTCGTCAAGGTTCGGTGAAAGAAATGTTATCCAGGGGCTGTTCCAGGTAACAAAAAAACAAACCTTGCCGCAGTCTAATGCCCTGGTACTGTATTTCAATGAACGAACACATCGCTGCAGGTACTGCTGCCACAAATAGCAGAATAGTTCCGCGCACGAATGGAGAGGAAGAAAGCTTATCAGGAGTTTTAGTGGGCGATTACTTGTAAGATAGATTGTAGCAGCGCTGAATCGGGGTCTGAGCAGGAAATCTGGACGACCGTGCAGCTATCCATCACGAGGCAAGTCGATCGACAGTATCCAGAATCCTGCGTCGTTACACGGACCAGAAAATTCTACTGTCCTGGCTGACCTGGACGAACGGCCGTTATCCCTCAGGTTAGTACGTGTGCAACCGTTGCCTGTATGTGTCCGTGAATTGTTCGCGTGTCGGTGATACCGTGGGAAATTGAAAAACAAACGACTATTACTATTCTCGCGTTTACCCGGCCAGGTCGATCAGGCGTTGCGTTTCGATCCATTCGCACTTAACTGGCTCGAATTTGCACGCCCCTTAGGGAAACAGCAACGTGATACCAGTCACCGTTTCATCTATAGTTCACGATTAACGATGCTTTTATCGATTCGCTCCATCTTGTCCTTTCGCGTTATCGATCCTGCCATTGCGGCGAAAGTGGACCCCTCCTCGAAATGTTTCTGCTTGCAGCAAAAGGATAATTGGGAACGGGATTAATAATGAGGATTTATTAGTTAAAGTTCTATTGCTCTACTGTTAGAAATCATTCAATTATTCCAAACACGAATAACTCTGTGCATTATATTATATTAAATATATAATAGAATGTATCGTGTCAAGTTAGAAAATTATCTACATTGTGTTCAATGTAAAAATTCTGTTTTTCTCAGGAACGTTTCCCTTAAAGCACATTTCCATTCATAACTGACACTCTTTCACTTTATAGTATGCAATTTTCCTCTGGGTTAGTTAATGTATTCTGAGCACACGTGGTCACCGACAAACATGAAACGTGTAGCCTGTCTAACGATGCTTTTACCTGGTTCGTTTCATTCCCTTCGTTAATGAAATCTTGAATGACGTGTTAGTTAAGGGGCACAAAACACTTGACCCTTATTGCAATGAAGGAGAACTGTATGCAGACCAATGGAAAGGAATTGCTCGTGGCAATTCAGTTCTGTTATCATGGAAATTGAAAAGCAAACATGTAAGCGTTGCTTCCATTGATCTGCCAATTTAATGTGCCAATACGAATCGATCCGTTTCCGTTTGAATTGTTTCCATTCCCTGGAGCTTTCGAGAAATCCACAGACGCCCACAATTGTGGGGCGTTGGAATTATTCTCAATTGATTCTACGTTAATTAAGGATAGCTGCAAAATTTCGTAGAATTTCGAACGTTCGGTCGTAGTATTCGTCATACTGTATACATTATTTTATTTGGAAAATTATGCAAATTTCATATGTGAGAAGTGAAAGATTTTCAGGCGACAATTGTTTCTTCACAGAAGAAACTTTATTTTGTACTGTCGCGTAACAGAAAGCGCGCAAAGACCATTGTTCGGTACAAGTTTTCCAATTTCTTCTGTTCCTTTTCGTTCTCCTTGTAAAAGGGAGTCTTTAGCGTTTAAACAGACCCGGAGGGTCCAGGGAGCATAATATTAATGTCATTCGAAACAATGCGCTGTCACGACATTGTGATATTGAAATGTACGATCCTAATAATAAAACTTTGGCAATCTTCATTGGAAAAAGTTTGGTGAACCGGCGTGCGAAATAACCGCGAACTCTCGTTCATACGGGGAACGGTTATGGGAATTTTCGAGTAGAAAGTTTAAATAGATAAATCAAGTAATTTTTCCACGAGCCGAGGAAACTCCGGGTAGGTAGAGTGATTAAACGGGTTGGCAACAGCGTGAATTAAAGCCGCGATATTTTAACGTTATCCGATGCTTTATCGTAATTGAAATTTCACTGTAAAAGCTCGTCGTTGAAATCCAAACGTCGCCGATGACATTCGATGTTCCATGAACGTTGTGTTCCGGGCAAATCAACTTTGTTCTACAACTACAAAAATACATTCAGCATAGAGGAACACTTATTTATACATACACGCAGTACGAACTCGCCAAAAATTCACATTCAACAAAAAGGAAGAAAACGATCCTGAATAAAAACTATAGGTACAGGATTGGCCATACCAGCGTCCTTAAATTTTCTAATACTAAGCCCCACGGCGAAACAAGGAAGAAGTTCAAAAGGAGAGCACACCGGTACAAAAGGAGGCTCTGCATGGCTTTCGAATTTAATGAAAGCCACCGCTTGAAACCCGGGCGTCAAATGAAAATTTCAAAGCGCTACACCTCCTTCTGCCGTTCGCCTCGGTCGACACGGGATGAGTTGCCAAATATTTGTTAAACCGAGAAGGCGGTAATTAACAGACGACGTTCGGTCGAACAGATTGAAATTCAGAAAACAAGCGAGGCGACGAATACGCCAGCAGGTTGCAACAGGACCATGCTGCTGCCGAGAACCATCTTGTTCCAGCACAGGCAAGAGAGGAACGCTTTATTCCAGGCTGATTTGCAAAGCTGTTCACACCGGAGGCTCCTGTTTCGACGGAAGGATCTTTGTGACCCATTAAGGGCATCGCTTGGCAAGAGATGAGCCTTCTGCGAACGCTCCGCTGCCCTTTTTTCGTTGCCAACCGAAGGAATGCCGTGGAATTTCGACGGCAACCGGAACTTCCGCGCGCGATTTTCACGGTTTCGCGTGATTCTGCTCTGGTGCTCGCGAGATCATAACTGGCGGTTCTCGGTTATAATCGTTTTATCTTGGAAACGAAGGCATTTCCATGCTTTCTGCAACGCCGGGCGAATTCTAGGTCGCGCTGTTCGTTCTACAGATCCGTGCAATCCTTTCGTTCAGTAAATGGAGGATTCTTGTTGGGTTAAATAGTGTGGAGGTTGCGGAATTTAATGTATCAGATTTGTCCCTTTTCAAATTGTTGCCCCAGATTACAAAAAAACACGAATTTATTGGACACTCCAGCATTTGAATTGAGATCTTTCGATTTATCTGCACGACATTTCTACTAATTAAGCGAAAGTGGAATCTAGCTAAGCACTTTTAATTCTCTGATATTTCTTTCGCGGGAAGTTCTTCGTCCCTCTCGTTCGTTACACAGACGACATTAAGAAGTTGCACAACTTGAGAACCTACACAGTTTTCCATCGTCTTCACTTCCGGAAAGTTACTCGATGTTCCGCGCTATGGTTCCATTTGTTCCTATCAAAACTATCCCAGTTTCTCAGTACCTGTCCTCTGTTCTTTGTTAAACGATCAAACCCGACACGAAGTATTAATCTAACCGACTCGGTTCTCCCTTCCTGATAAACTTCATTTTCCTCGACGATTCTAGGGGAAGCAGTTCGACGGTTCGTCGCGCAGACACCTATGACGCGATATTGAAATTTTCCTCCGCGTGGAAAAGGATAAATGTAGAGCATGAAAAGGGCTCTCGCGTATCAAGGGGTTGATCGTGACAATTCAGTTAAGTCTACTGTAGCAATTCAATTCTCATTGGTCAGATTCAGATAAAATTCAAATAGCAATTGTCATTATATTAAATTGTTAAAGTATAGTATTTACGAACTTGGGTCGAACGAGAAATCGAAAATTCGTCACAGAAAAATTCGAATTCTTACGGTACCTTAATTCAACGTCAACAGAGTTACCAATAGCCCAGCTGTAATTTAACTTTCGCTCATTATGGCTCGAACTATTCTTGAAGAGAACAAAGAACTTGTAAGAACACAGGCATCAGCCTTTGCGGGCTTAACCAGCGATCCCTCAAACGTGATCGCAGGGAATGAGGCTGGTCTTAAAGTGGAGAGCCCCTCGTTTCCCAAGCTTCCGTAAAGATTTCAAGAGTGGTGGAAACCATGGACGTTGGCTGTTCTGATCCGAAAATGGACGATCCTGGCCCCCAGTTTTATCGACGTTCTACGATAGAACAGGATATAGTATATATATATATATATATACATATGTAGATATATATGTATACACATAATCCGGTAACATCGCTTGAAGATAAATAGGATCGAAGAAATCAGGAAATCCTTGCAAGATTTCTCAACCCTTTAACGATAAGTAACGTCGCGGCCAAAGATTTGGACACGTAACTAGTGGATACGTATAATCGTATCACGTCGTCTGAACGGTGAAATATGTTTTCGCGCAGTTTCCCACGCACGTTCATTCCGTTCTCGACGAGCTGGCCCGAACTTCGTTCACGTCGTCGAGAGAAAGCTTGGGAGACACGAAGTTTTTAACTTTCCGCCGGTGACCAGGGAGGAATTACCTCCGAGCCGTGGGAGTGAGTTTTTTTTATCCACCTCTGCTAAATATTTATGTACTTCGACGCTGGCTATGCAAAAGCTGGGATTTCGTTGAAATATTTCACGTACGTCCGCTGGCTGGCTGATACACGGGGTGTTTGATTTGTTGGCTGCTTTCAAGCATATCTGATAAGTCGCTTGGGCGGAATAGTCTCCAGCAGCTGGTTCAAAAAAATTGGTTTATCGCGGTGAAAAGTCGAAAAATAGACTTACTGTCTCGTTTCGAATAAGCAGGAAGTATTGTGCGAATTGATCTCGTCAAATTAGTTTGTTTTAGAAGAATTTCCATAATTCCTTCGACTAATTATTTCTATTACTATCGACAAGGTTCATCGGCAATTGTCTCCGTGAACGATTTCTTTTGAGCTCATTTCGAATGCGCCTTTTTCCAAGCGCCTTGGGGAAAAAGTAATGAATCAGCTAGTGACAAGCACACCTAGCTACCAAAGAGGAATCACCCTCGTGCACACGGAGAAGGAAACTCGTCAGATGTCAAAGGGGGAACGATATGCTACGGATGAATGAATCAGCAACAAGACTTAAGGGTATTAAATCAAGCGAATCTCTGCTAAAAGAAGTGCCCCTTTCCCTTGTGCTTTCCCGCTACCGTAGTCCCTTTACTCGGCTCAAGTGCCATTTTCCTCTTTCATTGATTGCACCCTTTCACGGTGACGCCATTGAAAGTGATGCATGTTTCGCCGAAATGACACTTTAACTTGCAGAATTGTGTGCAAATAGCTCGTTGACGGCTAGTTTCCGGATACTAAACGGCTAACTCTCCCTTATGAGATTTTACTTTAATGTCGATAAACGAGTAACTCTAAAATTTTGTAGGGGGGCTTCGTGAAGTTTTTAACTTGTCTGATAGATTCACGAGGCCTCTGATTTTCCAATTAGGGTAATTTCCAATGCTAAATATTTCTGGTCACAAATTCTCCGAGTATCCAAATGTCCGTTAATTATTGCCCAATACTTAATATTTTGTATATCATTTTTCGACGTTGAATCGTTAGTATTTTATAACGTTCCACACTCTATGCAATCTAATACACGAAACTGACTATCCAAATCTCGAAACAGCCGGACCCCCTCGAATTTCATAAATTCTGCATTTCACGCAAAACGTACAATCCGCACGTAAAACGAGCGAGTGGAAACGCCAAAAGCCATCGACGAGCTTTGCGCGATGCACCCGCTTTAATAATGCATTCACGCGCAGGCCAGATGCGCCGTACTCAAACATACAAATCAGGAACCGCGAGGGCATCGTCAACTGTAAAATAAATATACTGATAAAAGGATTGGATAAAAAACATTCGCGCACGTTTCTTCGCTTTTTTATTTTTTGTTTTTTTTTTCGTTGCTCCAACCAACCCTCGCGCTGTGACCACCGGTCGAACTATCGTCGGACGACCATAAACTTGTCCAGAGAGCGGATGCAGAGTAAAGTTTGGAAACAAACCGCTTTAACAAAGTCAAACGCAATTCCGATATACGATACGCCGCTCAGATGAATCAGTTTTACCGATCGAGGGCACAGAGGTTTGTCGGACCAAACCATGATACATACGAGATACTTTATGGAGCAGTAAAGTATTCATCACCCCTGAGGGAACCTTCGGATGGGAGATTTTTTTTAATGTTTACAGGCCGTTTTACTGTTTGATGAATTTTTCTATATCGCATTCCAGGATATTTTACGGTAGACTTCAGGCTTGAGAGAAAATTTCGTTTTATTGGCCCTATGTTATGGGATTCCTCTTTTCTTTTTTATCGATTTCGTGATAAGAATTTTCCTTGCGAAATATCTCTTATCTCAAGGGTGAGAACTTCGTTGAGTCTCGAATAACGTTCGAGTGTGATATCAATTTGCACGATGATAATTGTACGCATACATCCCGGATGCTAATCTCGCTAAAACTACTGTTCAATTTTTTAGTCAGGTTCCTTTTTCACGCACCCTTGTGCCGCATAAAAGTTTCAAACGCTACTTGATACTTGATCGAGAGTCCGTCGATTTGAGAAAAGGGGTCCAAAGGGGCTGCTAATAATTCACGACACAGCTCGACTGTAGAGTGGAAACTAGCTTGAGCGCAACAACGAAAGACAAACACCAGAATGGACAGACTTCTGAGCGAATTGCCGGCCGCCTCCCGAGCGGAATCGTCGCGTAGTCGTAGCCATAAACTCGTCTTCTTCTGGCAGGCCGGACGAACTTTTAAGACAGACAGAAGGTGGCGCACTTTTATTGCTTCTGGAATCTCCCAAGAGGTCCAGAACCGAGGGAGGAAATTGGAAAAAGAAGAGGGAAGAGACCCTTAGGGCCTGCAAAGGCGTGCCACTGGGGAATCCGGCCTGCCAGTTACCATCTCGATATATGGACTCCCAAATTCCTCCATCGTGGACCCTTCCATGGTGTGCGGCACCCATAGGCTCGCGACTGTCCGTTCCCATTTAGGGAAGAAGAATTGGTACACGAAAAAAGAATATCCCTGTCGTCTACGCGCTCTGACGTTTGTCAGCTACTCTACCGAGAGGTTGCGAAAGGAGAGTGTTTCTTGGTTTTGAAAAAAATCAGCGAAGGCGTGGGCCTTTAGGGTGAAGAGAAATCTCAGTTGGTGGTAGAAGTTGTTGAACGTCTACTGTTCATAATTGTGATTAATGGGATTCCTGATCTCGTGGGGCTTTGAATGATTGTCGTTGCTGAGGGATGATAAATTGTAAATTAGGATGACAAGAATGTTCTGGAAAGCTGTGGGGCATCGAGGTGTGCTTCCAAATTCGATATAGTTGGCTTCGAGGTGTGCAGATGTATTACAAAATTGTCATTTTCTTCTTCGACGGAAGCCAACAAAATATACGTTCTTCATTAAAGGAATCCCGACATACGTTTATACGTGTAAAGTAAGCCACTTGCCGCAAGGCACGAGCTACGAGAGTGCCAGCTTTAATTTCACATGCTTGTCAGGGAAAAGATGAAACAAATGATACACCCTGCGTTTCGGTGAATGTAGAAACCGTGTATCTTGTTGAGCGTTATTTTCGTCATGTCCAGAAATGACGACCATGTCTGACTGGAATTTTCGTCTCAACGAGGGAAAATTGTCCACAAAACGCTCTCAGATGTCACCGCGTTACGCGGAGCAACGTTTATTCTGTTCCTTTTGCCTAAAGGAAACTCTCCGTGCCCTGTATATTTCGCTCCGATCTAGAGATTTTTCGCTGGGAAACGTGTTACCAAGGGAACGAGTAAATGATTGCATGCCCGCTGTTTTGTGGAACAACTTGTGGAGTTTTGTGTAGTAAAGCAAGCAGTAAAATGTCTTTGAAGATTCGACGTTCTATTATGTACCTTGAGAAAGTTTCATTATAAATTCGGCACACTATTTAGACTTGTAATTGTTCATTTGGAATTGTCGCTGCGCAGTTCCTAGTGCAATTTGAATTTCGATGAGGGAAATAGGCGAGAAGGTGGGTCGCTGGTGTTAATTAGTTAAAGAAACATTCAGGAATGGCTTCTTTAATTCCGCTTCAACCCGTAGGCAATCGAACAGGATCCGCCATCAGGAGGAGTTATAAAATGTTATTTTATTAGCGACAGGTGTGCTCAAGCACTGGAGTTTCCGCGAGCTACGTAATTACAGCCCCTTTGCGAATAGTGGCGAAATCCATTTAGCCGATTGGCAATTATTCCCGTGGAATTCCTTCGTTAGAATGCAAACCGACAGAAGGCTCGCTGTCAAGTGTTACATACATATTTAACTTCGTGTTACATGAAATTCCTTTCTTGCTCTCGTTCAGAAATGTTGGGTTCCGTGTTTAGATTTCAAGCCAAAAGACCCTGACGTTAGAAATTGAATGACTCTGCGATAAGGTACCGATTATTTTTAATTGGAAGTATGTTCTATCGCCGCAAGTTTCTGTAAATGTTAATCCACTCCGGATAATTCGGCCATCTGCGATCGCGAAATATTTTGAAAGGGAAGAGATCAAGTTTCGCTTTTATTTCTCACGAGATTGAGCAAAGATTCGAGTTTGAAATCGATTCCAACTGGAGTTATGGCCGGCTTTTGTTTGCAATAGAGATTTGCAGAAACGTCTGGCAAGTTTTTATGTCCCTCTTGAAAGTCCCTTAAACTGAAACTACTCTGGTTGAGTTCGTAGTGGATGAGTAAGTGTGTGTACGGTTTATGCTCCGCTGTAATTTAAATCCTGCCAACTCTTTTACGAGGACGTATCAAGATTCTCGTTTATGGTATCCTATTGCTAATATGTCCATACTGTAAGATTGTATCGATTACTACGTGGTATAATTTGATATTGTTTGCGAGAAGTCAAAAAATGCAAAACTATTCTTGCGAAGTTTCTACACTCATGAAATTCACAAATGTTTCACACTTTCACCTATCTTTTTAGCATTTTCATGGTCCCCAAGTATTTACTATTTCACACATCGTATGATGAACGCAGGTCAAGCAAAACATTGCAACTTCAATTTCATTATTCCATTGATGAGAGATAGTCAATGAATGCGGATGATGGGTGCAAATGGAGAGTCGTTTCTTGACGGCCGAATCCGATTTTCGTCAGCTCTTCAATTGTAATAATATCGAGAAAGGCATTTAAGTACTTGAACAAGTTCCTGTGGAAGGTTCAAGTGAATTATGTAGGCGCTTTCAAAGTTAGAAGCAGTTAATTCAATATCCCGTTTGGCACGTTCAGACACAGGGCATTATATTGGGGGTACATGAAATTGCATTGCAATTGGACCGGTCTAGTATAGAATGTTCCGGAGCATTTGACGCAAATAAGCAATTTGTACGTGGACCAATTCGCAGTTTGACAATCAAAATTTCTTTAGCCCCACCAGGACGTTATTAGTTTGCACGTGTTCAGTGATTGCAAACGCGTATGAACCACCGGTGGTAAATTTCCTACGCTTTCATCAAAGATGAACGTCGAAAAGCTATCAAAAAACAATCAAAACAATTTTTGAAAATGCACAACATTTGCTGTACACTGTATCTTTGTTCGCGAAGACTGCCATTAGCAGAATTATTATTGGCATACTTGTTGTGGAAATTCTGCATCTACTCCCTCGCAGCTAACAGGATTAGTAAGCCATATACTTGGATTACGTTCACTTGTAGAACTTGTACTACATGATTGGCATAAGTTTGAGGTTGCTTCTATGCAACTTGAAGAGATTATCTCGAAGGGGTTGATCGATTGCTAGAAATGCTCTATAGCCTAACGAGTTAATTCAAGCAGACTGATACTTGCACAGATTGTTTCGAACATATGCATTTCCGAGAATACGTTAATTACACGATAGTATAACCGTGTTCGAGATAGGATACTTGACAAAATACCTGGGCAACTATGCGGCAGGCAGTTCTAAAAACGAAATCGATTACAGATCCCTACCAAAATATAATAAATCAATTGGAGTGTACATTTGGTTCGAAATAAATTAACTAGGAAATTGAACGATCCAAAAACAGAACTAAAATAGCGATTGACGAAGGAAGTCGACAAGAAAGCTTTATCTTGAACAAAGTCACGTAGGAGAATCCCAAAGGATTAAAGCGTAAAGGCTAAAGGTTTGGCGACTCGTCTGTCAGCGAAAAATCGATGGAAAAATCTGGGCGACAATAGACACGCTCATGAAAATGCGGAGGCGTTATTGGACACTTTGTACAGTAAGGTCGACGACGATGTTTCCCAAACGAAGTTCCACGGCCGTGCACGGCAAGGAACTACTGTCACTCGTTATCCACCGACGTTGAGTCACTTCGAAGCCGTCGTAAAAGGGAAGAACGAGGGCTGATCACTCGTGGGCCATGGTACATTGTGACGACGACGAATTTTTTTTACAAGTTTATGGCAGAGAAAGGAGCTCGACTCTCATTATCCTGATGTATCCTCGTAGACATCTGTGCGTGATAAATTTCTCTCCCTTCCTCTCGTTCCTTTCGCCCCTTCGCTGTTCCCTTTTTTTATCCGCTTTCCATCACACTCACTTTCTGTTTCTTCACGCCCCTACATAAGGGACAACGGCTGCAGCTTCCCTCCCTTCGAGGAGCACGTTAGACACTCTTGGATTAGTAATGTTTTCCTCCTTGGCAAACGATGGGCGAAATTTGGAAGTGTCAAGAGACAAGACAGTACTGGTTTTAGGGGAATTATTAATTTTTCGATTTTCAGCTGCTGGGTTTTGATGGGGCTTATAATTGTTAACTTTGGCTTAGAATTTTTATAGGAGTGTCTCGATTTTTCTTTCGTTTTTGGGGGCAGAAGGAAGTTGAAATAGGGGAACACTGCGGAGAAGAACAGAGAGTTTTTAAATCTTTCTTGAAGCTCGAGAGAAGACTGCCCGAGGCAATCAACCATTGAGCATTCACTTCTCTTTGAGTGGCGACAGAGCCGTTTTAAGTGCCGCTACATTTAAAATTAAGTATGCTTCACTTCACGTTACATCTTATATTCCTGCTTCCTCCACTTTAAACAATTCTTATCTTAAGGATTATCTTCTTGCAATTCTAAGTCAAGAAAGCTATAAAAAGCGTTGACTTTAAGCTCGCTCTCTTGTTTCAATATTTAAAGTGCGTTACAGAACTGCAGTTGTGTATTTTTTTTTGAATTGGCCTCCTACGGAGAAGTATTCTTCAAACTTGTTAATACCATTTTCCTAAGTGAAATTTTTCTAAATATATTCTGAACGTATTCTCCATATATGTAGTTCGTGTTACGGTGTCTTATATTTCCCCAAATATCTATAAATAATATTAACGGCGTTGCTTTCTCAATAACAAATGCCAACATTGTAATTAGCCTCATTCATATTGAAATTGCGGCGGTGTACGTTAAAATGGACGAAATAGTCAGCCAGTTAAAACATAGCCACACTCGTGGCAATATTGTTATTACATTCTAACTGGGCAGCTTAATTAAGTAGCAAATTTGTTTAGGGCGAGGTGGCAAAATATTTAAACGCAACGGCCGACCAATTTATACAGCAAAGCACAGGCGAGCGGCGATGCAAATTTCTGGATGATAACCGTGCTGGGGCACTTCGTCGTGGCAAATTACATTATTACATCGAAACGATTTAACGCCGAGTTACAAGTAATTAGTATTATTAATTTGTTAGGCGTGACTCTCGGTAACCGACTTGCCTGATTATCGCAAAAACACGGAGCAAAACCGTTTCCCGTGACGCGTTACTCATTGTCGTTTAATTACGAGCAATCGTCATTTAATTAAAACGATTCGCGCCATCGGCGAAATGTGTAAAACAGGTCGTTTATGCTCATTGCTTCGCATAGGATCTGCGAATTGTCCACTATACCGCGAACCAATGAAACTGGTTAAAACTGAACGATAAACACATTACGAGTCCAGTGTTTACTACACGTTAAGTTCCTTTTCCATTTCGTTCCTCTTTTTGTTCGGTAAAACGGAGTACCGATCGAATTCGTACTTTAGAAGGTATTAGAAAATTCAGGTTCGCTTGTGTGTCCGTCTTAATAAAAGCTTGTTTTTATTCGTGTTACGCTTTCTCGAGATTAAACCGTTTAAAATGTCTTGAACTGTGTTACTTTTACCTTTGAAGGAAATAATGTTGCCGAAGGTTTTTATCTGATAAAAATTTATTCGCGAATATCGCCTCTCCAACAACTTTACTAAGGGTTATAAACGCGGGTATGAATTTGAAGGCTGTCGATGAAATAAATATGACTCCTGGGCGCACTTTTGAATTTTGCATGCACGGTATGAAACTTTGCCGCAGAAGCAGCGTAATATATGCATGGCTACGCGCAACACTTAATTAATTAGAAAAAAGTGATCGGGTGTGCCGTAATTTTACATATCCAACTATCTGATTCATTACAAAATCATTATTAATTTTATACAGGGATATAAACTTCCTGAATTACAAAATATTTTCTTTATCTCGAAAAACCTCAAGTACAATCATTTGTTTGCGATAGTAATTTATTGATATATTTTTACCACCATCGTGTTTTTACATTAGGAAATTGTTAGGATACCCCTTAGTATTTAAATTCGTTTGGTGTAAAGTTATGATAGGTGATATCACGGTACCTCGTAGGCGTTCTGAATCATTGGTAACCAGAGTACTTTTTTGCCACACATTTCAATCACACGCAACGAAGGGTAGGAAAGTTTTGCCATTACGGTCTCGACGAAATAAATTCAATAGTCGAACAGAGCGCAGGTAATTTGGCAAGTTTCGGTGATTGACAGACGAAAGCACGGTATAGGAAACGTTATTGGGGAACGGTGGCGGGGGTAAATAATCCCCCAACTTTTCCTCCTTGGAGAGGAAAACTTTTTCTTCTCCTCAAACACCGTTTAATTAATGACGGAGAACCATCTCGTGGTAAAGATCTCTGTTGAATGGAAGCCATTCGAAGGGTTGGAGAATGAAATTTGAGCAGCCGTAACGTTGCTAAACAAGAGTTAAATCCTGCATTCTTTTTATTATTGAACGATGACGGAATTTCAAAGCAATGACAAGGCATAAGCGAATTTAATTATTCTGCTTTACATATAGTGCTTTATTTTAACTTAAAATAAATCTTCGTGAATTATGTACTTAATTTTATATTAACCAACGTTCTAGCCTTTTAAACTTAATGAACAAATTTGTTCTACAATCACCGTTGTTCAAAGTAAGAAGTCTATTCTAATTTAACGCGTTTACCTTCCCCTTGAGCGAGTTTTTGCGCGTAACCTAGTAATAAATTCATTATGCAAATTATGAACGGAATACAAGATAAACTTATTTATTATAATGTACGACGCATACAAACGAGTATTTTTCTAAATTATAGTTTATACAGTCAGCACGTGTTGTATTCAAGTTTATTTCTCTGGAGCTTCATTATTGCTGGCAATTATTTCAGTCCGGTAACAATAAACAAACACTCGCTTCTAAATCGTTCGTACACACAGCTGATTTCCAACCATCCGTTGTGCGTTGGCATTGCCTTGGAAACTCCCAACATTGACTTAAAATAGTATAAAAGAAAACCAAGAAAGATACCAGAGAAACCAAAATTGGGCAGCAAAGAAGCGCACTAAAAAGTCGTGGAAGGTAAAGTTTCGCATGCTCCTCGGTCGATGAGAATGCCAAGATATTCCGCCTTGCAAAATCATCCCGAGAAGGGGGAAATTTTCACTTAACAAGGAAGTTGGAAGTTGCCCCTTCACGGTGCTCTTCGTTAACCCGTAACACCTCCGCCGGTAACCATTTCTTTCCTCTTCCCTCGATGATATTAGCCCTATCTGGGACGTTTTTCCCTTCAGGAGACGACGACGTGACTACATTGTTTGCACGGACTGCTCTACGACATCCGGTGCAAGCCAGCAAGAGGTTGCTCGACTCGAGCGCGTACAAGTCGTCCGTTGCAAAGTGCAAAACTTCGGAGTATGCTAATTCCACGGCTAATTCGGATGTTTCCGGGGAACGGGGCCATGGATGAAGATGTGGCTACCGGACGAAACGAGGAGAGGGAAATCGAGCGTTGCGCTGCGTGATCAGCCAATTAATCTTCCCCCGAGTGTGTAACGAAGTATCAGGAACGAGTGGAGAAATGATCGCAGGATCCTTCTGAAACAGTTCACGACTGTCTACCCCTTTGGCCCCCACCCCCCTTCAACCACCATCAGTTCTGCGTTCCTAAACACAATGGAAGCTTCACCCTTCTTTCTGTTCCAAATTGAGGATTCTGGTTTTCGTTCGAGCTGAAAGGATGAAAGGGTAGGCAGATCTTCGCGGGCAGATGTTCCGTTGTTGTTTGATTTATGAAAGGGAGGCCGGGTTGCGTCGTAGTCGGATTTGATTTTGATACCGTACTCCAGAAGCTGCTGGCGATCGGCTGTAATGAGGGAACGCGATAGAACGCCGCGAAAACAGACGGATCAGGGTGAAGGGACAGGTACTCGGAATTGTGAAGGGTCGTTCAATATCTCGGGAATGATTTGATATTTGACTGTGCTTTCTAAAAAACTTAATAGAGAAATCCATTATTTAGTAGTTTATTAGTGCGAGTTTGTATTCTCCCGAATGAACAACTTAAAGTGACATTTGTTCCGTACCACGTACTGGATTTAATTTCCATTGGCAAATTTCGGGGCAACCAATGTGGACTAAGCAATAGGTACAATATCAATCAACATGTTGCCAATGATACATTCGCTGTCAGTAGTATCAGAACCTTGTTGTACCATTGAGCTGGCCGCAGTGCGATAACATCAGGTATGCAGAATTCATCCCTGAATTCGTCGAACGTTATCTTGTCGGGCCCTTTTGCCAGCCTGTATGTTCCATATCTGGAAGTGATCTTATTGCAATGTAATGCACACGACGAAATCAGAATGCAATTTCGACAAAATATCTGCGCAGCATGCAGATCAACATAGACGACAAAGGTATCGTAAAACACTTCCACGGTCATCGTGTTTCAAATTATTCCTGGGATTGGTTAGACTTTCGCACGGAATTCGATTTATTCGAGCATCGCGTGATAAGGGTGTAATACAGGAATTTGTGGCGATTAAATACACGATCATGATAATGAAAGAAATAAGAAATTTATTTGAGGGAGAAGGTTTCCGTAGCCCTGATACAATCGTCGGTTCCTTTTTGTTATCGTCTTCTAAAACACTTCTTTAATTGAGAACGATCACGTTGCTATCCTCCTTTCAGACTAATTGTTCGTTCAGGAAATCCTTGAGTCGCTTTCCATTTAACATCCTAAAAAATGTATTTGATACGGAACAAGTGGCGAGCAGAAAATAATTTTTAATTTATTGGAAAAATATTTACTTATCACAATAATTCACTAATTATATAATTACTAGAAATTGTGGTGCCAGATATGCAGAGTATTATGATACTGTGTGGTTTTTTTTTTTGGTGAAAACTTTTCATTTTAGTGAATTTCATGATTCCGTTCGCAATTTTACTGCACGACTCGTGTGTCACTTCTCCAACTAGAATCGTCGTTAAAAATATATCGCATTCATTCATACGTTCATTCAGACTCAAGTTTCGTTGGCATCAGTGTCGGGTATATTTAACCGGAGATATTATACATATCCTACCCGGCTGTATGTTATCCATGTTCCGCCATAAATTTCGCATTACTGGGAATTACATACATCGAGGCGGAAGTGACCGCTTACCGATCTATTACGTAGCTCGGAAATTGCAATATTATATCGGAACACTCATATAACAACGTGCACCGACATTTCTGTTTATCGATGGAAACAAATCGGAGAGGATATTCTTAGAATTCTCACGGTGAAGTATTTTGTAGTACCAAATGCGTATTACAGTAAACACTGGGTTCAATAAAAAGAAAACAAATGACCAAGTTAATTTAAAATATAGGAAAGAATATTCAATCTGATACGACCTCTCGGAGGAAACGTATTATTATAACGGCACGTAGTACCCGAAATCCAAAAGCATCGTCCCATTAAGAAGCAAAGTTCTTTGAAAACGACCTGTCACGCCATTTCCCGCGAGAAACGGGCTCAGCTCGTGCGATCAACAATGCGCGACACTCTCAGGTCGCTCGCAATGCAAAATCGATACCTCGTCATCGTCTAACGATCACATACGTCGCCGGTGAGTTCAATCAAGGTGTACGACTCTGAAGCCGACCGGCAGGCTCAATAATTTGTCGACGTACAACGCGCCCTCCTCGTCGTCTCATCACCATGATATTCGCAGGCCCATCGGCGCATTCAGCGAGTGCTAATATACAGGATGCTCTGAGATCTAAGCGTAGGTAAAGCGAGGCGATAATTACCGCCTTCAATGTATTATTCTGTGGAATAGACAGACCATAGGGTTCATACGCGGCGATAATTAAGATCGTTAAGGTTTTCTTCCTCTATACGCCGAAAGACAGAATCATTTCTGATTTCTGCTTGACTTATACAGGTACACATTAAGTCGCGTAAGTAATTATTATTCATATTAGAATGGTCGTGTCACGGGTTTAGCGATTCGAGATCGGAAATAAGCAGTACTGTCGTGTAAATCAGTGATACAAGTCGGCGCTCAGTCAGCCAGGTTACCGGCAAATTGCTACGCACAAGCTTCCATCAAAGTAAAGCTCCAAAGTATTTTTTTGCATGCAAGTAGACACGCAGAGTGCCGCGGAAGCACGAGAAATTATTGTCAGTTACCAGTAGAAAAAGTGTAGTCGCGCGTCTGATTAAAACTCCATTATACTACTCGCGCTCCACAGTGAATCGAAGTGCGTCTAGTCAGCCGCGTGCCTCAAACAGTTCCAAATTACACCGCGCATTGTTACCTGTGTTTAATACAAAGGAACGGTTCCTTTCTGTTACACTGCTAGTGTTTCTAGCTTGCACCGTAATCATCTGGTGCAAGAAGCTGACTTTAGTCGTTCCTGATACAATTTCAACCCTTGAAGTTCCAACAAGTATTACATCCGCAACATCAGTATTCCGAGACACGTTGATCCTCAAAGGACATGAACGTAGCAACGCGCTAGGTGGAACCTGAATATTGCTGTACTTCGATCAGAGAGCATGGAATTCGTGCAATCTTTTTAAATGCCGCCAACGTTCCACGCGAAACACGATGGAAATCTTCCAGAAAGACGCCGGCAACCGTTTGCTTTGAGAGGGCACGTCTCTCACAGAGACAGGGACAATTCGAAATGCATTAAACCTGGGAACGAGGCGTGCAACGACCCCAGTACCCTTCAAAGGTGACCACCCCGAAGGGAAAAGAAAAACAGGAATTTCCGTGCTGAAACGTGGCGTCTTAAGCACCGTTCTTCCGGTTACGGGTAGCAGCCGGGAAACAAGCCGCGTGCAGCTCGACGGACACGTCTATGTAAATTGTTTTCTGATCGATCGCACGAATTCAATCCGGTTTCTTGTGCTCGAAGTGTCCCGGCGAAGGGGGTAATCTCGCCAGCCTTTGTTCTACTCGTCGGTGGCTGGGTTAAGTTGGCCGAACTGTTTCTAAATAGCAAGCGTTCGGGTTGACGGGAAGTTAGATACAGATTTTCTTAAATGGCATGAAGGATAGATGGATGTCTTTTGTTTCGTTTACTTTTTTAGTTGTTTCTTTTTTCACGATTCAAGAACACTTGGTGCTCAGCAATATTTAATTAGATAGTATTGAATTAGTGGTGGACTTTAACGAATGGTAGTTTATTTCACGGGAATAATTATTATAGGTAACTTATTCAGTTTCGATTTTGTATGCGGTATGGAATAATGGATAGTTATGATATTTATGGATTAAATAACGACGATACTGTACAAATGTTCCGTATGCCAAATTATTTCAGGCATTGCAAACACTCTAGGACGGCAATAAAATTCTCTGACACTTTAGAAGCCACTTATCATGACATACGGAATACGAGTTTACCCCAGGGGGCAAGAATTGCATTTCCCATATCTCTTCGAAATGTCAAACAAGAATTTTCTTCTTACTTTCGATATTTTCCAAGAAGATTCTTCGTGATCCCTTTACCTACCGCTCACCTGTGCAAAATAATACAAAATTTAAATAAGACTTATTTCCGTAATTTTACGATTGTTGCAAATTATTTGCTTGGTTAACCTAAATAACCGTAAGCATTTGTTGTAACGCATGTAGGTACGAAATATTCATTTCAACGTTCGTAACTTTTTCATTATCGTACATTCTACTGTAAACCGTATCACGTATGCGCTTCGCAAAAAATGTTGAATCGGGTTTTTTTCAACATGCACGAAGTTCCATTGAAAATTTGATCACGTTACGGTTAAATAATAATTAAAAACATACGTACCAGCTCTGTGAGTGTAATTAATGGAATCGCGTTTGAACAAAAGCAGGATCGTGTTTATTTCCAAAGCGAGACATTTCATTCAATAGTTTATTATCAGTTTATTGATAATTATCCAATTCACGCATGCCCCGAGCATTGTTTCAACTCCAGTCACTTTAAATTGGCTCGCCTAAAATTACCGAACGGTTTGCGAAAGCATTGAGCGATAGAACGCGTTACTAGGTAACTCAAAATGGTCCTGTTGAGCCCAAAGAGGCCGGACTTTGATTGAAAGCGACCACGGTAACGCGGACAAAATCTATTCAGCTGGCGCAAGCGACTCGTTGAAAACAACTGCCGCCATCGTGAAACGTAAAGTCAAGCCATTCAGGTTTCGCTGAAATTTCCACGTCTATCGTGCAGTCAAATTAACGCCGATGGCGCGATGAAACGGCCGCTGCGCGGGATATATCGTGTCCGATCTTATTGAATAGCTACTTAAAAGTGATGTCGAATGAATAACATGGATCACAGTGCGCGGCGTACTTTAAAACTGGATAGAATTCGCAAGCCCCAGAGTGCTTGCGGAGCTGAATGAAAACAGTTTGGTAGCAGTCGCTATAGAATGACGCATCGAGCGTCACGAAATGAAAGAAAAAATGGCTACCCCATACGCTATTCCATTCTATTTGTAATAGAAACTCGTTCTTTGAAGACGAAAGAAATAGACAGTATAATGTCCAAGGAAGCGTGCCGGAGAAATAGCGATACCAATTGGAGGATAAAAGGGAGTAGAGAGAAGTCAGTTGCTCGAAAAATCACAAAAGCAACGTACAAGTTGTGGCTCTTTTTTCCACCCAGAAAAATGGGTAGAATCTGAACGAGTCAGAGAGGACGTGAACTTATCAGTCGCGACAACTGCAGCTGACTCTTCCTACAAACATACGTCAAGATACTCTCTCTCCGTGGTATGCTTCAGGAATTCCTATAAGAGCTACAGTCATACCCACGTTTCATAATGAATAATATAATGAAGGGGAACGAAGTGCATCGCCGGAAATTAATTTTTTTTTCAATTTCGTTGTTGATTTACGTTGAATTCAGACTGGTGCATTTTATTTCGTTTGTCTCGTGCACTTGAATGCAGAATTTTAATAGTTTATAATAAAACGTCAAATATATCGTGTACTATTAAATTTCATGTTCGATGGAATTGGGTATGCTCCAAGTAAATTCAAATAAACGGAGCAAACAGGTTTTATGAAAATTGAATGCAAAGTGAATGCTGGGGGAGGGATATCGCACTCTTTAGTACGAAGAATTGACATATATGAAATATTCATTTTCCAGAAATCTTTTGAGATTTGTCAGCGATTCCTTCGGAACAACAACCATTTGCCTATATTGCTTGTTTGCATAAATATCACGGATCCTTTTTTTCGAGGTAGATGACACTTAAACAAAAAAAAAAAAAAAACGGAAAAAAAGAATGATAAGAGAAAGGAGGTATCGATGAGTGGATCAGCCGAGCGTGACGTGAGCTGAAAGCTGTTCTGTCGGCTTATCTCAAAGCCCGTTTCGTTATTATCAGCGCCAGTTTTTCAAGTCGGTCAGAGCACAGTTTCACG
The DNA here is from genome assembly GCA_963667235.1 of Nomada lathburiana. Lineage (NCBI taxonomy): Eukaryota > Metazoa > Arthropoda > Insecta > Hymenoptera > Apidae > Nomada > Nomada lathburiana. The sequence goes on from OY763910.1 coordinate 9,786,602, forward strand.
CTGCCATATCGCCGGGAAAAATCAGACGGGCGTACCTTCATGACACTATTTCAAGTACGCCAACCAATACCTGTTACTTACAATTAGCCGATCAATAGTATTTTATTTCATTCGAACTGTGCAGTTCCCCTATTCTGATCTATATTTTTTCTCCTTATCTGAGGCGAAAAAAAGCAAACGAAAAAAATTGGTCCGCCTGTCCGGACACAAATCTTCCCGTTTCCACCTTTCATTTCTTGTCAAAACGCGTCATCGGCGCTGCTGGAAAACAATGGTAGACGTCGAGGCCCAATTAAAAACCAATTGCTCGTTGTCACGCCGCGCAGTAATTACACAAATTAATAATTAGCGGAGCTTTTCCCCCGTTGCGTCAACTTGTTCGAGGGAATGTTCTGTGCATGCACGTTGATCACGAACGAACAAACCGTGAAGTGTCAAAAGCAAGGACAAGTCCAATTGAGTCGTCTTTGCGCAACGACGAGCTGTATAATTTTGTTACCAATTAAATAGATAAATAGTGTTTTAGAACGAGCAGAAATATTTTCACAATTTTCAAGTCTCAAACGACACAGAAGCTCTAGTACACGTCCTGAAGAAAGTGAAATAACGTTTTCCAAGCGTGCAGATAGTACACCGACTAACAGGAAATGATGGAAAGCCAACTGACAAGGATTTCACATAATGCTTGGTCGCATATCCGCGCTAGATCAACAAAAGGCGTACCGAATATTTGTTCACATAGGATTAATCTTTGCATCCAGCAAAGCAGCTGAAGCATCTTGCAAACATCGATGCGAGACCTCGGTCATCTGCAATTCCTATAATGCCCCCCTCGACGAAGAGGCACATGGTCTTCGCTGCACAAATGATGGCTACATAGTAGTGTACCGTGTCTCGGTAGAGTCTCGAGTCATCTTTGTTTAATTTCCGTCGTTCGCAATGATGGACTGCTCCGAGCAGTCAAATATGTACCAGAATATACAAAGGATAGATACAGAAAATTAACTAAAATTAAAACTAAAAGGCTTTATCGACTACTGCGGCGCAATCAATTTATTTTACGAGGCATGTTTTAATCGACACTTTATTTGCCTAGATATTGGACGTTTTTCAATTATTTCTTTTTTATTTATCTCGCAAATTTGGGAAACAATATCACGTTCTACAGAATCGAGGTCAAGCAGACATTTAAAAAGACTGCTCTCGGTCAATAATAAATCTCGAAATGGAATCAAAGTTGCCAGCGCCACAATCGCGATAATGTCGAGAATTTTTTTGGCGGGGTATCCTTTTGTCTTCGTTTTCAAGCTATGCGGAGCCTGTTAGACGCGGGCGAAGTGTGCACGAAGAGTAATTCGGTTGTTGCAATACTGTAATTGGAGTGGTTTTCAAGAACGTTGCGAGTTCTTGTCTGTTAATAATGCCGCAATAAAAAAAAAGGTTTCTGACCCGAGAGTAATTCTTCGTAAGATTTTCGACGCGCAGACGCGCGAATTCCATGGTAGGAGAGACCAGGTAAGGATTCCATTACCGTCTGCGTGATTCACACTTCAATTAGTTAACCCTGTAGTACTGATACCGGTTGATTTGCAGCTTGAAACCTGAGATAGATTTTATGCAACAGTCCCTTAGCTTTGAGTTAGTTGTTCGCAAACTCTTCACAGCCCTTTGGCTTCATTTATTTTACTAATTATTGTGCGGTACCAAGAAGAAGAAACTACGAAAAGGGAAATAAGGGAATTTGTCGATCTTCCTATAGTATCTTTCTGCACAAATTCAGTGACATTCAAAACAGAAACGTATTAAATCGAAACAAGACTCGACTATCCAGGGTCCGAAACAATCCCTGCTGCGACTCGTGTTGCCGTTCGACGATCAGTGCAGCGAATTGCACAGAAATTCGTGTAATTTCGTACGAAATCCGAGATCGCCACGAAATAGCGTGAAACTTGTACCGATATACGATTGGTACAAAGCGGGCGTAGGGACACGGAATTGCGCGCATTCGTTGGTAACGAAGTCGCAGTTGCTCTTGCAAGTTCTGCAGGAACACTCAGGCAACCAAAACGTTTGCGGATTTTCACTGTGTCTAATTGAATTGCCCAGCACGCGTATCGCGATCACCGCCAGAGGGTGAAAATTTCACGCTCGTGTCTGCACGTACGTAACGCGCGTGTAACCACTGCAACAAGTCCATAAAGACGCCGCTCTATATGCGCGCAGAGCCGCAGAATTGTTTTGTCGAAAGATCGAGAAACAAGAGTGGTTCCAAGCCTGAGAGAAATCTGGCACATGGGATATTTCATGGAAAGTAAATTGTTCAGCCCTTTGGGCTTTACTTCAAATTCGATTGCTCACTTAGGTAGAAGTGGTAGAATACATTTTCAGTTGGTAAAAGAGCAAGATATCTCACAAAATCTTTACAAATTACTTAAAAACCACACTATGGGACAAATACTCTGGCAGGAACAGTGAACACCAGTCCAACATAATTGTTATTTTCTCGTTTTAAGCAAGGGAACAATATCCCGTCTCTGCCCATTCGAGTTGGAAACTTTGATCTACAGAAATTAAAATACTATGCCAGGGTAAATAAAGATTATTTGTGAAGTACTTGTCGAGCGAAATACTCAGCGAAAAATTCTGCTTAGCTGGGTGATGTAGGACGGAAAAAGGAGGGCGTGAAGCCATCCGCCGCGATGCACCAAACACTGAATCCAGATGCAAGTATTGACTACGTGACTCGGCACGCTATGAGCGTATTTTCATGCAACAACACGATCGGACGAACTTGAATTGGGTTACACGCGCGTAGTAAAGTGATAGATTCATCGATAAGTCTCTCGTTATACAACGATCTAGCGCATACTTTTCCAAACTTCAATGAAATATCAAATTTCCGAATTGCTCGCGTCAAATGACGCCAGGCAATTATTTCGATCACCTCCATTCCTCGTATTATTTTCACTATGATATACGATACCTACGCGCCGCGCCGCCTTGAAGCAAGAATTAAACAACTCGGGGAAGAAGATTAAAGGATAAAGATTATATAGGACGCGCAAACGTTTTCGCTGTAAATAATCCCCAAGAGAGAATCTCCTTTTTCGACTCGGCAGTCGTCTAAAGGAACAACCACTGGCACATGGAACGAGTGGAAGTACTTATCCTTGTTTGCGGGCAAAAAGTTTCCCTGCTATAGGTCCCCAAAATCGCATCGTTTGGAGCTGCGAAAAGGGTTAGGGGAGTAAACCTCGGCCACACAGGCGCCGTTCCCCTTCCCCTTTTGCCCATTTTCATCTTCTCTCCTTTTCTCTGCGAAAATCATTCCCTCTTGCATGGTACTGTGTTTACAAGATGATATTCTGGAATTGTACGAAAGTCTTTCTTCTAGATTGGCTTTCTGCTACAACGTAGGACGCGAACGTTACATTTCTTCGAATTACAGCAAGGAATTACGGTTCCTCAGAAGTCAGAAATTACTGAATGGAATTTCATTTTCTAGTTCTGTCGTGTAATATTCTGTTGATGAGATTTTCCGACTTAGGGTTACTATGTACATGGATGTTCCATGGGAAAATAATTTGACAGCCTGAAATAGAATCTTTTGGAACCAGCACTCTGCTATCAGAAAAATTTAGCACAGTCTTTTGGATCGTAAAGGACTTTAATTGGTAGATATAAAATCTGCGGAAGTTGGCATAAACGCAGCACCTTTCCACTCGAGCTTCGTTTACAAACGCGAACGATATATAGCACGTGCATCCGATCAATAATTTTAAGTTACTATTTTAGAAAGACAGATTTATATCTTTCCTTATTTTATTTCCTTCAATATCTGAGTTATTTCCTATTGAAAAATTACCTCGCCCTCGGTAAAAATACCTAACTAACTTGCATATCTTTTATTCAATTTTCTGTCTTTGGAAAAGGCTCCGACTTAAAATACTCGCGTATTTCCTAAACCTTCCATAACTCCACAAACATGACAGTCCTAAACGCTCGCAAGTGTATTTGCATTAGCACAGAGTTCGCGGCAGCGGACCATACTTTATCACCGGCAAAAAGAAATCCATTATCCGTAGAGCTCGGAACTTGGCGCCCACTTGAATTTCTATAGAATCCATTCCGCATTACGTTTCGTCGCATTTCACGTATCCATCGTACGTAAACTAAATTACACCAGGTCCGCGTTCCGCCCTCTCGCGCTGCTCCTCGGTAAAATACTACAGCCACCGCCATAGAATCGATCCAAGCGTTTTCTCTATTTTTCCTTCTCATCGCGTTGGCCCATTGCTGGCCCAGGTCGCGCCTCCTTTCTATCGCTGTCACGCGGACACCACATGCGCAAAGCAGCCGCCGGTTTGAGCTCGTGATTCCCTGTCTACTCGTTAATTTTCAACCGGACAAAAGGAGAAAGCCAGGCGGAAAGAAACGGGTAGTTTCACCCCAGTACCGTAGCCGGCAAGCTTCCAGAATGCAATCCAGCCGGGTTCACGGTTACATTTAGCCGCTCCACGAACGAAGGAGCCGGGCTGTTTGAGTTAATGAAAGGCCGAAAGGTTGGAGACGCTGACGAGGCGAGCACGGCCTCTTTTCTTCCACCCTTCTCTCTGCAGTTATCCCCCGTGAGGATCCACTTGCACCCAGACACGTTTCACCGCCGCCCCACTCAGCTGTCTCCCTATAGACCGGATGCAGGTGTTAATGCGTCGAGGTGTCGCACACGATCCCTGAACGCGGCGACGCGACGCTGGAAAGCAGGACTCGATGAAATTTCCCTCGACTAACGAACTGGGATTAAACGTTTCGATGCTTTCCAGTTCTTGGGTTTTTGAAGATTGACCTTTTCTTTTTTAATCGCGGGTAGAAATTTGTTCTACTGGATACTTATTGAGATAATGTAGCTCCTTGGTGCAATCAATCTATAATGGGGTATATTGCAGTGACCGGTGGAAATATTGAGAAGCTGCCCAGCAAAATGATTAACGGCAATAGAAAAAGTTTTAAGGTGACTTTATTTCAATAATATCCAGAGCCCTTTATCCTTTAGTGATACCGTAATCCAAATAAATTGATTTATCCGAAAATATGGAACTCGATTATCCTGCATTGAAGAAGCAGCAGCTTTCGTTTCGAGGAAAAGTTTATTCTCAATCATCAGTTGCACACTACGTCTGTTGAGCCGGCAACGCGAAACAAGAAACTTCTCACGGTAAACTTGTATCAAGGGGGCATACACAGCTGTAACCTGCCGAATAAGTTGCACGCTCCAGAAACTTTCGCCGCCCTTTATCTCTATTAACATTCCAGGATTAAGTTGTTCTATTATGGGACTCGTGTTCCTACAAAATTACTTGCCCACTTCTGTTGAAGATAGGATGGAAAATTGGATCAGCGTCAAAGACTCGAATTAAATTATTCAACAAATGGTTCAATGATTCCTACGTAATTACCAAGCAAGAATTATTTGTTTCCACCTCAATAAGTGCGCGGAGAAAAACCGCGTTCTCAGCGCAAAAATTCGAACCGATACAGAGGCCTGCCGGAGCGCCGCATTTAGGATACACTTCCGCAGTAGAGAGAGCGCGTACGTAGTCAGACGCATGGGTAATGGAGATAGGCGAGGAACAAGTGGAGTACGGACGCATGGAAATTCGAGGGCCGCGCACGAGCCATATTGAATACCATAAACGCACGAGTAGGTGGATTTGTAAAGGACAGTTGCCGGGGTACGTAGATACACCGGTGTGTACATAAGCCGGTATGCACCAAGACATGTGTACAAAGTGCGCGTGTGTGCGTAAATACAAGCGGATGCAAAGCACTGTTGCACAAGTACGAAATGTTTTTGTAACATAGAGCATCCGTTTGTGGATAAAGGTGTGTGCTGGCATACGTTTGAGGCGAAGCCTAGGATGCGCGTGTATGCAATTTCGCCGCGTTTGCTTCGAGAGAAAATCGACGGAGAAACACACTGACGTGTAAACCCTATTGCAGGTATAGACGCCGCACCGTGTTTGCGGCCGCGCTGCACAGGTAAATAAAATACCTATAGATGCTGTATCGATAACGCCGTAGCTGTAAATTCGCGGCGAGTTCAATTCAAGAAATTGCAGGCTGATTTGTTAGTCCCTTTTGGGCTTCACTTGAAACGCAGAGCGGAATGTAGTACACGGGGTTGCCAGGTGAAATGTAGGTTGATTCGTGTGCCAATTAGTTAGTAATTACTTGCACGGCGTATCGCGTGAAAGGCGCTGGTTACTGGGTAGGGTGAAGTGTGCGCTTTGGATCATTTCTTTTAAGTGGAAATGGTGAATAATTGGATGCTCTGGTCGAATAGAAAATCAAACTATTTCCTACGGTAAGATAGTATCACATTTATGCGCATTGGTTCCGAGTTGTTACAGTATTTCATTCATACTTGATGTTTCTTCACTTTTTAAGGTAACAATGAAATCTAGTAGGTATTCAGTAGCGTCATAGTTCATCGTCGAACCACGAAAGCATGTGTGATTTCACTTAGAAGACAATTTTATTTCCTTTCCATTCAGCACGTACAAATCTCCTTCTAAAGAGATGCAGACGTCTCGTATGGAATTCGTTTAGAGGAGTCGCGCGTATGCACACGTACGTGATCTCGTGAATGTCCACTTGCAAACGTTTCTCGTCCCTCTCACCAGACGCGTATGGATCGAATCGTGTATGGAGGTCGTGCACTGCAAACAGGTCCAACTGATGCACATGCATGAGAGAGTACATAATAATTGTGCACGAGAGTTGCTCTGCAAGTACATAGTGCCGAAGGGGCTGCCTCGAAAGCGCTGTTTCAGAATGAATCACTAATGGGATATTAGGCATTAACAAAACTTGGGCCTGAAGCTGACGTGCGAGACGGAAAGGACCTGTGGGAAATTGAATTTCACGATGAAACCAGCATGTGCTCTTCCCCTTTTTTCCTACTCGCGTATCCGCACCTTCGTTTCCTGAATTTATATCACAATTAATAAATTCGCAGCATTGTAGCGTGCTTGGAAAAATGGATATGCAGAAAAGTTTCGATGGGGATTTGTTTTACCTGTTGCATGGAAGCATACGTGTTATTTGTTTGTAATTATTTGTAGACGTGGAATGCTAGTTAGAAGGATGTTGATGTAGAAGTTTGAGTTATACTTTTGTAATTTAACGAGGTATACGTGTAACTCCTATTTTTCTGTAGAACATGGTTAATATTTAGCGTTAATTACTCTCCTCGATCATCTAATTAGAACCATACCTTTCAACATTTTACGAGCTGTTCCAACGTTGGATTGGAACAGGCAAACACAGTCGCGATACAGGTGTGATCTTACGAAAAGTGACAGCAATTATAATCGTGATCGCCGTTCGAGAAACGTATGAATACCTGATGGACACGTGCCAAATACCACCGATGCCGAACTGTCATGTCATCGCCGATACGTGTAAATAGACCTTAAGGCATTGAATCCGGACAAAGGAGCGTCTTGTTCTGTACCATGTATTACGATTAGTATCTCGTGTTTTCGGTCGGATGGCCTTGATAGATATTAACTTCCATGGGGAGACTTTGGTACTGCCGCGGATCTTTCATCGTTTGACGGATCCCTGAAGTGACGCGACGCGTCGCGACGTCTCGAATGCCGGTCGGATAGACATTCGAGGGACAATGCCAAGTATCTCGTGCACCAAAGATAATTACATCCCTCTCTGGCATATTATTGTCCCTCTGGACCATTGTTACCTGGCTGCCAACGATACAATGGTTTCCTCACGGTATCTGCTTGCCTATTGTCCCGTAATTTATATTGTGATTTTATGAGTTTTCAACGGAGCGTAACGTCGCCGCTTACGGAATCGCGCTGTGAACAGCGCCGCCTCGATAGCAGCTTCACCGAATCGTAAATCATAGAGACGGACTGGTGTTCGCAGCTTGACGTGGATGCAGGTTTAGCACCGGTGATTCCGTGCATTATTCGCGATCGTGGAGGAGATAGGAGGATTTCGCAGGTAGAGGGTATTGATGCGGGGGATGTTTGATAATACGAAAGATTTACACGGTTTTGTATTATCGACTTAACAGTTTGCTATCGCTACGCAGTTGTGTGCAGAAGATGTCATATTTATAGTTTGACAAGTAGCAAGAATTTTGTTCACTTCATAAAGATTTGTAATTATTAGAAAGAAGGTAAAGGGTGTTGCAATTCTACAAGGAATTTTCTTGCACTCCCTCAACAGAATATTGAAGAAACGAAGCTATTGATTCGGATATACCAAACAATGAACTAAGAAAATACTGCGACTACATTGCAATCGTTTGAATATAGGCAGCTGAGAAATGCGTGACGACATTCCATTCAGCTCGCGATAATTCCTAGAATTAAATTTGAAAAGTGGGACGACGAAGAAATATGGAGAAAGGGAGAAAACTACAGGCGACATTATTCTGGAGATATAGGAAATACTCTTCCAATCTCTGCGCCACAGTCTGGGATGCACAAACTTGCGCAGGCTATAATGTTTCCTGTCAACTGTACTTCATGCCTCACCGCCACAGAAAAATATTCGAGAGACGAACGTGCAACTCCCCTGTCGCACAATAATAAAAATGAAAACGATCAACGTGCTTACGTCTTGCACCGAATAAAACGAACCGGCTTCGCCTCGAGCATGTACCACCCATCAACAAATATTCACTTCTGATACACAGCTGTCCGACTATTCATACAAAAAACGTACGATTTCCGAAAGTACCGAAATGCAAGAGAACTTAAACGTTTCCAGAGAACAGACTGCAGCGGTAATACGTGAAATTTGTCCAAGGCTTCTTTAACTCTGGCCGAATTGTTTGAATTTTTGGTCCGTGAAATTAAATCTCTCGCCGGTTTTTGCCTCCGTTCGCAACGCGGTGACGTCCTCGACGACAACGAAGATCGCGTCGCCGTTCGGGACGTAAACGCAATACGCCGCGACAAATTAACTACCTCTCCTTCTACTGTTCTGTGCCCGTTCTCCGTCGACGAAATCGTGGCGTTTTCAACTGAAAAATTAAGGAAATGACGCGGCTCGCGAGCGCAGCAGACGATAACGCGGGCATAAAAAGACGCAGCAAGCGAAAGGAACAGCCAATTATATTTGATGCAGCGAAAATGACGCTTGTTAACGCGGCGAATTTGCGACCGGCTATAGACGAAAATAAAATGTTTCCGTGGCCGGCCTTTGTGCTGTGAATGTCGACGGTGGACTAGAACCACCGAGGATTGCTGGCATTTTTTCGGACTACTTGATACCTCGTCTTTTTCCAGTAGTTATGATGAATGTGATGAATCTTTGGCAATGAAAGATTCCTAAACGCGATAAAAGAGGACCAATTAAGCTTCACGAAATGGAAAAAAAATTGGTGAAGCTCACCACTCTCGAGATTCATGAAACTTGACGAATATTTCTTGACATTTTCTCCAAGCTCGACGTTCCAACGATTATTCGGATCTGTGCACACGTGTATGCGCGTGTGCCGGCAACAACCACGAACAGTGCCCGGAAATCCGCGAACTTTCCTGTTTGATACCAGAAAATGTGGCGACATTTTAAACAGAAATTCACGTGGCCAGGCAGGATAAAGCTTTGTCTCATTTAGTTGACGGACATCGACAAAGGATGGCCTGCGCTTTGGAGATCAAATAGGTCCGATTCAACGCTGAAAGCGGACCAATCTAGTTCGGCTGCAGACCCAGCGAAGGTTTCTGGACTGAATACGCACAGCACCGAATCTTATTGCACATTTAAAGGTGCTTGACCGACCACAAAGGCGACGCGAAATATAGGCGAAGCGGAAACACAAGAGTGTGCTCCACCTCTCTCTTCTGGTGGGATTTTTGTTTTCAAATAAACTTTGGTCAACCAAGCGTGCCGTCATATGGATCGTTTGTAGCTCCGAGGCGGAAGATTGCAAGGATTCTAAAGCAAATGGAATTCCATGGCGGAAGAATTAAAAATTGTTGCGATGTTACCGGGAATGATAGGAATTTTATAAAATTCTGACAGTGGCTGGATATATTTTTGTTCGCTTGTTGCTCTCGAAAAAGGACACGAACGTTGTTGTTTCCTTCCATTCTGGAAATGTACGTGCAACTTGTTTGCTTGGAAATGGAAACGGAAATAAATTATGTAGCGGAAAACCCCTTGGCGTAAGAAGATTTTTATAATAAGTGTTTACAGAGATGAGGACAAAAGGGATGATGTAAATGTAACTCAATTTTGAGGAAACAGGCGAGCTTGAAACGAGCAATCTGGTTCTGCAACAACAGCACACTCCGTTGTTCTCATTTTTGTGGGCCGTTTCGCAGCAGTATGAAAACCACATTCACCGTCCTGCTTTACAACCGGTAAATACTCCGAGGGGGCGAGTGCGGGATGAACAAAGACGTCGGCGAGCTGGACTTTCTCATTTTCTGCATACCTCATTTTCTCGGTGAAATTAAACTTTCCATTAAGGTCGCCAGTGTTAAAATACGGAAATTTCGCTGGCTCTTTAATGAAACTAATAATAATGCGAGGAAATGACTACTCAGATGCTATAATACTTTGATACACTGTGATAATTTCATTACAAATCGTATTACCTTGGGTATTAGCTGACGAATGGAGTAGCAATAGATTATTATACAGGAAGGATAAATAAGAGCTTAGTATACATGCATGTTCCGCTGAGATAAAGGGAAAAGAGAACGTTGGTAGTAAGGCTTCGTTACGAAGGTACACATTAATCCAAGTTCTATCAGAAATGTCCAACCTTCTTTGATCGAGTAACCTGAGATTGAACTAAAGCTCATCCGGTACCGGACATAAATAAATGTTTTCTTTGTACCAGCATGCGTCCGATATCATCTTGTCTACGTGTGTGTACTCTTCTGATATTATTCTTTCCCCCTGCGTTCTCTCATAAGACCCGTAAGCTGCCATTAGTTGATCACGCAGGGAGAATGGCAGCACGACCCCCGATTTGGTCACTGGATCGGAGAATGGTGCAACGCGATACTGTTCAGGAAATCACAAATTAAATTATTCTATCGAAATCTCGAACCGAATCGGAAGTAAACAAATTGAGATAGAAATGGAAATTTTCTATCGTCCGCCACAGTGTATCAACCGAGCATGTTTTTATAAATCGCAATTCTGTTTTTCAGAGCGATGCTATAACATTCCTTTATACGCTCACAATAGCAGAAACAGTTCTGTTAATCTGTGCGACAAACATCGCAGTGTGTAGAACAGATCGTGCAAAAAGAGACAGAGGGTGAATCGAAATCTGAGGGAAACACTTCCTGGAAAATTCGTGGCTCGTATTAATTTCCGCTTCGGTGTTAAATAATATATTTAATCGCGCGCTTCCGTGTTCCTTCCTTTCTCCATGCATAAATTGCGTCTGTCGACACTTAATTAACGTTGTCGATATAAATTTCCCGTGGATAAAAACCGAAACGTATCGCGAGGAGCGTTGAAACGTCATGATCACGGAAATTCTAGCCACGTAGCGTTTCAAAGAATTATCGGGAAGAATTGGAAATCAAGCGATCGCGTGCGAGCGGAACAAAAACTGTAATCGGGGCGAAACAAGAAGCCTTTGTTCCTCTGCGCCACGCAATGAAACGCAAACCAGCAAACGCGTGTTCCAATTACAATGCAAGTTCGAAAATTGACGATCACGTGCATGAAAGGCATTTTATTTATATTGTTGGGCGCAACAGCAACAAGAAGACAGAAAGCAGAGACCTCGAACGTTTTCTGTGTAATGAAATACTGCCGGTCCGACCGCTGTGCCCGATAGGGACTGGGGTAAAACTACTTACGCGCCGTAGAGAACGTGTAACCAACTGCGAAAATCGAGTCACAGCCGGCAGAAAGCACAACAAATGTTCCGCGATTCCATGACCTACCGCAACGTGAATCAGCATGCCAGCCACGCATCTGGCAAGGCCAGCATTTTTATTAACTTTCCGAACAGTCAGTTTGTACAGAACTCGATTCCTGAGCGTTGCACAGTTACCTTTCCTACCTCGAATTCTTATTAGATACAAACCTTTTTGTGCCTGTTTGTGAATTCGGAAAATCTTTGCTACTCAAGAAAGTTGAAGACCCTGATTGGCTTAAACAAGTTATTCTGCTGCCTCTAGCTATTCTAGTGCAATTAATTTTTAACTTCGATCAAACATGGATTTATTTGCTTCTTTATTTACTTGCATTGACGCGTTCACGAGAAAATCCTTGGTCGTTCTTCGAGCCAGGAAATATTCGCGACATCGAGCAGCTTCTAGCTAAGTCCTGGCGATTTCACGAATCGTAAATCACTCGCGATTCGACAGTACCTTCCACATCACGGGATCCAAAACCGTCTGCTACTGGCAAACGTTCTCCCTCGATTAGAACTCGCGGCACGAATCGAAACCACTCGAGTCGGATATAATGTCATCTTTAACACAGAGTGCCTGTAAAATGAGTCCAGAAGTTGTCGCCATTCGCCTTTCAGGGCGCTGTTTCTCGAGACTTGCCAGCTTTTCTATCTTCCTATTGATTCAGCCTGCGTGAATTTCCTTCGCGAAACACTTTGACAGGTGAGGCTAAAAGTGACTGTCGGTTGAAGATGCTCGAGAAAGTGGAACGTCGAAATGCAAGTTTCAAAACCGCATTTGAAGACTTTCCCAGTCTTCGATTAATAAATATTATTCGATATCGTTATACATCAGTAGGTACATTCATAGAAATTACTAAACCATTGTTCGTTTGCTCTCGTGGTCCTCGTTTACTAAAACTTATTCTGTACATATTTCAGACTCGGTTTGACGATTTCTTTTTTCCGAATATTCATACTTGCTCGAAACAGGGACGATAAGGCAGACTGAATACTCGCTCCTTTAGACACGCGTACTAAAGAAAATGCAGAAGAGCGTAATTCATAGAGAGGATAGAGCATCGTCGCCATGGACGAGAATACAAATATCAGAACTTCTTTCCACTTTTGACGGCGTATCTCTCAACTTATTACAATCTCGCGGCACAATATTCATTCGAGTCGTTTCATTCTTTTCATTCCTCCGGATAGCCTTGTTACTTGGCCAGGCAACCTGCTCTCGTCCCAACAAAACGACATCTACGTTAGAACGCAAAGCAGCAACTTGTTTCTCAAAGTACCCGTTATAATGGTTCTACTGGGCGAGATCTATTCGTCTCTTTTCTTCTAAGAAGAAGTAGGAGATGCTTTCCCGTTAACAATTCGGCCTGTCATACTATGTATCGTAAGATTTCGTGCAGTAGGTCAACTGGTTGCTTTAGGAAGGGTAGAACTTTTTATGGGGATGAATGGATGATTGGACAATGTGCTACATGCGTGGCAAAGTTACGCGTTAAAAGAGTGGAACTGTAATATTTATTTTCAGTTCGAAATTTTAAAAGTTTAATTGAAAATGCACCTATAGAGTGTACATTTAATTTGATGTAGCTGACGTTTCTACTAGAATAATACTTTAGTATATCGGAAATAGTGCAATGAATCGTATTAATTATACCCGTGTGTCAAGATAAAACACCAGGTAAATAAAGTACAAAAAATATCAATAAATTGGCGATTAACAAATAATAATCAAAGGAATTTCTGCATGAAATTGTAGACTCTCGACAGATACCGCGCTGTTTCCGTATTTTTCTTCGACTTTATATTTCTCGTGCGCGCACTCGGTTTATTTCAAACATTTAGCAATTTTCCGCTCTTCCTCAAACGTTTCTTATTAGGACGATCAACAAACTCACTTAACTGAAATACCTCCATTTCGTTTGTGCATCGTCGATCTAAATTCTATGATAATATAATTTCCATTTCTGCAGTCCTCACTGCTTCGCAGGGTCCATATCCCCTTGCATTTCCCCGTTATATTCCATCGCTTTATTTCAAGCAATCCACAATTTCGCCTAACAAAAAAAAAGAAAGAAACTCCACCTCTCTCCACTTTCTCTCGATGGATCCCCGTTTCCTACCCGAATCCATCCCCTAATTCGGAACCGTATTCACCGATCATCCAGCGAATTAATCATACCATCACCGACATTTCCGCGAACGCGAAAGCCGTTCACAAATTCGTCCGTCAGCCCTGCGGTGAAAAGCGCCACTCGAAACGCCATCGGGCGTCGCAATCGTGGCGCCGATTTTTCCGACGAGGGCCGCGTATCGCTCGCGCTCGTCGCCAAACACCGCCGGTGAATCTGATTGAAAATCCAGCGTGCCATTGTACGCGTCGCGAGGACATTACGCGGCGATTTCAATGTTCCGCCGCGCCGCTGATTTTCGCGGCGGCATTAACCGGCGGAAAATGCGTCTCGTTGTTAACACGCCGCGGCGGGATGAATCAACCGGCGCGGCGTCAAACGCAGATCGCACAAGTATGCCAAACACGGTGGAAACGTGCGCGCCTGGCCAACGAGCGGCTATAATTGAATCAGCGAACAAGCCACTGTAGTCCATATGTCGAATAATGATGCCACGTCGCGTTGATGAATGCGTCGGAATGCGTTCGCCGCCCTGCCCGATCCGCCAAGTACGTACACCGAACTTCTGTCGGATATTTCTCGCCCGATCGATTAATTGCACCGGCTCATTGTTCGATTATTTCAACGACGCGACGCGACGCTCGTGACACTGGTGAATCGCGGTATCCGCGGGAGAGAACGCGACCCGCGATAGGTTATCGAATTTTATCGGGACATCTCGTTTCTTTTCACCCCGTTTTTCTTCTTTTTCTCCCTCTTTATCGCCCTGTTCGTTCTTCAGTTCGTTCTTGTCAACGAGATTCGGCCCGGAACGAACAGGAACACGATGAAACGTGGACGTAATGACGCGTGGCCGTAATGGCTTTCACCACCCGGGCCTTTTCTTCTCCTTCGTTTGCTTTTGCGCCGGGCACGGGGTAACGTCTTAGTTGATTGATTTAACGATCGGCCCGCGGCCCTTGGATTCTTGTTGTCGGCGGTAATTGAAAGTGTGCGATTTATATTGGGGTTTGAATTATTGCTTCGTAGCGTTGGGGCATCGGGATTTTTCGAGAACGTGTTTTGGATGCCATTTGAAAAGTAGCTTGGCAGAGTTTTGTTCCGGAATTGAAGTAGCGGTGTACATTATGACTGGCTGAGATACGATTGATTTTATCACTGCGCTACTGTGCTGTCTGGTGCTGGTTAGTTTTAATCACGTTTGCGTCGCCAGGAATATTAGACTTCGTGGAATTACGGGGCCGTCGTTACTTTCATAAATTCTTGAATACGTTTTTCTTTCAATATAACGGATCCCTGTTACGGCGCGGTATCAATCGAAACGAATTTTGCACGACAACGGTGCACCAAGGAATTGCACAAAAGTGCACCAGTACGCATTGGCAAATTTATAACAAACAGCAGATGTATTCGATTCGAAAACAAAGCCGACCGCATGAAAATCAGAGCCACCGGTTCCATCCATCGCGGACCACCGTACAATTTACGAGATCCTTCCAGAAGCCAGAACAGGGGAGACATTATCGGTGCATCGCTCAACGGGAATCTCAGATATTCGCGGAAGCATAAAATCGAAACCCAATACAAATTCATCCGAAACGTATCATTCGATGAATCGATACAGCCACGTTGCATCTCGCGCGGAAGGAAAATGGAATTTCGCAATAACGACCAACCACTCGCCGACAACTTTCACGCTAAATTTACCTAGCACGGGAAATTCCAGACAGACACTTGCGAACCATCATCCACCCGTGCACGATAAGATCGCCCATTATTCTATCCACGCTTGTTTCCCAAAAATTTTCTAATTTCGCCGCGCAGCACGGCGGAAGGCAAGCTCCAGAGCCGACCACGAACAACAGGATTCCAATACAACCTGTGCCAGGGTTTGGTCCTACTTTTCTCCATGCTCCTGGTGCCAGCGGTGTTGAACACCAGCCCCTAACCCCTACTGTCATCTACCCCGCTGCGTTTGAAAGCATTGTTGCAGTATCTGTGCGTCCCATAATATTGGCTGTATATCACGATTATATCCCGGAAGGCTGCTCGATACATCGACCAACCGTGCCACCTACAGTACCTATCGGCCGCGACGGTTTTATGCACGCCGTTAGTAGAGCAATGGTCCGTTCTGCTACTTTTCTTTGCCGCCCGACTGTCCCCAACCAGAATAATAACCCTTCTTATCTTTTCGATGCACCGCTATGCTAGCGCTAGTAAAGTATTCTTCGACGCTTTTCCATTCGATTTCGATGTATCTACAGCGCGAGAGATTCCTAGATAGGTTTGATTAGAGGACGCGACATTTAATCCCCGCTGGATATTGTTGAATTCTTTGGACCTTCTTCGGAATTGATGAGAAAAATGAAATGTAAGGTGTGAAGAGTATAGCAGGGCTGGTCCGGCGTGTGTGAAAAATATGTTATGATTGAAACGTTTTGGTTCGCGGTTCAATTTAAATTGCACAGAGCTATGGAATCTGAAAAGGATGTCAGTTTAATCACCTAACGATGTTTAGCAGAAAATCAAATAGTAGTTTCGCCGAATGCACTCGTTCCTTCCTGTGGTTTCGTGCTGCTGCCAGGGATGAGTTAAGTACTAAAAGGAAGTCGTTGTACACAGCACTCAGGTTTGCCGCTTTCTGGAAATGATTCCAACCGGAGGGCGCAACGTTTTGTCTACACTCTACCGCGGCACGAGTGAAGTAGCTTTTTCCAGTTTCATTTCAAGCACTAATGAAAACCATTCGAACACGTCGAATTCTTCAAGTACATTTTGTTGCGTAACAATTTTTCAAGCTTTC
Source organism: Nomada lathburiana (assembly GCA_963667235.1). Lineage (NCBI taxonomy): Eukaryota > Metazoa > Arthropoda > Insecta > Hymenoptera > Apidae > Nomada > Nomada lathburiana. Next base: position 9,803,463 of record OY763910.1, read on the forward strand.
GAACACTCGCGCGGTTGGATACCTGATGCAGCCATTTGAATAATACTCGTATGCAATTGTTTTCCATGAAAGTTATCAGTTGCCGCGTCGAATGCGAGCACGGTTTTCAACGTTTCGACATAGAATGGATGGAGAACGTGTTCAAGCGCGAAACAAGCAGCATCGATAGCTGCGGGGAGTTTAAAGGGATCCGATTAAAACGAAAGTCCCGTTGCGTTCGATTAACCGTGGCTCGATTCTATTATCGTGTAATTCGCGCATCTGATGCTTCCGCAGATTGAACGTTATGACAGCCTCGTTTTCGCGTTTCGTTGGCCCGTCGCCTTTTCCGCTGGACCTTTGGTCCCATTTCGCGCATGAAGCGATTACTGTGCTCGCTGTTAACAAGGGAATTAATTATTCGATACTGTGAAAGATTAAGGGGTTGAAACTTTATTTAATTATTAGGCTCGCTACAAGCGTGTGAAATAAAGGTTTCATGCCATAAATAAAAACGACATGCATCAAATATCTGCTCCGAGCAAGGAGATCTCAATTGTGATGTAACAAATTTTTGTCCGAAATATAGCTTCTATCTAAAGTAGATTGAATGAATCCACTCGCATGCTGAACAGAATTATACGTTGGCAAATCTCGACACTGTGGTTTCCGATGCGTACAAAACAGATGCTCCGTTCCTCCCGTGGATTCCACATTCGAGATACATCGCGTAGCAATAAACTGCTTTGTGAACTTTCCTGCCGTCTACTCTGCTTGTCACTTTCCATTGTAATCGAACTCCTGTACTGCGACGAAGCGTTACAGTAAATCGGCGGCCATAAGTCAACGAGACACTGTTCCTGGGTATTTTCATAACGAGACACCATTATCTTGTATCTTGAAAGTTACTAAACGCGCGCTCAGTCAGCCGTATTGTTCTCGAAGGAGCTTACGTCCGCCTCGAAAGAAGCGCATAATAACGACGTACGAGCGCTTGCTAGTGCAATTCTTGGCCCGTAATAAATCCTTGAAAAATGGCTACGGGCTACGCAACGATCCACATCCAGACAAGAAGAAAATTTCGAAACAATGTTGCAACTCAACAACATTGAATGCGATCATAACGATGAGCTTCCCGGGAATTCGCTTTACTTGTCCCTTCTTGTACACGTTACTCACGATTATACTCTGCTGATTGTGTATGAACAAATTGAAAGCGATGGGCGTTATTCTTCGTTCGTCCTTTAATGACGAGAGGATTTTTTATTTACGAGGGTTCATCGAGATGAAATGTATATTTGTACACAGATACATTTTACAAGAAACGTTGCAAATTAGTATATATTAAAATAATTTTTCACTATTTTTGAAAGGTGGACAATCGAAGCATCCCTAAATTATTTAATATTGAACTGGAAGAAGTATGCATCCTTATATTTATTATAGTACAGGACATAACGTTTGTTCCTAAGGAATATAATATCGGAGCCAGGAATATTATTTTTGAACCGCTGAGAAAATTTATAAACTCTTCAACTGGATTTCTCGGTGATCCCATTTTTCCATTAAATGTTGCACCCACAATCGGCGCACGAGAACTCTCACGCAAAGCAGCTTGCATTACGGAAATTCGAGCAAATCAGCTTCGTCAAATCGTTGGGGGGAAAAAAGCGCAGTTAAGGATATTAGCGAATATTAGTCGATCGAGCACCGCAAGGATTGTTCTCGATTCGATGAAATAATTCGATCCAATCCCAGCCCCTTCTCAAACACAACCCCGCCTCTGACTGCACGGAATAGAAAGAGCACCTCGTACAGAACGGCATTAATGGATTTTCGTTCGCGAAACGAGTAGTTTCAGTGATTTAACGAGATAATATGCTTGGAGTATGTGGGTCACGGTGCAGAATCGTCATGGTCGAATTAGCACGGCAAGCCGCAAACGATTCTGTCATTAAATTTAATACAGCCCTACTTTGAGAACCCGCAGCCTCCATGGATTAAGCTGTTCCACCGGCTTCTCCAATTCAACGACGTCCCACTACGGTTTCGTCGTGTGACGTGTCGACGAATTACGCCGAAATCTGTGAAATTTTAATTCTACAACTTCTTGAAACTGACTTCCCCCAACACGCGAGACGATCATTTATTATTTCGCTTCATTAATAATTGCTCCATTTCCGAAATTGCTTTCCACAATCTCTGAGTCAGTCGGTTGATACTTTGTTAGAGTAACAGATGTGTGTGGGGCGAGTTACTTCGTGTAAATTATTCTAGCTCGAGAAACCTTTGTTAATTACGTGGAGTAGCGTGGCAAAATATTATTTAGAATAAATGCTAGTAGAAATGTTTGGAGAAAAGATAACACTCCACTTATGAGACCAATTTTTTGGAAACTAAAATGGTGAATCCTGGAGAAATGCATAAAAATTCGACTTATTATAGTAAGTAATATGTAAGTCTTCTGAAGAACAGAACAGAAGTATTTATTAATACCACAATTACAAAGTCAGTTGACGAATAATAACTGGTATGAATATTCTGCAGAAGAATACGTTCAGGTGCAAGTAAATTCAGGATTTCCGGTGTCAACAAATTGATCAACAACTTACCCTCGACACCCAACTATAGTTCACCATTTTGAAAATCAGAAAAATAATTTCACGTATCGCGAACAACAGCTACCGTCGTCCCATTTTTATTCAACCCGAAAGACCGCAATTTACAAGTGAATCGCGATACAAGGAGTGGATATCTTTTCGTGTTAACCGATTGGAAAATCTATTGAGATAGACGGACACGTCTATAAAAGGTTGGGCGCGTAAGGCTCCGCAGAACAGACGGAAACGATGAAGAAGCGCAATATGGTGCAATGCACTGGGCGGAACGTGTATATCGCGCTGGATACGTGCTGGTTTTCATGTGATAAGAAAGCCACATTTCAGTCGTGATTGAATGCAACCGCTGGCGAAGCTTAAGGGAAACATGAACGACGAGTTGCTGGCCCCATCTCCATAGAAATTCGTCTTGCTCTCTTTGCGTTCTCTCGAAGATTGGATACGCTTTAAACAGGAACGTTTAGAGTAGTTTAAAGTCACCGGAGATCGTGAACTCCGCGTGATCGTGTCGAACGAATCGTGAACGACAAAAGTGATGGAGGATGTAAGTTGTTCCTTCGACATACGAATCGAATTTGTCATTGTGCTAAGAGGATTGACAAACTGAACCTGGAAGGGGGGTAGTATTGGGCATAAGCTTTTCCTGATTCACGATCACATCTTTACACGCTGATAGTATCCCTCTAATTTAGTACCAACAATCGAAACATCGATATGAACTATCAACTCGTGAATGAAATAAGAAGTTCCCGTGACGTTCGATAACAATGGTAATTAAACCGCCGAGTAAAATGTATTAACTTTAATCGAACGTATTCCCCTATACAATAACCAGTCAAGTAGTCTACACTCTACGTAATTTCGATGCTAATCCGATAGCGATTCTTTTCTGCCTCGCGAGAGTGTACTTGAAACGTTGCAATCATGTGGCCGACCAAAAATTCATTTCTTCCTCGTAGCATTCAAGAGAATTCGAAAAACAGATTTACCCGAAACATTTCAGAATATTACGTATTGTGCTGCTGAAACAATGGTCGCCACGTTCACCAATACATACGGATATCGCGAAAATTTGTAGGATAATAATCTCTCTGAAAATCAGCACTTTCAATAAATTCTTCGGGTTAATAAATTATTAACCAACTAAACCGATCATGTTAACGGTATATCAAGTAATTGCAAATTGTGTGAAACGAGGTTATTTAGGCCACCTGCAGGCTCAAACATATCACTGGTCAACGTGTGCTAGCATTAAAGCGTAGCGGTGCAAGTGGATATTTAATTATGAGTTAGCCGTAAGCTGTATTCAATTGTCGAACGTTACTGTACAGTGCAAATACGTCCCAATTTTCGATTATTTTATCTGAAGAGATTGGTGCACCGGGGAAATTCGGTTTAATTTATGAGAATCGTGCGTAGATCTAAATCCAAATGATAGTAATTATATTTTTAGGAATATTATACATATTATAGAATTTTATTTCGTAGAGTGGAGAAATGACTAGCACACAAATAGATCATTCTGATTTTTAACTTAGAAATTCCCTGGAATTTTTAAAACAATGAAACACTCACAGAATGATTTCATGTTGCGACAGCCATTCCACTATTAAATTTTCTTTTCTGATTCAAATCTAAATTGAGAGGATAACTTTGGATCCTCAGTCATAGCAGTTATTTTATTACCGCTTGGTATACAGTAGTGGACGAAAGTGTTGCGTTTAGATATATCGTATAGCTTCTCGAATTTACTACACGAACGAATGACCACCCTATTATTAACGACGCTACCCTTTCACATACATTCTTGTGCTAATAATAATGTCGCGCGGGTGCGAAATGCGCAGGAAACAAGGTTGTAAACATAATGCTTCGCAAAGAAAATATCGCCTAGGTTTGGTACTGTTCTCACTGGAAACAGTGCATGCAGATAATTTACTGCTGTAAAGTTTTCATACCGCACATTGTTGCAAGCTACTATCGCGAACGTGCTGCATCATACCTCTCGACCCCCGGGTGAATTTGAATAAAATAAACACCATTACTGTCTTAACAACCTCAAGGCATTTTAGACTTACGAAGAAAATGAATTCACCGCCACGGAAATTCAATTTTACACTCGTGAGGGTCGGAAAACAGTGTTTAACGCGTTGCACCATTTTAATATCATACCTAATATCATTAATTTTTGCATACCCATTGCCTTACTTAGATCGTGTCACGTGCGAAATCAGTAAAAATCAACGCGTTAACACGTTTACCCCTGAATAATTTTAACGCCCTCGAACGATACCAGCAGCGCCCAATCTAAACATACGAGGTCGCATCTATCGTTACATTTTTCGACGACAACCACCTAGTACAGTGTACGTGTAGTATGCTGAAAGGAACTGTCGAGGACACTTCACGAGCACAATACGCAAGATAAATAGCGCAAATACATTTCAGTGGTTAGTGCAACGCGGAGGAGGTCCGACGGAGAATTCTTTGACGTTCCTCTACATTGGAGAAAGGAAGTGAATGAATCGCTCCTACACAAAGGCCAGCGCCGTTGAATTCGTCGGCCAGGTATTTCGATTTCACCGTGGCGTAGGTGGAGAATTTCTCCAGTGTCTCTGACGCTCGAATCGAGCCGCTGCTAATAGAGTTGTTATTTTACAAAGAATTCGGTTTCGCCTGAATATTCGATCTGCTCGTCAGCGTTTAATTGTTTCGTTCGTTCGCGATTGTTTCCCGGTGAAATGGATAATTTTGTGGGGATATTGCATGAATTAAAATCCATTTCGGCACAGTGTCGGCCGTGTCTCGGCTAATGGAAACGCGTTTCTGGCGAGGAAAACGAACTTTTCAACGGGATCCGCGGGAAGCTTTAAAAATGAATCCTTTTGAGGGAAACTAGAATAATTTTGTTGCCTCGGGGGCTCAATAGGAGATCACTGCCGTCTCCTTTTCTCGATTCTCTGCGTGACTTGAATTAAATGGAAATAATGTCGTGGTGGTTTAAAAAGAAATTAACTTCATTTTCTGTGCGGCGAGTTTATGTGACAAACACTCTGCGATTTAGTCTAATGACACATCGAATTTTTGTTCATTCAAATTCTTCCCTGCTAATACGAATTTCGTAACTGTCTTTATCAATACACACCAATTGCGCGATTAGTCATTATATTAATCGAACTGACCAACAGGGACAAAAATTAAATACGCTGAACTATCGATTAACATTACCGGCGCCATTTATCATGCAATTAAACCAGTTCCGCATTTCTACTTGTTGCACTAATTTCGGATGAACTTTCCCTCGTTTGTTCCAAGGAAGTGTGCAAGCTTGAATCTACCGAACCACGCGTTAATTCACCCCCGCGTTTAATTCTCCAGATGAGAATAGATCGCCGTTTAAGTGTGTCTGTGCGCGGTTCGCCTCCGACCGCAGAATTATTTTTCACCTTAAACGGTAACCCTACAATGGACTTCCACTCGTGACAGGAAGATCTACGAGGAAATAAATGGAGGCACGAGAATCACGCGCCCGATAGCGTACGTGGGAATCATGCACGCTTGTTTTACGCTGGTGTTGCGCCATTTCGCTAATGCGCTCATTCATTGCCTGGTATAAGGTATAAGGTATAAGGTATAAGGTATAAGGTATGGCATGCTGTGTGCAATTATTGATCCCCAGACGGCCACTGTTCTTGCTCCTGCTTTTTTGGACCCCTCTTCTTCCCGTTTCCGGCACAGCACACGTGCCTTCCGCATGGCTACCTTCCCCCATAATATCCAATTTTCTTTGTCAGTTTTCGCCTCTGCTATATTTTACAGTTGTTTCCTATCCAATTGTCGGGTGTACGGACAGGGGTTGCAATGTCATAAATAATTTGCGATAATTTGTATTGTCATTTGTTATATTTTGCATTTTTATTTGCAATATTCCGTACTATATTTTGTACTCGCATTCTAGAAACTAGTATTGGAGAAAAGCAAAGCAAATTCCATATAAAGGCACAGCTAGTGACTGAAGAAAAATGTACCCGGTGCAGTATTTCTTATCGATTCTTATCTTATCGAAATTTGTCAATTACCGAATTGTACCGCGAAGAATCGGTACATACCGGAGAAAGTTAATGTCATTTTCCTGATTATGTTTATTGAGGCAATGGCGATTGATAAAACTAGTTCGAAAGTGCGTTGTTAATTTCCACATAGTGCAAATGTAATTTGGGTTTTTATTATGATAATTTTTCGTGTCTTCGCCTACAATTAAGCGACTCCGTGCCACTGCTACCTGTGCAACACACTGTCCATTAGCACGGGAGAAATAAAACCAGCGAAGTTCCTCGTACTCGCTCGAAAGAAAAATGAAAGGTAACGTTAAACATAGGGGGGAGGCGGATTGGAGTACATTCCGAGAGGGATTCCCTAGCAACAAGGCCAGTCAGAGAGCACGTAGCGACGAAAAGCGCTAATTGACCTTCTTCCAGCTTTCAACCCCCGTCATAACCCGTCACTTTTGTCAGCGACGACTTAACAACGGGCGTTCTTACACTGTCGAAAACTCGGATAACAAGTCCTCGATTTAGCCCCACGGCTACCAATATAATTGAATGTCGGCGACCGCCAGTAATCTTCCCTCGATGCTTATATATCAATGTTTCAAAAGTCAGCCCACACCCCTGGCTGTTCGTACTACCCGCTAGACCAGCCCCTTCGTACATAAGACACGATCCGAGTGGCCGAGATTTAAACGGCTTTTTTTTCTTCGATTTTATTTATCGACCCTCCAGAACGATACGCCCGGGAATTATGAGGTGGGGAAACTTGGGCTCGAGCATTTTTTGTTAATGGAGGTAAGCTGCGTGGGAAAAGTGGAATTGTACTAGGGTCGACCGCTGGAAATCTTGAGGGTAGTTTAATTGGCGAAAACGTTTCACACAGAAGCGCCTCCTGTTTCACGTGTGGCTGGTCGAGATTTTCTTTTCCTTTGACCAGTCAGGTTAATGGGGGGTGTCAGTTTTTTGGTATGGATTGATTCGATATCGTTGACAGCTTCATGTTCGTTCTAGAATTAGCGATCTTTCTTTCACGCGAGCAATTATTGTAGGCTTGCAATATAGTTCCTGCGGATTGTTTCTTATACATTTCTAAGGGGAGAAAGTTTCTATTCGAAAATATACGGTCACTACAATTCCGATAGATTACTTCCTGGCCTACCAAAATTAACTCAATTACGTTTCACAAAATGCTGAAAATAATCCACATTCGAGTCAAATACATCAGCATTCGTGAATACCGAATAGAATTCGTTGGATTTCTACATCCATCATAGAGCTACAGGAACGACTTAAAATATCCCATTCGATATACGTTCTATTTCTTTCATCGCGCTTCGCGTTTACAATTCTACACCGTACAGCTGCTTTCGTGTAGGTGGGCCAAGTGTGCAGAGATGAAAAGCGTTGCATCGTTGATTTTTTGTTTCTTATTGTGAAGCAAACGCGAGATCGTCCAGCGTCGATATTCCATTCATTTTTTTTTTTCGAGGCCATGCATTTTCACGGTAGTCCAGTTTTCAAGTTACGGGTTGGAATGAAAAGGTCTCAAAGGTGAAAAATAATTGCCGTTGGCTGTGGAACGAAGAGATGGGAGAATGATTTTTAATTGGGCCGATAGCCCCTCGATAGGAAACAAATCTGGGTTGCATATACTGAAGCATATGCTGAATGCGCGATAATATTGCATGTATCTGCTCGTGTAATTGCATCGTGACTCTTTCATACAGGTGTTTCAATGAAGCCGGTCGCCGCGCCGCAGCCAATGCATTCGCTTGCTGACGACCGTGCACGTTTATTTGAGGTTCTGCTAGGAGCTCCGGGTTTTATTTCAGTCGGCATATTCGTCGCAACAATGGAAATTGGGGCGCAAGATAGTTATTGCTATTAAGTATATTTCCGTGTCACTAAACTTCGGGTGTGCATGAAGATTTATTATACATAGGTACCGCAAAGAACTATATTTGGGGAGGGGAAGCTCGATATGCCATACAAATTTCGAGTTTCACTGTCCAATGCGAAGCATATCGTTTTCCATCGCGCGGAATGTTTGCCTACAGATTAAACATTCTGTACTTTTATTCTCCCGGACCCACTGAAAATCGTACGCACATATCCCAGAGCGTAATTTCCACGTTCTCTGTGCATACATTTGTTGAAATATTTTATATCCTGACAATTGTTTCCGAGCGATCCATAATTCCATTGAAATGTTTCGCCTCGATTTCCACCAGGAATGAAATATCCTCGTGAAACATATATATTCCGACAAAATTTAAACGAAGATCAGTATTACTGGATTCATTACGTATACTTGTATACACTTTCCTATTTTTTACCTTTTTACCAAGGATGTACATACTTCGTTACATTTACTATAATTAGTATAAACGAAATGCAAACTCTCTTATTGCATCTATCGAAACGCATACCACAGTCCGGGCGTGCGTGCCTAACAAGTTTTATACCTCGTTTGGCGAAATAATTTGGTAGCAGAATAATTTTCATGCCGGGGTCGTCATTGGGTCGCGATCAACCGAATAAACGACTGGTGCACGTGCACGAAACAGAACGAAACGCCGAGGCGGCGGAGCTCTTAACAATCGAACGTGTGCTTAAGGGTTGTTCCCAAGTAGATTGGAACGCTGACGACGAGCAAGGGGGACAACTCATCGGATAATTGGACTTGTCACGCGACCACACGGATGTCGTTACACGATCGCGTAGTCAATTATGAGATTGCAGCTTCATATCTCTCGTCAATCGATGGTATTATCCCGCGAAAAGAAAAATGTAAGCCTTCTGCGAAAACGTGATATTCGATTTCTAATAGAACGAACTTGATTTTGCACAGATTCTTTTGATATGTAATCGTTGGATTGTGATAGAATTAAATATTGTTTTTCAAATATTAAAGGCAAATTCGAAGGTGCAGATTGCAGATATTTGCAATGTATAACTCACGAACATGCGAGCTTTTTCATTTAATACACGGCTGGTTGACAATAATTTTAAAAACATCGAATATCCCACCGCAACATATATATATATAATAATATTTAACGCTTAATAATCCAATTCGGTCCGGGTATTTGATGTACAGTATATTCTTGCGAAAGTGGTTATTAAAATCGATCGATATGTTTAATCTGCTCGTATGAATTATTTATATTTCCGCCTGAAGTATCGGAAAATTTAGCCGCTCGAAGAGCAAGTACACGAAAATGATAACCCAGTCGATTTTTCAGAGTAGTGGACGAGGTTGAAATGTGATCGAGTTTATTTTCGCGAGGCACGGCATGCAAACACTTATTGCATCGTTGAAATTCGTAAACGTGACACGCTGTGCCGTAAACAAGCTTGCATTACGATTTCCTATCGACAGAGATAAATGTTTCACAAATTTGAAAAGATTTAGCTGACAATCTGATATTAAAATGATAAGGATTAAATTATTAAAATGAAATAGAATATAATTAGCGCGACAGGATATACAATAATTGCACGTGGATTTATGACATGCTTAACGCAAAGGAAGCATTTTAAAAAATTGCCAAGGTTCCCTTGGAAAGGAAAAACGTTCTCGATAGTTCAGAGTCGTAAGGGTGCAGTAGTTGGGGGATTTGTCAGACTTAAGGGCCGAGAAACTTCTGCGTAGTTAGACAATTTTTGCAAAGAACTATCTCTACGCGTACCCTTGAAGAAATGGTGTGGAAAAAGTAGCTCGAAGAGCTTCTTCCAAGAGCTTGATTTCGAGTAATGATGTCTACAATGCTCCCTTGCAAAGTATAATAGTGGAGTAATTTTTAAGATAACTCCTACCTTGTTATCTTTTTAAACAGTACGAGTCAATGGTGCGATAAGAAATGGTTTCCAAGTAGTACAGGTCAATGATATGGTCGAATGTATTTTTAAGTAGTATATATCAATGATACAGTCGTATGATATATCTCTTACATACATTCAATTTCTCCACAAACCTATTAATTTAGTTGAACGTTTGTGTATGCAACCCCTTACCCAATTTTAATCCAACAGAAAAATGTGATCCTCGATCCCCACCCCTTATGTTTTTACAATTCGACCAGCGTCGAAAAAAGGAAGTGTACTCGATACAACAACGAACTTCGCGACAAGAAAATTGGGACGAGATCGTTCGTACGTCTCGTGTCGCGTGAACTGGATTACAAATAGGCAATTCCGTGGCGGTCAATGATTTTTTTCGAGGCGAAGCTACGAAACAGGGTCGACGCGAATGAGCGGAAAACTAATTCTCGCCGTAGTTTTTTCCTAACCGTTCTGACCGGCCGCGTGAAAGTTACGATAATGATTTTACAGCCGTGAAACGGGGTGGCAACGCTTCGCAGCCCCGACGGAGAGGAATAAAGATTATTCCCGGTGACCATGGTGGCCAAATCCGAAAAGTATCGCCGATGAACGCGGCCACTGTGGCGACGAAAATCCCCCCGAGACAATAATCCCTCCACTTGCAAATTAACCATGACCGCACAGGGGTGGCATAAACGGCCCGTGGACGCCGCTGATTTCCCTTTGATTGTTATGAACGCTTTGCTGCGACTATCGAGAGTGATTAGAAAGAATAAAAGCGTGATTGGGCGGGGATAAAGCGAGATTTGTTGAAATCGAAACGATTTTGTTGGCGATTCGTTTCGTTCCGCTGGGGTGTAAAGAATAGCAGACGGCTGTTTGAGATTAGTTTCATAATTCATTCGTTCGATACAGTATTTTCATTGTTTGCATAGTATCGCTTCTTCGTATTAGATAATTAATCTGGCAGTTTTAATTTTGGCTACTTATTTGTGTTCATTTAGGTTACAGTTGTACTTCACTCACATGACATTTAAATAATTATGAACTTTTGTTGAAGTTGAATTGGTCTTCTATTCACATGTACATATACGTTCAAAATGGAAGGAAAAATTCATAAGTCGATATGAAACCTACATAATCATTTTCCCACAATGAGAATTCCACGAAATGGAGTTATATAAAAAGAACGTGGCAATTAATCAATCGAATTCACAAACTCTTCCCATTCATTCAGCTCGTTAGTATTCTATTCCGTCAATTTGCTTGACCTGTTCCGTACGCTCAATTCTTCGAACTTCTGCCTTCAAAGTTTCTGCGATTCACTTATCGATAATTAAAAACTGAGTAATTAGATGATCCCTATCCCAGAACCGTATGATCTATATTTTCCATACAATGGACAAACTAAATGTAATTAAAATCTTATCAAACAAATGATTGTAATTATTTCAAAATGAAAAGAAAGTTATCCATATTTAATTTTTCCTCATTCAAAGATAGAAAAAACCTGCGTTTATCTCCATTTTGCCCACGATATTTATTCTCGTGCAATGGCCAATTATTTTTTCTATATCGCCAAAAAGAAAATTGTATAGTTTTATAACTAATGCAACTAGAAAACAATTTTAATTCTACGAAATGGAAATCCTGTTGGCTAAAATCCTGAATCATTATGCATTTGCATTTAATTCGTATTCGCTTCCAATCGACATCATCGAATTTCGCGCTGTATTCGCCTGCACGACCAGTATCCGCATTTTCAGCCGCCACACAGTGTGAGTAAATTTCTATTTTCCGACGTAGCGTAGCCTCGATTTCGTGCGAATATTCCAAACATCCGCGAATCGGGCTACAGTTTTTGTCGCGATAATGAATCGGTGCGTACAGTATCAAACCGTAACGGCAAGCAAAGCACGGACAGCAATAATACAAATTCTGGCCGTTTATGTTTTGCGAAATACATTGTTAAAAGGATTGCAGGGGAGCGTAACAGAAATTTTATGCGAATCGTGCGATTCTTTTGTACGCAGCAGAAAATTCTTCTTAAAGCTCCGGCATGTTCATTATATCCAGAAGCGCGAATCGCACTGCAAGACCATCGAGGTATTCAAGCTGCTGGCACGCAAATAAAATGCACGGGAAATATTAATTTCGTTTCAGATATTCTTCCATGCTCCCGCGCAAACGGGTGGATTAAATAAACGACGAAAAAATACCTGCGTATCGGCCGGCAATAGGAATTTTTCTTTTGTTCTTCCAAGTATTTGAATAGAAGTAGCCATGAAGAAAAATACTCAATTATCTGAGAATAATTATTGCGATACGTTTACGCAATGAAAGCCGAAGTTATGGACATTTTCAATTGAAGTTAATAAATGTTCCGGGTTGCTAAATGTTTAAACGCAGTACATGACGCTTGTTAGCAGTGTGTAGGGTCAGAACGATAGGATGCGTTGAGGCCGACTCGAACGAAGTTTGTAATTTCTCCCAGGCGAATAGTCACGCGAAGCGACACAGTTGTAAATTGTACTTCAAATATCGTCGCATTCTCGCATGCATGGGATTCCATAGTGACCGCACAGGGCAGGGTAATTATTATTAACTGTGCACAAGCTCATTATACAGTTCTGGCGCGAGCCACGCTGAATCTCTTACAGGAGGGTTCTAGTTTGTCGCGACACTGCCAATGTGTACTCGTTCAATATTAATTACACGTAACCAATTTTAAAGCGTATTATGGTCTTAAACGTTTAACCCTAGTAGACGCTTAATTATAGAAACATTAATACATCGGAATGAATTATTTCCATTATTTGTTTCCATGGATTAGTTATATGGAAATGAATTAGGTGGGCTTTCTTATGGACACATAAATTGTTTATCTTTAAAGCGTGTAGGAACTGCATAAATATCTACATCCAATAAGGACATTATTGTTACTGTTAACGAGCACACAATTCTTCTAAACTATAATACACTCGTGAGATACATAGAATCCAGCTGCATAGAAATTCACAATAATATTCTACACAAATGCCATATTTGCAGTCGAACTTCGTACGATTCAACGATGTCCGATAATTCTCCATACAGCGTTTTCCCGATATCAAAACCTGGTAGATGGGAATTAATTGTGGGATTGGAAGGTTCATGCAATCAAGGCCGATGTAAGTGTAATGAAAAAGTATACACGTCCCAGTTAGTCCGGTCCTAAATCCCGAATTTATGACGAATCGTACACAACTGGCTGCGAGTTTGCGCGAGGAAATCGTCAGACACACGTTTGTCTTTGTCTAACGGCTAGTCCCCTTTCTCGTTAGAAATATATACTCAGTTTCTCCTAATCACATAACTGATTGCAATTACCCTGAACATCCGGGCTTGCTAATTGAAACGTAATAACGAACCATTCAAACCCCATCTCGCTTGTCGGATCAGCTATAATTATTGCGACGCGGATTCATCGAACGATGAAAGAATACAAGGGCCATCGTTCCCATTGCGATGGATTATCCAGATTGTCCGCGTTTAGGGGAGACCCAGCGCCGTTCCCCATAACTTGCCGTCACGCATGAGGTTCTCTGCTAGGGTGAATTCGATGGAAAATAAATGCCGCATGGTCCCGCGTAATTGCTGGCTGACGTTATATAGTTGGACGTGGAAACGTTATAGATGTACTATACGTACATATGTGCGGAATTCTGGTTTCGTGGTTGGATTTCATTCTGATTGTGATTGGCGCTGCGGTGCATATGTGGTGTAATGAAGTATTAAAATGTTAGTTAATAACTATTATATGCAATGGAAAATAAAGGCGAGTGGTTAACGGTGAAGGGTTGACACTTGGGGTTGAAAGGTTTTTAGAAATAGCAAGGATTGAAATTATTATACTTGCTAGTATATTTATTTATCGAGGTAGTTGATAATTGCCGCGGTATAATTAATTGGAGAAATTTCAACGGTACGCTAACAATGTTAATGATATTACCTTGATCAGCAATAGAATACTGAGAGAAACGGGAAAGCCGACTGGGGAAAAAGCTGCGCAGTGTCAATAAAAAAGAGGAACGAGAGAAATGAATTATCTTCAGTAATAGCTGCTTGAAAAAAAAAGCAGAAAAAGTAAAACGCGAACGTAACACCGGAGTCCCGGTGTATCTGTGACTATGAAACTGTGCGATAAATTTCTCGCGGCACGGCGGACGTTTTTCTCTGCCGACTAAGCTTTTTTCGTAAATTGAAACTGATCATGCGAGGCATGCGTCAGGTAATTACGGAAGCAATGCCCGCGAACTCGACGGGAACAGAGGCCGGTGTTGCGTAATTGTGTCGTCACAGCTCCTCTTCCCTTCTTTTTATTTCCAATTCGTCGTTCTGTAATTAATGGACTTTTATTTTTCTTCCAGCAAGGCCTTTTATATTTTCCAATGCCGTGGCGCCGAGGAACGAAAGTTTTCAATCTATTGACGGGATCCGTTGCAAGTGATATTGTATCATCGGCTACAGACAATATATTTGGCTTGTTCAGAGAATAGAGCGATTGCAAATATAAATGCTATCAACAATGGAGATATTGCCTCGATTGATTTAAACAATAGTTTATTTTTCAGGTGGACAGTATTTTAGTTTTCTACATTGCTTGCTGTTTGAAAATTGTGTACAATAATTACAGTTGAGTTACGCAAATAAATGCTCCTTCTACTTTCACTGCAGCCCACATACAGAAATGTAGATTGAGAGTTTTCCATACATAAGCACTGGTTTCTCCGATGTAGGTCGCAATCAATTTTCCCAGAGTATGAGACAGAAGGATAAAAGGGACGTCCATAAAAAAAAATCTGTCGCACGCTCACTATGACAAAGATCTAAATTCACGCTACGAAGAGTTCGATTTAGAAAAATCAAAATGGGAATCTAGGGTAACCTATGTGCCCGCAGAATTGTAATCATCGGTGGACGACTGAAAAAAAAAACCAAATGGTAATTCGGGATCACCTTCTAATTATCCATCGTTCGCAAACGTATTCTAGAATGTCCAGCAATCATGATCTTTTGTGCAGATATCTGATGCCTCGATCGTTATTAAAAGGAATACATACATCAATCGACAGTACCTGCATGTCCGTTTCGAATACCAGTGTACAGAGAACAATTTAATTAAAATTTAAAATATAAAATTCTGTTCCTCCCTGTTTCTCCCTTATATTCATCTCGCATACATTAGTATATCGATAATAACCAGGCCAGCTTTTGAAAATGGGAACACTGTACCACAGAAACTTCGTTAACTGAAACATTAAAAACGTCAGATCTTTTTAAACGCAGCGAAATATCGTCCTGAAATTGAATAAAACATAGAAAGCAGAGCCCGTACGAATTGCTAATAGCATTTTAGACCGTTAATGCCGATAAAAAATATGATTTAATGGAATGAAAAATTGATTAATAGCATTGGATAAAAATTGCATACTGTGATAAGCTTTTCAAGGAGAGCTATAGAGAGATACAGTGTATATCGAGAGTATCATGGTCGTAATCCATATCGCAGGGCGATCTTCAAAAGAAACGAAGCTTTTAAATCTGTCAGTGATATCTGGTAAAAATTGCACGATGCCGGGAACTCTGCGAAAAGAACTGCAAGATGATGTTATAAAGGTACAATTTATGTTCATTCGAAGTATCATAAATGCGGTCCCTATTGCAGGTCGATTTTTGCGCTATTGATGAAGAGTCGGTGGTGCTATTATTACGCTAACAGTGTGCTCGATAAAAAAAAAAAAACTGACGATGGCGTGAATCCCTTCATGGGAATCGATGCCATAAGATGCTCGTAACTAAGTTTCATGCCTTTCGAGTTCCGCCAGATACGTCGATGATGACAACTCTGTTAAATTTGTTGCACATCGAATGGATACAGTTATGATCGTATAAGAAACAATTTCCTCGTTGTAATTCTGCTATAGTTTTCGTGAATGGCTAGTTACCTATTTTATTGTTTCGTGTGAGTTTTCGAGTACCAAACGAATTTTGTTGTTAAGACATTTGTATCCGTGGGGATCTCCCATGGAAATTATAGCAAGTTGCGTGTGTCTGCTTCGTGAAAAATTTTAATTGCACTTCGTCAGATTAAACCTTGTTACGATCTTCCTACTTATTTAAAAATTCTTTGATCGTTTTTAAATCTTTTCCGTTTATAAAATTGCCTGTGTTGTATTAAGTTAAAAATATATTTCTCGAACATGTTTGTACCTATAGGAAAATTTCGAAAGCTTCATTGTACTATAAGTATAATAGTACACTTACTCTCGCCCCCCTTGCAGTCTAATTCTGCACTAATCTTCTTGAAAGCTTTTCCAATATGGACACGTAGTATATCGCTGAAGATTTACAGAATGTTATCGCAGTGTCGTAACCTTAATCGAATTAAGTCTCTATACCTCAAAGTTTACATTCTTGAACTTGAGACAACATTTTGGCAGTACATAACGTGTTCGATTCTCTGCTTGAACACATACACACACGCACCTGTTTGAAAGTTAGCGACGCCTTGGGCGCATTTAAATCTTCGTCTAATATGCTGCAATCTGTAGGTAGGGCAACGCTAATACCGCAAGCATTATCAGGAAATTGTCGTCGTTAAACTATGTATTACCATTCAAACAATCCCAGTTCCGATATCGCAGTTTACTCGATGTTGACTCCACATCTTGATATCTATCTGGTCTCTCTGTCGGGTCGATATACATATAATGGAAGTTAAATGGTCAGATTTTCAATCTTCTTTTAAGTCGCAGTTAATTAGTATATTGGCAACAGGGCGGAAAATCAATAAAGTGCCCATTTAATAATGAAATCATGGAATCAATGATACCAAGAAAGTTCCCCGATGCTTGTGGTATTATTTTCAAAAGTGGTATCCAAATTAACGAGCTCACAAGTTATCTGAAGTTTCCTTCGAAGCGATACGCTTAAGATCCAAATAATAAGTTTCCTGCAATCGCAGTTTAACGGTAGTTAAACGTTTCTTTCCAATTTTCTTTGAGGCAACGAAGGCAAAGTTGCCTCGCTACGAGTCCTAAAGTTGTTTATTCCGTGATAATAATAAGGAACTGGGTAATACTTTCGTAGAAGCTTTTCTTCGTTTTACATCTGTTCGCTTATAACCATGAAGGTGGCTGCAGTTTTTAAGTTCAAACAGTTTCGTATTAATTCGATCGTTATGATAGTTAAGCCTGCATGTAATAGACTATGCATATTTGTAATCCAACACTATTTTAATTAATAGTGAGCAAAATTTCAGCCCAGAATCGTAAACGAAATATACAAAACCTTCAACTCTGTCAACCTTCATTGGAAAAGGGCTTCTAATATCACCACTATTTTTGGAAGCACGGTAGTTCTCGATCCATTTATAACACCCAACATTTCTCACAACATGAAAGACGTTTATTGGAAGACCATACTCGCCCCTTAGAAACCAGAAAACACTCAATGATGAGTGACCATAATAATAAAAGGGTTAACCCACGGGTCTTTCATCCCTCGAACGTGGCCGGAATCTCGTTTCTTGTATTCGCCTTCCGCATCCCCGAGCAAAAGTGAGTGAACTTCCGAGAAAGAGGTGCGACTTCGACGAAAGGTGGGCGGGCCACGATTACCGAGGAAAAATCGTACGCACGCAATCCCCTTTACGATTCAATTCGCCGCGGTAAATCACGCGTGAACGAGAATCGATTTAATGTTCCCCGGGCGCGTGCACGTGATACGAACAATGCGCCGATCCGAAGTACACGATGATGAATGAGCTTTACCTCGTGGCGCGCTGAAAGTTGGTTATCGCCTGAAGATCCGACCATTTGTACGCTCCCGTAGCACGTTCATCGATTTCTCGATTCGTGCCGTCGTGAAACTTGCGTTTTAATGCACGCTGACTTCGTAGAACGCCTCGAGGCTTCACCGCCGCGATTTGTTCCCTTGATTTGGTACTTTTCTCGACCCCTCTGCTTCTGTTGCGTAATCGTTGGTGCGGCCGGTCTCTTTATGAAACGATACGTACGATGTATCAACGTAGAAAATGGTAAGACGCGATGGAGGCACTTCACTTAGACACGAGGGCACCCTTTAGAACGATCTTCGTAGAGGGATGTTTATTGATTTCTCGCGATGCTCGTCAAGCTCCACCTAAGTTTCTGAAAAGTACCGCGATTCCTCTCGCTCGTAGAGCTGTTTGTTAACTTTACCTTTCCAGTGCAACGTACCTGCCTCACACCTATCTATAACTGTAGAGCCATAAAAGACAGTGCAATTAATTTCGACGCCTTAACAACTCGGTACACAGCATTACGACGCATCATTCACCTTTACGTCTCTCTCTCCCTCCCTCTTTGTCGCATAATGCGGCTGCTCGCGGACCCAAGTATCTCGGCTAGTAGTTTATGAAGCACTTTGGGAGCAGACGAGCCGAGCTTAAGTTTCGTAGCCAGAAATTTCGGTTGCCATTCTGCTCGATAACTCTACGTGCTCGTGCATTTCCGTGCACCCGACCAGCCATTTCGCCGGCGTACAATAGTTCTCGCCCTCGTCAACAGTTAGTGAGAAAAAGAACGCGCCGACACGAACGATTCCTGGCACGGTGGAATGCTAATGAACAGTTTTGCCGGGGCCAGTTGCAAATTAAACAAGACGTCAACGGCCGACGCGACGTGCCGTTCCACCGATGCTAATTGAATAATTAAAAGTCACCACGGACGCGCGTCCATCTGCTAGAAAATGTAACGCAACGTTCGCGGCAGCAGTGACACGCCGAGGCAAGGCAAATAATCACGGGCGGTAATTGTGCAATCAGAGAAACGCTGCCGCTCAAAGTGGCCATGGCGAAATTTCTACCGCGAGGGCGATTGAGATGTTGGGGATGAAATATGGAAACGTTTCATCGATCCGCCGTGACGGTTGCTCGCCGGTTTATTTTCGTCGCGAAGCAGACGTTCGATCCAAGTGGATTATTACAAGATATCACTGGACTCTAGTGATCCAGTGATAGATGTGACGCAGGTACGTTGCACTGGAAAGGTAAAGTTAATAAACAGCTCTACGAGTGAGAGGAATCGCGGTACTTCTCGGAGACTTAGGTGGAGCTTGACGCGCGACTGCGAATGATCGTTTAGAAATTTGTAATTCCTGATAATTACAATTAATTAGGAATGATATGTGCCCCATTTTTATATAAACGCATGATTCAATTTATACATATGAAGCTGTATAGATCGATTGCTATATCTTTCGGCTACAAAGATTCAGCTCCGGAAGGAATTTAAGTAGTATAGGTCACGCGAAGATTGTCCAGCTGTGGCACCGAAAATGCTCTTTGCTTAAAACATTTCACATTTGCTCCCAACCATAAATCGTCACGCCCGCGCATCGGCGTTTAATCCTCGTTCTATTGGATTTTCAATCATATAAAAAAGATTTTCCAAGACTCCAACGAAATTCGCATTCACAAACTTCAAGCCATTCCGAAATCGTTCGAGCTGCAATAAAAACGTAAATAGCGCGTGCAATCGAGAACGGGGGAAAAACGGGCCGGTACGTTCTCGAATTTTTCCGTTGCACTTTGAAACACTCTGCACGCACTTTGGTAATACAGTTTGCAGAGCGGATAGCGCATATGGACGAGCGAATATTAGATCAACGAACCGTTGCCCATCCGGATCTTCGAAAACTAGCCGCTGAATGCCCGAAAGACTCTGGACCATGCATGCGAATGCCCAGGGAAGAACCTTCGGGAGCGCTTACTCGAATGCCCCAGGTGAATTCGGTGGGCAAATCGAGGGAAGTGCTGCCACGTTCCGCGAATTTTTAAAAGGATTCTGCCCCACGTACCTTGAGTGACCGCGATCCCTTCGATAACCAGAAGAAAAGCAGCGAGTATCAGCACGGCGAGCCAACGACACAGCATTTTTAACACTTCGTTCACTCGTCCTCGCCGTCGATCGTTTATTGGTAGGACCGTTTTCTCTGCTGCGCACCGGGGAGAATCGACACCGCGGACAATTCACCCGGAATTACCTTCGAAATCAAGCTCCAGGCCTGACTTTCGTCCACCACTCCTGTCCCTTTACACGTCCCACGCGATATTATATTCCTCTTGCACACTCCGATAGCGAACCGTGTTACGCAACTCGTTCTACCAGCGAACTCGATTCCAACTTCACCGTGCCGGGTACAGTCACTATTGCCAGATAGACAGTCAGGCGCACAAATGAACGAGAGGATGTTTCGAAGGAGAAGCAGTCAGATCATCCACTCGCGATTACAATCCCTCCGAAGTAGTACGAGTCGTGTGCCGCGCGGCTAGCGAATTCTCTCGAGGATCGGTCGCCGCGGTGCCAGGGCACAGAATCCACCGTCAGAGAATCACCTACGAATCAACAGAAACAATCCACGGGAACAGACTCGCGATAAATCGCTCGTCAAACCTCGCGGACAGATCGCCGATACACTCGAAGAAGGAGACCACGAGTGGCGAGTGTCGAGGCGGAAAATCCCGTAGTCTATTCCAGCGGAGATCCTCAGAGACGCGGTTGCACGCGTGTCGCGTCGAAAGCTCGGCTGCTGCAACCGCGCTGAAATCCACGCTTGATCACACGTGGATCCTTGCTGCTGACGATCATCGTTGTCCACGAATCGTCGTGTCTCTGTCGCGCGAATCCCCGCATCTTCTCACCTTCAATGTGTCATCGCGAAACGATTAAACGCACGACCCTGCTGTCGCCGTTGCTCCAGGCGGATCTCTATCTCTATCGAAACTATCGAAATCGCGGAGAACACGCGCGAAACTGCACGCTACCGTAACGACCACGCGTCTGCTCGGCCGTCTCGTCGACGGCGTCCACGCGGCGACGTCGAACGCACATGGACCAGCCGCGTTTACACGGATGCGGAGCCGCTTGGCGTCGCGGCGCGAAATGATTCTGCGGCCTGGCGTCTCACGCCCACGCATGCGCTCCCATTTACCAGCGAGCAAGGCGCGGACGGATTACGCGCAGACCACTTCTACTTGACGCGCTCGAGCACCGACTGGCTCGGGTGGACCGGTGCAGGAATGCTCTCGTTGTCGTCGGGTCAGCTGCCACGCAACCCTCCAAACGCGATACGATCTTCGAGGGCATCGTGACAGGGGATACCCACGTTCGCTGAGAATCCGGAGCATCCTCGGCTGAAACGAGCCACCGGTGTTAAACGTCCTCGAGGCGCCTCGATATCGGCCCGCGAGTCTTTGAGGCTTGGGACGATGATTTTTAGTGGCCGGTGGATCGTTGGGGGATATGGTATTGGGGATGATTATAGGTAAGCTGTGGGGTGTGTCGGGACGGGTTGAATGTAGGGAAAGAGTTGTGAAAAGGGTTTGATGATTGGAGTGGAGGGTAGAACTACTCGGGCGGTGAGAACGTGATTCGCACGACGGAGAGAGTGCAGATTGTGATTTATTTCAATTGTATATGAACGTCTATTAATTTCTATGTAGCTTGTATAATTTGGGCTATTTGTATAACTTGTACGCCTTGTTTATTTTGTATATATTATGTATATTCTATACAATTTCTGTTGGACTACGAGATACAAGTGTGCAATAGTGTATGCACATATTTCTGGGGAAAAATATTTATATGGAAAAGGTAATTGCACTATTTGGCAATTTGTTTCTAAGGTGTTATCGAATTAAGGATCTTTTCAACCGAATTAGTTTTGCAGTGCCAACAAAAATTAATCCATCGTCACATTCACTTCAATCAAATCGCGTTACATTTACGAAATTACCTTCCTCCAAAATACCATCCCATTTTCTCAGTCCTCTATCACTTACCTAATACACCAAGCCATTCTCTACTTAAACTGTAAACTCACTCCCACTTAATATAATGACCAGCCTGTTCAATGAAAAGTCCCACCAGATCTGCGTTTTATTAGAAATTAAACAAGAATTCACGGCTCCGCGGCTGAAGTGGAGAATCTCTTATTCTCAAAGCAAGGTATTTCTGGAAGTACCTCGCACCGTGTCAGTATTCACAGGAAACGCGAAAAACGTAGTATCTATTGGAGTATTCGTATAACGATGCAAATTCGTTAACAAGAAACGATGCCATCAACTGCAATTAAGCAGAGCGACGTAGCTGGAATTTATGATAGCCGGGGACGTTAAGGAAAATAAGGAGGGCGTTGTGAAGGGGAAGAAATTACGGAATCTCAAACATTTCTCACGGACCCGACATAAATTATTCCCCGACGTCCAGATGTGAACGTACAGACTGCATAAAGCTTTCGTTATCGCCGCTTGCACCACTCGAATCCTGCCGGCCACCAGCAGCACGTTACGTTTAAGAACGGCACGAGATGCGCACTAATCTTCACGTTTTCCTGCTTCGAGCGTGGGATTTCGCGGGAAGAAAGTACACGGGGCATTAGAGGCCAGTATGCATGCCAGGTCTCTTCCTTGACTTACGACGAAAGCGCTTTATGCACCTTGTGCACAAGGTGCACCAAAATGCATCTTTCTGCATTATCATGCATTTTCTACGCAGTATGATGCATTTTCACCATGGAAAAAAACTGTTTCTAATGCATAAAAAAATGATACATTTAGCGAGTAGGCATTTCACCCTTCATCCAATTTCAGAAGCAGAATCGCCTATACATCTACCAAGCCTTGAACATATGTGCGCAATAAACTACAACTCATCATTACTATACCCGAATACATACCCAGTTTTGTGATTTATACAGGTTTCTAACATATTTCCATATATGTATACTTTAATACATAATGTATAATATAAAATATATAAAAATGTGCATTTACACGAAGGTCGTTCTAAAACAGGAAGAGGTCGTTCCTTCAGCGGAGAGCTTTAATTTAAGATGTCGCTGATTAAAATTGGCCAAGCAGAAGCGGAGATAATTGAATTTGTTTAAAGAAATTGTAAACAAATGCGATTACTGCCACTTCCTAACGAGGTACATCAATGATCAAAGGACAAAAATGAAAGCTCGACGTCCAACCTACAATCTCCAATAAGTGTGAACATTATTCCATGTGCAGTTCATTTGTTATAAACAATTAAACAATTTAAATTATTATTACAGCCAAGTGGATATAGCAACTGGAACGGGGTATTTTTTCTCCTGCAGCTCATTCATTTCCCCTTCATTTGATATCCCATTTATTAAAAAACAACCACCAGGAGCCGAGATAACAATTTTTAAAAATGTTTGAAATTTTGTCGGTAACGATATGTCGATAACCGGACATGTGGCGCCATCTCGCGTTTGCGGCCTTTTTCGCAGTTTTCCTCACCGCCAAAACCGAATTTCAGGATTACATCGTTAATTTAAACAATTGCGTTTTTCTCGGCGTCCAGTGGGTATTTTTTAATCGGACTTGTCTTAAATTAAAGCGACGGACCATATCTATATCCTCCAACAGTTGCGACAATATGGCATTTGTGGTTTAAAAGTTATTAACAATTGAAGAATCGGCATAAATGCACTCCGGGTCACTGCAATTATCTCGACTTCTGGAGTCGCTAGGTGAATGATAGAGTGCTCAAAATGAAGGTGAAGCATGCTGCTACACGATAACAAACGAGTTACAAATGCTCCATGCACTGAATATTTTTTATAAACAATTAAAGAATTCTTTTGAGAATTTCACAGTAACTATGCACAAGGATGGTTCCAAAATATGTAGAGATCGTTCCTTAAATCGAGAGCTTTAATTTGAAACGTGGTTGATTAAGATCGGCCCCGTAGAAGCCGAGATAATTGTATTTGTTTATAGAAATTACAAACAAATGCGATTACTGCCACTTCCCGGCGAGCTACATTAATGACCAGACGACATAAATTAAAGCTACACTTATAAGCTACCATCTCCAATAGGTGTGAACATTATTCCACGCGCAGTTCATTTGTTATAAACAATTAAACAATAAAAATTGTTATAACAGCCAACTGGATGATGTTATAGCAACGGGGTATTTTTTATCATGTAGCTTATTCGATTCCCGTTCTTTTGAGATGTCGTTGATTAAAATCGGCCCAGCAGAAGCTGAAATAATAATTTTTTAAGCTTTTGTCGGTAACGATATGTCGATAACCGTACAAGTGGCGCCATCTCGCGTTTGCGGCCTTTTTCGCAGTTTTCCGCACCGCCAAAACCGAATTCCTGGATTACATCGTTAATTTAAACAATTGCGTTTTTCTCGGCTTCCAGTGGGTATTTTTGACCCGGGCTTGTCCCAAATTAAAGCTAAGAACCATAGCTATCTTCTCCAATAGTTTCACCGATGTGGCATTTGTGGTTTAATAGTTATTAACAATTGAAAAATTGGCGAAAATGCCATCCGGGTCACTGCAATTATCTCGACTTCTGGAGACGCTAGATTAATGATCGGGTGCTTAAAATGAAGGTAAAGAATGCTGCTATACGGCAATAAACGAATTGGAAGTGCTGCATGCGCCGTTTACGTGTTATAAACAATTGAACAATTTGATTGAGAATTCCACCGAAGCTATATACGAGGGCCGATCTAATGGTGAATAAGATTGTTCCTTGAATCAGGAGCTTCAGTTTAAGACGTCGTTCATTAAAATCGGTCCAGCAGAAGCCGCGATAATTGTATTTGTTTAAAGAAATTATAAACAAATTCGATTATTGCGTGATGGATACGAGCTACACCAAGCACCACACGACATCAATTAAAGCTAGTAGTAAAAGCTACCATCTGCAATAGGTGTGAACATTATCCCATGTGCAGTTCATTTGTTATAAACGATTAAACAAATATATTTGCTACTACGGAAAACAAATTCAATTATCTCGGCTTCTGCTGGACCGATTTTAATCAACAGTATCTCAAATTGAAGGGAAGAGGATCAGCTACACGAGAAAAAATACACCGTTGCTGTAACTGCATCCAGTTGGCCGTAATAACAATTTTAATTGTTTAATTGTTTATAAAAAATAAACAGCGCATGCAGCACTTGCAATTTGTTTATTGCCGTATAGCAGCATCCTTTACCTTCATTTTAAGCACCCGATCATTAATCTAGCGCCTCCAGAAGTCAAGATAATTGCAGTGTCCCGAAGGGAATTATTGCCAATTTTTCAATTATTAATAACTATTAAACCACAAATGCCATATTGTTGCAACTATTGGAGGAGATAGCTAAGGTTCGTACCTTTAATTTAAGACAAGTCCGGTTAAAAAATACGCACTAGAAGCTGAGAAAAACGAAGTTGTTTAAATTAACGATGTAATCCAGGAATTCGGTTTTGGCGGTGCGGAAAATTGCGAAAAAGGCCGCAAACGCGAGATGGCGCCACATATACGGTTATCGACATATCGTTACCGGCAGAATATTTATAAATTTTTATCTCGGCCCCTGGTGGTTGTTTTCCAATAAATGGGAGGTCTAATGAAAGGGAAACGAATAAGCTACACGATAAAAATACCCCGTTGCTGTAACTTCATTCAGTTGGCCGCAATAACAATTTCAATTGTTTAATTGTCTACAACAAATGAACTGCACATGGAATAATGTTCAAACCTATTGCAGATGGTAGCTCCTACTGCTAGCTTTAATTTATGTCATTTGGTAATTGCTGTATCTCGCCGCGAAGTGGCAGTAATCGCATTTGTTTATAATTTCTTTAAACAAATACAATTATCTCGGCTTCTGTTGGACCGATTTTAATGAACGACATCTTAAATTGAAGCTCGTGATTCAAGGAACAATCTGATTCACCATTAGATCGGCCATCGTATATAGCTTCGATGGAATTCTCAATCAAATTGTTCAATTGTTTATGAAAAATAAACGGCGCATGCAGCTCTTCCAATTCGTTTATTACCGTATAGCAGCATCCTTTACCTTCATTTTAAGCACCCGATCATTAATCTAGCGCCTCCAGAAGTCGAGATAATTGCAGTGACCCGAAGGGCATTATTGCCGATTTTTCAATTGTTAATAACTATTAAACCACAAATGCCATATTGTCGCAACTGTTGGAGGATATAGATATGGTCCGTCGCTTTAATTTAAGACAAGTCCGGTTAAAATCCAAGCACTAGAAGCCGAGAAAAACGCAATTGTTTTAATTAACGATGTAATCCAGGAATTCGGTTTTGGCGGTGCTGAAAAATGCGAAAAAGGCCGCAAACGCGAGATGGCGCCACATGTCTGATTATCGACTGTCTGTGGTATCCTTACGACAGATTGTCGATAAAATGCGATAACAATTCTGAATTTTATATCTCGACTCCTGCTGGTTGTTTTGTAATCAATGAGGTGTCAAAAGAATGGGAAAGAAACAAGCTATTCACCTGTCATAGTGTCGTTGCTCTAAGTTTATCCACTTGCTCGTTATAATTAATTTAATTGTGGAAATGTTTATAACAAATCAACGACGCTTGACATATTTCTGCAAAGCATCTTATGGAAGGTATTTACATCTCCGAATATTTATTTCTTCCAATACATTTTCCTGTGTGCACTAAGTATATACTAACAATAGTATTCCTTTTTATTTTGGCCTCGCAGCCATGAAAAGACTAATTGTAATTATAACCTAACTTTAGATTACTATTTTAGCTTACGCATTCTTTTCTTCCACTCTTTCTTTCGTACCTCCTCTACCATACATATTGCCCCATTTATTACTAGCCATCTTTTTATGCACATCTATTATATGTATATCTTTCTGTTTTGAATTCCGAAGTTTTCATCTCTTATTCCACGCATCAAATCCTCTAGCGTAACCACCCTCTCTGTTTCCCTACATTCTCTTATTAGATGTTCTAACATTATAAATTTGTATCCACACAGGTCACACTTTTCATACTCTACTTTCTCCCAATATCTGTTCGACTTTTGTATGCTTCAAGATCTTACCTACGATATTAATTGCTGACGCTTTGCTGTTAGCCATTAACTTTGGTATTGCGGTAGTGTTGCTGTTCTAATATATCTAAACCTCTCGTTATATCTTGCTCCTTTTATTTTTCTGTTCTGCTCCTGTTGTTGTATTTTATCTTTATTCCATCACTTTGTTACGTTCTTACTAATATACTTTTTGTGTGTGCAGGTCCCTTGGACTACGAAATGAAGAGCATTCATCGGTACAACTCGTTGTGCGATAAGATCAAGAAAGAAGATAGAAGAAATTGTGCCACATACTTTAGTTATTCTTTAGTTATTGTGAATTAGTTTAGAAAAATAGTAAGATGTATTCTACATAGATTTAAAAGAATAGTTTATAAGTATTAGCATGTAAGTTTAAATTGCAACATCTTTGTAACATGTATCTGCATTAATTACTTTAAATAAATCTTCAATGAAAGGAATTCTACCTCTCTCTTTATTTTTACACCTTCACAATCCTTGAAAACACCTAGTTCCACTTCCTTAAACAAGAAGTACCGTGGACGGACTTTAAATGCAAAGTGCTGAAGCGAGAAACTTGTAAAAATGGCCCTATACGTTATTAAATTTAGAAGCAGCAAATTCTAAGTCTTCGCTTCTGCAAAATTGGTTGGCAGATGTCCAGAAAATTGTTGAGATCGAATACCTCCACGCATATCATATTCTCCTGATACAAATCCACGATTTTCGCCAAATATTTTTGTCAGAAACCCAGAAATTTTGCGCTCGGAAATTCCTGGAACGTGACGTCATTTCTGAGAACGAATACCTCCTCGCACATCATATTCTCCTGATACAAATCCACGATTTTCGCCAAATATTTTTGTCAGAAACCCAGAAATTTTGCGCTCGGAAATTCCTGGAACGTGACGTCATTTCTGAGAACGAATACCTCCTCGCATATCATATTCTCCTAATACAAATCCACGATTTTCAGCAAAAATATATCGCCGAAATCGTGGATTTGTATCAGGAGAATATGATATGCGAGGAGGTATTCGTTCTCAGAAATGACGTCACGTTCCAGGAATTTCCGAGCGCTGAAATTTCTGGGTTTCTGGCAAAAATATCTGCCGAAAATCGTGGATTTGTATCAGGAGAATATGATGTGCGAGGAGGTATTCGATAGCAACAATTCTTGGAAATGACGTCACGTTCCAGGAATTTCCGAGCGCTAAAATTTCGGAGTTTCGAGGAAAAATATCTGCTGAAAATCGTGGATTTGTATCAGGAGAATATGATGTGCGAGGAGGTATTCGATAGCAGCAATTCTTCGAGATGACGTCACGTTCCAGGAATTTCCGAGCGCTTTAATTTCTAGATTCTCCCAACAAATTTGGCAACAAATGAAGACTTTGAAAATGATGAAAAGGATTGAGAATTTCCTTCTGCCAAGTTTAGTAACGTATAGGGCAATTTTTACAAGTTTCTCGCTTCAGGACTTTGCATTTAAAGTTCGTCCACGGTACTTCTTGTATAAGGAATTGGAATTAGGTTCTTTCAAGGATTGGTAAGGTATGAAAATAAAAAGAGCAGTGGAATTCTTTTCATTGAAATTTTATTTAAACTAATCAATGAAGATACAAGTTACAAGCTAGTACTTATGAACTATTCCTTTATATCTATTTTAAATAGCTCGAACAACTAAGTCTTGTATCAATTCTAAACTAACATTTATGTAATATAAAGGTACTATAAACATAAAGAATCTAATACTTATAAACTATTGTTTGAAGCTAAACTAGCTTAGCTAATTTACAATATATTTTACAGATAAAACTTATACTTAAATTTACGTACTTTATATGCAGAAGCTTAGATATTTAAACAACAGCAATTGTGTAACGTGTGCATATGCAAATTATTTATTATATATTTTATTTTATATTTAGCACATTCAGTGGGACTTGTAGTAAAAGTAATAACGTTTATACAAGATCTACCGAATAAACTGAATATAAAATAAAATACATAATAGATATACATAACAGTTAATTACACAATTGTTCGAAATTAAACTTACGCGCTAATAGTTACAAACTATTTTTAGAAACAAATTTACTATAACTAAAGTATGTGGCAGAAGTTATTCTTTCTTCTTTCTTGCTTTTATGCACGATGAAAAGTGCCGGTCAACGCTCGTCCATTCATTGCCCAGGAAACCTGCACACACAAAAAATATATTAGTAAGAACATAAGAGGAGAGAAAAAGATTGTCAAGGAAAGGAGTGAATAAAAAGTGAGGGTGAAAGTGAAGAGTGAGATATATGCAGCGACCAGGAGTGCATTTTCTCCGATTCTTTAATTGTTTATAACTTTTAAACCACATATGGTATATAGTTGAAACTGTTGGAGAAGTTAGCTATGGTGCGTAGCTTCAATTTAAGACCGGTCCGGTTAAAATACACGCCCTAGAAGCCGAGAAAAACGTAATTGTTTAAATTAACTATGCAATCCAGAAATTTGGTTTAGGAGGCGCGGTAAACTGCAGAAAAGGCCGCAAACGCGAGATGGAGGCACATGTCTGATTACCGACTGTCTGTGCGGCAATATTACCCCAGTACCATTTCCATATCACACACAACGTTACCGATAAATTTTTAAACATTTTTCATCTCGACTCCTGTTGGCTATTTTTTAATAAATTGAATATCAAATGAAAGGGGAAAAAATAAGCTATTCACCTGTAATAGTCTCGTTGCTGTAAGTTTGTCTCAACATTTCGCAACTGTTATGTAAGTGGTTGAGTTGACTTCCTTATAAATTTGGCTTCTTATTGAAAATCTAATTTAATGTGTAAATCTAAAGTAAATTCTTTGTATATTGCGACATATACATATGAAGCTGCTAGTGGGAAGAAAAGAGTCGACCGTTTTCGTAACATCTACTCCTCGGATACGTGTCGCACCGTGGGGTCCATCCTTGTGTCAATTCAGTGGGCATTGCTGCTTATATCTCCATCGAGTGTTAACGAGAGGAACCAAAACTGGACTTGACGCTACTCCGAAAAGGGACTTTCTCAAAAATCTATTGTTTTTAATCGCATTCTAATTTTATTATTAGATTATCGAAACCTTGAAGCGGATGGTTCTTTATTCACAGGAATTTCCAGCTCAATTTAGCCGAGTCAGCATGCGAACGAATCTCCCGTGTACATACGTGTGCACGTACACAAGATATACTGCGTGCAAGACCAGAATAATACTCTGAAATCATTGTCCGTCAACTGTTTCCTTGAAAGTCGCCCCCTTGGAAAACATAGTACAATACGAGAAACATTGATTAGCATTGAGTGGGCATTTTTTAAAAACCGTTTTACCATTTGGTCACATCCGCCGACTGGCCGTCGAAAGCCGAAAACCAGCAGATGGCGAGAACGAAATGGCAAAAGAAGAAGTTACTTATGTTAGCAGGTGTATCTGGACACGGGACAGGTGAACACCACGACCGTATGCCACCATCGATATTTTTAAGCATACCGATATAAGAACGAAAAGGGGAAAGGAATCAAACGACGAGAATATAATATAGATTTAGTTTCTTTCTTTTTTCCTTATTTAGTTATTAACGGGCATTAGCCCAATATTGCAAAAAGAAATGAGAAAGGACGTGTTAGACATTAGAGCGAAGTACGTGTAATGAGTAATAAGATACGGAAAAGAAGAAAGACTTGAAAATGACAGAAAATATTACAAGAAATTTGCTCCATGGGAGGATCGTCTAAAACTGTTTACCGAACAATTGTCTCTGTATCACGAGAAGGGGCATGCTGTTCGTGCTTGCGATAAAAATGACTCGCCGTTCGCTTCTTATGCCTGATACATATCCAGCAGGGCTTTGGTTTTTCCCAGGACGACAAGATTTCCGAGCCGATACCGTAGCTCCTCTGGCAAATAATCCACGTGGAGTACAACGGATAACTCCATCGATAGAATACAGATTGGCACTATTGCCAGTCGAGTTTCTTGTCTTCGATTCTTAGCCGAGCACCAAACATTTAAAACGTTCCTTTGGCACGAATCCCAATCGATCCTTGGATCCCTGCGAGCAAGGAAATATAATGCAGTTAACATGGTTGGGCGACACGGTTCCATGTATGCGTGCATCGTTTCGCATAAAAGAATTCTCCCTGGTACAATAAGCGATACCTGGCCGGCAGAAATTCCGGGAAACCCGATTTCCCGTACGATTTCCTGTTTAATGCCCCAGCGTTTCGTCGAATTGCCCCGAAAGTACACGAAAGAACCAAAAATCTGTATTGCGGTCTTTTCGAAAGCAATTGAACAAATTCCTGGCAACGCGTTCACGAGCACTGTGCAGTGTCGTACAAAGTTTCAATGCCAGCAGGTGCAGTAAGTCAATAATTGCATCGCAGATCAAATAAAATGTCCATCGGCTGTATTTGCATTCGAGCGAAGCAGCGAAATTCACGAACGGGGAACATTTCTATCCTGTCGACTCGGAAATTTTAGCAAGTAGATTATATGTATAGATCTCTCTTTGAATATGCAAGTTGTCTCCAGAGATTTGCAAGCAGCATTTTTATTTGGAAAACGTCGAAGTCTAGAATGAACGAGGGTGAGAACCGCTGTCGAATAGAAGGGCGCGTGCCAAGAGTTCACATCTGCCGCAGTTGTTTTCACAGCCCCTTGGTTTCACTCCGGAATACCAGCACTAGCAGCACCACCGCTACTGATAAATGCATCTCTGGTTTCAGAAAAAAGGCTTCCGCAGGAAGCAGTATGTACATGTATACATATACGTATAGGCCTTTCCACCGCGACCTTTCCGTTTCCTTTTCCCTTCTTGTCAAAGAAATCGTGCTGGACGGAAGTAGCAAGAAAGGTCCAAGGATTTGATGAAAAACCTGGACAAATTCGAAGAAGGAATATGCAAGAGGCAGTGGAATACACAGACAGCAGTTGGACAGCATCGAAACCCATGAATTTCAATGCTTCCACTGGAGGATGGAAAAATTACGCCGGTGATTGTCGGTGCGGTATGTTTTCTGAACAAGTTGATATCTACTAGCGGATAATAGCGGAAGAGGAGGAATAATAAAGGGAGAAGAGTTCAGATGGTGTGACGATTTCCTCTTCCTTTAACCAGTCTCATTTGCCGGCTTCGCAGCGTCTCCACGAGCAAGCCCGTTGTGAAAACGCGCAACGACTGCTGAACCTGCCTGCAAATTGTATGCACGCGTTCATTTTCACCACCGTTTCACAGGAATAAACAGTTTGGGAAGCGATGACGTTCGATCGAACCGATTGCGATCGTTCGAAAGCGCCGCTACGCAAGCTATAAAATAGTCGTGGAGGGGGTAAGGGGGCTGAAAGGAACTGCCACGGGCCTGAATAAGGGTCCAAGGAAGGGGACCGGCGCAGGTAAGCAGCTGCAAGCATCTGCAGGGGCAACAGCAGCCGCGTGCTTAAATTAGTCCCGGCACAACTGTCGTTCGCGTAACATGCGAGGAGGAATCATTCTGTGTTCGGTTGTTCGTGGAATAAAGTCCGCTAAGAATACGGGAGCGGAGGCGAGTAGCAGTTATTTGTTGTTTAGTTTGCAAAAAAGTGCGCGAATCCTTGGTGCCGAGAAAAAATACGTTTGGCATCGTTGAAAAGAAATGGAACCAGCTGAATTCTAAGAGGAATCATTGCACTTGGATTCAGTTCGAATCTGAGGCCGATTGTTGCATACAGGACTGTCGTAGGTATATTCCTGAATCCTGCGAGTATGTCTCGCAGTTGCTCGTGCAACAAGTAACACCGTGCGAACTTTAACGAGAAAGAAGCCTGCATGGTATCGTGACAGTTGACGAGTCCAGTGAAGAACGTGGACTCGCGATCGTATGAAGGTTCACGGAAAGACGATTAATCGAAGAAGAGGAAGATGCTGATACTTCGGCTAATTGCGGTGGCAAGCGTCTGCTGGATTGCCAGGTGCGACTTATTAGACCTGTACGTCCAGCACATGGACGAGACCATGAGGACCTTGGCCTACAGGAATAGGCATCATCCGAAAGACATTGCGTCGAGAATAAAGAGAAGCGTTCCAGAGGGGCCGCTGCTTCGGGTCGGTACGTTCAAGAAACAGCGTCTGGACGTTGATAAAGAGTGGTACGCCCATTGGAAGGCGAAGAAGAAGATCCCCTACAGGGACGACGGTTTGGATTTTCCCAATTCGAGGGAAGAAAATTTGGATATCAATCAGCACGAGACGATGAAGAACGAGAGCCGATTTTACGGCAGAGAGCTCGAAGAAGCAACCGTGACGATGGATACATTCGATATCGAACTTTCGAAGGAAGAATCGTCGCGGCCCAACGCGGGTACCACGCTCGACGAGCAGAGAATCGAGAATGAGGAATCGGTGGTTGAATCTCGAGAAGAAACAACTCGAACGGTGGATTTCCAAGCAGGCGTCGAAATCGAGGGGAACTCGCAGTTCGAGATCATCGGCGAGTCCGGCAGAGCGGAGCCAAGACGCTTCGACGATCCTATCTCGAAGAGAATTGCTAAGTCGCGAGATCGAGTTCCCAAGAAGTATATACCACCGACGGATAAGTTGGCAAAGCTGTTTCACGGATCGAAGTATCTCGATGTCGGCGGAACCCTGGACAATAGGCCAAGGAGAAGTATCGACGAAGCAAAGTTAACCAGGCACGAGCAACTCGACGACGATGGCGAAGTTATCCTCGAGTGGGATCCTTCGGACGAAGAGATGGTCACCTTCAAGGTTACTGCCAAGACCTTGGGATACGTGGGCATCGGATTCAACGAAGAGAACCACATGAAAGGGGCTGATATTTTGCTGGCTTGGGTCGACGATCACACGGACACCGTCAATCTCCTGGTAAGTCTTGCTCCGTTCTTTTGCTCCGTTCTTCGATTCGTCGACGATCGACGAGGGACTGGTCGCGAAGATACACATCCGGCCCTACGGTCGCATGCTTCTTCCTTCGGTTGCATCCTAATCGTCCATCGGGGTAGAACAGGAAAGCGATTAAGGGGATGCGTGAGAATAATCGAGCATCTAACTGGAAAGTCTACCGGTCTCGCCGCTAATCGCGTGGGAAGAACTCGTTTTCTTCTTATCGCAATGCGATCCTCGATTTCTCGTGGCGCGCGCAATTCTATTTCCGTTCAGGTGGTATCGGTGATCGGTTCTCGTGGAACGGGTGAAACGTTGTACACGTATGTACATGTTCGCGTTCTAAACGGCGACAATGATTTCACGGATTTGCGAATTTTTCGTGCTTCTCCCCTCGGATTCGGGCGGACGGGCTCGTCGGTTCGCAAAGAGACGAAAAGAATGGCAGAGAGGGAGATCGAAAGAGTACAAAAAGCAGAGAGGGAGCGAACCAACAAAGACGACGACAACCAAGGAGGAGGAGGAGGACAGGCGAAAGAACCCCAGGAGAAAAATGAGCTAAAGAAACGAAAAGCCAGAGAATTAAAGGAAGATTAAGAAGACGGCAGTCTGCAGCAGGACCTGCGAAGCTGAAAGGAGGACGAGGCGAAAAAGAAGAAACAAAGGGTGTTTCGCGAGTGAAGGTATCGGCCTTTCCTCTCCTTTCCAAATACCGACCAAATCCCTTACGAGAGGTATCCACGGACATGGTTCGTTTTCACTCGCCCCACCTGTCTCAATGAAGTTCGTTTAATTAACGGTCGTGTCGTGTCGCGTCGTGTCGTGGTTCGTATAGGGCGATTCTCGAATCCAAATTTTCGTAGCGAATTTTTAACGCTATTCGCAACGAGCGGTCTCGTGTCCTCGCATAAAGAAAATGCGGACAAATGATACACCAACCAAGGGGATCACATTGTATCGGGTGAAAGAAATTTTTCGGCAAAGAGGCTCGTCTGAAACCTGGAGTTCCCATTCAGGGAGTTGCACCGCGAGGATTAAAAAGGAACTGGTTATCAAAACCAGCTCTCTCTCTCTCTCTCTCTCTCTCTTTCTCTCTCCAGTTTCTCTGAATTTCTAATCTTAATTAAATTTATACCCATCGTCCAGCGGATGTATCGCCGTTCTCGCATCGGGAACCTGTTTGCCGAGTAATCGCGGGCCGTCTACAGGCCGATAGACAAAACATTCCGTTGAACGCAATGAGGAAATAATGGAGAACCGACCGCACTTCTTCCAACCCCGAAATATTTTGGAGCTCGCGAAAAAAAAAACGAACCCCAGAATCTCGATACATATATATCAGACATGGACTAAGAAATGGGCCGTGAGATCAAATTGGCAATTACTTGAAATCTAAATCGCCGACGCGGCCGAGAAGGCAGGCTTTTCAGCTCGATTTACCCGATCCCTGCCCGCGAACAGCTGAGGAGAAAGAGAAATGGCCAGAACGTAACCGATGGACTCGGGTGGCAGAGGCTGGTAGAAAATTAACGAACGTCGTTCCAGCGGTCGAGATAAAGCCTGAGATAAATGCACGGCCGACGAGAGCAGCGAGTATCTTCGATCCGCCTTCCCGCGCCTTTCCTACCCCGACGAATTCAAAATCCACCGAGCCACGCGTGATCATTCGTCGGATTCGACGCGATTGTCGAGAGGGTAGCGGAATTAGAGAAATCGCGTGAAAGTTCGCTGCGGGAACTGAGAACGAGTTTTCCAATCTATCAGCGACGATTGAGCCATTAACAATGATCGCGGCAACACATTTAAATAAGCGTCTTCTTCGGTGCAAAACTACGCAACCGGCTGCATACAAATTCGAATACACGAACACCCTGCGGAGGGAAATAATGCCACAGGCGATGGTAAGGGGCGCGGGGTGTTCCCTGGGCCCGACGTGGAAGCAGGACAAAGCAGGGTGTGCGCGAGATGTTGCGTGACTGAACGTGTGACGAATACACGAGAGTACGGTCGAGTGCAAGAGAAGAGCGAAGGCCCATCGGCATAGGTATGCGTACGTATATCTATACGTATGCATGTATGCTATGCCCGGAGTTGGTTCAAAGGAGGCCCAGTCAAGGCCTCGGGACATTGGCAAGGGATGAAAAGGAGGAGGTGGAGCAGAAGCAGGAGCAGGAGCAAAAGTAGGAGCATTGTTGCAAAGAAAGATGAAAGTGGCCCTAGCGCCGATGAACCGACCGATACGCGACACATACATACTTTCCTTCTCTGATTGCGAGTCTCTTTGGTCGCACGCTAAGAAACACTAAAAGGATGATACTAAAGAGGACTAGCGTTCGTAAAATTTCTGTGAACGCAACGAGCACTGCACGGAGGACGGTTCAGGGATAACAAAGGTCCGGCGAATTCAGTAATCGCTAAATTATTCACCGGGAGCAACGGGATGCGCACGTACGATGATTACCATCGTAATTTATTGCAGGCAGGAAAGCACGTTTCGCAAAGTGAATCTGAAATGCAGGTAATCTGCGATCCGCCCGCCTCGTGATCCTCCAAACCGTACTCGACAAGGCTTACTCGTCGCATAGAGCATAGACGAACGCACGCATCTTCCCACTTCTTTTTTGTCGCGATTTTTCTTTCTCGTTCGCTTCGACACGTCCTGGTCGTTCATCTTTAGCCAGGCCAACTAGTTTTCGTTCGCTTTCGTTCGAGGTGGAAATGGCTGCATTTTGCGTACAGAAGAGTAATGGAACGAAACACCAGCCCTAGTTTCGACCTGGCTGTCTGGTCGGCGCTCTTTAGCGACCGGTACATGGTTTCTCGGACGTTCCCTAAGGACCTTAGTAAGCCCTTTTATCCTCTTCGGGGGAACTCTTTGCGCTACCAGCTGCTGTTCTGCCAGGTGGTAAAAGGGAGAGGCAGCCCGAAATCAAGCGAGAGAAGCAGTGGGCCGAGTATGTAGTCGGCTTTCTCGATGTAGCGTTGGAATGGGATGGAGAAAAGTTGGAGCGAGACAAAGGTAGAGAGCAAAAATGAAAAAGAAAGCAAGCAAGCAGCACGAGAAGGACGGAGAGAAAAGGGAAAGGAATATATAGCCGAAACGGAGCCTGAAAGAAGAGGGAAAAGGAAAGGGAAAGGGAAAGGGAAAGAAAGAGGAGGTTACCTCGAAAAACACCTGGCAAGCATCGCGGCCTGCTAGTGGCGCCTCATGAGAGAACTCCTCTCTTTTGCTTCGAGACCTGGAGCTCATGGGAACCATCGCGATCCCCCGAGACCACAAAGAGAACCATATATTTTTTTCCCCCTTTTTCCTTTTCTTTTTTTTCAACGCGTATATAGCCTGGACACTATTTGTCAAGATAGGCTGCACCGATAGACGGAGCCGTATCAGTAATGCGTATTCCGCGCTTCAGTTAATTCTATCGAACCACGCTGGACGACACGTTTTAATGAATGCTCATCGGAAAGTGCTATACATGTATAAAGCACGTTTCCTCCGAATCGTACAGGTTTCTCAGAAGAGTCCAAAGACTCCCACAGGAAATGCGAGTACCGATCCACGACGTCACATCCGTCGAATTAATTTTCCGCATCCACGCACGTGTGCCTCTATTCCCATGCATCCGTGACTCCGGTCGTTCGAGAATATCGCCCCTTGCTAAACAGTTTTCGCGGCTTTTCACTCCTCCGCGCGCGTCTTCTCGTATCGTTGCACGCGAATCTATTCGATCGGTGCATTCGTTGCTCGCAAAAGTCCAGAGAAACCTGTTTCTGAAAGGAGGACGCGAGAGAAGCGTACAGCTTCCCCGTTGTCAGCTTCGTGACTCATTGTCAGTTAAAGAAATCAGGTGCACCCGGCAACTTCTGTAATCATTTGCATAATCCCTGGGGATCGGTGATCGAAGCGTGTCACGCGCAAAGCGCGGGATCTCAACTTTCAAATCCGCCCCAAAATGTTGATAAATCGATTCGCTCGTTCGAGAAATCCCTGCGGAAGCTGAGCCATTTTAATCGGCATCCTGCAATGCCAGGGACGTGCTAATTAGCCCAGCGACGCTGAGAATAATATACGGATGCCATGAGAAAACCCCCGCGAACTTCGTGAGAACGCGTACGTAGCCCAGCCGAGCGGCGATCGTAATTAAACGAGTATCGTTACGCCGGTTTACTGGCGCTGCAACCAACGATTCCACACCGATAAGTCTTATCGTTGAAATCGAGTCCCGTCGAGGATGGAATCTCGATCGACTATCGGACGAACGATCTATCTTGCAAAGATAGCGTTTACCCGCTGCCACAAATACGAGTATGTACATTCCACCCTCGCTCGATTGTCGGCCTGCCGGTTCACCACGATTCCCCTCTTTTCCTTCACTTTTTCGCGATACGCGCCACTTTATTACCGCTTCCTGTTTGCACGTGCTCGTTACAAAATACGCAGCGAGCATGACGATGCTCGGTCAATTATTTCGATTCATTACGAGCAGGAAGAGGACTTCCCTTTGGCCTCTTACGAATTTCACCGCTCCACCATAATCGTAATTCAACGGACCCAAACGTAACACGGGCCCCCCTTCTGCGTTTCACGCCTGGTGCGACGATATTCTCTTTCCCTTCGAGAATTGAATGATTCGGCGTATCGGTAATATCGATGGCTCGTTCCCAACTATTTTACGCGATCCTCGAGAATATTAATCGAGAGTGAGCGAGCGCGCCTCGAACAGCGGTCGCAAAGAATCGTAGGAGAAACTGCAGAAAGTGGCCGACCAAAAGAACGTTGCCGTCGCATCGAACGTAAGCACCTGGCACTCACCTGACCTGATAAACACTTCGATCTCGTCCAGCAGCGAGTCGGCAAATTTCAGGACGCTCGAACGCTTCTTCCGTTCGTTCACCTTGTTCGCGATTCCAACTCTTCTTTTCTTTTCAGGACTCGCACGGGATCGAGGATTCAGAGGCGGCTCTTGTCACGGACACGTCGCAGGATGTAAAAGTGCTGGGAGGCTCGCAGAACGAAACTCATACGAGTGTAATCTTCTCGCGAAACTGGCAGACCTGCGATCCCCAGGATCGTCAGCTTACGGTAAGCTTTGGACTGCAAAGAATACCATTCGAAATATTTATTAGTTTATATGTTGTACATTACAATTCAATCGGTTTGCATCGGCTTACCATTTTTCTCGGCGAATTGGACAACGAGTCTCTCGATTCACTTCCAAACCCTATCCGGTACACCTTTGCACAGCTGTAAAATTCAAGACAAAGTGTCAGGTTACCTCGTAACTCTATCGCGCGGGTAATTAGAAGTCGAAAGAAAATAAATTGTCCGGTACTTTATTCGATATGCCGGAGCCTGGGAATTCGGAATAGCCAGGAAGATTTACAACGCAGAGCCCTCTCTCTCTCCTGTTTCGATTTACGCTCGGGACGATGGCAGGTCCTCTGGCCCCAAGGCCCCAGGCCTTGAGACCTCGCCACCGCTCAACTCCCGCAGCGATATTTAGGCGTTTAGCGTGGCGTGCGCGGTCTTTCGCGAATCTACTCGTATCGAAGGATCGTGAGAAAAACGTCCTTCACTGTTGCAGGGAGATACGATTCGAGTTCTCTGGGCCCTCCACCCGAGTGATCCTGAACTGAACACCGCAATTTGGCCAGGCGATAAACGCGGTGGTAGACCCTTAAGGTTGAAGACCCCTGCACCGCACGAACCGCCGCAATATACCCAGGACATCAGGCACTGGGACGTGAAATTAAATCAAGTGAGAAAAAAGTCATAAAAGGGTAACTAGAAGTTACCCGCGTATCGATCCGCCCATGACTAAATATATTTCTCCCAATGCGTAGCCACCAGTTTCGGACAACGTGGATACGACCTACTGGTGCAAGATCTTCAAAGCACCCCACAAAGAGAAGCACCATATGATCGGGGTAAGCGCCAAACGTTTTAATTCACGCGGATTTCGTAGACACGGGAGAAGTACAGAGGAATGCCCTAAGGTTGGGCCTGATTCGTATGAGCCTCACGAATCAGGGTCGTTCATGCCGGACATGGCTGCGCGCCGGTGAACGTCATTGGAATAAAGAAGGGCCCTTGAATGATGTCATTCCTTGTCCGAAACGTTCCCCGATTGTCAATGAAATTCGCTCGAAGAAATTTCTCAGCAATGGAAACGAGCCTAAGAGAAGCCCATCTCGTATTCCAATACTGTCCCGCGGTGTAATTCCTTCTGCTCGAACGGTCGGGTAACAGTAGTGCGTTGAAACGTTAAGCGAACGCAAATATTTCAATTTCAGTACACGCCACTGATCGAGAAGGAAAACGAGGATCTGGTTCATCATATAATATTGTACGAGTGCGCCTCGACTTTGCCGATCCTTGGACAGCATGCGAGAATCGTTGGGGCGCCTTGCTACAGCCCCACGATGCCGCGAGAATGGGAATCCTGTTTGCAACCGGTGGTCGCCTGGGCCCGTGGCAGCGCAGGTAAAATCCAAGATGAAACGCGAAATTTATCGGGGCAATGACAATCGCGAACACGAGCTGCACGATCCTATGCGCCTTGCAGGTGAATGGCTACCGGAACACGTCGGCATTCCTATCGCCGAGCATCCAGAAGGATCTTACTACATGCTGGAGGTCCATTACAATAACCCGGGCATGAAGAAGGTGATAGACAGTAGCGGATTACGGCTTCACTTGACTCCGAAAGTTCGCCCCCAGGAGGCAGGAATTCTCGTTGCTGGTGTGGCGGTGAGTCCGCTGCACGTGATTCCACCGAGGCAAAAGGAATACGCCACGGCAGGCTACTGTACTCCTCATTGCACGAACACGGTAAACGTCTCGTCGATAACGAGAACGAGGACGCTGCTCCTCTCGGTTCGCTGTCTAATGCCCGCGATATTCTTTCAGATGTTTCCCGAAGGAGGCGTCAACATTGTTTCGGTAGCGTTGCATTCTCACTTGGCTGGCCGTCGGCTAAGTCTCAAGCACATTCGTCGGGGCAAAGAATTGCCCACAATCGTGCAGGACAATCACTTCGACTTCGAGTATCAACAGTCTCACACGCTTGAAAAGGAAGTAAAGGTCCTTCCGGGTGACGAGCTGGTAGCCGAATGCGTCTACGGCACCCTCGATAGGACGAAGCCTACCTTGGGAGGATACGCGGCCTCTCAGGAAATGTGTCTATCCTTCGTGATGCATTATCCGAGAACACCGCTCGCTGCCTGCTATAGCATGACACCGGTCAAGCACCTGTTCAAAACTCTCGGCGTGCATAGCTTCAAGGGCGTCACTATGGATCATCTGGAGAAACTTTTCCTGACGACAAGGTGAGCAACGGTGCGACGAGAGTTTCTCTCGGCTGTGCGCGATGCGTTCGTTCGAGAAATTAGCATTTTTTCCCGTCCAGAACGGATGCTGCGACGATTTCATCGACGGGGCAGCAACAGTTGCCAGTTTATCCTGCCACGAGACCGAGCGAAGAGATGGACGAAGACCTCATAAAGGAGACAAAGTCTGCATTAAGGGCTATGAACGACTATACGGTGGAACACGACAACGATAACGTTTTCTCGCGATTGATCATCGAGGAACCCGAGGAATTCCGAGGTAGGCTTACTCGATTGGAATGAAATATTCGTTTCAATTCCGTGCCTTTATTTTACTCCCTTTCATTTTCGATAGGCCGCACTTTGGCGGAACACATGCTGGCATTACCCTGGACCGAGGAACTCCTCGCAAGTTCCATAGAGCGGAGCCTCTATCATGGACGACATATGACATTCTGCAGGAAAAGGGACGACAAACTCGCGCTGGTACGTGAAATCTGAATACATCATTGTGCCTTCGTCGACGGTAGCACGTACCGCAATATAAGCATCTTCTTCCTACTTTTTCATGGCAGCCAGCAGATA
The DNA here is from genome assembly GCA_963667235.1 of Nomada lathburiana. Classification (NCBI taxonomy): domain Eukaryota; kingdom Metazoa; phylum Arthropoda; class Insecta; order Hymenoptera; family Apidae; genus Nomada; species Nomada lathburiana. The sequence goes on from OY763910.1 coordinate 9,845,701, forward strand.
TCCAAGCGTTTCCAAACTACACAGCGCTACCGGTGCCGAAAGAAACGACGTGCAGCGAAATGGCAATTCCATCCGGTGCATCGAGAACCTCGTTTCCTTCCTGCGCTGCGTTCGTCGTGCTTGTGATCGCGACGATCGTTCCATCTTAAACACCGACGAGTTGTCAACCAATCCCCGATTGTACATTAATAATTGAACGTGTTCCGTCTTGCTCAACTCGCTTGTTGACAGCTACTGTTCGAAACAGTCTGAAAATTAGCGAAAACGTTCATTTGAATTCGCAAGAAATTACTCTCTGCGCGCGGGGAGGCGCCAAATTTTTGAAAAATTTTTGCAGACCACATTATGTATAAATATATAATATAATATATATATAATGTAATGTAACGAAGTGTAAATATACCATTCACGTATTTATAAGGTGTACGCGCTACAAGCCTTTCCTGTATTTTATATGGATTTTGTATAAAAAATAAGCAAGTAAAAAATGATAGCGATCAGAAATTGTCGTCGATCCTTACCCGAAATCGAGGAAGAAAATATTTGAAAGAATTTGAAAACTTTGAAATCGTTAACGATCGGTCGGACAACCTTTTACACGTGAACCGGGTAACCAGCGCGACGCGTCGCGCCGCGGCGACGTATCAGATGCGACACAGGCGTCCGGGTTTGCAATTTTCTAGATGGTTAACCAATTACAGAGGCGTTTGCAATAGTTTTATCCAACGCATCGGTTAGCCTGATTTCGTTCACGGTGATTTTCACGTACCGTAATATAGGGTCCCATGTGGTCGATGCTGATAAGCACTAAATTGAACTTGTATCGAATTGCGGAGGGTTCCTGCGGGTATAAAAGACGACACCTCGGTACTCGGAGCACCATCAGCTCTCCGTAGCTCCAAGGAAGAACACGAGGAATCCTACGAGCGACGAGTCTCCGCAGCCTCTTGGAACGAAAGCACTTGGCCAAGCATAAATAAGGTAATAAATAGTAGAGAAATTTCTTACATACCACGGGCATAAACTGGACACTGATTTCGTCTCCAGGATGCGGCGCACGAGGTACGTTGCATTGCCGGTACGGGCTTGGCAGTACGTCGGCCTCCTGGTTGTGTCCCTCGCCTGTCTGACGGTAGGCCTGGTCTCCAGAGACAAGGAGGGCCGTGCAGGAAGTCTGGCGGGACCTGAACTGCAACATCGGGCCCCCCACGGGTAAGGCTTAGAGTTAGCTTTAGAGTTTGCCCGACAATTCAAAGAAAATTCACTAAACGTGCACACGTGTGGTCGCAGAGTGGATGCCTGCCCGAACTTGAGCCCCTTCACCGGGATCCCATCGTGCCTGGACCTCGAGCAAGAACGGAGCATCATTTCGAAGATGACTCCGGAAGCTAGAGATTCGACGATTTCACGGACATCGGCTGATCTTAGCGCGTCCCGATCTCGAAGCGTGGAGCGCGTTTCCAGATCCAGGCTGCAGTACCGAGCAGATTTTAGGAGCACGGAAGCATTAGACAAGCAGGGAAGAGGTGTTCGAAATGATTTCTCGCGACGTACTCTGGAATCCAACTTCGGAACCAATGGGCAAAGCCGCGCAAGACGCCTATCCAATCCTGAAAATCGACTTTCTGGATCGTTCAGCTCGCGATTCAGAGACGATCTTGCTTCGGAGAGGTCGAACAGGCGTCGCGAAATAAGCAAGAGAACAAATCTATCGCGAGAACGAAGAACGCAGGTGACAATTGTACGCGATTCTAATCTGGACCAACAGCCCAGATCCCTTTCTAGAATGGATCGGCGAGATTTTGCGGACGGACGGCGGGAAAGGGTTAACCGATTGGAGCGCCGTACAAACGTCAGATCCGACGAACGACGGGATTCATCCTTTGGATCGTTGAAACGTTCTGCTGACCTTGTCCAATCAGAAACCTCGAAGAATGACTTGATACGGCAACGAGTTAGGGATTTATCCAACGATCGACGATCGAGTGATCGTCGGGCATTAGTGGACAGCGCGGGACGAACTTCGGAAAGGAGATCCACGTCCGTCGAATCCAAAAACCGCGAGGAAGCCAGATCCGATCGTAGACATATGGGTCAAAGGACAGATCGTCGTCTGACGGAACAAAGATTGTCTGAACGAGTTAAGGAGCAGAGAGGTAATCGTAGGCTCGTGGAACGGGCAAGTAACGATCGTCGTGCTGAACAGAGAGTTGATCGTCGCCTCAAGGAGCAAAGGGTTGAACGTCGTCTAGTGAATCGCGGAGAAATCGGATCTGATCGTCTGAAAGAACGAACAGCCACTCGTCGCCTTACGGGTCAGAGAGAAGATCAGCGAATTATGGAACGAAGAAGCGAACGTCGTGCCACAGAGGAAAGGAACGACAGGCGTGACACGGACGGCCGACGATCATTAGCGCAGAGATTTAATGCTAATCGATTACAACGAACTCGCATCGCATCTACTATTTCTGTAAACGATATTCGTTCCGAGGGAAATGAAAGGAGACTAATCAACGGGATTCGGGAGCAGCAGACGAGTTTCCGAGCTAGAGTACAGAACGACGCGCGACGATCTCGATCGGCCGATCGGGAATTCGTCCATTCTGCAAACAGACTTTCCCGCACCAGATCGATCCATCGTGATCTATTGAAGGATTCTACTTCGATTCGCGAACATGTTAGATTAGCGCAGTCCCTTGATGAGCGGCGCAATTCTAGGGCCTCCACAGATTCGCGGAGCGGCTCCGTAGCGATACGAGACAATATCTCCAGCCGCTCGCACGATTTTCTATCCAGGACGAGGACTATCAGCGTCCCGCACCCACTGAATCTAGATAATTCTATGAAGCAGGCTCCAGCGTTTGAAGCTATTCGGCAGGCGCTTGTAATTGGCCTTTGTACGATATATGGACTCACCATGTACTATGGCAAACAATCGTTCATTAGGTAAGAGAAATAGATTTATTTATTTTATAGTTACTATTTTGAACAACGATCTATCAAATTACCGTACTCGTTTCAGCAACTTCGTGGCGCAGCTACCGCGATTCATTGTATGGTAGAGGCTTGTCCGACCATCAGCGGAGTATACTACTTGACCCGACATGCTTTTAGTCCCCCTACTCCAATACTTGTTTAAATTGTGCTATTACATAGTTACCGAACAAATAATAATTAGAAAGCTCTATACTCTATACTAATGTACAGCCGATGTATCCTGCGTAGAAACAAAAATGTATTGCATGTTCTTAAAAAGATACGTATATTTTACCTGAATAAATTGTTCTGATCAAAATCGAATTCTGTGTACTTGCTAGCCTTTCCCCCGAACATTACTCCTTTCTATCCTGCATTCATCATCCACGGGAAATGAATATTGCATCAGATGTATACATAATACGTTAAACGAAATAATCAAAGAGACGAAAAGTAATTTATTAAAGTCATAATTATCGTGATTTGTACATTACGACTGTTCGGCTTAAAAGTAATTATTAAAAAATGTGGTAATTTTTACGTATACCCAGTCTTGAAGGTGTAACAGTAGTTTGTGTGGTTACAATGATTAGATAAAAACAGGTACAACCTAAACACAAAGAAGCTCTTTTTAGAATCATCCTGAAACGAAGATGTTTGCATCGTTACGGCTAGGACGCGTCGATTTTGTGCGATATGCGCGTGCTTCATTCGCCGCGAAAGTACAAAGCCAACTGCGATTGCTAAAACATTTAATGAATGTTTCTCAAGTGTATACATATACATATATAATGTATCGTATGATACAACTGGACGACCTGATTATAAATGGATTCGTTGATGACGAAAAGTGAGGAAACATAAATAGGAAATAAATATAAATATTCAAAGGAGTCGAATGCGATGCTTATATCATACATATACGTATATACCGCGTATCCTGAAAAAGCTTTATGTAAAAAACTAATTCTACGCGACTTTGGAAGATATCTCGTCTTTTCTTTTTCCCGTTTCGAAGATGCCTCCTCTACGATAATACAGTCTATCTATCCGTTCGTGAAATTACATATCCCGATAATAAATACGAGAATATATGTATGTAGCCAGTTCCGAATGGGAGGCAGTCAAGTTTGTTCTTCGTTCATTTTAACCCTACGTCGATGGACAAATAAAAAGTTTTGCTGTCATAAATATAGATGAAAATATTTCTATTCGCTTATTCGATATCGGACTATTACTTTTATTACTTCGACTATGGACGTAGTCCATGCGTGATGCACGCACAATGGCAAGAAGGAATGTCGACGAAAAATCACGGTAAAACAGTAACGTCGTCTCTCTCTCTCTCTCTCTCATTTTTGTTCTTTTCTTGTTACTTTGGCAGTGATCCCAGACGATCATTATGCTCGAGCTTTCCCAGGATCGATATGATTTCACTGAATATTCGTACCTTTAAAGTACGACTAAATATATTGCAAAGGCGATCGTAAACAGCTAATCGCGTCGCCTCCTTTCGACGGCCGATAAAAAAACATCGGCCTATCTCTTTGGCTGTGCATCCGTTCATATAAAAGTGCCCAAGAACGTACTAACTTTCCCTAACAAAAACGCGAGACCTCGTTCCTGTGCACTCGTCATACGAATTATCACAATGCCCGATTCATTATCGATGAATCGGGAAACTGCATCCTCGCACACGTGTCCAATCTGCTGCAGCTACAAGTTAATGAACGTTTGCGATTTCTTGCAGCATTCCAAGAATGTGATCTAGCTCTTGTCGGAAATAACATAGCTGCCGATTTTTGCCTTTCTCGTTCTTGCAGTCTTTACACTGAGTCCTATTCCTAAGCAGATCGCGCACCAAACTCTGCAAGGTCATTTCGCGGCTTTCGTGTCGTTGCTGAAGAATCGTTATCTTATCCTGCAACAGCTGCAACTGCTCCGTGCTCTGGAACACGAGTCAGAATGTCATAGGTATGCAAACAGAGTTTCCCTGTCGTCGCAGAACCATTGGTACTTACCGGCGTTGATAAGTACGATACTTTTTCGCTCAAGGCCTTCACTTTGCTCTCCAAGTGATCTCGCTCCGCTTTCAGAACCACTACCTGCTCCTTGTAGTCCCTGAATTTTTCAATCTGCTGCTTCAAGTGCGATATCACGCTTACTTGCGTATTGATCTGACCCTGCTCGTAAAGTAGATAACACGAGAATAATGTTGATCATGGAACGATCGAGGAAAGTACGCGATACTACGTGCAATCATTCCAACTACCGTAATAAAATCAGAAAGAAAGGGGGGGGGGGGGGAATGAGTCGTGCACGTAATACATTACTACGAACCTGTAACTTTACCACTTTAGAATCTCCGAATTTCACGCTGTACTCCTTCAACAAAGTGGCCATCTCGCGCTCGTGTTCCTCTTGCAACAGATTCAGATCGTAAAGTCGTTTGTTCTTCAGAGCCATGAAATCCTTGTTCATCTTACTCAGCTCCTCCTTCAGAATATCGTTCTCGTCGGTCAATCTCTTCACGATATTGCTGTCCCCGTTTTCAGTATATTGCATAGGGTCGTACAGTTTTTGCATAGAGCCGGCTAATCGTTGAGTATTCGTATCGGGAACATGTCCATTCTGATAGACATTGGAATTCTGATCGTTCCCATCGATAGCTTTCAAAGTCGTCAACTTTGAATCCGAGGACACCATACCGCGTGTCATTTTGTCGAAATCCATGGTTTTCCCGGATCTTTTATCGTTCAACAATTTCTCTCTCTCCTTTTGCAATCTTCGGTTCGTTTTTTGCAACTCTTGGAGCTCCTTCGTCAGCTTCGACACTGTTTTGTCCTTGTTCGCGAGTTCCAGTTTTAATCCGCGTATCGTAGCCATAAGATAGGCGTCTTCCTTTGGATTCTGAGATTTCAAGTTCGGCTTAAAAAGAGGCCTCTGCTGTTCTTTTCTCTCTTCCTTCTCAAACGAGCCTGCGCCCTCCTCCTTCTTTACGGTCCCTACGCCCTTATTCTCCACGAGTTTCGGTGCAGTTTGCGTAAACATATCGTTGCACATTTTGCGATCCTTCGCGTTGGCCTCAAAGAGCTTTCCTTCGAATTCCATTATCTGACCCGCATACCTATCCTTCATATCCGTGAACTTTTTTTGGAACTCGACCAACTTCTGCTGCGCCAAATCATCTTTCGCTTTGATTTCGTTCTCCAAACACGCGATTCGGTCCTCCAGCAATTTCACTTTCTCTGCGCCGACCTTCTCTTGCTCAGAATTTGCGGTCAATATGAGCGCAGACACCGAGTCTGGATTTTTCCTCTTGAGTATCCTCTCCATTTCACGCACCTGTCGGTTTAGATCCGTAATCTTCTTGCTGTCGAGGATAACTTGATCTTTAAGCTTCTGCGTTAATTGTTTCTCCCGTTCCACGTGACTCTTCGCTACCTGCAACTTCTCCACAAGATTTCCCTCCTTCACTCTCAACTCTAGTAAATCCTTTTCCAGCGGAAGCGTATTTCGCTGAATCTTGTCGAACTCTTGCTTCACTACTCGCAACTGCTCCGTCTTCGAACTCAACTTCACCGACAGATCTTCCACTTGCTTCTTTAAACTCAACTCCGTCGTGGACATCGCCTGCAATCGGTCCGTGATGAAATCGTTCTTCGTTCTCAACTGTTCTCTAAACATCTCTAGCTCGTCGTTCAATAAACTATTCTGTTGTGTGAGATCCTCGTTGTTCAAGGCGCAATCAGCATTCTTCTCTCGAAGCTCGGAGACCTCCAGATTCAGCTTAAGAGTTTCCTCTTCGAGGTCCTTAATTCTATCCATAAATTCCTGCGTTTTACCGGACTCCAGGCCCGTGCTCTTTTGTTTCTGCAATTGCTTCATCTCCACTTGCATCCTCTTCGTGTCTTGTATCAGCCTTTTGTTCTCAGTTTCGTAACCGCGAATTAAACTCTCCTGTTTCTCCAACTCCTTCTCTAGCTGCACAATCTTCGTATCCTTCCTCGGCTGACCTCCACTTGGACGTCTCTCGTTCAACGAAAGCTCCTCCACCTTTGCCTTTAAGATGACGTTCTGCTTTTTCAGTGCAAATAATTCTTGCTCGAAGGACACGCGCATACTGTCGATCTCACTTTTATACGTTTTCACCTCGAATTCGAATTGCTGCTTCAGAAGAACGTTCTTGTGTCTCTCCTCGCGGCACAGTATTTCCCAATTTTGTCGTGCTGCATTGTACTTCGTATCACCCCCGGCCATCGTAGTCTTTAAATAGGTATCAGGTGATTTAGCTTGCTGCCCTTCATGTCTGTACATGGAAGACAGTGTAGGAGTCGAACCAGTCTTAAGGAGATCCTTCTTTGGCTTCGAAGCGATCTTATTTTTCACGGGAACTTTCGTGATTGGCTTAACTGTAGGCTGCCATTTTTGCTTCAACGTTGGCGATCGTCTAGTCAAAGTACTGGCAGGTTTTTTCAAAGCATCCCAATGTTTACCGCCTACTTTCCAGTTTTCCACGGAAGGCCTAAACTGTGGCTGCTTGCAAATTTGATCGTAACTCTTGGACTTGGAAAATTTTAACTCCTTCTTTTGCAATTTACACCATGATCCGCCGATCGGATTAATGCCTTTGCGTTCTGCGTTGCAGCGTTGGGAAGACGGAGCAATGGTGCTACTTTTTATCTCGGAACTTGAAATGGTTTTACGTATAGTTGATTTCGGCTGATGCAGACCTTCTTTGCTTTCCTGCACCACCGTATCCTCCGTTGACTTTTCCGCCAACAACTTCGGGATCGCATCCGCGAACAATTCCAGTCTTGGCGTGAGTCCCACCGCATACAGTTCTTCCTTAGAGCTAACTACCGTTTTACCATCTCTTGCTGCAGTTACACTGTTTGGAGACAGTTGACCTTCCCTATCGGGTAGCTTCGAAACGTTTCTACCACTTTGCGACTGCTTATGTTCTTCACCTTTGGGGCTCGAATCCGTTTCGTCGATTTCACGCTGGGCCTTTGGTTCATTTGGTTCATCCGTGCGGGACAATTCTTTCTCCAATATGTCTCTAATTTCCTGCTCAGGAAATTCCGGACTCTTATCGTTCGTGGGTTCACCGTTTAAAGCAAGCGATTTATCATCGTGTGTCTTCGAAAGAAACGTATGTATAGAATGGGATTCTTTCGATTCTTGTTCCCTTTTATCGGTCTGCCCTTGCAACAGTTTCAAGAAGTGTGAAAAATCCTCTTGTCCAAAACTCGAACTACCCGACATACCACCGTCGGCCCTCTCCTTCGATTTTCTCAATAAATCCTCGAAAAAATCTTTATCAACGTCGATTATCTCTTTTTGCAAATTTTCCTTGTCTGACTCCATCTTTTTAATACTCTTCAATTCTTCCGACCTGGAATGTTTATCGATCGGGTCATCCAAGTCGGAGCTACTGGATACTTCAACTTTCTGTTCTTCGAACTTTTTCCTTTGAAGTTCCAGAGTTTTCGGGGCCTTTAAACTATTCACACTTTCATGTATCACTTCAAATCCAGGACTGTCGTCCCTCTTCCGCTCATTTCTGGGACTCTTTTTGATTTTTTCTGTTTCTTTGTGCACCTCCTCCTCTATCTGCTGAAAGATATCTGCTTCTAATTGCCTCACCCTGCTCAGACTTTCTACATTTTCTAGGATATTCTCAGGTACTAAAGTATCAGTTTTTGATCCACTCTTAGATAAGCTAGTGCTATTCTTCCTCACAAGTTTCTCAGCCTCCTCCAACAATTCTTCCACAGACTTGTCCTCCTCCGAATGAGTTTTGGCCGAATCCTTTGATTTCGAACGATCGGCAGCTGAATTTGGACTAAGGGCTCCAGCAATTTTACTCATTTCCTCTAGAATACTACCAATGTCTTCGTCAGTTGCATCTGTTACAAAAAAACATAAAGATTCCAGTTTTGTATTCCAAGAACTCCGCAAACAGATAGGACAGTACGATTCGTGCCAGAATACTCACTTTCAAAATCGGAAGGGTATCTATCAAATGCACCAGAAGCCAAAATCTCGCACAAGGTATCGTCCCTGCTTTCTTTCAACTCAATCTCGCCCTTATGCATAGCCTATGGAATGCAAAACCATCAATTCGATATAGACTGCCATTAAAACTACAAAAACTTATCGTATGTTACACAGTACAAAGTGTTAGAATTACTTTGCACATTTTTTCTTTCTCGAGAAACTCTTTCATCGAGGAACTGACATCTGGGGAAGGAGACGCAGACTGCTTCGCATTTGATTCCATGGGAACAGCATTGGACACTTGTAGCCAAACCTCTGGCTTTTTCAACCACCACTTTTCCTCATCGTGTTTCTCTTCTGACTCTATTCTCTTCGATATCTTGGGTTTCTCTTTTATTCTAATCGAATTTTCCCCCACACTAAGGCTAATGGAAGTACCCAGAGTATCATCTTCGCTCGAGATCGGCTGTAGAAGAAATACGGGTCACTGCGATACGAATTTTTTACAGAGAATGTAAACCTTGAATCATTCCTAGCTTTCGCTCGAAATATATTTGATCAGGTGCACAAAATTCACTAATAAATTATCGTAAATGCGCAAGGTGCCGAATGCGTTTACGCAACATAGACAGGTTAATGAAAGTATCGAATAATATACGCTAGAACTTACATCCTCGATACGAGGGGACTTTTGGAGGAATGAAGACATTCGGTTCTATCACTGATAATACTTCTGATTGATACGACCCAAGTAATCAATCATTTTCTTCGGAAACGCTTGACACTAGTCGTACTCGCAGTTTGTTTATTTGTTTGCTGCTTGGTTTTAATTCGCTCGATGGTCGTCTGACAGCGACCTCATCCAATCAGTAACGTCCAACGATTTTTCAAACCCCCGCGCGAAGCAAATTGTATGAATATGTATGCACATAATTTGAAGAAATAAGAAATAATGCATGCTTATCCGTCCTTGTTAGAACCCTATCGATTTCTCCATGGGTATGAAAGTGCAACTAATACATATTATAATTTTTATTCATTATCTTAATAGCGAATCGTAATGATTTTTCACTTAACAATGATGGATGCACGAGAGGGGGACGCGTGCATTTTGTGCTTAATAACAATGCATAACAGAATGAAAGTTTATTAACAGTTTACGGTACAAAGTGTTAAATTTTAAATATTAACCATGATAATTTTGCACAACCCCGATCATCATCCATGCGAACAATTACGACAGTATTCTTCCGTTGAATCACGCAAAATGATAAGTGTCAACTCGAGAAACGTTATTGATACGCGATGGGAAACTGGTGTTTGTTACATTATACATATAAGGGCGACGTGCAAAATGAAATAACAGATGGGCAAATATGCTGCGCGTAGAATTCATGCAAGTCTAACATCTTCTCATATTATATCACAATCTCGTGTATATGAATATACGGTATCTCTTAAAATATATTCATACATCTTTTTTATATAATATATATATCTCTGAAACTTTGAAGGCGATCCGTGAATCTTTTATCTACATAAAGTACATAAGCGTACATTTGTCGTAACAATTGTCGTACCCTCGTATATATCAATATTGGACGATTATTAATATGTAGACACATCCGACATCAATTCGTAGAAATAGCATTACAATATCAACGTGTTTACAAGGTTTCCTTTTTTAATATAACTGCATAGGTACGTATTTCCCGCTAATTCGTGATTTTTGAACAGTTTAGAGCCCGGATCTAGGCGTTACGGGCCAAAGTACTTCATTAAGCATCAATGAAATCCAGTTACGCTTGCATCTAGACAGGTACGAGTAACGTGAGTCGTTTTAAACATAAATCTCCGTCTGACATTACATTGCTCGCAAATTTGTGAAACACGCATCAATGTCCGTAGCAAGCGTGCAATTTGAACAACTCTTTGTTGGCGAAACTCGTGTTACACTCTTCGCAGTAATGCTTGATATTATCTGGCAGCTTCATCAAGGGGGATAATTTATTGACCGTGCCTCTGATCACTTTCGATAAATCCCTTCCGGTTGTTTTACCATTTTCCGTGAGATTTCTTAGGCTCCTACGTAATCTCCTAGCCGAGACGTCCACGCTCTCGAGTTTCCTTATCTTACCGCTTTTCATTGTCCGATGGATGTTTTGGCTTCTCAAATATTTCGCCGAACAATTTCTCTCAGCGTCTTTTCCTGATTTTAGTTCACCCTTCCGACTGCTCTTCGAGTGTTTACACCTGCTGGCTATGCTACAATTACGGTCGGTGTATTGAGCGCGACTAAAGGTACTACAATTAATTGGATCGTTTCGTAGGTCCGCGACCGCGACACGATCGTTGGGCAGTATACCAATTTGATCTATCAGATCACCTATACCGGATACTAGCTGCTGCTTCGGCAACTTTTCAGCTGACACCGACTCATCGAGCACGAAATCCTCGAAATCGGATACGTGTTCCTTCTTTATAGTTACATTAATTCTACCATCTAGCAATGTCGTCGCCCCTCTAGGCGACGATTTCAATTTATTCGAGATATTTCGAACCTTGGTTTTGCACGATCGGTGTTCCTTACCATGTGACCTTAGGTTCTGACCTATGTTCCTCGAGTACTTTCGCTTCGGACCTATGTAATCGACAGCCCCTTTCCTTGGCCGCAAGATACGCCCTGCAATTTCCTCTAGCTTCTCTACTTTGATCTGTGCCGTGTCGATCTTCGTGAACGGTGCCGATGTGCGATGTGCGTTCTTTGAACTACCCCCGCTGAACGGCAACGCAACTGCGTGGGCCTTTCTTTTCGATCCTACGTAATTCACGTAACTCTTTCTAGGCCTCAAATTGCGAACGATAGCCGTCCCTGGGGTCTTCTCGTTTGCGTTAGAAAATCTACCCTTAGCTGAGCCAACGTTGAAAGTAGTCCCGCCGACAAAGGTTACCAAACTCGCCGGTTCCTCGAGTGTTTTACCAGCTAAAATATTCGTTCTTATAGTCTGCGATTTGTTGACGCAGCTATTGTTGCCCGATCTGACGTCGCTTATCCTGCTACACTTCGGTATTCCGTTATCAAAATGTTCTGGTACAGTTTTTTCATTACTTTGGTCCGGTTTATCACAGTAACAGCCGCAGCGAGCATACGCAGCGTATGTTATACCCTTGGAAATATCTTTCGAACGTACACCGTCCACCGGGAAAGTTACAGAGCTCATCGAATTGATGTAGTCGACGTTGTCGACCATAGAATTCATATCGTACGCGTCGTAGTCCGGCGGCTCTACTTTGATCTTGATATTCTCTATGTGCACCATAGGCACGCCGACTCTCTCCCCCGTGTCCGCTTTCCTCATCCAGGACAGCTGACTCTTCAAGTCAGCATCTGTTTTTAAACAGTCTACGTAGAACTTGTGAAACTCCTCCAGCTTGTAGCTGCATCGGTGACACATGTGTTTTGGCAGCAGATCCATTTCATGCACCTGCGGGACACATAGTCGGTACGAATGCAAGCGCAAGTTCACATGGTCGTTGCAGGAAAAAGAGGTGGGGACGTGCTCCACGTGCTCTACGATAATTCTATAGCAAAACGAACGATGAAAAACGGATGGATGGTCCTCCGTGTAAAATTCAACAATAGATTGCGACTGCGATATATCCAATGAATAATGTGATAAGAAGTTACATAACGATCGGAAAAAAATATTTTCGTTTCAATATTTCGCGTGGTAATTATTTTTTCTTTCAACGTAAGGTTATCGCTATGTAAAATACACGTTCGCCAATATAATTTCACGATATCAGGTTCCGCAAATTTTCTTCACGCGCCGTTAGTTATCGTAAATTTCGAGTCTCAAGAAACGAAGACAATCGATTGTTAAAAATATTCACCCTCGCGTTAAACGTACAGTGTCTGCTTCGTTTTATACTTGGGGTCTATTTCGCGTGAAAAAATGTCTACTTAAACGAGCAGCATCTACTTCAATATAAAGGGCTAAAAGAATATGATTATGATTAAAAGTTACGCAATACGTTAAAAGTTTTTATGAGCCGCATTGGCGCCAAGTAACGATAACCTCACTTTTATCATCATAAACGTAATGAATGTACCACTTAGATGGTATTTCTAGAATGCATTGCACCTGCAACAACTTTCTTAACAAGAGAACAAAATATCTGTAAAGAAGAAAACATTGATCCACTGGTTCGGCATAGTTTTATTAGAAGGAAACATTGTTTCGCGTTCGTAGCACGATTCGTGGCAAAAAGGTTGTTCAGGAGGGGGCGTTTATGATGTCAGGAACAGGGAAAGGCCATGAAATGTACGTGAAATTCACAGGGAATGATACGAATTTGTAGAAGGGAAAAGAGCGATACGACATACCATGATCGGGAGGACTGCGTTGATTTTCTTCACGTGGTTCTCATTCTTGTCGAAAATATTAATCGAGATACCGGATTGCTTGCCGCAAAGTCGGCAAACGCGACTGGACTCGAGAGTCTCCATAACGGTACAGGGAGAATTAATTTGTCCGGAGAGAATGTCGCAAGCACGGCCTACACGCGCGCCTATCTCCTTTATCCCTCTTATAATTGTGCCAAGAAGTGAATAGTTTCGCGGTACCCTGACTCCTGATCGCGCTACGCGGGAATCCCCAAAAGCCCGCAGAGCGCGAAGTTTCCTCTGCCCTCTGCGGCCCAGTCGCCGCCAGCGTACAATTCCGCGTCACGTTTCACCGTCGGGGTTCGCGCAAACGCGACATTCGTGTGCATTCGCGAGCGCCGCTAACTCGACACAACCGTCACAGACGAAATATCTCGTCTGTGCAACCGTGATCGACCGATACCGACGACAGTGACTCGATTTCCTACCGCCGCAACGGACGACAAACTGCCCGACGCTTCCCTGCCCTGGCTCTACCGTGACCACAGACAGAAGTCGGGCAAACGGAGTTCGCCTTTTTCGTCGCCGAACCGTATGGCGCTGACATCTGTTGATGCCGTTGGAACACTGAATAGAATACGATCGACGCGACGTGCAACGTCTCGACAACGATGTGGTCAAAAACAATAATTAGACTTCAACCTTCCGTACAGTGACAGAGATTTGCTTCAATCGAAAATAGTGCCGTTTCGTTTCGATAACGATGGAGAACACCGCGGGAAGCAGTGCGAAATCGGTTACAGAAAAACACGCGGAGAGAATGAAACGCTTGCGAGAACTCCACTCAAAAAGGGTAAGTTGGTTCGGTTGGTTATTTTGCCCCGTTTTTCCAAAAACTCTTTCTCACAGAGTATTCATTTCATAGAACGAAGCCCGACAGCAAAACCATAAAGAAGTTGTAGAGGAGGACAAAAGGAATAAGCTTCCCTCAAATTGGGAATCGCGCAAAAGACAAGCGGAATGGATAATTCAGGACGAAGCTGCAAGGAAAGTTGCTCAGGAAAAAGTAAGTACCATGCGGATGCAAAAATAGAAAGAATGAATGCAATCTGTATACAGTTGATGCATCTTGCAGGGGGAGGATTATGAGAGGACAAAACTGCTACATATCGACGCAGCAGAAGCAGAACGAATAGCACGGAAACGAAATAACAAAAGAAATCCAGATCCAGGCTTTTCGGACTACGAGCAGGCTGCCGTACGCCAGTACAACAGGCTGGTAAAGAATATCAAACCAAACATGGAATCGTACGAGGAAGCTAAAGATAAATTGGGTCCAGCCTTTTACGGAGACAGAAACACCATACTGCATGGCCTTCACGAAGATAAAAAGGAAGCTGTTGAGAAAATGGTCGAAGACTTGGAAAAGCAGTTAGTATTTTTCGTCAAATTTCGGATATTTAAATTCCGATAGAAACGCTCGCCCATACGTACTACAAATTGTCTATGCTTTTTCCAGAATTGCAAAGAGGGATAAATATAGTAGAAGGAGAATGCACAATGACGACGCTGACATTGATTACATCAACGAGCGCAATGCTAAGTTCAACCAGAAATTAGAAAGATTTTATGGCGAATATACGCGTGAAACGAAACTGAACTTGGAGCGGGGAACGGCTATATAATGGATAATAGGAGAATGCTGCACTATAGAACTTACTACAAATAAGTTGTATTTTAAATGGTATTTTGAAGCTCGTACAAATAAATGTCAGACTACTGACAAGTAGATGATTATTCAATAAATGATACATGTCGCGGTACAATGTTTTGTCTAGTTTAAACGTCATTCGTGCATCGAGATCGTCCATTTCTAATCAACAGACTCGGTAATTAAAAAAATCTTAGGCAATTTTCCTCCCCCGATCGATTGATTGAAATAATATTTTATTTAATTTAAATAATGACCTTATATACAGTTTTTTCATGTTTCTAACGTAGTTCGCATCATACCACCCAACTATGCACTGTTCCTGAAAAAAGTCAAAATTTTTTAATCACACACAATCTCGTATCGTTTATCTGACAGTACACAAGATTGGTGTCCAGCGTATAAAATACTCACGGCTTGGGGAAAAGTTATGGTGATGCGTAACTCGTATATGAATATCTTGTGTTTCACCTGCAAATCGTATGCCGTACACTTTACACAACTGATATCAGAATTTTCACGGACGTCTACAAGTTTTAGTTTTATACCAGTAATATGGAAATTTCCAAAGTCCTTACTTACCAGTAATGAAATTTTGCAAACACCGACTCGTTGTAACAGTTACGTACGTGTACAACACAGTAGAGCATTGTTAAATTCATAATTGCACACGAAAATACGTACGCTAGATTAGGCATGCTCGTATGCTGATGGTGAGAGTAAATGTATATTATTCTCAAACGGATTAATGAAAGACGAAAAGACCAGTGTACATCCATGCGTCGTGTTTAAGTACAGGATAGAATTGTTTTATTTATGCCGCACGTTTATCATTTTTACGATCGCAATGACATAATTCAATCATTAACGAGCTGTCGTTAAATAGTTTATGTTCGGAATGAAATATCACCGTTGGCCGGGCACTCTGTTTTGTTGCAATATAAAAAGGTAGGAAAGCTACACCACCCTCTGCTGCTCGATTATTCATAAAGTGAAGTCTGTCGATTAGAAATTTACACGCGTCGAGTCGCCAAAGTATCCCGAAAAAAAACACATGCTGTTAAGGCACACGATTTCAATGTTCCGGTGGCGGTGGATCCATGTGCAAACGTGTTAACGGGGTCGCAAGATCCTCTATCGCTTTTTCGAGGGTCGTACCTGTGTTCCCGTGGTCCAACAACCTCGGCATATCGCACTGCTCGCACTTATTCATTAGCGGATGGTTATCAAACGTGCACATTCTACAGACCCAAGAAGGGCCGTCTCGTTCTTCTCCGTCAATATTGTTGGCAATCAGTTCCGATTGCCAGACAGGTGGCTGACTTGGCAAAGGTGGTGGATTAGAATCACCGGACCTCGGTGGTAGAGGCTGACCGGTATAAATGTGCTGATAGAATTTCTCGTTCGTTTCACCCAAAGGTACTGTTGACAATGAACAAGAGGAAGGAACTTTGTGTCAGAGCCAATTAGAAATATATCGCAATGCAGATAAGAAATATCGATACGGAGCTGTACCTCTTGGATCCGACCACTGATCTACTTCATCCGCAAGTCTATCGCATTCAACCTGAAGCTGATAGATCTCGCTTCTCAACTTTCTTTTTAACTCCTGCGAAATTACCATTTCATCAAGTTTACCGCTTCGCCATTTTACGCGTGTATTATGTGAACGTTAACTACCTGCGGAGGTATCGAAGAATCGAAAGGTCTCGTGAGAGACTGCAATTCTTTCTTCATCGCTTCGAGTCGTCCTTTCTCGACCCTCAATTCCCTGGCGAGTCTTTCTTTCCTGACCAATTGCTCTGCGACCAACTCCCTCTGATGCTCTGCCACTGCGTAAAAAAATGTACTTTAGCTTCGGCACGTCCCGTCCAATTTTATCGAGAATGCAATTTTTCTTTGTTTCTTAAACGATTTTATAAATATACACCCGTATATGCACACCCTCGAGCCATTTTACCATTAAGTCTCCCCACCCACGTTTCATTTCGTCGCGTATAAACGATCAAGGGTGAAACATAAAATGCGAACTGTAATTGTTTAGGAAACGCGTCAACATCGAGACGACGGTGCTCGTTAGAGAGAAAAGCGGATCAGGTGGTCCACGTAGAGTAACCGCTAGCGTGGCTATGTATAGACGGAGCGTGGGGTCAGGAATGCGTAAATATCGTTCTCAGTGTTACATGCGTGGGCGTAGTATGCGCGACCAAGTGGTTTCGCAGGTAAATATACGTATACGTGCCTCCTACAATACGAGCATTCGGAAACAAATAATTTACCAAGAATAAATCTAGGGAATAATAAAAATAGGTCGTCTATTTTCAAGCCCGGGTGAAATAGTCGGTCGTAGAGGAGGCTACCTTGATTGAACGGCGATCGATTCTGATTGGAATTGGTCTGCACTTGTTGTTCGCCAAGAGGACTAGAGGGTGGCGAGGTCGTCGTCGCTGTCGGCCCCGACGGTGTTGTTGGAAGGCTGATTGACGGGGCGACGTTCGTTGTCGATGGTACAGAAGGGGTAGTTGGGGCGCTCACTGTCGTCGTAGGTCTCGGCAATTGACTAGGTGGTCCCGCCGGAAGACCTGTAACTTTCGCATTCTAATCGCTGCGTGCCCTCATTATCCGAGAATTCTCTGCTTTCGGCCAAGACAAAACTACAGACGGCAATAGTATAAAGATCACAACGAACAGATTGAATACAGACCTGGCGGCCTCTGCGGTCCGGTCTGCATCGGTGGTATCAAGCTGTTGGGCCTGCTGGGACCCATTGGTGGTCTGATTCTAGCAGCCGTTACGCTGCCAACGGCTCCAGCGCCGATGCTGATCTGAAGACGACTTTGAAAACCCCGGGGATCCAGGGACGAGCTTGAGTAAGTCAGACTCGATCCCTGCGACCTGATGTCGATCGGAGGTTGTGGTTCCGAGGACGGTGGCCTCAGCGTCAGGCTAACCGATGTGTAGCTTCGAGTGTGATCGATCTGCGCCCCTGTGTTCTCCGCGTTCATTAACGGCTCGGCGTAATGAGTTCGTGAATCGAGGAGCAGATCGCTTCGTTTACAGGCACCACCGATCGCCGGGACTGTTCGAAAATCTACAGGGTTGACGGTTTAAACAGAAAGAAAAGTGACCCGTTATGGAACACGGTACTAAATTTCGCAACCGAAGGTAGAAAGCGAAAACAAAAGAAGTCGACGGCGCATACGCGACAATGGATCGTACGATTCGATTAATTAATTGTAAGCGACAAACAGGATCTTCACCGCGCAAGGCCAAACTCAAGAAAACCTGTTCGGTTCGGTTCGGTTCGGTTCGGTTCGGTTCGATTCGATTCGATGCGACGCGTGCCGCGTTAGTGCAAAACTATACGTGCATGTGTAATAAATGTCCGAGTATGATTGCATCGTAACTATGTATGTCTCATTGTAATGCCAGCGAATATACCAAGATTGTTTGCCATGCGTAACGCGGATTTACCACCGACCGAACAGCTTCCTCGACACAAACGGGAAAACCACTTGCTCGATAGCGTGACATTTGTTAATCCTTGAGCTTGCAGACATCCTGCCTGGTCATACATCTCGATCGTATACATATTCATATAGATATACATATAGATAGATGCGTACCGCGATTGCCAGCAGGACTACAGGCAACGTTCACGTTCAGTTCGAATCCAGCTGGCTCGCTTCCCGGGTTCTGGACACGGCTAGGGCAATTTGCATCGCTCGGTCCCATGCAATCGTCACAGAAACCGCGCGGTGTACAGACGGCAGGCGCTGAAGAAGGGGCGGCAATAGGATTAGCTGTGATCGGTGACGAGACTGAAATCGCGGCAGCTCGTATAGAGCTAACAGGACAGCGTCGTGCCATACCGATGTCCAGTGAGGCCGGTCTGAGTGGTCGCGGGTTGTTGCCTGCGCTTGCGATTCGATGCGTTTGGTTCATCACGCAGCATCGTTGCTGCGTGACTACACGATTCGTTCGTTGCTGTTGCTGTTGTTGTTGCTGTTGCTCATGCTGATGCTGCTCATGCTGATGCTGCTGCTGCTGCTGCTGCTGCTGTTGGAGGATTCCACAAAGTGTCGCCGGTGGAAACGCGCCAGGAGACTGTCGTGATTCTTGAGTGGCACGGAGACTTCTCGCACATGTCTCTCGATCGTGACTGTTCTGCAACGTACAGATGCACCTTGGTCAGCCGATTTCCGCGATGAACTTCATGGAGGGAGGAGTATCAATACAGTAACTGGTTAAGCGTTAATATCGAGCCTTCGGCTAATCGAACGGGGCTGGTTCAGGACACTTCCCGCAGAAATGTCTGCGGTTCTAATATATCGGACTTGTTCCAGTCTCTGCGCTCATGAGCTTTTCGACACGATCAGGATAAACCGCAAAGGGTTAAATACTGCCCGCGTATACTCCATACTGGACAGTTCTGACGTTTCCTCGTCTGCTTATATTAGCGCGACATTGATGTTTTTCGTTGAGATAGAATGGCAATTCTTGGAGGGTGGAAAATTCAGAACTTCCAACGCAAATACAGGTCACGAGATTACTGTTTAGTGCATACAACTTCGGTTGATTAAGAGATATCGTTCCTTCCAAAGACGCAACTGAACAAACCAAATAATCAAAACAAAGGGCGTCTTTGCACACAGGTTCCACGCTCGTGCAATGAGAGGGAGGAGAAATTGTGCCGTTAACTTGCAAAGCGAGGAGTTATTCGTTTTAATTTTAGCGATGATGGATGGAGCGAAAAGAACAAATCCCTCTAAATTGGTTACAAGCACAACGTATGATCAGGTAACCCTCCCTGAAAAAATCGATCCAACGAATAACGCAAGTAATTTCTTCTTTTTTTTTTGTTGCTATGCATCAGTTATCGAAAGCGAGCCTACGATCCGGTGCGTCGGATCTTTCCAAGCGCGTGCATTGCGTATATTATCCTGGACCGAGTTTTTCTAGACACCAGCAGAGGAGCGGTACATCTTGCGGATAAAGGGCACCTATACCTGGGCGATGCACTGGGATACGACGTGATCAGGGAGCGCAGGGAACTGCTGCTTCAACTCATGGAACAGCTGCATGATAGCGATGTTAGAGCAATGACACTCCCCCATCGCGGGCCCCCATCCTCCTGGCAAGGCCTACCTGTGGGTGCCAGGTCTATCGTTACACCAGTTCACAGCATTCGTCCGGGGAAGGAATATGCTCGCAGGTAATAATGACGAACTGTGCAATGAATGTACTCGTAATTATCCTCTGATTCGACGGAGTCGTAGGATTCGACTCCCAAAGGGGGTAAAATGGTAGAGACGAACGGGGCGAGAACGGGGGACACAAGAAACCGCAGAGATCGTCGAAATTTTCTAGTTTAGGGGATAAACGATTTGGATGGCCTCCAAATACTATGTTTCGGTGAGCGAAAGTGTTTCGAATTATTCAACTACGGATGAGTGGACGGGTTGGGCGAATTCGATTAATGGAGACAAAGTCGTGAGAAAATGAGAAGGAAAGGACCGTGGAACCTGTCTGGGCAAATCGTCTCACTTGTCCGAGACGCATTGAAATATTACACGATCGTGCGTTACGGCTTCTGAATTATGTCTAGCGAGGGCCACACCAAGCATCCACACCGGTAAAATTTCAATCACTTTTTCCCATTCAAGAGAAGGCGAAGAGAAATTCTACTGCCCTCGCTTTCAGCAACGTCTCGTTCTTCACTTAAATCCACGACTGATTGGCCCATTTTTCAATGCATTCGAAAATCGTATAAATTTGCCCGTGCCTTTCCATCTTCCCTACATTTAATTCTTGTAATATAACAATTCCGATAACGTATCTGCGATGGCTGATTACGCGGTGGGGCATAAGATAATCGTCGGATTGTCTTACTCGCCCGATTCGATACGGTCTAGAGCTAGACTAAAAAACGACAAGTTCGTGCTGCGTTCCGGCGGGATTTCCACAGGTAGATAACTGCGAGACACCCGTTACGTTACGGAATTGGCAGCGAGTAAAGAGACGGTGGACACCTGTGCTGCGTGGCACGCAGGAGTGCCACATAATTAGCCGGTACTGCGCGTGCCACACGCTCCCACGCGCCTACCCATTCGTTCTTGCTTTTGCTTTTGCAGATGCATCGTCTTATTTGAAAAGAAATTTCCGATCATTATCAATTTTCCTCGAAACAATAGGAAGGGTACTGTACATTGGGACTTATAGATGTATATGACTGCTAAACTCAAGGGTTAAGGGAGCTTCGTTAGATAGTAGATTTGAGAAAATTCGTGTTTATACCGTCAGAGTCGCAGCTACTACAAAACCGAAAATCCACAAAACCGACTAAAAAGAAAGAGAGCGGGAGAGAGAGAGAGAGAGCTGTAGCTCGTTCGCTCGATCAGAAGACACTGACAATAAGAAGTTTAAAGCTGTGCGCGTGTAATTCGCACTTGGCAGCAAGCCCCGCGCGAGAATAAAGTGCTGGATCAAATGAATTATTCGGTTCCCTTTCTTCCATCACCTCGCACCTGGCAGCGCAGCAGGTCAGGTGAGTGAGGTATCAATCAGAGTGAAAACTGTTTATTGGCACACGACCGTGCACTCGGCCACTGGTCAGAGAGCATTCGCCCTAACCGAACAGAGGGGCCTTCTTTTAAACGTCGCCCCTTTTTAACGCCAGTTTCTCTCGAAACGTGGCAGGATTAGGCAAACGGAATCGTTTCTTAGCTGGGAAGATGGAGAAATATTTGACGCAACGCAGTTTTAATGGCTGTACCGATAGTCTCTGCCAAGCAGTCGGTTCTTCGACACGGAAACGATGAAAATGCAAATAAACGCGAGTGGGCAGGTATTCGATGCGGAAACGCATCAGCGACTCGAATTCGTTTCGATCGCGTCACGATGACTGCGCAAATCGCTCGCGAATTCGTTTTCCACTGCCAAATAGAATCCTCATCGGCGGCAAGTATGGAACAGGTACGATTCCTCCGAACGACCGGGCGCGAATAGTTTTTCAAAACTGCGTCTAATCGAGACCGGACTGAATACCTTTTTACATCGACGGAGCGGCCAAAGAGATACACACATCGTTTTACTGAATCGGATAGACGGGATGTGTTTCTATCAGTGATACAGAGGAGATTTTAAGAGGGGACGAGAACGTCGTTCGTCGAGGCAGTCGAAAAAGGAAAAGCGAAATTCCAACATGCCGAGAAGATATTTGTGTCATGAAATACCCAGGAGACACAGCGTGGCTGTTTTCGTCTGCTCCTGGCAATGCGGGGAAAAGCAAATTCCACGAGTATTTTCACGCATTTCGAATAATTTTCAACGCTTCTTTTTAAACGTCCATTACCTCTGGTCACTAGTCTCGTCGCGGCAGCCCGAAACGAACGCCTCAGCCTAGTATGCGATTCATTGCAATCCTGTCAACATTACTGTATAAAACATTGCTAATCTCGATCAAATTTAAGACGGTAAGAACAGATATACGAAGTGTGGCAAATTACTCTACTCAATTTACTGTGACATCTGTTGCTTCGTAAAGTTGCGGCTCTATTATCTGGAAGCGATGCGCACAATCTTAATGACATATGCCAAACGAATTTCACCCGCCGATTAAACTGTAATCATTTACGAATACCAGTCTCCCTCGTTCCAGCAAATATTACTTCGATTTCTTCCACGTTACTGCAACAAGAAATTCAAATGCCGAGAGCAGCCTATAGCACGCCGCGCATAATATTTTAGAACTGCATGAAAATAAGGTAATCTCAGTCGACTGAAGCTAGTGTGAAAAAAGTGCGTCGAGCTTAGTCGCAGACAAAAATAAGGAACCAAGAATAATAATTGACGAGGGACGCAACGCTTACGTTAAACAGAGCTACGATAAGTTTCGCCTGGAGGCAAAAATAAACACTATCCTGAAAATAATGCTACACTTTTTTCGCTCAGAACTCGTCTGCGTTGACCACTACGTAACGTCCTATTGCCCCTCCAACTCTTTTGAAATTAATACGAAACATTTCTAATCCTCCGTTGCGTTGATGCAATAACAGTAATAATAGCAATAATTTATAGTAATAACAATAATAATAATAAAGAAAAGCTACACTTGTCTGCGTCGTACGGACGTTGATTCGTGAGCGCATAGCACACACGTGTATGCATAGCGAGACACGATGCCGTTTCTTTATGAGCCCGATAATTCACGTGCGCTATTAACTCTCTAAGCAGCTCTTTTGCGCTATTATAAATATCGTTCACCTTTGAATCTCGTTTCCGCATATGCCTAAAACACTGATTCTTGATCTTCCGGACGAAATAGTACTTCGATCCTCCAGGGGCCTGACGAAACATTAAAATTGACACAAAATCGATCGAACAACAAACCGTCGAGAGGCAGAATAGTGATTAACGAGCTATTACATAACTTGAACATTACCTGTCGTCTTTTATTTCTGCGTAACATATTAGAGAATAAAGCACAATGTTTACATTGCTAATGGTTGTTCGAAGAGAGACCTTTCAATTGAATAGTGTAGTTTTTAAATCGAATGGTAGGTCACCGCAGCTAAAATTGTCAGCAAAGATTAGAATTTGCAGCATCGATTGACCCTGGTTCCTGGTATGTCTATGACATGCCTGAAAATATACAACTATTACGACCCTTCGCTTTTAAAAATTCCTGTTGGCGATTTGTCGAGGAAAATGGGAGGAGGTTGTCCCTGTTCTCTTATTTCCGTGCTACACGAAAAAATTGTAGTTCGGTAGTAATAACATGGAAGTTCGATGAAATAAACTTAACAAGATGCATATTGCATTGGTAAGCAAAAACTCTGACATTTGTTCCTATACCAGGACTAATGTAAGTACCTTTAATGGTGTATGTATTAAAAGTATAGAAATAACGAACTACAGGGCACGATGAAATTGAGAAATACACAGGGAAGATGATATTATCCCGATATTCCTACACATATGTATACAATCTGTGTACATGTATCTGAACACTTTGAATCGCGTGGAGTAAACGCAGTTAAAAATCAATTTAAACTTGGTCTGCTCCAATTCTTTAATCTAGCACGCGTCTTAACGCCGTAATGCCAACATCTGGAAGACACGATGCATTGAATATTTCCTCTGGGTCGAATAAAATTTCAATGGTAATACCTTAACGTGCAATCCGGTTTAAAATCACAAGCTTGAAACTCACCGGACGGCAACCATTGGAAATGTCCAACGAAAGAGAGACCGTAACTGCTCTCACTTTGGACACTTGATAAAGCCACTTGGCATTTGTCGCAACTTTATTCACGTGCTAGAGATTGCAATTTTTAGTCTCACTGTACAATTAGCCGGATAACAGTAACTTGTGTGTCGTTTTAAAAGATTTCAAAGCACGAAACAAGCGGCGACCATCCGTTGGGACCACTGATCAGCTGTGTACTGCGTACTGAAACGGAGTAATCAACATAAAAACTGTACAGCTTCAAAAGTGCTTCCTTTGTCCAAAATATCACTACTGTTATAAAATATGTTCAATAAATTTATTATTGACCAATTACCAGATATCCAGCCTAAAGTTTTGATTTTCGATGATCACAATAAAATGAAGTCAATGGAATACGTAGTCAAGATGGCTGCTCATGCAAGACAAGTGCTTTCCTATTTATGAATGGAAGACACGTCGTAATAGGCGCCGTGGCAAGGAGGGGGTAACCGCGTGCTATTTTAAAACTCACACGAATGGATAGCTACGTCTCGTTAAGATAGATGTACACCTTT
Organism: Nomada lathburiana; assembly: GCA_963667235.1. Classification (NCBI taxonomy): domain Eukaryota; kingdom Metazoa; phylum Arthropoda; class Insecta; order Hymenoptera; family Apidae; genus Nomada; species Nomada lathburiana. The sequence goes on from OY763910.1 coordinate 9,870,564, forward strand.
TCGTTTTTATCGGACTCTGCAATATAATATCCTTAAATCTGCAGGAAATGTATTAGTATAATTTGCAAAATAAGGAAATGACACGACAAATAAAAAAAATCTGCATAATGCAAAAGTTAATGTAAATACTGGTATATTCATTTCTACAAGTATAAACCAAAATAATACAAGAGGTAATAATAACCATTTATCATAATAATAATAATAATAATAATAAAATTCCTAAGACGCAATACCGAATTTGTTAAATCGTTTAACTGTATTAATAGAAAGCAAGCACTTTCCGTTTCCAAACGATGATTTTTCCATCTTTATCAATTCAGCATCTGCAAAGAAGTTTGTAGTCACCATATTACAACGCATCAACCTCATTATAACGTACAACTTGGAGGAAACGTATGCACTACATTTTACGTAAATTGTGCGAAAAACGTTTTGAAAGAAATAATCGAAATTTCTTTATCACACAGGGACAGTAGTAGAGACTAGAATACTTCTCCTTGTTCAGACAGATCGACACGATGAATGAACGTAGTGAAACTTGTATGTGGCTGTTGGAGAATAACCATAAATTACTTAGTTAGTTTATTGACTAACTTTCAGATGCATGACAAGTACAGTGAAATTTTCAAAAAAACAAATAACGAAACGTAAATGAAATGTATCAATTTAACCGGTCTTTAGTTGTATTTTAAATGCATACGTCCCTTTTGCATTCTTTACTCTGTTGTATAACATGTCATCGTAGGGTGTTGAAACTCCATGGATCCTTTTCTATTTTTTTTCTTTTTTTCAAATACACAGCTTTGACCTAAAGTATACGTAAAAGATTAAAATGCCTTTTCTAAGATTAATGCTACTTAGACACAGTCTACGTACAAAGTGCATACGTAGTGGAAAAAAAAACCCAGAAAAGATAGAAGAAAAAGAACACGGAAAAAAAGGAAAGGAAAAACTCGTACAAGTTTTCTGGATACGCGTACAGATCGTTCTCGAAAGCCTTAATTTATATGTAGACCCTCCTGTCTTCTGCGGTAAAAAAGCTACTTGTTCTGCTCAGTTTAGGCCATAAAAGAGAGTGCGGATGATAATTGATTTATCAATTATACGTAGCAAAAGTGTTTTTATAGAGTACTCTGGCTCCGAATACTTTTTATAAATATTAGACTCTTCCTACGCTGAAGTATCCGTAGGAAGGGGACTGGAACTTTCGTAGTAATCGTTTAATGCGCCATCATGTTTACACCGCTCGTGTCCACATCAATGTCGACGAATTTCTGCATCCAAATAACGAAATCGCAGCTCCGACGGCAAAGGTCCAGCCTAGTCGTCGTTGACCTCGATAGGGATACTGGTTGTGAAGGTTGGAGTCTCTAGCTCTTCGTGCTTCTTCATTTTCATGCTCTGCAACGGCAACGTAAATAAATACGTTTCAATAGAACGCAATAGTAATAACTGTAGGATCGCAGAAAAATGAAAAGTTTCTGGCACGTTCGATATTCTTCACTCACCTGTTGTAGCTTATAGTGATTGATAATGTCCTGATCGGCTGGGCAACTTTGCAAGAAAGCATCGAGCCTGTACATATGATGCATATACCGCCAGAGATGCACCAGAGTTTCCGGAATCTCAAAGTCCGCAAAGTATTTGCCGGCCACCCTGATGTGTTGGAGTCGTGGCATGAGCTCGCAGTCGAAGCAACACATTGTATCACCTGTAAGGAAGCGCGTACCTTTCCGGCCTAAGTGTTCGTCAATTTTGCGCAGGTGTGCCATCAGGGACGAAGATTTTGGATCTTTATCTTTATCCTTTGCGTTCAGCAATAACAATTTCAATTTCTACAATAGAAGTAAATACGTTTAGCGACTGGTCGCGACGAGAAAGTGGAGATTTCTCGCCAAAGCAGCATAGAATCAACAGTAATACATACACTGAACAAGTTTTCAACGAGGGTAGCCACTTCTTTGTCCTGCACGAAGAGATTGTGTCCACCAGGAATGTTCTTCATAATGTGTCGCTCGATTTTCTCGTTCTCCAATATCGCATCGCCGTTGTCGATTAATATTGGCGGGGGTGTTGCTTGAAAATTTGTACGAAAATCGGGTGGCGGTTTTTGCATATCGACTGTGGTCACTTTCAGCGAGATGGTCTTTAGTTCGGCGAGAAGGTACAGGTCCATGAAATACTCTTGGCAAAAGAGGCACGCACCCTTTCTGCGTCCATCGATCGTGGATGCCTGCAACACATTTGAATAGTTATTAAAAACTTCCTGAATTCATTTTCAGCCCAATAAAGTATAAAGCTAATAACATCTCGTATCGATGAAATCTTATTGAAATTAAGCATTGGCCCCGTGCCAGGATTGGCTACGAGTATCGTTTCTATTTTTACTCCGTTTCAACAATTGTATGTACATTTTATGTACTTGGATGGTTTCGTACACGCGACTTGCCCATCTAAAATGAAATTGTTCGCCACATCGCAGGGTAGTCGAGCAGCGAGAACGAACAACAGAACCACGGAGCCCGATACTCGTGATTATTTTTTTCACGATGACGTAAGTCCGACCTCCAACTTTTAAAAGACCGAACGATGCGAGCAAGTCATACCTCCCATCTCTCTTTCATGTCCACGAGGACGAAACAGTTCTCTTCTATGCCGAACTCGAAAATAGGTATGTAGCTCTAAACGAAACGTCAGTCTCGTCTCTTCGGAAATACAATTGGCAGAGAACTGTATTCGGAATCCGCGTGGTAAGAACATACCGATTAGCACGAGTTCAATCAACTTTGGAAATCGGCTAAGGTATCCGTGTCATCGAACATCAGTGGCATGGAAAGCGTTGACGCTGGATCAAATGTCACGAAGCATCGAACGTCTTTCATCTTCGAATCTCTCGCTCGGCCGTGTACCTGGCCTCTTGTTTCCTTTCTCTCCTGTACGCTTCGACGTACGATTCGCAATCAAACGTCAGAGAGTTGTGGGAATACACGATTTTCATGAACGTATCTTTTGCATAGCAAGCAATCGAATATGAGACTCGTGGTTAGCAGTCGAGCGAAGCAAATTCCTGATTTCCTCTGAAATAAGCGCGTCCGTCCGCGCACCGGTACACCTACGTGAGATTCCCGTTTCAACGTGACCGCAACCAACAGCTTAACAGAAGGAACCCATCGAGCGGTTTTCGAAGCTCTGGCTGCTTTAACCTGTAATGTATACGCGATTAGAATGCTTGGCTCGAGCATATCGCTACGGAGGAGGTCGAAATGGAAAAAGATAGGAAACAATGCTTACGGATACAACACGCCTCTGGCGAGCTGCTGTATAATGCACGGCATACGGTAAATAGGCGAATATGCGCTTACACCAACCAACATTTAGCAGCTGCCAGCGGTATACGAGCACCGATGAATACAGTTTCATAACGCAACGATGCGACGCGTCGGTATTTTCTCTGTTCGACGAGGATGCCACTATCGCATGTACTGCGACAGCTTACACTTTTCTTTCAACCTGCAACTCGGAGAACAATTTTTTCCCTGCAAGCGGAAATGTGCTTTCGCGTAATCTTGCTGACTCGCGTAAACTCGACGCGAACCTGCTCCAAGATACCGGAGTATAGATCTATGTTATTCCTGACCGGGTACACTCGTAATGACCTTAAGGAAGCTTAAGCTGTAACACCTGATCGATTTTTTTTACAACTGCATACGGTTGCACGATATATTCCCTTTGACGGAAGCTCGACTGCAGAATATTTTGTCGTTCATAAATAATACATTTTTTCCGCTGTTTCAAACTTCGTTAAATTCACGCATCGCCCGCTTGTTCGTCATCAATTTTGTACAACTATGTCGTATGCAAAGAGAATCGCAATCAGATTCATAACAATATCAATCAGGGAAGCAACTGACGACGACGATGAAGAAACCAGAAGAGCGAGAAAAGCGGAAGGTAAAGGAGTTCATCGTTTAACGGTAGAATCTCGAGGACCTCGTCGGGCTCCCCTCGTCGTTTCATCCCGTTTGACACACTTACGAAGACCTCGCATGATCGCCGTCCGAGTGCAAGGTCGGCCAGTTACCATTAAATCTGTTCTTGTAATGAAATGTCGTCGTCGTCCGCTATCTATCGCTCCCATAGGATTCCACTTGCAAGTTTCCCTTCTCTCTCTCTCTCTCTCTCTCTCTCTCTCTCTCTCTCTCTCTCTCTCTCTCTCTCTCTCTCTCTTTAGTCGTATCGATTAAAAAAAAATTTAGCGGTATTTGAAGCATAGAAATGGTGAAAGTTCGACACAAATGTAACAAGTTTTCCTCTGAATGGTCGCGGTATGGTGAGTGAGTAAACGTGTCCCAATACGTATAGTTCACCTGCTTATTTATCGCGATCCTACATCGATACCGACAATGGGGGAACTGTTTACGAATGAAGCTTATTTTTAGCATACACCGAGCTCTGGATGGGGCAATTGCGATAAGATTAACATTTGACATTGTATGAAATATCTAAGGCTCGATTAGAAGCGGTGCACGGACGAAGCAAGGTGGCAATCCGGATCGAGCCGATCCAATTGGCGAAAGTTTAATCGACAACTCGTAATTGGACAATCGAAGGAAGCCTCTTTCCTTCTAAGGTAAAGTTTTCCCAGAAAATATGGCAAAAGATAGTTCCTAGAAGTGGAGTACCTTTGCGCACCTATGACAGCTATCTGTGGCGAGGAAAAAAAATGCATATTTCCAGATATCTGCTTCTATGTATTAGACAAGTAATATCCAGATTCCTGTGTCAGATCTATGTAGATAAGAACGCGATACAAATATTTGATTCGTTTCCATGGAATCTCGGAGCGAATATTGTGAATGAGAATTTTTAATTTTCCTATTACGGAAAAGTCTAGCTTCGAAAATTGCTACGGACAAAATCCAACAGCATTTTTTTGCTCTCCACTTGGCTATGTATAAATGCTTTCTAATCTTGTTAAATTAATATACGGCCCGTACAAATGCGTCGCCGCACCGCGCCGTTGCGGTAGGATAGACTAGCCCGTGCTTACATGTATATGTATGTATTTTCGATGAAGTATTACGCGGGAAGAAGGATGGCATAGGAAGACACAAGGGACGTATAACGTGGTCTACCTGAAACGAGCAACCGATAGAAAAACCGATAGAATGCATTACTGTGAAAATGTGCGGCGCGATAACGATTTCTTTGTTACAGTGAGATGCCAATGACGTAGAAAATGCGACCAACCAGAATCTCGTTTACACATACGTGTGTATTATATCTTCAGGCAGCGTTACATCGGTTGTCCCGCAAGAAATAGTTCCGTGTATCTTTCTCGATGTGCCTGTGCTTCCCATTAGTCATCGACGAATATGAAAAAGCTTCCCAACATAGCCTTACGCCCCACTACCATGTTTCAATAGCGATGCAAAGTCCAAGTTATTGTCATTGAATGAGTTTTGGGCATCCGATCGATCGGTTAATCGATCAAATCCCAATCCACGAAAAGAGCAAGAAAGCATAAGGTAGCCGGGAAAGCAGCTGCACGCTACTGTTAAACGGTCACTGATCACGATCACAGAGAGCGGCTTTTCTATTTTCGAAACAACGGACGATGTCGGAATCTTCGTAGCAAACGGGCGTACCAGCGGCGCTCGTGATCCCAGTGTGGAAGGAGAAGAAACATTCAGAGGACGAGGAAAAAGAAGAAAGTAAGGAAGGAAGAAACAAGCCGTTCCTTCCACGCCCATATCGTGCACGGCACGATTGCCTTTTTCCCCTATCTCTCCCTATGCTTCCACGGCTTTGCTCCACGCGTGTTAAGCTCACCTTAATGATCAGCTCGATCTCGGGCACGTCGCCGTTGCTTGTGCCGTTCTCGTGACTGTCGTCCGCCATCCTTTCACGCGTTGTTGTTCCTTTCGATGAAAAGCACTGTTTCTCGTTCTCCGCAGTTCACTAGCGAGCGGGACTGTTCCTTCTTCAACTCTAAACTGCAACAGAACCCGATCGAAGCTCGCGAAATACTGACGCAGCCCGTACCGCGCCACGTTTACGACAATGGCGCCTCACCACGGAACAATTCATAGTTCATCCTTACCGATTCCGGTCGATATCATAGTGATTGATCATTAATCTTGGAACATCAAACCACAGACGAGATATAAAATAGACCTATCATTCAATGTACTTTCGTCCTGTTTGTCTTGTGGAGCTCTAGAGACCCATTACAATTACCATGACACTCACAACGTTACCAACAGATTACAGAAATCGATCTTACCGTACCGCGGTATGGGTATACGTATTTCAGCTCTGAACTTCATTATCTTACAATATATTCTTCAGTTTCTAGCATTATTATTATGCTATTGGTGATTCTTAATACATTTATCTCCAATTTCAGTTGGATTCTGTTCCATGGCGTCTCTTTTGCTGCTTCGAGAATCTGACAGGCGAGGATGCGCAATAGCATAATGGCGTCAAGCCATGTCGAAGTGTCAAACGATCTGGTTCACAGGTAAGGATTTCCAAAATTCCTGCTACAAACAAGTAGAATTGTACGAATACTGGTAATATATCTCGATTAAATTATTATTCGTACCACGTATAAATCATTTATCTCGAATTTCAATTTAATTCCATTGGTGTCGACACGATATTTCAAAAACACCCGCCTTAAAGAAAGTACATCACCCCCCACCACCATGCAAGTAGTCCGCCAATCAGCGCAATCTATTTCAAAAATCTCTCTCTTTCGTCCCACGGATCTCGTAGTGATTAGACGTGTTCAGAGTGTCCGTCGAATTAAGGTATGTCATATAGTCTAACACATTCCTAAAGGCAAAATATTATATCAATTGTTTTCATTTCACGTCTCCTGAGAGTTCAGTAGTGTTTTTTGTTAATATTAAGTCATATTTTAATAGAAATTGAGAAAATATTGCGTAGTAAGTGGAATCGCCCAACGTGCATTTTTTGTATCTAACGCTACTTCTGCATATAGATATAGATATTTCGGCCCCAAATTCCATTATCTTGCAATATATTCTGCAGTTTCTAGCAATATTATTATTATATTGGTGATTATTAATACATTTATCTCTAATTTCAGTTGGATTCTGTTCCATGGCGTCTCTTTCGCTCCCTTGAATCAGAAATGGCGCGAAAGGGGACACATTCAAACGGGAATGCGCAGGAGCAGAGTGACACGGCGCCATATTGTTAAATCGACTTCTCGTTGACAGGTAAGCGATCTTCAAATTTCTTGTTGAAATAAGTAGAATTCTAGCAATATATCTCTATTAAATTATAATTCATACCCCGTATAATACTTCTATGATATATAGTCGTGTTGTAAACAAGTAATAACATAATACAAGCAATTATTTCCGAGTATTCCTTTGTTGTTTCTGCACGTGGTCAGGAAGCGTGTTTTTCCTGGAAAACATCCATAATATATCGCGAAACAAAGAAAGACGCTTATCAAGTAACGTATGCGTTGAAATATTTCTAGGAAATGCAAGCGATGCGATGGTAAACAAAAATGCTGTTTGGCTTTAGTCGGGTATCGAACATACCGAACGGCAACGGACAATGGCGAAGGTTGTCATTCTACTACGTGACGCCGTGCTGACAAAACATATTGAAAACATATCAGTGAGGTGCGTATCGTTACATAGCTATACTACAATCGTTTGTACCTCACCTATTACCACATTTTCTACAGAATTCGAGTTGAATTATTGCATCTGTATATCACAATTACCATTGCTTTCGTGCACTTGTTTTAATTCTTTGTTATTCTTTGGTACAGGAGTATGGAGAGAGTCGATTACATGGAATTGAGAAACCCAATAACTACATTGATGCCAAATAATTCAATGCAGCCAAGGCCTGTGTATGTGAGGATATTAACTATATTTTCTTACTGGTTTTATATGACGTGTCACTCATACTAAGATGAAACAACAACAGTTAAAATACGTATAAAAACATTTAGATTTTCTATACCAATTGCAATTACTTAATTGCAATTGTTATTTTTTTATATATTCCTTGCATATTTTCATATTTTTAATCCATATTTTCATATTTTGAATGCATATTTTCATATTATTAATGAATATTTGCATATCTTTAATGCATATTTTCATATTTTTAATGAATATTTGCATATTTTTCGTGTACATTTCATGTTCATATACATATATCACTGATTTCAAACACTGGATAGGAGATACATGTTTTCTTTCAGAAAATTTGGTGACCGCGCGCAATGCGGTCGGTAGAGTCACTATTTGCTTCGAAGTTTTCTAGCTTTTTCAGAGCAAGTGGCTCTGCTTATATTTTCGTTCACGCTTTAGCTAAACGCGATTGTAAAGTCAGTGTTTTTCACGTACTAGATACTAATACAATTATCAGAGCACCGGTGCTCCTTTTCAATTAATTCAATCGCGAAAGTAGCATCTCCATTTGTTCGCCGATACAATTTGCGGTCGTGTACATAGTCTTGTATTTTTATTTTTTTCTTATATTCGCTACCGGAAGTAGAGTCGGTGCATCACTGAAGGGGATGTTTTATACGACACTGATAAAGTGAGAAATGTAAGTATATTTTAAACAATTGTCAGTTTTCTATGAAGAATTAACTTCTGTAGATTTAACAGTAGATTTTAACGTTCTTTGGTTTCTTGTTTAGTACAACTTGCATACTTCATGACGATTGGGTTCCATTGAGCTGCCTCGGTGAAGGTCCTGATGTCTTCCACGAGTACTTCTTCTATTCTTGCAAACAACGAGTTGGTGAGTCGCATGTGTTTTAGTTCCTCCGGTCCCCAATCATGCTGTAGGACGATTGGTCCGAAACGGCACGGGCGACTGGTTGTATTTTTTAGTAGCTTTGCGAGCATAGTGACTGCGGTTATAGTTTTTATACCCGTCAGTTTCAACGTTACGTTCTTGTGTATTATTTCTTAGATGAGGTTAGATCTGCCTTCTTGTACTCCGCGTTTTTTCGTATAAAAAAATTAAAATACATAGCAATATTTCTTATTCAAATAAATATTTGATCAAATATGTACTGTTCATGTAGGTTCTTTTATTTCGATAAAGATATATATGATAACATTAATAAATATATATATTGAGGACAGTGCATATTAAATTTATAATTGCATCTATAATCAATTCAAATTAGTTTTCACTCTTGAGCAGTGCAGAAGTCGGATACCCTCCGACTTCGTTGCTGCAAGTGATTCATGATTATAGTAATCGTGTATTAAAATAAATAAATATAACTATACGTATATTAAAATCAGCGTTGAGTGTGCATAGCCAATGTTAGCATTAATATTAATTTTCATATGCTACAGTCGAGTCCTTTTCGTCTGAAACTTATTACACATTACGTACAAGAAGGCGCTTTGTATACGGGTAGATTTTCAACTCGGAGTAGCTATCTTGAACAATTTGCTTCGATTAAGGAATCACCCGAGGCTTATTTAGTAGCTTTTCAATTTTTCAAATAAATATTTAATTGCATTACTCATTCTAGTAAATTCAGATTCATTGACTGTCATTTCCCTTAATAAATAAATTATTTATGAGCTATTTTCAAGTTTTTATTGATATTTAGTAAATTACAAAGTCGAGTCATTTTTAAAGAAATTGAAAATAAAATTGCAATTTTACGTATACTAATCATCTTTTTAGATCAGGATTTTCAGGTTTAACCCCTTCCGTGTTCTTTGCCAGGAACTCACTCACGTGCCCAGGTGCTACTTGGGTGAGTGAAAGGCAATGGGCACGATGATCCTATGGTTTTTAAATTTATAACATTGTTTGGCGGCTGACATTTGCTAGTGCACCGTGCACGACGTATTTTCCACATTGTGTGTGTGTGTGTGGTTAGGCTGTGGAATTGCGTCGGCTCGGGAATTTGATAACAAATTATACACGAATTTATTCGAATACCGATACTATGATTCCGCGAAGAGCAATATGTTTTACAATTGCAAATATACATTGAATTCCATAACGAAATATGGAAATATGGCAAAGAATAGAGTACTATACAAACCAAGTATAGTTACTTGAAAGAAAATGTACAATGTATTTTAACAACCGACATTTTATACGAAAGTAATGCAGACGCATATACATTTACGCAATGGTCGCTAGCTTTTGTCAGCCGATTTCAGGAATTGGTACGTACCCTTAGAGTGTGAATGATTGAATGCCAAGCTCGGGTGTCGGGGGCGTCCCGGGACGTTCCTCTAGTTTAGGTTCTTGCGCCCGAGTGTTTGAATGAGAAATGTGGAATGAGGTGTGTTTGTGTGAATGCTTTGCCATTTTTTAAATATAGGTCTAGGTAGGATAGGTAGTATACCTTCTGGTGTGCCTGATAGACATAAGTAGGTAGGGCCGGGCAGGTTGACACAGTCTCTGATCGGGTAGGCAATATTTCGCGTGTTCAACCTGTTTCAGGAAATCTGATTTGAAAAGTCGACGGTGAAGCTGAGGCGCGAACGAAAATGCGTTCGCATCTGGCTTTGCCTATCGATTTTTCGAATCCTTCGCGGTCGTGGTCGCGATTTAGGCCTCGAAACGAAACGTGTTACATTATGCTCGAGGCTGCACGTGTGAACGAAGAACGATTACAATTTTAATCGTAATCATTGCGATTTTCTGTAATCACAATTTTTACGATTGTATTTGGTCGTGATTCGTCCACGTGTGTTCCATTTAGCTACGCGGTTTAGATTTTTATTTAATTTTTTTGTTTGTTTGCGGATAGAGTCTCGAGCCTAGGCTAAGTTTCAGCGGGCATTGCGCCCGAAGAAAAGAAGAAGCTAAATGCCGAAGAGGCCCGACAAATTGTCACTCAAGAGGGCAACTACCAATGGCTCTGCATCCTTTGGTTGGAGAGCCATTCTTTGTTACTATTTTGTCACTATGCTCGCTTTTGTATACAGTAGTTGTAGTTTGTTGTTTAACCAGCGCTATTGCCTGGCCCACCGTCATCGTATTGGGCAAATCGCGATTTTTATTAGCGTCGCGTACGATTGAATACGGTTTGAATTAGAGTTGCGAATTAATACAGATTCCGGTTTGAATTAGAGTTGCTTTCATACTAAATTATACTCGCGATATGTGCTTGCTTTTAGCGTTGCGATAATAATTTTCGTGTTCCTTTTCTACACAGGTTTTAATTATCATTTACAGTACTGCGATATTTTCTTAGATTTTCATACAGTTTTGCGATGATAAATGATCGCGATTTTGGAGTAGCTTTGCGACCACAATGAAATGCCCAAATTGGTTCCTGAGTCACGAAAGGCAGCTATTAAAGTTGCATAAGGTGATTGCTTTGACTACTTTGTTATTTCTTGTTTGTCTTTTTTTTTAATATTTGCATTATACTATATTGGTGATAATGAAGCATCAAACGCGAATGACTTTGTAAGTAATGGAGTACATTAGTGTTGCAAATAAAAGAGGTAATCCACTTACGGTTTTCAATCGTGCTTATAACAAGTGGAATAGCTCTGGCTATTGAATTTGTTTAATGTTTTAATTTATTATTTCTCTTTGCCATTTTTATTATTACTAAAAACGGGTTTTTTCATCTTAGTATCCAAGTAAATGTTTGTATTTGTAATTCATAATTATTATTCAGCATATTTGTACCACTGTCCTATTTTTTCACAATTACTATTCTCATACACAAGTTTGTTACAGAATTATTAAGTTAAAGGAGATGTCAATATAATAGATTACTACCTCATGTACATTATGAAATGCATTGCAATATGTAAGTAATGAGAGGTTGAAAAGTGATGTTGTGTGGATCAAATAAATTGAAGGGAATCCTATTATTCAAAGGAAATCATATTTGGTATTTATTGTCTACTTTTTCGTAATTATTAATTCAATAAATAAGTTTGTTACAGTTTTTTCGATTGCCAAATGCATCGATTCATCCATATTTTGTTTCAAGTATATAAGAAAATGATAAGTCTTTTCGGGGTCTAAGAAGGAAAGATTGTGAACATGAGTTAAAGGAAATGATAGAAAAGATCACGCAATCGTACTTATGAAATATCACTAATTTCTTGTTAACTTTGATTTGTTTCAGGTTGCACTATCATGATTTTTATGGCAGAAGATTCATCATCAAATACCTCTTTCCCCTTTCTTTATATTCCTGTAGATTTTCAATTAGGTAGGCTATGTTTGCACTAAAACATTGTTTTAGATAGGCAGGACATTTTTAAATAAATTAGCTTCTTAATCAGGCAGGCCACATTTATATTAAGATAAGTTTTTAGTCAGGTAGGATGTTTTAAGTTAAGATAGATTTTTAGTTAGGCAGGATGTTATTAAATAAGATCTTACGTAGCATTTTTTAAGTTGAGATTGAATTTACTTTGTCTATAGGTAGGATTTATTTGTCCCAATTATATGCTACTTTACATTATAAGCTTTATTCTTTACTTTAAGTCATGTCTAACAGAATTTTTCATTTCAGCTTTTGCCACAGCTAATCATTTTAATACATCCTATTTACTTAAACTAACTATGTATCAGCTAATGTGTATTATAATCTTGATTGTTTACTTCAAAAGGTTTAACAAAATTTTTGTATTTCCAGCTTTCGTCCGAATTAATCATTTTAATACATCCTATTTACTTAAACTAACTATGTATCAGCTAATGTGTATTATAATCTTGATTGTTTACTTCAAAACGTTTAACAAAATTTTTGTATTTCCAGCTTTCGTCCGAATTAATCATTTTAATATATCCTACTTACTTAAACTAACTACATGCTAATGTTTATTATAATCTTGTTTTGTAATTGATTTAGGTTCAACAGCATTTTTATTTTCAGTTTTCGTTAAAATCATTTATTTGATTACTTCCTTCCATTGTTATTTTGCACAACGTTTGCATATAAAGCGTGCTGCAAATATACATCAGAAGGAAGTAGCGTTTAATTTGTAAATAATAATTTTTGTAAATGGAGGGTGGTTGGTGCGCGGCTAGGGCCGCGCGGGTCTCCATTCGCAGCAACCTCCCCGTGGTGAGACCTGGGCAATCGATGATATTTATCATACATTTACCAATTCAATCCCTTATTCTTCTGTGATACAGTTGTTAAATATATGATAAAAGCGTCGAGCAAATAGGCTGCGACTTGTTAAATTTCTCCTATGCGTAACATTACAAATTTGTTTGATTCATCTTGTCCCTGAATACCCCTTACCATTCCCATGCCCCGTGGAACTTTTGATGCTCTTTGTCGCCTCTGCTGCCCCACAGGCGACGTGTTAATGCCTTAAAATTATTTCATTTCAATGTGTACGACAGGAAGCGTTATCTTACTATTACCTCGCAATATGTTAACTGCGAATTCATGAAAGAAACGAATATTTCGAGAATCGAAATCAGTAATATCGCAGAGCGATATTCTATACGTATCAATTTCGATTACTCGGGAAAGGAAATTTTCAAATTCAAATGCATGCAGTTCGTGATTCGTGTGTCACGAATATTGATCGAATAAAATAAATGGTTCCGCTACATTATTTATGCATTATATTGTTAACGATAATGCTTAAACAATAGAGCAACAATAATAAAACAGTATTTCGTATGTACATAATTATTAATCAAAACGTCGACACATTTTATCTGAAAAAACACTCGACGTTCGCCTGCATTCAATCTTATACAACATTCGTACCATGTCACATACTTCTTGCCATTGATGTCTCTTTCTGCATACTTACGGCGCTGAACGAGTATATATCACGAAAAGTGGAAAACGATAAATCGATAGATAAGATTCGGCTGTTAGTCGTGCAATTTTATATTAATTGAAATGATCTCTACGGTTTTATTTCAGTTACTAATTCAATTTCTTCCGTTTTACTATCTCGCGACCAAAAGATATATGTATGTAGACGTTGGATTGTATTTGTACCTGTGCAAAGATTTTGCTTTGCAGGGTTGCAGCTAGAAAGGGTTTACAAGTTACCTGCGGTAGTTATAAGAGGAAAAGGGCACACTGTTGAGCCGGTCTATTCATGGATGCTAAAGTAAAGAAGAATTTGTTCTTCTCTTGGTATTTATGTACATGCTGAATCGCGACATAAAATTCTGTCAAAACATCCCGCACTTCTCCTCCTTTATATTCGGTTAAAATAATTCAAGTTTTTATTAAAAAAAAAAACAAACAACCAAACAGTAGTAATAGAGGTATTGTACGAGTATCGATACCATTTCCTTTCATGTACTTCTTAATAATGGACATCTATGTTCCGTTCAGCATCGAGACTTAAGCTCCTATCGATATTCAGTAAACATATGATAAATATCAAATACATTATGATAAATATATGTATAGATTAATTATAATAATAATTGACTAATTTTGGTTTTGCACAAATGTAATTCCTAATTTCTCTATTCGTTTCCTGGACCTGTATGCTCTCTAAGGAACATAGTATAACGAAAAATTCTTTTTGCTTTGCATTTCCTGTCAAAGAAAATGTATGGTAGTTCAATTCCGCAACGGATCCAAACTTTCCAACGAGAAATCGTCAGTATCGATGGAAAGGCCCCTGCTAAATCCATCCTAAAACATCGCATGTAAATTATTGTTAGCACGAAGTATGCTCAAATCGGTCGTTCATCGTGGTAGATATATACCTTCATTTCGAGCAACTTCTTATCTAAAAGACCAATGGCATTTTCCAACTCTTGTTGGCTGGGATTGGAAATCGCTGTTGTTGCACCAAATTCGCCCATTTCAAATGGATCATTCAAGTCGGTCTTTGTATTTACGGATGGAGTGGGATTGAAAGGAACGCTGCCGAATAAATCTTCTTTTATTCCATTTTGACGCCTAGAATCCTTTGCTTTCGGTGGTGGGGCCACTGAACGAAACGAAATAATAAAACGATACGTAGCAGTGAGATATTTAACGTCCACAGGCAGGGACAGTTGCTAGCTTGAAACTTACGTAATGGCGGAGGACTCGCAGTGCCATTGCTTTGGGGGAAGAAGGTAGAGTTTGAGGACACCTGACCATTTTGGAGAGGATTGTGATTCGTTTGATGATTTGTCAGGCCATTCGCCGCAGTTTCGTACGCCCTTGGGTTGAAATCCTCCTCAAATTCATCCATTAGAAGTCCTTCCAATTTAGTACCAACCGACGGTGTCGGTGCAGGCTCGCTATTTTTTTTTACGGAGGACCATTGCATCGTCAAGTATTCTAGTCGTACTTAAAAATACGTTTCCCTGTGCGTTCTCGTTACATACCCCATAAAATTATCGTCGAACGATTTTTCGAAACTTCTTGGCGGAACTGGAGGTGGCTGTTGCGACCCATTGAATGCATTTCCATTACTGTCATTGCTTATACCAGAAGATTTAGTGGTCGATCTGTTCGCTTGATTTGATTCATTTGCTCCACCAGGCACGTGCAGGATATCCGGAAGATTGTGTTGCGACAAATACGCTGACACGTCAGCCTACAGAAATATTTCCATGAACTACAATCAGTTGTATTCTTAAAACGGGTGTATGTATAGACATTCATATTCTTATAACTATAACCAACCGATCCTTTGATAGCAGCAATGTCTTGCAGCCGCTGGCGATAAACGTTATTCTCGTGTTCCAATCGCTTTATCTTTTGCTGCAGTACCATGCAGCGCCTTTGTGATTCCAAATCTTTGCCAGATGTTTCTAAGAACCGCCTGTACGCCAAATCGAAAGCTTGACCGATCGTCAACGTGATTTCTTCGGCTAATTTATCGCTGACGAAAACAAAGCAAGTGTGTCGCTCGGCGTCTTCCTCCTTTGCGATAAAGCTAAAAAATTTCTTCTCGCCCTTGTCATCAGCGCAATACGATATTCTATGCAGGGGATACTGATGCATAATTCGCTAGAAATACATTCTTAACTTAGAATAGCTGGCACGAGATGCATTTCTGTCGCGATAAAAACAAGTTGCGATACTTTTGGCGATGTCTTCGTCTTAGGCTCCTGGATCGCGACCCCATCGATGCTAATAGTGAGTTCCACCTTTGGAGTTTTCGTACCCTCGCTCTTCCTTAACTGTTGATTAAATTTTAGCTTGCAAATCGCTTCTTTGACAACCTCGATTCCTTTGGGTTGATCCACCTCTGTGCTGCCCAAGTACTAACAGAAAAAGTAAACGAAAGGTAACGCATCAGCAACAATTATGTGTATACATTTTTCGTAAACGATGAATAGATGTCGCAAATAGTCGAATATCTACATAGTTCTTCTTATTCCAGCGATTACGATAAGCGGGGAAAAATACATGTGTGCCACGATATCGAGATCAACGGTCAAGGCGGTATTTAACATCTATGCAATTAGTATTTATTTTCCGTCGAGACAAAGACTTTCTTTCGAAACGTCTAATGCAATTATCCAAAATGACGATAAGAATAATACTGGCGCCAATAATAAATCTTTCATTAAACAACTGCAAACATGAATGAATGCAGGAGATGGATTGTACATTTCGCAATGAAATTTTAACGCGATCCATCTTCGGCAAGTGGGCTTGTTTTTGGGCGTGCATGCAATCGCATTCTGAAAGAAACACGCATACAAGTTCGAATGACGATTCGCGAAGAGAAATGAAAGGCAAACGCGAACACCGTGAAGGAATTATGTAACTCCTTGGAGCGACTGGAGGTAAATGAAACATAGATAAACGGTGGATAAATAGATGAAAGGATAAATACATGTATAAGGAAAGGTCTGGCAAGTGCAAAGTTTCCTACTTCAACGGGAACGAAAGAATATATTCGAATGATAAATTAATGAAAGAATTCTTGCTTTGTAAGTGCTAAATTTTCACGAAAAAGTTTAATTCTTGCATTTGCAGATACGACGATCGAGGGCATCCCGACCTTAACCTTGCAGAAGAGATTCGATATTAAGAGGAATATCGAATGGATAGCGTCGGGATTGAGGCTTGTTTGTTTCAGTTTGCAATCGAACGATTTTGCAACATACGCCGCGACCTCGCTAAATTGCTACACTCGGTTATTATGACTTCGGTATCACTAAATCCTCAGTATGCAACTCGTGTAAAATAATTGACAAGTTTTATGATGGCTCAGCGAAACGCTGATTGCCTTTCTTTTAGATGCGATCGAAAGAGTCGAACACTTTCCTCGTTTCTTCATTTCCTATCGCTGAAAGTAAGCCGTACCTTGACTAAGTAGGCGATGTGGCCTTTTTGGAGCGCATCTGGTGGGTGTATCCAGTTCCTATTCGTCCCTGCAAATAGATTCGATCGAACTTATGCACGACCGAACGCGCTGCATCAGATTCGCAAGTTGCAACCAAATATACTCACCGTTCTTGTTCGTTTGGTTTTTACTGTTCGCCGAATTTTGCGCCCATTTCAGTAGCGTTGAGTTTCTCATATTGTCGATTTTTCAATTTTCACCTAATCGCCAAGACCTGTGAAACAAACATCAAAGGAGGAGATTACACTTGTCGCAATTCCCAATTAAGATCTCCCCAGGCTCGGGGTAATTTTAAGAGAAAAGTTTATCGAACGCGCGTTCCACGGAGGCAAGAATCATGGATTTCATTGTTTTCCGGCTTAGGGGGAAAACTCGTGGATTGTGTAAGGATAGGAATGACACAACTATGTATTCGGTGTTCGCGGGCCGTGGGAAGTGCCTCGATGCGACTTTTTCTTGGTTTGTGTTTCGATTATACAATCGGGCGAGCGAGCATAGATAAAGTAATCGCAAACGGTATATCCTGTGCAAGAACGTATCGTGTGTAGCATCCATTTCGTAGAGAGGAGTTCCTTTCGCAGACGAGTTTTTGGTAATTGTCTCGGATCGTTATCGATACACTCGAATCAGATTGCTGCCGATCACGCGCACGGGGTACGAAATAATTTTGATGGAAGGATAATAGCGAAGAACCCTAACGGGTGGCAGCCGTCGCGACCCGGCGATCCATTGTTCCTCGAGTGGATTGGTAAACCGCGTAAAACCGGCATAACGTGCAGACGATTGTTCGCCGTTCGAGCAGTCAGCCTTGGACACGAAGGCTAAATCCTTTCGCGTTTCATCATGTCGCACATGACACTATTCACACTTTGCGACCACGCTATATTCAATTAGATCAAACGTGCATTGGCGCGTTACTTGAGGAACCTGCGTCTGACGGTTTGGTGTATCGTATGGAGTACAGAGCATAGTGTGAGGCGGTTTTTCTTCAACGACAGCCAGCTTGAAAGCAGTTCGAGCAGAATGAGATTAATAAGAAAGGAGGAGAATTCCTCGCATGTTAACTGAAAAATGAGCGCAATCACGATCTCGCTTTTGTGCGCTGAGCGTGCCGGTTCGCGCCGGTATCCAGTACATTCTATTTGAGAAGCGTTTAAGCGTTGAAAGGTGGAGGTACGGATTTAATGCTCGACTTCCTATTCCTCCCACGTAGCCGCAAAGAGGTCGATCCAAAGCGTTTGCCTGGTCCGTGTGTATTGTACCGGTTGTTGCCGGTTCGCTCAGCCAACTTATCGCACAACGGAATGGAATCCGTGCCTCTCCGTGCCTCTCCGTGTCTCTCCGTGTCTCTCCGTGTCTCTCCGTGACTTGTCCTACCTGCCCGCGTGCACTCTAATCCCTTTCGGCCGCGGCTCACAGAAGAAGTTTCTTCTTTGCTGTTCGCTCGATCCGTCGTACACGCTACAACTCGCAACTCCTGAGAACTGGGTTCCGTCGTTCTCGGTGACACAATGCTTTCCCATCGTTACGAGTGTACAGTGCGCTCGCCAGTAGCGAACTTCTGACTCTGTTAATTGCAGATACGCAGAGGAAGATGCGCGTTTCTTCGGAACACCTGTTGCACGGCAACCCGCCCGACCCCGAATCGTTTCGTCTCCGAGTCTCCACCAATTCGCGCTCGCCATCTCGGCGATGCTACCTAATCGAGGGCGAAAGAGGTGAGCGTTCCTTCCATCTGCACCGTGATTGATACTTGCTTTGCAGCTTTGTATATGCAAATGTTCCCGGAAACGAGTTCTAAATGCGTGAGTGTGCTTCTGATTTCAGTGTTGGGTCTCCGCGAAAACCGTAAAGCGCACATTCTACATCCCACTTGAACGATGCACTGCACCGAGACACATCTGCTAATAGTGCAGCAAGATTCGAAAGTCACAGCCGTGCCAGATTAAGCATCTCTTTATGGAAGAACAGTACTGCGATTCTATCGTGAAATATCATCGATCATTTGCAGTCCGCCCATTTACAACATAGTCAAATGTTTATTTATCAGGAAGTTTCAGTCACGGATAGGGAATAAACGATGGCTGGAGTCGCGAGCGCAGCTCCATGCACTCGTAGCCTGGATAATGTCAACAACTTTCGCCAGCAATTTCGTACCAGCCGCGAATGAATTCTTGATCGTTGTCGACGGAAGTCAAAGTTATACCGCGGCCCGTTTCCTTCTTCGACAAGGAACGTCGTCGATGCAAAAGTTAACTCAACTGTGCGCACCTCGCACGGGGCACGTAATGACTCTATTAGATGACCGTTAGAATGTGGACGCATGGATAAAATAGCGTCGCGAGTGAAGAAGGTGCGTGGCTCTACAGGAAGGAACCATTCCGTGGAATTGCCTGCACGATCCGACACTCTGCTGCCACCGTTTGCGTACGCATGTAGCCCGTTAGATCAAGCCGTAGCGCAGTTTTTCTATAAACTAACCCTAGCTAATGCAGCAATGTGCGTATGTTAATAACCAGTTGCGTAACGTCCAAGGTGAGAGTCCCCTACCGATACGCGAATCGCGATGCTTCACTGTTCTGTGACCATCGTCCGTGGAATCGAATCCACATCGTCGTGGGTCATTTAATCATCCGCTTCCACCCCAATCGGTTTGCCATTGAAACGTTTACGATGTGCGCGCACAGCCACCCCCAGACCATAGGAACTCTGCCAAAGTATTGTTGATCAGCACGCAAGATCGATTGCTTCTAGAACGAAGATCAGAATCGGACAACCCCCCCAAGCTCCCCTTTCGCGATTCATTGGCCATAGAATCTTTGCGCGTAACGCCGTTGATCTGCTACCACCATAGACTAAGCGTGCATTCAACGGGGCGAATCACAATTGCCACATATTTTTCCAGCGGATGCGGACAATTAGAAAATACTTAGTCGTACTTTCTTCTGGTCCCTTCTGGCGTGAATGATTTCCACAGCCATCGTCTCTGTTTAGGAAGAAAGGCGCTACGGGTCGTGAACGTGACCCACATTCTACGAGTTATCAAAAAGAAACGCGTCGCCATAAGATTTACCGACACCGAACGAAAGGATCCGTCGCGTCGCTCGAGGCGATGCATCTATCGTTTTTGCCTGCTTTCCAATAGCAACGTGGAAACTCAATGTCCCAGTTAAGTCCGTTTCCCACAATTCGGCTAGGGAAATGTCTCTGTTCTCGCGAGTTCTAATTGCTAAGCGAAGTAACATACATAGCTGTCGCAGCCGGTCGACGTCTGATTGCCCGATGGCCGATTACTAATCACAGAAAATTCGTACCGTTTCGAGCAAGTGCGACTTCCTCCTTCTGTCCCACTTTTCGCTCCACATCTGCTTCTAAACATGCTTATCATATTGGAGCGCTTTCCTAGTGCGTGTAAATGTTTCCCAATGGTATCGCGAATATGTATGTACTTCTTTTGAAATGTTAACTGCATCGTTCAAGAATTCTTATCGCTCGATTCGATTCCGCGAAAGCGAAACCCATCGCGCTCCCTCCAATGCCAACCTCTGACATTAGTTTCTATATCGGACACTCCGGTCGCGATATTTCTCTGCCATCTGCGGATGCACCGACTCTGTGCATTTACGTGCTTTTCCCTTTTACGCTCTCTTATCGTACGATACGCAATTTATTATTTAAAGCTATCAATGGTCACTGGATTTCACGGTTTTTTTATCGATTGCGAAAGCTATTCAGCTACGAATTCAAAAGACTCTGCCCATCACTTTAAATTGGAATTTCATACAATTTCAAAGTGTTTCCGATTAATTACAGTTTCCCGCGGTTTCCTAAAACTCAGCGATTATCTGCAGACAATTTCCATGTCAAACATGTCCAATGGACACGATGTTCGCCAATCGACTTTCTTCCTACACCAAACATTGCTTTCAATGATCTTTTTAAATTTAGTCGCATTACTGTTCTACGAGGGATTCACTCATGCACATACACATGGAGACAGAGATAGATATAGACGTAGACGATGACTTTCACGAATCCGCGCAGTGGATGATACATTCCTCTCGCGGTTGAACGCGGCGACAGAGACAAATTTCTATCCTAAATGTCTGTTTCAACGCGTGACGGTTCAACAAAAAAGAGCACCAAAGGAAACAGAGAAGAGAGAGGTTTTGGAATGCGGATTGCAACAAACGAATGCAAAAGGTATGAGCGAAATTTGGAAAAACTTACCACGAATTGTTCACTGCGAATAATCCAGGAAATTGAAGTTAAACGAGTTATATGCAACACATGCCCACGATAGGAGGAATCTATCGGATGAAGTAAGATTAAGAAAAGTGAAAAAAAATTGCTAAAGCACGAGCCGCTCAACGGCTCATGGTGGACTGATCGACGCGCACGTTGATTAACCGAATGCAACCGAGCGATGGCGAGGAGACAAGCTTGGAAGCGGCGAGTGGTATCGGAGTAAACCGAGCACAAGCGATTCCAACCGACTGGACTGGCGGAACCAGTCGTGGGAGTTGAATCGGTGGGCTGGTGCTGGTGCTGGTAGATTATTTGGTAGAATGAGAAACCCTGATAGGTGGTGGTACCAGCCACGGTCGAGACCATGGTCCTCTCCGCCCTCATCTACTTTCGGTCGACTTTACAATTGATTGTCATTCAAGATATTTTACAAGAGCGTCCTGACAAAGTGACTATTTGCGTACTATCACGTATAGCTATTAAATATATATCAGCAAAATACCATAGGCTATTATATGTATAGTAGAGATTTTTCACGGAAAAGGCAGGATAAATGCAGAGGCGCGATCAGCAAACATGGACGGTTCGATAGACAGAATGAGAAGGGATAAGAGGATGGTGGTACCAGCCACGACCGATACCAAAGTCGTCTATCCTCTTCTGCTGCGGATCATCGAGGGGGAAGGATAGCGTACTCTTGCGACAAGATCCACTTATATCTCTCCATCCGGTTCAATTTTTTGTTTCTAATCGATCGCGACCGCGTTTCATTTGATTTTCACGAGACGAGATGTACAATGTACGATGTTCGCGCGTCATCTTCCACTCGGTGTTTTTCTCCCCCTCTTTTGTCTTCTGGAGGCGGACAACGAGCACAAAAATGATCTACATATACCTCAGTCTTCATGAAACTAACAGCTTTTGAAATTTCGTCGAAACTTTGCAACAGAACGCGAAACTTATGCGAACGTGCATGGAAACGTGAAAGAAGTGGACAGGCTTTACGTATGATTCAGCATCGGAAACAGGGAACCGGTTTTTTATGTCGCATATGTCTGCTCATTTATTATACAATCGAATAGCAAAGGGATGATTGCACAATTTTTGTCTTGATCATCTGCCATCGACGAACCTCATCATTTCCGTGCTGATTTCTACTCGAGAAATGCTTGACAGAGGTCTACAGTATTCGAGTACCAGCACGCAGCCAAAGTAATTTCCTCGCCTGGGCGATCTTTTTGGAACTTTCTCGAGTTCCGGTTTCACTGCTCGCCACCTCGGACAATACCCGATCGCTAGCGAACTCGTCTTGGACGGTGGATACGCGCGAAAGTAGGGAAAGTATATCTCGATTCACTATGCCTGACATACATATTAGTAGCGACGCATAAACATCGCTCACGTATCCATTGCAATCGTGCTAGAAGAAATCTTAAAACTGCGAAACATGAACGTATGTATAGATAAAGTACAGAAATACTTTTCATCTCTCTAACGATGCACGGAATTTGTTCCAATATTGTCACGTGGAAGGAATTCATTCACGACATACGCCCACCTGATAAACGATGCAGCACGCTGGGTAGAAGGCAATCGATGTACATATTTGCAGACTTTTGGTAGCTACTAGCTACGTAATACGAAACCGAGCGATAGTTGCTATGCATTATGCCTATCCGTCTACCAGCAATCACATCTCACTATGTATATTGTCCTTCCGAATTTTTGCATTCGTTTAGATTGCAAATATTAGTATAATGCACATATGACTTCATTCTAAAGATATGCAAACCCTAAACTGAATATTCAACGAGCCGTATAATTTAAGAGACTCGGCTCAGCCTCGCAATTCTTGATTATCACGGAAGAGGGAAGAACGGAATTGACAGATCCGTGACATATAATTTTCGCGTCAACGATAGGTACGTAAACGAAGGTCATCGAGGAAAGATAAATTCCGTACCAACCGCCTATGAATTTGTACGACAGAAAAGTACGGTCTCGCATTAATTCCATCGCCTGCCCGTATAACATGCGTGCAATCGGTTGGCTCCTTCGACCGTGCGCTTGACCGCCAGCAACCATTCCCTCCACATTTTTCGAGTGCCGGCATTGTGCCCCGTGACAGGTCACATACCGGATAGAACTACCGCCTATCGGGTGCATCGCGCGATCTTTGAAAAAAGCATATGCCTTTGCTATAATTGCGCAACCAGGTGTGCGAAGTTATAGCAGGTACCTCGTATACAAAGTATTAAATGGTTGTCACGCTACATATTATTAATCCTTGTCACAGATGACAACGTATGGATGATGCGGCCACGTGTTGCACTTGGCAATCTTTTCCACGGTATCGTTATACGAGACACGTACATCAGGCTGCAGTATCCGAGTGTGCATAATTATTCAGAGACAAGGTGCGCTCTATGAGACACAAAGTAATTAGAAACCTGCGCGTAGTTAAATAAGACCATCCCGGACTACCATCTCCGGACTAGCAAATGTTAATCAGTTTCATGAGCGACGCTTTTAAGGAAAGAGTTCGTGAAAAGATTCGTGTCTTTCTACGGGTCGGCTAGATATACCTGGATATACTTGGATATATGTACCTGGATATGCCTGGATATACCTGGCGCGTTTTTCATCAAAATAATACGCGGTTGTCTCTGAAAGCACGCACGTCGACAGGACTCGCGGTTACGTGGAACACGGAGACAAAGCGATACGAAAACGACAACGGCACACCACTTCTCTTGTGCCGTGACTTTCTCACAGTGGCGTAGCTAGTCTAGATCGTCGACGGTTACCAAACTTAGTACATATTCCAACTTAGCTTTTCGAAGACCGACAGCCTATTAAAATGATCCGTTCTGTCGTGAATGGATTATGGTTTCATGGGAATTCAAAGTCCAATACAAATAACCGGAGCCACGTGTCTGTCTTTATTATTCTTTCCTGTGAATAAGATAGAAATCTGTTAGAGCCTTCTAAGAAAGTTAGATATCTATAAGGAAAGAACGATGCTATACTAGTCGGTGTATCTATACATATACCAGAACAAATATCTATGTTAGACCGAAAATATAGTGTACCTAAGCTATATGCACCTGCATTGGTACCGCCCGGAAAATGACTTGTTAAAAATTTCCTTCTGCCTTCTCAAAAAATTGCCATCATTTTTTTCGGCAGAGAGATACAATATGTGCGATTGTGCAAGGCGATTTGCCGTGTTTAAGCGACTCTAAAAACTGTAGATACTATTCGATTAAAAAAATCAACAAAATGAATCCAGTTCCCTCCTTGCATGTTGAAAGTGAAACAGAAGAAAGAAATTGTAATGGAGTACACCACTAGAAAAGAAGGTACATACATGTATGTAAAATGAAAGGGGATACATAATGACCCGACAGGAAGTGCTCCTGGTCAACAGGTATACATACATAGGTATAGGTCTATTCCTCGAAACGAAGCGCCTCGAATCGTTCCTCCTATGCACCGGGTGAACCTTTAAATTTTGGGGAGATAAGTAGAAGAAAGTAATACGATGAAAGGAAAAGAAACAACTTAATAGCGCAACGAATCTAAAGCATAGGAAAGTTGAAAGTTGAATCGGACTGAAGTGTGATGACGATTCGAATGAATCGTGAGTGGGCGTTCGTGTGATATGAAAAGCTATCTGCATCCACCGACACACGTGAATTTACTAAATGACAAGTGCGACGAACAATATCTTTCGGCACAACAAACGGAACTGTACTTCGTCAAATCAATTATGGGCTAAGAAAATGAAGCTAGCACGCACGTACCGTGCATTCGACAATACCGCTATGGGGGAATATACATATTAGAGTATAAGAGACGGTATGGTGTTTCATGGTATCCAAAGGGCAATATTCTCGATGTGTCCTTGGATCAATTTAATATGTATCATGACAAGTTCTTATCCGTTCAAGCCGTTTCCAGTGTTTACGATTTTGAATGATCAACATGGAAGAATCGTGAGATTGTCTCGCAACTCGTGAATGAAACGAACGAGATGGAATTTTATCGGTTCAATACATTTCTGCGCCATATTATCCTCATGCTTCCCATCTGCAATGTTGCACAGTTGCAATACGTCGGAAAATCAAATCGATCTGATCTGAAGAATAAAAAGAAAAAGAAAGACGCGCGAAACAATACGCGCAGCATATGTACAACACGAAGAAGCGCGAATCCGGGGAAGTTTGAAATCATCCAGACCGCGAGTCAGGTGAAAAACAGAAAGCGCGAAAAGGAAAATGTTTTCTCCTGAAACATGCACAGACTACAATCGCCTTTCTGTCAAAGAAACGTTACATTTACCAGCGTCACCTAAAACGTGAGCAGACCTTTACGAATGGCCCCGGTTTTTTTAAACTATTCCCGTCTATCTATTGCTCTTCGGTGTTGTCTTCATATTTACAAGGCCATGTGTAAAGATTGAAATAGAAAGTTCCGTGCTTCTCGGTTAAAAACATTTTTATTTTTTTCCCCTTTTACTCTTCATCTAATTACCGATGCGGCCCAATAGGACAATTGAAGAGAACAGTTCCCTTGTGGGCTTTATGGCTGCAAAATCTTTGCGCAGTTTAGTGTTTTCACTCACCAACAACGTTGAATTATTGTGCGTTTCGGCGATTGACGTTTCTACACCGTCGTACGCTTTCCCTGGACGTAATCCACCTGTTCCGACAACACAGAACCCACCAGTGCGAATGAGAAAAAAAATCGGTTTGAGAGTCAGGCGGGCTGCCTGCCGAGCAGGTAGCCCCCTCTATTAATGTTCATCGCCATGTCCAATCACTTGGGCATCCATATTCGTATTCTTATGGCGGCATATTTCGTATAGAGAATCTTCGGTAATGCGAGGATGCTGCACCATTCTAAAAATAAACAGTATGCAATCTCTATTTCGCTCATCGAAATATTCTGTACAAACTCCAACTTGCGTCTCAGTTATTTTTACCTTCACCACCGTAATACACATGCTCAGGTTGAAGAGTAACTCCAATGCATATAGCGTAAAGTGTTAGAAATGCTTCTTCAATTATATCCTGCACAGTGTATCGATACGTTAACCTTTCAATTATACAGAAGGACATCGTCGCATTTTCGTTGCTGATTGCATTACGGAAAAATGAATTACAAGAACACCTAGTTTACAAGTGCCCTTGACCGTTTTAACGTGGACGGCACTGCTAATTTCTGTAACATTCAACATGGCCACCTGATATGTAGCAGACGATACAGGTGGTATGAAACAAATTGTAAATAAAATTCAGTTTTAACTTTCGAATGATGAGTGGACGTGTGCAGAAAGAAAGTGGCGATGATTCTGATCGTGTTGACGATGCGGTGGATCCTAGAGTGCAGGTAAACTAATGCGATCTTCTAGGAACAGTTTGCAGGTTTTCAAACTTGCCTATGATATTGACATTTCCACGTTGCCTTGAGTGAAACACACGATTACATTTGCTATTCTGTGAAAAGGAAAGTTTTTCTGATTACCTAGTTTCTGACTGGTTCATACCCATTGCAGAAAGTCCTGGTCTATCGTTGATATACGTATTGTTTGCTTTTCTTACCTTATAAAATTTTGTCTGCTTTCGTTCACTCACTTCACTTCTCTTTGTCCATGTCCTGCAATAACTCGGAGGCAACTCGTTCGTTAACCTACATGATAGCAAGTGTAATTTAGTAGACGATTATTTTCTTTGAATGATCATTTCTTTACACACCAATGTTAATTTAGATTTTCTTTTGAAATATTACAAACGCTAACATTTTCATAATCAATTAACATTTCAGATTGAACTCGAGAGACTAAATACTGCCACCGATGATATCAACAAACTTGAAGTTGATTTAGATGTAAGTATAATTGAGCTGTATTAGCAGGTGCAAAACTTAATCCTATAAGTTTGTTGTATTTTGAAGGATTAGTGAATTTTGTAACTATTTGCTATTACATTTCATTGAGGCGATTCTTGTAAATGGATAATGGCTTCAAAGATCATTTTACGGTCATTTGTAACATTGTCTGAGGGCAACATTTTATAACTCGAAACTCTATATTTATCTTCTTCGCCATAGTGATGCTTGGGAACATAATCTTATTAAAAATTATATTTTAGGAAGCAAGAGCAACCTTCAGGGAACTACTGTGTGAGTCTACATTTAAAATAGATAGTTTAGCTAAGAAACTTGGTGCTTGCATTGAAAAATCTAGACCATATTATGATGCCAGGTTCAAAGCAAAAGAGGTGAGAAATATCTGGGATCGATGTAATCGCATTGCATTCCATAACTGTTAATTTAATCAATAAACTCCTTCTTCAAGTCTTTACACGAGACGCAAAAGGCTGCTATTAGGTTTGAGAGGGCCAATGGCCAGCACGCAGCAGCTAAGGAAATGGTGTACCTAGCTGAAGAGGGATTAAGAACTGAGGGGAGATGTTTTGATCATGCTTGGCAGGTATTTTTAAGAGAAGAATTTTGATTATTCAATTTTGATATTTGAAATATTTTGTAGGAAATGTTAAATCATGCCACTGCTAGAGTCAATGAGTCTGAACACGAAAGAGCCCTATCCGAAGCAGAGCACAGACATACCACGGCTCTATACCATAAAGCAGAGCACGAGGTTCAAAGACTACAACGTGAACTAAAACGTGCAATTGCTAAATCTAGGTATGTACTGAAGATACATTTGCAATGTTTTAGCCAGTTACATTGAATGATTTCTTAGTTTTCCTAATTACGCATGGAATGTATTGCATTGATTATCTAATAACTACCTCAATTCCACTTTGTGATATACATCATTATTAATATACATATTTATATATTAACAATGATTTTTTTTCTCCACGATTTCTAACATCGTTTTATCTTATTCCCGTCCCACAGACATATTCAGCAATTTACTTTTTACCATTTTTACTACGTT
The DNA here is from genome assembly GCA_963667235.1 of Nomada lathburiana. Lineage (NCBI taxonomy): Eukaryota > Metazoa > Arthropoda > Insecta > Hymenoptera > Apidae > Nomada > Nomada lathburiana. Next base: position 9,899,094 of record OY763910.1, read on the forward strand.
ACGTTAATTTTGTATAGATATTAGAATATTTATGTCGTTTGGTTGTATTCATGTTGGCAGTATGGGTGCACGCCGCAGCTTGCTTCTGATAAACAGTATCGCCTACAGGCACAACTTGCTCATGTTGTAAGTAGGATAGTTGTTATTTTTTATTTTACCACACGATATTCATTTTACACGTGTGCCACCAGAACCTGAAGATTTATTTTTCAATTTATCACCCCGTTCACGCACGACTATAGTTTTTATCAAATATGTAACAAACAAGCATTATTTATCTGCTGCATTTAAATTTGCATCTCATTGTATACTTTAAAGATACATTTGTTAAGAGTGGCAGCATCCTTGCATACAGTGTGCAAACTAAAGTAAATACCAATGTATATATTATTTAGGCCGTACTACGAAATGAGAGCGCATTTTAATCAAATGCTGGAAGAGCAGAAATTAAGAGTGAGTGCATTAGAGAGGTCAGTTGGTGAAGCTAAAATGACTTATGCAGAAGCCCTGCGAAATTTGGAAAAAATCAGCGATGAAATACACAGGGTATAACTACATGTATTTTCTATCCCTTTTTAAACTGATGCTCCTTCAGACACTAATTACTTATTGATACATCTTACATTAAGACAAGAAAGTATGATGGTCTAGATGATTTCGACAAGCCCTCGAGAGATACGGTCGATCACGCATCTCTAAAACCCAATACAGCAGCTTCAACGGATTCCAGTGTTACCGGATCACCTGATAGTACGGACTACACCAGTGACGAGTATTTACGGCTTCCTGATAAAATGAGTCCTAGTACACCGTGTCCTATGCCTGTAGGAGTAATTATATTTCATTAGTTTCAATGCAAATCTGATATAATCGCAAAATCGTAGCTCACGTTTCGATCTACTAAATGTAACATTTTGATCCTTATGCAGATCGATAGAGAGCCTTCCTCGGAATATTTGGGCCTAAGTAATTTAAACCTCTCATCCACGGAACCTCGGAAATATATAAAACGAGACCGTCCAAAAAGCATCGCAACAACTGACACAAAACATATCATAACATTAAATCCAATGAGCTGTTCAACTCCACGGCTTTCAGACTTGTCGAATATTCTCTCGCCTATAGAAAGAAGAGTAAAAATACAAACGCCCGTCGATTCCAACACTGCTAATACTGTTGTGCAGAACGGCGAGGAATGGACAGAAATTAGTTTAAATAATTCGCCGGATGAAGTGTACTACAATAACGAGGTGTATTCCGACGAAGAGGATCAAATACCATACAAACCACTACCCATGGATCTGAGTCCAGAAGGTATCAATGCACCAGTAAACGGGGCTCGCCTTCAGTCACTTAACGAAGCAACCAGTCGAAAGAAATTAGTAACACAGAAATCATTACCAGTTATGCCGAAGGGCAATGAAATTACTTTAAGCAATGAGAAGAAATCAGAAGTAACGAGGAGTCCATCGGTTAAAAGTAGAAATAAACTCGATAGTAGTTTAACTAATTGGATAACCAGAAGTTCAGCAGGAGAAGCTAGTGGTGGTAGTTCAGGTATCGTTTGCTTGCATGCAAATTGTATTTTTCAAATACAATATACACTGGCACATGGATACAATATCTGATCTATTGTTATAGCAAATTCGAGTAGAAGGCAGTCGCTCGACATGTTATGGAGTACTGGAACGGGAGAACGAGTGAAGGAATTACTCAATCACGGTATGATGATGTTGAATATATCTAGCCTTACAGAACGTCGCTCCAACGAACCAAAAATAGTAGAGAGAGATCAAGAAAAGTCTGAGAAGTCTGAGAAAGTAGAAGGAAAGGGGAAGAAAGTTCCTAGTCCATTGGAAAAAACGTTGACCTATCTTAACGCGGACGAAGAGACATCCGATAGTGAAAGTTTAGCAAGGTACATACCCCTTTTATTGAATCACTGTTCGTGTCTATCACTCTATTTTTATTAATTTTGTTACGTAAAAATCAGCGTGGAAATGTTGACGGAGGACCAGATTTCTTCACTTATGATGGAACCCGATATGAATCAAGTGTGTCAAGAAATTTTAGGAACACCTTTAGTGGAAGTGTGCCCACTATTAGAGCAACTACAGCAGCAACAACAGCAGCAACAAGAACAACAATAGAATGTGTCCAAATATGTAAGAACTAGCTCTATTTCTCATGAAACTTATTGTTCGTGTGCAATTACTTCCTGCACTTTTATTGATAGAAACAGAAGACTTAATTACCAAACATGAATCTTCGTCTTCGATTTCAGAGATTATGGGTGTCTTGGATCGGTTCATAGCATTAAAGCAATCGGTTAAAGCAATTTTATTTGAATTATCGACACGTTATCGGTACTGCTAATACTTTAGAGCCTAGGAAGACTTTTTGAGCATATACTTATAGAAACACTTGGATCACTGCTAAACATATTGCCATTCCGTTGATTCTATACCCCCATAGTACATAGTCTATCGCGAACAAAGCAATATTAAGGAAGTTTTCGATCATTTTTCTTCATATCGAATACCCCTTCGTTTATCTTGATCACATTTGTATGTTTAACAGATCTATAGAGTAATGATCCGTTAAATTTTTCATACATTATCGAAGATCCAACAATTGGAACATCTTTTGTCACTCTGTGTTAAGAGTACAATTATATGAGCAATTCGTTTTTTTACATTACCGTGTATGCCAGAGCTCTTGTTCGAACAACTAATTAGGGTTTGTTTAGGCAAAGTAGCACATGCCAAGCTTTGATATAATTACTAGTTGTAATAATGTTCATCTACCAAGCTCAGCAAACGTTCTCAATGAATCTTTCCATCTCTCTTACCGGAGAGTAATGAGGTACAACGATAATATTTATCACTAAATACCTCGTAGTTGTCGCAAGATGTATTTAAATAATAATTAACATATTTTAATGATTATTGCGTATGTATTTGGCCAATCTAGATAGGAGTCAGTTCCAATGACAAGTACATACTTTCTACTTCATACTTTATAGGCATATAAAAATAATTTATCGACAGAATATTGTGCAATGTTACATGCTAGCAAGAGTTGGATCGTCTAATTGCATTAGAGATTACATACATGAATATATACAAATGAAGATATTATTTATTTTTGTCGCATAATTTTCTGCAAATAATATTTCTTGAGCTATTAAATAAGATTAACAGATTCTCATATAAAAAAGGTGGTCGTGGGTCGAGCAAACAGACGGCCTTCTCAATACATTTACATATACAGAAAGCGATACCAAAGATAAATGGAGTACAGTGTATAAAATGAACAAATAGGTGCAATAAAAAATATTCGAGTTATATTTCTACTAATTTAAGTGGAAATTAACTTATATTTGGTTCTGTTCTCTTGATTAGATGGTTCTCTAATTTTCATATATGCTTTCCATATAAATAAGAACGTACGCGCGCGCGCGTCAGCTTAGACTGTACAAAGGGTATGAATATTTATTTGCATCTTTTAACGACGAAGTTTACAGTTTCGTCATTAAATTATTACACGCCATTTTTGTATTATGATACACGAGGTATCATTATGTAATTGTATATAAATCAAATTATTGAACACATGGTGCGAAATTCTTCGACTGCTTACGGTGTTACAAGTAAACAATACTGAATTTTTAAAAAAGTATTGGCGTCGAACTTTAGTGCTATTTTGGGCGTAAGACGAAAGTGATTATTCTCGAAAATGTTGTACTAGATATTTTCTTGGCGAAAGTGTAATTGTAAATATATATATATATACAAATATAACATTGTATATGTGATTGTAACTATGTATATATCGTCATCTTCATTAAAATACTGTTGGAAAAGTATGTAATTAAGGAAAGTGTGCGATGTTATATACATATATCCTTCGCATAGCGAGTAAATAGGAATTCCATTTTTGACGGATTTAAAACTACGAAATATTTAATGGTGGCAAGTAAAACTGGGCTATACATATAATTGAATATTAAATACTCAAATATTCAGATACTTGAACCTTTAATTTGCTGATGTTCGATACGAGAATATTCGAACGATCAAATTCAATTTATTGTATAAAAATAAGATGTGCATAGAAGTACAAACTGAATACTTTGAGAAGTCATACGCCATGAAACGAATTATACATATTATATATGAAACTGACCATTTCGTTCATAGATATTGAAGGGGTTACAATCTTATTAGTTAACATTTATGATTAATACATACCACCGAGATATTCGAAAAGATGAAAATGCAACAGCCTTAAAATGAAATTTGAAATGGATCTGCCGGATGCAAATGGTGAATGTCGATTAGTTGCAGCGGTGATCGTCCAAACTATGCGGCGCTACCGCATTCAATGACAGAGAGAGACGGATGACTGAGAAATCAAAATGGCGTTGCGGGCACGGTGCCGATGATTTTCGTTACGTTAATATTCGTCGTTATTTTTTTGTGCCTAATTTACTAAAATGGAAGCGGTGTATGCTGCTTAATTGTGCTAAGAGCAACGAAATCTCCTATAAAGAATCGAGAAATAACTCAATTCGCGTGCAGTCGATATATCAGAACATCTCGCGCGGCAACGGTCTCGTAACAAGCAGGCAAGAGCTGTGTTTCGCGTATGGCTTTTAAATCGCAGGGACAGTTTGCTTTTACCGGTAATTGTGTTCTTTGTGAGAAACATCACTGGTATAATGAAAGACACGAGTTTAGTTTTCGTGCATCGTAAAACTACGACGAGCTATGTGCTTTGACGTGCACGGGTGAATTCTAGTTACGTTCGAAGACTCGCAAAGGTGTGGAGACGACGTGCGTTTAGTTAGCCACCATGGCGGTGAATCCGCGTGATATGGACGGGTTTATGCCGCTCCTGTCAACGACGGACATCAAGAAAAAGTTAAGTGTCGGCAGTTTGCTGTTGAATTATTTGGGTGATGCGACCAAGAGTATCGAGTGTCAAGACATCGGACAGTTCATCGACAATATTATACCATGGCTCAGCAACGGCAACCCGAAGGTAATGATTCTTTTCGTATCATTTTCTCATTTCGATATTAACAATTGTCGCTATATTTCAGAAACATTTACTCTCCTCGGCTTTCTATATCACTGATTCTAGATTCTAAATACAAATTGAGTACCCGAACAGAACCATCGATGTTTTCTGTCAAGCCTGTATATCTTTTATATGCACATATATACTCAACTTCTTTATTATCCACTTTTATCTTCTAGGATGAACGACTATCCTTTAACTAATAACTCGAAAACCTCTACGATAAAAGAGAAGACCGTGCATACATGCGTGTCACAAATTTAATTCATTATATACAACATTTTATACATTGCACACAGGTGTAAATTTCATAAAATATGGTAAAGAAGAGGAGGGCAAGGATCCGTCAATTCCAGTCCTGAAGGCAAACTGTCCACTTGTAACATATTCATTCGTTGTAAGCGCTTTAATTTAATAAGAAAAACTGTTCGCTGTATAGCATTCATTCGCTGTAGGCTAACCCACTGTACAACGATGGGAATTAATTTACCATTTGGCAAATTGTCTTGTTGTTCAAAATCAAACATTCGGAGCAGGCAAACTTTTGCTAAACGAATACGAAATAAGGGAGCCACCTCCAATTTCAATGACCTTTAAATATGTTGCCATGGTCATCATTCTAAACAATTTCTTCCTATGCATATAAAAGGCGGTCTGTTTAAGTTTTCCAGATATTTGCAAAAATATGTATATTCAGTGTTAAGCATTTACTAAGGAGTCCTCTCAAATTAGGGGCGAATATTTACAGCATTTATGTATTATGAACATATATGTGTTATAAAATAAGTAGCTGCCTTGTTCTGTATAATTGCCAAACTTTTTAACACGACAGTAGTTAAAAAATACACATAATTGGAACGGAATGTGCAGGATAACAAATAGATTAGTTTGTACATGTAAGGTAGGATATGCTCGTTATTGAATCGTATTATACCATATTATCTCCGTATGTCAAAAATGCAACGCAGCAGCGATAATCGGCATAAGCCCTAGAAGCCGCAGATATTGTTTGCATTGCTGATTTTTGAGGGCTTATTGCACCCACCCCCATCACCTCCAAGCTGAAAACATATTTGTCTATGTACATTTTCGCTGACCTGTATCTGTGTGCATTCAAAACTTTTTGCGGTCGCCACTCGTGTGTGGGCGATGTTACTCGTGACAGCGACGTATTTTGTTTGTAAATCAATTTCGGAAAAATTAGGTTTTCGTAGCCTTTTCTGCAGCAGATGCGACTGATGCAGCACAGGGTTGCTGCGAAAGATTCGTCCCCGTGCCCTTCCAATTTCGCAATCCCTTTTTGGGGATCAAATAGGCCTACGCACAAATGTATTATAATGTAATATAGAAATTGTGATCCCCTTCGTCCCTAGAGGAAATAATAGTTAGCTTTTCCGAAACGTTTGGTTTGTTATTAGTTTATTTTGCAATTAAGTTGCAAAATATGTAGGTAGACTTCAATGTTACTAATATTTAATACTGCCTAAATACACCCGATTATTTACAATTATCAGTCGAGCGCCCTCGTTGAAATACCACAGACCCGGTCTGGTTGTAACTCGGGAACATGTAAGGAAAAAACTTTCACACCATGTATGTAACGTGCTCTTTGGTGCAGTGTGTCACACAGATTAGACGCAGCTATCAGCTTCAATTCAGTATTCTCTGATAATGCATAATATTGCTTGATATTTCACGAAGTTGCAATGACAAAATACGTAACCAGCTGATATATTGCTAATTGAGTTCAAGCCGTAAAACGACGTCGTACGCAGTTTAGACGAATCCATTTATACTTGAATGCAATCGTTCCCTAATAAAGGCCAGGCTGCTGTTGGCGAGCGCGGACAAATTCTTCGCTTTTCTTTGCTCAGGAATACTTAAAAAATGCACACGGCAGAGTTTTTACGCGCTGTGCTACATTGTTCTTCCCTACTTCTGCCCAAGGAGCAGAGGAAAATCTCACGCTGAACGACTACTTGTTACTCTAACTCGAATCAACAAGATTTGCATTGAAAAAATGACCGAATCCGGTAAGTGCGCATCGTTATCCGGCGTTACTTGTTGCTGCAAACTCGCTTTTAATTAGAAATTATTCGTAGCACGTGGGCTGTGACGTCTTAAATGGAAAAAAAGGAAAGGCATCCATGCCATGATTGTACGTATTTCTTGCATTCATCTGCTTGGTAAGCAATGGCAAAGTAAGGGACCCATCGTCAACAGCGTATATACTGTAGTAGTTGAGAAAAGGTCCCAAGTCGTGTCTTGAAAGGGTAGGAAATGAATTGATTGGCGAATTCGCACTTCGAGCCTCCTATGTCCTTAACGAAGATACCGTGAATATCGAGGCGCACAAGTTGCTGCCCGTTCTTAATTTTCGACGAACTCGGCTATTGCCGTATTTTTGGCAAGAAGCCTACTGTCTGCAACGTGATGAGCTTTCCTATTTCGCCAGGCTGGTACCTATCGATCTGGACCCAAGTTGCTTATCCTCCAGCTAGATTCAACTTCTTTTCGAAGGGTACTTTATACGAAATTGTTCACCTTTCAATTGAATTCCGATATATATCAATTTTGTAGCAACCTGCCTAATTGAAGTTTAGATTGAAACTGGCTCAATGTAAGTGTCGTAAAATCTAATCTCACGACGATTTCGAATAATTAATTAGTGGAGCTTGTAGTCTATCCGAGGTTTCCGCGTGATTCGAGTCGTATCTCTTCGCAATTGGCTCGCAATACGACGCGTCGCGGTCGTCTCGATATGGGACATCTTGGCTGTACAATTTTTGTAATCCATTGGTACCCAGCATCGATGTCAAGGCCACAGACTACTATCGTATACTGCAACCTCTAGTCTTTCTCTTTTCTTCTCTGGGCTTGTGTCCTGTTCTTTTCCTTTGCCCGCAAACGTTTCCTTTTTTGAATGTAAAGCATGACATCACCCTCGCTTCGCGGTGATCGCGATGCTTTTTACATGTATGTATCATGCTAGCAAACGTATACTTTGCGTTACTCGTATTACTATACTTAGCCGACCGTCACTCATCGCACCCGATAATTGTTACTCCATAAAGTCGTAATGCATTGCTGCCAATGTGCTTATTAAATCGATGCTTAATCCTTGTTGTATAACTGACGCACTGCGGTTTATCTCGTTTTGATAATGATATCAGCAATTATCCAAGTAATTAGCAGACGAATACATACTTGCATTTACTCATTCTTCTTCTTTTCGTTACGCGCCTGTTGGCTAACTTTTGACTAACATATCATATAAGACGATTAATAATTGCATGCCGTTTCCGAATGCATTTGTCTGTGAATGGAGCTTTCTCGTATAGGAGGAAGGAGGGATTTTACCTCCCACGCGGATTTAACAATTTTAGCGGGCCGTACTCTCAACTTTTACGAGTAAGACCAGGCAACAGTATGCCCGCGCAATCTTCTCAAAGCACGTGCACGCGCAATCTATTGTAATCCCTCCTTCGCGATTTACTTGTCCGCGAATGCAGATGGGGTCGTACACATAGACCTGGTCAATTCCGGAGGTAGAGTTCAAGGTGCGTTGGACGTTATCGGTAGTACGATAAATTGAATTCGTGCAAACGCGTTCAAAGCTTCGCCAGGCTGTTGATGATTAGACCGTGTGCTAATTATATAAAAGTTAAAGCAACAAGAGAAACGAAAAGCCTCGGCGCTGAGCAATGATGTCACAGCCAGACGACAGCCCTGAGAGCGTTTACCCCGTGACTCTAAAATAGGTTTATATGCCTATGTATAGCGCTTCGTTAAATGTATTTAAACTGTCGCAGAGTAATGGGCACTTTTGCAGACAGTGACATTGGATTCGCCGTGTGCACTTGAGACACGGGGTACAGTCGTTGTATCGCTAATGTCGATTGCGATTGAAGAGCATGCCGAAGGAATATTCGCGTAGCCCTCGTTATCGTGGAAAGACAGCTCGATGACTTTGCTTCCAGGGGTTCAACTACCATAAATGTGCGCTACGAACGCTACACTTGCACTTTCTATATCGATCTGCTCTTCCTCCTCTCGGAGGAGCAGTTCGTTCACCCTTGAATCCCAGATTTATTTCTCAACGTCCTTGTCTTCCCACTTATTTCTCGTGTACTAATTGTATGCATTTCTGATTGACTAAGGAACGTATCTACACCCCTATTTCATCAAACAAAGTAACCGGAAATTTCGTACAAGCGTTAGGTCTATCCTCGATTAGGTAAAGATCGACTGAGCGCCATGCATTAAAGGTCCTTATTGATTTTGTGTGCAACCACGAAACCGGAATGCGTGGAATGCGCTCAGACATTTGCAATGATATTTGAATGAAAGCACACCGGTAAAGAAAAAATGAAAAAAGGCATAACACTGGCGTGAAGTAATCATTAGGAGTGCACACGGAGGGTTTGCAGCCGAAACATAATTGCGTGCGAGAGGGAAAGTGCCGAGGGGTCTACGATTCTGTAACTTTCAGAAAAGCGGACATGTATCATGACTGGATCAATATGCTGAACCCTCCCTTGCGACACAAATATGGTGTAAAGAAAATATCATTTTTTTCTCCTCTTTCTTGCCCATTGAACGGTATTAATATAATCATTGATTTTGCTATTTACTATTTTGGCCTCTATGTTTGCAATATCCGAGCGTTCGACAAACTGGTTTTCCGTCTACACGTATCTCGCCGTGTCGTTAATTAATCTCTCGTCACAGCAGCGTGTATAAACGTCTCCTATGTTCAGCAAATTACCCAGCAAACCTCGATTGCCTTGGTAGAAGTGGGCGGGTAGAAAGCCGTGGAAGATTTAGAACGATTTCTGTGCGAACCAAAGGCGACGTAATCATCCTGCTGTAATGGTCGATATAAGTAATTGATTTAAACGTTTGTTGGTTGTGTTACAGGTCGTCCAGAATGGCTTAGAAGTTCTCACGTTTCTCGCGGATCGAATGGGTCACGACTTCAAGCCTTATATTTCCACTATTATCCAGGCGACGATAGATAGACTAGGTAAATGCCTCCAACTAATTTTCTTAGCCGAACTTGATCGTTGTGCTAGTTTTTAATCGTCCATGGCCAGATTGGCCCCGGATAAAAGTGCCCGGCATATTACATGTATACGATACATGCACCGAACTGGTCTCCACCGATTACGAACAAGAACAATTAATAATATCCATGTTTTCTTTTGGCCAGGTGATAGTAAAGATGTTACTCGAGAAAAGGCCCAGCTAGTCTTGCTGAAGATAATGGAGAAAGGATGCATGTCTCCGCAACAGCTCTTGGACAGACTACGACCGGCCTTTAATCACAAGAACGCCAAGTTACGAGAGGAAGCCCTAATTCTGTTAACAACAACGTTGAACGAGTAAGGAGCTGCGATAAATTTGATTCAACGCAACGAAAGAGTTAGCGCAACGTTCAGTCTATTAATGAAACCTTTTACAGACATGGAGCGGATGAAATGATACTGTCAGGCGTGATTCCAAGTATCGTGAAGCTACTGTCGGATCCATCGGAAAAAGTACGAGAGACGGCTTTGAATACATTAACAGATATCTACCGACACGTTGGCGAAAGACTACGCGTGGATTTGCAGAGAAAGCACAATGTACCGCAAGCTAAGTAAGTGAAACACCCGAACGCGATTGCTGGCTCGTAGCCTGCATATGTTAGGCAGACAAGAAACGACTGTTGCTTGTAAATTGGCTAAACGGTACATAAAACGGGTATCGATAATTCTGACGATGCATTGCCAAGTTATTTGTATAATCGCTACAATCTCACACATTCGATTTCGTGTTACAGATTGCTGTTGTTAATAGAAAAATTCGATCAATTGAAGGCCGCTGGCGACCTGCTGCCTCTGGCAATGTCTTCGGACGGTGAGTAAACTCGTTGAATTTCCTTCTCAGCAGGCGACCAAATAAATGAAGTCAGGAAAGGTACAAAAAGCAATAGCCACGCGCGTCACCTTCGTTATGTTATTCAAGGTGTATCGTGCTGCCATCGCGCAGCCACGAATGCTATCGCGTGTCGAATACCTTCCTATTCGAGAAGACCTATCTACCTGCCCTCTGTTCTTCCTTAACTTTCATTCTTTTTCTCTCTCTCGCCCCCCCCCCCCCTTTCTTTTCTTTCGTACACGTTAGTGGTACACGCGATGAATATTTAGCAAGAACCGCTTGTTCCTCGACGTGATAAGAATATTCGTTTAATTCAGCACGGTAAAACATAGCCAATCTGAATTTAATTAGGCGGCACTGGCACGCTTTTTCCTCAACTTCTGCTCCGATTGTATGGGACTGCGGATTTCGTTTTTCTCGAGAAACGAGTAACAGTTTACCCGATCGCGACTCGTTTCTCGAGATTGATTTCTCCCGCAAATTTGGCCGCGACATTACGATGGAAAGAAATAAAAAGGTAATGGAACAATGCTCAAGACGATTAAGGGATCACGTTGCTGACCGTACCGTGAAAGGAACGACGGTGTTTTTTGTAGAAATCTCTGAGTTGTAATTTCTACCGCGTCGACGAACCACCTTATTAAGCTATAAAAATGATCGGAGCAGGCGATCATGGTGGTGCATCGAAAATTGAATTTTTTTTAAATCAACTGCCGGACCGAAATCTACTAGCTATGCCTGTCGCGTAAAGTGCCATCTCCTTGAGGGAGTAACACAATGAGATCAGTAACTCGCGATGTCTATTCTAAGATGTTACATAACATTACATACACCGATAGCTACGGTGTACTGTGCAATATCGGTGGTGTATTGTTTCAAACGCTGTCTGTAATTCATACCGCGCTAAAGCCGTCCCGCTTCGAACGGCCGGCCTTGTAACATTGTAAGACTACTGCCAGGGTATTCGAATTTCGATTGGAAATATTACGTGTCGCCAGCAACCGAATACTTAGCATATTAGCTCCAAACCTAATAAGATGGGAAGGAAAAATACACTGCAACGATAGCAACGGAAAAAGCATAAGCAGACTAAGATTCCTGATGACTCATGATGCAGACGTACATTCCACGCTACATAGTCAATCATTGTCCCTTGGAAAAAATGCGTACTTGCATGCATCCTCTTACGTAACGTATAATAATAGCTTTGCTCAAGTATTTCTCGAAAAGGGGAGTAAAAAAAAACTGGTTTCAATACGATATGTAAATGTTTGTGAGATTTGAAGCAGCCTCAGGAATAGAAAACTGTCTCGTGTGACAAGTATTTAGCGAAATCTTGGTGCCTAGCGGTATCTACTCTTGTAGCGTTTGGCACGCGAAAGTCCCGGCAGTTCATGGAAAGTATTTGCTACAACGGCTGACAAATTGACGAGCGTCGAGATGTCTATGTTAAAGACAAAGTTATTGTTCAGCGAGCGATCACGATTAGATCATGCATGGGCTTGGCAGGGGAATTACGGTTCTTCGCTTGATTCCTGATGTATTAATAGAACGTCACCAACGATCAGAAACTGCTGGCGTCTTCGGAGCTTGTTGTTTCATTTTTATTGTCACGCGACAAGTTTTCTTCCCGTCGTACGACAGTCCGACAACTTTTCCTCGGTATACGAAATTTGTTCGCGGCATTTGCCGAATAGCTAAACGCTAGAAGTGTAGGTGTCCGCGTATACCATGGCTGCAGTACAGTAGAAATGTTGCGCGAACACGGTGCGGCATAGCAGAAGGTTTGCACGAGTCTTGCTTTCGTTCGCTCTTTTCCTATGACCTGTCATGCGGGGAGATCGAGGGGGCGGGAGGCAGAGTTCGAGGTGTCAGTTTAATCGCATTTATTTCGTCCGATTTCACCACTATTGTACAGCACTTCGCACGTAACGCTGGTACAGGATACTTTTTTCACGCCAGTTCTAAGTTTCGTTTTCATTTAATGGCCCGTTTAATCGATTAGTCTCGCGTACTCAACGGTCGATTTGGGATTCTATCCCCAGTTTCCCTTCTGCGAGTACGATAGAAATCTCTAGGTATATTTCGGGGACACCGATCTGCCAGGATACAGATTGTTCACCCTACCCCGTGTCGGTCGTTCAAAATTGCCACCCACACCGTTCAGCACGAAGTCGCCTTCTTTTACGCGTGTAACGCGACCTTACCCTGAGGACAGCGGCACGCGTGCACACGTGTGCACGTGTACACGTGTACACAGGAAAAGTGAAAGGTAGGGTAGCAACGTCGATTTATCTTCAGCGTGCACAGTTTCACGGCGCCCCGTTGTTGTGTGTGCAGGATCAGATATTAAACGCGGAATAGCTGCATCGATGCCCTTTTTGTTCCCTATTGCCGACTCTCGCTGACATTCTGATCAGCCGGAACATTCTCGCTTAGCCTATTGACAAAAGTTGCATCGCACGGCTGAATAGACGAACATCGAGAGGCAAGAAAACAGAAAGTAACCGGCGCTGGAGGATTCTTCGTTCAAACTTTCATGTAGCGATATACCGCGAAGATCGGTGTGAAGAAAGTGTATCTATCGTACGTGCGAACGATTTCTCGCTTTCCTAAATCAAGCAGATCATCGAATATTCTGTGGGTCCTCTAATGAAAAAATGATGGACAAATTACCTTAGTGGCGTAATAACTGTTTGCTCGACCCGCTTGACCCGCTTGACACCGTTCGCCGGTGCGATAAGAGTATCCTTGCAAGCGATAATGCGTACACGTACGGTGTATACGTTCTACATATTACGCAATTGAGAGCATTATCCGAGCGTGTTCCGACCGAGCTGTTCGCGTGACCGATTCTTCCCGGCAACGTTTAATATACATGTACATGTAACCCTATCCACGGAATCCGCGTTCGTCTTTCGATTTTTCTTCCGCGATCCTTTCATCGCAGCCGCGCTCGTGTACAACGGAACAATGCGAATCGCGCAGAAACGCGCAGAACCGCGCGCGATGTTCCAGCTTTCCTCGATGGGAAATCAGAAGTCTCGACGTATCTCTCGTCGATCGCTACGAGCAATAAATAACGTTACTTTCACCAATGAATGGCAGACGCTGTACGTGCGATTTTCGCAGAAATTGCCTTAACTGCATCTCGTTTTCTATCCACAATTTATTCCGCACTCGATCCGCACCGAGCTTCGATGAAGGTGGTGGCGCGAAAATGCAGATGCGACCATAGCTTTCATTTGCCCGAAGAAAAGGACCACGGTTTTCTTGCAATTATCATTCGCAATGAAGGGATCGATTTGACCACTGTACTGCAAAATATACTTGGATGTCGCTTAGGTAAAAACACGCGAATTAATACAAGAACGTAAAGGTTGTCCCCCCCTTTTTTTACAGAAGGACGTAAAATGGAGACTAAGTTTCTTCATCGTGGTCGTTTCGGCGGGCCTGTTTGCATTTACTTGTTGTCGCGTTGCAATGGATAACTCTCGACGGTGGTACCGATGGCTTATTACAGTTAAACATTGTAATTGCACGGCGATCCACTTATCTCCACCCGCCCCCCATGCTGCGGCAGTTCTCCAATTTAATTATACCTTGGCGCTCCGTTACTCGTGTTAATTGCAGATTATCAGATTCTTTTGTTGCATCAACTCGGCAGGTGGTCGCGATTGAACTTGGAGCGAGCGAGCCTTAATGTTTTCTCTGCGAGACATTTCATTCAAAGGCAGCAACACACGTTTGTCTTATTCGTTGCCCAACCTGTTTCTTACGTGGATCAACATTAATCTTCGTTTCTGTGCCTTCGTTTCGTCGATGCTCCAGCAGCTCGTGGAAACGTTCGAATGGCCGCAAATTGAATGGAAGCTCATTAATCAATCACTTGCTTTACACCTGGACCGAAGACAATTTGTCGATGCTTTCGCAATCAGGTCGATCAGCTCGTTTCGATGAGCTTTTCTTTTTTCCTTCGCCTGAAATTGCAACAGGCGTTTGTGATCGATCAATCGTCAATGTGATTTTTAATGAAAAAAAAACTTGGGTCCTGGTGATCACGAAAAGAAAAACCATCTGGGAGGTTGTTTCCTCGACAGATTCTATAATATATTCGTTGATAGTTGGCTACCTGAGTCTTCGGCAGGTAGGTACGTATGAAATCGTTACAGTTATCATTCCGATAGGTAAATTTATCCGCATTCTCGAACGTTGATAACAGAACCGGGAAACGCGTTCTCGGATGTTATGGGTCTCTCATTGTCAGTTTGGCCCCCAACCTGTGGCACATCGATAGGGGAAGACCCCTTCCTCCTGTCCGACTTTACTCGAGTCGCGAGCGGCAAGCAGCCGCTTACCGGGAGTTCATAAACGAGTCGCCATTTAACAACGTGAGAGAAGCATGTTCATCTCCTCCGTCTCCGTCAAAGTTTATTTTAAGTGATATCCAGAATCGTGACGGACTACTCGGTGATCTTGATCGTATTTTTTTCTGTGTCACGGGCCGACACATGATCGGGTCAGGTGTGTGACGCGTTCGAAGCGATACGTGCTGCTACCGTTCACGGACAATGGGCAAGGACGATCGTTTCAGTTTCTCTCTCAGCTCGTTTGTTTCCTCGATCAGATGTAGCTGCATCGAAATACGAGGAGGAATTTGCGACGGTATCCTAGCAGTCAGGTGGAGCAGCCAGGGTGATTAATCCGTCGTATTCGGCCGATCATCGTGCCAGTCGTACTTCATTGCTCGAACAGCAGCGTGACATTCTGCATTTTACAAGAATTATCGACAAGTGTTTTTGCGACAACAGTTCGGTACCGTGCGATAAGGATTTCGAGGTAGTGGAACGTGTGCGAATTGTTCGTACGTACGGCAACGCAATTGCTTTCCTCTGCTCTGTCAGTTTAACGGACGACTGTTGTACGAAAAAATACGAACAAGCTATTGGCAATTGTGCCCTGAATAATATACAGGAGTCATCGTGACTGATGCGTTTCGCGATCTAGAACCGTGGAACGCAAACTCTGTCGCTCATTTGTTTCGCTTCAAAAAGAAAACCAATAGATTGTTGCGTTGTTTCGACTTTTCTATCAAAAGTCCAGCAAATTCGTTGCTTCGAGGTCGGACACATTCCTTTTCGATGGTCGTTAATAAATGCTCGTGTTTGTACACGTGTATGCTAATGGCTAACATGTAAATGCCGCAAAAACGAGGAAAGTTTTTGCGTGAAACGGAAGCGTGGAAATTCATCGAGCGAATCTGTTCTAGCTGAACGTAACGAGGATGCCACACGCATTATTTGTAACGTGAGAAAATAACTCTCTCGTGTCGCACTACCGCGCTTATTACGAAGGATATCGCGAATGTAAATCTAGGCTCTCACCTTAGCTCGTCGAACCTTCCATTCGATGATAAAGGTTTCGACATTCCAGTGAATGAATAATCAACGTTATTGTCAATGAGTTTTTACCGAATAGAGCAGAAATCGAAGCTGAAACACTTGGTTAGTAAGTTTAATGGACGGGTGTTCCGTAGTGAATAAATATGATGCATAGACGTCGCACAAATTTTCCCAATGACCTGCTGATAATATTCATTCAAGGACCGTGCTTTCTTAAGACGTATTCTTTTTTACTACAATGAATGACGCCGATGTACTGCTGGCAAGCAACCACCGCTGCTTGCACAGAGGGTTGAAAAAATATCCTAGCATTGATCAAAAATTGTGGGATCCAAGTAGTAGATGGATCCTCCAATGGGATAATATTGTAAAACATCCAGGTGCTAGGGCAAGAGGGTGTCGTTGCGACGTTCACAAACCACCATGGCTTTACCCAAACCTAGGTATAAAATTTCATTGGAAGGAATAGATTTTAATTCCAAAGTTAATAAATATAGGAAAAGTGTAGGAAAATTAACACTTTCACGTCCGAACGTTTCATGCAAGCGTTCGTCTCTGCCGCTGCCAGAGCATAGACTCCACAAAAAAAATAAAGAAATTTATTTTAAATGCAGAAAGTTAAGATATAGAGTTAATTTTAAGCGCTTTGACTATAAAATTAAAGAAAATTCGAGAGATGGAGTTAGGCGATTTGGCTAATAAGCGGTTCGCATATCGGCTTGCGCGTGGCACCAACGTGGTGCCACCGGGCGGGAAAGTGTTAAGGGGAGGAATGTTGCTAAACTTGCATTTCATAATATACTTTTATTTTCAGTCGGGAAGAGCTCCGATGAGACGGATAGAGCGGTAAGTGCCGATTGGAAGTAAATCGAATCCGCGTATTTGTATTTCCAGATATATGCAAGTAACGTGATTGAAATTTCAATATTTTAGATTAAATCGGCTCCGGTGAAAAGGTTGGCTATTCCTCCGAAAAGAGGACAATTTGGTCCAGCGAAAGCACCGTCTTCAGCTTTAGGTATATGTAGGTCTTGTCCCAATCAAGACAGTCCATCTACACTATACGTCTCGCATTCTTTTGTTTCATTCTAAGCATGGTATATTATATTTTTACAAATTTTTCGCTCCATATTACATACAGGAGCGCATTAAATTTATACGTGTGTAGCCTGTGCAAACAGAATCCAAAATTTCGTTTAATATTATATATAGCTCCTTCATAACAACTAATTCCCAGCGTTCAGTTTATTCGCTACTATACCTATTATGTTTTGCGTAAATCATAGTGTTTTATGCGCTACAAGCAAATGCTTTCTTCCTATATAAAATGAGTGAGCCGATTGTTTCGTACGAATGTTTTCAATCCAAAGATTAACGCCATGACAGCACATGCTCTTTCTGCACCCAATGCACAGGTGTGAAACGTGCTAACGTTCAACTCTTGCTTTCTCCGAACTGTTGTGCCTCATTGTTTCACGTAATATTAATAACAATATTTCTGCAACCATGTACCCGCAAAATGTCGATGAACTTTTGGCGTTTCGATGACGAGAAAGTTAATTATTCGCTTGCATGACAGCTCAGCCTGGTAATACGCCTTCCATGGTTCCAAGGGCAACAACCGTCAAAAGAAACGTGTCAGTAAAATCGACACCAGGTATCTAAAACTCCATTGGCATTACTACTTTTGTATTATATCATGATGGCCTTCCCACCGATTTTTACATTTTGTTATTATTTTCTTCACACGTTTGTTTTTTTTAGAAATCCTACATTTTTGGCTCGTGTTCTTTCCCCGAACCTTTTGGCTCTGTATGCACCCATCATGATATACGTACAAAAGAGAACAACACGAAATTCCCATCAGTTCGATCAGACTAATATTCAATCGCATTCTATGCACACAAATTTGATTCAAAACTTTTGCACCATGTTGCTTTATCTTCGTTCATTAGCCTCTCATTTAGTTTCGACCTAAAATTCAGTAGAACGCTATACATCTATAATGTTTTTAATTGCACTGCTTTTTCTTTCATCTTTCGTAACTCGATGTTTCAGTGTATTACATAAAATGGTTAGTATTGTAGTGTATCACGTAACGCGTATTAACATCTCCTGACAAACTAAACAAATGCAAAGATGAAACTATACTAAAGATCGTTAAAGTTTTGGAACATCATACTTTGTTGCTATAGGCATTGCGGACAATGTTGGGCCGCAAAGTATGCAGTAAGATTGCAGTTTGCGATTGATACGGAGACGTATAGAAATGTACAATTAATATATCTATATTCAGGTCAAGCCGGAGCCGTCGACGAGGAAACCTTCGTTACTGCATTCGAAGATGTGCCATCCGTAAATTTGTTTTCCGCAAAAGATCTCGAGGAGCAGATGAAACTCATAAAAGATCACGTTGGCGATGATAAGAAAGACTGGAAGCAAAAGATAGAAAGTGTACGTGTGAAAATGATCTCCGCCTAATGCATGCCCTCGTAAACGAGTTTAAACGAAACTTTTAAATCGATTTATCTTGCAGATTAAAAAATTAAGAGCAATCATTATTGCGGGTGGTACAAATTATGACAACTTTTTAGAAAACTTGAAAAACGTGCAAAGATCTTTCGAAGTTGCTTGCACCGATCTAAGATCACAAGTCGTAAGGGAGGCTTGTATTACTTTAGCATTTCTTAGTCAACAGCTGAAAAATAAATTCGCTAGTTTTGGAGAGGCTGTCTTACTCACGTTAATGAACCTCATACAAAATAGTGCCAAGGTGAGACTCGTGATCGCTCAACATTAATACCATCGAATGGAAGTGGACATAACATAGCAAGACTTACATCGTGAATTTTGCACGTTTAGGTTGTAGCAACTGCTGGTGCCGTAACAGTGAGGTTTATTCTTCAAAACACACACAGCAGCCGTTTCGTGCCAATTATCACGTCGTGTTTGAATAACAAAAGTAAAGATATTCGGCGTGCATCGTGTGAATATCTGACTCTGATTTTGCAAACATGGCCCACCCAAATACTACAAAAGCACGTAACGATATTACAAGAGACGATTAAGAAGGGTATAGCGGATTCCGATTCCGAAGCACGAGCCTTCGCTAGGAAGTAAATATCCTTTGCCAATTTTTCCTCTCCTCCTTCCGCCCCATTCATTATTCAGTTGGAAGGAAGTAGAAGTTAAATTTCTATGTCTTATGCTGATTATTTTTCAGGTCGTATTGGGCTTTCAAAGATCACTTTCCAGAACAAGCGGAAGCATTGCTCAACAGTTTGGATGCTGCGTACAAACGTTCGTTGATGTCCCTTAGCAATAGCGGTAGCATTAACAGTCTAAATGTAGTCACCAGGTCCGCGAGCGTTAGTCCCAGAACTTCCAGGCCAGCGATCAGCGCGACAGGTATATGTACATATATATTTTGCTATTTCACTCGAGGGGGGATACAATTTGGATGAGTAGATAGGGTTTAGTGTACATACATGTTGATCCAGAGACGCAAATGATGAGACTGTGCGGTGTGTAAAATATTTCTCACTTTTTTTCATGCTGCTTTTGTGACTCTCCGTTATATTAAACGTATGAAGGTAGTACGGAAAATTTGCATCAAACTTCGGGTCAACCACACGGCCCGCTCAGACGTACACCGTCCTTGCCACGGTCTTATCGCCAGTCTGGTATCCCAGTTCTCCAAAGACCCACTGATAATCATTGTAATTGTTGTATTCTCCTTCCATGCTTAGAAAGATCACCGCGATTTATACCACGCACTGACGCGTACTAGTTCAATTCAATGTTTATGCATTTATTCCAATTGTTTCTCTCATAACTGTTTCTCGAACATCCATTTAGATCGTGGATCCCCGGGCGTTAGGTCTACCAGCGCGATAGACTTGCAAGCCGCGCAGAGAGCTAAAGCGAGGATGATGTACGCAAATATGAGCAGGCAGAAAGCATCTCTCCGTGAGTATCGAACGATCGTTGAAGTATTCGTTTTTGGCGTTTTTTCATACCTTAAACGAGTTTTACGTAACACTGTTGCGATCTCTTGGTTCAGCACGTCCCAGCAAATCGCCAGACACCACCGCTGTCGCTAGTCCAGAAAGAAGCGCAAGGACAAGAACGAGAGTGTCCGGAGTGTCGCAATCTCAGCGTAAGTTAAAGGATAAACGGATAGAGGAAGGGTGCAAGCGTTCTTTTTGTCGTCTACCATTTAGAAGGATACATTGCGACGGGATAAATACCATTTCTACTGTATATTAATTTGTATATTACGCGTAACAGCCAGCAGTAGATCAGGATCGCCGTCGTCGAGGTTGAGTTATGCAACGTATAATCGCGAAGGAGAGTCACTAATTGCAAGACCTAGACGATTATCTGGACATGGAATCAGGAGTACTGGTAACAGTCGCGAACCCAGCCCACAAAGGTTTGGAATGGATAGAAGCTTCGCGAGTAAAATAAGGTACGGTACACGCACTCGACGTGTTCGCTTCGTCTCGATTCCTACTTGAATAAGAAGTATTGTGGAACACAGGGGGAGAAGTTTACATATGTCTCCGACGGACAGGCCCCAAGCCAGGCCAGTGATGGCGCAGAAGATGCTGCAACAGTCGCGCGAAGCGGAATCAGCGTTGGCGGATGCGCTCACGTTTGACACTATTGAAAATTACACGAGAACACCGAGAGCAAAAGGCGACCATAGCGACGATAGCGAAACCAGCAGCATATGTTCGGAAAGAAGTATGGATAGTTTAAGGCGACCAAACGATGTAAGTGAAGGGAATGCCCTTTTCGCGAGTCAGTAGAATATCGATCATACACAGTACACATATAATACGCGGTGGAAGTGTATAGTAACGCCAAGAACACTCTATAACACGACATGAAATTTCAGTGCAGTACCTCATATGTGTATACAACAGGGCTCGGAATTAAGTGCTCTTTCGGGCCGATTTTCAGAGGCAAGGACCCCTTTCTCCCGCCGCGCGGCTCGAAACTGAACCACGCGGGTCATATGCTACGCCCCTGAGGAGCTTCGAGCCGAAAGGAGGCGTTGCCTCTGAAAATCGGCCCGAAAGAGCACTTAATTCCGAGCCCTGGTATACAATATACATGTGACGAGTATCAATTGCGCTTTCGCGTTGCTCACACAGTGCACACAATTATTGCATCGCAGAGCTTTTTTTTCAACATACATTTCTTTCATTGAAGCAGCGCTTTTTCTCCACTTTGTGTGCTGTAACAACGGACGCTTGCAATATCGCCGTTGCATTCGATCATTTTTATTTCTTGTGCAATTGAAAAACATTTGGGATAGTAAAATGGTTCCGTGTCGTTCATTTCTGTTTGGACTCGAAATTTCGGCACAGTTAGACAAGATGCACAATACGGTGCTTCCGGCGTCTGAAAATAATTTCGATAACGCATGTCTGGTTTTTTCTTTTGGTTTTGTTGCGGCGTATTTGTTTGGTTTGGACTAACGCGATGCGCCGTACTGTTCTCCATATCTGTCCATCGTCCATCTACCCATTAGTCGTTCTCATGGAGTGGCTCTCAACAAAGACTGTATCGCGATATGTGGGATCAGTCTACTCCGAAGGTTTGTTAAAGATAATACTCACTTCCATTTAGTTCATACGTATTTCAGTAGCTTACATCGTGTTCTTATGGCATTAAAAAGAAAAAGAAATAGAAAAAAAGTGTCTACCAGCAGAAGTTTGTTAAATGATTTCTACAATGTTGTTCCGAATACACGCCGTTATTAAAAACAACACTTGAATTTGCAGGATATTAAGGAGATTATAGAAAATTGTGCGCATAAGCATTGGGGCGACAGAAAGGAAGGTTTGGTGGGGTTGCAACATTTCCTTTCAAATGGAAACACGCTTACAGCTACGGAATTGCGAAAAGTAACGGACATCTTTACGAAGATGTTCATGGACTCTCATACAAAGGTCTTTAGCTTATTTTTGGACACATTGAACGAATTGGTAGCTACTCATAGCGAAGATCTCGGCGACTGGCTGTATGTATTAAGCGCGAGACTATTGAATAAATTAGGCACCGACTTACTCGGATCGATACAAGCAAAGATTCATAAAACGCTTGACGTTGTCAGGTGAGAATAAATCCGAGAATATCGAAGCTAGTTCGAACGACCACTCTGTTTTGAACGACTTACTTGAACTCTTTTTCGCAATGTTTCAGGGAATGTTTCCCAGGAGAGCAACTCTTACCCGCCGTAATGAGGTATTTAACGGATCCAACGCAAACCCCGAATTCTCGCGTAAAAGTAGCCACACTTATGTTCATCACGCAAATCGCAGAGACAGCCGAACCGTCTGCGCTTAATAATTCCGCAGGCACAGCACTGGCGAGATTGCTCGACTGGTCGAACGATGTCAAGAGTCAAGATGTTCGAAAGCATGCCCAAAATGCAGTCATATCCTTGTACAATTTAAACCCTCCGAAAGTAACCATGATATTAGCCGAATTACCCAAGTATTACCAAGTAAGACAGTGAACACATCGGTAACTTCTTTAACAAGAGACAAACGTTGATCTTACGTGCATTATATGTACTTCGGGATTACAGGAGGCGGCATTGCCATTACTGCAGAACCACTTGAGAAAATCATCGGGCTCGAGTAACCCCGCGTCCCCTGGAACTCCACCACCTAGAGCACAGAGCTCACCGGCCCGTTCGAAAGGTAAAGGTGACATGGACAATGCGGACGAGAACTTGGAAGAAGTTTACAAGTGAGTTATCGCTAAATTTTTAGCTCGATAGTTTCATAATCCACCATTTTTACTCATGTTAATCTTCAAGTACTTCCGGCAGATCCTTGAGACGTACGACAGCAGAGATACAAAATTATGGTTTCGAACGTTTGGAAAGAGCAACGACCAGCAAAGATAGTGGAATCAGCAACATGGCTGATGTCGAAGAGAAAATGGAAGGACTTCAGTTGTGTAATTCGGTAATTGACTGGTGAATGATAGTCGTACAGTGACACACGGTATATGCATGTGTATCGCATACATCAGTTTGTATCGTTTCGTTTGCTGTTCGTTAGGGTCGATCATCTTCTGTTTCTTCGCCTACACAGCGTGGCCGTTCCGTTACTAGCATCACAGTAAATGGTTCGAGCGATACGATCGCGGGAGATCTCATCCTACCTCAAGAAAACAATGATTACAAGACGCATGGTATGTGTTTTCATTAACGATGGGAAGGAGGCCCGTCCCTATCCATTAGTATTCAAGTTCCGTTAACTCATTTAACTTGATTGCTCGCAGGTTCATCACCTGACTCGATTAAGGGACCGGAGGTTTTGGATAATATGATTAAAACGTTACAGTCCAAGATGACACAGACCGAAGAGAAAGTGTCCGCGCTACAGGAATTTCAATTATACGTTCGGGAAGGAGATGCCTTGTACATTAAACAAAACTTTAAGTATGCGCCATATTATTTAACGCATTCCTTCTTCGCTACGAAAGCCCTAATTCCTTTGTGATTATTTCTTAGAAAACTGCTCAAGACGTTACTAGATAGTTTGACTAACGATAGCAAGAAGATGCAAGTAGAAGTACTTCAAACATTAATTGACATGCTCAAGTGCCCGGAGCTTGTCGACAGCTTTTTCGTTTATCCCGAATTGCTGGTATTAAAAGTAATTAACGCGTACAAATTGGACGATCAGAAACCAGATTCTTCCAGTGGCAGCAACTCTAGGTCTCCGGTAAGCGACCAAATTAATGTCCGCCTATTTCCAGATGAATGGTTGCTGATCATCTTTGTTGCGACAGGTTCTTTGGATGGCAGAGAAATGTGCTGCTACCATAGCGATGGTTCTGAAACCAGAGCAAGTGATCCATTTGGTATCGACTATAATAACTACCGAACCCTATCCCTTGAATATGGGCGCGATAAAAATGCTTCACAAGGTTGTGGAACATTGGGGTCGCGACGCGATAGAACCGCATTTATCGAAAGTCATGCCCGGTCTCGTTAAAGTAAGCTGAAACGTTTATTGCGCGCAAACAGTTGTTCGCTCGTTTTTCGTTACAATCTGCAATATGCAGCCTTGACTTTTTTTTTTCTTCGCAGGCGTACGACGACAATGAGAGCGCAGTGCGCAAGAGTGCTGTGTTTTGTATGGTAGCAATACACTTGGCGGTTGGTGAAGAGGTGTTGAAACCGCATCTCAGTTGCTTGTATACCAGCAAACTGAAGCTTCTGAACATATATATACAACGCGCGCAACAGGCAAACAGTCAACCAGCAAGTCCACGTAGCAATAGCAAGAATTAACTAACGCCAAGCTCCGCGACACTCAGGATCGCGATACTAAAGAGGTTTGCTCGTTTGGGTGCGAGACACGAACGATTACTGATTAACTTCCTCAGTAAGTCCGATGCGTGACGGCTATCATCGAACAGTGCAAATGACACGAGTCGAAGATTTCGACGCGATACACTGATTCTGTACGATTTCATGGTAAGGTGTGTGCGACATGCTTGAACTCCTGACAGTGATGTTGCACAAAATCAACAGGTAGTATGCAAGGTATTTACGCATATTGTTTTGTTTGCCAAAAATTTATACCTGTTGCAAAGAGTTCCAAACTTTTAGCGCCGATCAAGCATCGATACACGTATTACGTAGAAACGATTTTATATTCAACCAATTGATGCAGGGTGGACTATCGAGGGTCGCTTTAGATGTAAGATCTTTTCCAGTCATAGTATCTTTATTTATTTCTTTCGTTTTCACATAGATACGTTACATCTTGGCACTAAGTTGCAGCGTCGTTTCTCATAAAAAAATTAAGTACAGGAAGAAGAAAAGGAATGAAAAGCTCCGGGTTTCGTAGATTTCATGAACGACAGTATCGTGCCTCTTGTCCATTTTGTGATTTTATATGCTTTGAATTTTGTGCGTTACTCGTTAAGGTATTGTACATATTTAGGTATTCCCCCGTGTACTGTTTTGCTTGTCTTACACTTGTTCGAAGTGCATCGAACGGAATTTACACTTACCGATGATTTATGTAAATGTCGATCTGATTTGAGTGGAAAGTGGAAAGTATGAGTAGACAGTGCGACATCACTGCCGAGGGACTCGTTATACTTTGTAAGAAGAATGTCCGTGAATGCCAATTATAACGATACCCAAGAAAAATTGTGTAAAATATGCTTGTCCGTCGATTCACAAGCGCCGCTGATAGTTTTGCACATGGCCATAGAAATGTGAATGGGCGATATTTTTTTTTTTTTTGGTATCTGCTCTGTACGTTCAGTGAGGATGAATAAATTTCATAATAAATATGTGTTTCGCATTTGAACGTTAATTAGTGAAGGCACCCGAGAGTGTCGTATTTGTTAATCGTTCACACACAAAGCATTCATTTATTCGTTCAGAATCCGTGTGCTAGTCAAATATCCAAGGACGCACAATTACCCAAGAGATACATATATATGAAATGGTCGGAATTTTTTGTTTGAGAAACACAAATAATACCCTGATCGTAGAGTGTCTATGACGACACAGAGAGAGAGAGAGAAAGAGTGTGTGTAGGGGGTGTCGGATGAATGAGAGATTGTGTGCGATTAAAACAGCAAAACTAGACTAGGTATGATTAGGGGAATGATATTCGAAACTAACGTTAATATTTAAACTATTCGTCAGGTTGCCAATAATTAAACGAATGCTGAATCAAAGTTAAGATAACGTGTTTAGTAACATTTTGTGCCATCGTCGTTTCTGTTTTACTATAATAAGGATAAAATGATATATACATATGTACATCACTTTTCGTCTTTTCTTACTGGTAGTTTGGAATAGAAAAATAATTTCATGAACAAATTGAAAGTTAATCAGCAAAGTATTAGAGGGAAGTTGTTCTTCTTCGAGGGTGAGAATTGCACGCAAACGAAGTTCGCGCGTAACGGTTCTCGAGAATAAAGACAAATGTCTCATCTGATTCGATAAAACGCAACATGTGGCAATGCGGTTCAATTTGAATAGGCGGCCGAATAGTGCCAAAGTGGTATCGGATTAATATATGGACAGAAAGGTAATTCTTTTACTTGGTGCCTTTGGCGTCGTCGGAACGAGATTTATTCGGGGATCGTCTTTCATCGTCTTGTAGAAAAAAGGGGAAAATTGCTCTTTGATTAACACGCCGGATGAATAGCTTTTCCGTTTGCGAAAAAGCGCTACAACGCTTTTTACAATATTCTCTGGACAAATTCATACGGGAAATACCTATACAGTATATAGGATTTAGTGTTTTCGCAGTTAACTCGTCGATGTATCATTGCAGAATTAATTCAGGGTTTGACACGGTGTATTTGATGCGGGTCGTGTATATACATATTATTGAATAATATATAGAATCCAGCATAATAATAATATGGATTAGATAGCTCACCGTCACTGCCTGCAGCGTTGGTCGTGTTAAAAGCACAGACTTTCGCAACGCTGTACTTTGCGTAGTGTTGCGATCGTTTATAAAGGGAAAGAAAAAGAGATTTGCTTGTTTCGTTAAGTTTTCGAGCACTATCATTAATAACAGGATTTTTATTATATTTACTAATGCGTGTATAATACAACGTAGGTGCGAAAATATAATACGCCAATGTGTTTGCATTTTGACGATGATCAGTATCATTCTGTTCACTATTTATTGCAACGGAGAAAAGAGGAGGGGAAACAAGAGAGAATGCGAGGAGCAACATAATTAATCGTATTTGAGAGGGTATCATCGTAAATATTTCGACTACGCCTATGTCCGTGCGTATCATGTTTGAGAAGGAAAGGTGATTCGATAAGGAAATTTTACACAGTTTCAAAACTTGAAATATTAAAGCCACCGATGCTTGATTTCATCCGAAGATGGTTGGAAGCATATATCAGTGCCTTCGGTATTTCAAGCACCACCATCCAATTCAAGTCAACCCCCTCCACCGAATATATTTCCTTCGGAAGCCATCCATTTATTGAAACTGACACGCGCGTTAATTATTACGAGCGACAAAACGATATACCAAAGCACGGGCGCATCTGTCGTGAGAATTCGCTACGATTTCAATAGAATTTCTCCACTGTGCCGATTCATTTCTACAATCTAACGTTCATTCGAGTACGACCAAATGAATGATATCAATTTTTGCACCGCAGATGTGGCTATTCATTTGATACTATTCGCACGCACAGATGTACTTCTTATTCTATCGATTCCCCAATTGTGATTATTCTTTCGGTTTCCTGCGAAAAGGAAATCGTTGAATATAATATAAAGAAAGATTGTTTTGATCGCCGATACATTTAATACGCTGATCTTACTAGGATTAGAGAATATATTTTATATGCGAACGATGAATAGTCGATTGCTTCATATGTCTGTCAATAAACGAAATGTGAAAAATATTTCTAGTTCCGCTTTAAGCGTACGGTTTCATTCTTTTCTCAGTCTTCTTTGGAAGATGTGCGACCCGAAAAGCACAAGTCGATGATACATAATATACTCCCCTACTAAGATCAAACGAGATCGCCCCTACACCCTATATAAGCAATCAACTTTGAGAAATTATAAATAGATACCTCCATCAATTTACATTTTCTATCGGTGAAAGAAATCTTTTCAACAAGTGTGCGAAGGGCTTGCGCAAAAGAATCTTATGGCTTCAAAAAATATCGTTTTATTAGAAACATTTTACGAAATACTACAATAGCACATACAGGCATGTAGATACGTAACAGCCGATGTACATAGACGTATGCTTGTACATTCACGCACATTTATATTACAAAAATTGATCGAAAGTAATCGACAAAAATGAAAGGCACTTTTCGAATATAAAATTTTGATGCTCCAGTATATATGTATAATAAATACATACTTACATCCATCCATACACGCACACTCCCGCACACAAAGTAGGATACAAATATTCTTTTACCAGCCAGTGATCGCTCGTAAGTGCACCTTTTTCTGCGATTGCGAAGCATCGAGAATTTGGTTGCATTTCTATTTATCTCTAACAGTTTACAGATAAGTTAAATTCCGATGAAAGTCGTCCGGAAGTTCACTTTCATTCCGTACGATTTTTATCAGCTATCTGGACGATAAAAATTTGACCCATCGCTCAAGATTTAAAATGTGTACTCGCTGGAACAAATTGGTGTAGTTGCACCGCTTGTGGACGCCTGCCAGTGCTCACCACTGGTCACACTTCTCACATGGTTTTGCCTTCCTTTCCTACACATTTTACGCTTGGAAAAAAATTATTATTATTATTATCAATCCTTCCACCCTCAAAAAAAAAAAAAAAAAATAGAGATGGATGAACGCGAAATCGCCATCTGTACTTGAACGAACAATATTTTCTCGCCTCTCCGTACGGGTGTGTCTATAAATTTTTCATAAATCATATCAACGTACATATATGTAATACTGTTTTGTATCTCGGGTGTAGACTCGTTGGCTAGCTTTTCGCTGAGGTTCCAGTCTCGTTGTTCCTCGTAACGTTACGATGTAATCGCACGCGTACGTGCATTATCGATCGTTCCCCATGGATATACACACGCGTGCATAGGGAACTTGTGCGTGCAGGTGTCTAAAGCTGTTTCGTTATCGCGGAATAAAGTAAACAACCGACACAGGTATTCGCCGATTCGTCAGTTTGCATGCATCATTGAAGAAATATGTGTCACAGTTATAACATATACTTAGCGTTCCTTTCCTTCCCTTCCCTTGCCCGCGATTATTTCAATGAACGTTAACATACCACTGCTGTCGATCTTAAGGGCGCCAAAGTAGATTAGCATTTTGTTCATAAAAATGTATAGAGGTCATATTCTCGTTTAGAAAAGTAAGAATTCCAAGGGAACCGCTACCTGTGCGTTATGTATAGATTGAACAACATGCGTACAGTTCCGTAAATCACTATCAGGAATTTTATTTGCCGCGATTCTAACCGAATGGAGGAAAAGGCCGGGGGCCTAAACGTTCTGAACGGTCTTCGGGTTGAGCGGTTCCGTAGCAGCGGACGATTTCTCGTTGCGCTGTTTCCTCTTCTGTGCTCGCCATTTTTTGGCTTTAGCTTCGGCTCCAGCAGCCAAGAAATGATTGTGGAAGTATTCCTCGATTTCGGACAACTTCTTGCCGTGCGTTTCAGGAAGCAGTAACCATACGAAAACCGTGGCCCCAATCGAGATACCAGCGAAGAACCACTGCACGGCATACGATCCTGTGGAAGATAGGCATAAGCATAGTCTTGCGAGGAGACACGGAAATATCAGTGACAACTTTCAAACATACCACCCAGGAAACCTTGCAAACTTCTGTAGCTTTGCAAAGCGGCAAACATTAACAAATTGGCTATGGAGTAGCTGATGGAATGGGCGATTCCTCGAATTTCGGTGGGGAACAATTCCGCAGTCATGGTCCAAGGAATGGTCAGCATGCCAACCATAGATGTACAAACGTAAAGTAGCAAGCAAAGAACAGGAACCTGACAAACAGACGGTGTATAGATAGAAAGTGATGTATGCTTCGATCGGCTGTGTTTAAATATCTCTTCGCTCGAAATGCATACCCAGTATCCAGACCGATCCCCGTTCTTAATAAGATAAGTGTAGTAGCCAGAAACGCTCATACAAATCGTCATTCCCAAAGACGAAACTATACACAAGGATCGTCTCTTGTATCGCCTCAGCAGCCAGGTATTCACCATTGAACATAGGAAACGAGTGACACCGACTAGAATCGAGGCTACGTATTCGTCCACGCCCGAGCCGACTTCCTTTACCCCGATAATGATAATACATACTCATGAAATACGCATCCCTCCGACTCCGGTCACGTAGAACATAAAGAGCGAAGTTGTTCGTTGCTTACCTGGAACCACGTGACGGCGTAGAAAAGTGTGATATAGATGCCGGAGAACTGTTGAAAGGAGAAGAACAGAAAGAGTATCGTCAATGGTTTCCATCCGGTAGGCTTCAAGAAGGCCCTTAATTTGGCAGACACTCCGCCGTGTTTGCTTTTCCTCTGCTCGCTCAATTTGATTTCATTCTCCTTCACGATCGTTGTATACTGTGCCTCCACTTTCCCCTGTTTCGCCTCATACTTGTAAAGCCTGCAATCGAATCGGCAGAACCGTTAAGGCGTTTTCCCTACGCAGTTTCAGTGAAATCTCTATGCACATGCACCGCCCCTTGCGAGGCAGAGCAACAAATTTCCACCCTACCATTCCAGTGATTTTTTCGCTTCGTCCAGCCGCCCTTTCGAAACAAGCCAGACAGGTGATTCGGGTACGAACATTTGCACCAAAATGATTGGCACGACGGCGTATATTATTCCGAGCCAGGCCACCAGTCTCCAATGAACGTATGCACCCTTTAAGTACGAAAGAACCATGCCGAAGGAGGCCAAAGTTGGACCGAAGGATATCATCGATCCCCTGAGTTCTGGCCTGGCAACTTCGGTGATGTAAACGATGGCTGGAGAAGTAGCTAATGCTGTGGCTAGACCGCACAACAGTCGACCGACTAAGAGCATCGGGATATTGGTTGAAAGTGCTATGAGAATCCAGCCCGTGGCGAAGGGAATAGAGCTGAACTGAAGGGTTCGCAATCTTCCCACTGTCTCCATTAGAAAGCCACCTAGTAGAGCACCCAAAGGAGCGCAGACTACTACCACGCTAGCTGGAAATCGATTAACCGTTACACGTTTCTTTCAATCCTCGAATGTGTCGTGCGACGTACATGATCGAGAGGTAGGATTTAAATGATTGCGATCGATAGATTCGCTCTTGTCTATAATAAATGTTGCATTTATCTTGAACTTTTCATACATGTATTCCTACCGCCGCTGTTCGACCCAGTACAAAGTGTATGGCGCACAGGAAGTTGCTTACCGATCCAAGAAGTCTGGCCCTGAGTCGCGTGCAGTTCCGCATCCTCAGCCTCGAGGTGAGGAATCAAAATGGCCGAATAGGCCATGGCTAGCCCTACCGATATGTGGAAAGACGCGGCAATGAAACAGGAGACGATCTAACGATAGATTTAATTGGACATTCGATTATTTTCATTTTTCTCTTTGCTCGTCTCCGAGATATTCGTTTGACGATGCACGATTGTACCTCAGACATAGCATTTTTAATGGTGGTCGGCTCGACGAAGCCTTTATTGAGGCTTCTACTCGATACAATCGCATCTTTGAAGCATTCCCTTTCGTTCTCCTCGATGTTCTTCGATGCTTCGCGCTCAACACTGAAACACAATGAACCCGCATATGACGTTCCTTTTTACATTCTCCCCCTCAAACAAACGAATTACATGTTGCACTTCAGTCGTCGAAACAATTGTTAGAGCGCCGCTAAAGAATATTTCTGAATTTAAACGGATTTGCCGCGTCTCTGTTTCCTCGTCAGCATCCAAGGTTGCTGTACGGGAGATGCTTGCGCGTACACGCGTATATGTGTACACGCGTAGCAATTCACGGTTGCGACAGATCGTTTTCCCTTCTCATTTTAAGCTCTATCAGACTATTCGAACGATTAACACTCGCAATCCACCGTTTACACGCACTCGAGTATCAGCAATGTCAAAACTATATATGTAAGTATGTATCCTCCAGACGATTCATTGTCTTTCTTTCGCAATAAAGACATCACGTGAAACAGTTTATCGAACACGCGCGATGTTCATGTCTGCGTTGGTAATTGCGAATAGATTTATAGCAGCTGGCGATCTATTGCGACAAGTTGATGCAACACGAATCGATCGACGATAGGGAACATTGAAAAGATCCCACCGGGGTCTAACGTCACAAGTTTTCTACGCAAGAGTAGTACCGCCTAAATTATCTGTCCAGTGGCGCAACAGCTCGTCGAGCTTTAACTTGACTCAATTAAACGGACGAGGAATTAACGCGCGATGAATTCTCAAGCTTCTGGATACCACAACCAATCGAGACACGTTAACAGGTTCGCGTTGTAGTTTCGTTTCGATTCAATCCGATTCAATTGAATAGTTCAAGTTTGCTGATTGCTCCGCTGTTAACGATCAATTTTCGCTGTAGAGCGTGCGATCCCAAAGTTGAGGTTTATGTAATTCCTACATTGGATTGCACGTCGGGTGTATGCGGAAGTTGGACAAGGTGCTTGCTCTCTAACGTCTTCAGCCATAAGCCATAAGCCATAAGCCATAAGAAATGTGTACAAGAATGAGGAACAAGGCGAAAATCGGACGACAAATGATCGATCCGCATCCATGAAGAATCTTTCGAAAGCACCTTTGTCGTAACTAGTCACCCGCGATCAGTCAAGGTAACCGCATCATTTGAAGAGCCGATGCGATGGCATGCATTATCACTAAAAAGACTACGTACTGCGAATAAAAACTGGCAGATTCGTGCATATACACGCGCGAACACCAACGAAACCGATTGCAATATTCCTGCACTCAATGCTGTCCGCTAAATTATCCGTGGGCAAATATTATCATGGCTCGTTTAATTTTTCAATGGCACGATATATGCCGCGTGACGTTCGCAAAGAATGACATTCGAAAGGGAACGTGTTCTAATGATATTAAACATTTCCTAAGAATAGAAGTGCTAGTTAGGTGTATGTATTTTTAGCACCGTCATCGTCAGCTTTGGCTGTCGGACTTTAAACGCAAAGCGAAGCGGCAAATACGACTCCAGATCGTGACACTGAGAGAACACCTGGCGAATTTTCAATTGGAAATATACGTGTCCGGATTAGATTCCTTGTTGTACGCAAAGAGAAACGATCGTCCAAAAGTGGCGTCCTTGTTTTTTAATCGATACATATACTCGTACATACACGGATCGGAGTACAGTGGCAATGGTGGAAAGACGGATCATCGCTCTCGGCGATTGGACAAGAACGAAGATTATCGGAACGATAATTCCTAGATGATGTCATTTCAACTTTAACTTCCTGCTCGGCAGAAGCAGCAAGCTTGTTATCACTACGCGACTCTTATTCCCTGGGATGTTTTCAAGTGAAACGCGTCACAGTAGAAAGTTTCCGGTGGTGGAACTTATCGCGATTATTATTACATTCGTTTGTTTCCTATAAGCATCGCGATACGAACGAGCGAACTTGAATGACCATTGTTGATAGACCATTTGCTACAGGACGGAGCTAGTCACGCCGGCTGAATTCTAGCGATAAGATAAAAACCCGTTTAGAAATGATATTTGGCATTTCAATCGCACTCGCATTTGTGATTAATCGCTTTGCAATCACAATGGAGCCGGCCGATTAAGCCGACGCTGATGCTTTGCTTTGCTCACTCGAGTTTGTATCGCGGCAACAGTAATTGACCTATTCACGTCGGGTCCACGTCGGGTCCACGTCGGGTCCACGTCGGGTCCACGTCGGGACTTCGTCGGATCGCAAGTGGTTGCGGTAGAAGTAGTACACCTACCGGTATACAAGTATTTCTTATGTCGAAGCGGTAGAATGCAATCGGGCTTCTCCTTTTAACGAACCTTTCAAACTCGCCGTCACGTGATGTCCAGGTTTTGATTAGCCCCCTTCGCCTTGCAATACCGTGCAACACTCGTAGTTCAATTGCAATACATATATGCATAGTCAACTTTGACGCGCCCCTTAATGCGAAAAGATCGTAAAGTCGGGGGGCCAAAAAGGCGAAAAACGATACTTTGTCCATACATTAACGCGCAGTGTAGCAATTTCATCAAGCAGTAGCCTCTTGTTTGACTTCTAAATATTAACTCGCCCTTCTTCGTTCTATGCTTGCTAGTCTTCGCGGCATTGCGTCCGTTTATATGTAGTACTAGTACAATATGTGCTCTCAGCAAATTAAGTACGTCTCGACTATGATGGGTCAGGGGTTAATTTCCAAAATTGAAATTGTGTTCACAAGTCGATCCGTAAACACGACCGTAAATTGCTCACGGCTAAAATTAAGTTGAATATTTGCATCTGACAGCCCCCTTCTAGTTTCTCGCTGTCTACAAGGTTTCGTATTAAATTCGATCTGTTTGAACAAGGTATCGTCCTTCGCAATATATTTTAAAATATTCGGATACTAGAGCACAGTGATCGAGCAAATGCTGCTTCGTAGATAGAGAGGGAGAGAGAGAGAGAGAGAGAGAGGGAGAGAGAGCGAGAGAGAGAGAGAGAAAAGGACGAATAAAGAAGTGCGCTGCTTTTGCGTTCAAGAAAAGAGTACGACCAATTTGCGCTGGTAAAACTGGTTTTTCGCGGAATGGCTCTTTCTGTTACTCTCCCGAACATACCGCGTGTTTTTATTCGACGCCGATCCTGAAAAGATTCATCCCAAAGCTTTTATCGTTTCTATCCTTGAAGGATACCCGGCAAGGGAATCGTCAAATTCGAAGGTTACTTTCGAAAATCTGTGTGCATTATGCTGTCATTGCGTGTGCCATCAACGAAAACAGATTTGATTAGGTTCTCTCTCGAGGACAGCCATGGAATCACAATAACGTAGCTTTTGGAGATGTCGTCATCCACTGAATTCTCGATTATCCCCTTGCTGGATTCTCCACAATCGTTTTACAAAATCGACTCTAGTATCATTTTGAAAACCTCTTTTTGGCGAGCAATAGCATACGTGCTCGCATGACGACGATTCCGACTCGAATTGCGGCTCGTTCAGGAATATGTAATGCAAAGCGATTAGCGAATTATTTACGATAAACTGTAAATGGTTACCCGAATATTCTCCCGATAGCACGGTAATATTTCGAGGAAATCTGTGTATACTGTCTAGCTAAATCGTGTCACTAACTGGCCCCTCTACTATCGAATACGTGTATAACACAATGCATTTTCCGCCCTTCAGAAAGTTCATAATGCTGTGCGGAGGCGAGGATGGAAAGCGAAAGCTTCGATGGTCACCCGAATTATACAGGGGCCGACAGGCAGGATAGACCGTCGCAACAATAGAAAAGAAAAGATCTCGGGGAACTACCTTTCGAGAATCTGTTGAAATTTTGACGGACGGTTCTGCGGTAAACGCTAAGGTAAGTTCAAAATCGGTCTACGCGTATCGTTTACACACACATGTACCTACACGTATCTACGTTGCGGTTGTTATATCAATTACGCGATTCTATTCCTCCCCTTTTCATTCCATTTTTGTCTTCCCGATTCGTATTGGACAGCGCGCAAATATTTTCTCCAGTAATACAAACCTTAATGAATAAGGATCCATGGTTGATCGTTGTCGTTAGATTTCAATCTCTATGATATGCGTGGGTGTGGCGATCCCTCGTCTCTTTCAGTTAATGCGTTAGTCAATTTGATCGCTCCTAAAAAGAACCCTCGTCAACTCAGACCGAAACTGTCGTACCGGGTCACCATTCGTTGCATCCTGAAATGTACAAAAGGGACCAAAATTATTTCTTCTTGCAGTTTGAGGAACTTTGTTTCCCGCTGGCTTGGTAAATATGTGCAAAGTGCGAAACAATGTTCCGTAGTATGAAATCTGCGAAATTTGAACGTCACGAAGCAGACGTTTGCTAGCTTGCATAATTCTCAGTCCTGCGCGCGAACACACTACACACACTGCACACACACACACAGTGGTCACGGAGGAGATTGTGGAATACCATACCTAATGATACGGTAATTTCGTGGCTGCACAACGCCAACTTTCTATGCTGAATGCAAGGCGAATTCTTTCCCCGCCTTTTACAAAACCGTATGAGCCGTATTCGTTTAAGTTTAAACATTTAAAATGACCTCGATGTTTCAGAGTTGGTGAGCATCCTCGCGCGTCAACTGACCATTCGACGTAAGATACCGATTAAATTGTACTGCACACGTGAGTCGCCGGGTATGATACATGTACGACGATACATGATCGAGACGAAGTCGCACTTCCTGGAAATCAAAATTTCTCCAAGTATCAGAATTAGAAGAATGCGATACCATTCTTGAGATCGTTCGACGGCGAATCACTTTATATAGTTAGGGACTTTGCGACGTTACACAAGCGATTCACGTGCTGAAGCCTGTCACGTGGGATCCAGTACAGCATGGTATAACATTATTTCATTTCTTCGTCGCTATCTTTGCGATGGCACGATATTATTGAGGGTTTACCTAATCACTTAATGCGTAAATGGTGTTTCATATACTTACTTACGCTAATTGTTGTAGATTACCAAGCGATCCGGTGCTGAGTATGACATCGAAGTATATTAATTTTATGAGATTCGTTAACTCGATTCGTTTAATCAGCGACATTAATATCGTAATATTGAGCGATCGATAAAAGCTAATCCATGTTCCAGACCGTTAAGCGAGAACTGATCCACACTTTCCTTTGGTTTTTGGGAAATAACAGAATGCGAGAATTATTTTAACCGGTGCGTCAGAATAACGACGCCCTATTCGGAATGCATATACATATCTACATGTTATGTATATCTAGTTTTCGAAAGTTTGAAACTTCAATTTATTCCACGCCTCGCGTAAATATAGTTTTGTACGCCTTTTCCCGATGCACTTTTCGCTCCGATGGCGTCGTCGACTACGAGCTGGAGTATTGTCTACTACGGGGATCGGGGATCGGGTCAGAGGTCGAGTAAATTCGTATTCGCGTTTGGCAAGGCGACAGGCGGACAGGATACAGGTGGTGCGACTTGATTAAAATTACGACGTGTATGCGATGATTACATTGACGAACAATTCCAACATATCTTTGCGTGGTACGTAATCATGCGAACCCGATCAACCGCCTCGTAAATTCGTCTAAAAAAGATTGGTCAAAGAGAGTTGTCGCGTCCTGTTCCAGCATCTAGCCGTGCAATAAAGTGTGGAAAAATTCTTTGGAAAAGCTGTAACGACTTCATGCTACCTTTCTTGCAATTAAACCTGCGGCGAAGACCGTTCTCGAAACGAAATCGTGCCGCCCCTCGGGTTCGCTTAAAATACGACACGCGCTGTCTTGATTCGTGATCGGGTTCCTTTCGATCCTTGAAAATTATGCGTGCAGACAAATTCTATCTAGGACTTGTCATTAGGGAGGCGCCGAAAGGATCGATCGACGGAAAGTCAACGACATCCCGTGTGTCTACCGTCTACGTTCGTTCGTGTCATCTATTATCGTCCATCTCTAAATGTCTATTCTAAGGGAACTAGACGCCTTCCCCGTTTTCTACGTCTATGTCTATGATCTCACAGTTCGTGAACATACTCGCGAATATTCGGAGCGCAAACAAGCAGGACTTACCTTGTAGAAGATATATTGAAGGAAAATTCGATAGAAAACGTTTCTTTCCCCCTGGTTCTCTGAACCGTGCTTCTTGCTCTCCCTCTGCTGCTCTGTCGTCCGAAAGAAGCAGGGGCCACGTTCTCCCGACGTACAGTGCACGGTGGCCAGTGCGCGACTAAACCTGTGAACGTTGTGTCGCCGGTCGGGGTCGATCGTCTCTCCTGGACGACGCGTCGCGACGCCTCTTTTCGATGCCGGTATATATATGTACCAATACATATACATATATGTACAAATGTTAGTTGTATATTGCTACCGACAAACCGACTAATTTAGGGGTTGATAACGCGTATAAAAAGAATGCTAGACTCCATGATGTACAAATGTACAAGATGCACGTGGACAATGATTCGTTCTCACTGGAACCGCCTAGGCGTTGGGAATTTCCCAGGCGCTTCGTACCCTTTATTTGCCATTTTTATAGCAATGAATCTACGGCGGTCGTTATTCCATCCCTTTTACCTGTGAATCGCGGTTCGTCCACGAGATAGGAGAACCGACTGTCCACTCTTCCGATCCAATAAGACTCCTTCGGAGTTCACGTGTACCTCAGCGCGTGTTACGAAAACGGCAAGAAGCACGGGGCCAAAGGGGCGTGTGAATCACGTGGACGAGAGATATTACCGAGAGATCGTATGGTTCACCCACCATGTGCATAAATTCTGCACAGCTTGCTTGTCTTTGCGAAGCTAAGTATATTTTGTATCTAAATATATAAGTGTATATACGTATCTAGGTATACAACTATACGAGTATATATGTATGTAGATGTTGGAGGTGTTCGCAGCGACCGAACGTCGCGAAAGAACTTGAAAGTCTTTAACCCATTTCTTCAGGGCCGCCTTGTCGTTGCTGGTGGAATCGGTAGGTGTTCCTCGCAGCAAATATCCGAATGAGTATACTTAACGATGGTAAAGTTCCATTCAACTTTCCATGCATCGATCGATGCGACTTTCCTGCGTTTCACTCTCATGTCAGTGAAATCGATCGCTGTTATCGAGCAACGTATTTTTGCAATTATAATCGACGGAAGAAAAATATCGGTGCGTTTTTTCCTCGAGATAAAGAAGGAGAGATATAAATGCGCTTACCGCGGGTCGTAAAATTCTAACACGCTGGTGCAATTCAATGATTATCGAACAATATTTTTTTCAAAGCAAAAAACGCGAATAACACGCTCTACCCGCGACTTTCCCGTATATCTGTTAGATGCGAACAATCGAACTGTGACGGTACTCCTGTTATCGCTAATCCATTTGATTATCGACGATAAAGTGGTGAACGGTTAAAATGACTGGTCATTACCCCAATAATGACTCTATACGCGTACACCTTTTCGCAGGCACCAGCGAATATACTGTACCATTTATGTACATGCATTCTCGTGCTATTGTATAGTAATTGACGCGCCGATTACGAACATCTCCAGCAATTTCACGCGAGTATTAATTCGTCTGTCTACCGACGGGTTATCAGGCCGCTGAACCTACTAAATAAATGCGCACTTAACAAATGTACGAATGACAAATGTAGTTCTTAATTATCCGTCTTTCATAATTAGATGTCAGGCCTCCTTCTTGGTCGATAGTCTTCTTTCCAAAATGCTGTCGCAAACATTCACCAGCGTTTGTATTTTAGGATCAATTCTCGAGTTCAATTAGACAGTTAACCCAGCTTCATTGACGTTAAACGTTTGTCCGTATTGCACGGCGTCGCGTCAGCTTCACGCCAATTTCTTATCTTCGTTATCGAAACTATATTTAAGGACAAATTTTTCCTTTTGCCATGAATCACTGTGGAACCCAAGGCGTCAGGCAATTAGAGTAGAGATTACTGTACCAAAAATATCATGATAAAACAGATAAAGGTTGAAGAATTTTGTAGAATTCAAATGTAACTACATATTTGCTTCTTTAGCCTACTGTTATTCATGCAATTGTAAGGAATTTATCTGCAGTACGATTACGCGGCAAATTGAAATTTCGCGGTTCAACAAGATTAAGCTGCTGTCGGTAAGGTCGTAGAGTGCCGCATCGTGCTTGCCGACAAGTAGTTCACTCTATCTTGTAGTTCCAAAACAAAATGGCTATGTGGAGCAGGTTTTTACTCGGGACTGATCAAAAATTATTTCGTGCAAATGGATTATTGGGAAAATTACTACCAAAGAACAATAAGACGTTCGAAAATCAAATAGGTAAAG
Organism: Nomada lathburiana; assembly: GCA_963667235.1. Taxonomy (NCBI): domain Eukaryota; kingdom Metazoa; phylum Arthropoda; class Insecta; order Hymenoptera; family Apidae; genus Nomada; species Nomada lathburiana. The sequence goes on from OY763910.1 coordinate 9,939,031, forward strand.
TCTCCGACATCTTTCCCACGAATCGAACACCAATTTCGCACAGGCCGACAGTGTTTTGTTACGCAACGAACACTTCACCAAGTTTAAATAATTCATCTGTGTCCCGTATATAATTCGAAAAGTTTCAAGCCCTAGTAGTCGGTCCAAGAATCATACATAAATATGGTTCCTTTGTAGAATATTTGATGATCGTATGATTGCAACGAGCTTCATCTTTTATAGGGAGTATAAGGCGTATGTCGCAACATCGTGTTATGGATGTGACTGCGAGTCGTTGGCAATGGCATAAAACTAAAGATTGGATGCATTTTTACTTTTTTGTTGGGGCTATCCCTGCTGGTCTAATCATTTTCTACACCAACGTCTTCATAGGCCCTGCGACGCTAGAAGAAATACCGGAAGGATATATTCCTAAGCCATGGGAGTATTATAGAGTGAGACCACTTTTTTAACATGTTTTATATATTTTACATATACACCGGTTGAAAAGCTGTGCATAAGCATTGTCACTTCTTGTAGCATCCCATTTCAAGATTCCTTGCTCGATATTGCTACCCAAACCAACAGCAAGAATACGAAAAATTGCTGCATTACCAAGTTACAGCATTCGAGAAATCCAGATTGCATCAGTTAGAGAGGAAAATACAGCAACTTACCCAAACACATAATGATTATAAACAATGGAGTTTCAAGAGGAACATGTCAGCTAAGTACGTAAAAGAAGCAAGAGAGCGCATTGACGCTGAACATCTTGGTTTGACGTACACACCAAAGGTGGATTGAGGATACCGTGGAAAGTACGTGATATGATTAGTATGCTTTATATAGGGGAAGTAATAAAAATGGTGAAACGTTTAATGTTAATATTTAGTTGATTTAATTTTATGTGTTTCAACGAGTCATTGCTAGAAATAATTTTTGGTGGAAACGAATGTACAATTATGTAGCTAATATTGGTAGCTCAATTGTTAGAAACTAAAGTAAATGAAAAGTTGTCGATTTTGTATGTCGGTTTATAATTAATCATTAATCTGTGTTTCTTTCACACCCTTGCAATGCTGGTTCTAATTGTTCGATGTGGAGAATCGTGCAGAAATGTAATAGACAATTGGTCCAACGACGACAAAACGTTCAAACGAATTTGAGAGTGAAAGTTTGGGACTAGTGTAGTTTGAGTTCGCTGTTGCGAAGGAAATTTTAAATAGATGGCGGGTTAGTTACGGCTGACAAAACTCGATACTCGAAGATCGAGCTATCGACTGATCGATAGTAGACTGCGCACGAATTGGCGCAGAAGTTTGAATGTGAATTTCTCGGCAAGGACTGCCATTCCTATTGAAATTTGCAACTGCTTTTGCTATTTGTGCGACATCATTGATATTTTTTTTAGCGGCGAATTAACGTCAGTTGCGTTAGATGTGGGTTATATAATCGAGGAATATTTAATTTAATTGAACTTGTAATTATTATTAGCTAGCATCAACTCATTATCCATCTGTCTGTGCTTTGTCGATGCTCAATTCGAATTTTCATTTTGGCAAGGATTATTTGGAAACATGAAGACGTACGGTACATATGCACTTTTGCAACATTATTCTCAATATTGTTCTTCGAATTAATAAACAGAAACGGGACAAATGGACGCAGGATCTAGATTATTCAACAAAGATTCCCTTAAGATAATTTCATAAATGAAATGCCGAATCTTGCCGACCGGTTGAATGTATATGCAACGCCAGGATCGAAGAATATTAATATTTTCATTCGTACAGCACGAAATGGAAAATTTCAGTCGAACCGGTAGTCGTTGTCTGTCGGAAGCTTTTTTTGCGTAAAACGTGGAAAAAACAAAGCGGTTGTAGATCGACCGGCTCAATCGACCAACTATACGATTATTCCAGCGGCGAGTTAATGACACAGACCGACGTACGCCGCGCCGGTGCCAACGCAACTCATAGTTAGTGGTCATTACCAAGGTTGGATCGTGTGCTTGCATAATGTCTTGACGTTCTTTTCTACCACGGAAGGAAGACACGCCACGGAGAATCTGCGTTTCCTCGAAACCATCCCGTACCACTTTGTTGCAAGAATCGATCTTTGATCATGTATTCCTCTCCTTTTTCTCCTCGTGTCCATTACCCTCGTTTCACCTTCCGTTCGATCGTCCCTCCGACAATTTTCCCATTCGCTTCATAATCCCGACCTGCACAATTTATCCTCGCGTCTGGTAACTCTTGAACCATATCGTAATATCTTGCGGTGCTATTGAATTTCATTATTAATATCCGTCCACCAATTTCAGATCGATTTTCCGAATATTTTTGATTCTGTACTCCAGCTTCAATTACTATTAACTCATCGCTATGTTCATCTAGTCTAGTACGTAGCGTACTCGCACCAGGAAAGGACATCGAAAGCTAGAAGCAAAATCAATTAATTGAACTTGGCTGCCTGGAGCAAGTTTGAATGATCGTTCCTCGTTACTTCGATAGATGATAATTTACAAAATATGTTGCAAGTTAATCGACCGGCAAAATGTATATACCCACACCGATGCAACAACATTACGAAGATTACGAGTCAATCCTGACGCAATCATTATTATGCAACAGTAACCACTCAGATTCTGAATTATCGACTGTCTCACAATCAGTTTCAACTAAATTTTCACGCTAATAAGCATGAGATCCGAATGAAAAATTCGTTTCTGCGTATATACTTGTAATAATATCAATTTTCTTGCTAATGGTTGGCAGCTATATTAATACCTATCGGTCATTCCAACTGTACATTAAGAGACGAGAAGTATTCATTGACGGCTTTAATATAGTTCAGCATCGCATTCTATTAAAGTAGAATAATGTGTATCACGTTGAAATGAAAAAATGTGGCGCAGAAAAAGAAAGTCTTAAATAGTCGTTTGGCTTATCCACGATCGCGAATATTTCATATGTGAAAGGTGTAATTGTACGGTATAGCAAAGGAAACGAATATTCGCTTACAATTTCTCAAAGGAATTATGCACCACTCATCCTCCAGACTCTAGACTCTAGAACAGAGCAACGACTGTGATTTAGTGTTTACAGTGTTTGAAAAAGTGCATACATAAATTACTCTTCATTTAGACAAATCTGAAAAAAACTATTGGATGCGATTACGCGTTACGGTGTTGTAACGTTGCCATAGTTATGTACCGTGTTTCTTTCGCTTAATTATCGCTGAGTGCATCAAGATTGCATAACAATGCCAAATGAAACCTAATACGTTGTTCTTACTCTGGAAATTCAGCTTATCTTTCCTCTCTGCCATTTTTTTTTATTTATAATTTTTCAACTTCGATACAAGCCGATGGTTATCGATTTAAACGTTGCGTTAAAAAGGATCGCGTAACATTTCGCCCCGCCACGTGAGAAAATGCGTTGCTGCATTTAAAATTAAAATTTATTGTTCATTTCCTGTTTCATACTTGTCCCACGATCCTGCACTTGTCGTTAAAAAAAAGCAAAACTGCCATGTCATTATCGCAACTCTAAACAAGAGCAAAAAAATTGGAAAAAATATCGAGTGCAATGGTTCTCCATGGTTCTCCAATTTCATTCTACTCGGTTGATGTTGCATTAGGAATTGTCGTGGAAAATTAAGTCGCGAATTAAGGTGACGTTCTCAACTGTTCCGTCGCGATTTATCCCTCCTCTTGGTTCCTCAGTAGCCACATGGATTTGCAGTGCTGATTATCCGATTCTTTTGTGCGCAGAAATCAAATGGTATTACAGCACACTACGCCTTGTCTCAAGGTTCCACTGCTTTGAGCAGCAGCCTCACGAATTGCTATCAGTTGAGCACCGTGTTCAGCGAAACGATATTGCGGAATAATGCCGCGAAATTGTGATTTGGTCATTTCAGGATCATAAACGCAAGAAAGAGAAAACTTTTCCCCAGTTTTCGCCGTTCCCTGCAATAGTCGAGCAGCTGTTAAATCATTGTTCATAACATTCCAATTAAATAGAAATCCGCGATGATGCAGATGAATTGATTCGGTTTCACAAAAGTTCTTACAACTGCAATTCGATCTATCATAGTCCATCGATATTTTTAACACTAGGTTTACGGAACCCGTCAATTTCGAAATTGACCGTCGGATTTCGAAAAGAAAAGTTTAACGAATGTCAATTAGTATTGCACAATTAAGTTAATTATATTTCATTTCTAAATTAAGTGAATTAATTTTTCAAGGAAACCGCGCATTTTTATTGACAATCGTTAATCTGAGGGTAGTCAGTAAAGATAAGTGTTGAAACTTGTCCGTAAACCTACTGTTAAACGAGTATTCCTGGTTTACGATTACTGAAGATTAGTCAATAAATTAGTCGTGGTTCCATGAATTTACGAGGAACATTGGCCTGCAATCTCGTTAAGCTAATTACCTTGATACTTTATACGTACATCAAATGTACGCCCGGTATATAAAAATTTGTTGATCGTTTCCGAGTCGAACGCTAACGCGAATTAAGTTAAGTTAATGAATCGTTGGCGGACTTGAGCGTCGTAATGTGTTGATCGCGGCGGTCGTTCGTGAGAAAAATATGGACGGAAGCATACATGGGAACCGAAAGAAGGAAAAGAATCTTGTTACCGATGCGATGTAAGGTCAATCGTAATCGGAAACGGAAGGCTTCGGAGGGCTGTCATTTCGATTTACATAAATGCCATTCGTCATGGAGATAGCAGCTTCCGGAGTCGAAGGGAACCTTGTACTTATTTCCTGGTTAATACGGGGTCGAACTTTCGTTCATTCGCACCGTGGCCGATCAATGGCAAAGAGAGGCCTCGGGGAGGAATCGTTTGGTTTGCTCAAAGGAACGATACATACTTTCGATTTCAGCCGTCTCATCCGGACACGGGAAACGAGATCCAATATTTCAACCTCGGGTACTCGATACACCCAGCCGTCGATCTTGTGTAAGTTGGCGAACAATTTCTGCGACTTTGCACAGGAGGGTGTCGCACTCCTCTCCGATTCGGATGGACCCGAAAGATCCTTTTCCTTGCATTTCTCTTTCCGGTAAAGATATTCTTGCTGCTTGTTCAAAAAAATCTGAAAATGTATGCGTCGGAAAGTCCTCGGCAATTATACGGCAACGCGATGCAATAATGTTTTGCAAAAAAAGGGAACGCGGAGAAGATTCGTAGCCGGTGAAGAAAGAACAAATAACTGAATAATCGTTCTAGGAAGAATGGTATGTCGCATGCGGTTCGAAAGAATGAAAGAAGGAAAGAACGAGAGAAAAAAAATATGAATGGTGACGATAAACGGTCGAACAATGGAAGAGATTTATTGCTGGCATGCTTATAACGTGGTTGGCGATGCTTGGAAAAAGTGTTCGCTGTAGAATTGAGCAGAATTCCAGAAATACAGAAATATTGTTCCGTGATTTCGAATATAGCATAGCATTCTGTTATACATACATATATTGAACTGTTATAGTATATCGGACGCGGAAAAACAATGCTGTTTCTGATAGCATCGAATCGGCAACCCGTACACTGGTTAACAGCAAAACTAATCTCGTTTGATTAGATGACAGGGGAGCAAACTACCTGTGCTAGTAACCAGATATTGGTAATTAATTATAACAAAATGTCCGGTTAGCAAAGGCTAACAGCATTGTATTAGTAAATTGTTGTCGACCATGAGATAGATGCGCCATTAATTGGTCGTGGTCTAAATTGAGAATACTTTTCCAATTGGCATTGCATTCGTGATGTTCATTGCGCGGCCATCAATCAATATTTCGCGATAAAGCTCTCCTCTGCTACAGTTCTACAGCTCTATGGTTCCACGGTGCTACAGTTTTCTCTTTATCGGCTCTTCTCGAGATGAAGCAACGGTACACAAATGTGTAAGACAAGTTGGTATCCGTTTGAATAATACAAAAACCGGAAGACCTTCTTGGCTTAAAAAGTACAACAGCTTTAATTCATTTATATAACGGAGAACCCGATGCACCTGTGTCCAGTGTACAGGATACGATTGTGCCAGCACGTGTCGTTTACCACGTGAACTGTCTATCAAAATTGTCGGTTCGTGCAAATTACGAGTAGCTATTATTTCGCCGCACGAGAGATGTTACCGTTTTACCGGTTTCGAAAATCAGCTCCGGTGAACGAATGGAAGAAGCTTTAAGAAATTTGTTACGCTAATCTATGATCTACACCTTCGCAGAGCGAGATTTTAGTTGGCGAAACTATTCGTGTATCGAATACTGGCTAATCGATCTCTTTCATTGAAAGAGATAACTCGGCAGCAATTTTGGTTCGATCTCATTTGCAACTCGGCTCGGCAAACTTCATCGAGATTCATCGGCAGTTCCATGCATGATTTTTCGGTCAAATGGAGTCCGAAGGTCCAAACGATCATACGTGTAACTTGTTCGATGCGGTCCAGAGAGATATCGATCGTAAAGGGATAACAAGTGGTCGATAAAGAAAAGGATACTTGGGAATCTCGACTGCGAGTATTCCTAATCTACAATTGACGACGCTGCTAAATGGTGTTTCAGAATAAGTTTGCCTATCGTGCCTATTCAAGACCACTCTTATTCCTCAAATTGCACGCGGATCAATTCTTGTGCTTCCGTTACATACAATGTACAACGAGGTATATGTACAACGAGGAGGAGGCCACGTCCGACAACAATTATCTCGCCTGCGAGCATTCCTCGAATGTTTATGCACGATAAAAGCCGACGTATCAACTATTGTTCGTTCATTTAGGAAACAGGCCATTGACAGAGAGCGAATTTTATACCGTTTCTCGAGGAAACTGGCTTGTCGCCGTTCGATATGAACGGAGAATTAAACGCGGGACACCGAGCCGTAACTTGCGCGTTGTTATTAACATCATTTTCATCGCAAACACCGAGGCTTACTATCACCGCGGAGGCCGTGCCTTCTGTCGCGAGTGCATAATGCAATGCTACCTTTTACTGGTAAACGTCTGGATAGAATCACGTAACCGCGGTCGCGAAACAATTTTATTGCGAGCAGCGGGAAAATATCTTTCGACCCACTGTGCGTCAGTTTCTGGATCGAAGGCTCGATTGTGCCGTGCGCTTGCATGAAACGCGCAGCGCACCGATGAAATGTACAATTCAAGGGAGCAGGTATCGCCGTTTAATGCTTACCCGTCAACTAGGAATTTCAGGGGCGTCCCGATTTTCTTATCTCATTAAACGTGTCGTTAACGCGATACAAGGTATCTTGGCACGTTCTAACGTGGACTTGACGAGCTTCAAGTAGCAAGGTAATTGTTCGCCGATAAAGTATACTTGTTCGCAAATTTTAGAGCCTCGATGTTCCATCGGAGTCGAATGCGGTTTGCCGCGTCTACCGCCTTGTCCTGCCAATGTAAGTAGCGTTCTTAGAAAGACGGGTACTTGCGATGGGATTATGCGCAAATAAAAAGCTAAATAAATATATTCCCGCGTCGTTCGTACGAATTGTCAGCTGTATATCGTGCACGTTCGAATTACTAGGAAGAAGCGGCATCTTGTGCTCAGATATTCCGCAAACGAGCATATTCTCTACGTCCACGCGAAAGCACGATTTCCGCGCAAGCCAGACATCGATGCGAGGAGATTTGATAAGAGGCGAATCGGTCGAGGGAATTTCTCCCGGTGGCGATACCAGAGAGACCGGCAGACCTCGAGGCGGCCCTGGCAGGGCGCTTCGCGAAATGGCGTTTCGAGAGAGGCGGCTTCCCCCGCGAGTATAAATGGCAATGCGCGGGCGAAAATTATCTCAGTGTCGTGTGCGAAAAAACCTGCGACGGACCTTGTCAATCGTGTGTATGCGTGCGAGTGTCGGAGGAATCGGTAACTTGGAAGCATGTGTGCGCCACTCCACCGGCTGTCTGGATTTTAACACGGAAGAGCGAACACTCTCGTCGTCGAGGACACGATCGCAATCGAAATAAATTTTATCGTAGCTCGGGCTACTTCCGACATCCACCACCGCTGCATCAACGACCAGTCGTCCTGTCGATCCACCGACCCGTCGACCCGTCGCGACGCGTCGCGTCATTCCGCGTGCTGTTCGTCGCAACGGATATAGATCGTTCCGTAACGAAATCCAGTTACGGAACATCCTTGCTTCGAGACGGATCTACGATCGCTAAAAGTTGTCACGAACTACCCTTGCCGCGTTCTCCTCTTCGATCACGCTGTAGATAATCGATTGCGGGAAATGGGGGATAGGACCATGGATCTACTGTGATTTAGAAAAGGCACGAAAAGGGAGAGCTTTTGCGCGATATCGCACGGAGGCCTTGGACAGATTGCATCTGCCGAAGGTTGGTATCGTACCTCTTTGCCGCCAATTAGCGAATCCTTTAACGATAGTCCAGCTCTTTAACATCGGAGGAGCCTGATTCTGTTGGAACATTCGGCCAACATTCGAATCAGAGCAGATCATTGACGCGCGTTTCAATTTACTACGACATACCGAAACGTTTCCTGATCGATCCATCGATCATTGAACAGCAAAGCTGTTACGCGGACACAGCTGTCACCTGAAATTGCCACGCCGAAGCTACTCCAAGTAGGGCTCACCGCGTACATGTACGGTGTTCGGATTTATCTTCCGGACACATCTGCAAACTAAAAGCAATTTGTTCCAGAAAACAAACAAGTATCTCTGTCTCGTAATAAAGTTACAGTGTCAAGAAATATATACGGAAAGCTTGATTCGCTATATACTTGATGAATAAAGAAAGATGTCATTTATTTAGACAGTGATTTCACTGTCTCCATCGCGCAACGGCTTCTTCGTCGAACGAGTTAAGAAAAGAAACCCACAAAAGACTGTCTGTTCTAAAAACTCGTCCGATTCAAGGTACGTATCCGCTCGATTAAGTTCGACTCGACAATTTTCCATTTGGTACAATTGCGTCGTCGCGGGTCCATCCGTCGAATCGACCTTACCCTGGGTGTTCTTCTTGAACGCCAACGATCTCTGTAATTGCAGACCGACCCGATACCACGATACCATCCATACTTGGCGTCGCGTACTCTGCGCAAGAAATACCTGCAATCGTGGAGCGTGCAGCATTTCAATAACCATTGCGTGTCATTATAATTGGAGGGTCGATAGTTTCGCGGTAAACTTAAGAGAATAGTTACGGAGATGCGATCGTTTCGGCAACGGTGAATCAGCCCGAGGCGATTAATCTAGCCCCGAGATAGCGTTGATATTTCATTCGTCGCGAGAAGCGTTGCCTTTGACGCGCTGAAAAACGTCGCGGGTCCGCGTTGTGGCAAGCAGACATTTCACCAGCGTCATTATTCAATTTCCATTTCTGCGGTGAATTTTTGGCGAAGAAATATCCGTTCGAAAGAAAGTAGAAAAGGAAAAAAAAAGACGGTTTTCGATTGGAAAGATTTGTCCCGAAAGTCGCTCTTGCAAGGGAAGTTGCGTAACTTCTTTTCAACCGAGCAATCTTGTTTTCAGCGATTTTACTAACATTCCCCACTCTCCTTCGGTTTCAGATAGTGGACGAAACTCTTCGGACACAATGATTACTCGAGCAAAACTATGGTGGAAGCTGCTTCACTCTGGCCAGCAGAAAGGTGTAAGATAGTTCAATTACTTTGGATGCCTGGTGAAAAAATGCTCGAGAAACTGAGTACCCAGAACTTGGCAACTTCGTTCCGTGCCATCTACGATATCGTAATTCGCGGCCGTGTACCGGAAGTACACAATACAAGTTCTCTCGATCATCCCTTGCCCCGTGATTCTTTATCGTTCGATATCGATACGTTGATAATGCTTTACAATGTAGTTCGGTGTCATCCAAGTTGGATGAAACTAGAAAAGTTTCAGCCGCAACGTTTGTTTGTCAGTTGTCAGTAGTCAGTGGCAGTTAGTAGTTAGTAGTCAGCGCATAAACGGTCGGCGCAGGTAATAAGTAGCAAGTAATAAGTAACCGAGGAATCATGCGAGTGTGCAAGGAGGGACGTGCAAGAAGATCCAACGACTCGACAGTGTCCCAGGCAAAAAAACAAAACGCCACTGGCATCCGTTGCACAAGTGTACGCGTAACAACAATGCACTTGAAAGATTGCAATCTGTCCGGTAATTATTGCGATTCGACCGTGTATCTGTCGAGAACATCTCTCCAGGCTTCTTTAAACGAGGCCAGCGAAGGGAGACACGTCCTTCCGTCGTTCAGGGAGATTTTCGAGATTCCTTCGAGCCGTCCACACCGCGACGCGCGGTGGTCCGACTTTTTCCCCCGTCATGTTTCATCCACGCGTTTGCTTCGAGCGAACGCGTACCTTCGCACCGCCCTCCATGTCTGGGAAAGACAGGACTCGATCGTGCGTAGTTGTCATTCAAAGGTTTGAAAATACTAGCCGCCTTTGCTGTGCAACAATGAGAAAGCGAATCGTGCATCGCTTACGCGATCGTAGCGCAATTCGATAGCAAAATCATTATTTCAGGGCACGTTCGCGGAACCTACCTCCGATTTCCGACCACGTAGCTCCGAAGACGTAAACCTAATTGGTCCAACGTGGAAGCGCTACCCGATACGAGATAATCGCATGGCCAACGCGATCGTCGTACATCGTTTCCCAATAACCGCAAGATATATTTTTCAAGGTGATTTCTTGCTTTCAGATATTCGCTGGACTGGCGGCACACACCGGCCAGATATCCGTAGGCCTTGGCCAAGGTTTCAGCGCGATTCTAGGCCCGAAATTGATAGAGAGCAATTTTGCCGATTCATCCGAAACTTCGTGGATCGCCTCTTTGGGTGTTATATCGAATCCATTGGGATCTCTGATCGCAGGACTATGCGCCGAATGGTTCGGTCGAAGATCGGCGATCGCGTTGGCCTGCTTGCCCCATGCTGCTGGATGGCTGCTGATAGCGTTGTCGAAAAGCGTGCCAATGTTGTACATAGGCAGATTCATCAGCGGCATCGGTATGGGGATGGCGAACGGCCTATACCTTTACGTCGGAGAGGTACTTTGTTTCGCTGACATCGAATTTTTCCAATTCTGCCAACTCTCCTTGCGGTTCCAATTATTTCTACTAGAAATTCTGCTCGGAATGTGACAGGTTGCTGCGCCAGGTCAGAGGGCCTGGTTGGGAAGCTGCGGGCCGGTTTTAGTTTCACTCGGAGTACTGATCATCTACACGCTGGGAACGTTCACCACGTGGCAAAGGGCCGCTGCTATCAGCATCGGACCTGCGATTCTGTCGTTGGCGCTCACTCGGTAATCATCTTTTCTTTGCACCGAAATTTCCGCCATCGTCCGCCATAATCGCGCGTTCGATTCCTGTCCAGGATGATTCCGGAAACGCCAGGCTGGCTAATGGCCAAGGGACGAAGGCAGGATGCGAAGGAATCCTTGTTGTGGCTGCGAGGGCCAGGTTTAAGCACCGACAAAGAATACGAAGAACTTTGCGAGGCGAACGCGAAAAGGGAAGTGGGAAGGGAGAGTTTGGCTAAAGCTCTTCACGAACCAAGCGTCTGGAAACCATTTCTCATTCTGCTTGCCTTCTTCGCGTTGCAACAAATGTCAGGAATCTATATAATTTTGTTCTACACCGTAAAGATTCTCGAATATATCGGCATCGACTTGAACGAATATTCGGCGAGCGTTGGAATCGGCGTTATCAGATTGTTCGCGTCGATAGCCGGCGCTGGACTTGCGAACTGCTTTGGTAGAAAAGTGCTGGCGTTCATCAGTGGCTTAGGGATGGCTATCTCTGCCGTAGGCGTCGCTCTCTCGTACAGGTTCGTATCGTTCACTGAACTACCTCTGCATCCATTACAGACACAGGCGCGTCAACTCTTCGCTGGCTACTTAATTATCATAGATCCAAGTAACCGATTAAATTTTCTTTGCGTTTAGATTGAAATTGCCGTCCGTGATAGCGCTGGCATGTATCGGAGGCCACGTTGGCTCGTCTATGATAGGATTTCTCACTTTACCCTGGGTGATGACTTCCGAATTGTATCCATTGAGGTTCAGGGGTCCCCTAGGAGGCATTACCACCAGTTTGGCTCAAATATTAACGTTCGCAACTATCAAAATGTATCCGGATTTACATGCACTGGCTGGCGTCGAGTGCACGATGTGGATATTTGCCGCAGCTGGCATTCTAGGTGCTCTATTCGCTTTGATCATTCTGCCAGAGACCAGAGGACGTAGTCTTGATCAAATAGAGAGCGGATTCTCCAGCAAATCCGAATTCAATTCCCCCGTTCAGCCCGTGGCGAGTGTATTCGCTCAGCCCAAGACTATTACGCTTCAGAAGTTTGCCCCCATCACGGAGGAAAAGTATCATTACACGATGACAAATGCATATGCGTACGATAATTTTTCTTTAGATCTATCCGCGGACGATGCTGATCAAAGTAAGAAAGATTCCGCGAAAGAATCTGGCGTGAATCGCAACGTTACCCATGCCATCTCGTTGGAGCATGTTTATTTCTAGAAGTGTCCCATTAAAGGAATAAACATTTTTCACCGACATTTTACAATATACATATTTTAGGTACTGTTAAGCCTTCGTGTTGTGATACTGTAGCTATGTACGAAGGCGCGGTGTATCTCTTCCCTTGTCCATATTTTCTATTCGACAGAGACTTCATCAGTATTACGAGCGTTCAAGTACCTCGTTCAAATGTGTTCCTAGCTCCTGACAAAACAGTGAAATAGGTCATTGTGAATCTTGTCGTTACTACCAAGCCAAGAATCGATAATGTCTCTTTTGGAGACTGAACGTGCAACTTAGATGTTTCAAAGATCGATTCTTAATACGTTCTAGGTACACGTATAATGTCTGGTGCGAGAATGAATACGGTTCAGCTGAATGCCGCGATCGAGAGAATCAGCGATAATACGCGTACGACTAGACTAGAAGTATTTTTTGTCCAAGCGTTTATGTATATATTGGTATATTTATATTTATAAATATAATATTATCCATGTGAAACTATTTCTTGCATTGCCTGCGTCAACATACCGGCCATCGAAGAAGCCGCACGGGAGTTACATAGTTCAAATTGATTAGAAAGTGCGCGAGAGAATTGATCGAATGAATAGACAGTTGTATGAAAATAAAACATAATATCGTTTATTGGTTACACACGATCATGTAGTACAGAATGCACAATATTGGCCGTGCCGTAGTTCTTTAATTGCGGCACAATTTTAATAAAACTGCGATATAAAATTTCCAGAACTCACGACATGCATACCGGTTTCTGTATTGAAAAATATTTATCAGTATTTACAGATACGTATTCCCGCGATTCGCAAAAACGCCGTACAGTTTGGAATACATAGTTGTTTCCTCTCAAGTTTCCGCGCATACGTCTCGTGCCACACACTATTCAATGTCTATTTGCTTAAAACACCCATCATGATCGACACATATATACAATAAAAATACATATTTCGTGTACGATATGGCTTTGAAATTTGTCGACCGATCGACATCGAGGGAAAAAACCCATCGGCGGCCCTATCTTCATCTTATTTTATATTTTCCTAGAAATAAATGCATTGCAGGAAATATTAAGTACAAAATTAATCAACGCATGGATGGATACGTGTATGTTCATCGATACAGTTTAGCGCCAAAGATTTTCATTCATTTATAATTCACTCGTGACACGATTCATTCGTTTGGATCATTAGTATTACATATTTTGTTACAACTATTTACGCCGTTTACAACTCCTCCTTGTTCATATTTCCACGGGTCGGCGGCTAGACAATTCAATTAGGCTCTTACTACAAATGTCTAAGAAAATAGCTAGATCTCGTCCCTTTCTTGTTACTCTGTACTATTATATAAAAATTCTGTCAGGCAATGTGGCCGTTTCTGTAAATGGAACGGGCCATTTAAAGTACGGTATTATCGACTACTTTTGTTTTACCTTTTGAAAAACGCTTACAGCTTATACGATGGGAACACTTAAACAGAACTTTGTGGGAAAGTATTAGTATTCGAATGTGGACTAAAAGATTGGATTGAACATGTCTGGCGATTGATATTTTAAATGAATGTACAACAATTGGAAGACCTCTGTTGGTGTTATTAAAGATAGTAATTGTAAAGTTTGGCGAGCGAGCGTGAGAGAGTGAGAGAGAGAGAGAGAGAGAGAGAGAGAGAGAGAGAGAGATTGTTTACCACAAATGTGCACATAGTTAATCAATCGACTATGTGTTCATTCGTTAATGTCTTATATGGCCCGCTCGAGGCTCGTTCTAAATAAATAAGTCGCAAGATGATAGAAGAAAATACAAAATAGAGAAAAGTTAAGTAAATTAGACACCGCGAAATTTTTTTTGATTCAAACGGCCACTGATTACAGCAAAGGAAACTAATCGAATCACCGCGGACACAAATGAATATAATTTAATTTCACTTTCCTTTGTTACTCTATACTGTATAACTTTCTACAACTTCCTCTTATTCACACAATTTGTACTTTTTCTAATCGAGTGAAAGATCGACTACATTGCAAAATATAGAAAGCTTTATTATTCGAAGATATCGATACCGTTTGATTATTAAAAAAATATGCAAATAATCGCGCAAGCTGGCAAGTCGTAGGAATTTGATTAGGAATTAAACTTACGAGCCCATAACTTACGATGTAATCGACAATGTACAGTAATGTTCAACACTGTTGCGTATTTTTCTTTTTAACGAGGTATCGATTGCGTTAGCAAATTCACTTCACGAACATCTATATCCCGCCAAAAAATTATTTTTGTACCAAATAGATTTATGCATTGACCACAGTCTCAATGTTATACGCGTACCGTGTAATCATGATATCGAAGCGACAATGACGGTATGTCTTTTCTTTTTAAATGCAAAATATCTTAATGTAATTGTGCTTATTGCATAGTACAGATTTCATATAAGCCTAATCTTATTGCCCTCTTAATAGAAGCTTAAACGTACATCTCCGCACACCCGCTAACAGGCAACGCAATTCTATCGAGATGTGAATGTAGTAACGGTACAAACGGAGGTATTGTCGTTATTATTTGTCAAAAATTGAAATAAACTATCAGCTTGTTCAAATTACTTTTGCGGCAGTAATGTTCCCGGGCAATGTGTTTAACTTGAAACTTTGGCACGCTTGTTAATCTAAGCGTGATTGTGTATGCTATCAGTAAAACTCCGAATCTGAACTGTGTTGCGAATCACCGCTTCTCCCATTTAAATACACTTCCGATGTTTGTTGAATCGACGGCGACTGTTGCGCAGCTTCCCAATTCTGACCTGAAGCGACAATTGACTCTAAACTTGTGGTACTTGCAATACAGATAATATACGTACCATGTGCAGCTAGTATAGTAGCTAAACATCGCGCTACAGCCGGATTCGGAGCACAAGCTAACGCAGGTGTAAGTCCCACTGCATCTACAGCAACAACACTTGCACCCAATTGCAACAAGCGTCGTGTTACCTGTATATAAAACAAATAAACAAGAAAAAACAAAAACAAAAACAAAAACAAGAAAGGAGAAAAGAAACGAGCGACAGAAAAGTATGACAAAAAAGAAAAGTAACGAAAAAAATGGTAGAGAAACCCCTATAGCATGCCATAAATCCTTACAAATTACTTACTAACTAAAGTTTATTCGCTGCTCTCTTACCGTAACAAGCCCGTTTCTTGCTGCCAAATGCAACGGAGTTCTTTGTTGCTTATTGATCATATTAATAACAGCGATACTTTGCTGCTGCGACTGCGATCCGTTTTCGCTACTCGAATTAAGCGAATCGATCCAATTTAGCAAAAGTGACGCTGCGGCAGAATTTCGTCGTTGACAAGCTAAGTGAAGGGCTGTATTCTTATTACAGTCAACGGCGCGTACATCAGCTTTCCACTCGAGCAACAACTCTGTTGTTGAGCAATATTGTGTCAAGACGGATACATAGAGGTGGACGATATTTGACATCTTCTTGTTAAAGAGGGAAACTCACCAATAGCACTACACTGACCGGTGACAGCAGCGCAAAGAAGGGGCGTCCGACCCGAGTAATCCGGTATTTCAAGTCCGGCTAATTCAGGACCTACGGAGCATAAAATTAGTCTCGCGCATTCCACGGAACCCGAACTGGCCGCCACGTGCAGAGGCAATCGTCCTCCTGGGACATCCCGCGGAGCGGCAACCGTTTTTCCCCCAAATTTATTTATTAATAATTCTAAACAATGTACCGATCCCTGATAAACGGCGCAATGAACGGCCGAAAATGGATTACCTGAACAGTAAAATAGTGCATGTACTTTTATAGAGAAAGTAGGAGACTTTTAGAGAGAACGATTGATCGAAGCACACAAGGTATTTACCCTCCAGTGAGTCGATTACATTTTGCTCCAACAGGTATTGCACACAATTGGAATTTCCATTGTAGCAAGCCCAATGGAGAACGGTACAACCCTGGTCGTCTTTTATCGTGGCAGCGTCAGGATTAGCTTTGACGAGAGAGGCTAATGCTTTTACTCTACAAAAAGGACGGTTCCAATTAGACGAATACATAAATATTGGTTTTAATTGTTGATAAAGATAGATAAACCTTCCACACGCGGCGGCCAAATGTAAAGGTGTTTTGCCATTCGTATCTTGTATTGCCACTTGCGCGCCATTCGACAGCAACAACTCCACGAGTTGATGGTCGCGTTCTTTAATCACTGCACGAAATAGCGGCGCGCGTTTGTTCACATCCGGCAGATTGCAATCAGCTTTATATTTTAAAAGTAACAGGGTGCAATCGAAATTGCTGTTTGCTACCGCCAGGGTTAAAGGAGTACGCTGTTTCGTGTCGTAGCAATTGACTACACTTGAATCTTCGCCATTTTTCAAAAGAAGTTCTAAACCCTTAAAATGCCCCGCTGCCGCTGCACAGTGTACCGGTGTGCGCTGCGTTATAGAGTCCTAAATACAGAGGAATCATTTCCATTAGAAGAACACCAACTGTCTTGCGGACGGAGAAACGATTTTCTGTCGTACTTGAACCGATACGCAAGCGCCGTATTTTAACAACAGCTGAACGCATTCCGTATGCCCCTTATAGGAGGCCAGATCTAACGGTGTTTTACCACTGTCTTCCTTGATGTTAGTATCGGAAAATAATGGTAGCAGTAAGTTTAATATTTCACTATGCCCGTGATATGCCTAGAAATGTGAGTAACTGAAATTAAATCACAGGTCCGAGTTGGAATCGAATGGTTAATCGTGATAATTCACGTAGACGTACGGCAAGGTGCAAAGGTGTAAGTGCAGGTAATGGAGTTTCCGGCTTTTCTGCAGACTCCGATGATATCGTTAAATTTCCCGGCGGACAGGCATCTAGCAAAGCTTCCAATGCTGGTTGATTTCCGCCTGCTACTGCATAATGGATAGCAGTAAAGCCACGTTTGTCGCGTAAGCGTGGATCTGCTCTGTGTTTTAATAGGTATTGCACGCATCTAAGGACAAAGCATAGAATCGGAATTTGTCAAGATCCATGTAAGCGAAAGCTGACACTATTCGGGAACTTACTGGGCTCCGGAATCTGTCGGTTTCGATGCTGCTGCCAAATGCAAAGGAGTTGCGCCGTCTATGTCTTGGGCGTTCGAATCGCTTCCAAATCCAACCAATGTAAAAACACAAAGATAATGGCCCTGACTAGCAGCATGATGGAGCGCCAGTCTGTTCTCGTTATCGGTTAATCGGAAATTAGCCCCGCTAGATAATAACAAATCTAAACAGTCCACGGATCCCTTAAACGCTGCTAAGTGTAGCGGCGTTCTACCGCCAATATCCCTCGAGTCTATGCGTCGGCTGTCGACTTGCAACAATTTCCTGCAAACCTGTGAATTTCATTCGTAAATTGACGAAAATTCGTACCTGAGGTAAGAAGCCTTTCTATACATATACATACAATATAGTACATATACGTAGAAATATGTATAGATATATTTCACCTCGATATGCCCTGCTAAACAACTCAGGTGCAATGCAGTGCGCCGTTCAGCATTTCGCGCAGCCGGTGATGCACCGTACTCCAGCAATGTTGTCGTCAAGCACTCATGACCAAACCTATATGGAATATGTAATCAAAACTATACGCTGCAGTCCATTCCGTGTATAACATGAATTATTTGCATTTCAGTTTACCATGCAGCTACGTGCAAAGCGGTATTTCCATTTTTATCCTTTGTATCTGGCAATGCTCCAGCATCGAGTAAGGTTTTGGATCGAGTGAATCTTCCGTGGATCGCGGTCATATGCAAAGGTGTACGGCCATCTTCGGATTGAACATTTACTCTTAAGCCAGCTTGCAAAAGTACTTCTAAACACTGAACGCCCTGAGTACTAGCAGCGGCCACGTGCAACGGTGTCTGTCCCCGGTAATTTACAGCCTCTATTTAACCAAATGTTTCTTATCAAACTTATAAATGGCAATATATTTCGCAAATTGTAAGAACATCTCACCAACGTTTGCAGAATGTGCAATTAATTCCGTGACCGCATAAGCATGCCCGTTTAAGCACGCGATATGCAGAGGAGTGTTTCCATATACATTTTTCGCTTCAATATCCGCACCAGATTTAATTAACGTATGCATGCATTCCACATTACCGGAAGCTACGGCCACGTGTAACGGAGTGTACAAGTCTCGATCCTTAACAATCAATAATAAATATTTCCGTCTACAACAATCGTTAACATAAATAACAAAGGGAAACAATCGGAAGGTTTCTATTACTTTAACATCTACGTCTGCTCCTTTGGCTATAAGAGCTTTCAATATTCCATCGTATCCCATGTACGCCGCAAAGTGTAAAGCTCTACGATCCTGTTTGTCAGAAGCATTTATTACACAGCCGATTTCAGCCAAATATTCCGTCATTTCCAAATGTCCATTGTAAGCTGCATGATGCAAACTCGTTCTGCCACCCCTGCAAATTTTCATACAATTTCTTATATTACATGTGCTATATTATTCGTATCCACGAGTAAAGTACATTGTAGATAAATTCTGGAAGCACAAACCTGTCTGCTACGTTAATGTTCATTAGATGCGGAACTATTAGTTCGACGCACTGCACAGAATTATTTGCAGCTGCTACGTGCAAAGGAGTTTGCCAACTACGATCTCTGACATTGACGTCCGCTTTATGGCGTAGCAACACTTCCACCACGTTAAAGTGACCTGAACAACAAGCTCTATGCAAAGGGGTTAACCATTTTCTATCTTTAGCATTAACCGAAGCTCCATGTAAGAGTAATGCTACTACAATAGCTGGATCTCCCGCGTACGCAGCGGCATGCAAAAGAGAACGTTGCTCCTCATCTTGCCAGTTTGCATCCTCTTTTCTGTTTAGCAATGCTCGAACTCTGTCGACGTCTCCCAAAAATATAGCTTGCAGTATCGGCGACTGTAACGATATCGATGAATTACCACAAACGGCAGGAGCAAAAGCAGCAACAAAGTTAACGGTACTCCTATAGCTTTGGCGTAACACGATATAGCTTTAATACTTTGAAAAAGAAAACACTAGGAGGTGGCGTTGAATCATTTTATTTAAAGTGTAGCAATGTACGACAAAGTGATTAGATCAAGAAAGCTGTCGCGATATGTTCCCTTGAATAACATTCGGGCATGAAACGAGGCACGAGATCATTATATAGGAGAGAACATTCGAAACAAATCGGTTGACTGACGTATGAATCTAACCTTCGCCAATACGATTTCGTCAATGTATTCCACCACCGTTCAACGAAATTCGCTAGTTTAAAGCAATTAGATAACATACCCCATCGCGCAACTCCTGCATGTTCGTGATCAATGAGTCTTTCAATTTCTAGCGATACGGAAGTGTTTATAAAAACATTGTTACAGCAGCGTAAAAAACTGACACAGTGGTGTGAGTCATACTTCACGCGTATCGTTAGACATACTACTTTCCTTTTGCAGTCGATAATTTATTCCACCTGCATTATGACAGTAAGATATTTTTCTTATTAGACAAAAGGCGACATTTTTTAGGTGAAAATTCTATTAAACTATGCATAACAAATCTACAACTATCTTCTCGTAGTGCGCAGTGCACTCTATCTTTGTCTCTGCCAAGTTATCGCGAGCTTTTTCATAAACAGATGCATGCAGTGCATCCGCGCGAGAACCAAACCCTTTCGTTCAAGGCTCTAGTGTCAAAACAACGACAAAATGAATACCGATCTCGTCGACCAAACACAATATCGTGTCGTAAACGAAACGGCGGCAAGAAAAGTGTACGATGCCGAAGAAGTATCGAGAGGTGACTGTTTAAGCGTAGCACCTTCGAAGTTAGAATTCACTTTCGACTATGGAAACTTTAAAGCTCAACGGGGAACAGTACATGTTGCAAACTATTACTCGAGATCATGCCCCATTCAGCTTTTATCAATGGAAACTCGTTACTTCCGAATCGGAAATGTTATCCAAGTGAATAAAAATTCCTTCCTTCCTTGCTTTCTTCCTTTCTTACATCTCCGTGTACGATTGAAACAAATAAAATCGTTTGCTTTAGAGAACGTGCCTCAACCCTGGTTCAGTTTTTAAAATACACGTTACCTTTATACCTGACGAAAACAGAGAATACAATGACGCGTTGCGAATACGATATTTTGCTGGCAGCTTGTTGCAAATAAAGGTTCACGCCAAGACGGTTATCAATTTTTCCTTTCCAACTATTGTTAATTTTGGAAATGTACCACTTGGACGAACGTAAGTTCCACGTTCAGTTACAATAGTAGTACTACTATGTTCGAATATGAAACAAAATTACTCACTGTTAAAGGGCGCACTATGAAATACCTATACGTTCGTATCCTGAAAAAGAATTCTCTTTCGGGATTTTACCATCTCAGGGAGTCTCGTGTCTCGACATCTATCCCCGATGGGGTACAAAACCGTTCCTTTATTTTTAATCGCAGAATCTCATTTACGAATCGATGATATATAAAGCATGATTTGTCTTCCCTAGGCCGCGTAGCCCCAGGGCAAAAGCCTATGATAATTACCATCTTATACAGACCGGTCCGATATATAAGTACGAATTTCCAAGTCCGAATATTCGTATCTGATTTATGCAAAGCACCGCATGTGATCAACTTCTATGCAGTTACCCGTCCAGGACTTTTACGGTAAGAGTAGTTTGAGAAAAGAGTTCTAACGATAAAATAGTCGCATAGAACGTAAATATGACGAAAAATCCGCTAAATGATTAGGGATGCATTGGAAAGTAGTGATCGAGAAACGAGGGTCGAAAGGCAAGAAGAGAAGATTGTTACTCGTCTTTATAAACAAGTAGAAACAGTTTCGGAAGAAAAAGACCGATCGAAAGAGCCAGCAACAAAATGGCCAAGTTGCAAGAATATATTGTTGAAACGGTGTGGTTATTATTTCCCCTTGCGCAGATTGCATGCTATCAATTGTGTCTTGAACTTAAAATCGCCAAGATTATTCGACGAGTATGAATTGAAGGGTTAGACTTTTACACTGAACGTAATACGAAAGAAACAAAACGAGAGTACGCACGAAAAATCGACCTATTCTTAATTAGGACCATTAAATGCATATTTGTGCAAACGTGCGGAGCAGAAGGTGCACAAGTTAATGGAATTTTTCGCAAAGGTTGAATATTGCTATCGGGAAAAGGTGCGAGCAAAATGTCATGATAGACTAGAAATAAAATGTGCAATACATTCCGCCGACGAAAGTGCAATGATCGATACTAAGATGCGGCGGGTCCAAGACTGGAAGGATTATGAAAACCTGACGAGGAATTCGAAAGCAGTCACATACGAGCAAAAAAGTACGAAAAAGATAAGGCAACGGATTTTAAGGGATTCACAAAAGGTGGTTATTGTGCATTAATAAAATATAAGTAAATAAATATATTTCGGACAAAAAGTAATCTTGCTTTCAGCATCCAACGATACACATTTTCGCACGACCTCAAAATGAAGAAGCCGTTCTTTTACACAGCTGCAAAATTCTTCCCATTCTTCAGGTAGCACGCAAGGTTGTGCTAAAAAATCGATTGCTAAATGTACTATCGAAATTGAAGGGAATGACGGCAGATATAATAGGGCGTTCCGAGGACCACGATATGAACAATCATTTTTTGAAGCTGCAATTCTAAAACATGGGTTATCAGGCACTGTATTTCAATTATACTTTAAATAAATACATTAAGTGAATATTACATTGTGAAAGTGTGCAACAAACACTGGAACAGTTGATGTTCTTTGATGTTTTTTGATCCAGAGCTTTAATTTAAGACGTCGTTGATTAAAATCGGCCAAGTAGAAGCCGAGATAATTGAAATTGTTTAAAGAAATTAAAAACAAAAGCCATTATTTCGACTGGCAGGCGATATACATATACAGGAACCGAGATAACAATTTTTATAAATTTTGTCGGTAACGTTGTGTGTGATATGAAAATGGTACTGGGGTAATAGTGCCGCACAGACAGTCGATAACCAGACATGTGGCGCCATCTCGCGTTTGCGGCCCTTTTCGCAGTTTGCCGCGCCTTCAAAACCAAATTTCTGGATTACATCGTTTATTTAAACAATTGCAAAGTTTTAACTATATGCCATATGTGGTTTAAAAGTTATAAACATTAAAGAATCGGCGAAAATGCACTGCTGGTTGCTGCATATATCTCACTCTTCACTTTCACCCTCACTTTTTATTCACTCCTTTCCTTGACAATCTTTTTCTCTCCTCTTATGTACTTACTAATATATTTTTTGTGTGTGCAGGTTTCCTGGGCAATGAATGGACGAGCATTGACCGGCACTTTTCATCGTGCATAAAAGCAAGAAAGAAGAAAGAATAACTTCTGCCACATACTTTAGTTATAGTAAATTTGTTTATAAGAATAGTTTGTAACTATTAGCGCGTAAGTTTAATTTCGAACAATTGTGTAATTAACTGTCATGTATATCTATTATGTATTTTATTTTATATTCAGTTTATTCGGTAGATCTTGTATAAACTTTATTACTTTTACTACAAGTCCCACTGAATGTGCTAAATATGAAATAAAATATATAATAAATAATTTGCATATGCACACGTTACACAATTGCTGTTGTTTAAATATCTAAGCTTCTGCATATAAAGTACGTAAATTTAAGTATAAGTTTTATCTGTAAGATATATTGTTAATTAGCTAAGCTAATTTAGCTTCAAAGAATAGTTTATAAGTATTAGATTCTTTATGTTTATAGTATCTTTTATATTACATAAATGTTAGTTTATAATTGATACAAGACTTAGTTGTTCGAGCTATTTAAAATAGATATAAAAGAATAGTTCATAAGTACTAGCTTGTAACTTGTATCTTCATTGATTAGTTTAAATAAAATTTCAATGAAAAGAATTCCACTGCTCTTTTTATTTTCATACCTTACCAATCCTTGAAAGAACCTAATTCCAATTCCTTATACAAGAAGTACCGTGGACGAACTTTAAATGCAAAGTCCTGAAGCGAGAAACTTGTAAAAATTGCCCTATACGTTACTAAAATTGGCAGAAGGAAATTCTCAATCCTCTTCATCATTTTCAAAGTCTTCATTTCTTGCAAAATTTGTTGAGAGAATCTGGAAATTAAAGCGCTCGGAAATTCCTGGAACGTGACGTCATCTCGAAGAATTGCTGCTATCGAATACCTCCTCGCACATCATATTCTCCTGATACAAATCCACGATTTTCGGCAGATATTGATCCTCGAAACTCCGAAATTTTAGCGCTCGGAAATTCCTGGAACGTGACGTCATTTCCAAGAATTGCTGCTATCGAATACCTCCTCGCACATCATATTCTCCTGATACAAATCCCCGATTTTCGGCAGAAATTTTGCCAGAAACTCAGAAATTTTGCGCTCAGAAATTCCTGGAACGTGACGTCATTTCTGAGAACGAATACCTCCTCGCATATCATATTCTCCTGATACAAATCCACGATTTTCGGCGAGATATTTTTGCCAGAAACCCAGAAATTTCAGCGCTCGGAAATTCCTGGAACGTGACGTCATTTCTGAGAACGAATACCTCCTCGCATATCATATTCTCCTGATACAAATCCACGATTTTCGGCGATATATTTTTGCTGAAAATCGTGGATTTGTATTAGGAGAATATGATATGCGAGGAGGTATTCGTTCTCAGAAATGACGTCACGTTCCAGGAATTTCCGAGCGCAAAATTTCTGGGTTTCTGACAAAAATATTTGGCGAAAATCGTGGATTTGTATCAGGAGAATATGATATGCGAGGAGGTATTCGTTCTCAGAAATGACGTCACATTCCAGGAATTTCCGAGCGCAAAATTTCTGGGTTTCTGACAAAAATATCTGGCGAAAATCGTGGATTCGTATCAGGAGAATATGATATGAGAGGAGGTATTCGATTTCAACAATTTTCTGGACATCTGCCAACCAATTTTGCAGAAGCGAAGACTTAGAATTTGCTGCTTCCAAATTTAATAACGTATAGGGCCATTTTTACAAGTTTCTCGCTTCAGGACTTTGCATTTAAAGTTCGTCCACGGTACTTCTTGTTTATGGAAGTGGAACTAGGTGTTTTCAAGGAATGTTAAGGTGTAAAAATAAAGAGAGCGGTAGAATTCCTTTCATTGAAGATTTATTTAAAGTAATTAATGCAGATACATGTTACAAAGATGTTGCAATTTAAACTTACATGCTAATACTTATAAACTATTCTTTTAAATCTATGTAGAATACATCTTACTATTTTTCTAAACTAATTCAAAATAACTAAAGAATAACTAAAGTATGTGGCACAATTTCTTCTATCTTCTTTCTTGATCTTATCGCACAACGAGATGTACCGGTGAATGCTCTTCAGTTCGTAGTCCAAGGAATCTGCACACACAAAAAGTATATTAGTAAGAATGTAACAAAGTGATGGAATAAAGATACAACAACAGGAGCAGAACAGAAAAATAAAAGGAGCAAGATATAACAAGAGGTTTAGATATATTAGAACAGTAACACTACCGCAATACCAAAGTTAATGGCTAACAGCAAAGCGTCAGCAATTAATACGGTAGGTAAGATCTGGAAGCATACAAAAGTCGAACAGATATTGGGAGAAAGTAGAGTATGAAAAGTGTGACCTGTGTGGATACAAATTTATAATGTTAGAACATCTAATAAGAGAATGTAGGGAAACAGAGAGGGTGGTTACGCTAGAGGATCTGATGCGTGGAATAAGAGATGAAAACTTCGGAATTCAAAACAGAAAGATATACATATAATAGATGTGCATAAAAAGACGGCTAGCAATAAATGGGGCAATATGAATGGTAGAGGAGGTACGAAAGAAAGAGTGGAAGAAGAGAATGCGTAAGCTAAGATAGAAATGTAAAGTTAGGTTATTACAATTAGTCTTTTCATGGCTGCGAGGCCAAAATAAAAAGGAATACTATTGTTAGTATATACTTAGTGCACACAGGAAAATGTATTGGAAGAAATAAATATTCGCAGATGTAAATACCTTCCATAAGATGCTTTGCAGAAATGTGTCAAGCGTCGTTGATTTGTTATAAACATTTCCACAATTAAATTAATTATAACGAGCAAGTGGATAAACTTAGAGCAACGACACTATGACAGGTGAATAGCTTGTTTCTTTCCCATTCTTTTGACACCTCATAGATTACAAAACAACCAGCAGGAGTCGAGATATAAAATTCAGAATTATTATCGCTTTTTACCGACAATCTGTCGTAACGATACCACAGACAGTCGATAATCAGACATGTGGCGCCATCTCGCGTTTGCGGCCTTTTTCGCATTTTTCCACACCGCCAAAACCGAATTCCTGGATTACATCGTTAATTTAAACAATTGCGTTTTTCTCAGCTTCTAGTGAGTATTTCTTAACCGGACTTGTCTTAAATTAAAGCTGCGAACCATAGCTATCTGCTCCAAGAGTTGCAACAATATGGCATTTGTGGTTTCATAGTTATTAACATTTGAAAAATCGGCAATAATGCCCTTCGGGTCACTGCAATTATCTCGACTTCTGGAGGCGCTAGATTAATGATCGGGTGCTTAAAATGAAGGTAAAAGATGCTGCTATGCGGCAATAAAGGAATTGGAAGAGCTGCATGCGCCGTTTATTTCTTATAAACAATTGAACAATTTAATTGAGAATTCCACCGAAGCTATATACGAGGGGCGATCTAATGGTGAATCAGATTGTTCCTTGAATCAGGAGCTTCAATTTAAGACGTCGTTCATTAAAATCGGCCCAACAGAGGCCGAGATAATTGTATTTGTTTAAAGAAATTATAAACAAATGCGATTATTTCGAGTTGCATACGAGCTACACCAATGACCAAAGGACATAAATTAAAGCTAGCAGTAGAATCTACCATCTCCAAGAGGTGCAAACATTATTCTATGTGCGGTTCATTTGTTATAAACAATTAAACAATTGAAATTGTTATTACGGCCAACTGGATACAGTTACTGCAACGGTGTACTTTTTCTCGTGTAGCTGATCCTCTTCGCTTCAATTTGAGATACTGTTGATTGAAGTC
This sequence comes from Nomada lathburiana, assembly GCA_963667235.1. Classification (NCBI taxonomy): domain Eukaryota; kingdom Metazoa; phylum Arthropoda; class Insecta; order Hymenoptera; family Apidae; genus Nomada; species Nomada lathburiana. The sequence continues at coordinate 9,965,684 of OY763910.1, forward strand.
GGTCCAGCAGAAGCCGAGATAATTGAATTTGTTTTCCGTAGTAACAATTATATTTGTTTAATCTTTTATAACAAATGAACTGCACATGGAATAATGTTCGCACCTGTTGGAGATGGTAGCTTTTACTACTAGCTTTAATTGATGTCGTGTGGTGCTTGGTGTAGCTCGTATCCATCACGCAATAATCGCAGTTGTTTATAATTTCTTTAAACAAATACAATTATCTCGGCTTCTGCTGGACCGATTTTAATGAACGACGTCTTAAACTGAAGCTCCTGATTCAAGGAACAATCTTATTCACCATTAGATCGGCCCTCGTATATAGCTTCAGTGGAATTCAGAAACGAAATGTTAAAATGTTTATTAACAATAAACGGCGCATGCCGCACTTGCAATTCGTTTATTGCAGTATAGCAGCATCCTTTACCTACACTTTAAGCACCCGATCAATAATCTAGCGTCTCCAGAAGTCGAGATAATTGCAGTGACCCGGAGGGCCGTTTTGCCGATTTTTCAATTGTTAATAACTATTAAACCAGAAATGTCATATTGTTGCAACTCTTGGAGCAGATAGCTATGGTTCGTAGCTTCAATTTAAGACAAGTCCGGTTAAGAAATACTGACTAGAAGCCGAGAAAAACGCAATTGTTTAAATTAACGATGTAATCCAGGAATTCGGTTTTGGCGGTGTGGAAAAATGCGAAAAAGGCCGCAAACGCGAGATGGCGCCACATGTCTGGTTATCGACATATCGTTACCGATAAAATATTTAAAAATTGTCATCTCGGCCCCTGGTGGTTGTTTTCCAATAAATTTTGTGCAAATGAAAGGGAAACGAATGAGCTACACGCTAAAACATACCCCGTTGCTGTAACTTCATTCAGTTGGCCGCAATAACAATTTTAATTCTTTAATTGTTTATAACAAATGAACTGCACATGGAATAATGTTGACACCTGCTGGAGATGGTAGCTTATACTTCTAACTTTAATTGATGTCCTCTGGTGATTGGTGTAGCTCGTCTGATTATCGACTCTCTATGTGGCACAAGAGCGCCTGTACCATTTCCATGTAACACACAACGTTACTGATAAATTCATTAAAAATTTTTATCTCTGCTCCTTGTAATGAACGATGTTAATTATATATTTTATATCTTGGCTCCTGGGAGTTGTATGCAGAGGAGCAACTCAAGTTGCAGTCTTAGATTACTTAGTGTACTAAGAAGAATAACAAAAATGTAGCCTATATGATTTTCAAGGGGCATTAACTTGATTTTATAAATAAAAATGCAAATAAACAAATTTTTTAAGCCCGACGAAAAAGTAGGGTCTCATAATCCAAATAAGTGTGAACGCTACGCTTGGTTCGAATGAAGCATACGTATTAGTAATCATGCACGATGCTTGTACGGCTGCTTGATTGCACTACAATAAATGAAAAAAGTCGCAGACGCCCTCGCAGGATTGAATGTTGTCTCGTCGGGATGTAACCCAAACGGCAATGGGGTGCACACCCTCGTCCTCTCGCACCTCTGAGGATGACTCGTTTCTTTCTCCCTCTGCTTCATCCCCTCTCACTCCCTCTCTCTCACTCTCTCGCGTCATTGACGATACTGGCCGTTGCATTGAAAGATTATTAAAATCGAGGCGCAAGATTTGATGAAAGCGCAACGATTCGTGCACACCTGCATACGCGTTGACATGAGATGCTGAAGGTGTTGAGATGATCAACGACAGTGTAGCTTTGCATGTTCACAGCGTGGATTTAAATTTATACTTCAGGTAATTGTACAGAATCGGAATATACAGCTGCAAGATATACGTACTTGGTAATTTCGAATAGCACAACGGAATTCTTTATTACAATTATTGCCCGTACGTTTCCAAATCTCGGACGCATCCACATTGTATACACCTATATAGTACCCGAATGCACCCGAGAACATTCTATACAATCGTACAGAGGCAGACGAGTATAGGAATATATCAGGGAATGGAAGGGAAAGGTGGATGTAGTTATTTCCTTGATGTGCTCACCAGCAATGAATTTTTGGGTTGGATCATGCAGCAAACCGATTGCGGTTACAAGGGTGGGGAAAGTGGGTGGCGGAATTAACATTCACTGACCCGTTCGGGGGTCAGTCGTCCACTGCCTGACCTGGAACGTATCTAGCAGCTAGAAGGCGGTATTTTTCCCTTGATTACGCTGGACCAATCCATACTCACACTTATTGCTACCCGCTCCGATCCGTTTTGTCTCTCCAGAATCTTTCGCACGATCGATGAGGACTTTTTGCCTCGTGAAACATTTCGAGAACAAGCGAACGCCGAAATTGTGGACAAAACGAGCGAAAGAAGTAAATTGGGGCGAAACGACGAAAAGAATCGAAAGCATATAAATATTGGAGAGTCAGCTGATATCCGCGACGATAGTTTGTAGATTACCTAATCCAAATGTTACCAAGTCCGGATGAATATATTTGGTTGTGAGTAATAAGGAGACAATTTGGTGATTTCAATCAACATTTTTACAGCTATACCCTCCTAGATGGCCTGCTCTATATAATTCCAATAATTTACCTGTTGAGAATTATTAGTAATTTTGCAAAACGTGGCAGTATTCGTCTGCAAAGTCCGTAGGAAACTAAGCACACTGCTAACAGGGCATGATTCTCTTACCATGCATACATGCATATGTATATGGATGGAGATGTATGCATAGGTCCCTACAAGAGGGCAGAAACCGGGGTGGCGCGGCGTGCCGTGCCGTGGGATGAGGACGTGGAGACGTGGAGGTGCTGCTCTCAGGCATATAGATCTAGTTCCAAGTATTTACTGGCACATGCAACCCTGGCTTCTAGCGATGGATTCGAAGGTCCCCTGCGTTTTTAAAGCTCGCGAAAAAATCGAAGGTCTGTTTCACCTTTCTCCAACAACGTTCGTGCTTTCGCCCATTCTCGGGCTACTTCGTCATCATTCGGTGCACCATCGAATTTCGATCATGCAAAAACCGTGAAAAGACCTACAATGCGAACGATAGATTTGGCAAATCGCTGACAGGTCGTCAAATAATTGGGGAAGAACTGTCGGTAGTTCCTCTTCCCATACTAATGGATCTTACGCCTTATGGTTCCTACACCTACTCCATCACGTCGAAGAATTTGTTAAGATTTCTAGATTCGACGCTAGGTACATGTATATATAAGTTCAAACTCCCGGGATCTTCCATACAGTAATCCATAAATTTGTTCGAAAACTTGCAAGAAAGGGGATGAAACATCCATCGTTAGCGATTGCACGTATACGTACATACATCGATATCCCTGCACACCGCGATGCAGTTACCCTGTGTGCAGGACGGTGCACCCTTCCACGTTACGGCCTGTGCTACGTAGGTTGTGGCGGCGGCGGCGGCGGCGGTGCCGGTGGCAGCAGCAGCCCGTCCTCTTTTCTCCGCGAACGCTGGACGGACATCCTTGGTGGAGGGAGTGAAATTGCAGGCACCTCAGTGACGTCAGAGTCGATCGTCAGGCGCAAACCAGGACGTATCCACCATATACGTCAGAATGACGAGCCGATAAACTACCCATCAGAGTTTTTTGCGGCGGTCGGGCCAAAGGTATTGGGGTAAACATTCTTTGCCATCATTACAAGGATTTGCTTCTCCCCCGTTTTGAAACGCGAGAAATGCTCTCGTGAACGCGAAGCAAACGTAAAAGAATGAAGGCAAGTATCGCGAAGGCGGTCGGTGAAAGACGTTCTGGATTTTGGTTTCCAGGTGACCGCCGTTACTTTGGCCGACGATGGCGAGTTCGGCGGGGACGGCGGTCGACGGTATCGGCGTCGGCGTCGGCGAAACCGATCCTACGACAGTTGTAACAGGCGGCGGACCAAGAAATCCACTGACCTGTGGCGTCTGTCACGACTACTACAGCGAGCCCTGTCTGCTATCCTGCTTTCACACCTTTTGCGCTCGCTGCCTCCGTGGTCCTCATCTTGAAGGAAAGGTCTCCTGTCCTATCTGCGGGTAGATAACAACGACTGTTATTGCATGGCGTCCTTAGGGTGGGTGATGATATCAATTCTGGGTTATGTTCAGGCAGTATGTGCACTTCCTTGTATCTTCTATCTTCTAGTACCAGTTTTCATTTCTTTTCACCATTCTTCCACTTTGCTTCGCGCACTTTCCTTTTACATATTCTACAGCCCTTGTCATGTACCAATTTATCGTCCCGTTCAATAGAGATACAAGGAATCCTTTTACATTTCTACCATCTTTCATCTATAGCTGAAGGAATTTGTTTTTATCCACGCTATCCATAGATATTGCTTCTCTGTTGTTAGCATGCTACTTCCTTTATCTTCTTTTACTGCTTTGTACATCTATATTCTTTGCTTCCCACCAAAGTAGCTTTCACGTTACACCTATAGTTGATCCTATCGGTTGGTGCCTACATTTCTTAAACCTAAATCTATTATTATCTGTAGGCAACAAACCCAATTGAAAGATGGAGCACAGGTACCACCTCCCGATCAGCTTATACGCCAGCTAGTCGAGTTGGCAAACTCTGAGAATCCACCGTGTGCCAACTGCGATAAGCGTGACAAGTCTACTATGTTCTTTTGTACAACATGCGGTACGTACAGAAGAGCCCTGAAAAGCACAGTGTCTCTGTTGCCTTGCGAGTGTGAAAAATGTAGCAGCCATTATTGTTCTAGAAAGTTTGAACCATATTACATTTGCAGGGCAAGCATTATGTACACACTGCAGAGAGCACACCCACCGTGCAAAGATGTTCTCCACGCATGAAGTGGTGCACATGAGTAAATGCACCAAGGATACCCAACGTCGTTGCCCAACACACGGAGAACAATACATAATGTATAGCCAAAGTGCCAAGTGTATGCTCTGCGCTACCTGCTTCCGCGATACACCTGCAGATGCGAGGCTTCATTGCGTGGACATTGAGAGTGCGTGGCAACAGGCGTCGAAGAAGATGGAACGGGCCGTCAACTCGATATGCGAGTTGCAAGCCGGCGTACGGGACGGGGTACTGGCTTTAAAGTCGCAGCTGGACGAACTGCGACACAGTCTGGATTCCGAGAAGCGAGCATTGAATTCCTTCTGTCAGGGCATGCAAGAGGCCATAACAAAGACGCATGGAAATGTCCTGACGGAACTTCAGCGACAGTTTGAGGCGAAGGAGAGGATGGTCCGCAGTCAGTTGCTTTCCTTGGGTAGCGCACTGCCTGTACTACAAATGCATTTAATGTTGTGCACTGCCTTCACCAGCGGCGCAACCAAGTATCAGTTTCTCGAGCTTGCCCATCCGATGTTGGAACGATTAAGCCGCGTTGCTCAACTTGGGCATCCTTCGAGACCGCCACTACTCACCGCGCATCTCAAGACCAATTACAAAAACGAATTTGCTCGCGCGTTGCAACCATATGTGGGACAGTCGCACACCCCGAAGGAGTCTTTGTACGATCAAACTCACATGATGAGCCAACTAGATCCCCCAGTGATTCAGGTAGCTAGGTGCAAAGATTGTATTACTATAATATTATCATACTATTGTACCTATTTGCAGAGCAACAAATCCGCTCCAAGGATTCCGAGCAAGAGCGGGAACGACGCTGGTCCCTTTTCCAATCACTGCCGTACATTTGATACCCAGCTAAAGGAATTGAATCAACAATTGCTCACGGTGAAGGAACGGTTGGGAGAGCTCCATAGGGACGTAGCTCTTTTGCGAAGAGCAAACACACCTCCGCTAGGTTCGCGTTACGAGCACGTCGCGAGGGATTGTCGATTGCTGGAACAGCAGTTGGAGCATCATCAGATAGAACTGGAGCGACTTCGAAACGTGTTCGATGCCTTGTGGGACGAACAGTTGTGTAGGATTCACATGGAAAAGGAAATATTCCATTCTCAGGTAGTATAGTCGTCGACAATGATCACTTTCAGAGCGATAGTCGATGACGGTCGAGATCCTTTGTCCAGATGAACGATATTCTGTCGTTGAGGAGTCAAGTGAAACAACTGCAGAACCTTGCTCAACAACTGGAACCATTCGTAAAGTCCTTCGCCACCGGAGTCACCGCCGGAGAAGTGAGTATGGCAGCTACCGACGTAACGAGTAATCAGCATCTGCAAGCGTTGCTCGATCACTTGGCGCGCTTGCAAATGCAGGAACCGCCGCAACCGGCGCAACCGCAAACGCAAGCACAGGCCCCAACCAAAGATCATCGGCATTCGCGAACTGCTGCTGCTACGAGTGCCGATAACGCGCTTTACATGAAAGGTAACTGTGATCCCTTAGACCCAGGGCGCATCAGCAGGGCTACGATATTATTCCACGTACAATTTGGTATTCGTTGCGCAGAAACTAAGGAGATACCGACGCGTTGTCGCACACCTTCCGGTGGTGTCGGAGCCGTCCTGGACTCCAGTGGAAATATTTTCGTCTACGGAACGACCAAGTCCACGGACCCGAAAAGGGGAGTACTCAGTCAATTGATCGAGAAAGCCAGGAACAAAGAGGATCGAAAAAAATCTCCGGGCAGAGAAGAAGGCCGCGATCGAAGCCAGGGCCGACGACCAAGAAAGTCTCCCGACAGTGCGAAACCTAAGACACCGCCTGGTCACTCGTCTGCCAGCAAAGTGCGCTCTCTGTATCGTTCTCTGAAAGGTGGTAGCGGAGACACTTCGGTGGAGGGACTCGATCAGCCAGAGAGATGCACAGATCCCCTGCAACCACAGTCGCACACGACTGGTAAGAACAAATCCGTGAGGATTGTATGCACGAGTAAATAGCGTTCCAGTAGCGAAGGGGGTAATGCTTTTCGATAAGTCACAGAGAATTATGTAGATAGCGTTTACGAATCGATGTAAATAAAACCCTGATGAATGCCCACGAGAATTATTAATACTATCGTGCCCGATTCAGGATCAACGAGCACGATCTAACGTTCCCTCCGCTCAAATTCACACCGTCTGTCTAATTAACGGTGGAGATGCTGAACGGACACAGTTGCTTGCACTTGTATACTTTGCTCGCGTTCTTTCGCTTATTCGCTTCATGGACGCACACATTGAAACGGTAGCTGAACCCGTGCCCTTCTGAAAATCAGCCATTTCGTCCAGCCGATAACGGAGCATGTTCATTCTCTGATTGTCAGTCTAACCTGTTCGTTTAAATGATTCGCATGCTTCTAGCGGGCGAAGAAGGAGAATACCAGCGAATTTCGGAAGCGTCGAGTATGGGGGAGGCCAAGAAACGAGTCCAAGCACAGGTTCACGCGGTTCCTGACGAGCAGCATCCGATTTCTGGTAAAGGTACCAAGGTGTATCCAGCCAGCGACTCGGAGGACGTTTTCTATGCGGACGAGAAGGCGTCGACGGAGGTGAGGAGACGTCGCCGGGCGAGCTGCGACAGCTTGAGTACCACCGGCTCGGGAAGCAGGCGATCGAGTATCGCCGATGGGACGGTAGGTCAATCCGTGCAGGATCCAAGGAAAACACTGGTTCTTTTGATCGGACCTACACCGAAGTCGTCGTCTCTGGTGCAGAAGCAGCGTTCCTGGGAAACGTTCCCGCGGCCAAAGAGCAAACGCAGCGTAACAACCAGCGAAGGTGGTGCTTCGTCTCTCAGCCAACTGAAGAAAACGGACAGCTTCGAGGGACACGAGGAAACGGTGAGAACGTTAGTGGCAGCCGTACAGGAGACCCGTTCGCATCTCCGACATCATCACATGCACCATCATCGTCATCACCGAAAGAGCAAGACAAATTAAACGACCATCGGCAGATTTCTTCCTCGTTTTGCTCCACGTACCGCAGACACCCACGAACAAGGATTCAACGAGCTTCTTCAAAAGGTGTCCATCCCGGATGATCAAAGAGCGGCGGTAGTTGTTAGGTAGAATGGGACGAAATCGCAGTAAAGTATTCGCTGAGGCTGTTGTTCACCATAGCTGGGCTGCATTTGCTCGCCCGGGACGGAGCCTATACCCTCCGAAGTAATGCCTGCTATTTGGTATACATCGGAATTATTGCTGTCCGAAATAGTAAAGCGACGATTTTCTATACTTTTCCCCATGAACTTAGAACGTTTCCCACAGGATACTATGGATAACGACACGGGCATTCGCGTCATGTATATACAGAAAATATTATTACAGACAGAGAAGGTGACTGAAGTTAGGAACCGCGCTTCTCGTCCTAAACTGTCGCCAAGCGCAACGTAAGATCCTCGACAAGCGCACCACCGTTTTTGCTTTCTTCCCCTCCCGATTCATTTCCCGGCCCAACGATTCTTTTCAGCATTTATATAATCCTCTCCTTTCATCTATATCTAGTCAGGATTGTTTCAGTTCGATGCATTTCAAAATTTGTTCTCGTTTTTTTTTTCGAATAGCAGTCTCGTCGCACATTAATGCGCCGATGATCAAAAAATCGCTGCCAGTAGCATATAATGATACGTAAACAAGTATACCTATTATATACACGCATATACATATAAATATACGTACATAAAAGGGAGCGATGATAAAAATTCCGTTAAATGACCACGCGTATGCATGATTTTAATGTTGATGCAGCTCCAACAGTTAGAAATTTTAGAACGATACCCCGATGAATCACGTATGGGGACACGCAATTAGGGATTATCTCCTAGGAAATGCGGAAAATTACAGTAAGAAAGGAAATAAATCGACACGCACTGCTCAAATCACGCGTTTCCCCGAATTAGAATTAAGAATCAACCTAGGAGGTGAGAATCCCGTATATCGGCCGATCAGAATTCATTCGCGAAAATGCAGATTTGTATGTAACAAATTCATGGTACTTTCTACAATGTACACAGAATCTATACCCAAACGAATCAACGACTGTACATGTTAAATCGAAACGGCATGGCAGTACCTACTTTGATTCGACAGGAAAGACTAGCCTAATAATCACAAGTGTACTCATAATTGCTAATCGTACGAGGATCCATCGATCGTAATTAAACGCCAATTCTCTAAGTGCAGAATTATGATAGACGCAAAGTGTTACGATTACAAGCGTTCATCAAATATTTCGTAACCGTTTTACGAGAAAGGGTATCATAACGCGAAGCGAAGGTTCCTCGTGACTGTTAATGCCATGGTGGAAACGATTTAAGAAGAGAACAACCAATTTAACTTCGAATGGCAATGTTACAGTTGTAGCACAAATATACACTATTAATTATGTATGAAGAGTATCGAATTGCTAATAGAGAAATATACAAGTTATCAAGCACGACAATTGTTCACCCTACTCTTCTATATTCCTTGGCATTCCTTAGCATTCCTTGGCATCAGAACGATATCTACATTCGTTCAACTTATCTACATGTACAAAATACGCGCGTACTTACCTTATATGCACTATATTGTTTCACTAATAAATGCATCCAGATTATTTATCATTTTTGCGACATTAATCAGGACCAAAGCTTATCGACGTAGTGAAAGCCCTTTCTGTTCCGTGTTTCAAAGCGGAGGGACATATCGTTCATGCATAATGTATACCGTTGTCCTTGCTTCGTGTATCGTATACTTAATCATTAATTAAAATTCGTTTTACATCTGTATACAATGAGTTTTATCTGTTGCGTTATCAAAATATATTACTACAACAAGATACCTTGTCCGTAATTTTCCTTCTCCCTTTTTTTTACTCGTTTAGGAAGGATACCGATGACTTGATGTTCCTCAGTTACGTGTTTTAAAATTGTTAAGGTTCAAAACTATATTTGCAATGATATCTTCTATTCGTTATTACTTTATTATGCTGTCTTCCGTGCTGTTACCAATATCAGTAACAGCAACAGTTTTACCAGCAAGCAGGTTTTCCTTTACAAAGTTATTCTGCCCTCCATTGTTGACATTTTGATTACACGTGCTAATTTTATCGAGGGATTTATCCGTTACCGGATTTACTACATTGTTCGTCCGCTTCGGCATTGTCGTCCGTTGGTTCAAATTAAGTAGGTTTATAATAACATCGCTTTCGCCCGATTCTAGTAACGTGTGCAATGCACTTCGAAAGTGATCTATTATACGCGACAGTTCAATTAACGATATATTTTTGCTGACATTCAATGTTATATCAAACGGATTATAAATATAGACTGCTGCATTATTCTTCTTCGGCCTGAGCTTTCCCTCTCGCACGCAGATTGCTTGCATTTTAAAATCGAAAATACTGTAATATTCAAAGAAACCGTACAGCAGATTGTGCAAACTTTCATTATTATTGGAACTTCTAGACTCTTTCCACTTCAGAATCCAAGAAAGATCCAAGTCTGCTGTTTGATTTGTCTTTTTGACAACTTCTGAAAACAGAAATGAAAGATTTAATCTATTAAACGAGCAAACAATCTTTTGCCAACACGCACGCTTACCTGCACTGTATTTTAGCGCATTCACAGAAGGTAATATACTTCTAGTTTGCAAATAGAATATAACTAACAGAGTAAGGGAAAAATTTGATATCCACTGGCCTGGAATATCTTTTGTCACACCTCTGTTTCTTGCCCATTTACGAATAGTGCAGACGAGCGGTTTAACCCGCCAATCCAATTGTCCGTACGTGTATAATATTTCCGACATGTGTAGTGCGATTCTGTACCCATAGTGGTCAAATCCAGTTGCAAGTGATAGGAAGAAAAAAAAAAAAGGAATTTTATACATACATGTTGGTGCTGCTAAGGTCGCATTGCATGTTCGTATTCTTGTTAAAAAACTTAATTATAGGAACTCGTGCCTGAAGAATTTTTGTAATATTGCTGATACCAGGTATACAAGTTTTCAATATCATACATACTGATTCTAAGAATTCTTTTTGCTCCTGTCTATTTCCAAGATAAAAAGGTTGTGCCAGAATTCCAAATTTGTTCTGATCCTGAAAAGAAGAATTTGCGAAAGTGTTATTTTTGTGAAACGGAAAACGCAATATCTTGCAATATATGTATATTATGTGTGTGTAAATGTGTTGTACTATACTCACAAAATGCTCTGATGAGTTATAATGAATTTTACATAATAAATCAAGATCGCATCCTAATTGTCCAAAACCATTGACAGAGGAACCAAACGGTATCACGGACATATTTTCAAATAATGCAGACAGATAATACGACATTTGTTCAGCAGTATAAAACCTCAATCTTATATTTAAGTCTGTAACCTCTAATGTGTCATACAAGGACATCATTTGTTCCGACACCTAAAATATTAAAGCACTATATGTTACATTATATAAATTGCCATTTATGCTACTGCTTAATACATTACAGTTTTCATTGGCTGCAGCTGTTCTATGATCGTACTCGACGGAGGAGTTAGAAAATCATAATGCTTGAATATTGGTTTTTCTTTGGACCATTTCTTCTTAGCCATTTTCGAATGGCCTACATATTTGTAACAAAACAACGGACTCAGTGTATGAACGCAATTTGCTGGAAACTTATACGAAGCAATGCTCCTACAATATTCGACTTGTTGCTTTGATTCCAATTCCATTAATATAAAATTCTAGAACAAAAAAACTATATCAGGATAAATGAGTAATAATCGTGCATACCATATTCAACCAAAAATGTACATACATTGTTGTTTTGTATAACATAAGGAAAGATGTTTATAATTTTTGCATTACGTGAGCAAAATCTTTGAAGTTCACTGATATAATCAAGAGAGTTTATTCTGACTAAAATACTTCTTTGCGCCTGTCCTTCCCTGAATGCAATCATCTGTTTGAATGTTGTATACTCCTTAGGTACTTCTACATCTGTAAAGTGTATCTTGTAGTTTAGATGGTTCAAACTATTGACACATTCATTTGTATTGTTAATCTTCCCTAATTATCTGTAACCACTAATTTTTCCTCGTTAAATACGTTCTCGGAATTGATTATTTGTACATATATTATGTAACGAAAATACACGCTGTTGGTCGAACATTCTTAAGAAATTGTTGAATGCACATGTGAACATAAATGGAATAGTAGGCGAAGAATTAAAGTTATATTTCACAAGATCCAATCAGATACAATTAAAACAGATAAGAGCAGACAATTTAACCCACGCGTTTAAATTTTTGTTCGGTGAAACACAAATGTAGAACCAGCCCAATTATGGCAAGATACTATGATTGAGGTTATACCGCCAAAAATATAGTTCTCTTCAAGACACCTTTAAAACATACCGTGCATCAATCCCAATTGCTTCTGTAACTTGTAATCCGTTCTAAATCTGATTATATTTAACGCACATTTACAATAAAACGTATTTAATAAAGGGTTAATGCTTGTATTAGCACGATGTACAAGCGACATTTTCACATCATATACTCTTGTGGCAAACACGTGATATTAGTCGCATAGTCGCATGTACATAAGTGTAACCGGTAACTTACCATACGCGAGTCCGAAAATCTTCAATACCGATGCGTGCAATTCTATTTTCCCATAAAAAGTACATAATTACCTGAGATTATTGTTGAAACTTTTGAAATTCCACATAGAATTGCCAGAATACAGGCGCTTTAATTACGCGCGTGCTGCAAAAGTGGGGCAAAACTGGTGTACATTTGTTCATAAGAATCTCGATGTGCAACAGGTCCCACAAATGAAATCACTCTAACTATTAATCAAAATATGATTTTCAGCAATAAAATAATAGCGACATATCTTTGCAATGTAATTTCCATTTGTCCTTAATACTGATGAATAGTAAATTAAGTTTCAATCATTGTTGCGTAGTTTTCATACTCGACCATATCTATTAGACCATATTAGACCATATTACCATATTAGAATTAGTTTCAACATAGATTTGGTCATTGCCCGTACGTAAATAATACTGTTCAAAGATGGGAAAATGAATCGCAATGTTAGTAAGAAGCATGTACATACATAGTACTATAAGTAACGAGGTACATATCTTCCGACTGTAAGCGCGCTGCGTGAAAAGAACGGTTGATAGGGGAGGCAAGCGCGGGGTGTGCACCCACCACTTGACAGCACCGATCTAACAATAAGTACACTCTACGTATACCACCACATAGCCTGTCGCATCTCTCTTCTACAAGCAATATATCCTTCGAAACCTGTGCGAGCAAACATCACGCCAGATATGACATTTTAGTTCCGCCACTTCGAAGATCTGTTCATTTCGTTGCGATGTCTCCCCGCCTTTCTCGAATTTACTCACTAAGTTAGTGGCTCTCCGTCTTCTCACGGACGAAATTCATACATCTTTGTTCCTACAGTTTGTAGCAGGTATAGCTGACTCTTTCTGGCTCTCCCTCTCTCACCTGTACACACGGCCCCCCGTTCCTCTATCGCGGGGGGAACGCACAGAGGTAACAGGGACTGTAGAGAGAGGACGAAGAGCAGTGCAGTCTCGAGCCTCGCGTCGATCGCAATCAAGTTTTCCATCCCGCGGCTGTTTCCATACTCGACTGCTTCGTTGCAGAGCAAAAGACAGCCGGAAAGTGTGTGGTGCAGTGACGATAATTAAACAGGGGGGAAAAAAAGTTCCACGCGAAGAAGCGAAACGTTTTATAATTGGAGAATCGCGTGGAATCGGTAATAGGAATGACTAGAGAAGGCCAATGGAAAATTTCATCCAACAGGACGATATATTTGAGGGGGCAAATGTTGTAACAAGTTGCAACGAATTATCGGAAGAAAAGTTGGCCGCATGAATCAGCGAAACATCTGGTCTCGTTAATAAAAAACGAAAATCGCCTTCGGGAAAACTATTTAACAATTTGGGGATGCCGACGTGCGCGAAGTGGACTTTATGGCCGGTCAGAACACGTTTCCGACGCAATCTCACGAGTATCGTGTATTACCGAAAGTGCTGGTCATGAGCGAGCCGGATCCACGAGGTAGACCGAACTGCTGATTCCGACCGACTTGAAATCTCGTTCACTTTTCATTTCCTCTTCTACTCGTAAGAGTAGCGTGATCCGTTCTTCCGTTGGGGTGAGATCGCTAAACAAATACGGACGGACCATCCTGGTGACGTCGGTAATTGGATCATTTTTGGCAACGAATCGGCAATCCGACAGGTGAGATACATATTTAAGGAAACGCTCGCACAACATTCAACATTCGTCGCGCCATAACGTTTCTATAGCGCTATACCCAGTTATCTCTTAACATTTGCTTTTTGGTATTGATTTTTCATCGTCCATAAGTTGGACACTGTTTCCCATAGCGTGCCTCGATCGACGGGCATCGATGGTAGTAATCCCATCGTGTGCGACTCATTGCTCTCAAGATAGACGAAGAGAAACGTTTCATCGCGCTTCCCGTTTTCAATCGCGTTAACACTAAGATGGCGCAACATCTTGTTGCAAGGAAAGACTACCAAGAACACGTTGGCGGACGTTCAAGGGCGCAGGAGGCGCCTGGAACGAGTTCTTGGGGAATCTGTACATCGAGCGATCGAAAATTCGTCAACCGTAATTGTCTAGCGGCGAAGCGTTACGTAGATTTGCGTTTTAAATGGTTCTCCATGCTCAAGGTCGTCGAAAGCGGGCACGCACATTTTCCAACGATATTTCATAAAAGGCACATTAGGTATGCACTATACTAAATCCTTCCAGCATTGCAGTCGCACGTATATTATACGTACGACGTACGTAGTGCCCCGAGAGTTTACTATAGGCGCATTCGGTTCCGTTGAAAAGTCTGCCCCGTGACTGTCCGTAGCATGCTTTCGTTCTGGACGCTAATAGGTACCGTTCTACGAGTATACCTGTGGACGCGGTGGAGGTGTACAAGTAAGGAAGGTACATTCGAAAAAAGTAGATGGCGGAGGGGTGCAATACGAGAACGGCTGACAGCTGCGCGAACAGCGTGGAAGCAACCGTTTCCTTTCTCGAGCACGCTACTGATTGTGAGCGACGCACGGGAAACGGAGGGGCAAACGGCTCTAACGGCTGAATGCTGAATGCTGAATGCTGAATGGGTATAACGTGGACTTTGTATATGTATACGTAGCTGGTTTAATGAAACATCGTTATGCAATGAAGCTACGCGAAAACGGGTACAAGGTTTTTGACGCTTGTTCATCCTCGTAGGCGGAGGCGGTAAACCAAATATGCAAGGTGCCAAGGATTGTCCACGCTCACGCACTGGACAGACTTCATTTAATTTGAAAATATATCATTGAAAGATATTATATTCGTCTGCATAAACTATGAGGTAGCCAGAGATCAGTGTTTCGCTATATGTAATACGTATCTGTCTTACGCGACTCATGTCGCCGGTGACTTCAACGCCCGGTATGCTGTGACGCGATACGCTGTCGCTGTCGCTGTCGCTGTCGCTGTCGCTGTCGCCGTCGCGGCCTAAACTATGTATGCTTACTTAGGAAGTAGGTAATCTTTGAAGGATCCCCTAGCTGCGCCTGCATTTCTTCCAAGTCCAATTTGCGCAAAAATAAATGGACCTCGTGAAACTCATTACGAATCATGTACGATACTCGTTCGATCTCTTACAGAACGCGATCGGTCAGCTGCGCGAGCGACCAACAGTTTACAGGGCACGAATTTCTTCGCGACAAAGAGAAAGTGAAAGGTAGAGAATATTACGGCCCTGGGCTCCCAAGTGCATCGGCTCATGGCACGATCCTGACTTTCCTGGCCGTCGCGGCCGTCGCGGCCGTCGCGAGGAAAGGTGAGAAGAAGGTGGCAGAAACTCACGGGATGTCGATCGATCAGCCTCGTAAAATTTCGCGGTTCGGTGTCCTCGCGCGATCCTCCGCAAGTGGAGAACGAAAAGAGATCGTGGTGCAATGAAAAAGGCATCCGCGTTGAAGGGCTACGGTCAAGCACGGTGGTCCAATGTATCCGATGTGTACGAGGTCGTTCTTGTTCCGTGGTTCGATCACTCAAGCTCCTCTTGCTCGAAAAAGTGAACGTTACGTTATGTTCGGCCGCCTTCGCGAAAGACCGTGTCGCTTTCTCAAGCCGCCCGATACCAAAACGTTTCCTCCTCGTCAAATTAGCCCTTCAGCTTTTACACTTTTCCCCCAAGTTTCGTGTTGCAACGCGGCCCGACAAAATTACCTTGCACCTGTGGCGCTCGCAGAAAAACGATCTCGAGAATTGTCGCTTTAATGGAGAACCGTTTCGCAATGCTGAGGCTGGTAGACCGGTAACGCGTAGAAAAGACTCGAATTTCTATAATAATCGGTCACAGGGAAGCAAGTGATTTTATCCAGTGAAATGGTGCACGTGTAATCGTGCGATTTTTCGTGTTTAGTGCGAGGGATTTTGCGCGAGAAACGTTTGCACGGCCGACCATACTCATGGGAGTTCGACCCAGTTATTAATAAGACTTTCTCTTTTATTTTAGCCATGGACTGGCGAAGGTGCGTGCCGTTGTTTTTATTGGTAAGTAAATGGAAATATTTCACCCCTTACAATACCTACCATCTAAACGGAAGCTAGGTTCAACAATTTTGCGCTAACAGTAACGTGCTCCAGTTCTAACGAAATCTAACGTCCTTTTCTTAAACCATGCGCGATACAATACTTTCTCTCGTGTCGTGTATTTAAAAAAAAAAAAAAGTAATGCTGGTCGGAGAGTGTAGTATATTGGACAGGAATGCGGCGAATTATGTAATCCTTTGTTGGTATATGTATATGTACACTGCGCCGCTAGACCATCTGTCAGGGGAACTAGGTATGTCGAGGTGGGTGCAATATTCTGAATGCTCCGCAATGTTTCATCGTTCGTGTCAGTGACGAATTTTCAGAAATTTGTCTCCTCCCCGCATAAGATCGTCAAACTCGTTGCAGCATAATCTTCGATCTATGCAGCAACTTAATTTCGTCATCAACAATCACGCCCAAACATGGATACTCTTCTCGTTCGAATTTATTTCGCGACTACAAGGAAAATGTCCAAAGCATGTATTCGTAAACATTTCCTTGAACGTTCTGCACGTTGTGCAGAAGAAGGAACGTGAAAAGGAAAGACAATCTGCTCGTACCGCCACGCCCACTTTTACTTGGTGTTCTTCTAAATGTCGGTAGGAGAGAACCAATACCGGAAGTGTGTCGCTAAATTTTTCCCTTGCAAGTAGTTGACGCATACCAGCACGGTGAAAAACCGAACATGAACTTTCCTCGTTATCTAAAACTCGATTGATACTTGTTCATCCTCTGAACCTTACTTGCTTCGTAATCGGAGCTCGTGTAAGTCATTCATTTTCATGCCGCAGAACAACAACGATAATATAAATGATGCGCTTGCAAGTGCCGTTCGTAACTGCAATTGATGAATTGTCTATCCGAGTGAGTCAGAGGGTAGTGTGCTAGCTGTGAGTTAGGTATAATAATCGATGACGTCGCGACTCGCGAGGTGCAGTAAAAAGACCGACTGCGCTTTCCTACTTATGGATAACTTTGCTGGATAATTGCGCGAGCTAGTATCATCTCGAGTACGGTCAATAGAAAATCCTGTTGGTTTAAGAAGAGAGAAAGTCGTCGGTGACGCGGGCAAGTTTAGAGAAATTATTACGTAAGAGAGTTTTCTGTAATACAGCCGGATGGAAAAATGAAACAAAATTCGGAGTTCGGAATAATGTAGCCGCTGGCCGTTTCAATTTTCTTCAATCGTTCAGGATCAAATCGCGACAATGACGTAATTGCGAGATAATCATGGAGGGGGGAATGACTGACGTATTATACATATGCATATTGCTTGATTTACGCTAGCAGCGGCGAGCGATGGGCGGCGTTTTCAAGGAGATCCCTACCTACGTAGGATGTTAAATCCGTGACTGCGCCGATCCCATTGCCAATTTCCATTAGATTTTCGGTAAAAAAAATGCACTCGTCGGCTCCACGTGCGACTCTCGTCGTACATCGGCCTCATTATCGGAGTTTCATTATCTAATGCCGCTGTTCGCTCCTTTTACACCTTTCATTCAACAGACGTTCACGTTTTAATGCCACTCGAAGAATACGCGGTGCGTACGTGAACACATGCGAAATGGCTGCCCACTCGTTAAACCACTTTCATCTCCGCGCACCGATCTGTATACATATACATATACATATGTATGCATTAACAACACACCTACGTTAGTGTTTATTAGACAATTTCTCTAATACTCGCGCTTTTCCGTCCACTGCGCTCGACGTTGCTAACGTATCTCGAAACGAACTCTCGCTTTCAACTGAAATTCACCTCGCGCTTTATTCGCTTCAACGTTAACCGTAAGATAGAACATTCCAAGGAAACATTCGCATCGCAAGCTCCCGGCGATCCTCGTCGAATGAAACCAGTACAGGGCCGCGTGGGTCTTTAGCGAAGACATCGGGCCATCGTGATCGGAGCAAGAAAAAGAGTGGACGTAATACTTGACGACGCAATCCGCAAGAGTCGTCGCGCGAGTTTGCTGCCCATACCTAAATCGATGTGGATCGGAAAATAAAAGTGCTGTCTCGTTTGCCCTTGGCTTTTTCGTAAATGATCCGGAAATTTTCAATAGTCCGATAGACAGCAAGTTGCTTCGACTAGATAGTGGCTGAAATCGCATGATTCATACGCGCCTTCTGCAATACCAAAGTGAGCCTTACGAACCGTGCTCCACCTCGATATCTTCGCAAGGATACTCGTGTCGATGATGCGCTAAAGTAGCTATAGAGGCTTCTACGATCAACGAATCATCACGGCAACTCTCTCCACACGGCCATTTCCACTAATCGCGCGGTTTGTCAACATTTCTGCGATCTGGACATCGATATTGTTTCAACGAAGGAAAAGTGAAGCAAGAGTTCGCAACTGTCGAGAAATTGCAATATGTCTCGAGAAACTTGAGTGTCAGAAAATTATTGCAAATCTCATTTATGATAATTGGTAAAAATTGGTCAGAAAACGTGCAAGTCAAATATGTCGAGAAATCAGGAACACTGGTCCCAGCTGTCCCACGCTACCTCTTGTTTCCTCGTTACCGTTCTAGGGACAAACGTATCCCTCAACAATCTAACGTGCATCGTTTTTTTCTCGTTTCAGTTCACAATAGCGAGACATAGCACCACACACGCCGCCCAAATACCACAACAGCCGCCTACATGTGAGTACACGTATCGCTTTCTAATTGTCGGCGCAGCAAGCCAACGATAACTAATTAGCCCAAGGATCGATTAACCGCGAACCTCTTTGGCCGATTGGTGGGAGAGTTGATAGCCGGCCAACTACCACAGAATTTTCTCTCCCATGGAAAACGTTTCCTGACGGATCAAACGGCGACGACGATCAGATAAAGAATTGACGGACGCTTTCCACCGCGATGCACCCGCGCTTTCTAAAGCGCACAATGCGCACAATGAGCACTGTCAACGATGACAATGATTCTACGAACAATAACCAGCTTACGAGCTAGCCTAATTAGTCGGACAAGGAGCAGTCGCCACGATTGATTAGCGTCGGGTCGGTTGCGATACGCGGTCTACACAGTTTCAAACGCGTCTCAATTTCTGCCATCATTCAAAAAGATGATGCGTTTGTTCGATAAGACTGGCCATGGTTACGGACGATAGTAATAATTAGGACTAGCAGTTACTCTACTTGCTCGTCTTCTCGGGCGTAGAATAATTCTGTGCAGGATGAATGCTTTCGAACAGATATAAACTTTCAATTTTGCCGATCGCTGCTGTCGCGCAGCATGTTTCGTTCCGAATTTTGTGCTGGTCGGAAGGGGGGCGCGGGCCGAGGTGAATTCGCTTCGGAAGAACAGCGATGGGAAGAAAGGGAAAAGAATGGTCAAGAAGAGAAGCTTTCCAGACGAGCGACGACCTTCCTTGGAAGACATTGCTTTGCTCGAAGGTGAGCGCAGCCGTGCGGCCTAGATTCTCATACGACGACCAGAGAAAGACACGAGGAGGAGAAGAAACGAGATATAGGCAGGACGAAACAAGTCGACGATTATAAAGGAGAGGCGAGCACACGATTTCCTCCTCAACGTAGATGCGAATCGAAAGTTTCCATGTAACCGACGCGGCGGCCAAACACTTTCAATCTTTTACCTTTTACTATCGAGTTCCAGCGGAATTTCACCAGGTACCGTGCCACTGGTTGCGAATCCATCGAAGGATTCCATCGGTCCCGCTATAAATTTCGACATATTCTGCGGTGACAACGATGCCTGCTCTATTCGGAGTATGCACGCAGTACACATGCATGTAGCAGGAGAACAAAGATTTCCTTTTGCACCTTCACTTTTCATGCCGCCCCTATCGCCGGGCCAAGGTAGACTACAAGGCCGCATCTGTTCGCACGCATTCGGTGCATTTCATTTAAAATCGCTCGTATCGTGAAAGTAGGTACCTACCCGACGATATTTCAAGTGAAAAGTGAAAAGTGAAAACCCTATCTGACGGAGGCCAAATAAAAACAACTTGAGAAGGATATCGCCAACAATACCATTGATCTAGCGATTCGAATATTCGTAAGAAATCATTCAAAGATAAGGCGTTTGGTATTTAACGCGGTGAATCAGATCTTTGCTGCTGCACAGGATCAATGGGTAGGGCTGACAACTTGACACGTAAGACATAAAACAAGTCTATACAATTTCGGGAAAGTGCACCGTTATTTTTAACCACCCCGGCACTGTGCATTTAATAGATTAGCCTCAGGTTCGGGAAATATCTGTACACCACCTGGCCTAATGTCGGTAATTATACAGGCTGGTAACTGTACGTTTCGCGAATTCATAATTATCCTGCTCGAACCACGGTCAGACGGATCGTAAATAGGGAACGAGAGGGGGTTATAAACGATCCCGGTTAATAACTATTGCAGGATTATTAAGCGGTCAACGACACTTCCTTTCTCGATGTTCCGTTACATGTGAATTTATTGCGAGCTTGATGCAGTTTCTTCTACCGAGATTTTTCAGGCTTTTATCCTTTTTTTTTCTCACGGGATATCGGATGATACTGGTTAAATGAAAATCCTTAAAACCTTGAGCGGCGAACGGACGATATATGGGAGATGGGAGAGACATGTACGTTGCTTGTTCGGTGTCATCCATCAGGCGGATTATTATCGGGAAGACGTAACTGCAAGCGTACGCGTGGATCGAACCGTCTGATGGACCACCACAACCAGAAAGCAAGTGCGATATCCGAGGCCCGTGAATACCATTCCCATTGCTCGACGTGTTCGAAATAACGGTATATGTACCTCGTGTAGAATCCAGGGACAATTCATCGGTGCGGTTTCTTTCCTCGTCGGACGTCGTTTGCGTAAGAATCAATTTGGCCGTGCGGGCTCCGTTATAAGTGCGCTAGGGTACGCATGCTTGACCACGTTGCTTGGCCGTTAGCTTCGATGGGCCTCCACGGTCGCTTATCCGATCGCGGAATCATCGACACGATAGTTTAAAGTATGGGCCTAGCCTCCAGAAATCTCTGCAGAATGCACCCACTTTAAAACGTTCCTGAACGGGGAAAGATAAGGCGATATTGCTGGCCAGGGCCGTGCGATGCGATAGGTCGATGTCGATACTCTGGGATAAGAATCGCCCGCGAGCAATCGGATCCTTTGTGCGAGGAAAAAATATCCTACGAAGATAAGGACGACGTTGCTCGAAAGTCGAAAGTCGAAAGTAGGTCGAACGGTTTTCATCTTTAGCTACCCATCGGCCGGCCTGTTGGCCATTGTTGTTGGACGAGAGAAGCTGTTGCGTAGAGTTGCGGCAATGATTTCTGCTTATCTTTGATTAGGGGACGCGCTGGTATCTGGTACCACCGCTTAAGAACGATCGTAACCGGTCCGATGTTATATACGAATTGTGCCATTTTCTGCTACTCGTCTATGCAGCAAAGTGCGTAACTGCATCGACGATTAAGACCTTGCTCCGCTGAGAGAACCGATAACTGTATCGGATCTGGGCCCGCCTGACCAATTCTACGCAGAACAAACAGGTCCAGTTAAGAAAAAATCCTGACTACGCGTGTCTCGCATCATTAAAACCACCGCAAATGTTAACGGTTCACCTTTCGCAACTGACCGTCCATGCTACTCTCCGTTAATTATACATTCCCGGCACCGTTCTGCGATACACCAAGATAGGATAAGCATTCGCGTGTGTCGATGCACCGCTCGCTATAATATTCGATTACCGATGAACCTCGAGCTAGCGACCAAAGAGAAAACAAACAAATGTGGGAAGGGGGCTAGATGATGTAAAGAATTTTTCGGATCAACGGAAAATGGACAACGGCAGGAAAAAAAGAAATAGCAGAATGTGTGCCCTGCACCGACGACAAAGATTCTACTCGACCTAGCCTTGCAACTTTACCGCGGGTACTTGCAATTTCCAGTGCCGGCAACACGTATGATCAAGCCATTGTTTAGCGTCTTCGGGCGGAACGACACGCACACTCGTTTGCTTCGTTGCCCTCAGCAATGCAACAAACGATCAAGTTAAAAGGCTCCAGGAGCCATTGCAGGAAGGCCCAGAAGAAGCTTAAGGGAACGGCTCGAATTCTTGATATTAGCAAATCATGATGCTTCATGCCTTACGCTTACGCGATCATTGCGATCGAGCAGTATTCCGATTGTTCGAATGGTTGATCGGTGAACGGAACATCGTCGGAGCTTCCGGTTGCTAGCGGGATCGCGTCGCGGAGGATGCAGATGCGAGTCGCGTGCAATATGACAGTTACAATGCGGAAAGCGAGTCAATGTAAAGAATTCTCTTCTCTCTTAACGAATTGCACAAAGTTGCGGACGTAAAATAGCTGGACTTTTGCAACAAGATTTCCCGCGAGAGACATTCTTCAAGATTTACCAACACTGTCCAACGGAGCGCGATGTGCAAATTGCTCGCCTACTGGGCGCTTCCTCTCCCAATTCAAGGCAGATATTCAAAAAGCCGTTGTTTCGCAATGCCGGAGACCACAACGAAACGGTTGGCCGATTATGCAGATCCACGCCATACTAAATTTCGGCTCGGTAAGCGGCTTCCTTCGCAATTATGCCTGGGGCTGAATCAGAGATTGCGTGGCAAAATTTTTAGCCTCCTCGTTGACGACTCTTCGTTGCTTTCAAATCGCAGACACCAATCGTGGACGCCAATGCCAATCGGCATGATCGCGTAGCTGGAATTCTTTTCAACGATGGGGTGAATTCATCGTGGCGACAGGAAGTTGCGTCACCGTCACCGATACGATATGCCACTCGTGTTCATCGCGCTGCATTCAAATCTTACGCACGGAAGCCGCGGGACAATTGCATAACCATGCGTCCTACCGCGCCTCGTCAATATTTCGATCTTTCGGCCCGGTAAATGTCTCCCACATTCTCTATTTATAAACGGCCACGACTCGTGCAATAGAATTCAGATCCGATATAATTCCGTGGCGTCCATATTATTAGAGCCACAGAGAAGAACGATCCTAGAAAGATCGAGGAAAATCAAGCGAAGAGCCATTGCAACTGCCTTGTCTCATCTTCAACCGTGGCGAGGTTTATTTCAACGAAGGAAGAAGGGAGCTCTCGTACCGGAAACCGGGAGGTTCGCGTGTCGTTTGCAAATTACAACTCGGTACACGCCTTTGTTTCACCCCGCGGTATATTGCCCGCTGACTCCGATAACACGGACGAAACGAGAATCTCTTGCTCCCCGATTGGATCGAGAGAAAAAACGGGAAAGGGAAATTGAAGGCGAAACACGTGGACCGGTGTATTTTCTCTCCATTCATTCTGAGATACACCTGCGATGAGTGGTGCGCGCAAGCAAGCGTATTTTAAGGTCAAGCACCTTCCACTTCCGGCGTGACTTACAGACGATCGCACGTGTCTCTGATGTCACGTACGAATACTGCTCTCCGTTTTTCTTTCTATTCACCTTGTTGTGCGAATAGCAGCAGCGCTGGGTTCATCGGATGAACCTCATAAAACTCTTCTTGTTACGAATCGGCGAAAGGCAATAAAAGTTTAATATAATCGGAAAAGAAAAAGGAAAGCCGACGATGAAGCATTGGCTCGAATCGTGAGCCAGCAGTTTAACAAGATTCTCCGTTCCTGGAAAGACTCGAAACTCAAAGCGTGCGGAATGTTGGCCTTTCCGCCATGCTTTATCTTAGATCCGCCACGGAGTAGGGTGGGAGAAGCGTTGAAAAACCGAAATAAATCGCATGGAAGCGTAAAGATGGCCGTCGGACGACGACCCAGCGTTTTTGCGCTAGGTTTTTTCGCCTCATCTTCAGCTCGATGCTTCCTTCGATCGTCTCAGCGTTATCGACTCAAGGAACAGAGTGCTGCGCGAGGCTCGTTGAATTTTCGCGTGCAGCTAATTGGCTCGGCTTGCCGGCGGACGACGGGAAACGTTCGTATCATTCTCGAAGCGAACGACACTGCGATTGCACAGCTGGGAAAGGGTTGTCAGCCTTAGATTCCTTCTTCTGCTCCGTCATTTCAACGGAAAATTGTCCCTTCCAAATGAAGAATCGACGAAATCTTGTAAAAACTCTTTCAAGCGAAATCAAGAGCAATAGAAATTTCTATAGATCGTCCTTCTTGATCCTTAATCGCTGTGCCAGTCAGTCGCGTCTGGGGCAAAGTTCTTCATGATCGAAGCAACGACTACATAGGAATTAAATTAGTCGGGACTTGGTTGGCCAGGGGAGGAGAAGAGGAAGAAGCAGAAGAAAAAGATACCACGATGAGTCAAGTTCACGACTCTCTCATCATTGTCCCCCCGCCTTAACGGAGCCGATGCTAAGCCAAGGATAATCGTTGTCATTTCGTTTGCCGGCTCGACAATATTTTTCTAATCGACGATGCCGTTAAGCGCGCACAAAGTAATTAGCACGCGCAATTCCCACTATCCGAAACGACGAATTTGAACGACGTTTATCATAGACGCGAATCGACATATCCCCCCCCCCCCCCCCCCCTCTCCCCGTTATACTTCGAAACGATTAAACGCGGAAGAAGAGGAAATCTCGGTTCAAGGTGAAGGTACCGACCGCGTAATCAGGGATCGTGAAATGCGGGGGATTTTTTGACCGATGGACACTTTGCACTCCTTTCTCGCGATGTACCCTGCGAAAGATATTGGAGGGGTGTAAATTGCGCGTTAAATGAAAAACCGTTTGTGAAATTTTACAGCAACCGCTGCGATCGCGAACACCGTGCAGATCGAGTGCGCGAGCGAATCGATAATCGTCCACATCTCGACGGAGGGCAACACGGATTTCCATGGTCTGGTGTATCCACGGGGGTTGTCGAAGAACAGCTCTTGCCTGCAAGAATACCGAAGTCAACCCACCCCCATAACTTACAACCTGCCACTCCGATCTTGCAACACCATGCCCACCGAGCTGGTAAGTGATGAAAATTATTCCTTCCTAATGTACCGGCAACTTCGGACTCGAGCATCGAGTAATCGCACGCAAATCAATGCATTACGATTTATTAGCTTGATCGATGAGACGAAATTACCGTTTCGCGGCCACGATTGTAGTAGACGTAGCTGGCGACTCGTAGTTTGCCCGCGGCATTAATTTCTCACTTGGTTGCACAATGCTTGGACGCTCATCGATGGCGGTAATTACGCGTTTCGCGATGCCGGCCAAATCTCGACTATCGATGTTAATAACGGTCGGTCGTGGGTTGGCTAAACGATCGGCGAATAACTGACTACGGCCTCTGGATAGAATTCGTTTATCACCCGTGCTCATCTTTTTACGCCACAAACTTTGCGCGACCCTTCGAGTATCCTTCGTCAGGACCGGTCGAGTGCAACACGTCGCGACGTCCCCGTGCATGCTGGACGCTGAGCGAAAAATATTGCGGAGGCGTGAACCGCACGCCCGAGTGCCGGCGGGTTGCAGTGCGCGGGGCGCGAGAAGAAGAGAAGAAGAGAAGAGGAAACAGAAGCGATGGGACGAGGAGACGGTGAACGTGGAAGGAAGAAAAAGAGTGGCGGAGCAGGGCTGGTTCGTGTAACGAGGGAATCGTGTGTCGAGGCGAGAGATCGCTTCCTCGCCATACCATAACTGGACCGTTATGTGACCGGACTTACATACGGCCTTCTTCTTGCGAGCGTTGCAACAGATATGTAGTATGCCAGCAGCAGCTAACGCTTCTACGCCTTATGTCAGCGATATACTTGCGCATGCAAACGCGTGATCGTGTCCTTAACGGGCCGCGTGCGACTTTTATTTTACCGATAATACGTATAATCACGATTTTCAATCCGAACCGGGATATGCATGTATGTTCGAATCCTAATCTCTCGACCTACCCTGATCGAAGGGAAAGGAGGGGGTCCGCTCCCAGACTCTCTTGCAGGCGCAACGTACCCCTTAAACGACGACGCAAGGATCTGCATAATTTGCGGGGCTGCAATGCCGAAAGATACAATTTGTCCCATTAGGGCGATGCAAGATTGAAAAAGGCCAACGGAGTCTTTGACCTCTCCGGACGATTCACTCGATCGCTTGCGATCGTTGTGGGCGTAAAGAGGGGCTGCGGGCAGTCCCGACATTCTGTACCCGCTTGCAGGAGCGTAAATTAAACGACTTTGTGGAATATCGGTGCATTTGGAAATTGTTGCAGCGAAGCATCGATATTTACGAGATGCATCGGTTCAAAGAGAATCTTTAATCGAATTGTTGCAAGCAACAACTTATTTCTATCGCGAAAATTCTAGGAGCAAAAGCTTCGCTTCTCGAAGATGGAACTCGACCCCACGACAGTACGCTGTTTGCCAGGCAATAACGAGTAACGGAACATCGCGTTAAAATTGAACCGAGCGAAACAGTGACCTTATATGGCAAAGGATGGCCAACGTTTTCGTTGCTTACGTAATCGCATTTGGCGGCGATTTTCTCGTACCTATGCTACGTAACGTTGCGAAACAGGCGTTTAACGCGTAGCTTAAATAGACTTAACACTGTTTCTTCGTACCGCGAATCCCGCCGGGACTGCACTCGAATATGTATTCTGTTTTCTGACTTGATTTCATTGCCCCTCGATGAGATGCGAGTTCGCTTTCGCGGAATGCGCCATTCGAAAGTTCTCTCGCGATTAATTTGATTTAAATGTCGGCGATAAAATCTCTCGGATCTACGAATAACGTTGGCTTCTCCTTATAGACGGACAAAGATCGTCCACTCTTTCGACTGCGCGTCCACAAGGAGAGATCCTTCGGACGTTCGTCGCGAGTGGGACGATAGTTTACGGGCAGTGCCCGCCCTGTGCCCGAAAAAGTAAAAGTCCACGATCGATTCGCTGTTCCATATTGCGATTCAGCTGTATTTCCCATTGCATTTCTATTGCATCCTTGGATATCCGAGTATCTCGCGAAGCGGACACCGCATCAACAACTTCCGGCACGCCAAAAACCATTCCAACGAACTGGGAAACTATTGTACAAGAACATTTTCGGCGTGGAGAAATTTACACATTTGAAAATCTTGGCGAATTTGCACACCTTTCGAATCACTTTCACCTTTACTTAATCGTCCATCGTCGTATCGATTATTCGAATTTGGCAACTCTGCTTGTTACCACGTTCCATGAATTACGCCACGCGTGCGATACATTTCGCTTCCATTCCGATATCGTCGAGCTTGCGTTTAGCATTTTGCAATCATTAACCAGCCTGAACCGTGCTCGTACGAACAAGAATATTTCGTCATTGCTGGACACCGGACAACAGGGGCACGATTTTGGTCGAACCGATCGCTTTCGCCTGCCCACCCGAAACGAGGAACTCTGATTCCGAGGGAAGGTATGTACGTGCATGCTTTGCAAAAAGTCAGAGTTGCACGATATTCGGAGAAACGGCGAGCGGCTTAACGGGAGCAACAAAAGTTGTTTCGACAGCTGCGGCAAATCGGCAAATCGGAAAATGGGTAGCCGCACCGGTATCCAGTTCTAAGTATGTAGCCTGCTGCTCTACGGCATCCTTGACGATGACCTTGCGAATACATGGTTACGGCACGCGTGCACGATGATACACTGGCAACAGGTCTGCGGTACAGTTAGCGGTATGGTACAATTAAATCGGCGGAAATTCGCGTACCGACTATCCTTTGCCATCTATCCATCTAATACGAGTACCTTCGAATGATTTTTCTTTGCGTATAATTGCCTGAATGTTGCCTGAATCTTGAATATGTATACGCATACTGGGATAGGTTCAAATGGTTCGACGGAGCGTCGATCGTCGAAAAGTGGAAGGTCCTTTCCGTGCCGATACTGCTCTGCCTCCTCTAATCACCGTCACACCGGGAAAATTTTTCCTCCGGACGGCGGATAATATCTTGCTAGTAGCGAGCCGCATAATCACTGGTTATACAAAGACGGACACGCCATTGATCTGCTCCAATTGCACCGTACAATCCGCAGCCCGCGGCTACTAAATTACACGAGAGTCCCGAGCTTTAGTCCAGCAATCATTCCCGCTAAACGACAGGAGGCCTCTTTTCCTTTTTCCATTGAAAATCCAAGGAAGGACACAGTGTTCCGCGAGAAAACTGCAAATCTTTCTTGAGAGTGCCGCGACTACATACATATGTCTATCCTAAAATTTGCTGTTTCTCCGAAGGCAAAGGCTTTCCCCCTATCCTATTATTTATTTTCCGGGACGCGCTCGTAGGCCTGTTGCACAAAGTTGTACAAAACTTGTTCCGTTCTTCAGCAAGAATGTTTAAATGGTGAATAGGTAGGATTGCAGCGGTTCAAGTTCGCTCCGTCGAACAGCACGGCGCAGTCAAGTAGCGTAATAATACCGGCCTCTGGCCTATGATCGCTTCGGGAAAAGGAGTACGGGAATTTTAATGCTCGCCAGGGCTTCTCTCCTACGCCACACTTGGCTTCTTATAGAAACACCGTTACGTCACCCGTTACATATTCCCGATACTCTCGACACGTACCCCGGTAGTATTATGGACTCGCTCGATGGAGAATAATCGACCGGATAAAAATGCCTCGCCTAGAACGAACGACTTCCTGTGCTCATCAAGGATCGTCGACTAACCGAGGAAACTTTTATAGCTTCCCTCAGGACGAAGCGCGATGCTTGAGCTTTTTCTTCCGCGGAAACGATCCGTCGGCCATGAAATACTTGTTCGTTGGGGCGAGAGACGACCAATTACGAATAGATGAGCACCTCTGGCGCGTATGCAATTGCTGCAAGCCAACTAAGGTCGAAGAAGCTGCATACTTCTTGCCCGCATTGTGGATAGCGGATCGGGCCACGGCAGGGCCACGGCAGGGCCACGGCAGGGCCACGGCAGCGATGGGATATGGCTCGTAGTTTCAAACCCCGTTTGAGTTAACCTGCTGATCTGCTTGATAACGTGTTCGCTACCGGCATCCCGACACCACCCAGCCTCCGTAAAAAATATAGTCCGGTTGTAGCTTGCGATAATTGCAAACACATATGATAATTGTGATACAAGCGACGACAATAGCTCTGGACAGACGGGACTCTCCTTCGAAAGTATCCAAGTGTTAACGATTAAAAAGGAAATAGAGAAGATCTCCTGTCGCTGAGAACCACTGACAAGCACACAGATGTGACGCGAGTGTATTGAATCAAGGGTACAGGTCCTCCAACCTCGTTGACCTTTGGTCGAGGGCAAGCAGCCATATTTGCCGGCCAGTTTTCCAGACGGAGGACGCTCGAAAGACCGGCAAGGATACTGCAGAATTTTGCCACGAGACCAGTCTCCTCGACGCGTCGTCTCCCCTTTTGCCGAAGGGGCTCGCCATCTTTATTCCACGTCGAGGAAGCCCCTACTTGCCGTCTAGTTCCGACGAGACGCCACAGACTGATCCGCTGGACAATGCTGGCGCCGAGGTATCGACGACCCGAACACCCCGGAGGTCATCGCCCTGCGATTATCCGGATAACCTTAAACATCAACCAATTTCTCGCCGACGATCTCTCCTCCTTCCTTCGGGTCATCGTAGCCTTGTTTTTTGCGCCAACCTTTTACCTCTTTCTTTTTCACCGTGATACTCAATTCCGACAACGACGACGCATCAGATGCTAGATCCTTTTTTGTTTCGACGTTCGAAATTGATGAGCCCCTTCAATTGAATCGCTGCACGGCTGCACGCACGGGTTACGCCTCGTTCGGTGTCGTCGTTTATGCACCGCGCATCTGACAGTGGTGTATCTCTAATTTTAAGCAAGCCAGACTCACGGCAGGTAAGCAGCGAAAGGAATTAATTGCACGTTGAAAGCTGTAAGTACGGATAATGATATATTCGTTCCGGCGTATCCAGTGATCCTCGTACACTCGCCCTGATGGCAAATCGATACCAACGGATCGCGTTTAATCGAGGAACCGGATCTTCGGGAAATCAGTGATCCTTAGGTTCGCCGTTTTTACTCCAGCCAACAGCCAATAGGTGACCTAGGTGACCGAGAGATGCCGAATCACGAAGATTGCATGTCCGCGGACAACGCTGAAATCACTTCGCAGCGTTCTCGAGTCGTTAACTCGAACCTCGAGAGAGATTCTTCTCCTCCTCGTCGTCCTTTTCGTCGTCAACTTGTTTCTTGCCCTCGCCCCGGCCTCGATTTTCTATGTGCCCTTCGCCTACAATCACCTTCCGCGTTCTACGCAACGATAGTAGTGGCAGCCAAAGAAGACGAGTGGAAAACTTGCACGAGAATGATATCCTTCTCCTGGAAACTCGTTTCGTAACTCTTCAACTTGTATCCCCCGTTACGTCGCGCAACACCTTCCTCGAAACTTGACCAAATATTTAGTCCTCTCTGTTCGAGCGAAAACACGTTACGAAGTGGATGAACGAGTTCATCGGAGGCGAGTTATGTTTTTTAGTGTTTCGCAAATCTTCCATCCATCTTCCATGGATTATCCAACAGCGAGGCGCAGAAAGAGGGGAGAAGCGCAGCGGGCAGTGGAATAGGTCTAGATTCTAGATCATGCAAGACATTTGTCGCCAAATGACCAGCTCGATTTCTCCGAAAATACGAGGCACAAGGCCACGGGTCAGACCAGAACGCCAATTACCTTTTGAATAAGAACCACCTACGCGAGAATACCTGTTTTGGATTGCCTCGCCTACACCAACTAAGATTTCGACTTTCACCTAACGATTAGAATTAATTCCCTTTGTCGACGGAACGACAAGGATGCAACCTTGCGCCCACATACTCTCCAAGTGATTCACTTTTCGTCGAATCGAAGATACGTATTTCCATTACGAATGCCGGAATCGATAAAGAAAATTCAAAGGAATAAACGTTGGCTCGTTAAATTCAACCGAAATTGAACGTCTTCGCTCGCACCCCCGGACGAAGTGTAATATGTAATTCAATTCACAATGTTACGTCGCGTGAGAAACAATGGACACTCGTATGTTGCATGGATGATCTCGTCTCGTTTCCATGACGCTGTTATGTCCCTGCAAACGACAGGTACGTCGCGCATTACGTTACCCTTCATTGTTACGCGTTCCGCGGACACACTTCGAATTTCATTGACATACTTTGAACAACTGCAGTTCGCGTTGACGAGCTCCACTGGGACAACTGTTCGGACCATTTTGTAACTCTACGAGAGACGGAGTAATTATCAATGAAAGGGCACGACTCGAGAGGCGTTGCAACGAAGCTCTGTGCGAACGATGAATAGCAAATATGGAGAAAAGGAATTTTTATCGTTCACGCATCCTACGTGGCTACCTTCGTCGACGAGCGCAGCGGTCTGTACCGTGTATCCGCAGCATGACATCATCGCTCACAGACTGGGATCTCGCGTAAACCGCGTCACGATTATTTATAGACGAATCGATCTACCCTTTCCCCGTAACGAACCCTCGGAACAATTGATAACCAACTATCGCAATGATAATCGGGGCAGATCAAATCGCTGGCAGAGAACAGAGCAAAGGAGGAAATGATCCCGCGCGTTCGACGAGCACAGTCAAGGGAATTCAGTCAGCTGCTGGAGAGCTGCGAAGATCGCGTTTACAAGGATTACAGTTCCTAGCGCGTGGCGTAAGACGCGGTGCAGCTGCAGCTGCAGTCGCAGTCTGAACTGACCGGACGTCGAACCCGAGAAATGCTCCAACCTACTACTTCTTAGGTACTAGATACATACATATATCGTAATAGGTAGACAAAATAGCCCAGGGGCAGCGCGAATCCATCGACACATTTTAACGCGTCTCATTGTCAGGATCAGGATACGAAACAGCCTCCCATAGTTGATCGAAGGATTGAGTGCGGGAAACAACAACTTCTCGCGGATGTTGCGTAAATTTTGGCTAATAGGATTCCCTGCGAGTAAGAAGAATGTATTAACATCGTCCCCACGGTAAATATAAATCTCTTGCAAGGATCTGCTCGGGGCTCACGCGTGCACAAAGATCTGGCATGCTCGCGTGCATTCTCCGACGTACTTCTTACGAGGCTTCCTCTCGACGTGAACCGCTTAACGTGCACGGAAAAACATACGATTAACGTTCTGCCGCTTGATTTCGCGAGTTTTTCATCGCGCCGGAAAAATTGCGGCTGCTGTGGCTACTCTGGCTACGCGATGAAACGCCTTACTACCATGCCGAAGAAGATGTCGAGATTTTTGCAATCGAAACATTCTCCACAGGAATAACCCGACGATCCGACGAGCGGTACGTTTGCTGCTACGAACTTGGAATACTGAGGAGAATATCTTATCGGAGCCGTGCACGACCCAGCGCGGTCGGAAAATATCGAATGCGCGATGCGCGATGCGTGTACACGAAACACCTCCGTGGATTCGCGCGCCAAACAACTTTAGTACCGAGATCTTCGCATTGGGTGGTCGATCATGCCGCAATAGTGGCTCGGCTTAATGGCTGCGCGTGTAATGGCCCAAGCTACGTCTCTGGCCGGTAACAATAATTCGATTAGCTTTCGACGTTCCCTGCGAACGTGTTCGTTTGAAATTCCAGCCGAGACAAGATTGAATTTCTCGGCCGAACGTAGCGCTGGTTCGGGAATCCTCTTTTGTTCGCGGAAAGCTTCGAAGGAAAGAACGTGTATGCATTGCGGCCTGATAACTTCAACTTCTCGTTACTCATTTCGCGTCCCGACGATGGAATTCGACTCTCGTCATTCTGCTTGTCATCTCTTTGGCACTGCCTCGCGTTAAACCGCGTCCAACGGTATACAGCGGATAGTTTTGAAGAATTTTTCAACCGTTAGATCACGTACACGTGCACAGAACAATACCCCTTTAGCCTTCTCGAGAGAAGCGGAACGACGGTTGATCGATGCAACGGTACTTAATAATAAATTTCCAGTTTTAGTCGTTTCTCGCGTACCCGCGTTCCCGTGAAACGCGTTTTATGGCGGTCAAAGTGGGTGGTGCCCGCACACGGAAACTTGCACTTGGCGCAACCGTCAAAGCATGTAGCGATTCAAATATCGGTCGTCTTTGCAAAATTACAAACGGCTCGCGAAAACGCAAACTTCGATGGACGTGAAAATGCATCGCGCTCGACAGGGTGGTCGGTACGGGGGCAGTACAGTATTAAAGAGCGATCGGTCGTCGAGAGTTTTTGCTGCCTTTAGTGTGTGGTGAACGCAGAGAGAAATGACCATAAAAGTGCAGATCCTCGTTGCTAGGTAGGTGCGAAACGTAAAGTCAGCGATCTGTCGAGACTCGGCCAATGCACTGGAGATTGCGAGTATCCTTGCTGAGGTCGGACGCCGAGCTTCACCGAAGGTCGTTGCCTGCTCGATATACACGGTGTGACTCGAGAATTTTCGCCCTCAGCCTCCGATGCTGAATCCGTCTTCCTCTCTCCTCGGTGCGAGGAGTACTGCTCGGCAATAAAGGGCCCTTTAGTGTATTTAATCTCACGTTCCCCGAATCCTTTATTAAGGGATTATCGATGGGAATGATCCATTAGCTGAATGCGCGAAAGGGGGTTAATATCCGTGAGCGGTAATTGATAGAAAAATGTGGGTTGGATATCAACCCCTAGTTCGCGAGCCACCAAGCAGCAAAAGTATGGAGCTGGCTAATAGCTAACCAAGACCGGTCAATGTACGGTGCACGAAATGGACAGAGACAATGAGGGTGAAGAGTAAACGGGCTGGCCTGGCGAGGCAGCAAACTGGACGTGGATGGTCGGGGAAAGAAATGAAGGAGCTGCTCCTTTCGCAGCGATACAAACGAACGAGACGAGAAATCGACGAGAAGAGAAGGCGAGCGATCCGGTTTTTGCTAGCAGGGTGCAAGGACAGGCGGACAG